>JAFEMH010000037.1:0-1348439 GCA_022495995.1 Adenophora triphylla var. japonica | reverse complement strand
TTGCTACCAATAAAAATGATCCCCTGTTTTCAAAGCCTTTTCCTAAGTTTTTGCTACCAATAAAAAACGACACCATTTTCACAATAGCCGCTTTCTCAACGCTTCGGGGCTTGTAAATACAAAAACCGCGCGGCCGTGATGTACCCGATTTTTTTTTTGTGAAAATCAAAACGGAGTCGCCACGCCATTTTTGTTTTAAGGGCCAAAACTTTGAAATGCCCGGAATCAAGAGATTTAGGTTCGGGAGGTCACGTTACGTGCCGGGAAGGACGTTAGTGTGCACCCGGAACGCCTCGTAAAACGAGTCTTCCAAACATTCAAAATCCTTTGTTGTGTGTGTGTGTGTGTGTGTGTTTTGACCAAAATAATTTGAAACTGGGAAAAACAAAAATGGAGAACTCTTTATAAGACTTTAAACAATCCCATGATTTTTGGGTATGATTTTTTGGGTTGAGTCTTGGCACTCAAAAGATTTTTTGGGATTTGGAAAGCAATTCTGCCAGAATGAAAGAAGGCAGTTGACCCTTGACTTTGAAATGGACTTAAAGGCTTCAAAACCTCAGAATCTGGGGAAAGTCCGAGAATGAAAGTTGCTTAAAACACCCTAAATAGGGTTTCTGCAAAGGAACTTTCCATTTTGAAGAAATTTGAGGGGTCAAAACCTTTCTGGAAATCTCAGATGTGAAATCTGGATTTCCAGAAGCTGATGAACTGGCCTCTAAAAGAAAAATTGAAAAGAGGAGTTTTACTCACCCAAAAATAAAATAAAATATGTTTGGAAAGATCTAGATGTTGGCTACAAAAGTGTTTTGTAGTCAACGTCCAATTCCAAGTTTTACTGGGTCCAAAAAATAGGAAAATGGACTGAGGTCTCAGAACAATGCTACTGGACAGCAAGATGTTCTTGAGGGAAAATGTGATTTTTGGGGGATTTGCATCTATGTTCACCCCATTTTCATCCCTAGACTTGATACCACTACTTTTTGTTAAGTGGTTATCATATTCAAGTCATCCTTGGGGAATTTATGGGGTTGAAACATGTCCTTTGCAAAGGGAAAGGGGATGTTTTGTAGAAATGAAATTTAAGAGAAAAATCAACTAGAGATCTAAAATGTGGACCATTTGAGATGGTCATTCATGAAGATGAACTTCAAGATGACCATCTTGGGTCAAAACTTAAGTTAAAATAGACATCAAAAAGACCCAAGTAAGAAGAACAAGATGAACAAGAAGTTAAAAGAGAATTTTAGGGTTTTGAGAAGGAGGGCTTTACCAATGGTGACACCCTATCTTCCTAGGCTTGGAATTTGACTTGAGGAGTATCAAGATTTGGTGTTTTGACTTGAGGAGTATCAAGATTTGGTGTTTGGATTTGTGTTTGGGTGGATTCAAGGCTTGAATGTGTTTAGGGTTTGATGATAGAGTTGATCAAAGAGAAAACAAGTGGATAACACTTTAAGTCCTCCATGTTTTCTCCCTAATCTTCCTCTTGAGTAGTGTTTCAAGCTTGAGCTTGGTGTGTTTAAGAGTGATTTGAGAATGTTTGGAGTGGATTGGGAAATATTCAAGAGAAAATGGTGGCAATCAAAGGATTCCCACTGTTTCTCTCTATATTTCGCCGTAACTTCCTTGCCGTGTCAAAATGTGTTCTTTAAACCGAGAGAGGAGGGTTCAATTTATAGGACACCGTGAGTGACAAAGACATCCGCGCGGACAAGGCCGCAGGCGTGCACTGTTCATTAATTACCTCCAAATTTGGACAGAAGAATAAAAATTCAAAAAAACCAAATTAATGTACCGCTTTTGTGTTTCCAAAGATTTCTATTTATGGTTTGATTCTTTTGTTTTGCTTTTTAAGATGCTTTCTGTGGCTTATCTTTATTTGGCAATGTCCATTCTACCCTCACTTTGTTAGGAAAGTTAGAAATGTTAGGAATGTTAGTAATTGTTATGACTTTCGTTAATTTTCTAACGAAAATTCTAACAAGCTCAAATTGGAGTACTTACAAGAGCCCCTGGCGACTGCGCTTTCAAGGAAGCGGGGTCGTCGATAAGAGTAAGGCTCCATATTTGGCAGATGATCAAGTGATCGAGTGGCCGAACCTATTTAATAGGCTACCTACGTATCCTTAAAAGGAATCAAGCCGCCGTAGTTCTGGGTCTTTCGACTATCTTTAGTCGTCGACCCTACTGCTTTAGGAAGGTCGCCCTAAGATTTGACTATTTTTGGGGAAGTCACTCTATGATCTGACTATTGTGGGGAAGTCACCATATGGTCTGACTGAAGTCACCCTAAGGTTTTGACTGTTTTGGGGACGTCGCCCATGGTTTGACTATTTTGGGGAAGTCGCCCTATGATTTGACTATTTTTGGGGAAGTCGCCCGTAATCCGGGATCTGTTTTTTGGGAAGTCACCCTATGGTTTGACTATTTTGGGGAAGTCGCCCTAAGGTTTTGACTGTTTTGGGGAAGTCGCCCTATGGTTTGACTATTTTGGGGAAGTCGCCCTATGATTTGACTATTTTTGGGGAGTCGCCCGTAATCCGACTGCTTTTGGGAAGTCACCCTATGGTTTGACTATTTTGGGGAAGTCGCCCTACGGTTTGACTATTTTTGGGAAGTCGCCCGTAATCCGACTGTTTTTGGGAAGTCACCCTAAGGTTTTGACTATTTTGGGAAGTCGCCCTAAGATTTGACTATTTTTGGGAAGTCACCCGTGATTTGACTATTTTGGGGAAGTCGCCCTAAGGTTTCTCGACTATTTTTGGGAAGTCACCCTATGATCTGACTATTTTTGGGAAGTCGCCCTATGGTTTGACTATTTTTGGGAAGTCGCCCTATGGTTTGACTGTTTTGGGGAAGTCGCCCTATGATTTGACTATTTTGGGGGAGTCACCCTACGGACTGTTTGGGAAGTCACCCTATGACTTGACTATTGGGAAGTCACCCTAAGGTTTTGGTTTATCGAATTAGGGGATGATTGCGATTTATCGCTTTCCTAGTGTTGTGACCGGGTGATAGCGCTTTAGGTGCCTCAAACCTTAATGATGGCGTCTTTAGGTGCCTCGAACCTTCATGATGGCGTCTTAGGTGCCTCGAACCTTGATTTGAAATGATTTCCCTTTGATGGTTTGGGATGGATGGTCCTTTGGTGGACTTTAGTTCAGGAATATGAACCTAAGTTGAGGTTTTGTTCAGGAGTATGGACCTAAATGGGAACCTAGTTCAGGAGTATGATCCTAAGTTGAGGTTTGGTTCAGAGTATGAACCTAAATGGGGACCTAGTTCAGAGTATGATTCTAAGTTGAGGTTTGGTCTGTGAGTATGGACCTAAATGGGAACTTAGTTCAGAGTATGATCCTAAGTTGAGGTTTGGTTCAGAGTATGGATTCCTAAATGGGAACTTAGTTCAGAGTATGATCCTAAGTTGAGGTTTTGTACCCGAGGGATACTATTTGAAGGTGTTCTCGCTGGGGAAGATTCGGGCTTACGAGAACTATCGGGAAAAAGGGTGACCGTATTGGTCAAGCGGCTGGACCCATGGTAGGCTACCTACGTATCCTTAAGAGGAATCAAGCCAGTCGTAGTTCGAAAATTTCAGGGGATGGTTCTTTGATGGTTTGACGGTATTTGGGAGTCACCCGAGGTTTGATGATAATGTTCTTTTTTTAAAAAAGTAGTTGACTAAGATATGCTTACATACCTGTGCTGTGCTTACCTGTAGCTGTCGGAAGGACTGAGGCTACGGCCGATGAAGAGTTGTTAGGTTGCCGTTCGTGGGACGGTTTCTGTCGACGATTGGCTGTCTTTGGAGGCATTTTGACCTGAAGGAGGAGTTTGGTCGAGTCCGCATCTTGTCAGGTGATCGTCAACCTTGTAGAGGTTGTTGAGCTTGTCTTCTCATTGGGACTTCTTGCTTTTGAGAACTTGGTGTCTCTGACCGCATTGTATTTGAGAACTTGGCATCTTTGTCCGTACTGTATTTGTGAACTGGGCGTCTCTGTTCGAACTGTATGTGAGGACTTGGCGTCCCTGACCGATTTGTATTTTGAGACCTTGGCATCCCTGACCGATTTGTATTTTGAGAACTTGGCGTCTCTGACCGAATTGTTTTTGAGAACTTGGTGTCCCTGACCCATTTGTATTGGAGAACTTGGCGTCTCTGACCAATTTGTATTGGAGAACTTGGCGTCTCTGACCGCATTGTATGTGAGGACTTGGCGTCCCTGACCGATTTGTATTTTGAGACCTTGGCATCCCTGACCGATTTGTATTTTGAGAACTTGGCGTCTCTGACCGAATTGTTTTTGAGAACTTGGTGTCCCTGACCCATTTGTATTGGAGAACTTGGCGTCTCTGACCGATTTGTAGACACTGGAGGCTGTCTTCATCCATTGGAGGTCGTCTTCATCCATTTGTGGACATTGGAGGTCGTCTTTATCCATTTGTGGACATTCGGAGGTCGACTTTGGTGAAGATCATCCTTGCCGAATTCCTGCATTCGTTATTGAAGAGGAAGATGCATATGCGGCATTCATGATGACGGATGCATGCATAGAACCAAAAATGATTATGAGATGATGCATTTACTTGCTTTCGAAGATGCACCTAGCTTATGTTTTTGGCAGGGAAATTACGATTTATGATTTTCAATCACCTAGGATTTTTCCTATTGATTCAAGTTTTGTGCATGCTACATGAGCCCTTGGGAGATTTTTGTGGGGATGCATGGTGATGTATGTGTCTGGAGACTGTTTGGGACAGATTTTGAGCAAGTGGGGGATGAGAACCCTTGATCGCGATTTAAACAGCGGTTGTTGATGAGGTTTTGTTAGCAATATCACATGGACCTCAATCTTGATGAGATTGGATTCGGATCCCGGGTCTTGATTGAAACTTTCCCTCTCATTCTTGGTCATTTGAAGCTGATGCTGACAGACTTTAGGGCCAACGTTGATACGAGTGAAGCTTCTTTCATTTGGATGAGCTGTGACCTTGGCCGAAACCTTGTCCGGAGGATGATTTGATGGAATTGCTAATGCCGGGAGAAACCCTGATCTTGAATTCCGATGCTACGGGAAGCCGCTGTGTACCAAGTTCCTAAGTCAAATTCTTTCTTGCGACTTGATAAAATTCGGGTCCAAAAGACCATCTTGACAAAGCCCCTGATCCCGAGTAGGCAAAGTCCAGATTTTGAAGAAGCGATTTGGCGAGTCTATCTCGTGGTGAAGAACCCAACGTGGACCCAAAGATGACTATAGAAGTCCCCACCCTTAAAGAGTGAAAGCAGAGAACCCGGGAGAACCGCTTAGCAAGCCCCAGCCGTGAAGAAACACAGAGCAAATTGCGTACGCAGTCATCATGTGACGCAAGGAGGTACCCATCTTTTCAAATCTTAGTCAACCAGTTATTTGGACAAGACTCAGAAATGTTTACGTGCAGGGGCACATCTTTTGAAAGGTGGGAATGTCTCCCGAATTTGTGTATGACACTCTTGTTTTAGGTTTGACTCTTTTGAGAGAGTATAGGCGTTACAAGGTGTGGAAAAGTGTATGGAAGCCCCCGCTGACGTAAAGACAAAGTGTTTGGCTCTATTTTCCTATGATGTAGAGAGAAGACTTGTCGAGACACTTGAAAAATTGTCTTATTCATGATGATCACAAGGCCGCTTAAAACCCTTTGTTAATGTTCGGTTATTCAACTCCTAAATCTGATATGAACAAATATTTTGATTAATCACAAGGAGAAAACCAACTGATATCGAGGATCAAGCTCGGAAAGTGTATAGGGACGATCCCTGATGAGACCGGATTTTTTTTCTTTTTTTTGAGATTTGTTTGTGATTTCCGACCTGACCATTTCCTCGGTTGCCTACGTTCCTCCATTATGAAGAGCTCAGTCGCCGTAGTTCGGCCTATCCCGAATGAAAAGAGAATGAATGTTGAAATTCGAGGGTCCGAGGACCTTTGGGGGATTTTGAGGATTTGGAGGATTGAATAACATATCCCCTTAGAGTGTCCATGAAAGACACGGATGCGAAGCCCCAGCTGGGACATCCACGGCAAGTGTTTGTGAGGAGAAATGAAATATGCTCACATGAAGGGAAGGGTTGAATTTGCACAATCTTTGATTGGTAATTTTGAACCAAAATGGATTAGATTCCAATTTAAGCAAGCAATGAAGCATTAATTTGATCCCGACATCGAGGATATTAGAATGAAACCGCCATCCCAGTAGGATTGTAGTTGGGTTTCCGGCTTCGATCGGCTATCGGGTGATTTGGGAGATTATGACCTCTTGAGATGAGAGGTCGGCTAGGCCTTTTACTGACTGAACCTCTAAAGATGAGAGGTTGGCTCGCGGGGATGTGTTTGGGAAATCTATGGCGAGGAAGATTGATTGCCTCCAAGAATGAGAGGTCAGATTTTGACTTGGCCAAGGGCAAGGGTAATGGTGATGGGAGTATCCTCTAAAATTGAGAGGATGGCTTGGGATTGGTTTAAGGTAATGATAAGAGGAAGTCCGAGCTAATGACAACTTTTTGCGATCTTGCGAGAATTCAGGCTCCTTTTTGATCATTGGAGAGCTTCTTGAGATGTCGGGGACTTTTGAGTTCTTTTTCTTCCTTTTTTTTTTGGAAGGCTTCCTGAGGAGCTTGGAATTATATCCGAGATTGTGAGGATTTTAAAATCCTTCCTCTTTTTTTTTTGTTTCTTTTTTGTTTTTTTTTTTTTTTGTTTTTTTTTTTGTTTTTGTTTTTTTTTTTTTGTTTTTTTTTTTTTTTTTTTTATTTTTTTTTTTGACTTGGAAAGCTTCCTGAGGAGTTGAGGATTATCTTTGTCCTTCCTTCATGGCTTGAGATAATTTGCGCATCGCCGATTCTCGAAGCTAACTTCTCGGGCTCGCTTGGACTTTCTCTCGCATGGAGCAAAAATGATGGCTAAACCGGGTTTCAAAACACGCCGATCTTGAAATGAGAGGGTAGTGTTTAGTAAGGGTGAGGTAATGGCTTTCCTATGGGTGAAAGGTTCAACCGCAATCCCTACTGGATGATCTAAACGAGATTAAGTCTTCATTGCTTGCTTAAGCTTTATATGAGAAAAGATCCATGCAAATTCATCGAGCAACGAGATGATGATGATGAAAGGGATGTGAGCATATGAGATGCAAGATGGGGAGTTGGTAAGCCTCAATTTGGGAAGGATATTAATTGATTTTCTCACTCCGATTAGTTTAAATATTAATCATTTTCGAAGAATTAGTGGTTGAGCAGCACAAGTGATCATTTTGGATAAAACCATTTCAATTAAGTGTAAAGTGGGTGCGCAAATGATGTCTCGAGTCTAGCAAGAAAAGAAAAAAGACTTATATTAAAAATTAGACACTTAACCACTATGTCCAAAATGGACTACAACGACAAATGTCCAGGAAGGACTTAGGTGAAAGAAAAGTACTAGAACCTACGAAGGTTGACTCAAAAGACTATTTTAAAGATAGGTAGCCCCCGGGGCCTAGCCGCTCTTGCCGTTGAACCATGCATCTATTCTTCGACGCCGGAGACGGGAGCTATTGCAGACCTTTCCATCAGATTTCCTTGGCAACTTTTTGCTCAATCCAACCATCTTCATTGCCTCGCGATGACCGGTTCATTGACCTCGCAAAGGGACGAGTCAAACTCCATTGTGCCCACAAGGCTTGAACCACCAAACTCGATCATGTTGACACTCATGTTGTTAGGGAGCGGGTTATTGATAGTATTGGGTCCTTCGTGCATCTCTAACCTCCCTTGCTCAATCAACCCTTGGATGGCCTTTTTCAGTGGGGACGCAATCATCCGTCAGTGCCCATGGTACCGATGAAAGGCACAATGCTTAGAGGTATCCAAAGGAGCGTTGGGGTTTCTAGGGCCGATAATTTTCCAAAGGCCTGAGCAAACCTTCTCTCACCAAACCTCCAAGATATCACTCAAAGGCATCCCAAAGTTTCTCAAGTCTTGGAGCCGGATCTGGATGCATCGCTTCTGGGAACAAAGGAAGTGGCATTGTTACGCCCCGTCCCGCGTAGCCAATCGCCTCTTTGCCTTTAGCGAAAGTGAGAGTAGTTTTGGAGGGAGGAGCCCGATATCCGTAGGCAGTGCAGCAATCGGCCGCCGATTGTAAGCCTTTTCAAACTTAGCCCCGAATTAACCATTGCACGCAAGTCGCCGTAGGGGAAGTGGCCGAGGGAAGCTCTCAAATGCGGCTTCAAGCATGACCGAAAGATGTCTAACTCGCTCCTCGTCGAGGGAGGAATGGCCATTTCACCGAGCTTTAAGTTCCATCTCTTATAGAAATCCCCAATATTCTCATTAGTGGCGCCGCATCGTTGTTTGCGTGTGTCAACTCGTTTGTCTCCCACTCCAAGTTGGCTTTATACTTATCTCGTGAAAGTACCGGTAATTTGTTCCCAAGTAGCCCTAGCTTCAGCCGCAATCGGAAAAACCATTTCAAAGCCCCCGACTTCAAAGAGAGACTAAAGTAATCGGCCAACCGCTGGTTTGTGCATCCCTTAGCCTTCATTGCCAAAGTATAGGTGTCCAAGTGAGTTTTAGGGCATGCACTCCGTCAAACAATTCCAGAGCGGGCATCACAAACATGTGAGGCAGGGGGACAATCGAGTCGGGATCTCGTAGGCCGAAGAGCAATGTTCTTTTTGGCGGTCAATTCAGCAATCCGTGCTTTCATTTCCTTGTGTTGCTCCATAAACCAAGCCAATTGGGGATCCAAAGGCGGAGCGGGAATTCCCGAGCGATATTTGAGCTAGGAAGAGGACTAGCCGTTGGTGGTGCATTGGTGGAAGGAATACCATATCCCTGAGCATAGGTGAAAACATGTCCTTGGCCCAAATTACCCTGGGAGTGTAGGTAGGAGTCGGGGCAAAAGGATAGAACCCAAATGACTTGCCGTTGGCTTCCAATCGGCAGAGAAGATGGAGGCAGATTCCGAGGTAGCCATATGGCTTGGATTTTCGGAGTGAGGCCCATAAGTAGGCTTAAGTGCGGCCGCCGTCCCCGGTTGTTGAATTGCATGGCCGGTTGTGGCGAGGATGCATAACCGAGAGGATACCGTGGTCCCGGTGATTCGGATGAAACCGGGATGAAGGCTTCGATAACCCATAGAAGTCTCGAGTGAATGGATTTGTGAAAGCCGTGTGAGGAGCAACCGAACCGCACCATTCCGAGGAGGGGCTCCGATCGTGGCCCGTAACCGCATTGTGGCGGCATTCCAAATTGTGGCCGTTGGATGTGAAGGTCCTGGATTGATCGGTTCCGAACCGAGGTGGGATTCCAATCGTCGTGGCATTCCGAGGTATCCCCAACCATGAGAGGACATTCCGCATCGACTTTGCCCCCACCGAGGAGCCGTGAACCGATCTCGTCCCATCAGCCGCATGGACCCAAAGGGTCCGACCTGCAGATCGAGGAACATGTGTTCTCGGTAGCACCGAAGGAGGTTGGTGGTGGCATCCTCGGGAGTAATTGGGCGACCGAGATTGGGATTGGGGTCATCCTCTTCTTCCACAATGAAGGTGCCATCGGGATTGAGGCCGGCGGCCAAACCATGGCTCTTGATAGCCTCGATAAGGCTATTCAACAGTGCTTCCCGTCGCATTCTCATCCGTTCTCGCTAACCGATTCCATTGGGCTTGCTCGTCCGAGGAGTCCCGGGAGGCTGAGTGACGTTGTCCCCTGCTACCACTGATGCAGACATTCTCAAACCCGGAGTTGAAACAAACGGCGAAGCCGATGAGGCACTCGACTCTTCCCAACCGATTAAACGGTGACCCGGTGCCCGAAACCAAGCTTTACGCGGAGCCAGCGGGGAAAGACACGAGGGTTCGATGGCGGGAATTGAAGGAGGGTAGGTGTTTGGGCTCTTAGGCTCATGCAACATGCGCTTATTTGTTCATGTTTACTTAAAACACGTTTTATTAACCTAATTGGTTGGAAAAGATTGCTCTTCTTTTTTTTTTTTTTACGAACTACTCGATTCCCGGATCTGGGCCCCGTCACTACGTCTATAAGCCCCTCGTATTCCACCCGTATTTCGACCTCCCAGGTGGACAGCCCCGGCGAGGGTCCTATAGGGCAAGCGGGTCCCACCGACCGAAAGAAAACGATCCTAGAAGTCTGGCGGGTAATCGAGTCTTAATGAGCATTCGATGTAAATTACGGACAAAGCGGACGTCAGAGTCAAGATCGTGTCCGAGAGCTCGACGAAAAGTCGGCATGATTTGGACTGATAAATGTCCGCAATTGATCTTGACTTGTCGTCGCTAAGCCGTAATTAGGCATGGAATAACCGTTAATCCTTGATGACTCGGTGTCAATGCCGGGAGTCAGTGTATAATTTGTGCGCCAGCAGCCGAAGTCAAGGCGCCGGTCAATATCTTGGTCAAAGTCTCGCGGCGGAAAACCGTGCAACTTCGGCGATTAGCGACTGATTAGGGACCCGAGAGATATTGAGTCGGTATGCCGACAAAGGCTTGAAAGGAAAGGTCTATACACGGACAGGCATGACACAGACTGGACTAAAAAACCAACCGGGTCTCTGACAAAGTGTGTCACGGACAAGTGCATGGTCGACACGAGGCTCCATGGGATGTTTGGGTAGTCCCGTGCTCATCCGAGAGGCGTAATAAGACCAAACGGACCGCGACAAGGATTTCCCGGTTAAGGACGTAGTGTGCGGTGTACGGTCACGTGCGCGTAGTGTGCAAAGGCCTATATTCTTTTTCTGAGTAAAATAGGAATTTTTTTTTATGTGTCTTAAAAAGGCATGATGCATGATTTTTTTTTTTGAATTTTTTTTTGAAAATTTTTTTTTTTGAAAATTTTATGAACACATAAGCACATAAGCACAAAAATTCCGACAGTTAGGGACATTATTCCGACAGTCAAAATTTTGACTTTTCCGAGGCGGCCAAAAACAAACACGAAAACTGTGCAAAAATCAACACACACACAACAAAAGATTTCAAATGTCGGGACGGAAGCTTGACCCTCAAAAGTTTTTCTTTTTTTTTTTTGAAAAGATAAAACATCTCTTATCCCCAGCGGAGTCGCCACTGTGATGTACCCGATTTTTTTTTGTGAAAATCAAAACGGAGTCGCCACGCCATTTTTGTTTTAAGGGCCAAAACTTTGAAAAAAGCCCGAGATCAGAAATTTAGGTTCGGAGGTCACGTTACGTGCCGGGAAGGACGTTAGTGTGCACCCGGAACGCCTCGTAAAAACGAGTCTTCCAAACATTCAAAATCCTTTGTTGTGTGTGTGTGTGTATGTGTTTTGACCAAAATGAGTTGAAACTGAGAAAAACAAAAATGGGGAACTCTTTATAAGACTTTGAACAATCCCCAAGATTTTTGGGTATGATTTTTGGGTTGAGTCTTGGCACTCAAAAGATTTTTGGGAGTTGAAAAGCAATTCTGCCAGAATGAAAAAGGCAGTTGACCCTTGACTTTGGAATGGACTTAAAGGCTTCAAAAACTCAAAATCTGGGGAAAGTCCGAGAATGAAAGTTGCTTAAAACACCCTAAATAGGGTTTCTGCAAAGGAACTTTCCATTTTGAAGAAGTTTGAGGGGTCAAAACCTTCTGGAAATCTCAGATGTGAAATCTGGATTTCCAGAAGCTGATGAACTGGCCTCTGAAAGAAAAAATTGAAAAGAGGAGTTTTACTCACCCAAAAAATAAAATAAAAATATGTCTGGAAAGATCTCGATGTTGGCTACAAAAAGTGTTTTGTAATCAACATCCAATTCCAAGTTTTACTGGGTCCAAAAAATAGGAAAATGGACTGAGGTCTCAGAACAATGCTACTGGACAGCAAGATGTTCTTGAGGGAAAATGTGATTTTTGGGGGATTTGCATCTATGTTCACCCCATTTTCATCCCTAGACTTGATACCACTACTTTTTGTTAAGTGGTTATCATATTCAAGTCATCCTTGGGGAATTTATGGGGTTGAAACATGTCCTTTGCAAAAGGGAAAGGGGATGTTTTGTAGAAATGAAATTTAAGAGAAAAATCAACTAGAGATCTAAAATGTGGACCATTTGAGATGGTCATTCATGAAGATGAACTTCAAGATGACCATCTTGGGTCAAAACTTAAGTTAAAATAGACATCAAAAAGACCCAAGTAAGAAGAACAAGATGAACAAGAAGTTAAAAGAGAATTTTAGGGTTTTGAGAAGGAGGGCTTTACCAATGGTGACACCCTATCTTCCTAGGCTTGGAATTTGACTTGAGGAGTATCAAGATTTGGTGTTTGACTTGAGGAGTATCAAGATTTGGTGTTTGGATTTGTGTTTGGGTGGATTCAAGGCTTGAATGTGTTTAGGGTTTGATGATAGAGTTGATCAAAGAGAAAACAAGTGGATAACACTTAAGTCCTCCATGTTTTCTCCCTAATCTTCCTCTTGAGTAGTGTTTCAAGCTTGAGCTTGGTGTGTTTAAGAGTGATTTGAGAATGTTTGGAGTGGATTGGGAAATATTCAAGAGAAAATGGTGGCAATCAAAGGATTCCCACTTTGTTTTCTCTCTATATTCGCCTTGAACTTCGTTCTTTGTGTCAAAATGTGTTGTTTAAACCGAGAGAGGAGGGTTCAATTTATAGGACACTGTGAGTGACAAAGACATCCGCGCGGACAAGGTCGATGGCGTGCACTGTTCATTAATTACGGCTCCGGCCTTGGACGGGAAGAATAAAAATTCAAAAAACCAAATTAACGGCCGGTTTTGTGTTTCCAAAGATTTCTATTTATGGTTTGATTCTTTTGTTTTGCTTTTTAAGATGCTTTCTTTGGTTTATCTTTATTTGGCAATGCCCATTCTACCCTCACTTTGTTAGGAAAGTTAGAAATGTTAGGAATGTTAGTAATTGTTATGACTTTCGTTAATTTTCTAACGAAAATTCTAACAAGCTCAAATTGGAGTACTTACAGTGGCGACTCCTCATTTTCCTTCCCATGAAGCGAGGTCTCAGACACCAACCCCCCGCGAAAGACAACTGCCCTCTCCGCGCCCCGCGCGCGAGAGGTCCGGGTAATTTCATGTACGTATTTCTAGCCGCCACTGATCACGCAGTCGCAGTTGTTTTAGTTCGAAATGAAGAAGGAACGCAGAAGCCCGTCTGCTATGTCTCTAAGGCATTATCTGACGTGGAAAACAGATATTTCAATGTGAAAAAGATAGCGTACGCACTAGTTATTGCCTCAAGGAAACTACGTGCCTACTTTTTTGCACATCCTATCACTGTATACACCAATGAACCATTGAAGAAGATCATGTATAAGTTGGACGGCTCCGGACGTCTCCTGAATTGGTCTATCGCTCTTACTGAGTTTGATATCACTTACCAACCGAGGAAGACCCTCCTAGCACAGCCTCTAGTTGACTTCATGGTTGAGACCGCCTTTATGGGTGAGCACCTCCCCACTTCCCATAAGCAAAACATTGCGGAAGAGGAAGAGTCTCCCATCGAACTCCCATCCAACTGCTGGATCTTGTACACAGACGGATCTGCTACAAAGGAAAGAAGCGGAGCCGGAGTTGTACTAGCAAGTCCGAAAGGAGAGTACACCATGCAAGACATCATCCGATTCAAGTTCCCTGCCTCCAACAATCAAGTTGAATACGACGCTCTAATATTTGGTATCGAGTTGGCTTTCTTCTACGGAGCAACTAAGGTGGCGGCATTCTGTGACTCCCAACTCGTTGTCAAACAAGTAAAGGGAGAGTATAACACCCAAGATCCCACCCTTACCAAATACAGAGACCTTGTCCTAGACATGTGTAAGTGCTCCAATTTGAGCTTGTTAGTATTTTCGTTAGAAAATTAACGAAAGTTATAACATTTCTAACAATTCCTAACATTCCTAACATTTCTAACCAAGTAAGGGTAGATTAGGGATTGCCAAAAAAAGATAAACCAAGGAAAGGAATCAAAAAAGCAAAAGAAATAAGAAAAACCAAAAATAGAAATGGCTGGAACAAAAACTGGCTGATTAATTTGAATTTTGAAAAGATTATTCCTTGTGTCCAAAGCCTGGAGCAGCATTTAATGAACAGTGCACGCCATCAACCCTATCCGCGCGGATGAGTCTGTCATTTTCAGAAGGCTATAAATTGAGCCCTCTAGTCACAAAAAAAAAGGGGAACAAGAACACAACTCACAGCATTTGGCGAAAATACTTGAGAAAACAGTGAGAATTCTCTAAGAATTGTCACCTTTTTCTCTTGAATCTTCCCAACTTTCACTCACTCAAATCAAACCCACTCACTCTCAAGTTCAAACACAAACACAAAAAACACAAGAAAGATAGGTATAACCTCCCTCTCCTTACCCTAAATTTTCTCATCCATGCATGCATTTTCAAGCTACAAAATGTAGTTTGTTCATTTTCTTGCCTTAGATCCAAGAGGATCACCATGGAAGTTCATCTCCATGGATGATCCTCTACAAGGATCAACATTTTCTTCAATGTGTTCTTACTTACTTGCAAATGCATTTTCAAAACCCTAAAAACCATTTTCAAGCATCAAATCTCATTTTCAAAGGATAAAATTCCCCTTCCCAAGCAAATGAAGTGCTTAGTCCTAATGTACCCCAAGGATGGTTTGGTATAGTTGATTCACCACTAAAATGTCAAGTGATCACTAACCAAAACCTAGGGAAATGGGGACAAGCATGGATGCAAAAATCCCCTTTAAAATCATGTTTTCCTTTCTTGAGAAGTTGCTGTCCAGTAGCAATTTTCCAAGACCCCAGTCCATTGTCTTAATTTTTGGACACAGATAAACTTGGAATCTGGTGTTGACTACAAAACACTTTTTGTATCCAACATCCAGAGATTTCCAGAAATATTTTTATTTTATTTTTTTCGTGAGTAAAACTCCATTTTTCAAATTTTCTTTTAGAGGCCAGTTCATCAGCTTCTGGAAATCCAGATTTCATATCTGAGATTTCCAGAAGGTTTTGACCCCTCAAATATCCTCCAAAATGGAAAATTCCTTCGCAATAATCTTATTTAAGGTGTCTGGAACAACTTTCATTCTCTGAGTTTATCCAGATTATGAACTTTTAAGGCCCTTGAATCCATTTCAAAATCAAAGGTCCACTGCCTTTTTCATTCTGGCAGAAGTGACTCTCAACTTCGAAAAATCTTTTGAGCACCAAAACTCTACCCAAAAATCACATCAAAAATCATGGGATCTGACCAAAGTCTAATAAAGAATTTCCAATTTTTACTTTTCTGAGTTTCAACTTATTTTGGCCAAAACATACACACACACACACACCCAAATGATTTTCAGCTTGGAAGACTCGTTTTACGAGGCATTCCGGGTGCACACTAACGTCCTTCCTGGCGTGTAACATGACCTCCGAACCCAAATCTCTAATCTCGGGCATTTTTCAAAGTTTTGGCCCTTAAAACAAAAATGGCGTGGCGACTCCGTCTTTTTCCGATTTTATTTGGTTTTTTCAAAGAAACGCAAAAAATCGAATTTTTCCCGCGAAAGGGCAACATCATCACAGTGGCGACTCCGCTGGGGACTTAATAAGCTTTTCCTAAAAAAAATGATATTTGGTATATCGGTGGAAACCATTAAACTTCTCGTTATCGCCTCCTAACACGAGTCGGGGATAAATTGTGGTTTAACAATCCCACGTACCGGTATCATTGTTTCAAAAAAAAAACAAAAAAACTTTTGCGGTTCAAGCTTCCGTCCCGGCTTTAAAAATCATTTGTTGTGTGTGTTGATTTTTGCACATTTTCGTGTTGTTTTGGCCGCCTCGGAAAAAGTCAAAATTTTATTTGTCGGAATCATGTCCCTAACTGTCGGAATTCTTGTGCTTATGTGCTTATGTGCTCATTAAATTTCAAAAAAAAAATCAAAAAAAAATCATTTTCAAAAAAAAAAAAAAAAAAAGAAAATTTTCAAAAAAATCATGCATCATATTTTTAAGACACATGAAAAATTTCTATTTTACTCGAGAAAAAGAAGATAGGCTTGCACACTACGCGCACGTGACCGTACAGCACACTACGTCCCTAACCCAGGAAATCCTTGTCGCGGCCCGTTTGGTCTTATTACGCCTCTCGGTGCAAGCACGGGACTACCCAAACATCCCATGGAGCCTCGTGTCGACCATGCACTTGTCAGTGACACACTTTGTCAGAGACCCGGTTGGTTTTAGTTTGGTGCTGTGTCATGCCTGTACGTGTATAGACCTTTCCTTTCAAGCCTTTGTCGGCATACCGACTCAATATCTTTCGGGGACCCTAATCGGTCGAAGTTGCCGGTTTTCGCCGCGAGACTTTGACCAAGATATTGGCCGGCGCCTTGACTTCGGCTCGGCGGCACAAATTATACAACGACTCCCGGCATTGACCTTTGAGTCATCAAGGATTAATGATTATTCCATGCCTAATTACGGCTTAATTGACGACAAGTCAAGATCAATCGTGGACATTTATCGGTCAAATCATGCCGAGCTTTTGTCGAGCCCTCGGACATGATCTTGACTTTGACGTCGGCTTTGTCCGTAATTTACATCGAATGCTCGTTAAGACTCGATTACCCGCCGGACTTTTAGGATCGTTTTTCTTTCGGTCGGTGGGACCCGCTTGCCACTATAGGACCCTCGCCGGGGCATCCGCCTGGGAGGTCGAAATACGGGTGGAATACGAGGGGCTTATAGACGTAGTGACGGGGCCCGGCGATCCGGGATCCCGAGTAGTTTGCGAAAAAGAAGAGCAATCTTTTCCAACCGATTAGGTTAATAAAACATGTTTTAAGTAAACGTGAACAAATAGCGCATGTTGCATGAGCCCCAAGCCCGAAACACCTACCCTCCTTCATTCCCGGACATCGAACCCTCGTGCCTTTTCCCCGCGGCTCCTCACAAGGTTGGTTAGGACAGGGTCATCGTTTGATTAGTTGGGAAGAGTCAGCGCGTCATCGGCTTCGCCGTTTGTTCCGACTCGGGTTTGAGAATGTACGCATCGGCCGGTAATGATGGGGACAACGTCACTCCGCCTCCGGGACCCCTCGGACGAGAACAACGGTGGAATCGGTTAGCGAGAACGAGATGAGGTTACGACGGGAAGCACGGTGAATAGCCTTATGGAGGCTATTAAGAGCCATGGTTTGGCCGCCGGCCTCAATCCAGATGGCACCTTCACCGTGGAAGAAGACGAGGATGCCAATCCCACTCTCGGTCGCCACGATTACTCCCGAGGATGCCACCACCCACCTCCTATGGTACCGCTACGAGAACCCGTGCTCCTCGGTCTTCGGGTCGGCCCGGCTCCCGACCACGAGACCACTTGGATCCATGCGGCAGACGGCACAAATCGGTTCCACGGTTCCTCGGTGGGGACAAAGCCGGTACGGAATGTCTTCTCATGGTTGGGGTTATCTCGGAATGCCCCAACAAATTGGAATGCCACCTCGGTTCGGAACCGATCAATCCGGACCTTCAGCGGCAACGGCCACGGTTCGGAATGCCGCCGCGGCAGTTACGGGCCACGATCGGGAGCCCCTCACCGAGAATAGTACTAGTTCAGTTGCTCCTCACACAAATCCGTTCCTCACTCGAGACTTCTATGGGTTGCAAGCCTCCATCCCGGTGTCATCCGAATCACCGGGACCGCAGTACCCCCGGGTTATACACCCTCGCCTCGGCCCGGCCATGCAATTCAACGATCGGGGACGGCGGCCCGCATCTAAGCCTACTTATGGGCCCCATGGAAATCCAAGTTATCCGGCTACATCGGGGCTACCTCCACCTACTTTGCCGGTTGAAAATCAACGGCGGGCCGCGAGTTCTATCCCTTCGCCCGAGCTCCTACTCATGCTCCCAGGGGCAATTTGGCCCAGACGGGTTTTCACCTACGTCCCGGATCGGCCGTTCCCTCCGCCGATCTGCCGCCGGTGGTAGCTCCTCTCTCTAGCTCGGCCGCTAGCTTGAATGCCATGGCTCCGCCACAAGACCCTCATCGGCACAGTTCATGGAACAACACAAGGAAATGAAAGCGCGAGATCGGCGAATTGGCCGCTAAGAAATACGCCTTTCCGGCCTACGGACCGGACTCCATTGTTCCTCTGCCCCACAAATTCGTGATGCCTAATCTGGATCTCTTTGATGGTACCGCATGCCCGAAAACCCATTTGGACACATATACCTTGGCGATGAAGGCGAAAGGATGCACCAATCGGCGGTTGGGCGACTATTTGATCTATCTTTGAAGTCCGGTGCCTTAAAGTGGTTCTTAGTTTGAAACACGAAGCCGGGGCTACGTGGGACAGATTACCAATGCCTTCACGAGAGAAATATAAGGCCAACTTGGAGTGGGAAACAAATAGGGTTGACCTACAAACAACGGTGCGGCGTCAGATGAGAATGTTGGGGACTTCTACAAGCGGTGGAATGCGAAACTTCGGTGAAATGGCCATCCCTCCTTCGAAGAGGAACAAGCTGGACATCTTCCGGTCATGCACGAAACCACATCGAGAGCCTCCCTCGGTCACTTCCCGTACTCGAGACTTACGGGCCATGGTTAACTCCGCGGCTAAGTTTGAAAAGGCTTACAATCGGCCAGGCTGCATGCACACCTACGAGATATCGGGCTCCTCCTGCAAACACCGCCCCTGCTCTGCTAAAGGCAAAGAGATGATTAACTATGCGGGACGGGAATGTAATAACACAACTCCTTTTGCTCCCGAGAAAACCGGTCGAGCCCGGACCACGGGTCATGAACCTCGAAAACTTTGGAATGCCTACGAATGACATCTTTAGGGGGTGGTGAAAGAAGGCTTCTTTGCGGCCTTTGGAGAATTTCCAACCCGGAAATCCGAATGCTCAGTGGATACTACAAAGTATTGTGCTTTTCATCAAGCTCACGGACATCTAACGAGATAAGCTGCTTTACTTTGAAAAAGGCAATCCGAGGGGCGATAGAGCAAGGAAAGTTGGAAGGCCCCGAAGGGCCTAATACGATCAAAAATCCTACGCAAGGAACCATAATCAGGTGAATATGATTGAATGCGGAGAATCTTCGCATGCCCGGGAAGATCTTGATGAAGGTCCCCAAATACCCGTGGCCAACCTCGTCGAGGATCCACGAGTTCGGATTCCCCCTCGGCCTTGAGGATATCGAGCGAATCAACCCACCTTGGTCTCATGTCGAGACTCCTTGCAAAAATACGAGGCCCGCTATTTCTCGGATGAAGGGAAAACCGATCTTGGAGAAGCTGAGAGTACATTCCGGTCAAAACATGAAAGAACCATTTACACAAGATGGTTAGAAGCAATCAAGAAGAATTGAACAAGAAAGCTTCGGACGGGCGCTGTGCTTGGGGCTTATCGGCAAAGAAGCCGAAGAACATGCGGAGCTAGTACACTTCTGCAAGCGGCTGTTGGAGAAGTCGAATACGATCCGAAGGCGGTGGCGAAGAATCGAGAGGAGGAAGAATCCTTCTACATTCTACACGGTGTCAAATACGTGCCACCCCCTCTCACTCTTCCCCGCGGTTTACGGGAGGAGAAGGCGAGTCGCAATTACCACTTCCGGGAATGGGAGCATATGACAATTTACTGCGGTGCACGCACCCATATTCCCTAACGGGTTTGATCGGCGTTCCCTCTCGGCGAAATCCCGGTAGTATGGGAAGATGATTCCGATGGCAGCGACGACGATGATGATGACGAGAGCGAAGAGTCAGCGAGGCCCCGGATCCGGAAACAATCTGGAACAATCATGACGGAAATGAGCCCATGAGAGCCAGGCACAATGGTTGGTTGTCAGCAAGTGACGATGAAGAACCACCGGAAAACACAAGTCAAATACCAACGGGGATGGGTCCCCAGGCGCACCTCGTAAGATGCACATGCGGTCGGTGTCCGGATACTTCGAGAGGATGAGGGACAACAAAGCCCGCGCCCGGATCCGTACATATCCGAAATCCTAGAACACAACGTTCCTTATAAGAACTTTTGGTGAATGGAAAGGGTTTATTGAAGCCTTTGGTCGAGAATGGAGGGTTTCGGCCACCGAGAAGATGAAGAATTCGTAAACGTCATCGGATCTTTTTCTTCTTTCCGAGAACGGATGGCATAACACCGTAAGGGTCACAACCGGGCCGCTTGAGCGCGGCGAGTGCTGCAATCATTGAAAAGGGTTATTGATACGAACGTCTCCCCGGTGGCCTTCATACCTATGAATCCACATGACGCCTTCCTAATTGCTCCGAGTGCCGACAATGGACCGGGTGCTCCTTATTTGGACACGAGATCTATCGAGCTGCTACATCAAACTCCGAGGGGAACGTTGCCTATCCTTCGCTTGTGGCTGCCCTACTTGCAAGATCGAAAGAAAAAGGATGTATGATGAAATGGAGGCGATAGCCATAACTGCTGTGGGCCATCCGAGGATGAGATCGAAAAGCCCCAGAGTCAGACAATAGCGACTCTTGTTGCATGATAACTATGAGCAAGGCGAGGCTATGGGAGTGAATCGGAGGATGCCTAGCTACGTGGGCCATCGAGGGGCAACAACACAACCCCGGACTCAAGCACTGTGACTTGGGAAGCGGTCATAAGGGCCGCCCGGGGAAGGAGCCGATGCAGCTCGGCCCCTCACCGTTGCTAGACTCCGTCGGGCCGGTGGCCGATAGCCAAAAGGCTCCCCGTTGACCTTAGCGGCGTTGAAGAAATCTAGTCAAGAAGCGGCGATGAGGAAGTTAACTGTTGACCCGATCAGGGCAAATCTTCGAAGGAAATCCCAAGGCGAGATAAGAAGGCCACGAGATCAAGCACACAGGGAGAACCGCCGCCCCTATGCTAAGACGGCAGAAGCTCCGACCCGAAAAGGAGGACCCGTGCTCACCCGGTTGAAGCAAACACGAGGCCAACATCTCTTTGTGGTCCCTGCTCACCTCATCCTATCCCCACAAGCTAAAGTGGAAGAAAGCTTAGCCCGCACCTTGGTCCCTATTGATGCTACTCCCGATGACGTGAGTACGGTTGATTGGAAACATCCACTACGGGAACATAATCACTTTCACGAGATCTCGACCTCCCTCAATTTGGGGTGATCATAACGAGCCTCTCTTCATCACGGTCCAATTGGATGAACGACGCCTCCCTCGGGTCTGGTTGATAATGGGTCGGAATGAACATTCTCCGGCAAAGATCATGAGCCTGCTTGATATCAAGACTACGAGACTTGAAGCCTTCCTCCCTCACAGTCAAAGCTTACGACTCGACATCTCGAGCGGTCCTTGGAGTTGCTACCTTGGACCTCTGGTTTGGCGAGAAATTGATACTGTGGAATTCCGGGTTATTGACATCCCGATCACTTTTAATGCCTTATTGGGAAGACCTTGGTGCATCGGAGTCAAGGGGTCGCCTCAAGCCTCCACCGGTGTGTGAAATTCGTCTCGAATGGGGACGACAACCATTTACGGGGATTTAGTCACCTTGGAGGGCACGGATACGGGTGGAATACCTATTACGGAAATCAAACATGACGAGGAAGGTCTCATGCTAACGGGCTTCACGGTCGAGCCTCAAGGCCCAAGTGTGCAACATAGATCGACAATCACCGGGATAAAATCCACGGTCTTGAAAATGATGAGAAAGATGAGCTATCTACTGGCCTCGGTGCAGGAAGCACCAACAAGGAACTCACAAACTCATCGAGGTGAAAGGACGAGAAAACTCGCCACGGCACAGGATATGAGGCCTCCTCGGTGGACCTTTGCAAAAGGAAAAAGATTTGAAGGCTGCCACGGGAAGGGTCCCGGTCGACGACCTAAATCTCTCCCTTTCGGTCCTAATTTGGTGACTACTTTGTAAAGGGTCCCACACAACCGGGTAACATCACGAGCCCGCTCCTACGAAGGGTGGCTAAAGCTACGGGATAGCCTCAACAAGTTCGGGGGAGCCAAAGCTAACCCGGTCCGTAGAATGTTCTGGACCTACCCAAGATACAGGGGCTACCACTACCATGAAGAGTGAGTACACTTTCAAAGGCGTGCCAAGCCTAGTGGAACAGGTTCGAGAAGCTCACAACCACAATTCCTCGCCCGGGAAGGTCCGAAACTTGAGTTTGAATTGACCAGTGCAAAAGCCAAAGCCACGAAGTCTTTTCGAGATGATTGGGATGGTCGATTATGCAACGATTATTCGGGGAAGAGATCCAGTGCCGGACCTGATTGATCTCGGCTCGGTCAAGAGATGATAGCAACAATTGATCGAAAGGAAAACGAAGCACATTCCCAGAGTCATGAGGCCACGTAGGCAATGCCGCTAAAGAATTGGGAAACTCTCTCGGGCCGTCCGCGACCAAAGGAGGAAATGATCACCAAGCTTGGATTGGTCTCCCGTCCCTTTGTGTCAATCTAGGACAAGTCCTCAGAGTCTCTCATTGTTAAGGTCGAGTCTCTAGGGTCGTCAGATGGCCTTACGCACGAAGACTACGAGTGCGTAGCAAATGCTTTGTACTTCCTTTTCGTTCCTCAATGAAATGACGAACCTTTACAGTATCCCTTGATTGCCACTTTAACTAATGATGAATTAATTAATAAAAAAACATTTAATAATAATTCATTAGATAAAGAAGCGAGACACATTAAACAAAAAAAAATCAAACAAAAAAAAAAATCTTTAAGCGGGTTGTCGGAAGAGGAAAATCGAGCCCAAGGCCAGAAGAGATTTTGACGAGTATGAATTTGGGAGCTGCGGAAGAGCCTAAAGAGACGCGATTGGTGATTTCTTCGAAGGAGGCTGGAAAGGATGCCTTACAAAATCCTACAAAATCCTCAACTCAAGGAAAGTAGCCCTCTTCATCAAAGAGAACATCATATGCGGATACGGGTTGCCGTAGAAATCATCTCGAGATAATGGATCCCACTTCGAAGGGGAATGTGACAGGCTGCTGGCGGAATTCGAATAACCCGTCACAAGTCATCTCCTTACGGGCCCCAAACCAACGGAGCCGTCGAGGCGGCAAACAAGACTTTGGAAAACATCATCCGGAAAATGGTGTCGAGGCGAGAGATTGGCCCGATAAGTTACACTGGCACTGCGGGGCTACGGAGACATCGGTCGAACGGCAGCGGGGAAACACCGTTTGCCCTCACATACGGAATGGAAGCCGTACTCCCAATCGAGCTAGAAATCCCCTCGCTCAGTGTCTTTGTTGGAAAGCCGGATCAACGAGGTCGAATGGCTCAGTCGCCATGATGAATTGGCCTGCTAGATGAACGCCGATTGAAAGCAATGGAACACATCCGAGCCTACCAAGGAAGAATGGCGAGCCTTTGACAAGAAAGTAAAGCATCGGGAGATCCGAGAAGGTGATCTCGTTTTGAAAGAAAAGCCCCGGTCCGTGTCAACCCGCTTGGCAAATGGGAGCACATGCAGGTCGGGCCATACATCGTCCAAAAGATCTTCTCCGGAGGAGCCATGCAACTTGCGGACCTCGACGGAAATCCCTTTGTACACCCGGTGAATGGTGACAAGGCTGCGCGAGATACTACGCGTAAAACAGAGTCAAAAAAAAAAGAGTGCTAAAGAGTAATACCCAACTAGGTTGAAAACCCGAAGAGGGCGGCCTAGGTAAAAAACGGGGTTGCACCAAAAAAAAAAAAAAAAAAAAAAAAAAAAAAAAAAAAAAAAAAAAAACAAAAAAAAAAACAAACAAACAAAAAACAAAAAAAATCGTAGGGTTGAACTACGAAGACTGAGCTCCTCAAAATGAGGGGAACGTGGCGGCGGAAACGGTTCGGTCTAAAACACAAATAAAAGTCATACTCGACATCAATACAATTGATCGAGACCATGAAAGCGTCTCGAAAAACTCTGAAGCAATTCAAATATTCATTACAAGTTAAAAACTTTTTGATGAGTCTAAGCCCGATTCATTCCTACAGCGGCAACTGCTAAAAGAAATTAAGATACATAATCAAACTAATGTGTACGCCATGACAAGAAAGGGATACTCGGAAACCTCGAGGTCACTCCAAGCCACTCGTCTTGGCCTCTCCCCTCTTCTTCCCCCTTCGAGTCTTCTTCTTACGAGCAGGAAAAATGTCGGTCTTCCTCCTACCAAGCTGCGGTATAGGAGCGGGATCTATCAAACCAGCCTCTGTCGGGGCCTTAGTAGCCCTAGCGTCATCTCTCATCTCCTGTGGCCGGGTGGTAAAGTAGGAGTCCTCCTCTCTTGTCTCTTGACATAAGCCTCATAGTCGGTCGCGGCGTCTCCGCTCTGTCATGAGGGTTGGCCCTCGCCTCGGCCCTCCTCCTCTCGAAGCTGTCGGGTCCTCCGCACCCACAATGGCCTCACGCCGTCTCAAAATAGCCATCGAGTCTCTCCCAAATGCCTCTCGTACCAATCCGGGTACCAAGTGGTCGGGAACACCGGTCTCGGACGCTGAGGATAACTCCGAGGAGGAAAGACGTCATACCTCCATGCTCGGGAAAGAAAGGAAAACACCGAAGGATCATCCATAGAAAGCAGGAGCCACCACCACGGTGGCTATATCATCAAAGTCCTTGAAAGGAACTGCTCCAAGCCGAACTGTCTCGGAACCCGGACGGAATATAGAAGGCTGGGAGAAAGCCCGGAAGCATGACCACATGAGACCCGTCTGAAGCACTCTGCGAGTCTCCACCCGCCAACAAGGCACGACCATCGATATCTTACGTCGGCGACCAGCCATCCAGCGCTCCCATGAGCCACGATCATCAAAATCTCTGACAACCCCTCTCTGGCGAATGTCAAGGCTTGATCATATCGGGAGTTTCCCGAAGAATCCCCAAGCGCTCCATCGGCCCACGAGTCAAGAGGAACGGGCTGCCCCGTGCATATACCGCCTCCGTGCTTGACCTATCGAGAGCATGGAAAGTCTCCCAAGATCAAAGGTACAACATCTACGCCCAGCGACAATGAACGACTACATCCGGCGAGACCGATGACAGATCCCAAAAGAATAGACCATGAACAAGGTCCCAAACATGCAAAGTGCAAAGGCATCCCAATAAGCATCGTCAAGCAAGCCTAAACCCCTAAACCTATCAGGGAGACCGAAAATATCAAAATGATCGGGACCACAGATCATACCTTGTGCTTCCTCCGGAGAAAGATGAAGGAGGTTGCACAATCTATCAACAAAAGAGGCCCCTCCGGGCAAAGGAACCGCAATCTCTTCCACCTCCGGGCCACCAAGCAAAGCCCGAAATTCTTCCACGGTCGGAACAACCTCATTGTAAGAAAGGCAAAAGACATGCCTTCTAGTATCCCAAAATGATGAAGAAGCTCTCAAGAGGTCGTAGTCCGGAACCAATTCTTTGAGGGACCATAAGCACTTCACCTTGTACCTTTCTTCAAAGAATAACCTCCTATCATGCATAATCTCCCGAGACCACTCTTTAAACTTGGTGAAGAATTGCATTTGAGAATTTTGGGACAATTTGGGAGGATTTCTCATACTCACAATTCTCTCCATGGTTTTTCTCTTCTTCTCCCCGAAAATAGCTGTTTGAACTGGTGGTTGAAGAAGGCATTTGAATTTGAAATAAAGTGAGACCGGATACGAAGCAAAATTAAAGGACAGTGTCGAGATTCTGTCCTATCCGCGCGGATGAGTTTGTCACAAAAAAAAATCTTTACAACGGTCAAGCTGCTACACCAAAGGAATATTTTGTCCCGGCCAAAGCTTTGTCCAAACCAGTTCATACACCAAACATCTACACCCTTACCAAAAAAACCAAGGCTCATGCAACATTGCATTCATACTGCATTGCATTCATAAAAAAATAAAATCCTAAACTATTACATTCCAAAAATAAAAGGAGTGTGCAAAAAAAAAAAATCAAATAAAAAAAAAGGGGTAGGTAACAATAATCCTAAATTATTACATCCCAAAAAAAAAAAAAGAAGGAGAAGAGGCAGAAGCATAAAAGGCCATACCTTCATACCCGGACGAGGCCGGAAAGCTCGTGGAAGCCGCTCAGGCTGAGGAATCTGCACCCTCAATCGGACCCCATCCTGGACATATGAAAAGTCCGTCCGAGGGTACCGCGGGACCCCTAACCCCTCTCTATCCAGAACCTGGGGTGTCCTCAGCCTCTTCAAGACAAATACTGGGTACGGCTCAATCGCCACAAATGCCGAGAAGTGCTGGCCGGCTCGGTAATCATCCCAGGTCGCAGATCTATCACTCGGGTGCATCATATCGGCGGGAGGCTCCACCGGTGTCATCAAAGGCGAATTCACGCCATGCTGGCGCGTCACCCTCTCTCCCAAATAATAGACGTCGCAAGTCAGACCTCTCAGAATCCTCATTGCAGTCCATATCTCAGCGCCCTTCAGCTGCGCCACCTCGAAACGATCCCAGGGATAAAATATCATCCCCTCATCCGTCTCAGCCCCCGTCAAAGGCAGGCAGTCCCCATATCTGAGAGTCGTACGCCCCTGGAGCTTATCTTCTCTCGGGCATGCTTGGACCAGGAGCGCATGGCCGGATACGCCCCGACGTACTCCGCCGGCTGTCGCGACATCGTGACTGTGAATGTGTGCCCAAAATTTTTTTTATTTTGGAAATTCACGCGAGTTTGAAGACATCCGGTTTAATTTGAAAAACGGAGTCGCCACGCCATTTTGATTACCTCAAAACTTTGAAAAAAAGGTTTTATGGGTTCGGAGGTTAAGTTACCCCTTGGGAAGAACGGATCGTCGTTCACCCAAGGTGCCTTGCCGGAGCAAGTCTCCCAAGATCCCATTAATCGTGCTTGCTTGCGTGCTTTCTTGTGTGCATGTGTTTGATAATGAGGAAGGAATGTCCCAAGTCGTCTTCCGGACGTACAAACCATTTGTTGGTTGTCGCTCGGGATTTCTTGGATTTTATGTATTCGGGATTATGATCCCGCCCTCATCTTGGACTTGTGATCATCGCATTTTTTGGACCTTGGGACTTGCGTGATCGATAGAATGACTCTCTTTGTAGTCAAAGATGAGGTTCTTTAGAAAAGGAGGGTCCTTAGCCCATCAATCCTACACTTTAAGATGGTCGAGCTCGTATAGATGCTTCATACTCATCTTAAGTGATAATCGGAGATATAGGGTTCAAAGGTGTCCCTTTTCTAAAGAGATTATGAAACCTTTATGGAAGGAACGATGTAAAGATATGATCTTTTACATCGGTCCGTTCCGAGGTTACTAATGGGGGAATGGGGGAAATGTATGTAAAAATGACATTTTTAATGAAAAGATGACATTTTTGGGTTGCAAATGATGCATTTGATTCAAATAAATGATCTTTATTGCAAATGATGCATAAAGATATGATTTTCATGCAAATGATGCATTTTTATGAAGAAATTGGCATTCATTATGCAAATGATGCATAAAGATTGCATTTTGAAAAGCATATGATGCTAGTTTATGGTAAAGACATGATCTTTAAAGCAAGTGATGCTTGGAAAAGGGATTTTGAATGCAAAGGATGCATTTTTATTGAAAAGATTTGATTTTTATATGCAAAGGATGCATAAAGATGACATTTTTATTGGAAAATGGGGGCTTTAGGTGCAAAGGATGCACCTTTATGGGAAAAGACTACATTTTTATGACAAATGATGTCTAATGCATGCAAAAGGGGAAGGGGGAATATAAAGTTGTGATCTTTAATCTACCAAGTCCCAAGCAATATAAAGGCAATGCAATGAGCAATTTATAAAGCAATTAGGATGCGAGGTTAGGGTGTGCGAGGTTACCAATGGCTTCCTTCTTCTTTGGATGGAGCTAGGAGGAGAGGTTGATCTTGGATCTTCAAGGAGGAGGGAGGGAGCTTCTTGGCCTTCTTCTTGACCTTCTTGGATCTTCAACAGCTCTTGAGAGTATTCTTCAGGTAGTATGTGTGGTGTTGTTGAAAATTTGTGTGTGTAAAATGGGTAGAGGAGGGCTCTATTTATAGGCAGTCTGGATAAGGCTAATGAAGCCGTGCGGCCAGGGACCGCGAGCTAATGCAGTCGTGCGGCATTATCCATTGTGACTCAGCATTTCGAGAACCATGCAAGGTGGCAAATTCTAGAACCTTCTTCCTAATTAAGAAAAACGTGTTTCTTAATTAGGAAGGCTCCTCTTCAGCCTTTAATTAATTTGGAACTGTTCCGGAATATTTTCGGAACACTAGGAAGGTCCGGGGAATTACCGGAAAACTTACCGAAATTGTCGGGAAATTTAACCGGAAGGCATGAGCCAGATTTGGGTACTTACAGAAGCCCCTCGGCAACGTCACTTGCAAGGCGAGTGGGGTTGTCGATAGAAAAGGATCCGATCTGGCGAATGCCGAGACGGATTGGGAGACCGAGGTGGTCGAGTGGCTGAACCTCTTATGAAAGGCTACCTACGTATCCCGGAGGAATCAAGCCAGGCCGTAGTTCGGACTTTTACCGAGTCGAAATGTTATTCCTTCACCTTGGAATAACGGAGATCGAAAGAGAGCGAAAAAAAAGGTCAAAATGTTATTCTGTCACCTAGATCGAAATAAAGCGAAAAAAGGTCGAAATGTTATTCCGTCATTCGGAAATAACGGAGATCAAAATAAAGCGAAAAAAGGTTGAAATATTATTCCGTCATTCGAAAATAACGGAGATCAAAATAAAGCGAAAAAATGTCGAAATATTATTCTGTCATTCGGAAATAACGGAGATCGAAATAAAGCGAAAAAAAGTCAAAATATTATTCCGTCATTCGGAAATAACGGAGATCGAAATAAAGCGAAAAAAGGTTGAAATATTATTCCGTCATTCGGAAATAACGGAGATCGAAATAAAGCGAAAAAAGGTCGAAATATTATTCCGTCATTCGGAAATAACGGAGATCGAAATAAAGCGAAAAAAAGTCGAAATATTATTCCGTCATTCGGAAATAACGGAGATCAAAATAAAGCGAAAAAAGGTCGAAATATTATTCCGTCATTCGGAAATAACGGAGATCGAAATTAAGCGAAAAAAAGTCGAAATATTATTCCGTCATTCGGAAATAACGGAGATCGAAATAAAGCGAAAAAAATTCGAAATATTATTCCGTCATTCGGAAATAACGGAGATCGAAATAAAGCGAAAAAAGGTCGAAATGTTATTCCGTCATTCGGAAATAACGGAGATTGAAATAAAGCGAAATGTTATTGCCTTCTGGCAATAACTGAAATTTTTAACAAGAAACATTATCCCATTTGGCAATAACGAGGGATTTCCCGGAGGAAACGTTATCCCATTTGGCGATAACGTAGGATTTCCCGGAGGAAACGTTATCCCATTTGGCGATAACGTAGGATTTCCCGGAGGAAACGTTATCCCATTTGGCAATAACGGGGGATTTCCCTGAGGAAACGTTATCCCATTTGGCGATAAGGGAGGATTTCCCGGAGGAAACGTTATCCCATTTGGCGATAACGGAGGATTTCCCGGAGGAAACGTTATCCCATTTGGCGATAACAGAGGATTTCCCGGAGGAAACATTATCCCATTTGCGCGATAACGGAGGATTTCCCGGAGGAAAACGTTATCCCATTTGGCGATAACGGAGAATTTCCCGGAGGAAACGTTATCCCATTTGGCGATAACGGAGATTTCCCGGAGGAATCGTTATCCCATTTGGCGATAACGGAGAATTTCCCGGAGGAATCGTTATCCCATTTGGCGATAACGGAGAATTTCCCGGAGAAATCGTTATCCCATTTGGCAATAACGGAGGATTTCCCGGAGGAAACGTTATCCCATCTGGCAATAACGGAGATCGCGAAAAAGGTTGGATTTTGTAGAGAAGTTGGAAGGAATCAATAGTTTTTGTAAAGAAAAGTGGGACGCACCCGAATAATTTTTTGTAAAGAAAACTGGGATGTACCCTGATTATTTGAAAAATAAAATTGAAAATGCCAAGGGCAAATAAACTGAGTCACAGAGGTAAATTTGTAAAATAGGCCTCGGGGGCACTGGAGGGAAAACTGGATTGAAAGTGATTGAAAATGCCAGGGGCACAAGGGGTAAAACAGACCTATGAGGGATAAAATCGTAAAATTGAGCCTTCAGGGGCAAAATTGTAAAAACAGGCCACAGAGGCTTAGTATGTCGCACGACATAGTATGCCAAGTGGCTAGGTTTGTCGCGTGACATAGGTAACCTGAACTGTACTTTACAGAACCTTTGGAATTGGACTGGAATTGCCGACACAGGTTGGAATTGGGTGACCAAAAGAGGTCACCTACCTGGCCTCCTTGGGACAATGGAAAAGAGACATTTGGTCCCTTCCTATAAGGATGGAAACGGGGTGACCTAGGAGGTCAAACAACCGATCCTACTAGGAATGTGCCAAATCAAAAGGGGTGACCAATGTGGTCAAAAAAATGGACTTTTATGAAAAGCTTATGCACCATTGGAGAATGGAGAAAGAGAAAAAGTGACCAAAGTGGTCGGATGGCTGGACCTTTTATAAAAGGCTACCTACGTATCCCGGAGGGATCAAGCCTTGATCGTAGTTCAAACATCATCTAGACAGTTAGGAACGATGTCTAGGATCCTTGAGAGTTTTGACAATTAATGGAGGTTGTCACCTGAGGAAGCTAAAGCTTACGTCACTATCGAGTAGATAGAGGCAGCTATAACTGGACAAACTTGAGCATACTTCTCAATCCGTGATAGAGGTAGCTAAAGTTGGATTTTTGACAATTAGGAAACTGTCGCCTGGCGTTATCTCGTTATAACGGAAGTAACGGAGGCGCTTTTGAGAGAAAATGTTATGATTAGCAATTGGCACGTTACTTGAGCCTAGGGGTGGTTTCTTCTTGGAAACAATGGTAGAGGCTAGTGCGGATGTACATATGGAATGTGTTTAAGACGGGTTTCAAGCGAGGTGGGGTTGTATCCCTTGGGTGCGGGCTGAGCTAGCATTGTTGTCAACGTGGACTAAGATTCCCTCTTGGTGAGGCTGGGTTTAAAACTCGGGTCTCGATGAATGTTCCTTTCTCAAACTCTGGCGCTTGAAGCTGATGCTGACAGGCTTTTATAACCAAAGACTAAAGCAGATGTCATAGTGACCAAACCTCTCTTTGAGGAATGGATGCGACTTATCGAAGCCCCGGCCTAAGAAGAAAACTTTCTGCGAAGCCCCATGCCTTATTAAAGCAAGGAAAGATCCTTTCATTGGCAAAGCCCCGGTTGGATGAACTGAGCAGGCGAAGTCTTAGGTTTTCGAAGAAGTGACTTGGTAGAGCCCCAATCTGACGACCTAGCAAAAATCCCAATATGATTGGTACTGCGGAAGTGATCCTGAGGTTAATCTGACCAAGACTGAATCGGTCTAGGGACCTAGTGAAGAACCCGATGTGAATCCCAAAAATGGCTAAAGAAGCCCCAGTTTAAAGGAATGCTTTGACAAAGTTTCGAGGCAGCCCTAATGCGAATTGTGGCAGAAGAGGGAAAACCTATCCTTCTCTCTCTCTTTTTTTATTTTCTTTAGTCAATCAGTCAACCTTAAGAAGATGTGAAAGAAAAGATTCTCAGAAATACATACAGGGGCATATTTTTCGAAAGGTGGGAATAGATCCCGATTTTGTGTTATTCCGATGGCCTTATTTGATGTAGGCACAAAACTGGCTTTGGGTTTGACTCTTTTGGGAGAGTATAAGCGTAGAGAGGTTTGTAAATGTGTATGGAAGCCCCTGCTGACAAAAAATTAGTGTTTAGCACTATCTTTCCTAAGATGTAGAAAGAGAAGACTTGTCAAGACATCTGAAAACTTGTTTTATTTATAATGATCACAAGATTGCTTAAAACCCTTTATTAATGTTCGGGTTATTCAACCACTAATCTCGATATGAAAAAACATTCTTATTAATCATGAGGAGAAAGTCAACCAATGTCGCGGATCAAGGTTGGCTGGGTGTGAAAGAAAGGTTTGTGTATAGGGAGGTCATTGATGAGACCGGGTTTTCTGGAATCTGACTGTGTCTATGGGAGAGGTCATTTGATGAGACCGGGTTTTTGGGAATTTGGATGTGCTATTGACCGGACCATTTCTGGTTGCCTACGTTCCCCTCATTGTGAGGAGCTCATGTCACCGTAGTTCGGCCTTGGCCGGACTGCTTTGGGAAATGGGATTTGTGGTTCCTTTAGTGAAAAGGCTCGGATGAAAAGGTTGGATGATGTGGCATGAGCCTCGGGATGATTCCTTGACCAAGTCATCTTTGGACGGCTGCTTCTGATTGCTTCCTCTTTCATTGAAGAAGAATTTACACGTGCCTACAGGCTTATGAAATTTTTCTGGCTTTGCTTCGACCGCCCGATTGACAACTTTCATTCTCTGAGCTTTGATCTTGCCTGTCCTTCAAGCTTTTAATGGGCGGTGCTGGGTCCTTGGCCTCATTTTCTTTTATTATTTTTTTATATGTGCAACCCTGTTTTTTGCCTAGACCGCCCTTTTTTGGGATTTTCAGCCTAGCTGGGCATTACTCTTTTTGCACCAAGATTTTTTCCTTCTCTCTTTTTTTTATGTGCAACCCTGTTTTTTGCCTAGACTGCCCTTTTTTTTTGGGGATTTTCAGCCTAGCTGGGTATTACTCTTTTTGCACTACATTTTTTTTTGAAGCACCTGAGGGCCAAGGCAAGCCCCTGCTTGAATTTTTTCTCGACATCCTTGAGGTCTAAGGTAGGCTCCTAGATTGTTGTCGACACGGGGTCAATCTTTCGAAGCTGAGCGGTCTTTTGTTGTCCGTTGAATATGCCTCCGTCGTTGACTTGGTCAAGGTGAAGGTGAGGGCATGATTGGGAAAGTGTATGGTTTAATGAAGGCTTTTTGTGAGGTAAGGAAAGTGTATGGGGAAGGCATTAGTTGACTTTCTCACACTGATTAATCGGAACGTGAATTATTTCGAGAGATTATTTGTTGAGCAATGCAAGTGATCATATAAAATAAAACCATTTCATTAAATGTAATGTAGGTGTGCAAATAATGTCTTAAGTCTAGCAAGAAAAGAAGAAGACTCTTTTATAGAAAATTGAAGATTAAATACAATGTCCGTAGAGGACTTGATTGAAAAAGAAAAGTACTAGAACCTATGAAGGTTGACTGAGAGACTATTTTTCTTCTTTTAGTCTTGCTTGAGGATAGGTAATCCTTAGCCTAACTACTCTTCGCTGGTCGGACTGCCGAGACGCTTGAGCTTTCCATTTTTCTGCTAGCTTTCTGAATCCCCTATCGCAGACTGAGGCAATGATCCGTTACATGCCCATGATACTGGTGGAAGTGGAGGGATTTGAGGCCATGGAGCCGCTGGAGCAAGGACAAGGTGTCCAAAGAAACGGGCCGGAAAAGTCACGGGGACGAACTTTGTTGACTGAGCATATTGATGGAAGGAAGTGAACCTGGGATCTGTTTGGGAGGATCCAAAGCTGGGTCTTATCTGAGGAGGCGAGGGTGTTGGAGCCCTGATGGATTGGGACATTGGAAAGGACTGCAAAGGGGTAGTCCTTGACAAGGGATCATATGTGGATGGAGGAGGGCATTGGTTATAGGATAGAGGAGCTGAAATCGTTGCATCTGGGGTTTCATCTTCTACCAGGGAACCATTGGCTTCGACCACTATCTGAACCCTATGGCTACGGAGCGCATCAATGATCATGGCTTGCTGTTCCTCATGGACCTTATGACTCTTTTCCAAGGCTAAGGCTAGCTCTTCTTTCCTAACCATCTGATTTCCTGCACCCTCACTGCTTTCTGCCAAATCTGCCATTCTGACTCTCTGAGCTGACAAAACTGACAATTCTGCCGAACTATCTGAACCTAAGGCTTTCGTACTGAAAGGCAACTGACCCAATATTCCCACACACTTCTTTCTCGCTGCGAAAAAGAGATAGGCAAGGTTTAGAGTTGGGGGTAGGCAAGATTTAGATTCAGAGGTGGGTGAGGTTTAGACTCGGAGGTAGGTGAGGTTTAGACTCGGGGACAAGTGTTTAGGCTAAAGGCTCAAGTAACATGCACTTATCGCTTAAATTTTACTCAAAATACATTTTCTCCTAATCCTAATTGATCAGAAAATATGAGACCTTGAAAGGTCGAGATCAGAAATTGGAGATTGGACCGAGGAGGTCTCGATTAGGGATTTGACCACGAAAGGTCGGGAGATGGAAGATCGAAAATCGGACCGAGGAGGTTTCGATTAGGGACTTGACCATGAAAGGCCAAGATGGAAAAATCGGAGATCGGACCGAGGAGGTCTCGGTTAGGGGTTTGACCATGAAAGGTCGAGATAGGAAAATCTGAAATCGGACCGAGGAGGTCTCGATTAGGGGTATCAGAGATAAGAAAATGCAATTATGATTACATTAATTGTTCAAGTTTACTTAAAATCATGTCTTTTATTTATTCCTATTTGGTTGGAAAAGGGGGGTTTGCCCTTCTTTTTCGCAACTACTCTAGATCCTGGATCAGTGGGTTCCGTCACTACGTCTATAAGCCCCTCGTATTCCACGTATTTCGACCTCCCAGGGTGGACAGCCCCGGGCGAGGGTCATATAGGGCACGCGGATCCCACCGACCGAGAGTAAAGAACGCTCCTAACGGGTCTAGCGGGTCATAGGAACTTTCAACGCACGAGCGATGCGGATTATAGTCAAGGCAATACCGGGAAAGTCTCGTCTTTCTGCCTTGATAGAATTTCGGCAGAATTTCGCTTGAGCGAATGACGTTTTGACTTTCGGTAATGTCCGAGAAGATAATAGGCATGGGTCGGGCGGCAAGAGACGGATGACACAGTGTCACATTGAACTTCGTTGCATACGCCGGGCGTGAGTCAGAGTCGAAGTCAATGCTGGGTCAAGATCTTGCCAATTTTTCCTTGTCGGAATTTTGGCAGAGCTTCGCTTGAAAGATCTTTTGATTTGTTGGCAAAGACTCGGTCTCGACTCTTACGCATTCCGTGCGGGTCAAGGTCAAAGTCAATGTCGGAGTCAAGATCTCGCCAATTTTTCCTTGTCGGAATTTTGGCAGAGTTCCTCTTTCGTTATGAACTAAGGCTTGACCTTTATGAGGGTATGCAACTGGGCTATATGACACGGACTAGACCAAAAACCAACCAAAAAGTCACGGTTTTTTGAAACGTGTGACACTGTGCGTTTATGCATTGGCCATTTGGCTGCCATGGGGAGGTTGGGATGATTCCTTGTGCGCCCGGGAGCATCGTAAGGCTGTCCGTGACTGCAGCTGGAACCACCCTCGGGTTTGAAGGACGTGCGTGCAAAGTGTACAGGATATATCAGGTGCGCGTAGTGTGCGGTCTCCTAAAAATGTTCCCTTTTGAGTTAAAACAAAGATTTTCACGAATGTGTTTTAAAGGAATGATTTTCGGGACGGGGAAAATGCAGCACATAAGCACGTAAATTTTCTGGGAGCCCCAGTCAGTCATGGAGCTGAGTAACCCCAAGCTGCTAGGACTGCCAGATTAACCATGATTTTCTGGTGGAATTGCCACCGAGGTCGCCGGTCGAGAATCCAAGGAGGATTGAGCCGTACGGCGCATGGATCAATTTTCCAGGTTCCACTCCTTTTGCTATTTCGGGTTGTTTCCCGTTCAAAGTATGCACAGATTCCAAGATGCAAATGATGCAATGCAAGGTAAAGAAAGCAAGCACGATTAATGAAATCAGCGACGGGAGTCTAACCCGCTCAAAGGGAAAAGCTTTCTTTTTATCTTTTTCAAAAAATATTTCGAAAAGGGATACTGGTACGTGGGGTTGTTAAACCACTGGTTATCCCAACTCCCACATCAGGGAGTGTACAGGAAGGGTAAGTGGTTTCCACCTATATACCAAGTATCGATTTTTTGTTTTGAAAATAAAGCTTTTCTCCTTTGGGATATTCCCCAGCGGAGTCGCCAAACTGTGAATGTGTGCCCAAATTTTTTTTTATTTTGGAAATTCACGCGAGTTTGAAGACATCCGGTTTAATTTGAAAAACGGAGTCGCCACGCCATTTTGATTATCTCAAAACTTTGAAAAAAAGGTTTTATGGGTTCGGAGGTTAAGTTACCCCTTGGGAAGAACGGATCGTCGTTCACCCAAGGTGCCTTGCCGGAGCAAGTCTCCCAAGATCCCATTAATCGTGCTTGCTTGCGTGCTTTCTTGTGTGCATGTGTTTGATAATGAGGAAGGAATGTCCCAAGTCGTCTTCCGGACGTACAAACCATTTATTGGTTGTCGCTCGGGATTTCTTGGATTTTATGTATTCGGGATTATGATCCCGCCCTCATCTTGGACTTGTGATCATCGCATTTTTTGGACCTTGGGACTTGCGTGATCGAGAGAATGACTCTCTTTGTAGTCAAAGATGAGGTTCTTTAGAAAAGGAGGGTCCTTAGCCCATCAATCCTACACTTTAAGATGGTCGAGCTCGTATAGATGCTTCATACTCATCTTAAGTGATAATCGGAGATATAGGGTTCAAAGGTGTCCCTTTTCTAAAGAGATTATGAAACCTTTATGGAAGGAACGATGTAAAGATAGGATCTTTTACATCGGTCCGTTCCGAGGTTACTAATGGGGGAATGGGGGAAATGTATGTAAAAATGACATTTTTAATGAAAAGATGACATTTTTGGGTTGCAAATGATGCATTTGATTCAAAGAAATGATCTTTATTGCAAATGATGCATAAAGATATGATTTTCATGCAAATGATGCATTTTTATGAAGAAATTGACATTCATTATGCAAATGATGCATAAAGATTGCATTTTGAAAAGCATATGATGCTAGTTTATGGTAAAGACATGATCTTTAAAGCAAGTGATGCTTGGAAAAGGGATTTTGAATGCAAAGGATGCATTTTTATTGAAAAGATTTGATTTTTATATGCAAAGGATGCATAAAGATGACATTTTTATTGGAAAATGGGGGCTTTAGGTGCAAAGGATGCACCTTTATGGGAAAAGACTACATTTTTATGACAAATGATGTCTAATGCATGCAAAAGGGGAAGGGGGAATATAAAGATGTGATCTTTAATCTACCAAGTCCCAAGCAATATAAAGGCAATGCAATGAGCAATTTATAAAGCAATTAGGATGCGAGGTTAGGGTGTGCGAGGTTACCAATGGCTTCCTTCTTCTTTGGATGGAGCTAGGAGGAGAGGTTGATCTTGGATCTTCAAGGAGGAGGGAGGGAGCTTATTGGCTTTCTTCTTCACCTTCTTGGATCTTCAACAGCTCTTGAGAGTATTCTTCACGTATTATGTGTGGTGTTGTTGAAAATTTGTGTGTGTAAAATGGGTAGAGGAGGGCTCTATTTATAGGCAGTCTGGATAAGGCTAATGAAGCCGTGCGGCCAGGGACCGCGAGCTAATGCAGCCGTGCGGCATTATCCATTGTGACTCAGCATTTCTAGAACCATGCAAGGTGGCAAATTCTAGAAGGTTCTTCCTAATTAAGAAAAACGTGTTTCTTAATTAGGAAGGCTCCTCTTCAGCCTTTAATTAATTTGGGACTGTTCCGGAATATTTCCGGAACACTAGGAAGGTCCGGGGAATTACCGGAAAACTTACCGAAATTGTCGGGAAATTTAACCGGAAGGCATGAGCCAGATTTGGGTACTTACAGTGACGTGAAAGAACTCCAACGCCCATACCTGCGAAAGGTAAAGATCAAATCAATCCAGTGCAAAAGAAAAGTGTGTGCTCAAGAAAAGAGGGAAAGCAAAAAAGAAAACTTATACCTCCAGAGCAAACTCGAAGCAGTATAAGGAGCTCACAGCCTTCCGGCTGTATCTATCAAAGAGAGTGCTCGAAAAAAGCAAACCATAAAAAGGCCCTAGCAATCTGCTCAGCGCCTATCCTCTCATCCCCAGCCTCGTAGCTCCCGATGATCTCCACAATCTTCCCATAAACCACAGCGTACTCCATCCCCATCCCCTTTTTGGGAATAGGGTTAAAGCCCAGAAGAGCCTGCAGGTCCACATCGCTGTAGCCGTCCCGCCACTCAATGCTGCGTCCATTGAAGGACAGACCCGTGATCGCAGCGTAGTCGGAAGGCGTAACCGTAGCCTCGCCCCAGAAGAAATGAAATGTGTGGGTCACGTCCCACCAATGCTGCGCCAAAGCAAACATCAGGCCCTTGCTCTTAGAGAACTTAACCAACCCCCTCAAGCACCCAATGAACTCCCAAAGCCCGGTCTCAACGACAATCTGTCTCGGACTGATCAAAGCTCCTCGGCCCGTATTCGGAAGCCGGTCCCACAGGTCAACTACAGACTCCACTGATCCTCGAGTTTTCATCTTATTCAACTGCTCCGTCACGTAGTTGTTTCCACCCTGCAATAAAACAAAAAAAAAAAGAAAATGTCAAAAAAAAAAATTTGCATTTGCATTAGCACAAAAAAAAAGAAAGCATATACATGCATCATTCATCACAAAAGTTTTGAAGAAAATTCGGCATGCAATAAACCTAGCCCCATTTTTTTTCTCGCACAAAAAGAAGCAGTTTTCAGCAAATCCCAATCAACATTCATACATAAAAAAAAAAAGAGTCAACGGAAGTAAAAACTCCGTCCCATTTTCAAAAAAAAAAAATGCATACATCATACATTCATCCAACGGAAGTAAAAAACTCCGTCCCATTTTTTTTAAAAAAAAAATTCATACATTCATACACGGAGTCAATAAATCCGTCCCACTTTTTCAAAAAAAAAAAGGAGCATGCACACATTCATATCAACAGTGCAAGAATCCTACATTGCAACAAAAGAAGTCCGTCCCAAATTCGGGAAATCATTCATCATAGTCTCATATTTCAAAAAAAAAATGGTGAAAATGCCAATTCTTTTTCCAAGCAAAATGCACATTTTGAGTTACCCATATACTCATTACAACATGCAAAGCATCAAAATCAAGATTCAAAGCCAAGAACATCAATCATTCGAATTTTCAAAAAAAAAAATCAAAAATCACCCAAAAATCAATTTCAAACAAAAATCGACAAAGGGAATGAAAAGATTCGAAGTATACCGTTCGGAGACTCGGATCGGAAGCCCAATGTTGCCAAGCATCGGGGTAATGCTCCTTCGCAATCGATTGCGAAAGAGTGTAATGCCTCTTCATTTGGACGAGCTCCAATCGTATCTCCGCGACCGGGCCACGTCCTTGGCCTTGAAAAGCACCTCCCGCGTGTTCCATTGCTTCAAAAATCGAAGAAATCGGAAGAATTTTAAGGTTTTTAAGCCAAAAATGGCGGTTTTGGTCTCTCCCCCTCGTCTCTCTCTCGAAAATCTGGAAAAGTGAGGAAGAAGAAGGGAGGGGGCGGCCCTCATTTAAAACAGCCTGGGAATTCAACCCTATCCGCGCGGATAGGTTTGTAAGGGTCAAAATGACCCTTTTGCCCTTTAAAATTTCAGGACTCTGCAGTTCAGTCCTCAACTTAACAGAGTTAACCAAAGTTAACCAAAGTCAACCCCCTTTCAAAGAAATCATTCCCCGACAGTCAAACGTAAGTCCAATTTTCCCGAGAAAGATAACGGAATCCCGTATCTTTCATCAAAATCATTCAACGGCAGTCAAACGTAAGTCCGATCTCCCCGAGAAAGATAACGGAATCCCGTATCTTTCATCAAAACCATCAACGACAGTCAAACGTAAGACCGATCTTCCCGAGAAAGATAACGAGATCCCGTATCTTTCATCAAAATCATCACCGGCAGTAAAACGTAAGTCCGATCTTCCCGAGAAAGATAACGAGATCCCGTATCTTTCATCAAAATCATTCAACGGCAGTCAAACGTAAGACCGATTTCCCCGAGAAAGATAACGGAATCCCATATCTTCCATCAAAATTATCCCCCGGCAGTCAAACGTAAGACCGATTTCCCCGAGAAAGATAACGGAATCCCGTACCTTTCATCAAAATTATCCCCGTGAGTCAAACGTGGGCGATTTCCCAGACAAATACGTCGATTTTTCCCAAGAAAGGCTAACAAAATCCCTGACAAAGTTAACGGAATCCCAAAAGCCAACGAAATCTCGAGTAGAACTCGAACTACGAAAGGGCTTGATTCCCACTAGGGATACGTAGGTAGCCTATCATTAGGTCCGGCCCCAGACCAAAACGGTCACCCTCTCCTTCGGCGGCGGACGAAGTCCACCGAAAGGCCTTTTCAAATTAAGGTTCGAGGCACCTAAAAAGCCATCATCATCCAGGTCCGAGGCACCTAAAACGCCATCACCATCCAGGTCCGAGGCACCTAAAATGCCATCACCATCAAGGTCCGAGGCACCTAAAAAGCCATCATCATCAAGGTCCGAGGCACCTAAAAAGCCATCACAATCAAGGTCCGAGGCACCTAAAACGCCATCATCAAGGTTTGAGGCACCTAAAACGCCATCATCAAGGTTTGAGGCATCTAAAACGCCATCATCAAGGTCCGAGGCACCTAAAACGCCATCTTCAAGGTCCGAGGCACCTAAAACGCCATCTTCAAGGTTCGAGGCACCTAAAACGCCATCATCTCCAGCGTCAAAATCCCGAACTACGACTGGCTTGATTCCTCTTAAGGATACGTAGGTAGCCTATCATTAGGTTCAGCCACCGGACCGAAAATGGTCATTTCTTATCCCCAGCAGAGCGGATATACAATTTCAGCCATCAGACCGAAAATGGTCATCTCTTATCCCCAGCAGAGTTTCTCTCCAGCAACCGACTACAGAACTCGTTCATCAGGTTCGAGGCACCTAAAACGCCATCATCTCCAGGTTGACGCCTCAAAATAGTCATTCCAGGGTCAAAGACCCGAACTACGGCCGGCTTGATTTCTCTTAAGGATACGTAGGTAGCCTATTAAATAGGTTCAGCCACTCGATCACTTGATCATCCTGCCATAATGGAGCCTTACTCTTATCGACGACCCCGCTTCCTTCGAAAGCGCCGTCGCCGAGGGGCTACTGTAAGTGCTCCAATTTGAGCTTGTTAGAAATTTCGTTAGAAAATTAATGAAAGTTATAACATTCCTAACAATTCCTAACATTCCTAACATTTCTAACAAAGCAAGGGCAAAGTGGGCATTGTTATTTAAGGATAAACCAAGGAAAGGAATCAAAAAATTAAAAGAAATAGTCAAAAACCAAAAATAGAAGCTTTGGGAACAAAAGCGGTACATTAATTTGATTTTTTTTGAAAAATATTCCTTGTGTCCAAAGCCTGAAGCTGTAATTAATGAACAGTGCACGCTGACAACCCTATCCGCGCGGATACCTTTGTCATTTTCAGAGGGCTATAAATTAAGCCCTCCAGACTCAAAAAAAAAAGAGAGAGAACACAATTCACAGTTGCACCTTGGCGAAAATACTTGAGAAAATAGTGAGAATTCCCTTGAATTGTCACTCTTTTCTCTTGATTATCTTCCCAAATCTCACTCACTCACTATCATATTCAAAGCCTCAAACACTCTTACATTCAAAGCCAAAGCTCCAAAACACAAAGAAGATAGGTATAATCTCCCTCTTCTTACCCTAAATCTCTCATCCATGCATGCATTTTCAAGCTACAAAATGTAGTTCATTCATCTTCTTGTCTTAGATCCAAGAAGATCACCATGGAAGTTCATCTCCATGGATTATCTTCTACAAGGATAAACATTATTTTCAAAGTGTTCTTACTTTTTTCCAAAGAAAACACATTTTCAAAACTCTAAAACTCATTTTCATACATCAAATTTCATTTTCAAAGGATAAAATTCCCCTTCCCAAGCAAATGAAGTGCTTAGTCCTAATGTACCCCAAGGATGGTTTGATATAGTTGATTCACCACTAAAATGTCAAGTGATCACTAATCAAAACCTAGGGAAATGGGGACAAGCATGGATGCCAAACCCCCCTTTAAAAACATGTTTTCCTTCTTGAGAAGTTGCTGTCCAGTAGCAATTTTCTAAGACCCCAGTCCATGGTCTAAATTTTTGGACACAGATAAACTTGGAATTTGGTGTTGACTACAAAACACTTTTTGTAGACAAACATCCAGAGATTTCCAGACATATTTTTACTTTATTTTTTTTGTGAGTAAAACTCCCTTTTTCAAATTTTCTTTTGAAGGTCAGATCACCAGTCTCTGGGAGTCCAGATCTCATATCTGAGATTTCCATAAGGTTTTGAGTCCTCAAATCTTCTCCGAAATGGAAAATTATTTCACTTAAATCTTATTTGAGGTGTTTGGAACAACTTTCATTCTCTGAGTTTTCTCGGATTATGAAGTTTTGAAGCCCTTAAATCCATTTCAAAATCAAGTGTCCACTGCCTTTTTCATTCTGGCAGAAGTGCTCTTCAACTTCCAAAAATCTTTTGAGCACCAAAACTCTACCCAAAAATCACACCAAAAATCATGGGATCTGACCAAAGTCTAATAAAGAATTCCCAATTTTTACTTTTCTGAGTTTCAATTTATTTTGGCCAAAACACACACACATACACACACACACACAAATGATTTTCAGCTTGGAAAACTCGTTTTACGAGGCATTCCGGGTGCACACTAACGTCCTTCCCGGCGTGTAACATGACCTCCGAACCCAAATCTCTAATCTCGGGCATTTTTCAAAGTTTTGTCCCTTAAAACAAAAATGGCGTGGCGACTCCGTTTTCCAGTTTTATTTGGTTTTCAAAGAAACAAAAAATCGAATTTTCCCGCGAATGGCACATCATCACACGTTGCCCTTTTTTTCTTTCTGCCGTTCTCTACTGTTTTCTCTCTCTAATCGCTTTCTCTCTCTATTTCTAATTTATCTTCTGCCGTTTTAAAAACCAAGAGACTTCATGCGTTTTAAAAAAAATCAAGAGGCTCTTAGGGTTAATGAAGCATAAATATAATATGGGTTTCCTAAACCTAAACCCAAAATAATTCAAGTTCAAGTCCAATGAGGAAAATCCAATTTAGGTAGCCTAATTTTTATAACTAAGCCCAATAATCCCTGTCCATCTAGGAAAGGATAACCCAATTAATCAAATAACCAAAATAACCAATTTAGAGAAAAAAATAATTACTAAAAAAATGCAATAAATATTCGGGTTATTAAAGATGCAAAAATGCTTCCATAATCGTCGAGTGGGTCAAATTTATGGCTAAAAATGTATCACACATATGAGAATTAAATTGGACAATACACTACATATCATCATTTAATTGTGAAACCGAAATTAAATTGCAACTTAAACTATGCACAAATAGAATATTTTGAAGAATTATTTTGTCATTCAACACCATATATCCTTTTTTTGTAGCAACTACAGAGTCACAATTGGGAAGACCAACTGGACAATGAGAAATATCACTTATGTGACATAAAAGAGCCATAATACCATTGACATGATTAGAGGCCCATGTATCAATTATCCATATACATAATTATCAAACATACCTTTCACGTGATTCTTTGTAAGTTTAGTTTTACCAAGAAGTCCAGCAAGAGCCTTTCACTGTTCAGTTGAGAAGGTTTGATGAGAGGCTGCACTGTTAGAATTCGCTCCTGCAATAGTTGTTCCCACATAAAAATGAGTTGTACCAGCAGTTGTTGAGGTAGTTGTCTGAATATTTGACTTCACATCAGGCCACACATATCCTGCTGGTTGTTGCCTTTGCTCGAACTGAACCATTCTTGTCTCGTCTAGCCCCCTAAGAAGCAGCCTTGCCTCTCCCACTTCCACCATCAGGTTTTCCACCTTCACCCCACCATTCCGGGTAACCAATGATTTCAAAACATTCTCTTATCTCGTGACCGATCTTCTTGCAATGACTGCAACTTTAGTGTGATTTATCCTTGTGCACCACTTTTCCACGCCCTTCTCCACCAGATCGAAGAGCAAAACCAACGACATCAGGTGTCTCATCATACACTAATTTGGCCAGCCAAACACACTGAATCCTGAGCTACCAACTAATAAGCCCTATCTAAAGAGGGCACACTACTAGAAACTGTGTCTTTAGCGACGAAAATACCAGCGGCGGAATCATTATGTCGCTATATAGCGACGGAAATTATGTTATAGCGACGGAATAAATTTGGCATTGATATTACCGACGGAATTTAATTTCGCCGCTGAGTTCCGTCGCTAAAAATGAATATTTGTCGAATATTCGTTTCATTACCGCCACTAAATTGGCGCCTAGATTACCGACGGAATTTTTCGTCGATATTGCTTTCTCAGCGGCGGAATTATTCCGTCGGTGGTAATTAAATATTTTTTAATTTTTTAAATTTACCCAGCGACGAAATAATTTCGTCAGTGATAATATATATATTTTTAAATTAATCAGCAACAGAATAATTTCGTCGGTAATAATATATATTTTTTTAAATTTCTTTTAATTTTTCAGCGATGGAATAATTCCGTCGGTGATAATATAATTTTTTTTTTATTTTTCAGCGACGGAATAATTCCGTCGGTGATAATATAATTTTTTTTTAATTTATCAGCGACGGAATAATTCTGTCGGTGATAATATAATTTTGTTTTTAAATTTTTTTTAATTTTTCAGCGACGGAATAATTCCGTCGGTGATAATATAATTTTTTAAATTTTTTTTTAAATTTTTCAGCGACGGAATAAATCCGTCGGTGATAATAGCTACCGAACAAATCCGTCTCTAAAACAGCTACAAAACAGCGACGCCTAATTTAGCGACCAACCTGCACCCACGGAATAGCTACGGAACAAATCCGTCTCTAAACACGATTTAGAGACAAAATCTTCATTTTAGCTACGGAATTTGGCGTCTCTAAAACCGTTTTTCCTTGTAGTGTATATATATATACTAGTGTACATGCCCGTGTCCAAGGACACGGGTTTTTTTTTTTTTTTAATTTTTTTTAAATTTAATTTTTTTTTTAAGGCCAAAATAGGAAAGGGACAAAATAGTAAGGGCAAAATGGGAAAAAACCCATTTGGTACTGTTCAAACCATTGTTCACACAGTGGTTTGATATATAATATAGATATAGATAGATTTCCATTTCTTCGTTGAATTTTCTTTTCTTTTCTCTCTCTCTCTCTCCTCCTTTATTATCCAATTCAATTTCTATCTTCCCTCTATGTTTCTTCCACACGAACCATCTTGAACTCTTACAGCCATGTCCAGATAGTCTTTAGTCCTTCTCAATCGGATCTGATTCTGAAACTCCAGTCCTCAACGCACCTACTTTCCAAGGTATGAAGCTTTGTATCCTTTTTGGTTTTGAATTTGCTGCAATTGATTTGTTTTTGTATTTTTTTTGTAATTGAATTTCCTTTTTCTTTTGTTGTGTTTTAGGTGTAACGCCATGACTCCACCGCTGGTTGAAAGGACCGGCGTTAAATCAACAACGGCGGCAGATGCGGCTAGATCTCTGCCGACGCCATTCTTGACCAAAACATACCAGCTTGTTGATGATAAGGCAATTGACGATATTATCTCCTGGAACGAAGATGGATCTACCTTCATCGTTTGGAATCCTACCGAATTCGCTAAGGATTTGCTTCCCAAGGACACGGTATTTTTTTTTTAATTTAATTTTTTTAAGGGCAAAATGGGAAGGAGACAAAATAGTGAGGGTAAAATGGGAATTTCACCCCCTGGAACTGTTCATAGAACTGTTCATGGGGGGCCTTCATCTATACTATATATATATATATATATGAATTACAATACTACTAAAATACACTTATAGATAACCTTATATTGAAAAAATTGTGTATATACATCAATTAATAATGTCAAAATACCACTACTAAAATGTAATTCACAGTCATAAAATTTCCTAAATCAATTTTTTTTTTTAAAAAATGTGCCTCTAATTTGGATACATTGCTAATCTTCGGTTAGAGACAGCAAATGATAACAAACCTTCCACTGCACTTTTTGGCTCAGTGTTCACCACATTAGCATCAGCAACCGCTGGCTGCAAGTCTCTCTTGAAGTTTTTCCTTGTCGTAATCAGAAGTGCTCAATTCAATTGTCGATCGTAATTGCTCGCATCTTCTCCAATGGCTTTCTTGTCACCAGCTCCATCAAGAACAACTGTGCCATCCTTTGATATAGTAACCTACAAAAGATTGTAGAGCCCGAAGTACAAATCAGATGATAGAAATAGATTGTTTAGTCATATTGGTCTAGGGGAAGGAGAAATGAGATTTACCTTTTTACAAGAGCCGAGCAGTTCTGGTTCAACCTTTTCAAGGTTCAGGCTAAGCTCTTCAATATTACCTACAAACAATTTGAAAAAGATAAAATAAAAATCAAGGGATGTCCAATTATAGCTACAAAATGTGAACATTCCTACTTAATCAGAGTTTATAACTGCCGGTTTCCAGCTTTGAAACGACGTTCTACCTTGCTAATAATACAACATAAATCAAACATTCTACACGAGTAACAGAAGGCAATGTCAGTGAAGCCCTTTATGTTGTATCTTACAGGCAGGTCCAACCAGCCAACAAAAACCTTTCCAATGTTGAAAGAGCTATAACGGTCATTAATGGTGTTCAAATCATTTAGTGCTCCCGGCCAGAGAAAAGATCTTTACAGGTTAAAGAAAATAATGATGACAGTGAAGAACCAAAACAGGTAACCATCAGAACCTTCTGCTAAAATGCAGCAAGCTGAGTAGAAGGCATATATCATGAGAATGACAAGAATATTGCATGGAGGGAGTGTAACATAATATTCAATGTAAAGGATACTGCAGCAATTGCTTCATGGCGTAGTGGCTTCTCGCCATTACATGCAGCGAGTGCAGCAGAGATTGGGCCGTCCCCGTTGGCATAGATAAGGTAAGCATAGATCTTGAACTACATTAAATTAAAATCCACAATTAATCAATAAATAGTTTCCAGATATTAAAAAATGGAATGGACCTTGAAACATCAGTTTCATTCGGGTCGCTCCCCCTCTTTGTAATAAACTCTATGATTGCTTGAATAACACCTTCTCCCGACTCCTTAACCTTATCACATATAGCTACAGAGCAACCAAATAGCATAGCTACAAGTTGTAAAGAATAAGTCTGAGATTGCATGAAGTGAGAGGCGGATGTACGATCACTTAGTTTATATTACAAGTACGCCCATGGTGATAGGAAAGTACAACATTACCTCATCCTTCGTCAGCAAAACACAAACGGAGGACACGATCCTATTAAATACCTCTGATGGATCAATAGAAGCATCCTACATATACAAACAAAATTCAGAAGAAAACAAAATGTAGTGAACAAAAAGGTATGCACAGATGTGAATGTGGGACCATCGTGGATCGAACCGTTTCTTATAGGGTCGCCGTTTCACCTCTGTTTGAAGATACCGATTTATTGAAAAACGGAGTCGCCACGCCATTTTGATTTTCTCAAAACTTTGAAAAAAAAGGATAAGGGTCCGGAGGTTAAGTTACTCCTTGGGAAGAACGGATCGCGTTCACCCAAGGAACCTTGCGAAAGCAAGTCTTCCTAGACCCGAAGTTTATGCTTGTTTTGTGTGTTCGTGTGTGTGGTGTGATTTTAAAAAGGAGGGAATGTGCCAAGTTATCTGCCGGACGTATAAACCATGTGAGAAGGTTATCGCTCGGGATTACTTGAATTTTATGTATTCGAGATTTTTATCCCGTGCTCATCTTGGACTTGTTATCATCATTAAGTGACCTTTTTACCCTCCCGTTGAAATAATCAACCATAGTAGGCGTAAAAGCCTTGGTATATCTTAAACCAACGTTCTTCGGGACTTCATTACAACAAATATGCCTTTTCTCGGCACTTTTAAACCGGCACTTTACTTTGTGCCGCTAATTTTCGGCATTTCAACGAAAGTGCCGCTAAATTTTCGGCGTTTTTTGGAAAATGCCGTAAATTCCCGGCACTTTATTAAAAGTGCCGCTAATTTATGGCATTTCAATGAAAGTGCCGCAAAATTTTCGGTGCTTTTTGGAAAATGCCGCGAATTTCCGCACTTTATTAAAAGTGCCGGGAAATTTTCGACACTTTAGGAAAAGTGTCGGGAATTCCCGGCAGTTTGATATAAGTGCCGCTAAATTTTCGGCAATTACTGAAAAGTGTCGCTAAATTTCGGCATTTATTGAAAAGTGCCGCTAATATCTGGCATTTTTTTGTAATTTTTGCATATTTTCATGCACTTTTTGAAAAGTGTCGCCTAATTTTAATATATGCCCTTATTTAAAAATATTTGCTTACTCTGTATGTGAAACTGAACCGGATTAAATATAGTAAACAAAAAATTCCTTTTCCCCATTTTTTCAAATAACGTGATTGTTGATGTCAAAATATAAAAAACGTTCATAATTTTTTTATAAATAAATCACAATGTTATACATAATTATGCACATCTTTTGTTTCAATAGTCGCGATTTACGGCTAGGCAGGGAATTAGGCGCTAGGTGGGCTAGGCGAGGCTAGGCGGGCTGGGCAGGTTTGGGCGGGTTTGGCAAAACGGGTTAGGATTTTTTAGATTTAATTTAATTTTTATCTTTTTAATATCACATCCACAAAACAAAACAAACACAAATGGTAAATTCTATATACAAGGCAGCTTACATACAAGGCACCAATAATGGCCAAACTACCCTTCGCGTGTCGTGTGCGAAAGGACGACAGGAAGCCTTTATGTCGTGTACTTTTAAACGACATCAACTAATTGTGTAAAATATTAGGTCGTATGAAATTATACGAAATTTAAATTTACTCTGCCATTAATGTCGTACACAACAACACGATATGATGTCCTAATATCGTGTATATCCATACGACATATCAAAATGAAGGTGTTCTTCGATGATTTGCAACACGATGTTAATGATACGCATATGCTATGTTATATTATTGAATTGTGTTGTTAATTGAGCAAAATTTATACACTTATACATGACAAGGAACAAACATCATATTGGATCATACAATATCATATAACCTATCACATTTAAGTGATACCACTTTATTTATAATCACCTAACAAATGATTATAAATAAAGTCATAGAGATGAAAAACACTTTAAATGCCATTTAAAATGGAGAAAAAAATAAATGAGGTAGCCGTATACCATTTTTCACAAGATCGCGACACATAAAACCCTAAAAACCCTAAATAATGACACATATTTGTAACTCAATTTCCATTTGAAATTGGAGGAAACTCATAGAGATAAAAAACACTTTAAATGTCATTTAGAATGTAGAAAAAAATTAAAAAAAAATAAACGAGGTAGCCGTATACCATTTTTCACAAGATCGGGACACATAAAACCCTAAAAACCCTAAATAATGGCACATATTTGTAACTCAATTTCCATTTGGATTTGGAGGAAACTCATGTAGATGAAAACACAATTTAAATGTCATTTAGAATCTAGAAAAAAATTAAAAAAAAATAAACGAGGTAGCCGTATACCATTTTTCACAAGATCGGGACACATAAAACCCTAAAAACCCTAAATAATGGCACATATTTGTAACTCAATTTCCATTTGGATTTGGAGAAAACTCATGTAGATGAAAAACACTTTAAATGTCATCTAGAATCTAGAAAAAAATTAAAAAAAAATAAACGAGGTAGCCGTATACCATTTTCACAAGATCGGGACACATAAAACCCTAAAAACCCTAAATAATGGCACATATTTGTAACTCAATTTCCATTTGGATTTGGAGGAAACTCATGTAGATGAAAAACACTTTAAATGCCATCTAGAATCTAGAAAAAAATTAAAAAAAATAAACGAGGTTAATGATAAGTTGTACATTAGAGGAATACCTACTACTCAAGATTATATATTTGAAATTATCATATTTGTTAATCAAGATTATATGTTTCTTGTTATAATAAGTTGGAAAATAAACAATGATTACATATAAGATTGAACCAATGTCATACAATATCATATAACCTACCACATTTATTCATAATTAATTTTTATTTTATTATATGATGTGTCGTGTTTAAATACACGACATTTACTAATACATTTCGTATGAACAATACACGAAATTAATCAATTGTATCTCGTGTATTGTTCATACGAGATAATTACCAAAAACAAAGACTATATCGTGTGTGTATACACGATATGTACCATAGTATCTCGTGTATATACACACGAGATACACCCTGAAGCCCTACATAAAACACGATATACACGCAGACAACGGCCCAACAGAGAACTGTACACCCATGCAGCTGCGACACCATTGTCCAAGTCTTAACGCCCATAAATTTATACCCATTATTTTCATTAATTCTCAAATCATCTAACACCATAGTATGGATTCTCCACAACATTCTCCAAGTTTTTATGATCATATTGATCTTGAGCTTGTGGAATATATTTTTGAAGAAGAAGGTTTGCCATGCTAGGCCGGCGAATGGTAGCATCATGTAGGTACTGGAGGCCGGTACCCTGAACACGAGCCCACCAAGCTCTATCATCCTCCGGTAAAGAAGCATGCGAGAACCTGTTGATTTCAAACAAAACATTATAATTAATACTCCCTCTGTTTCAAGAACCAGATGACATTTCGTGTGGAAATACCCGAAATGTTGGTGATAATTTCGTGTATAAAGACACGAGAAATCTCACCACATATCGTGTATTAGAGCACGAAATGCAAACTGATGAATCAATTTACATTTCGTGTCCTAATATACGAAATGTGGAAAGTATCTCGTGTATTACAACACGAAATGGTCTCCAACATTTCGTGTATTGGCACACGAAATGTCAACTGATGAATCAGTTTACATTTCGTGTGCCATTACACGAAATATTGGTGACCATTCGTATGTGTTCATACGAAACACACGCCGACAATTTCAAATTTTAGGCACACGAATTCGTATCCGATTCAAACAAAAAACCCAAATTTATGTTACGAAATCGCAATTAGAACCATTTAGGATAGGTTTAAACAACATTAAGCATTATATAATCCATTTTAGGCATAAAATTAATGTTGGGTTTTCAAATTGAAATTTTAGGTTAAAAAGAATTACTTTTGGAGCGGCGGAGGAAGAGACGGACTTTCCACCGATTTTAGGGAGGTTTGTCTTCATTTTTTCCGGCGGTGGTGGTGTTGTGGTGGTCGCCGAGTTGCGAGTAGAGAGAGAGAGAGAGAGAGAGAGGGGTTCGGCGCCTTGGTTGAGAGAGAGATAGAACGACGTTTGAAATGGAGAGAGAGGGGAAGGTTTTTTTTTAAAAGTATATATATGGGCATTTTGATAATTTCATAATGTCTTGTACAAATAGTGCCTTGTATATAGTAGTACCCAACACAAATAGCTACTCTCTCTCTCTTCTGGAACGTATTGACGACCTAGGGCTCAATATCTCTCTACCTCTCGACGCCGAGACTCTCTCCACCGTTCTCTCTCGGCCGTTCTCTCTCCACCGTCACTGTAAGCTTCTCTCTCGCTCTCTCTCTCTCTCTCTCTTGAATACACAATTACACATACTGATAGCTTGTAACTCTGTAGCTTCTCTCTCTCTCTCTCTCTCTCTTGAATAAAATTTGGGGCTTACAGTAGGTTTTGATCTACTGTAATAACAATAAAATTTGGGGCTTACACCAGCAGCCATGGATGAAGAAGAAGTGTTTGTAGATTTGTCCATTCTTTCAGGTATTGTTACAGACTTACTGTAGGTTTTGATCAATTTTGTATTGATTTTGCACACAACAATTATACAAAATGACAAAGTTTGAGGATTATACTTGCAGTCATTGTTTTCTGTTATATTATTGTAGCAATTTTCTTGACATAGCTATAAACAACTACTAACTTAATAATTATTCAAATAAAGATTATACCTTTCAATTAGAGTTGTCAAAAAAGGAGTATCATTTCTTCAGATACTTGAGAATAAGGTTTGAATCAACTTAGTCATACAAACATATTATATTAAAGCACTATCAAATTTTCTAATAAAACTCATTTTTATTTTTTTAACGTGGAACATTCACAATGTATCTCCAGACTGTGTTACCCGGACTCTTCAAATATGTTGAAGTACCCGTGTCCGACACGTATCGTGTCCGACAAGACACCCCGACATCCGCATTTTCATTCGGATACGACAAAAAAAATTAAAAAGTAAAAAAGGAGTGAGTTGACTTCATTTATAAAATTTTTACAAGTTTTAATGTTGTTTTACTTAATTATACATTATATCTTAGCAAAAAAAGAGTGAGTTGATTTCATTTATAAGTAAAGTATAAAAATAGACTCAATATATTTTGTTATTAACGTATCCCCGTACCCGTATCCTAATTTTAGGACAGTGTCCCCGTGTCAATTTTTTTGAGGAAAAGTGAATCCGACACTAGGATCCGTACCAGTGTCGGATACCCGATCCCGAGTCCAGGTAACATAGTCTCCAGATCAACAAAGTCACCATTGATTTTTTTAACAAAGTCACCATTGATTTCTGATATGTTTTTCCATTCCTGATCAACCAAGCTATGTAATGCTATAATTTTAGTCTTAGCTTTATTTTTTGCACTTGCTATCCAAATTAGGTTGCCAATTGAGTTTTCTGACAACGTTGTTTGTGCTCTTTTTCGCAGGTTATGGTTTGCTGATTGCTGATTGCTGATTGCTGATTGCTGGTTATGCCCTTTTTAAGTTTTTTTTTTGGCATTTATAATCTCTGAATGTTACAGACTTACTGTAGTGTTGTTCATGAAAATGTAATGGATGTTTTGCTGATTGCTGGTTATTGCCGATGTCCCTCTGTCCTTTTAAATGTAATGGTTGTTTGCTTGATCCCAGTTCTTATGAACAAATCCAAGCTTCAATTGCCCAGACTTTACACCGGCAGTCAGAAGCATTAGGGAGAAAACGCACTGCTAGAGCTACTGCGGCTGCATTTGTGAGAAGATAGGGAAATTATCGCAATCTCAGGGGGAGGAGAAACCAGAGAACTACTGAGTCTGATAATGAGGATGACAATGGTCTTGATGATGGGAAGGATTCATCTTCCACTGATGAGCCTAGTCCAGAAGTCAAACCAAAGCGATACAAGAGATGGGGAGGAGGTCGGGTTTCTTCTCATTGTTCATTAGCAGCAAGTAGCGCAGAAGGAGGTGGGGATGAAAATGAGCCTGAAATGACCAGAGAAATTATGGGTGCAGCTACTGGGCTTGTTGGTAGCTTAGAAATATTTGGCTGGGGTAGAGGTGGCATGCGGAGCATCACACGACATGGTAGCCAGAGTGGCAGTAATGGCAAGAGTGTAAGGAATAGCCGCCTCTTTAAGCTGATAGATCATCTTAAACATCTCCAGGAAAATAAGGAGGTAATATTGGTAGTATATTTTACTTCAGCAATACTCCCTCCGTCCCAAAATAATTGTCGCACTTTCTATTATGGTATGTCCCAAAATATCTCAAAATAAATGTCTTATTCTAATAAAGGAAATAGGCTTAGTGCAATTTTATCATTGAACAAGCAATGCACAAACATGTAAAGCACATTTCTTAAAACCGTTGACAAGTCAAATGCGACATTTATTATAAGACGGAGGGGAGTATATTCTCTGAGGGATTTATTTTTAAATTCTCGCTTCTGATCCTGCATCCCCACGCCCACTTCACCCCCACCCAGAGGCACAAAGTGGACAGAGTCAGTAGCACTTTTCCTAAAAGGGATCTCTTTACCATTAAATGCAGCCAAATTATACCCCCTCCCCACCTTATGGCAGTTGGTTATAAGGCTCATCTTTATTTTTCAATGGTTTACTTCTTGAGTTCTATGCCAAAGTGCATTTGACACATTTAGATTGTTGTCTCAGTTAAATATTCAGCTTAAGCTCATTTCGTTGGATGAGAAAGCAATACCCAAATTCGGAACAGCCTTACATTTGCTGCAGTCCTACCATGTCAGTCAAACATCTTGCGAGGTAAAATCCTATGGTCTGAACCCTAGTTATATTAATATATAAGTTCATGGTGGGTAGCTTTATGGTTTCGCTGATTATACAATGTTTACATACAATCCCCAGTTATATACTCCGCATATTTTATGATCCCATTTTCTTTGAGGTTATCAACTAGATCATCTTGGCAGTATCTTTTCTAGTACGATGCGCCTAGTATGTCAAGATACTAAAAGTTGCACGTTCCTCATCTTTTCTTAGAAGTATTCTGAAGTAGGCTCCTTGACGGATATAATATGAATACTAGACATTACCAGGTAATAAGATAGCATTATAGGTGTTTTGTAATTCCTCCCTGTTTGATGTAGAAACTGCTATATCATGTTGGTACCTGACATCATGTGTTAATAATGTTTGCAGTTGGCCTGCACCCTTACATTTGAAGCTGTGCATGGCACATCATGTGATGCTGGGATCAATCATCCAAATCAGTACTTCAGTGAGCCAAAAAATCCTGGAGTCGAAGGTAAAAAACCTTTGTACAATAATTACAACCCATGTAAATTCACATATTTTCCTTTCATTGCGCTAAAATACTCCTATTTCCTCTTTTTGGAGCATAACTCTTAATTTTATTTCAATAAGGACATCTGCAAGGCTTAATCTGGCATATCAGAACTTAAAGTAAAGACATATGACTTTCAAAACAATATTCTAGATGATAGGGAACATATCTCAGCAATTATAGTGGCTCATCTTGTGTAAGGCTGTAAATAAAGCTTAATGGCTTTATTTTTGCTTGAGCTTGGTCCTTTCATAGCTCGATTTGACTCATCTTGTATACAATTCCAATGATGTAATAGATGAGCCACCTCGACATGGCTCTAATAAGATACTTCGTGTTTAATTGTAAAATATCCCATATTATCTGATAATGTGGCTGAGCTTGGCTCAAGACCTGAGACATAAATTAGCTGCACTTGGAGCCCGGTTTCAACCAGCGTCTACTTTATGCACTAACATGGTTTAGTCTTGTGCTTCAATCTTTCACGCATATCAGATCCATTTTCTTCAAAATGAGCGCATAGTGCATGCACAATTATGGACGATCTCATTGCTTTTGGCTTTTGTTTCGTTATACTTGACATTCTCATGATCATGTTGATCGTGTGCTTTATTATATTCATCTGAGGTTTCTCATTATTTCAGTTATCTTGTATATATAATGAATTATATTTCTTATGTTCTAAATTATATCTCTTATGTTTATTCTCTTATTTAATATCATTTAAAACTAAATAATGCTTCTTTTTTCAGGTGATGATTTAAATGAGGAACTTATAAACCAATCTATACGGGAGAAGATTGCATTCATTTGTGTTTTTGTTTGCTACTTGAACTCAGTATGTAGATGTCAATGCTTGTTGCATACCTTTCTTTTGAACTAGTACTTTTTGGGTCGTGTAATGCATACTAAATGTTCAATTTATGGCAATGGACCAAGCTTTATATTTTATAAGTTATTCTTATTCATTACTAATTGTTGAAATTTGTGTATGTTAGTGATTTCAATAGCACAATAAATTAGAGATGCCAAATTTTTTTAGGGCCAGAAATATATATATTTTTTTAAAAGGAAAAAATTCTCATCAATTTTAAATGCATCGCTAATATTGGAGAATATTAAAAGTGTCACTAATTTTCGGCACTTTAAAAAAAGTGCCGCTAATTTTCTGGCATTTTAGACGTGTCTGTATATTTCGGCACTTTGTGAAAGTGCCGGAAAATTAGCGGCACTTTTAAAAGTTCCGGTCACTTAATAAAATGCCGGAAATTAGCGACACTTACAAAAGTGCCGAAAAACAGCGGCACTTACAAAAATGCCAAAAAATAGCGGCATTTACAAAAGTGCCGAAAATTAGCGGCACTTACAAAAGTGCCGGAAAGTATTCCCGACACCACTTTTTTCCGGCACTTTTAGAAGTGCCGGAAAAGCTTGGCATTTTTAAAGTGCCGGGAAAAGGCATATTTGTTGTAGTGCTTCGCCATATGTGATCGAGAGAGAGAGGGACACCTTTTTATAGTCCAAGAATGAGACTCTTTAGAAAGGAAGAGTCTTTGCCCATCAATTCTACATCTTGAGACGATTGAGCTACGTAGGGACATTTATGCTCGTCTCAAGTGATGATCGGAGATGTAGGGGCTAAGATTCATCCGCTTTTAAAGGGACTTTGACTATGGCATTTTAGTGGTAGAAACGATGTAAAGATAGGGTCATACACCGATCCACACCACGGGATGCTTCAAGTACCAAAGGGACTAGGGGAGGGCTATAAAGATTGGATCTTTATACTCATCCTATGTCTTTTGTGCCTTAAGAGGTCACTAGGCAATCCTCGGAGAGTGATCCAACCAAAAGGGAGATGGGGGAATGACTTTGAAAGGTAAAGATTGCGTTTTTATGAAATAAATGTAATGAACATTATGAAAGCTAAAGACAAGAATGTAAAGGGAAGACCTTTAAGGCTTTCCTATGTCCTTTAAGAACCTTATGAGGTGGACAATCCTTGGAAGCAAGGTCAAGGGAAGGGGAAGACATTATAAGAGTAAAGATAGCATTTTTATGTATTAAAATGGAACTATTTCACATCATCATGTAATGAATCCTCCCTAGAACAATCCACGTGTGGAACCTTGTTCATCCTTGGGAAGGGATTCCCCATGAATCATTTGTGTAGGGAAAATGGGGGGAAATGATGTCTACATGATAAAGATGGTAACTTTATGGCAATATATCAATATTAATGGCAAGTAAAAGCAATATAGATGACAAGTAATGAATATAACAAGGTAAAAGGAGTATTTTAAGAGGAAAGGTAGGAGAGATTACCAATGGTGGTTCTCTCTATCTCCCTTGGGGGTTTTCCTAATGTAGGAGTAGTTTTGGGATGATTTATGGAGGAGGGAGGTGATTTTTGGGAGTTTCAGTTTTTGTAATTTTGTGGAGTAATTTTGGCAGAGTAACAATGCCTGAAAGTTGTATATAAAATGGGTAGAGGAGACCTCTATTTATAGGCTGATTTGTGCTTCCTAATGAAGCCTTGCGACATTAACCTTTTGCAAAAGAAGCCGTCCGGCGTTATCCATCGATGACTCAGCCTGCTTCTAGATTCATGCAAGGTGGCAGCTGGAAGCTTCATTCCAGCGAGGGACTCCTTGGAATTTTAATTCCTAGCAGGTCCTTCCCCCTTAGACAGTTTGGAAAAGTTTTAGAATTGCCCCTGAACTTTAGGAATGTTCGGGGAATTGACGGGAAACTTAATCGGAAGGCATGAGCCAGATTTGGGTACTTACAGTAGCCCCTCGGCAACGGTACTTGCAGGGCAAGTGGGGTTATCGATAAAAAGAATCTAATCTGGCGAACTGCTGAGACGGATTGGGTGACCAAGGAGGTCGAGTGGCTGAACCTTTGGGAAGGCTACCTACGTATCCCGGAGGAATCAAGCCATGATCGTAGTTCGGAATCCACTGGGGATAAGGTGTCATGTATGACGAATTGGCTGAACCTAAAGTAGGCTACCTACGTATCCCGGAGGAATCAAGCCATGATCGTAGTTCGGAATCCACATGGGAAATGGCAAAGAGAAACTGATCTTCTTGCTAGGAAGATGGAAAGAAAGTGACCTAGGAGGTCAAATGGCTGATCCTACTGGGGATATGCCAAATGAAGGGAGTGACCAATGTGGTCGGATGGCTGGACCCTTTTGAAAGGCTACCTCACCATTGAGGAGTGATGAATTAATGAAAGGGGTGACCAATGTGGTCGGATGGCTGGACCTTTATGAAAGGCTACCTACGTATCCTGGAGGAATCAAGACGTGATCGTAGTTCAAGGTTAACTAGATAGTTAGGAGCAGGTCTAGGATCCTTGGAATTTTGACAATTTGGAGGCTGTCACCTGACGTTATCCCATTTGGCGATAACTACAGGTTTCCCGGAGGATACGTTATCCCATTCGGCGATAACGGAAGGTTTCCCGAAGGATACGTTATCCCATTTGGCGATAACGGAATGTTTCTCGGAGGATACGTTATCCCATTTGGCAATAACGGAAGATTTCTCGGAGGATACGTTATCCCATTTGGCGATAACAGAAGGTTTCCCGGAGGATACGTTATCCCATTTGGCGATAACGGAAGGTTTCTTGGAGGATACGTTATCCCATTTGGCGATAACGGAAGGTTTCCCGGAGGATACGTTATCCCATTCGGCGATAACGAAAGGTTTTCCGGAGGATACATTATCCCATTCGGCGATAACGGAAGGTTTTCCGGAGGATACGTTATCCCATTCGGTGATAACGGAAGGTTTCCCGGAGGATACGTTATCCCATTTAGCGATAACGGAAATTTTAGGGAGACATCGTTATTCCATTTGGAGATAACGGGAATTATTTAAAGGAAACTTTATTCCATTTGGAGATAACGGGAGATTTTTAGGGGACAACGTTATTCCATTTCGAGATAACGGGAAATTCTTAAAAATAAACGCTATTCCATTTGGAGATAACGGGGAATTCTTAGAAATAAACGCTATTCCATTTGGAGATAACGGGGAATTCTTAATTAAATGGAAAGTTCAGGGGTAAAAGTGTAAATTCAGTCTAGAGCAAATGAAGCCGCCCGACATGAGATGGGGAAAAAGAAGCCGTCCGGCTTTAAACCTGATTTCACCAGATTCATTTAATCAGCAGAAGAACGGGCGGTGGCGCCATTGTTGTTGTTTCTGTAAGTACGCCAATCCAATTTGCGACCCTTTTAGGTACATTTTAATGTGATAAAATTGCATTAAGGGTCGTTTTGGTAAATTCCCAGAAACTGATTTTGGTGCCAAAAGTGGTTGTGACACATTGTGTCACGCGACAAGTCGAGGCTTGGAAAGTGGTTACGTAAATTCGTGCGACACAGGGTGACCACTAACTGTAGCCTATAAATAAGACCCTTCCCCTCTTAGAAATAGATCCAAAATTTGACATACTGTTACTCTGCAGGAATTGCAACGTAACACACACACACTAAACACACACCTCTCTCTCTCCTACCCATAACCTACCTCCAATTCCCTCCAATTCAACCCAATTCCCTTACCTCCTCTTAGATCTACCTTCTAGTGATTCTCTCAAGCCTCCCAGGACCAGAAGCTGATATTGAAGGGTTCTGTATCTAACTTGATACAGAATTCGTGGAAGCAACAAGGGTACACCCTCAACTCCCTTTTTACCTCTCTCTCTTACCTTGATAATTAGATAATTCTATTGTTTTACTTCTCTTGGATTCAATAATCAGACTCTATCTGTCTAGATTATTGAATCCCAATCGCAATCTCTCTGTTTAACTTGGTTGACATGAATAATTAGGTGTTTATTGTTGAATATTTGTTGAATTTGGTGTTTAGATCCCAAGGGGGTGTGGATCTATCCATATCCACACTCCCTGGGTTGAATTGTTGTTAATTCTACATTTCGAAGCTAATCTGATTGATCAATTGGATCTGTTTTGGCTATTGGTGTTGCTGAGTTCAAATCTGTAGGTATCTGCAGATGGACACTGTGTGTCACGCAACATATTGTGACTGGTTAGATCCTGTGTCACGCGACACATCTAGCCAGGCACATCCTGTGTCACGCGACACTCTATGACCACTTGGAGATACCATTTCCCCTTGTAATCTGTATTGATCTGTTGTAATGGGGATGTGGCCTCCCTGAATAATTGGTTCACAAGTTGTAAGTCTCTTTCCAAATCAATAAAATTCATGTTTACTACACTTGTTCATTATCAATGATTGCACATACTTATGGATTACTTGGATGTTTGATTAGAAAGACTCGTCTATGGACGAGGCGTGTTGGGTGAACTCTCGGTTCTTCCCAACACGTAACCTGACCCCCGAACCCGTTCTCTTTTCAAAGGTTTTTCAAAGTGCACCTCTAAAGCATGGCGTGGCGACTCCTTTATTTTTATTTTCAATTCGGCGAGCGCACATTCAGTGGCGACTACGCTGGGGACTTACACTTTGAAAACCTGTTTTTCAAAATTTAGTGGGTCAAGCTTTCATTAAATTGAACATCCAACATGTCCATCTTTGTGTGCATCTTTGTTAATCTTTTGTAGTATATGCATTTTGTTGTATTTGGAGACTTGTGAGCCTTGTATATATTTTGTGGCCATTCTGTTTGTGCTTTGGTTATTGTGGTTGTTCCCTTGCCATGGATAAGGCAGGGGCTGGTTCCACTTTGCAGGTTCTGGTTCAGTGATCATCCTAGTCGTGCGACATCTTTGTCCCACGTTGTTCTGTGTCACACGACAGGAATGGTCACTGAACAGATCTTCAGAAGTTGGTTTGAGGGCAGTCCCTTGAATCGAAAAATGGCTCAGTTGATTATTGCTCCTTCTTTTTTCAGTGTGAGGGTGTGTGTGTGTGTTTCTTTTCTCTTTCTCTTTTCTTAAAAAAATAATAATATATAATAAAAATTTTTTTGTTTTCATAAAAAAAGTAATATAGTCATCCGCACACTACCACATAGATTTAGAGCCCTCGGGTGCGATTGACGGCATCGCGGACGGTGATGAATTTCGCCTACGTTTGAGCGCCTAATATCAAACCTACCCCCCTAGTGCGTTATAGGTGGCGCCACACTTAAACCTTACCCACGGTTGGTTTTTGATACAACATTTTTTTAATCACACAAAAATGAATTATTTTGAAACTTACTATAGGTCCTTATACCTTCCCCAAAACCTTGCACCTCGTGGGCATGTTGCCAACACAACATGGTTTCACGTGAGGACATGTCACTCCCGTGGCGTGTCCTTAACGAGAGATCATGCCGCATTGTCAACGTGCACCGACGAGAGGTCATGCCGGATTTTTCTTGGAAATTCTTCGAGAATACCCGTTATGCTGCCCAAATTTCCCCGGAAATTTGGACAACCTCTTCGTCCCACGCGATGTTAGGTTCTGGTTAGGTATCATTACCTATTATAGATTTCAATGCAAGGCATTTGGTGTGATTTGAATGTTGCGTCCTTAGGTTTCCCCAAGGTGTAGTTTGTACAAATAAAGGCTTCTCCTTTCCCAACCGTATTTAGGATTAAGACACCGATTTAAACTTGAAGATAAATAAATTGTTTGTGCGAGTCTGTCCCTCGTCTCCTTTCCCTCTCCCGTATTTCCTCAAAAGTCTTCTTCCTCCCTACCTTATAAACCCGTATCTACCCCTGCAGCTACGGCGAATTGGATTCGCTCATCTGTCCCAGGAGCTCGTTTGGTTCGTGTTGTTCAAGCAGTTTCAGGAGTTTCAGTCAGTGCAGAATCAGATATGGCCGGGAATGGTGATGTGTTTGCCGCTCAGTCTACTGGAGGTTCGGTTTCAATGGGTCAACCGGGTTTTAACGACATGTCTGCAGAAGAATTAAGGATAACTTTGGAGGCCACTTTGGCCAGGGAGCGTGAGGCCCGATTGTTGGCTCAGAATGCCAAGGCCCGAGAGGAGGAGGCCCATACCTGCTTTGTCGAGGCTATGAGAGCCCGGGGAATCGCAGTACTCCGTCTAGAAGATGGTTCTTACGAGTAAATTACTGAAGACAACAACAACGGGATTGGATCTGCTTCTCCTGCCCAGCCTACTCAGCCCAGTTACAATGCTATGCCTCCTCCTATGAGTTATGCCCCGCGCCCAGATCAAATGCCGTCTCCGGGAATGATTGTGAATGCCCAAGGAAGATTTCCTCCCCCCGACTTCTCAAGTGCATAACCAAGTTGCTCAGCAGGGTCTCAGCAAAAGTGGCGGTCAACCATCGAACTTCTTCGACCTGACCTCCTCTCCAGCTCCCAATGTCCCAGCATCGCAGGCTCAGTATGGATCTCAGTTCCAAGCAGGCTATTCCCAACCACAGTTCAGCATGTACCCCGACAACTACCAGTATGGTCAGTCTAATCTTCAGCAGAATGGTCAGTACCGTCTTTCAGGAAGTCAGATATGTCAAGACAGTATTCCGCAGTTTCCGCAGTCCCAGTTCTAGAGCAACTTCCCTCAGCCCGCAGTGTGTTCTCCTCTCACCCAACATCTGTATGGTTCCACCCCATATTCAGCTCCTTGCATAAGTACCGGATTTCCTGCCCTTGGTCAGTTTGGAGGTCAGTCAGTGCAGTTCAGTCCCAAGAATCCCAGTGTTCAGTTTAATGGTTATGACATGTACGGGAACAGAATTCCCAGCTCAGTCAGTTTGTTGGATAGCAATATCAGTGTCCCCAGTACTTTCGGTCTTCCCTCGGCTGCTTTGCCCATTAGATCTACTCCAGAGTTCCCAGTACCGTCTTCAACAGTGGCTCCTGCCATTCCCCAGATTACGGGTTTGACTCCGAAAGTGACAACCTTATTTAAGCAGATGCAGCAGCAAATCAATAGATTGACTGTGGGTTCTAGTGGTCTCAAGGTGGTAGACCCGACTCAAGTAACGCCTCTGCCCCATAAGTTCAAAATGCCAAAGATGGATTTTGATGGAACAGCCAGTCCAAAGACTCATGTGGATACTTACGTCATGACAATGGGGGCGATGGGCTGCACTCCCGAGTTTATGGCTTCTCATTTCCATCTGACTTTGAAGGGTCCGACGCTCACTTGGTTCTTGGCTCTCAAGCAAGAATGCCGCTCCACCTGGAGCCAGATCACAGAGACCTTCTTGGAGAAGTATAGAGGCAATCTGGAATGGCGTACTACCCGGGATGATCTAGTGGGCACAATCCAGATGAACGACGAGTCGATCACAGAATTCTATAAGCGGTGGAATGCCAAGCTTAATGAGCTATCAGAGCCCATCCCCCTTCAGGATCAGAAATATATTTTTCTATCATGCGTGAAGCCGATGTTAAGGGAGGCTATTGGAAAAGGTTGGTATCTAGATTTGCGAGAGATGGTTGGAATGGGCGCCCGCAGCGAGAATAGGCTCTTTAATCAAACCCCAGGTGCGAATGCTAGCGGTAGTAGCGGAAGTGGAGGATTTCGATACCGGGCACCTAACCCAGTTTCTGCGATGGCATCAAAGGGAAGAGAAACAGTCAAAGATAACAGCATCAACAACCTGCAAAAGGGAGGTGGTAATGTACAGAATGCAGTAAGATTTCAACCTAGGCCGCAATCGAGGTTTGATGATTTGGGCATGACTACAGAAGAAGTTTTCAACGGCCTGCTTCGGACCGGCATGATTAAGCCGCTGGAAAATTACAGCCCTGTCCGTCCTAATCCCAATCTTGATGCTAGTAAGTATTGCCAATTCCATCAGTTCTCGGGGCACACCACAAACACCTGCATAACCCTCAAGAAGATCATCCAAGGCCTTGTGGATGACAAGAAGATCGAAAAATCTCCTTGCCCCAATGTCGTCAACAACCCTCTGCCTAGTAACAATGTGAATCTCATCGACTTTGATCAAGATTATTTTGTCAATGTAATAGAGTTTGGGGAGTCTGTAAATGGAAATGTTAGTGATGGTTGTAATAAGGTTGTGACTGATGTAATCCCTTGTTCCAATGAAATGAAAGATAACTTCTGCTATGTCTTGTATCTTGATGACTTGTATGATTTGAATAATGCTGCTGATTACGATGAGTACGAAGAGCGTTTGGTAATTAACGTTATATCCTCTATGGCTCCTAGAGAATCTCCAATCTCTTTGGAGGAGCTCAGGATAGCGGCTAACCTGGATGCGCCATTGTCCGTAAATGAGATAAGACAGGCAGCTTGGCCATACAACACTCGTCCTATTCCGTTCACGCTGGCAGAACTCAAGGAGGCTAGCAAGAACTTTGTGGTTGAAGATCATCAAGATGTTAATTTGTTGACTCGATCGGGAAGAATGTTGGGAATGGATAGTGCTGATCCATCTGGGAAAGGCAAATGAGTTGCGGTCTCGAATCCCCAGGCCTCTCAAGACCCCTACAAATCAGCAGGACGTGAGGAAACCCGCGAGGACCCGATTTTGACACAGTTAAAAAGAACCCAGGCTGATATTTCTTTATGGTCTCTGCTTACATCCTCCTACCCCCACAAGCTAAAGTTGGAAGAGGCCCTGTCCAAAACCAAGGTGTCTGTCAATGCCACTCCAGACGAGGCCTGTCAGCTAATTGGAACTGCACAGTATGGGAACATCATTACTTTTACAGACCTTGATCTGCCTACTTACGGTTCGAAGCATAATGAGTCTCTGCACATCACTGTACCCCTGGAAGGACATCGGATTCCCCATGTGTTAGTAGACAATGGGTCGGCCATGAACGTGCTCCCTGCCAAAATGATGAGTATGCTAGACATTGACGCACAGATCCTTAAACCATCCAGCCAGACCATAAAAGCCTACGATTCTACATCCAGGGCAGTGTTGGGGGTCATTTCTTTGAATCTGTTATTTGGGAGTAAGGAGATGGCAGTAGAATTTCAAGTTATCGACATTCCTGTCACGTTCTCGGTGCTATTAGGTAGGCCGTGGATTCATGAAATTGGAGCGGTAGCCTCCACCCTCCACCAGTGTTTGAAGTTTGTGCAAGATGGGGTATTGACAACCATTTACGGTGATAGCGTCACTATTGGGGAAACTAGCACCAATACCATGCTAGTGATGGAAATAAAGCTTGACCAGGAGAACCTGATGCTCAGTGGTTTCACGATAGAAAAGCCTAAAGGGCAGGTCTGCACTATAGATTTGACAACTTCCTCCAACAAGATTCCCCCTGTGCTGAAAATGATGAGAGGCATGAGCTACATCCCGGGCCTGGGGCTAGGGAAGCGTTAACAGGGACCATGTAAGCTTGTGATGCCAGAAGCCAAGAGAAACAGGCGAGGCCTGGGGTATGTCTTGATGGGAGAAGACAAAGCGTACGATAAGACTGAAGCGTTTAAAGAAAGGATGACCTCAGCGGTTGGTAAGAGATACAAGAGGCCTGAGATGCGCCCGTACAGCTGGTCTTTGAACAAGAACTTTGTCAAAGAGGATGGGGAAATGTTTGTTTGCCCAGAGCCGAAGCTGAGCCAAGCGAAAGAAAGGTTGAGAAAAATTCGGAGGTTTGCCAACAGTCAAAACCCGATAAAGGAAATGCTCGTTAGTATGCCCAGAAGGCCAGATGTCACCGCCACATTTGAGAACAGCTACCATTTCTGGGGCCCTGATTATGTAAACCGGTTTGAGAAGCTTGCTCTGGATGAACCCGTCATGCACAAGATCCGTGGTGCAAATCCTGTAGACATTGATGGTGATTTGGCAGATTTGTTCAAGGAGCAGGGGCTGTCAGAGTTCGCAAGCGACTTGTTCACAGAGGAGATACCTGCAGAAGGGTTTACTGTTGCTGAAGATCCCAGGGATATGATTGAATTTTCCTCTGATAATGAGGCAGTGGCTGTGTTGGAATTTGAAAACGGGCCCGTTGCAGATTTGAACAGTTTGGAGACCGTCACAGAGAGGCCGCTGCAAAACTGGACATCATTCCAAGGACCGGTCGCTGACAGGGAGACTATGATAAAAAAGCTAGGGCTCAAGCCTCGTCCCAGTCCCTCTGAGTCTAAATTTGTCCCCCGTGTCTTGAGTCGTTCTCCTGAATCCCTTGTGATTGAGTTCGAGTCCTCCGATCGGTCTGATGTCCTCACGACGGAAGACCGTCGTCGTGTTGTAGATACTGTTTTTCCTTTCGCTTTGAATAAAATGGTCGATCTTTCTGAGTATCCTGTGATTGCAAATCTAACAATTGAACGCTTAACCAAGAATAATCATCAAGATTTAAAAATAATTAAGCCAGATTCAATTGAAGATAATGCAGACGTAATGGATGAGCAAATTTTAGAAAATGATTCAAAGCAGGTTTGCGAGCAAAAGGAAAGTCGGGCCCAAGCTGCCGATGAGATATTAACAACGGTGAATCTAGGAACAGCTGAGGAACCCAAAGAAACGCAAATTGGTAGCTTCTTCTCCGGAGATGAACGGGTTGCCCTGATCGAGTTGCTTAAGGAATTCGTAGACGTCTTTGCTTGGTCCTACAAAGACATGCCCGGGTTGGATGCATCTATTGTAGAACACCGGATACCCCTGGATCCAGAGATTAAGCCGATCAAGCAGAAATTAAGGCAGATCAAGCCCGAGTGGTCCTTACAAGTCAAAGAAGAAATTGAGAAACTCCTACAGGTGGGTTTTATCAAAGTGATTGAATACCCGACTTGGCTGGCAAATAATGTAACGGTCAAAAAAGCAAATGGAAAGGTTCGGGTTCGTGTAGACTTCCGGGATCTCAACAAGGCGAGCCGCAAGGATGACTTCCCCTTGCCGAACATTGATATGCTGGTTGATGCAACAACAAACTATGAGGTCAAGTCCTTCGTCGATGGCTTTACGGGTTATAACCAGATTAAAATGGCCGAAGAGGATCAGGACAAGACAGCATTCACCACTCCTTGGGGCACTTATTGTTACACGGTGATGCCATTTGGGTTGAAGAATGCTGGGGCTACCTACCAAAGGGCCGTCACTACCCTATTTCACGACATGATCCATAAAGAGATTGAAGTGTACGTTGATGATATGATTATTCACTCGAAAGGGTCAGATGGACAGCATTTCACTAATTTAAGGAAGTTCTTCAACAGGCTTCGGGAGCACTCCATGAGACTAAATTCAGCCAAGTGCACCTTTGGGGTTATCCAGGGTAAAGTTTTGGGCTATATGGTCACAGAACGCGGCATCAAAGTAGATCCCAGAAAGGTCAAGGCAATTGTTGAGATGAAGCCGCCCAGAACTGTCTTCGAGGTAAAGGGTTTCATGGGCCATCTACAGTACATCAGCCGATTAGTCAACCACCTGACCTCCATGTCTGAGTCAATCTTTAATCTATTGAAGAAGAATCAGGATGTGATTTGGAACGAGGAATACCAGCTAGCTTTTGAGAGAATCAAAGCTTATCTCGTTAATCCTCCCATTCTTTTCCCACCTCATGGAAGCAAGCCTTTACTTCTATACCTGACGTCACAGATACAGCTATCGGGGCCATGCTAGCACAAGAGAAGAAGGATTCCAAGGTCGAGAATGTCATATACTTTGTCAGCCGCAAATTTCAAGGTAGCGAGTTGAATTACTCTGCCCTAGAGAAGACATGCGCAGCTCTGGTTTGGGTGGTCGGAAAGCTAAAGCACTACATGCTATCCCACATAGTAAATCTGGTCTCCAAAATGGACCCGATCAGATACCTGTTTCAGGGTGACAGAGGCAACATTTCTACCAGATTGGCAAAATGGACCTTCTTCCTAGCTGAGTTTGATATTAAATATGTGATCCAAAAATCAATCAAGGGACAGGCTTTGGCAGATCAATTGGCTGACTCCCCCAGCACATAAGCCCGAGGACCAGATCTCCAGTTTCCAGATGAGGGGATTTTTGTCGTAGAAAATGGCAACCGGTGGCAGTTATTCTTTGACGGCGCAGCAAACAAAAGAGGTAATGGCATCGGGGTGGTACTAGTAGACCCGAATGACATGCATACCCCTATAGCTATCAAGCTAAACTTCTCGGTTACCAATAATGCAGCCGAATAAGAAGCTTGCATAGCCAGTCTTGAAGATACACTTGAACGACATGTGGAGGAGTTGGAAGTGTTTGGTGATTCCCAACTGATAATCAATCAAGCCGCCAACAGATGGAGAACTTCAGATCTGTGTCTCCAGAGGTATCATGCTTATATTGCAGAGCTCGTTGGCTAGTTCAAGGAAGTGTCATTCCAGTTCCTACCACGAGATAAGAACAGATTTTCCGACGCACTAGCTACTCTGGCCTCTTTGGTAGAAATCCCAGAAGGAAAGTCAGTCAAACCGTTCAGGGTCGAAGGCGATAAAATCCTGCATATTGCTGTGAAATAGAGATCGAAACTGTCGATGAGCCGTGGTACAACCAGATTTTCCAGTATCTTAAGCATGGTGAAGCGTCCTTCCCCATAGATAAAGAAGAAGACTTAAAAGGTGTTCGGGCCAAGAGTTTACAGACTCTAAAAAGGCTATCAGCACAGTACGTCATACTTGGCAATGAGTTATGGAAAAAAGGGAAGGTTGCCCTCTCCTGCTCTGTATCAGCAAATAAAAAGCTTCGAAATTAATGGAGGATGTTCACAATGGCGCCTGCGGACCTCATATGAACGCTCGATCCCTTATGCATAGCATTATCAGGCTGGGCTACTTCTAGATCACTATGGAGACTAATTGTATTCAATTTGTGCGGACTTGTGATAAGTGCCAGCGGTTCTCCAACCTAAACCACATCCCTCCTCATGATATATATTGTATGACAACTCCTTGGCCCTTCACAACATGGGGAATCAATGTCATTGGGAAGATAACTCCATCCGGGAGTAATGGACACTCATTTGTTTTGGTCGCGGTAGATTACTTCACAAAGTGGGTGGAAGTCGCATCCTACAAAGTGCTCACAGCCAATAAGGTAGCTCGCTTCATAAAGGAGCAAATATTTTGCCGCTACGGAGTCCCGAATGAGATCATCTCTGACAATGGGTCCCACTTTGAAGGAGAAACCGATCATCTGCTCACTGAATACAGGGTCAAGCGCCATAAGTCCTCGCCATAAAGACCCCAGACGAACGGTGCTGTTGAGGCAGCCAATAAGAACCTCGAGAGAATCATAAAGAAGATGGCCGAACGAGGAAGGGACTGGCCGGAGAAACTGCATTTAGCATTGTGGGGCTACCGCACTTCAATTCGGACTGCTACCGGTGTAACTCTATATGCTTTGACCTACGGAATGGAGGCTGTCATGCCCATCGAGCTAGAAATTCCATCCCTCAGGGTTTTGCTCGAGAATGAAGTAAATGAGATTGAATGGTTCCAAAGTCGGTACAACGAATTGGCACTGTTAGATGAACGCAGATTAAAGGCCATGGAGCATAACCGGGCATATCAGAAAAGAATGGCCCGTGCTTTTGACAAAAGAGTGAAACCCAGGGACATCAAAGTTGGTGATCTGGTCCTCAAGATGAAGCCCGCAAATCAGAACGGTGCATTGGGCAAGTGGGCATTTGTTTGGGTCAGACCCTTTCTGGTGAAGAAGATATTCTCCGGAGGAGCGATGTAGCTAGCAGACTTGAATGGCAACCCGTTTTTGCACCCTGTCAATGGAGACAAGTTGCGGCGGTATTATGTGTGATCGAGTCTTTTCTCCCCTCTGTACATAAAATAAATAAAAAAAATTAAAATAAAGGCGCAATAAAATTGTCCCAGATGAGACTGAAAACCTCTCAAAAGGCAGTCCATGCGAAAATAAGGGACGCGCCCAGTGCTAAAATAATATACCCAGCTAGGGCGAAAACCCTAAAAATGGGCGGCCTAGGTAAAAAACAGGGTTGCACCATGTCCCCCTTCTATCTCCCCTTTCTTTAAACACAAAAATCGATTGAGTTGAACTACGGAGACCTGAGCCCCTTAGTTCTCTTTACAAAAGGGGAACATAGGCAGCCACTTGTGGTTAGTTCTAAAATGCTGCAAAATCTCATATCTTACCAAAATGTGTTTTGGTTACAGTCCCAAGGCTTTTCAAATGTTCATTCTGAGTTAATATTCTTGTTGATGAGTTCAAGCACGGCCTGCTTTTGACTCAAATAACTTGCTGCGAATCAAAAAGGCAATAAATTTTCAACATCTATTTTGTCTGCATTAAAGTAATCAAGGGATACTCAAGTTCCATACAAATAAACCTCTCTCTCAAAAAAAAAAAGAAAAGAAAAAGAGTCTCCTATCTCTCAGAAAAGTGTCTAGAAGCTCATTCCCGCTCCCGAACTTGCATCTCTGTTCTTCCTTTTCCTCGGTCCCCAGGAGGTCCTTGGCCTAGGAATGTCAAATAAGTCGGTTTAAGCCCGTCCCAGCTCAGGTATGACGCGTGTCGGTGGCTCGATCAGACCAATTTCCCTCAAAGCATCCCTAGTAATCCTCTCTTGTCTCAAGGCCTCTCTACGAGCTATCACTTCTGGATCATCCCTCAGAGCAGTTCTTCGGATCTCTTGCCTCCGATAGTCCTCAGCAACATCGCCGGTAACATTATCTGGGTTCCCCTGGGCCTCTGTATCTCTGAAAGACCGGCTAGTCGGGTAGTCTGCCCCTAAGTATTCCCGACGGCGAGCCTCTATTGCCAAGTGTACAGGACCCCGCTGCTCCTCATACCAGATCAAGTACTCAGTGGTCAAGAATGTAATCCCTCTGGACTGCCGAAGAAGTGTACGAGTGGGAAAGAAACCCTCCAGGAAGGATCTGCTGAAAAACTGCATAGTCTGGGGCTCGGTCATAGCCATCGGGACAGTATCAGTCATCAACCTCTCCCTCAAAGCTCAGACAATCTTCTGAGGGTACCTATACTTCCTGCCCACTAATGAGGGGATACAGAAAGAAGATACATGAAAGCCTGGCAGCCGGACTACCACTGACCCATTCTGAATGTCCCTTATGGTCTGTAACTTCCACTCGGGAATCCAGAAGTTCAGATCAGCTATCCCGTACCGTGTCAATCTCCTCTACCAGCTGTCAACGGCCACATCCCTCAGCACTCCGCGTTTCCCCGTCACCCAAGGCATAGCAATTTGACACGCTGGAAGTGGCATGATCAAGCGTAGCCTCTCATAAAGCTACAAAGACAGTAAACTGGGCTGCCTGCACCCATGAAACCTGATCCCTCTGCTAGCCTATCAAGGCCGTGATAAGTCTCAGCCAGTAGCAAGGGTATAATGTCCATTTCCCCCAGCCCAGAACAGATTTGATGAAGGTCCACACCTCGATCGCCCCTGAGTTGCCTGATAACCTCCAGCAATGTGCCCGGACAGACTCCGATGTACCCACTGAAATAATGAGCCGACAAGCTAAAAAGCATAAACATGTCCAGAGACGTAGAAAGATCGAATAGCTCAGGACTGGATAAGCGCAATCTAGCCATCCGAGTCAAGTCTATGAACTCACCACCCAGAATCATTGATGGCACCTGGTCCGTTGGAAAATGCAGGAAGTATGATAACTGCTCCATGATCGACCGACTGTCCCGTGGGAATGCTACAGTAGTCGACCCACTCAGGGTAGTCAATGCCCTGAAGTCCTCTATGGTGGGTATCAGATCATTACATGACAGAGTAAAGACGTGCCGCTCCGAATCCCAAAAGCAGGATGCAGCCCAGACCAACTCCAAGTCGATCCTCCAATCCTTCAACGACCAAAGACACGGCATACCGTATCCCCCATCAATGAGCCCCCTATGATGTCTCCGGTGATAATGCGAAATTTCAAGGAAATCTTGACGAAATTGATACTCCCAAGAAGCTACTTCTTTGTTGTAATGCTCCATTGCAGTTGAAAGTTCCAACCTTGGCCACAAAAATCGCTTGTCTGTCAAGCTGGGGCTGCTGGGTTCCTCCTACTGAAAGGGCAGTTTCTACAAGTGAAGCCTGAGCTGATTTTAAAAGGGGACCTATTACGAGCTTTGTCCCGTCGTGCGACACAACCCGTCCAGCAGACACAGAATGTTGGGCGAGACACCCGGTCAGCATCAGACATCCCAGAGTTCCTGCAAGTCCACCCCCAGTGCACCCTCTGACACGCCATTTCTGCGATGCACCTCCCACATTCCTATGTAAATGTACGGGAGAGGGTCCCCCACCATATGTACCCCTATACACACTCACCCGATACAGAGCCCAACATCTCATGTATAAACCCGACAAAGTCGACCTTTTAATACAATGATTGCATCTCTTTCCCAGAACAGACAGACTCGTGCAAAAAAGCTAACATAGTTTAATCTTTTCTAACAGAATAGCATAGTTAGATGTAGTGCTTGGAGTGTTGTTTCCCCCGCAGGTACAATGATCAACTGAGCCTCATCAACCCTCGAAGACTGGCCCTCAGCCAAAACTGAGACAAAAAAAAAATCCGTATCTATTTTAGTGTCCCCAGCAAGGTGTACCAAAATCAGTGGCCTTGGCGCCAAAGCACCAGCAAGAGCCCGCTCCCTAGCAAGCAAAAAACCCCGTCCTACCAAGCAAAGCTCAAAAGCCAACCGTCAGCAAAGACCGTCCTGCACTCGGTAAAGCACCAGTAGCATGAGTCCCCCAGCAGCTACACCTATCCCTAACAGCAGCAGTAGCGTGAGTCCCTGGTAGATACCCTACATCAACACCCAGTGGTATGAGTCCCTCCGGCATCCACAGAGACCAGCAGCAGTAGCGTGAGTCCCCTGGCAGCTACCCTGCATTAACACCCAGTGGTATGAGTCCCTCCGACATACACAAAGACTATCAATAGTAGCGTGAGTCCCTTCGGCAGCTACAACCCAACACCCAGTGGTATGAGTCCCTTCGACATCCACGAAGACCAGCAGCAGTAGCGTGAGTCCCCTGGCAGCTACCCTGCATCAACACCCAGTTGTATGAGTCCCTCCGACATCCACAGAGACTATCAACAGTAGCGTGAGTCCCTCCGGCAGCTACAACCCAGCACCCAGTGGTATGAGTCCCTCCGGACTCCACAAAGACCACCACCAGTTGCAGCATGAGTCCCTCTGGCAGCTACAACCTTGCACCAACGGTAGTAGCATGAGACCCTCTGGCAGCTACTCGCCACCCACAGAAGCATCAGCCCCTCAGACAGCTATAGTTAAGCACATCAAAGGTATAAAGGCACATCTCTACCCTTCCTTGCTTCTTGTCAGTTTCGTTTTCGAACTACGATTTGGCTTGATTCCCTCCAGGGATACGTAGGAATCCTTTCTCAAAATGTCCAGCCATCCGATCTCCCAAGATCACTGTCTAGCCCTCTGCCTTATCCCTTGCCGCTCATTGGGATTGGGTCATATTTTATCGACAACCTCACTTTTTCCAAAAGTGACGTTGTCGATGGGCTCTGTAAGTACGCCAATCCAATTCGCGACCCTTTTAGGTACATTTTAATGTGATAAAATTGCATTAAGGGGCGTTTTGGTAAATTCCCGGCCTATCCTGAGACTTCCGGAAACATTTCATAAGTTTCCCGCGAAGGAAGTACCTTTTGGTACTTTGCTCATGCTAAAGGACCCCTTGGGAATAAAACCTTTTTGGACCGTTTGGGTATTTTCCCTGAATGTTCCAGAAACTGGTTTTGGCGCCAAAAGCAGTTGTGACACATTGTGTCACGCGACAAGTCAAGGCTTGGAAAGTGGTTACGTAAAGTCGTTCGACACAGGGTGACCACTAACTGCAACCTATAAATAAGACCCTTCCCCTCTTAGAAATAGATCCAGAATTTGACATACTGTTACTCTGCAGGAATTGCAACGTAACACACACACTAAACACACACCTCTCTCTCTCCTACCCCTAACCTACCTCAAATTCCCTCCAATTCAACCCACTTCCCTTACCTCCTCTTAGATCTACCTTCTACTGATTCTCTCAAGCCTCCCAGGACCAGAAGCTGATATTGAAGGGTTCTGTATCTAACTTGATACAGAATTCGTGGAAGTAACAAGGGTACACCCTCAACTCCCTTTTTCCCTCTCTCTCTTACCTTGATAATTAGATAATTCTATTGTTTTACTTCTCTTGGATTCAATAACAAGACTCTATCTGTCTAGATAATTGAATCCCAATCGCAATCTCTCTATTTAACTTGGTTGATCTGAATAATTAGGTGTTTATTGTTGAATATTTGTTGAATTTGGTGTTTAGATCCCAAGGGGGTGTGGATCTATCCATATCCACACTCCCTGGGTTGAATTGTTGTTAATTCTACATTTCAAAGCTAATATGATTGATCAATTGGATCTGTGTTGGCTATTGGTGTTGCTGAGTTCAAATCTGTAGGTATCTGCAGATGGACACTGTGTGTCACGCGACATACTGTGACTGGTTAGATCATGTGTCACGCGACACATCTAGCCAGGCACATCCTGTGTCACGCGACACTCTATGACCACTTGCAGATACCATTTCCCCTTGTAATCTGTATTGATCTGTTGTAATGGGGATGTGGCCTCCCTGAATAATTGGTTCACAAGTTGTAAGTCTCATTCCAAATCAATAAAATTCATGTTTACTACACTTGTTCATTATCAATGATTGCACACACTTATGGATTACTTGGATGTTTGATTAGAAAGACTCGTCTACGGACGAGGCATATTGGGTGAACTCTCGGTTCTTCCCAACACGTAACCTGACCCCCGAACCCGTTCTCTTTTCAAAGGTTTTTCAAAGTGCACCTCTAAAGCATGGCGTGGCGACTCCTTTATTTTTATTTTCAATTCGGATAGCGCACATTCAGTTTCTCTCGAAGAGAGAGGAGAGAAGGGAGAGAGAGAGATCAACATTTTTTCAAATCTCTAGCTTCTAATGCTCAAGATGGATCCAGAGGGGAATGTCTTGCCTCGACAAGCACGTAGAACCTTTTTGCAAGCCGCGAGGAGGAGGAGGAGGGAATTCGTTAGGACCGAGCGGAAGTATGACTTCACGACGCCTACTTCCGAGTTCTATCCTAGCAAGAGGGAGCACAAATCAATGAAACCTCAATCGATTGGGGTAAGCACTCTCAATTTGCTTGATTTTATCGATTTTGATTGATTTTTGATTGATTTAGGGCTTGATTCGATTTTTTTGGGAATTTTTGCATTTTTCTTGCGATTTTATTGACGCTTTTAGGGATTTGATAATTAACCTATGAGGCTATGGACATAAATAAACATGCATGTGCAATTTATTTGAAAAAAATATGAGAATGACTCATTTTTTTTAAAAAATAAAGTAAGTAAAATAATGCCTAAAATGTGACGGAGTTATTGCATGTGCTAGAACTAGGTCAACTTCTGATCATGGATGGGGAAATAAGATTTTGGACGATGAAAAGGATTCATGCATGCCATTTTGAAAGATTAAAACCTATATATAAAGAATTTTGTGAAAATGGGAAATTTTGTGCTTGGGAGAGCATGTGCTCGGGGTGACGTGTTTCAAATGATGAAAGACACGTGTTCTAGGCAAATGACGCCAGAAACTTTTCTTATGAATGCTTTTCTTCGGCAATATGTGCACTTTTTGTGAATGTATGCATGCTTTTGAGATAAACTGAAGGACTAACGCACTTTTACCGTGCTTCCTACAGGAGAGCAAGTCGAGAGGACCCGCTGAGGTAGCGGTGAAGTTGTGGGACAGGATGCCCAACTTCGAAAAGGATGGTGTGAATCCTACACAGCTGGTGGTGGCGACTGGCCTCCATTCCTTTGTCGAGGCTATCAGCCGAGGCATTCATGTGACCTCTAAGAGCAAGGGGCTGGTCCAGGCCCTTTCAGAGTTTTGGTGGGACACCACTCACAGCTTTCATCTGAGCTGGGGAGAGGTCACGGTGACTCCCGCTGACTTTACTGCCATTACTGGCTTGAGATTCACCGATAGGCCTGTGACCGGAGGGATCACATTTCTGAGGCCGAGTTCAGAGACTTGGTGGGTTTTGACCTCCGTCCGAAATGGATCGGGATGGAGATGAGGTTTGTTGAGGTTGAGGTTCTGAGGTGCATGGAGGAGTTCGCAGCCAGCGAGGTGACTGCCCACAAGCTCGCGAGAGCTTTCTTGTGGTTGACCCTGTCTGTCACCATTTTTGCTAATTCTGGGACATTGGCGATGGTTTGTTTGTTTGATTCTTTGGATGATCTGGATGTGGTTGGGGAGGTTTCTTGGGGTGAGGCCGGATTGGCTAAGCTTTATTTTTCTCTTTGGACTTGTACAGCTGGAATAAGGCTGCCTCTATGGACTGCTTTTCTTTTGCTTTGGAGGTACTCTCATTTTCTTTTCTTTCTTTTACTTTTTTTGTCTTGAGATTTTATGAGAGAAATGACCCTTATGTTTTTGATATGCAGGTCTGGTTCTGTGAGGTGATTGAGTTCTTTCCTTGGAACCAACAGAGTGATCCAGCTATCTTCCCGGCCATGGTGCGCTGGAGGGGAGAGGCTAGGGATAGGTTCACTGGGAAGACCCGGATCACCTTCGATTATAAGATGGTGAAGCCCGTCATCAACAGGGACGGTCATGAGGGAGTGGACTTCTATCCCTGGGGGAGGTACCCGGAGGCTTTGATAGAGGATGCCGTGGTGGTGACCAGGCACAGGAGGTGGCTGACAGGCTTGACCTGTGATATTATTTATCTGGGGGACCGCTTCTCCAGGCAGCACGTTCACGTCCTTCCTTTGGACGCGATTACCCCTCATGACCCTCCTCCATTCATGCTGCAGCCCAGGCATTGGTTAGATGATGAGAGGGACTGGTACAAGGCTGGTCTGGCGGCTGAGGAGTATTTTGATCTTGCTACCCCGTATGCCACCTTTGTGGAGGAGCGTTTGAGGATGCCACAGAGGTTGGTAAAGATGGCTACTGCTCAGGGGTATGGGGAAGCAGAGCCGACCGATCCACCTATGCCTCCGGCTCACCTTTCTTATGTGGTGAACGGGGTACCGAGGAGGCTGATGGTGCCTATTCCAGACACGAGGGAGGCCGAGTATACTTTGCCGACTGACAGCACTGTATGTAACTCTGGGTCCCTTTTCTTTTCAGCTTTCTTTATTTTCTGCGATTTTGAACTTTTTTTTGAGATATTTTGAGCTTTTCTTTTCTTTCTCCCAGGTTCCCGTTCACACCTATGACGGTTTGGTACGGCAAAACAGGGGCTGGAAGGATCTAGCTCGGTCCCTCCTGAGGAAGCTGGCTTGCGCGTCAAGGGCTGCGGGGAATGCGCAGGAGCCCGAGCGTAAGAGGAGGCACGTTGGGAGCACGACCTCTACATCTTCAGCCTCAGAGTACCACTCATCATCCACCAGTGCCGTGCCTCGGGGGCGAGGGCCTAACACTGACATTTTAGAGCAGCTGGCGGAGTACGAGCATGTGCCCGTTCACTTATCTGCCGTGAGTGATGATGAAGACCTGCTAAAGGATCCTGAGCTCTATGAGATGAGTAGCGATGATGATGAATCAGAGGCTTAGCGTTCCTTAGGTTAGAACTAGGAGGAGGAGAGAGAAAACAATGAACAAACTATGCACAATTTGTATTTTATTATTTTATTTGGGTGCCAAGGAGGCAAAAAACAATGTAATGATCTTTTATTTTCTTTTCTCATTAATGCTTTATGATTTTGCATATTACTTGAGCCTCGGGGCAGCCTTTTTGCTTGGAAATGGGGCAAAAATTGAGCCAAAATGGTTTATAATGGTATGTGAATGCATGGATGGTGTTTGGACATGTTTTTATGTAGGTTTTGTTGAGAAAGTGGGGTGAGAATTCCACTTGGGCAGCAGCTTTGGCTGCTGCAAATTTTTTCTGCAGAGGCGAAAGAAGCCGTCCGGCTAGGACCTGGGCAAAAGAAGCCGTGCGGCTTGGATCCGTGTCTGAACTGGTTTTTTGCAAATAAAATCAAGAGAGGATCTTTTCATTTCATTTTCAGCCTATACTTGTCCCAAAGCACATTTTTGACAAAAAATCATTGAGTCCGATCACTTGCCATGGAAAAACCAGTCTGATTTCAAAAGGGGAAAAGGGATCGTTTTCTGTCCGACCTCCAATCCTGGATGAGATACAACTTTCAATCTCATAAGGGGCTATTCGATAACATCTTCAAGATCAAGTCTTTATGGCATTTGGAGGATCTCCCGCCCGATTGGGACCTTTTGAGAGCAGCAACGAGGTTTTGGGACGTCCGGAGACATGTTTACTGCTTTTCCTACAACGAGCTCGTTCCAACCTTTGAAGATTTTTGGGCATTGATTGGGGGTCCAGAAATTGAGGCCCTCTTGATTCCTTTGACCGGGGACTTGCCTCTGACCATAAAGTTGGCATCTTTTCTGCAACTTTCTCCAGAAGAAGCCGAAGGGATGATGATAGCCCCTGACAGGATTGACATTTCTGATATTTCGAGCAGATTCGGGTCTCCGAGTACTACTGCGACCATGGTATCCATGGACGCCTTTTTCCTCTTTGTATTTTCCTTCCTATTTATTGCCGTGTCCTTCGGAGTGTGTCATAGTGGCCTTTTGGGCATGGTTCGAGACTGCAGGGCTGGGAGACATATTGTCCCACTGATCTTGGGGGAGACTCTGCATGGCATTGACAGGATGGCTAGGGGAGACCATTTCATGCGGTCTGGGAGCCCAGCTGTGTTGACTTTATGGTTGCAGGAGAGGCTTGGGGCTTTGCCTGGGGCTTTGCCTACTCAGTGCCCTTGGGTGATTTCCCGAAGGGGTGCACCGAGGCAGCAGGATCAGGGTAGTTGGGAGCTGATGATGGCTCAGTTGTCTACCTCAGACATTTACTGGTGGGTGCCTCATTGGAGGTTGCAGACTCGGAGGACGTTTCAGGAGTCCTACATAGTGAGAGTTGTGGGGCTTTCTTGGTCGTCTTTCTGCATTCCATGCTTAGTATCCAGGTAGTTTGGGACCTTGCAGGAGCCATTGGATGATTGGGAGGACATTCATACCATGGAGGTAGCGCCTTTTGACATGAGGGATCCAAACAGCTTCTCGTTTTTCTCGAGAGTGTGGACATATGCTGCTTTTCCGCCCAGGGCCATTCTCAAGAGCAGGAAGAGTACTATCTTGACCACGGCTTACTTTGATTGGTATGAGAGGGAAATGGGGGCGACTCAGATCATTTTGGGAGAGAGGCGTCAGGATTTATTTGGTGCTGACTGTGACTCGAGCAGGACTCTGAGGGAGACTGAGGCAAGGGCTAGTCGCCACAACCAGTCGGGCAATCTTATTAGAGACATGGAAACCCGGTATGAGAGACTATCAGAGGTTTCTCCACTCACTGAGGCTCAGCAGGAGGAGATACGGACTCGTGCCAGGGTGGAGAAGGCACTTATTGACACAGGCTTAGTGGAGGCTCCAGTGAGAATTCCTGAGATAGGGATGAGGGAGACCGATATTATTGAGAAGAAAAGGAAGAACACTCGACGGGGTCGAGGTAAAGGAAAGAAGGGCAAGGAAGACTCTGTTGCTGACAGCTGAGAGACCTATTCCAAGCATCTACTTATTGCCTTTTTGCAAATACATTAGTTTATTAGGCCTTTTTTTGTGTATTTTTTAGTCCTTGTAGCAGGTTAGCAGAGTCAAGAGTAGACCGTGCTTGAACTCATCAAGAAGTTTTTGATTTGTAAATAACAAAGATATTTATCTTAGAAATTATTCAAGACACATTTCAGGGAAACTTTGAATGTCTTATTTATTATTTAGACCGAACTATTTCTGGCTGCCTACGTTCCCCTTTTACAAGAAAGGCTAAGGGGCTCAGGTCTTCGTAGTTCATTCTGGTGAACTATTGAGATTTTTTTTTATGTGCAACCCTATTTTCTGCCTAGACCGCCCTTTTTAGGGTTTTCAGCCTAGCTGGGTATTACTCTTTTTGCACTATTTTTTTTTCTTTTTTTTTCTTTATTTTAGACATAGTACCGGCGGAGCTTGTCACCGTTGATCGGGTGAACAAAAGGATTGCCGTGTAGGTCTGCGAGCTTCATTGCTCCTCCCAATAGTATCTTCTGCACCACATACGGGCCAATCCAAATGGGTTCCCATTTTCCCAGAGGGTTATCTCTGGTAGGGGGCTTTACTTTTAGAACCAAATCACCTGCTTTGATGTCTCTAGTCTTGACCTTTTTGTCGAATGCCCTGGCCATTCGCCTCTGGTAGGCTCGGGTATGTTCCATGGCCTTTAGTCTCCTTTCATCAAGTAGGGCCATCTCATCATGCCGGCTGCATAACCATTCTACTTCATTGACCCCATTTTCCGAGAGGACCCTTAGCGACGGGATTTCCAACTCTACTGGTAGTACTGCTTCCATCCCGTAGGTCAGGGCAAAAGGGGTTTCTCCCGTGGCTATTCTAACAGACATTCTGTAGCCCCAGAGTGCCAGATGCAGCTTTTCTGGCTAGTCACGACCGCGGGTGGCCATTTTTCGGATAATTCTTTCGAGTGTCTTATTGACAGCTTCTACTGCTCCATTGGGCTGAGGCCTGTATGGGGATGATTTGTGACGAGTGACTCTAAATTCTGACAGCAGTCTATCGCAGTCTCCTTCAAAGTGCGTCCCGTTATCGGAGATGATCTCATTTGGCACCCCATATCTGCACATGATGTTTTCTTTGACAAACAGGGCCACTTTCTTGGAAGTGAGGACCTTATAGGACTTTGCTTCTATCCATTTTGTGAATTAGTCCACTGCCACTAACACAAATTCATGCCCATTACTTCCAGCCGGGGCTATCTTCCCTATTACGTCAATACCCCAAGTTGCAAACAGCCAAGGAGTCGTCATGCAGTATAGGTCGTGAGGCGAAAGGTGATTAAGGTTGGCAAACCTTTGGCATTTGTCGCACTCTCAGACATGCTGAACACAGTCTGTTTCCATGGAAATCTAATAGTAACCCATTCTGAGGATCACTTGCATCAATGCTCCGGCATTCATATGAGGACCATAGGGACCATTATGGACTTCGCTCATTAGCTCTCTTGCCTTTTCTTTGGTGACACATAGGAGGAGTGGTCCTTGGTACCGTTTCTTGTACAGATCGTCCCCTAGGATGACATAGTGAGAGCCTAGCCGCTTCAAGGCTTGCAAGCTTTTGGCTTTGATGCCTTCCCTCGGTCTACCTTCTTCATCCCTAAAAGCTGACTCCCCATCTTTGAGGAACTAGTAAATTTGACTGTACCAAGGTTCCTTGATAGGCTCAGGTCCCAACTCTATCTCGCAACAGAAAGCCGGGTCTTCTCTTCTACCCACTCTGAATGGTTTTGTTGCCTTTCCCTCGGGGATCTCTACCAATGAGGCTAGAGTAGCTAAGGCATCTGCAAATCTGTTCTTGTCCCTTGGCAAGTAGTGGAAGGTCACTTCTCTGAACTGCTAAGTCAATTCTTCCATGTAGGCATGATACCTTTGGAGGTTAGGATCCACAGTCTTCCATTTGTTAGAGACTTGGTTGATGATTAGGGCTGAGTCTCCGTAGACTTTGAGTTCCTTAACATTTCTTTCTAGGGCAGCCTCCAAGCCAGCGATACAAGCTTCATACTCTGCAGCATTGTTTGTGACAGGAAAGTTCAACTTGATAGCTATTGGCGTATGCTCATCTTTTGGGTCTACCAGTAGAATTCCTATGCCATTTCCCCTTTTGTTAGCAACTCCGTCAAAGAAAAGCTGCCATCGGTTCTCGGGCTCAAAAACGAAGATCCCTTCATCTGGAAACTGGGGTTCAGGCCCTCGGTCTTCATTTCTAGGGAAATTTGCCAGGTGGTCTGACAACGCCTGACCCTTAATTTCCTTTCTCTTCACATAGTTGATGTCATACTCCACCAGGAAGAATGACCATTTTGCTAGGCGCATCGAAAGGGAAGGTTTGTCAAAAATATACTTAATGGGGTCCATTTTTGAGACCAGGTTTACAGAGTGGGCCTGCATGTAGTGCTTCTGTTTACCGACTACCCAGACTAGTCCTGCACAAGTCTTTTCACATGCCGAGTAATTGAGCTCACTCCCTTGCAGCTTTCGAGTGACAAAGTAGATGGCATTTTCTACCCGAGAGTAATTCTTTTCCTAAGCCAGCATAGCCCCAACTGCCGTGTTAGTGATAGTGAGATAGAGCAGAAGAGGTTTCTGTCCATGTGGGCATAGTACCGGGGGATTTACTAGGTACGCCTTGATTTGGTCAAAGGCATCCTGGCATTCCGCATTCCATTTTGTGTCAACATTCTTCTTCATAAGCTTGAAGATGGGCTCACACATGTTAGTCAGCTAATTGACGAAACGACTGATGTACTGCAACTTGTCCATAAAGCTTTTGAATTCTGTCTGGGTTCGGGGCGGCCTCATGTCCATTATGGCTTTGATCTTTCAGGAATCGGATTCAATGCCTCGTTCTGTGACCATGTACCCAACCACTTTTCCCCTTGTCACTCCAAAGGTGCATTTTGCAGGGTTCAGTCTCATGGAATGTTGTCTCTTAACCTCTCAAAGAACTTTCGCAGGTCGATAAAGTGTTGTCCATCTACACCTTTAGAGTGGATAATCATGTCATCGACATAGACCTCAATTTCTTTGTGGATCATGTCATGAAAGAGTGCAGTCGCTGCCCTTTGATACGTAGCCCCGGCATTCTTTAACCCAAAAGGCATCACCGTGTAGCAGTACGTCCCCCATGGAGTGGTGAAGGCTGTCTTTTCTTGGTCCTCTTCGGCCATCTTAATCTGATTGTAGCCAGCAAAACCATCAACGAAGGATTTGACTTCGTAGTTGGCCGTGGCATCTACCAGAATGTCGATGTTTGGCAACGGATAGTCGTCCTTGGGACTGGCCTTATTTAGATCCTGAAAATCTACACAACAGCGCACCTTCCCATTGGCTTTAGTCACAGTCACGATATTTGATAACCAGGTTGGGTATTCAATGACCCTGATGAATCCTACCCGCAGTAGCTTCTCGATCTCTTCCTTGACCTGCAGAGACCACTCTGGCTTAATCTTTCTTAGCTTCTGTTTTACCGGCTTGGCATCGGGTGCCAGAGGGATCCTGTGCTCCACAATCGAGCTGTCCCATCCCGGCATGTCCTTGTAAGACCAGGCGAACACATCCATGTACTCCCTGAGAAGATTGACCAGTCTGTCCCGTTCAGCCCCTTGGAAGAAGTTCCCGATCTGTGTCTCTTTAGGCTCCTCGATATTACCCAAGTTAACACTCGTCAAAACCTCCTCGGCAGCTTGGGCCCGGTTCTCCTCTTTATAGGTAACCTGCTTAAGGATTTCTTTAATGTATTGTTCATTTAGTTTGTTTGAATCTTGCTCAAATGAATCATTATTAACTGTTGTTAAGTTATTAGTTAATTTATCATTTGTTAAGTTGGCAATAAGGGGATACTCGGAAAGATCCATCATTTCATTCAAGGCAAATGGAAAGATAACATTGGCTACATATTCGTAATCTTCAGGCGTGAGGCCTTCAGATGACTCAGAGGACTGGAATTCGAAGACTCCTGACTCTAGGGTGTGGATGACAGGATGTTTGACATGTCTGGACTGAGAGGGACAGGGAACCAATCCAAGCTCCGTGATCATTTGCTGTCGGCTGGCTATTGGCACTGAAAATGTCTCCCAATTCTTCAAAGGCATCTCTGTCTTAGTCACCAAAGTGCGGGTATAAAAAGGCTCTTCACTGCCATCTCCAATTACCGCAACTGTCTCATCATCTGAGCTGAAGTCGATCAAGTCAGGAATCTGTGCTTCTTCATCAAACAGCTTCTGCAAGCCTGGCTCACTATCCTCACTGTTGGCAGCTTCTATCTGGCTAATCTTCGGAAGAGCTAACTCGAAGGTGGAGAAATCCATTACCCCTGACGGGAAGAGTGTTTTCTCTTTGAGGCAATCCGGGTTTCCTTTGAAGACATACTTGTTCTGAACAGTGGTGGTAGCCCCAGGAATGTTCGGCAAGTCAAGAAACATCCTCCGAATAGGATTCGCTGGTCTTCCACGAACTTTTTCAAGGTTTTCCAGAAGAATTTTCCTCAAGGAGTGCTGACTATCACTTTCATCATATAGGGTCTCACCTTTTATGAAATATTGAGCCAGAGACAAGCTGTAAGGACGGAGATGGACCCCTTCATTTCGCTTTCCCAAAACTGTTCCCCCAACTTTTCCGTAATCTTGAGGATGTGGTTTGTAGCCCAGGCCATGTCGGGTGGTTTGTTCCCTTACATAGATGACGGCATTGCGACCTTGAAGTCTTTTACCCAGTCCAAGCCCCAGAAGATAACCCATTTTACTCATCATTCGAATGGAAGGAGGTATTTTATCAGAAGTAGCAGTGAGGTCCGCGCATCACACTTGCACCTTAGAGTTGGCCACAGAGAAGCCAGTCAAGGCGAGCCCTTCGTCATCATGTTTGATCTCCAGTATCGGGATACCTCCTGTGCTGGTTCCTTCCATGGTGACACTGTCCCCATAGATAGTAGTGATAGTCATATCATCAGAATGGAACTTGACACACTGGTTCAAAGTAGAGGCTACCCCGTTTATTTGGTGAATCCAAGGGCGACCCAGCAAGGCGGTAAATGAAATGGGGATGTCAATTACTTGAAAATCTACATCCTGACCTTCTTTTCGAACCACAATTTTAGAGTTGCAATCCCCGGAACTGACCGAGCAGTGGAATCGTAGGCCTTAATAGTTTGACTGGAAGGCTTCAAGTCTGTAGGCTTCAAATCCAACAAATCCATCATTTTTGCTGGCAGGACATTCATTGCAGACCCTCCATCGACTAACACCCTTGGTAACCGGCGCTCTTCCAACTGGACAGTGATGTAAAGGGGCTCATTATGACTGGCTCCATACTTTGGCAGGTCCTGGTCGGTGAAAGTGATGATGTTGCCATAGTGAATGTTTTCGATCATCTGGACGACCTCATCTGGGGTGACATCTATGGGCACCATGGTCTTAGCCAAACTTTCTTCTAATTTTAGCTTGTGAGGATAGGAGGAGGTTAACAAGGACCACAGAGAAATATTAGCTTGAGTGCACTTCAACTGAGTCAGCACCGGGTCTTCCTTCTCGGAGTCTGGCTTTTATGCTTCTGGCTTATAAGGTCTTTTGTCTGTCTTTGGTTCGGAGCTGGCATTTCTTTTGTCACCTTTGGGCGGTTCCACACTCATCTGCCCAGACTGAGTCATCACATAGACGTTTGACTTTCCCGAGTCATTAGCCCTATTGGAAGATTCCTTAAGCTCTTTCAGGGTTAAAGGTGGGCCTTTGCTAGCATATGGCGAACTCTACTGATTGATTTGGTTCACAGCATCACCAGAGGTATAGGCAGCCTCACGAATCTGATCCTAGGTTACAGGCTTTCTAGCTCTTTCTGTATTCTGACTTCCCCATTGACTTAGTAACTGGCTGATCTCAGTTTCTTCTTCCTCACTCAAGGCCTTGACAGTTTCATTCAGGCTTTTCAGAGTTAACATGCAACAAGAGTTATCGTTCCCAGGGGTTGGAGGTGTGCTATTGGCTTCATCATCTCGCCATAGCAGCTTTTTCAACAAAGCAGGGTCACATTCCTCATCACTATCAAGCATATCCCTTCTTTCATTCGGGTTGAACCTTCTGACGACATCTTTGACATTGGCCAAACACTTCCTGAAGTGGGAGATTCCATCATCAATAAGGGTTTCTGTGGGGTCGAACCTTTTGGCAGGTTTCCGTTCCTTAACTACGGGAGGGTTTTCTGGGCTATTTGGCTTCTGGGCTAGCCATTCTTCTACCATTCCTTTAGGCATTTCAACCGTGTCTTCCTCAGTCTCACTACAATAGCTTCTGTTGGAACTTTCATTTTGGATCTGGTGACCAATGATGGCAAAGGAAGGCTGGGATATTTGGCGCCATATAAGGGGCACTCTTGGCTCTTCTTCCGACGTAGGGAGTACCAAGAAAATGTCATTGTAGTCATAAGATAGGAAGGGGACCGGGTCGCTTCGAACTTTAAGACCCTTTGTCAGGCTTCCATACATTCTTTCTCAGATAAAGTCTCAAGGGTGACCCTTAATACTGCAATAGAGTCCACTCTTCCTGATGGAGGTTCAATCTTAATGACGCTTGCGTGTTCTAGATCATAGGGTGGAGCCCACTTCCCTTGCTTAGCTAAAGCTTCGATCACGTTTCTCCATTCACCAACCAGATCTTTATAAGGAGTATTAAATTCTAAGATGTGGAATTCACACCCTGCCTCGTCTGAGCTTGCATCCATTTTCTCTTCTAAGCCCCTCCAAAGGTGACAATCGCACTTTGAAGTAATACAGTCCACATTCCCAGGCCTGTGATTTCCTACCCCATCTAGTCCTTCGGGTTTCACTCCCATTGGCTCTACGTTCAAACCCTCTATCGAGCTGTCATCGTCACTGTAAATCCATCCATTCCTATTCTCATTTTCGACTGACTCTTCACTGCCACTGTCTGGCAGAGAGGCAAACTCATAAGCGTTGACAAAGTTGGAAAGGTCAGGCTGGGACTGGAGTTTTGAGATCAGATGATTTGGTCTGTACTGAGGAGAAGGGATGAATCCCAGGGGATAATGCAGAGACTAAGTGACTGGGGTAGCCGTGACATTTGTTCTCTGTTCGTGGTGAACAAAGCTGGGTCTTATCTGAGGAGGCGAGAGTGTTGGAACCCTGATGGCCTGGGATGTTGGGAAGGACGGAAAAGGAGTAGTCCTTGGTAAGGGATCATATGTGGATGGAGGAGGGCATTGGTTGTAGGATGGAGGGTTTGAAATCACTATTTCTGGAGTTTCATCTTCCACCATGACCAAGGAACCGTTGGCTTCGACCACTATCTGGACTCCATGACGACAGAGAGCATCAATGAGCATGGCTTGCTGTTCCTTATGGACCTTGCGACTGTTCTCCAAGGATAAGGCTAGCTCTTCCTCCCTAGTCACCGGGTTACCCAAACCACTGTTGTTTTCTGTCAAATCTGCCATTCTGACTCTCTGGGCTGACGATCCTGACGATTCTAACAAACTATCGGAGCCTGAAACTTCTGCACTGACAGGCCGCTGACCCGGTATTCTCACCCACTTCTTCCTCGATGCGGGAAAGGGATAGGCAAGGTTTAGACTCGGGGTAGGTGTTTAGGCTGAAGGCTCAAGTAATATGCAAATTAAGAATCTTCCAGTTTATTTAAAACAGTGTCTTTTATTTACTTCTATTTGGTTGGAAAAGGGGTTGCCCTTATTTTTCGCAACTACTCTAGATCCTGGATCAGTGGGTTCCATCACTACGTCTATAAGCCCCTCATTTTCCACCTGTATTTCGACCACCCAGGGTGGACAGCCCCGGGCGAGGGTCCTATAGGGCACGCGGATCCCACCGACCGAGAGAGAAGAACGGTCCTAGGGTCTAGTGGATCATAGGGACTTTTAACGCACGAGCGATGCGGATTATAGTCAAGGCAATGCCGGGAAAGTCTCGTCTTTTAGCCTCAATGAAATTTCGGTAGAGTTTCGCTTACGCGATAGACGTTTTGACTTTGGCATTGTCCAAGGAAAATAATAGGCATGGGTCGGGCGGTAAAAGTCGAATGACACGGCGTCACATTGAGCGTTGTTGCATACTTTGTGCAAGTCAAAGTCAAAGTCAATGCCGGGTCAAGATCTTGCCAATTTTTCCTTGACGAAATTTTGGCAGAGCTTCGCTTGCGCGAAAGATCTTGATTTTTGGCACAGACTCGGGCTTGAATCATACATATCCCGTGCGGGTCAAAGTCAAAGTCAATGCCGGGGTCAAGATTTTGCCAATTTTTCCTTGACGGAATTTCGGCAGAGTTTCGCTTGTGCGAAGGATCTTGACTTTTGGCATGGGCTCGGGTTTGACCTTTATGGGGGTATACAATGAGGCTGTATGACACGGTCTAGACCAAAAACCAACCAAAAAGTCACGGTTTTAGAAGTGTGACACGGACTAGTGCATTGGTCGACACTGGCTGCCATGGGGAGTTTGGGATGATTCCGTGCGCGCCCGGGAGCATCGTAACATTGTCCGTGACTGCAGCTGAACAACCATCCCGGGTTAAAAGGACGTGCCTGCAAAATGTACAGGATATATGGTGTGTGTAGTGTGCGGCCTCCTAAAAATATTCCTTTTTGAGTTAAAACAGAGATTTTCATAAATGTGTTTTAAAAGAATGTTTTTCGAGACGGGGGAAATGCAACAAGTAAGCACATAAATTTTCTGGAGCCTGGCCAGACTTAGGACTGGATAGCCCCAAGCTGCCAAAGCTTCCAGATTAGCTTCAGAAAGTGTCCTGGTGGAACTGCTGAAGAAGCCGTCCGACTATGATCCAGGCAGATCAACCCGTGCGGCTGGATCCAGCAGTTTTCCAGGTTCCAATTTTTTTTATTTCCAGACTGTTTCCCCAAGCATTTGGGCAACTTTCAGCTTCAGAATGGTACCTGTTTATCACTTCGAAGTATGCACAAACCAAATCCCAAGATGCATGCAAAATAATAAAAAGAAATACAAGGACAAAAATCGGATCCGTGGCGGAAGGCTAACCCTCGTAAACGTTTCCAACGCTTCTTATGAGAAAAGAAGTTTGGAAACATTTACATTTCCCCAGCGGAGTCTCCAAACTATGAATGTGGGTCCATCACGGATCAAACCGTTTCTTATAGGGTCGCCGTTTCACCTCAGTTTGAAGATACCAGTTTATTAAAAAACGGAGTCGCCACGCCATTTTGATTTCCTCAAAACTTTGAAAAAAGGATAAGGGTCCGGAGGTTAAGTTACTCCTTGGGAAGAACGGATCGCGTTCACCCAAGGAGCCTTGCGAAAGCAAGTCTTCCTAGACCCGAAGTTTGTGCTTGTTTTGTGTGTTCGTGTGTGTGGTTTGATTTGAAAAAGGAGGGAATATGCCAAGTTATCTTCCGGACGTATAAACCATGTGAGAAGGTTATCGCTCGGGATTACTTGGATTTTATGTATTTGGGATTTTTATCCCTTGCTCATCTTGGACTTGTGATCATCATTAATTGACCTTTTTACCCTCCCGTTGGAATAATCAACCATAGTAGGCGTAAAAGCCTTGGTATATCTTAAACCAACGTTCTTCGGGACTTGGCCATATGTGATCGAGAGAGAGAGGGACACCTTTTTATAGTCCAAGAATGAGACTCTTTAGAAAGGAAGAGTCTTTGCCCATCAATCCTACATCTTGAGACGATTGAGCTTCATAGGGACATTTATGCTCGTCTCAAGTGATGATTAGAGATGTAGGGGCTAAGATTCATCTGCTTCTAAAGGGACTTTGACTATGGCATTTTAGTGGCGGAAACGATGTAAAGATAGGGTCTTTACACCGATCCACACCACGGGATGCTTCAAGTACCAAAGGGACTAGGGAGAGGGGTATAAAGATTGGATATTTATACTCATCCTATGTCTTTCGTGCCTTAAGAGGTCACTAGACAATCCTCGGAGAGTGATCCAACCAAAAGGGACATGGGGGAATGACTTTGAAAGGTAAAGATTGCATTTTTATGAAATAAATGTAATGAACATTATGAAAGCTAAAGACATGAATGTAAAGGGAAGACCTTTGAGGCTTTCTTATGTCCTTTAAGAACCTTATGAGGTGGACAATCCTTGGAAGAAAGGTCAAGGGAAGGGGAAGACATTATAAGAGTAAAGATAGCATTTTTATGTATTAAAATGGAACTATTTCACATCATCATGTAATGAATCCTCCCTAGAACAAGCCACGTGTGGATCCTTGTTCATCCTTGGGAAGGAATTTCCCATGAATCATTTGTGTAGGGGAAATGGGGGGAAATGATATCTACATGATAAAGATGGTAACTTTATGGCAATATAGATGACAAGTAATGAATATAACAAGGTAAAAGGAGTATTTTAAGAGGAAAGGAAGGAGAGATTACCAATGGTGGTTCTCTCTATCTCTCTTGGGGGTTTTCCTAATGTAGGAGTAATTTTGGGATGATTTATGGAGGAGGGAGGTGATTTTTGGGAGTTTCAGTTTCTGTAATTTCGTGGAGTAATTTTGGAAGAGTAACAATACCTGAAAGTTATATATAAAATGGGTAGAGGAGGCCTCTATTTATAGGCTGATTTGTGCTTCCTAATGAAGCCGTGCGGCATTAACCTTTTGCAAAAGAAGCCGTCCGGCGTTATCCATCGATGACTCAGCCTGCTTTTAGATTCATGCAAGTTGGCAGCTGGAAGCTTCATTCTAGCGAAGGACTGCTTGGAATTTTAATTCCTAGCAGGTCCTTCCCCCCTTGGACAGTTTGGAAAAGTTCCAGAATTGCTCCTGAACTTTAGGAAAGTTCGGGGAATTTCCGGGAAACTTAACCGGAAAGCATGAGCCAGATTTGGGTACTTACAACAGAGTATGTTCACAAAAGCTCACGCTTCTTAGTATAGATATAACATCCTCAAGGGAGGACAATGCACCATAGGCCAGTTCGATATCCGTGCTAAAATTAGCATTTGTAGGCCTTGGAAGAGATAGAGATATGTCAAATAGTTGATCAAGAATCTGCAAAGAAGAAAAAGAAAAAGCTAGTGTACAACTTGCCAACAAGATATATATACACTAAGCAATGAGCTGATCGATCCACGTAACAACAACAACAAAACAAAAGGCTATTGAGATGCTTGAACCTAATGAAACCTTAAAAATTCCAACTTCCAATTACTGACCTGCGCAGATGCTTTTCTAACTTCAGAATTTGTATCAGAACAATGTGGAAGATACACAGTGATCCTATCCCTTAGAGACAAGGCATCTCTACTTGGTAAAACAAAAGCATCTGGTTGAGAAAAAGGAAGCGAGTTAGCAAAAGAAGAATAATTGATTAACAGGAAAAAATATCAACAAGTGGATTTACATGGTAGATTGGAAATACTGCGATGTTGGCTGCTGTCAATTTCAGACACTTCAAGTTTAGAAACCGAGTAGCCCAAACAAATGAAAGAATTCATATTAAAGCAAGGATTCAAATCAAGGCAAACATGCAACTCATATGACCAGTATTCAAATTGAGATCCAAGTAAAGAAAATTAACTTTAATAATTATCATTTCTAAAAAACTTAGGCAAGGATCAGAATAAACACAAGCTAAACACTGAAATGAATGCAAAATCAAACCTGGTGAGGAGAGAGAACAGGAAGATTCTTTTATAAATTTGGAGCAGAAGAAGTTGATTCAAGAGAAGAAGCCATTGAAATTGAAGGATTGGAAATGGGGGGGGGAGAGATCTAAAATTCTAAATGCAATTATAAGAATGGGGGCGGGGTAATGGCCGAATGTTAAAATATTTGAGGGCGTTGTAATTTGGGGGAAAAGGGAAGGGGCGCCAATGTTAAAATATTTGAGAAAGGAAAGGGCGGGAATTGAAAAAAATGGGGGCGGGGTAATGGTGGTGAGGCGGCAGCTTCATTTCTTCTCAGGCGGCCGCATGAGCTTTGGCAGTTTTGGGGCCAAACGGCTGGAGGTGAGGTGCCAGCCTCGTATGAATCCAGGCGGCCGCCTCACCTGGGCATCAAATAAGTTGTTTTCAGGTGTTGAGGCGCCGGCCTCGGTTTTCTCCGGCGGTCGCCTCGTGGTCAGCTGTTGAAGGGTAGAGGAGTGGTGGTCAAGAGAGAGAGAGAGAGAGAGAAGAGAAGGGGTAAATTCTGGTGTGATAGAGAGTGGTGTGATAGAGAGAGATATGAGGGAGGCTGCTTTTAGTTTTAGGAGATAAAGGGTAGGTTTTGTTTAAGAATTATTATATAATAAAAATAATATTAGTAAAAATAATTATTAATATCAAAAATAATTTAAAATATAAAATAATATTATCTAATAATAATAAATAATAATATATCATAAAAAGTTTTTGAATAAAAAAGTTAACTTTTTAACAGTTTCTGTTAAGTTGTATAGTGAATATTAACTTCTTCTTTTTTTTTTCAATTTTTTTTGGATAAAGAAGACTATTTTAGACTTTTGTTTACTACATAAATTTTTTGCAACAAGATATATAAAAAAAAGTTATGAATTTTGAAAGAAGTTAAGTTTTATTTCTTTCAAAATTCATAACTTTTTTATATAACTTTTTGCAAAAAATGTATGTAGTAAAAAAAAGTTTAAAATAGTCTTCTTTATCCAAAAAAAATAATTGAAAAAAAAAGTTAATATACAGTATACAAATTAACAGAAACTGTTATAAAGTTAACAGATTTTTCAAAAAACTGTTAAAAAGATAACTTTTTTATTCCAAAACCGTTAAAAAATTAAAAGGGTAAGGTTGGTTGTTCGTCTCTTTTTAATTTTATTTTAATCAACAAAATTTAAGGGTACCATCCCTTTTTTTCTTTTATATACTTTCGTTTCTTTTTAAAAAGTTAAGTTTTATTTCTTTCAAAATTCATAGCTTTTTTTAGATAACTTTTTGCAAAAAATGTATGTAGTAAACAAAATTTTAAAATAGTCTTCTTTATCAAAAAAAAAATTGAAAAAAAAGAAGTTAATATACAGTATACAAATTAACAGAAACTGTTAAAAAGTTAACAGATTTTTCAATGGTATTGCTGTACTGATGTCTCCTAAGCCCTAAACCCTATATCATATATACCTATACATTATACCTTATAGCCTAAATCCTATACCCTAAATCATATACCCTATACCTTAAACCCTATACCCTAAACCTTATACCATATACCTTATACCTTAAACCCCAAGTCGTATACCTATACCTTATACCCTATACCCTAAATCCTAAACCCTAAACCCTTATACCTATACATTATACCTTATACCCTAAACCTTATACCCTATACCCTAAATCCTAAGACCTAAGCCCTATACATTATACCCTAATCCCTAAACCCTAAACCCCCACTCTAACCCCTAACCCCTATACTCTAAACCCTAATCCCTATACCCTCAACCCTAAGCCCTAGACCCTATACCTTATCCCTTATACCCTAAACCCTAAACCCTATACCCTAAACCCTAACCATAAACCTTATACTTTATACCTTATACCCTAAACTCTAAGCCCTAGACCTTATACCTTAAACCTTGAGCCCTATACCCTAAACCTTATACCTTATACCCTATACACTAGCTAAACCCTAAATCATATACCTATACATTATACCCTAAACCCTAAGCCCTATACCCTATACCTTATACCCTAAACCTTATACATTATACCATATAATCTTAACCCTAAATCATATACCTATACATTATACCTTTTACCCTAAACCTTATACCTTATACCCTATACCCTAAACCCAAAGTCGTATACCTATACCTTGTACCCTAAACCCTAAGTCATATAGTTATACCCTATACACTAGCTAAACCCTAATTCATATACTTATATATTATACCCTATACCCTATACCCTAAACCCTAAACCCTAAACCCTAAACCGTAAGCCCTAAACCCTAAACCCCCACCATAAACCCTAACCCCTATACCCTAAACCTTATACCCTACACCCTAAACCCTAAGCCCTTGACCCTATACCTTATACCCTAAACCCTAAACCTTATACCTTATACCCTAGTCCTCATGCCATTGATGAAAGCCTTTTTGTGAGTATTGAGGAGGCATTGACGGAGGATGATAATTTGGCAATTACTGCTGTTTCGGAAGAGAATGAAATTTGGGAAGCAGTCAAATCTTTGAATGCGGACAGCGCTTCAGGTGTAGATGGGTTCACGGGACAATTTTTCAGGGGTTGTTGGCCTATTATCAAGGAGGATGTTGTGGCTGCTGTCCAAGCTTTTTACAATGGGGCGGAATTGCCTAGGGGGGTTGTCGTCCAATGTGCTTGTTCTGATTCCTAAGGTGGAGAAACCGAGGGATTTTAAGGATTTAAGACCGATAAGCTTGTCCACGTTCATGAACAAGGTTATTTCAAAAATCTTTATTATCCGGATGGCTTTGGTGATTCTGAAGATTATTTCTCAAGAGCAAACCGGCTTTGTGAAGGGTCGGGGTATTCAGGAGAATATTGCATTGGCCCATGAGTTGGTGCACATGATTGATCAGAAAGTAACGGGGGGTAATATTTTATTTAAGCTTGACATGTCCAAGGCTTATGATAGATTGGAGTGGGACTTTCTGTTTCGTGCTTTGGCCTCATTTGGGTTCAGTGATAGAATCAGGGATTTGATATGGAGATTGGTCCAAGGTAACTGGTATTTAGTCAGGATGGGTGGTCTTTCACATGGCTTTTTTGCTTCTTCTCATGGGGTGAAGCAAGGAGATCGTTATCTCCTCTTTTGTTCATTATTGCTCAGGAGGTGTTATCTCGGGCATTACATAGGGCCGTGGAGGAGGGTATCTTTCTTCTGTATACTCATGGTTGTGGGGGTTTTCCTATTTCTCATTTATTATATGCTGATGACATGCTCATTTTCTGTAATGGGAGGAGGAAATCGATTGAAGGATTAAGGGGCATTTTATCCATGTATGAGATGGCTTCAGGGCAGCTGATCAATCTAGAGAAGAGTGGTTTTTGTGTAGGAAAGCGGATGAGGAACTTCGAGGTGGATAACATTCGGCGTTGGTCGGGATGTACACATCAAAAATTCCCTCTAAAGTACCTGGGTATTCCTTTGTTCAAGGGGAGAACGCACTTTGCGGAGTTGGAACAGAAGGTGATGAAGCGGATAAATGGATGGAAGGCGAGACTGTTATCGTTCGGAGGTAAATTGATTTTAATTAAGTCAGTTCTTAGCAGTATTCCTATTTATTCTATGGGGGTTCTAAAGATGCCCAAGGGGGTGATAAAAAGATTGAGGGGATGTTGGCAAATTTCTTGTGGAGTAGTGGTGGTGAGAAACGTCCCTAATGGGTGGCTTGGGATAAGGTATGTAAACCTATTCAAGAATGAGGTTTGGGGGTGCGTTCGATGGGGGAAGTCAACAGTGCATTATTGGCGAAGTAGGCATGGGTTGCTAAATATGGCACATCCTTGTGGTCTCGTTTCATTCGGGAGAAGTATGGGCTGCAATGTGTGGATTCTAGTTCACATGCTTGGAAGGCAACTTCTTCTTTATTACCACAGGTGGAGGAATGTACCAGATGGATCATTAGCAAAGGGGATATTCGATTCTGGGTGGATGATTGGTGTGGGGAATGTATTAGGGGCCCTAATCCGGTGGATCACACGCTTACGGTTCGGGATGGTTTTGCTGTTATTGAGGATTTATGGGAGCTGATTCCGAGTCATTTGCATGAAGGTATTCAGAGGGTCTGTATTGATATGGATAGGGAGGATAGGGTGGTTTGTACTTTGACAAAATTGGGTATGTTTGAGACTTCTGCTTGGTGAGATCATTATCGTTTTCGAAGTCCTTTGGTGGACTGGGGTGCTAAGATTTGGCACAAGAACATTCCAACCAAGGTTAGTGGTTTCTGGTGGCAGTTAATGCATAACGGCCTTCTGGTGGATGCTAGATTGGAGGAGAGGGGTTTTAATATTCCCCCGAGATGTGTTTGCTGTCCGTTGGGTGGAAACAGAGAGACTATTGAGCATTTGTTTCTTCATTCGACGATGGCTCTCACTTTGTGGAAATATTGGTCTTCGTATTTTGGTATTGGGTATCATTATACGGACTTGCAGCATTTATGGGATATTTGGTGTAGGGGTCAATCCAAGAGATCACAGATTGGGCTGGAAAGGATGGGAATCATGATGTTTGTTTGCTGGGGTATATGGAAGGCGAGATGTAAAATGGTGTTTGATGGCAAACAGATGGAGAGTGGTGCAATTCTTGATGGGAATCACCATGAGTTGTTGGAAATGTGTTTGTCTTTGGTCCCCAAAGGCAAGCCAACAGCGGAGGCCAGGGGAATTTTATCTAATTTTTGTTTAAGGGTGGCAGAGGTAAAGCATAGGAAGGTTAGAATGCTAAGATGGGAGCCTGTGCATGATTACTTCTACACACTCAATACGGATGGTTCTTCGGTTCATGGCGAGTGTTCGGGAGGAGGAGTCATTAAGGATTGGAGGGGTGGTTTTATTAGGGCTTATTCCAATTATTACGGGATGGGCACTAATATGCAGGCAGAGATTTTTTCCCTTCGTGATGGTCAAAGGTTATGTCGGGATCTTCAATTAGCATCGGTCCAGGTGGAATCTGACTCGCTGGTGGCTGTGGGGATATTGAGAGGCAAATTTACTGGGCCTTGGTGAAATTACCCAGGGTTTCGCGCGGACGCGAAAGCGCGGTTGTCTTTTGCAGAGGGTTGGTGTCTGAGACCTCTCTTTTCGGGAAGGAAGAGGAGTCGCCACGCCGTTTTAGTATTTTGAGCCCAAACGTTGAGAAACGGCTGTTGTTTGAAAAAGGTGTCATTTTTATTGGTAGCAAAAACTTAGGAAAAAGCTTTGAAAACAGGGGGTCATTTTTATTGGCAGCAAAAATGAGTAAAAAGCTTTTTTTTTAGTACCAAAGATTGTTAGGTTCGGAGGTCACGTTACGTTTCGGGAAGAGTATTACGAGATCACCCGAAATGCCTCGTATGACGAGTCTTTCTACCTTTCTCAAAAACGTGTGTGTGTGTGTGTGTGTGTTTGCATTTTGAAATGGGGGCTTGAATGACAAGATTAATCTTGGTTTGAATGTCAAACGTTGATTAGATGTTCTGTTTGAAAAGGCTAGCGTTTGAATGACAAACGTCGGTTTTGAAGTTTTAGGAAAAGTGGCGCGAATGCTGATTTTAACTGTTTATCTTAAGTGTCAAATGTTGACTTTTAAGAAAAGAGCGTTTGAATGTCAAACGTCGGATTTTGAGTTTGAAGATGAGTGTTTGGATGCCAAACATCATTTCACGCATTTTGAAAGAGAGTTCGAAGGTCGAACTCCGGTTTTGAACCGGGTGTGTCATTGTTAACAATTTTATGGGAAAAACGTATTAAATGATTTTGAGTGTCAAATGGCGGCTTTTAAGTTTGAAGATGAGCGTTTGGATGCCAAACGTCATTTCACGCGTTTTGAAAGAGAGTTCGAAGGTCGAACTCCAATTTTGAACCGGGCATTACATTGTTAACGATTTTTACGGGAAAAACGTATTAAATGACATGCAATCAACGAATTGGGTTGCGACTCGGACTTTGAAAGGTAAATACTATCACGATCCAAACGTGTCGGACTTTGTAAATGACAGTATTTAAAGTGCGGTATCAACGGAATCAAATGATCCGGAATTGTAAAGTACGATCGACGAGCCAAACGGCTCGGAATTGTAAAGTTGCATGAAAGTAAAGGACGTTCGACGGATCAAACAATCCGGAATTTGTAAATGACAGGAATTTAAATGACGATCAACGGATCAAACGATCCGGAATTGGTAAATGACATAAAAGTAAACGAAACGGGGTCGGAACGCCGTTTTAACCCGAGATTAAATCTCTTACGGGAAGAGAAGAGGATCTAGGGGCTAAAACGTATCGGACCCCATTAGACGGAGGCGTCTACATTTCAATAACGTCGCCCGAAATGGTTGTAGCGACTGGCACGTAAACCGAGACGGAACGAGAGTTTCAAAAAAAGAGGGAGCTACCTATGGCTAGGGTCAGCTCCTTTGGCTCGGGGGACGTATACGGGATACGAAAGTGTGTTTGGAATGGTGTTTTTGAGGGAAAGCCATACTTTTACGTGCGATGACGTGTGTTAAGTACGCTTTGACGTCAGGATGCACGGGGCAGTCCCGGGACGTCTCGTTGGCTAGGCAACGGGGAGCTTAACGGGTTCCGGTTAACCTGGAGCGGGCCAGTTAATGGATTTCGGTTAACTTTCTAACGGATTTTGACGATCCGAATTTGGGTACTTACAGTTAGCCCCTCAGCGACGTCTCCTCCGAAGGAGGTGGGGTCGTTGAAAAAAGATAAGGATCCAAATTGGGATGCCTTACTTTGAAAGACCTGGGCGGTCAGCTGGCTGGACCCTTAGCGAAAGGATTCCTACGTATCCCGAGCGGGAATCAAGCAGATCGTAGTTCGTAGGTGCAAGGAGCCGCGCGTGGGGACCTTGACCTAAGCGAGACTGTTAAGAGGCGTCTAAACCTGAATGAGACCATTGCGAGGCCTCTGAACCTGAATGGAGACTATTGTGAGGCGTCTGAACCTGAATGAGACCATTGCGAGGCATCTGAACCTGAATGGAGACTATTGTGAGGCGTCTGAACCTGAATGGATACTATTGTGAGGCGTCTGAACCTGAATGGAGACTATTGTGAGGCGTCTGAACCAGGGATTTCTGAAACCTTCGAGGGCGTGTGGCGCCTCAGACCAGAGTTGCTGAATCATATGAGGGCGTGTGGCACCTTAAACCGGAGTTGCTGGATCATACGAGGGCGTGCGATGCCTCAAACCCGGGTGACTGGATCATACGAGGGCATGCGGCGCCTTAAACCGGAGTTGCTGGATCATACGAGGGCGTGTGGCGCCTCAAACCAGGGTGACTGGAACATACGAGGGCGTGCAGCGCCTCAAATCGGAGTGACTGGATCATACGAGGGCGTGTGGCGCCTCAAACAGGAGCTGCGAGGATACATTTATCCTGAGACGAAGGCGTTCGTGCCTTGGGTGCTGGGCTTACGATGACGGCCAGGTTCATCCTACTGGGGATAGGGTGGCAATGATGGGAATGGTTGTGTTAAACCGGCGTTATTAACAACTCGGAAGGATTGACGTTTCTTCTTTAGAATCCTGCTGGGGATGAGCGTTCAGGCTTACCTTGATGGCCGAAGAGGGATTGTCGTGCGGGCTTACCTTGATGGCCGCTGAGGTGGGACGATCAGGCTTACGACTGGTGGCCGGGGAAGTGAACGATGGTGAAAACCCATAGAAATTTTGATGTCGGGAGACGGAATTGTAACTGGAATGTCCGGAGACAGGATTGAGCGTTTGAATGTCAAACGTCAACTGGGACGAAAGTGAGCGTTTGAATGTCAAACGTCAACTAGGAGCTGAGAATTTAACATCTGGAGACGAGCGTTAGTGAAAACTAACTGGGAATTTAACGTCTGGAGACGAGCGTTAGTGAAAACTAATTGGGAATTTAACGTCTGGAGACGAGCGTTAGTGAAAACTAACTGGGAATTTAACGTCTGGAGACAGGCGTTAGTGTAAACTAACGGGGAATTTAACGTCTGGAGACGATTCGAAGGGCTTTGAAAGTTCCAGATTCGATGGAGTTTTCGAAGGGCTTTGAAAGTTTCGAAGGGTTTTGAAAGTTCCGGATTCGACGGAGTTTTCGAAATGTTTTGAAAGTTCCGGATTCGACGGAGTTTTCGAAGGGCTTTGAAAGTTCCGGATTCGACGGAGTTTTTGAAATGCTTTGAAAGTTCCGGATTCGACGGAGTTTTCGAAGGGCTTTGAAAGTTCTGGATTCGACGGAGTTTTCGAAATGTTTGGAAATCTTGGACCGTTAATACTCCAACCGGGATGGAAATATTTTAGGAAAGAAATGAGAACTGTATCTGCATTGCATCATTTTGACATGCGTTCGTGCACTCTGTTGATGTCGCTTCTGTATTAACGTATTTTGCCGTGTTCACCTGCAGGGGCGAGGGACAGTTGATGTTCACAATCAGAAGAGTCGGGGAGCCTTCGAGGCAGTGCGAGCGCTGTAGGAGATATTCCCGGACGAGGCTCAATACGGAGAGAGGAGTCCACGGCAGCTTGTGGTTGACTCCGGCTTGGCTGGATTTATCAGCGCGGTAGCCGCGGTGGCTGTGACGCAGAGGGCGAGGTCCATGTACGTAGCTCTGAGCTAGTACTGGTGGGATACGACCCATACTTTTCATTTCAGGTGGGGGGAGGCGACTGTGACTCCCAATGATTTTGCTGCTATCACTGGGTTGCCGACCTGGGGCAACGCGCTGGTGTGGGTAGATTGTTATACCCCGGGGCAATTGTCGGAGTTGCTGGGTTTTTATATCACCGATGCCAGGGGCTTAGGTATTCGGTACAGGCCGATGGAGGTGCATCTGACGACAGGTATTACAGATTATGGGGAGGGGTCCCCGAGGATGACCGCTGAGCGTCTGGCTCGAGGGTTCCTATGGTTCGCGTTGTTAGCGACTCTGTTTCCGACTGCTGACACGTCCTGTCACTTCCCTCTGCTCGGGTCGCTGACAGACTTGGATGCCGTGAGGGGGTATGCATGGGGGGAGGCTGGACTGGCCGAGCTCTACCATGCCTTGGATAGGTTCTCGCGAGAAGGGAAGAACTCCTTGAGCTGTTTCTCGTTCGCTTTGGATGTGAGTTCACGTCTTTTTCTCTTCCTTGTCTCATTTTTGTACTCGTATGTATCTGCTCTGTAGCTGACATAACTTTCCATTTGCTTGACAGGTCTGGTGCTATGAGGTGTTCAGCCCGCAGCGGTGGGAGATTAAGGAGGCGTACCGGTCCTTGTTCCCTGCCATGCTGTCTTGGCAGAAGAAGGCGAAGAGGGCGGTGTCGTCGAGGGAGGGCACTCGACTGTCGTACGAGGAGGTGTCTCAAGCCCTGAGCCGAGAGTTCTCCGAGCGAATCCAATTGACCTGGTGGATCCGGATTCACGTTGGCGTGGTTCTGGTTGCTAGTGAGGTTACGCGGCGGCGGAAGCTGCTGGTGGGACTTCACTGCGATGCAATGTATCTGGGGAAGAGGGTGACTCGTCAGCACGGCCCGAGGTCCCTTCCGATGGTGCCGGTGGATCCGCCTCTGCACATGCAGCATCCTTCGTCGATGCCGATGGAGGAGTTGGAGCGGTATAGTTAGGGTATGTTCTATACCGAGTATGTCATAGCGGGAGCTGACTATGACACTTTCTTGAGGATGAGGCTGAGGAACCCGCAGGTGCAGCACAGGGAGGGCGAGGGCCCTGGATATCCCCGAGATCTCCCGCTTCCACGCGCTAAGTTAGCGTACGAGGGGTTGGACGGTTCGCGCAGGCGACTGGTGATCCCGATCCCGGAGGAGCCGAGATCTCAGTACAGGGTGGACCCCAACACTTCGGTGAGTGCCTTTGATTTTCTGCATTTAATAGTAGCATTCTGCAAATGTTGCATCTGTACTTTCTGCTCGTCTTTTGATGACTTTCCTGGTTTGCAGGTGTCTGGCCGTACGTATAATCAGGCGGTGAGACAGTTGGACGGGTGGGCCAACTACGCTAGGAGGCTCGTGGAGTTCTTGAGGTGCAATTCCCGGAGGAGCGTGGATGTTCGTGAGCCGAGGCCATTTAGGTCGAGAGTTTCGTCTGCTTCCACAGCTGGTGGAGAGGACTTTGAGCAGGGATTTGGCCAGTTCGCAGGCGAAACGTTTGGGTTTGGAGCTCATCCTCCTTCGCACTCGGGGCACGAGAGGGGAGAGTCCTCGAGTTCGCAGGCGCAGAGGAGGCCTTTCGCGTATTCCCACCTGGAGGAATTCGGAGACTTCTTGTTCTCGACGGATCCGGCTGCTGCGGAGCAGTGCGTCGAGTGCTCGGATAACGAGAAGGACTCGGAGTAGTCCTTCTTTATTGCATTTTAGACAAACTGTATGTATTGTCCGGAACAATATTATTTGAACTGCATTTGAAAAGGCGCCCTTGAGGTGGAACCTGTACTTTGCACATCTATTTAGTGATTACCTTCTTTTTATTTTGGAAAATAAGCAAGTAGGTTGATCAAAAAAATAAATAAAATGAAACATGCATAAAAAATTAAACGGGTCAACAATTATGCCTATATGCACTGATATTTAATTATTTGCACTGTTGCACGAGTTCGGGGCGAAAGAGGTGTTGGCTTTGGTTAATTGAAACCAGGGGAGCACGCAGATTCAAGAAAGCATGAACAGGGCTTGGTTTGGAATTGTTTCCAATTTGAGAGTAGCTGGCTGCAGAGTTAACCAAGTCAACTGCAGAAAGAGTCCGGCGGGACTGAGAATGAAATTCCAGAGCCTTTTAAATTGCAGTTTCAGCTTTGCAATTCGTAAGAAACTGCGCATTTGCTTTGATCAGTTGGCTAAATTTCTTTCAAATTCCTAAGGCTTCCTTTACTTTCTTTCATGGCTCCCTTTCCTAAGCTATCGTCTCGGATGCAAGAGCGATACTTGGAAAATTTTCAGCCGTGGGTACAAAACCATACGAGGCAAAACAAGGGGTTTTTCAAAGGCTGTTACGGGATGAAATCTGTTTGGGCTTCGAAGGAGCTCATGCCAGATTGGGATCTTTTGAGAGCAGTGGCTCGCTTCTGGAATGTACGGAGGAATGTGTACAACTTTTCGTACAACGAAATCACTCCTACGTTCGAAGATTTCTTGGCCATTCTGGGAGGACCTGAGACGGAACAGCTAGTTCTTTCGTATGCTGGTGGCATGGCCACTGTTGAGAAGCTAGTGTCTCTGCTTGGTATCTCGGCGGGAGAAGCATACGGGATGCTGATATTGAACACTGATTATGTTGACATTTCGGGACTGCCCGATAGATTTGCTGGAGCTAAGGGGAGCATTTTTGCGTGGGACGCGTTTGCTCTGTGCGCGATTGCTACTTTGTTCACATTCACGTCTCTGGGTGTGTGCCATCACAGTGTACTGGACTTGGTGAGGCAGTGCCAAAACGGGGGAGACATCATGCCTTTGGTCTTGGGCGAGACATTCCTGGGCATAGGTCGGATGGCAACCGGCAGCCGATACATGTGGGGAGGGAGTCCCGCTATGCTTACCATGTGGTTGAGGGAGAGGTTGCAGATGATGCCCGAGGTGCCAATGTCTTGTGATGCTTGGTCCTTTTCTCGACGTCCTCTGGTGATAGGGGGCAATCAGGCTGAGCTGGAGCTCTGGATGGCCAGACTCCGCATGCATCACTTGCGATGGTGGGTTCCCCACTGGAAGTTACAGACTTGTCGGACCGCTCAGGGGGGTCTCTTGGTTGTTAGAGTGCCGGGGCTGTCCCAGACGGCTTTCTACATTCCATCATTGGTTCTGCGACAGTACGGGCTGGAGCAGGTGCCATTGACGGGTTTAGTTCATGCTGCTACCTTCGAGGTGGGATCTTTACTGATGGAAGATCCTTCGACGCTATTGCTGCTCACGCGGTTGTGGCAATACAGGTCCTTTCCTTCTAGGTTTCTCTTTCACCGGAGAGGGGGCACTGTTCTGTCTACGCAGTATCTGAACTGGTATGAAGAGTGTATGGGGGAGACACAGATGGCTATCTCGTGGAGACGGAGTGAGCTGTTGGGTGCTGATCACCTTGACAACTCGACCTTAAGGAGGACCAAAGCAGGGGCTAACCCTCGGAATTGTACTGGGAACGACATGGCTACTATGAGGCCAATGCTGATCGGAAGGCCAATCAAAGCACGGTTATGATGGCTCGAAGAGAGGCATCTCAGGACAGAGCTAGGGAAAGGGCTGCGTTGACAACTACAGGCTTGACGGAGGCGTCGAGAAGGGTCCCTGAGCTAGGTAGAAGGACTATCGGAATACTTCCTATGAAGGTGAAGAACACTCGCCGTGGGAAAGGGAAGGGGAAGAAGGATGAAGGACCAAGTATGGGAAACTAGGTTGACCTTGCTGTCCAGAGTATCCACCCACTATCATTGCAGACACATTAACTGATTAGTGTTTTATTGTAGTTTTGCTAGCGTGTAGCGAGTCAAGAGTTGACCGTGCTTGAACTCATCAAAGATTGTTTTAACCATAATGAATTTATAGGTTAATTGAAAAGAGTTTTTCGAAACACAAGCAAATGATGCTTATTTTTTTTTGAGACCGAACCAATGATGGCTGCCTACGTTCCCCTTTTACAATTGGACTAAGGGGCTCAGGTCACCGTAGTTCGACACTTTAGGTGAATTTGAGAAAAACAAAGACAAAAGGAGTGTGACCTTGTTTTTTACCTGGATCATTAGCGGGAATGTATCCAGTTGGGTATTACATTTTTAGCACTTTAATTTTACTGAGGGGTGGTGTATGGGGAAGGAGAGTTGACTCGTGCTCTTCCTCAAATGAAGTATCTGCGGAGCTTGCTTCCATTCACGGGGTTAACGAAAGGGTTCCCGTCCAAGTCTGCAAACTTCATGGCTCCTTCGGAGAAGATTCTTTGTACCACGAACGGTCCTATCCAAGTAGGCTCCCACTTTTCGAGGGGATTGGTCTGCGTAGGAGGCTTTTCCTTTAGCACCAAGTCGCCTTCTCTGATGTCTCGGATCTTGACTTTCTTGTCAAATGCTCGGGCCATTCTGCTTTGGTAGGCTCGAGTGTGTTCCATGGCTTTCAATCTGCGCTCGTCGAGTAGAGCAAGTTCGTCGTGACGGCTCTGTAGCCATTCAACTTCATTGACCCCGTTTTCCAAGAGGACTCAGAGGGATGGAATTTCCAATTCCACGGGTAACATTGCTTCCATTCCATAGGTAAGTGCGAATGGAGTCTCCCCTGTGGCGGTTTTGACTGATGTTTTGTATCCCCAGAGGGCTAGATGTAGCTTTTGTGCCAGTCCCGACCTCTGGTGGTCATCTTTCTGATTATCATGGCGAGAGTCTTGTTTGCTGCCTCTACTACACCATTGGTTTGTGGTCTGTAAGGAGAAGACTTGTGACATGTGACTCTGAATTCGGTCAGCAGTTGGTCACAATCTCCTTCAAAGTGGGTCCCATTGTCGGATATGATCTCGTTGGACACTCCGTATCGGCACATGATGTTCTCTTTGATGAACTCGACCACCTTCTTGGAATTTAGTACCTTGTACGATCTGGCTTCTACCCATTTGGTAAAGTAGTCGACTGCGACTAGAATGAACTCGTGACCATTGCTCCCTGGTGGAGTAATCTTGCCGATGACGTCGATTCCCCATGTGGTGAAAGGTCATGGTGTTGTCATGCAATAGAGTTCATGCGGAGGGATGTGATTGAGGTTGGAAAACCGTTGACATTTGTCGCAGCTTCGGATGAACTGGATGCAGTCTGTTTCCATCAATATCCAATAGTATCCCATACGGAGAATGATCTGTGTCAATGCTCGGGCATTCATGTGCGGACCGCAGGTTCTGTTGTGAACTTCGTGCATTAGCTCCCTGGCTTTTTCTTTATTTACACACCAATGGAGTGGCCCTTGGTGGCGCTTCTTGTACAACATACCCCCAGAATGACGAAATGGGATGCCTGGCATTTTAATGTCATCATGTTTTTGGATTTGATCCCTTCTTTGTATTTTCCATCTTCATTTGTGAAGGAAGCTTCTCCGTTTTGGAGGTACTGGTAGATTTGATTGTACCAGGGTTCGTCGATCATTTTATTTTTTATTTCGATCTCACAGCAATAGGCGGGTGTTTCCCGTCTGCCTATTCTGAGGGGTTTTACTGATTTCCCATCGGGAATTTTGACAAGAGAGGCGAGGTTGGCCAGGGCATCTGCGAAGTGGTTCCTGTCTCTTGGCAAATAATGGAAAGAGATGTCCTTGAACTGAGCAATGAGCTCCTCCATGTACGTGTGGTACTTCTGGAGGCCAGAATCTACCGTTTTCCATTTGTTGGACACTTGATTGATGATCAATGCTGAGTCTCTGTATACTTCCAGTTCTGAGATGTTGCGCTCGAGGGCAGCTTCCAGACCTGCTGTACAGGCTTCGTATTCTACTGCATTGTTGGTTGTTTCAAAATTCTGCTTGATGGCTATGGGAGTGTGCTCGTCCTTGGGATCGACAGGAGCATTCCAATACCATTTCCCTTCTTGTTGGCTGCCCCATCGAAGAAGAGTTGCCAGCGGTTTGCGCTGTCGAGTGAAAAGATTCCTTCGTCCGAAAATTGCGGATCAGGACCCTTAGGTTCACTCTTTGGGATGTCTGCCAGCTGATCTGCCATTACTCTGCCCTTTGTTGATTTCTGACCATGTACTTGATGTCGAACTCAGCCAGGAAGAATGACCGCTTGGCTAGTCTCATTGTCAGGGATGGCTTGTCAAAGAGATATCGGACGGGGTCCATTTTGGAGACCAGGAGCACTGGATGTGACTGTATGTAGTGTTTCAGTTTCCCGACTACCCATACCAAGGCGGTACAAGTTTTCTCTAATGCTGAGTAGCCGAGTTCACTTCCTTGAAGCTTTCGGCTTACGAAGTAGATTGCATGCTCAACTTTGGAATCTTTCTATTCTTGTGCCGGCATTGCTTCGATTGACGTGTACATTGCATCGAATACATGAGTAGTGGCTTATCTTCATGTGGCGGGCACGTAATTGGGGATTCACCAAGTATGTCTTGATTTTCTCGAAAGCCGTCTCGGCACTCAGCGTCCCGATTGATGTCGGCATTCTTCTTCATCGGTTTGAACATTGGCTCGCAGAGAGATGTCAACCGGTTGATGAAGCGGCCGATGTACCGAAGTCTTCCCATAAAGCTTTTCACTTCTGTCAGGGTCTGAGGCGGCTTCATATCGATGATGGCTTTGATTTTCTTGGGATCGGCTTTGATACCACTTTCTGTAACCATGTACCCCAGTACCTTGCCACGCTTGACGCCGAAGGTGCACTTGGCAGGGTTCAATCTCATGGAGTGCTTTCTGAGTCTGTTGAAGAACTTTCTCAGATCTGTCATGTGCTGCATGTCTGATCCTCTGGAGTGGATGATCATGTCATCGACATATACTTCGATTTCCTTGTGAATCATGTCATGGAAGAGGGCTGTTGCAGCCCGCTGGTAAGTAGCCCCAGCATTCTTCAGACCGAACGGCATGACCGTGTAGCAGTATGTCCCCCACGGAGTGGTGAAAGCAGTCTTGGCTTGATCTTCCTTGGACATCTTGATCTGGTTGTATCTAGCGAACCCATTCACGAAGGACTTTACTTCGAAATTTGCCATGGTGTCGACTAGCATGTCGATGTTAGGCAGTGGGAAATCATCTTTAGGGTTGGCCTTGTTGAGATCCCGGAAATCCACACAGCATCTGACCTTTCCATTGGCCTTGGTGACCATCACGATGTTGGAGAGCCATGCCGGGTACTCTATCACTCTGATGAAAACAACTCAGAGCATTTTCTCAATCTCTTCTTTCACTTGTAAGGACCACTCTGGCTTGATCTTGCGCAACTTCTGTTTGACAGGCTTGGATTCTGGATCCATGGGAATTACGTGCTCCACGATCGAGGATCGAGTCCCGGCATGTCCCGGTATGACCAGGCGAACACGTCAACATACTCCCGGAGGAGGCTTATCAGGGCTTCTTTTTCTGCATCGGCGAAGAAACTGCCCACTTGTGTCTCTTTAGGCTCTTGCACTGACCCCAGGTTCACTTAGGTCATAACATCTTCGACAGCTGGGACCGGTTGTCCTCTAGGTCAACTACACGCTTGAGAACTTCTTTAATGTATTATTTATTTAATGTCTCTGCTTCTTTATCAATTGAGTTATTAACGTCTTTTAAGTTGTTTGTTAACTTATCAGTTGTTAAAGTGGCAATGAGAGGATACTCCGAAAGGTCAGACTTTTCATTAAACGAGAACGGAAAAACATGGTTGGCTACATTATCATTGTCTTTCGGCGTAAGGCCGTTGGACGACTCAGAGGACTGGACCTTTACAAGGACTGAGTCAGAGGGTTCGAGACCGGGTTTAGGGAGATGTGGATGCAGGCCCATCTTGTCTTCCATTTATGTCTGGCTTGCCCTTGGTCCGGTGAAAGTAACCCAGTTCTTCAGTGGCATTGCTGGATGCTTGATGAGGGTTCGGGGGTCGAGAGGTTTGGCTTCTGCTGTCCCAATCATGGCGATCATGCTGTTTTCGGAGCCCAGGTCAATCAGGTTTGGCACCTCCATGAATTCTTCAAAAAGACTCTACAGAGCTGGTCCACTAAGAGCGTCTTCTATGAATTCTGGTTCCTTCTGCTTTGGAGTTACTGTCTCGAATGTTGCCTCGGTGGCTGATCCGAACAATCTGTTTCCTGTGAAGAGTATCTTGAGTTGCTCTTCCAAGTATGGGATTCCCTTGAACGTGTACTCGTGCTGGACTGTGGTGACAGTTGGTCCAGGTAGAGCTGTGATGTCGAGGAACGCTCCCCTAATTGGATTAGCTTTGAATCCTCTGAAACGCTTGAGGTCCTGCTGAAATTACCCGGGATTTCGCGCAAGCGCGAAATGCGGTTGTCTTTCGCTGATGGTTGGTGTCTGAGACCTCGCTTTTCGGGAAGGAGAGGAGTCGCCACGCGGTTTTGTATTTTGAGCCCAAACGTTGAGAAACGGCTATTGGTTGAAAAAGGTGTCGTTTTTATTGGTAGCAAAAACTTTGGAAAAGGCTTTGAAAAGGGGGTGTCATTTTTATTGGTAGCAAAAATGAGAAAAAGGCTTTTTGAGTACCAGAGATTGTTAGGTTCGGAGGTCACGTTACGTTTCGGGGAGAGTATTTTGAGATCACCCGAAATGCCTTGTATGACGAGTCTTTCTACCTTTCTCGAAAACGTGTGCGTGTGTGTGTGTGTTTGCATTTTGAAATGGGTGCTTGAATGACAAGCTTAATCTTGGTTTGAATGTCAAACGTTGATTTTGGTAAAAAGGGCGTTTGGATGACAAACGTCGGTTTTGAGATGGAAATGAGCGTTTGAATGTCAAACGTCGGTTTTGAGACGGAAATGAGCGTTTGAATGTCAAACGTCGGTTTTGAGACGGAAATGAGCGTTTGAATGTCAAACGTCGGTTTTGAGTTTGAAAAGAAGTTCGAATGACGAACTTTTGGTTTTGAACCGGGCATTACATTGTCAGCGATTTTACAAAAAAAGCATTAAATGAGATGCGATCAACGAATCGGGTTGCGACTCAGACTTTTATAAGTAAATACAATCACGATCCAAGCGGCTCGGACTTTGTAAATGACATTATTTAAAGTGCGGTATCGACGGAATCAAACAACCCGGAATTGTAAAGTACGATCGACGAGCCAAACGACTCGGAATTGTAAAGTTGCGTAAAAGTAAATGACGATCGACGGATCAAACGATCCGGAATTGTAAATGACATGAAAGTAAATGACGATCGACGGATCAAACGATCCGGAATTGTAAAGTTGCGATCAATGAACCAAACGGTTCGGAATTGTAAATGACATAAAAGTAATGGAATGGGGTCGGAATGCCGTTTTAACCCGAGATTACTTCTCTTACGGGAAGAGAAGAGGATCAGGGACTAAAACGTATCGGACCCCGTTAGACGGTGACGTCTACATTTTGAGAGTGAGAGAGGGAGCTACCTATGGCTAGGGTCGGCTCCTTTGGCTCGGTGGGCGTATACGGAATACGGAAAGGTGTTTGAAAGGTGTTTCGGAAGTGTTTGGGCAGAGTTTCCCCTTTTATTTGGTGCTTAGGAACCTAGGGATTTGGGCAGCGTTTCGACTTGTGTCGGTTTAGCCTAGGATCAGAATCTACCGACGAGTAGCACGAGGGCCTCCGAAGAGTAGAGAATTTCGCCGACGAGTAGCACGAGGGCCCCTGAAGAGCGGAAGAAAGACAAGCCTAGGAGCTTGGGGTGGAGAGAGGAGTAAATTGTGTGTGAATTATGAAGGAGGGGGTGGTTTATTTATAGGGTGAAAATCATGGAGGAGGGGGGAGGAACTAGGGGAGTAAGTTTGCTTGCTTAGTGAGGAAGAAAGATTGCTTAACCTGATGGGTTTCTGCCTTACGAAAGGAGTCCGGCCGGACCTCTCTTGCATTTGGGGATATTTTGGTCATTTGGCCTTGAGTTTGACACATTTTTGACACGTATTTAAGCTGCAGAAAGAGTCCGGCCGGACAGTTCCTAAAATTGGCTATTTTTCCTGATTGAACAAGTTACCTGTGTAGATCTTGTTCTCGCGTTCGATTTGATATGTGGTGGGCCCAAAACGGAGTTCGTATGAGGGAGTTATGACCTCCGGAAGGTCGAGACGCTCGAAAACGGGAAATCGAATCCCGGAAGACCCCGAAAAGTACGTTTTTCGGGGAAAGCTGTACTTTTACGTGTGATAACGTGTGTTGAGTACGCTTTGATGTCGGGATGCACGGGGCAGTCCCGGGATGTCTCGTTGGCTTGAGAACGGGGAACTTAACGGGTTCCGGTTAACCTGGAGCGGGCCAGTTAACGGATTCCGATTAACTTTTAACGGATTTTGACGATCCGGATTTGGGTACTTACAGTTAGCCCCTCGGCGACGTCACTTTCAAAGAAAGTGGGGTCGTCGAAAAAGATAAGGATCCAAATCGGGGGATGCCTTATGGAGAGACCTGGGCGGTCAAATGGCTGGACCCTTAGCGAAAGGATTCCTACGTATCCCGAGCGGGAATCAAGCCGATCGTAGTTCACGGGTGTGAGGGAAATTGGTAGGGGCCTCGACCTGTGGGGAATGATTATGAGGAGTTCGTCCTGAGAGAGACTATTTTGGAGGCGTCTAAACCTGAGGGAGACTATTTGAAGGCGTCTGAACCTAAATGGAGACTATTGTGAGGCGTCTGAACCTAAGTGAGACCATTGCGAGGCATCCGAACCTGAATGGAGACTATTGTGAGGCGTCTGAACCTAAGTGAGACCATTGCGAGGCATCCGAACCTAAATGGAGACTATTGTGAGGCGTCTGAACCTAAGTGAGACCATTGCGAGGCATCTGAACCTGAATGGAGACTATTGTGAGGCGTCTGAACCTAAGATTTCTGAAACTTACGAGGGCGTGGTTGAACTTCACGAGGGAGATGAGTGAATCTCACGAGGGAGATGGGTGAATCTCACGAGGGAGATGGTTTGAATCTCATGAGGGAGATGGGAGAATCTCACGAGGGAGATGGCTGAATCTCACGAGGGAGATGGCTGAATCTCACGAGGGAGATGGTTTGAATCTCACAAGGGAGATGGGTGAATCTCACGAGGGAGATGACTGAATCTCACAAGGGAGATGGGCTGAATCTGACGAGGGAGATGGGTGAATCTGACGAGGGAGATGGCTGAATCTTACGAGGGAGATAGGTGAATCTCACGAGGGAGATGGGTGAATCTCACGAGGGAGATGGGCTGAATCTCACGAGGGAGATGGGCTGAATCTCACGAGGGAGATGGGTGAATCTCACGAGGGAGATGACTGAATCTCACGAGGGAGATGGGTGAATCTCACGAGGGAGATGACTGAATCTCACGAGGGAGATGGGTGAATCTCATGAGGGAGATGGGTGAATCTCACGAGAGAGATGGTTTTGAAAGTCCCGGGTTCGACGGAAATGGTTTTGAAGGTTCCGAGTTCGACGGAAATGGTTCTGAAGGTTCCGAGTTCGACGGAAATGGTTTTGAAGGTTCCGAGTTCGATGGAAATGGTTTTGAAAGGTTCCGAGTTCGACGGAAATGGTTCTGAAGGTTCCGAGTTCGACGGAAATGGTTCTGAAGGTTCGGAGTTCGACGAAAATGGTCTTGAAGGTTCCGAGTTTGACGGAAATGGTTTTGAAGGTTCCGAGTTTGACGGAAATGGTTTTGAAAGTTTCGAGAAATTTTCGTCCCCGACGGAGTTTTCTTGAAAGGAGATGAGAAATTTCCGTCCCCGACGGAGTTTTCTTGATACATGGAGGGAGCGGGATCTCATGCTGGGGATTCGACGGAAATGGCGGTCGAAGAAGGATTGTTGTGCGGGCTTTCCTTGATTTACCGCTCGTCTTTTGTCCGCTGGGGATATGGTGTTCGGGCTTACGATGATGGCCGAAGAGGGATTGAAGTTCCAACGACGGGGTTAGGAACGGAATGTGATCTCGGGAGAGACTAACATATTGTTGGGGAAAAGCGTCCATAATTCTAACAAGACCAGTTAAGAACTGAGGGGATTGGTTGACGTTCTAACAAGCAGTTAGGAACGGAAGATGATTGAAGTTCCTTAAAAGATGGTCTTACGATCCCGTTGGGTAGGAATGTTCGGGCTTACGATGATGGCCGAAGGGGGATTATTGTGCAGGCTTACCTTGATGGCCGCTGAGATGAGATGGTCGGGCTTACGATAACTGCCGGAGAAGTGACTCATTGTATGGGCTTACAGGGATTGACGTGGAAATGAGATGGTCGGGCTTACGATGACTGCCGGGGAAGTGATTATTTATCTGCTGGGGAAAAGCGTCCAGAGTTCTAACAAATCTGGTTAGGAACTGAGGATAATGATTGACGTTCCTTTATAAGGAGTGCCTTAGGATCCTGCTGGAGAGGAATGTTCGGGCTTACGACGGCGGCCGAAGAAGGATTGTTGTGCGGGCTTACCTTGATGGCCACTGAAATGAGAATTGTTGTAAGGCTTTCTTGCCTTGGGATTCGGGATTATTGCGGTTGCCGAGGAATTAAATGCTCACTTGATGGAGTAAAAAGGTATTCGGACTTACGAAGATGGCCGAAGAGGGATTGTTGTGTGGGCTTACCTTGATGGTCGCTGAAGTGGGATGGTCGGGCTTACGACTGGCGGCCGGGGAGAAGTGTTCCAAGGCGTTCGTGTCTTAGGGTTCGGGCTTATTGCGACTGCCGAAGGAGAATTGTTGCAAGGCGTTCGTGCCTTGGGGTTCGGGCTTATTGCGGCTGTCGAAGGAGAATTGTTGCAAGGCGTTCGTGCCTTGGGGTTCGGGCTTATTGCGACTGCCGAAGGAGAATTGTTGCAAGGCGTTCGTGCCTTGGGGTTCGGGCTTATTGCGGCTGCCAAAGGAGAATTGTTGCAAGGCGTTCGTGTCTTGGGGTTCGAGCTTATTGCGGCTGCCGAAGGAGAATTGTTGCAAGGCGTTCGTGCCTTGGGGTTCGGGCTTATTGCGGCTGCCGAAGGAGAATTGTTGCAAGGCATTCGTGCCTTGGGGTTCGGGCTTATTGCGGCTGCCGAAGGAGAATTGTTGCAAGGCATTCCTGCCTTGGGGTTCGGGCTTATTGCGGCGGCCGAAGAAGAATTGTTGCAAGGCATTCGTGCCTTGGGGTTCGGGCTTATTGCGGCTGCCGAAGGAGAATTGTTGCAAGGCGTTCGTGCCTTGGGGTTCAGGCTTATTGCGGCTGCCGAAGGAAGTGAACGTCGGTGAAAACCAATGGAATTTTGACATCACGAGACGGAATTGTGATTTGATGTCCGAAGACAGGAGTGAGCGTTTGAATGTCAAATGTCGGTTTGGGGTGGAAATGAGCGTTTGAATGTCAAACGTCAACTTGGGATGTAAATGAGCGTTTGAATGTCAAACGTCGACTTGAGAAGGAAGTGAGCGTTTAAATGTCAAACGTCGACTGGGGATTGAGAATTTAACGTCTGGAGACGAGCGTTAGTGAGGACTGACTGGGAATTTAACGTCTGGAGACGAGCGTTAGTGAGGACTAACTGAGAATTTAACATCTGGAGACGAGCGTTAGTGAGGACTAACTGAGAATTTAACGTCTGGAGACGAAGCGTTAGTGAGAACTAACGGGAAATTTAACGTCTGGAGACGAGCGTTAGTGAAAACTAACTGGGAATTTAACGTCTGGAGACGAAGCGTTAGTGAGAACTAACGGGAACTTTAACGTCTGGAGACGAGCGTTAGTGAAAACTAACTAGGAATTTAACGTCTAGAGACGAGCACTAGTGAGAACTTAACGGGAAATTTAACGTCTGGAGACGAAACGTTAGTGAGAGCTAACGGGAAATTTAACGTCTGGAGACGCAACGTTGGTGAGGACCAACGGGAGATTTAACGTCTGGAGATGCAACGTTGGTGAGGACCAACGGGAGATTTAACGTCTGGAGACGAAACGTTGGTGAGGACCAACGGGAGATTTAACGTCTGGAGACGCAACGTTGGTGAGGACCAACGGGAGATTTAACGTCTGGAGACGAAACGTTGGTGAGGACCAACGGGAGATTTAACGTCTGGAGACGCAACGTTGGTGAGGACCAAAGGAAAATTTAACGTCTGGAGACAAAATGTTGGTGAGGACCAACGGGAGATTTAACGTCTGGAGACGCAACGTTGGTGAGGACCAACGGGAGATTTAACGTCTGGAGACGCAACGTCGGTGAGGACCAACAGGAACTTTACCTCGAGAGAGGGGCATTAGAAATGTCTAACTGGAAATTTGGACCTCGAGAGAGGGGCGTTAGAAATGTCTAACGGGAATTTGGACCTCGAGAGAGGGGCGTTAGAAATGTCTAACTGGAAATTTGGACCTCGAGAGAGGGGCGTTAGAAATGTCTAACGGGAATAGTGACCTCGAGAGGGGGGCATTAGAAATGCCTAACGGGAATTTGGACCTCGAGAGGGGGGCGTTAGAAATGTCTAATGGGAATTTGGACCTCGGGAGAGGGGCGTTAGAAATGTCTAACTGGGAAATTTAACTTGCATGTTTTGGGATTTCGAACCTTTAATATTCCCACTGGGACGGAAATATTAAAGGGAAATAAACCGTTAACGAACGGGAATACATTGTTGGCTACATTATCATAGTCTTCCGGCGTGAGGCCGTTGGACGACTCAGAGGACTGGGCTTGGATAATGACTGACTCAGAGGGTTTGAGACTGGGTTTAGGGAGATGTGAGTGCAGGCCCAGCTTGTCTTCCAGTTCTGTCTGGCTTGCCCTTGGTCTGGTGAAAGTTACCCAATTTTTCAGTGGCATTGCTGTACGCTTGGTGAGGAGGTTCGGGGGTCGAGAGGCTTGGCTTCGATCATGGCAATCATGCTGCCCTCGGAGCCCAGGTCAATCAGGTTTGGCACCTCCATGACTTCTTTAAAAAGACTTTGTAGAGCGGGTCCACTGAGAGCGTCTTCTATGAATTCTGGTTCCTTCTGCTTTGGAGTTACTATCTCGAATGTGGCCTCGGCGGCTGATCTGAACAGTCTGTTTCCCGTGAAGAGTGTCTTGAGTTGCTCTTCTATGTCCGGGATTCCTTTGAATGTGTACTCGTGATGGACCGTGGTGGCAAGTGGTCCAGGTAGAGTTGTGATGTCGAGGAACGCTCCCCTAATCGGATTAGCCTTGAGTCCTCTGAAACGCTTGAGGTCCCGTGCTAGCTTTTCCATCCTTTCTGTAGTCTCTGTGCTGACTTTCTCTGCTTCTTTCTCTTCTTCATCAGTTCTACTGTCGGTCCCCTCAGTTCTGCTGTTGGTTCCCTTGTCGGTCCCCTCAGTTCTGCTGCCGGTTCCCTTGGTGAAGTAATGAGCGAGGTCGAAACTGTAAGGTCAGAGGTTGGGTGTGCCACCAGAGGTTCCCCTTTTGCGGGCTGCTGCCTTGGTGCGGGCGAGCCTTTTGTTCTCCCTGATGTCGACCGGTGTTGGCACATAACCGAGCCCTTGGACCGTGGTGTGGTCCTTGACTTCGATGACTTGGTGTTGGCCTTGTAACCTTTTACCGAGCCCCAGTCCTGGGATGAAGTTCATGAGTTTCATCATCTTCATGGTGGGAGGAATCTTGTCTTGAAAGAGTGGAAGGTCCACGTTGCATATTTGGATCTTGGAGGTCTCCAGAGTGAATCCATTTAGATGTCGTCATTATGCCTAATTTCTAACACTGGAATGTCGTTGGTGCTGGTCCCCTCGGTGGTGACGCTGTCGCCGTAGACTATGGTTAGCTCGTTGCCTTGCATGAACTTGATGCACTGGTGAAGGGTGGATGCCACGCCATTTATTTGATGCAGCCAGGGTGAATGAGCGCTCGCCCGAAAAACACCCGGTCTATAGATCTTTCTTTTTGTTTTTTTTTTTGAAACATCCTTTTTAAGAAAAATGTGATGCTTTTCCCTTTTTTGTGTTATTTTTGCTTTTGAAGCGAAAAAGGGGGGTTTCTCGGTTTGTTTTGGGAGTCGCCACGCCGTTTTTAGAGGAAAACATTGAAAAACCTATTTTAAGAGATTTTGGGTCCGGGAGTCTGGTTACGTGTTGGGAAGAACTAGAGAGTTCACCCAACACGCCTCTTTCGAGACTTTCAATCAACGTTTGGACAATTATGGACATTCAAAATGTGTGTGCGATGTGTGTCAACATGTAAAGTGCGCAAGCTTAGATTTCATTGATGGTATGGAACTGAATACAACTTGTAAGCCATGATAGGGGGCCACACCCTTTTACATATGATATCTTTTATCACCAAGCAGAGGTCTTGAGACAGTCTGCCCAGGGAGTTCCCTTGTCGTCCGACACAGGACTTCTCTTAACGAGGATGTCGGGCGACATAAGGACTCTTGGTCAGATTGTCTCTTACAGAGGTAAAGCTACTCTGGAAATGGAAAGACATTATTTTGCTCATTTAGGACACTATTTAGTGGCCTAGAACCCAGCTTGGGGTTGGTGGGAGTGGACAAAGTCACGATAGACTTTGTCGACACGGATGTCATATGACATAGAGCCTTTGATGTCGTCTATGTCATACGGTGATCCTCTTCCATCAAATAGGTTGCACCGAAACTGTGTTTAGGCACCCAAATAGTGGCTTATGAGCCAGAAGATGCTTAGGTAGGCTTTGAGTCACAAAGGGGATAAATCTAGCAGATCTGAAGTCCAAGAATGGCATTGCAGCCTTCTGGGAGTCCCATGTCGTATGACACAGGATCTCCATGGAGACCTATGTTGCACAACATGGGGAGCCTGTTTCAGTGCCCTTGATCTGTTTGGTTCCTCCTTTGTTCCCCAAGCAAACCAAGCATATTTAGCTGTAGACGGTAATATGACAATACTCTAATATGAGTATTATGGGAAGATCACATGGCTTTAGTGACCAAATGTGATAAATCACACGTTTTATGGCCACTTTGAAGTAGCCATCACTTCCTAAACCAATGTAGCTAGGCAAAGATTGAAACTGTATTGATGTAAGTATGACCAAATGTCAGGATCTCGAGGTGGGGAGAAGTGAATATTGAAGATTCACTTCTCCACCACCTTTATCATGCAAAATCCCAATTTCTACATGGTATGAGAGCAAGTATGCATGCAAGGTATATTTAAAGACTTTATTTAAAGGGAGAGAAAGGTTTAGTGTCTACCTATTGTAGTCCACAAGGTAGAATCACCAATAGTATGGTGTCTACCCCTTCAATCACCAACAAAGGAAGCTTCTTGGAGTCTTGACCTTGAAGTGTGTGTGTGTGAGGAGGGAGGTAAGTGTGTGTGTGTGAGAGAGAGAGAGAGACTCTATTTGGCAAGAGTTTCCCTATTTTACCGATATTACTCTCGAATTTGACCCTCACTTTGGCTCTCTTCCTTGCCTTCCTCTAAAATGATCGGCCATGCCTTGTATTTATAGGCATCTGATGGGGCTTCTTATGTCGCACGACATAGGCGGTTAAACCGCCTTAGTGTCCCTTGTCGGACGACAGGCGTACACATTTTGGCCATATTGGGCCGAAAGTCGGCGAGCCCATGGATCATTGTCAGCTGGGATATTTGGACTAAATATTGCTTTTTAGCAATTTATATAAGCCCAAATTTTAATTAAAGTGGATCCAAAACTTGAGTTCGGATCGGGGTACTCACAGAGCCCCTCGGCGACGTCGCTTCCACGGGAAGCGGGGGTCGTCGACACAATGAGAATCCCGAGCCGGACACGAACGGCGGGGAAAGGGATGACCAAGATGGTCAAGTGGCTGGACCTCTTATGAAGAGGATTCCTACGTATCCGTGGGGAATCAAGCCGAATCGTAGTTGCTGAAGATGGGGTGCCAAATGAAAGGCAACGGGCTTTGTACCCGAAAGTGGACTGTTCCAAGGGAGTCACCCCGAAGATTGCATTTGTACTTGGAGTTTGACTATTCTTCCAAGGGGAGTCATCCAGAAGATTGGATTGTTTCGATGGGGAGTCACCCGAAGATTTGACTTTTTTCTTTGGGGAGTCATCCCTCTAGGATTTGACATTTCTTCTTTGGGAGTCACCCGCGGATTTTTAATGGGGAGTCACCCCGGGATTTGACTTTTTCTTTGGGAAGTCACCCGCTGGAAATGTTGACTTTTTCTTTGGGAGTCACCAGCTAATTTGACTTTTTGATGGGGAGTCACCCCGGAAGATTTGACTTTTTTCTTTGGGAGTCACCCGTGGAAATGTTGACTTTTTCTTTGGGAGTCACCCGCTAATTTGTTTTGATGGGGAGTCACCCGGATTTGACTTTTTCTTTGGGCCAATGTCGTGTTGGAAATGGAGTCTTGAGGTAGTTTCTTTGGGAGTCACCGTTGGAAATGTTGACTTTCTTCTTTGACGGGTAGTTTAAGGCCCCGATGTGAATGGAAATCAGACTTTTCTTTGAGAGTCCAAATGTTGACTTTCTTCTTTAGAGTCCGATGTGTATTTTTAATGGGGAAATCAGGGATTTGACTTTTTCTTTGGGAGTTTAAGGGCCAAATGTTGACTTTCTTTGGGAAATCACATGCGGTCTTTGGACTGTAGTTTAAGTCACCCGAAGATTTGACTTTTTCTTTGGGAGTCACGCGAGTAGTTTTGAAGGGGAGTCACCGATGAGATTTGACTTTTTCTTTGGACCGGGTTGACTTTTCTTTGGGAGCCGATGTGAATTGGAAATGCATGCGGTCTTTCCGGACCGGGTAGTTTAAGGCCGTTAGGGCCAAATTGTGTTGTGTTAACCGAGAGAGGGGGTATTGAACCCAATTATAACGATGGATTTTAATGTCGGAGTAGCCAAGATAGGCTGACAAAGTTGATCAGGGGCAAAAGGGGAAAATCACCCTTCTGGGGACATGGATGTCGTACGACATGGGGAGGTTCCCAGGCAGTTTTAATTAAAACCGCAGGTCGTAAGACAGGTCTTAAAAGACCATCCATTGCCGCCGAGAAAGGAGAGAGAAAGAAAGAGAGAAAATTTTGAAAATTCTCCCTTTGATTTTGATTTAGATCAAGACATTGAAAATGCCTCCGCGGGCCGAATCGAGAAGGAACGTGCAACAAGTATTGTCCGAGGCGGAAGCTTGTGGATCGGAACAAGCGGAAGAAATTCCCCGAGGGACATGGGCTCTACCCGGGTCTTGATTTTCATACCTCTACGTTGGAGCGAAGGGGTAAGTATTGAAAGATTAGCCCTTTTCGAAATTTGATTTCTAGGGTTAGGGATTGAAATTGGGGGAAATCGCACCCAAATAGGAATTGCATGCTTGGCATGGGATGAATGTGTTTTGAAAAGATTTTTCCTTTTCTGTTTCTTTTTTATTTTGAAAGAATTTAGTGATGATGAATGCACATGTATGAATGCACATATTGTTATGAGTATGATTTTGATACATGTTGTGCTTACTGCAGACCTTGCGGACCAAGGGGTCTCCCGAGGCTATTGCGACCATTTGGGGTCTTCTTCCGGGCTCTTCGATTTACGGAAAGTCCTAAGGGACTGGTCTTTGCTGCTGGTCTTGGACCGTTCTTCACAGCTGTCGAAGCTTTTGGGGACACGGCCAGGTGCGTCGAGCTAGTGCGTGCCTTTAGGCAGTTTTGGTGGGACTCTACCCACACTTTCCATCTTTTCTGGGGTGAGGCGACCATCACTCCGTATGATTTTACGGCTATTACAGGTCTGCAGTTTACAGACAGGCCGATCTTTTCTGAGGACCACTGGCGTGCGGCATAGATGCCATCGAGCTTTGGCTGGATTGACCACTTCGCACGAAGGGCGATGGGGTTCCTTTGGCGGATTTGCACTCTGCCTTGGCGCATCGGTGTCGTCTGTTCTACGAGGGTGTTGTCGTGGTTCTTCTTGGCGTAGCTAGAAACCTTTATGCAAAATTTGGGTTGTCGACACCTGTTTTGCAATGCCTCTACGACGGCATTGACTCTTGTTGGAGCCTCTTAGAGATTGGGACCAGGTGTCCACTTTTTTATGGGGAGAGGCTGGTTTGGCCGGTATCTGAGGGCTGGGCGAGGGTGAAACGAGCGGCGTGACCTCTTTGGATTTTTACAGCTGTCTTTGGAGGTATGTCCTTTGCTTTTTCGCACATTGGTATTGTTGCACTTGACTTTTCTGTCTTCATTTCATACTATTCTTTGCACTGTTGAGAGTCTCTTATCTCTGATTTCAGGTGTGGGCCTATGAGGTGTTCGGCTGTTACGCCTGGACTGTGCCCGAGAGGATTGCGGCAGATCTGTTCCCTGCCATTCGCCGTTGGACCTTTGGAGCGAGGGAGAGCCAGAAGGTGGACGGGGTTAAGCCCCGTAAGACGGCTTGCTATCACGACATTATAATTGCTCTGAGGGCTACTCCTGTCGGGTTGAGACACTTCCCCTGGCACGGCCGTTATGGTGAGGACTTGATTGGTGCTTCTTTGCCACTGGTGACCGGGGACGAGGAGGCTGTTAGTTGGCACGGAGGGTGATGCCACTGTACTTGGGGAGAGAGTGAGCGGCAGCATGGTCTGGTGCGGTTTGCTTTCGTGTTCCTCGCGATCCTCCTCCGGGGATATGGCACATTCGGGCCCTTCCTGATTTGGAGCGGCTGCGGACCCGCATTGATGCCGCTGAGTTTTATGAGGAGGGTGGTTACGCCTATTGGTGACTCCTCAGGTCATGGCTGCTAGGAGGGCAGCGGGGATGCAGGCACCGGCGCCTCCCCGATTCTTTGAGTATGAGGCTGGGGGCGTATTCGCCGTTCCTCTTTCGACATGTCGAGACTCATCCGCATCTGCGGCTACCCGAGGGACCACCTGCGTGAGTAATTTCCCTTCTTTTTTATGATTCATTCCGGCTTTTAAGCGCCTTCTTGTTTATATCATTGCTTTTGGCTTTTCTGCTTTCTTTGAACAGGTTCCAGTCAAGACGTTCGGGACGGTGGCGAAGGCGCTCACGGTCTTTGTGAAGATCTTGCGCTAGTTTCGAGGAGCGCGGAGCATTGGAAGGGAGGTGTAGCTCCCGGCACGGTGACGTTGTACCTCAGAAGAAGAGGCCCAGCCGGCTTTGGCTCCTTCGGTTCTCGGGCGGGTGGATCGAGTCGGCAGCCCCGGCTGATGTTGATGATGGCGAGGAGGATCCTTATCGGCCCCCTTTTACTATCGTACACGAGTGGCGAGGATATTATCTTGAGCCCCGGCCTTGGGCGCATTATGAGGCGATGACTCGACGGCGAGATCCATGAGGTGCCGGAGGGTGGCGATGATGGCCGAGGAGCGAGTGGCTCAGGAGGAGGTGGGCGGCGGCCCGAGGATGACAGCGGCTACTCGAGGAGGAGGACGGTTCGATGACGACTCAGAGTCGGAGTGATCACGGCGGTCCCCTACGCCATGCTTTGACTCTTTTTAGGGAGATAGGAAATGCATGTGATATTTTGTTATTTTGGATTGTAAAAAAATGTTGTTTATTACTTTTGTACTTTGACAATTACAATATTTGGTTATTTATGCATTTGCGAGCTTATATGCATGAGTTCGTCCCAAGAAAGGCACGGGATGGTGGCTTTTGGTGTGATCGGGTGTTTTTGCGATTTTTGTATGTTTTGGGCGACATTTATGTGTACGTGGGTGTGTCGGATGTTTCGAATCCTCTCCCGTGGGCTTTATGAGCGAGGGAAGTGTTTAGGTATGTTTTTATGGTGTTTTGGACAGAGTTTGGGTGGTTGTTTGAGCAAGCGTTGGGTCGCTTTGGGATTCTTTGCGATTCTCATTTGTTCTTTATTCTTGATGTAGCTCTCTATGTCGTCCGACACGGGACTTCTTGGGACCTTTATGTCGCACGACATAGAGAGTCTATGGGACAGAGTTTCTTGGTCGGCAAGTTTCGACACTTTATAAAAGGCGGTCGGGAACAGTTCATTCCAGCGGCTACATCGGGTGTCGAGTTTGTCTTCCGCCTCAAAATTAGCCCCAAGATTTGATCATTGGTCCAAAATGGAACATTATGACGACGGAGGTCTAAGACCAAAGAGTGTCAATTTCATTCCGATCTCATAGATCGACCCGCCGTCATCGCAGCCCCGAACAACGGGAGGATCATTGACCAACGATATGGGTTGAAATGCATCTGGGCATTGAAGGAGTGGGCGGTAGGTGGAACCTTCTTCGGCCGCATCCAGACACCGGGACCGGGAGAGGCATGTCTTTACCCTCTCGTATAACGATCTCACACCCACGATTGAGGAGTTCCGTGCAGCGATTGGGGAGAGTGAGCTTAGAGATCTGTCTTCCGCGAGATTCGCGACCTTTGGCGAGCAATTGGCCGACTTCTTGGGTTTTCGTGCGGAAGCGAGTGGCGATCGATTCTTGACATGTCCTTTGTTGACGACCCGGAATAGCCCGATTGGGCGTGTCATGCCCAGGAGCGGTTTGACTTATCTACGGCCATGGACATCTTTATCTTTGATTATGATCTCCTATCGCATACGTGAGTATGATGGGGTATGCTCAGGCTTCTTCTTTGGGAGTTGTTAGGCGGAATGCGGGGCTCTCGAGGTATCACGGCGGCGAGGTTCGACCGGGCGGGGAGAGAGACATAGTTCCCATTCTGTTTGGCGGGAGACCTATCGTGGGATGGACCGGCCAGTTTGGAGGGTCGGTGCACGTGGGACGCTTGGCGGCCCAGTCTTTTGTCATTGTGGCTCTTTGAGCGGTTGAGGCTTATTTCCCCGTTACTGTTGGGCGAGGCTAAGCACCTTGGGTTATGCGGCGGCGAAGTGACTCAGAGGCTTCACAGGAAGGCTGGCGAAGACGGCCCGGCCAGGTATACTACCGCGATATCGTCTTGGGTTCCCGGATGGAGGCTCGAGATTATGAGCGCTAGGCGGGATGGTTACTGCTATAGTGAGGCTGCCAGGGATTGCATTTCTCATCGTTCGGTATCCCCTTGCTTGTTCAGAAGCGGTATGGATACCCACGCAGCCGTTGATGGGTTCGGGGAGCGAGATGGCTCGGGATACCGCCCTTCTTGACATGGCTGATGCCTGGACCCTCAGGTTCTTTACCAGGGCCTTTTCAGGAGCGGCTTTTCCCACTTGTACACTGATACGGAAGACTCGAGGGATCACATATCTATCCACCTTGTATTTGATATGGTATGGGGAGCAGATGCGACCAGTCCAGCACACCATTGAAGGGTATTCTTTGAGGATCCGCGGAGGAGACCCAACTAGCCGGGAGCTACGCGATGTTGAAGCACGGGCTGACCCGGACAATGTGGCCGAGCTGACTCGACGGCGGATTTTGAGAGACTTCGTGGAGAGGAGAGCCAAGATGAGGATGACCACGAAGTTATGGCTAGGAGGGCGGCTACGAGAGATGAAAAGAGAGCTACCCCGAGGCGGCATTGAGAGCTGCCGGATTGATTGATTCGCCGACTCGTATTATTCCCAGCCGGGACTGACGGGAGACAAGATTGTTTGGTATGGCTAAGCCAAAGACCTCCCGGGGACCAAGGAAAAGGAAGGAGAAGAATGCTAGCTCGGGAGTGGGAACGAGCGACTAGGATTAGGCGACCAGTCATTGTATCCCTTGTTGCCAACACAGACAATTTAGATGCTCTTTTTAAAAGATATTATTTTGCTAATGTTAATGAGTCGAGAGTGAATCGTGCTTGAACTCATCAATGAATGTATTAATGTGATGAAAGTTGAAATTACTTCAGAACTTAATCAAGACACATTTTGGTAATCACAAATACAACTGTTGACAGGATTTGGTGATTTTTATGTTTTTTAGACCGAACCGCGAGCAGTTTGCCTACGTTCCCCTTTTACGATTGGGTGAGAGGCTCGAGGTCTCCGTAGTTCGACCCAATTACCTTTGTGTTTAAGAAAGAGATAGATAGAAGGAGACAAATGGTGCAGCCACATGTTTTTACCTAGACCGCCCGTTTTTAGGGTTTTCAGCCTAGTTGGGTATATTCTTTAGCACCTAGCGCGCCCTTTGTTTTGCACGGACTGCCTTTTGAGAGGTTTTCAGTCTCGTCTGGGTACATTATTTTCGCGCTTTTTGTTGTTGTTTTTTTTTTTTTATCTTTTCTTCTTTTTTTTTTTTAGAGGGGAGACTCGATTCGAGATGTAATAACGGCGTAATTTGTCGCCGTTCACCGGATGCATGCAGGGGTTTCCATCCAAATCCGTCAACTTCATTGCTCCACGGAGAAGATTTCTTTCACCGGATACGGGCCTACCCAGGCCGGTGCCCACTTGCCCGGAAGGGTGGGCGGATTCGGTGGCTTTTCTTTTAGGACCAAATCACCCACTTTAATGTCGCGGGGATGTACCTTCTTGTCAAAGGCCCTAGCCATGCGCTTATGATAAGCTCGGATGTGCTCCATTGCTTTAAGCCTCCACTCGTCCAGGAGAGCTAGCTCGTCGTGTCGACTCTGAAGCCATTCTATCCCGTTGACCTCATTTTCAAGCAGGACCCGTAGAGAGGGTATTTCCAACTCGATGGGCAAAACGGCCTCCATCCCATAGGTTAAAGCGAACGGAGTTTCACCGTGGCTGTTCTTGCTTGCGAGTGCGGTAGCCCCATAGTGCTAAGTGAAGCTTCTCGGGCGATCCGGTTCCTTTCGGCCATCTTTCGGATGATTCTTTCCGGGTTTTTGTTTGCCGCTTCGACAGCGCCATTGGTTTGAGGGCGGTAAGGGGAGGACTTGTGTCGCTTGATTCTGAATTCTGCGAGCAGTTTGTCGGTGTGTCCCTCGAAATGTGACCCGTTATGCGAGATGATCTCGTTAGGAACTCCGTATCGGCACGAGAATGTTTTCTTTTATGAAGCGGGCTACCTTTTTGGAGTTCGGGACCTTGTAGGATCTTTGCTTCGACCCACTTGGTGAAGTAGTCTACGGTGACCAACACAAATTCGTGTCCGTTGCTACCGGCCGGAGTTAGTTTTCCAATGACGTCGATTCCCCAAGTTGCAAATGGCCAAGGAGTGCTCATGCGGTAGAGATCGTGGGGAGGCATATGGTTGATATTGGAGAACCGGCCGGACATTTATCGCAGGTCCGCACAAAGGCGAATGCGATCGGTTTCCATGGAGATCCAATAATAGCCCATCCTGAGTATCTTGAACATCGGTACTCGGGCGTTCATATGTGGTCCGCATGCGCCACCATGGACTTCTTCCATGACTTTTACGGCCTTAGATTTGCTTGATGCGGAAGCGAAGTGGCCCTCGATGCCTTTTCTTCCATAGGTTGTCCCCCGGAATAACGTCTTGCGCTTGAGACAACCTTTTTAACGCTTGCAAGCTCTTTACGCGGAGGCCTTTTTTAGCCTACCATCCTCTTACGTGGGAAATGAGGCTTCGCCATGCTTAAGATGCTTGAAAGATTTGGTTTGTACCATGGGTCATTGACTTTTTCTAGCTCGACTTGGCAGCGGTAGGCGGGGTTCTCGCGCCTCCCAGGCCACGAACGGTTTCTTGATTTTCCTTACGGAACTTTATCTTGGTAGCAATGATGGCGAGGACTTCTCGTTTTCTCCGGTGAGGCGGCTGCCGGTTTGTGTCCACTTTGGGTTTTCCGTAGTTCCCAAATTCACAGTGGTTAATACTTCGTCGGCGGCTTGGGCCCGATTGTCGTCTCGATCAAAAACACTGCTTTATATTATCGTTTAAAAAGTTTTCATCTAAAAGGTGTGTCTTCTTCAAATGAATCATTGTTAACCACTTTTAAGTCATTAAGATTTGTCTTAGTTAACTTATCATTTGTTAAGGTGGCAATTAAGGGATACGCGAAGGTTGACCATTTCATTTAATGCAAAAGGGAAGACGAGTTAAAGACACGGCGATGATCATCGGCCGTGAGAGTACTAGACCTATCTAGAGACTCGAACTCGATAACAAAAGACTACGAGGGTGACTCGGGATTACATGGATTGACTTTGACTCGGACACACCGGGACGAGGGTCGGCAGAAACTTCTTCGTCATAACTTCCCGGGCAGCGATCGGTCCTTTGAAAGAGATCCAATTTTGGAGTGGCATTTCTGAAGTGCTTGACGAAGGTGCGCGGATCGATCTTCTTGTCTCCACCAAAATCAATCAACGATACATAATCTTTACTGTAGGAAAATCGATCACGGGTATATAATCATCCCCGATCGAGAAGGTCAATCATATCGAGAGGATCTTTATCAACGGCCCCGGCCATTGGTGGCGCATCTTTGCGTAAATCAATCGGTGGTGCTTTCATCGGTGGATCGGCCAGGTGGTTTTTGACAAATCTGCTCCTTCGAACAAGGCTGCGATATCTTTGCCCATATCAAACTCGGTGATTTCGTTGACCTCCGCGATCATAGGCTCGATCATGGATAACCTTTTGAGCCCATTTGGTGAAATCGGGGTTCCCCGAAGTGATGCGGCTTTCGAAGGTAGTCGCGGCCCCTGGAATGTCGGGCTTGTTAGTGATGAACTCTTTCAAAGTAAGATCTTCCATTTTCTTGAGGCGCTTTTGGGGCATGCGAGATCAACACCCTTTTCTTTGACGAAATACTTTTCCGGGGAAGGATGATAAGGACGGAGATTAGGCTTGGCATAGGTTTTTCAGCGGCCCTAGCCTTCTTCTTTTACGCGGCTTCGATCTTGTCAACCTCTTTGTCCTTGGGGGTCTTCGACATATCCCAGAGACCTTCTTTGTCCCTCTTCGGCTTTAGTTCCTCAAGCTTGTGGGTACCCTCTTGGCGTCTTCCCAGGCCAGGCCCAGGAATGTAGTTCATACGTCTCATCATTATCATAGCTGGGGGAGCTTGTCAAGAGAGGTTGTTAGGTCGATTGTGCGAGATTTGGGCTTTTGGGCTTTCGACTACGAAATCGCTTAACATCAAGTTGGCTTCATCGTGTTTAATTTCCATTACCGGCCTTCCCTCATCATTGGTTCCCTCGATGGTGATCTTTGTCCCCATAGATGATGGTCGGCTCTCCGTCTTGAGCGAACTTGACACATTGATGCAAGGTTGAAGCGACGCCATTGATTTGGTGCGGCCACGGTCTTCCTAGTAGAGCGGAGAAGGCGACCGGAATGTCTATTACACGAAACTCAACCACGGGGGCTTCTTTCCGAACCACATAGTTAATGGTATCACACCCAGAACTTTCCTAGATGTAGAGTTGTATGCCTTTATGAGTGCAGTCGGATGGCTTTAGATCGGTGGCCTTAATGTCCAGCAGGCTCATCATCCTGGCGGGCGGTACATTCATGGCCCGAGCCATTGTCTACCATTACGTGGGGAGGCGTCCATCTAGCGAAACAGTGATGTGTAGAGACTTTCGTTGTGGCGCGTAGTATTTTGGCAAATCCAATTCAGTAAAGGTGATGATGTTTCCGTCTTGGGCGGTACCTATCAAGCTGGCATGCTTCGTCGGGGGTGGAATTTACGGATACCATCGTCTGGATAGAGCTTCCTCCAACCGGCTTGTGAGGATAAGAAGAAGTTAGGAGAGACCGAGAGAGAAATGTTGGCACAGGTTCGTTTAGTTGTGCAAGGATTGGGTCATTCTCTATTAGGTCTTCTTCGAATGTCCCCTTGGCGTATGGACTTTTGCCGGCACCTTCCCCGGAACAAGCTTTGCTTCTTTGTCTTTTCCGATGGTCGGCGACGTCGGTTCCCAACATTTTCACGACCTGGTGAGCAAGTTTACCTTAACGTCTTGGCCCTCATCGTGTTCTTCATTCAATTCGACCAACTCGGGAGGAGGCCCATGTGTGGCATATGGCCGAGGCGCTTGTCGCAATTGGTTAATAGTGATTGCCGAGCTTGAATTTGCGGCACACTTAATCTCTTCCCAAGTGAGGGAGTAGACTGGGAATTGGGGGCCATGCCATCATGTTTTGGACATTGTTTCTTGTTTTCTTGCGACCGGATTTCTTCCCAAGACAGCATGTAGTGAGAAGAGGCGTTTGACTTGTCATCGCAGCGATTGCTTCACCATTTATGGGTACCGTAGGTTCTTCCACGATTTCTTCGTAGGACCCATCCGGATGACGGATGCTGCGATACCTTGCATGCGCATCACTTCAACATAGCGAGCCCAATCGGCCTCTTCCACGGGCACGAGAGGCTTCGAGGGTGGCACGGAGGAAGCTTCTGAGGAAAGTTGAATTGAGGGTTGACAAACGGACTTCCGGGGTGTCATGTGAGGACCTCCGCCGTATCCCATTTGCTAGGAGAGGCATTCGGGGCTATGTTTGGCCACTGCGTTACATCCTTGATACGGCCTGTGCCGGGCCGATATTCGATTACGAGTGGATATGCGTTCGGACCCAAACTTGCTTGAACCTGCTTGAATCTGCCATTTACGAGGCTAACTGAATCACATTGGAGAGGCGGATTAACCGACCACCGGAACTACGACCCAATACTTGCTTTCGGCCCTTTGAAAGGGGGAGAGAACGGTTTTAGGTGGGGGAGAGGATAGGCTTAGGACAGACCCATGCATATTCTTTTCTTTTTGTATTTTTATATTTTTGTATTATTTACAAAAATGATTTTATTAATCCTAGGAATGGTTGGAAAAGGGGGAAATACCTTCTTTTTCGCATTCTACTCTATTCCTGGATTAGTGGGTCCCATCACTACATCTATAGACCCTACGTATTTCACATGTTGCACCTCAGGACGGACAATCCCGGCAGAGGTCCTATAGAGCACGTGGAACCCACCAACCGAAAGGGGAGAACGAGCCTATGGGCATACAAGTCAAAATGGTTCAAACTCGGGGTTTTCAAAACCAAGTCCGAGTCAACGTCTAAACTCGGGAGGAGAAAGAGTCGGAAAGTACGTTTGAATGTACGATACCTCAATTTGCAGGTAAGATCCTGGCAAAATTGGGCGTGACTTTTCCTCTTTTCGAGTTGAAAATCTGGAATAACCTTTCGCTGCTTTGTGGCGAAATTCTGGCATAATCCTTCGCCAGTATGTATCAAGAATTCGACATGGTCTCACATTTGGCGCATGTCGAAAACGTGTTATGCTTCCTTGCGGAGTCAAACCGTGAGATCGACACGTGTTTATGTTGAGATATGTCAAAGTCTTGACGTTTACTTACGTTGGGCTATGTCGTAATTTCGACACTAAGAGGGGAAGGTATACCGAGACTTTTGGAGACGGGATACGACTCGGACTTTGTGAGGAAATTTTGAAAACCGAGTTTTGAATGACGTTTTGAAAAGTATTCGCCAAAAAACCAACCAGTCACGGTGTAAGGTGTGTCACGGACAAGTGTTGGGCGACTCGGCTGGCTAGGAGGACTTTAGGCGCTCAGCGTCGGTGAAACACGTCGCTTTCCGCGATGCCGTCCGTACACTCCCGGGTTGTAACTCTATGTGCAGGTAGAGTGCGAGTAGTGTGAAGGTATTTTCTAAGAAAATATTTTTGTTTTTTATAAAAGATTTTTTTTTTTTTGTATTTTTTTTCTTTTATGCAGTATGCAAAGAGAAAAAACAAAGGAATGAGTCAAAGCATGACAAAAAGGGAGGCCCCAAATGTCGAGTTTTACCGGTGTTTGTAGTCCTGTATCTTTCTGCCCTGTTCTATTTTGACGGAACAAGCAAGTAGGAAAAGAGCCCCGGCTCTCGATAGTATCACATACCAAAGCATGATAGAGCATATAAGCATGGAATCAAGGCAAAGCACACAACATGACACAGATGCACACACAAGAAGAATGAAAAATTTGTCCAAGTTGATTTGGAGAAAGTTAGACTCTCTTTAAGAAAAACCTTTCTTCTTTTAGAAAATAGAAGAATGATCTTGAGTACGTGGGATTGTTAGACCACCATTTATCCCAAGCCCGGGTTAGGGAGCGATACGGGAAGGTTAGTGGTTTCCACCTATATACCAAGTATCGTCTTCATTTTTAGAACAAAAAGTTTTTCAACATCTCCCCAGTGAGTCGCCACTTGAATGAACGCTCGCCCGAAAAAGAGAGAAAGAAAAAAAATAAAGTGGTTTTTGAATTCTTTCTCTTCCCTTTGTCTTTTTTTTGTTTTTATTTTGCTTTTGAAGCGGAAAAGGGAGTTCTCGATTTGTTTTGGGAGTCGCCACGCCGTTTTTAGAGGAAAACATTGAAAAACCTAATTTTAAGAGATTTTGAGTCCGGGAGTCTGGTTACGTGTTGGGAAGAACTAGAGAGTTCACCCAACACGCCCCTTTCGGGACTTTCAATCAACATTTGGACAAATATGGACATTCAAAATGTGTGTGCGATGTGTGTAAACAAGTAAAGTGTGCAAGCCTTAGATTTCATTAATGGTATGGAACTGAATACAACTTGCGAGCCATAATAGGGGGCCGCACCCTTTTTACACGTGATATCTTTTATCACAAGGCAGAGGTTTTTGAGACAGATTGTCCCTTACAGAGGTAAAGCTACTCGAGAAATGAAAAGACATTATTTTTGCTCATTTAGGACACTATTTAGTGGTCTAGAACCCAGTTTGGGGTTGATGGGAGTGGACAAAGTCACGATAGGCTTTGTCAACACGGATGTCACATGACATAGAGTCTTTTGAAGTCTTCTATGTCATATGGTGATCCTCTTCCGTCAAGTAGGTTGCGTCCAAACTGAGTTTAGGCACCCAAATAGTGGCTTATGAGCCAGAAGATTCTTAGGTAGGCTTTGAGTCACAAAGGGATAGGCCTAGAATATTCTGAAGTCCAAGAATGGCTTTGCAGCCTTCTAGGAGTCCCATGTTGTATGACACATGGTCTCCATGGAGACTTATGTCGCACGACATGGGGAGCCTGTTTCAGTGCCCTTCAGTCTGTTTGGTTCCTCCTTTGTTCCCCAAGCAAACCAAGCATATTTGGCTACATGCTTGATAATATGACAATAATATATGAGTATAATGGGAGGGTCACATGGCTTTAGTGGCCAAAGTGTGATAAATCACATGATTTTGGCCACTTTGAAGTAGCCATCACCTCCTAACTCCATGCAAATACGTAAAGATTGAATCTTTATTGATCCTAAGATGACGAAATGTCCCGGATACGAGGTGGGGAGAAGTGAATATTGAAGATTCACTTCTTCACCACCTTTGTCATGCAAAATCCCAATTTCTACATGGTAAGAGAGCAAGTATGCATGCAAGGTATATTTAAAGACTTTATTTAAAGGGAGAGAGAGGTTTAGTGTCTACCTATTGTAGTCCGAAGTAGAATCAACAATAGTATGGTGTCTACCCCTTGAATCACCACGAAAGGAAGCTTCTTGGAGTCTTGACCTTGAAGTGTGTGTGTGTGAGGAGGGAGGTGAGTATGTGTGTGTGAGAGAGAGGGAGAGACTCTATTTGGCAAGAGTTTCCCCTATTTTACTGATATTACTCTCAGAATTTGACCCTCACTTTGGCTCTCTTCCTTGCCTCCCTCAAAATGATCAGCCATGCCTTCTATTTATAGGCATCCTGATGGGGCTTCTTATGTCGCACGACATAGGCAGTTAAACCGCCTTAGTGTCCCTTGTCGGACGACAGCGTACATCTTTTGGCCATAATGGGCCTAGTGGCTAGCAGGCCCAATGGATTGGTGAATTTCTTTGGGATTTTTGGACTCTAATTGCTTCTTAGCAATTTGTGTAAGCCCAAATTTAATTAAATTGAATCCAAAACTTGAGTTCGGATCGGGGTACTCACAATCTCAAGAAAAGATGGGTAATCTCACGAAAGATGGGTAATCTCACGAAAAGATGGGTAATCTCTCTAAGAGATGGGTAATCTCTCGCTTTCTCATCTTCATTAGTTCCTATGTCGGTTCCTTCAGTTCTGCTGTCGGTTCCGCTGTCGGTCCCCTCAGTTCTGCTATCGGTTCCCTTGGTGAAGTAATGAGCGAGGTCGAAACTGTAAGGTCGGAGGTTGGGTGTGTCGTTGGAGGTTCCCCTTTTGCGGGCTGCTGCCTTGGTGCGGGCGAGCCTGTTGTTTTTCCTGATGTCAGCTGGTGTTGGCACATAACCGAGCCCCTGGACCGTGGTGTGGTCCTTGACTTCAATGACTTGGTGTTGGCCTTGTAACCTTTTGCCGAGCCCCCAGTCCTGGGATGAAGTTCATGAGTTTCATCATCTTCATGGCGGCAGGAATCTTGTCTTGAAAGAGTGGAAGGTCCACATTGCATATTTGGATCTTGGAGGTCTCCAGAGTGAATCCAGTTAATGCCATGTCGTCATTATGCTTGATTTCTAACACTGGAATGTCGTTGGTGCTGGTCCCCTCGGTGGTGGCCATTGTCGCCGTAGGCGTGGTTAGCTCGTTGCCTTGCATGAACTTGAGGCATTGATGAAGGGTGGATGCCACACCATTGATTTGATGCAGCCAGGGACACCCCAGGATGGCTGTGAAAGTGATTGGAATGTCCAACACTTGGAATTCGGTGGGGATCATTCGCTTGCCGAATCAGATATTAAGAGTAGCAACCCCGAGAACTGTGCGGGAAGTGGAGTCATAGGCCTTGACAGTGTGGACTGAAGGCTTTCAGATCTGTGGACTTGATGTCAAGCAGGTTCATCATCTTGGCGGGCAAGACATTTATTCCGAAACCTCTGTCTACCAACACACAGGGAAGGCGACGCTCGTCCAGCTGGACTGTGATGCAGAGCGGCTCATTGTGATCAGCCCCAAATTTTGGCGAGGTCCAAATCATGAAGGTGATAATGTTGCCATAGTGGATGTTGCCGATCATACCGAATTACTTTGTGCGGGGTTGCGTCCCACGGGGACCATGGTGCGGGCCAAACTTTCCTCTAGCTTGAGCTTGTGAGGATATGAAGACGTGAGCGAGACTAAAGGGAAATGTTCGCACAGGTTTGCTTGCCGAGTGAGGATCGGTTCCTTCTTTAGGAACTTGTTTCTTTGGGCGCGGGCCGGATGCGTTGCGGCTCTGGCTTTGGCCTTTTGTGGGGATGTGTTGTGTTGTATGTATGGAAATGTGTTGGGGATGTATCCAAAAGTGTTTTGGTAGCTGTTTGAGCAAGTGGGAGGATACCACTGGGTTGTGGAAAAACTGCCATTGCTGCTGCTGCTGCCCAGAGGAGATGAGGATTCAGATTTTGATCTTTCGAGGTTGCATCTGAGAAGCCCCAGTTCTGATCATAATGCCGAAAGATGCTTCTGACAAGCCCCAGCAATCGAAACTCAAAGTAGACCCGTGGGATGAAAAAGCTCTCTTTGCGTGGCAAAGCCCCAGTCTGAAGAAATGACTTGGTGAAGCCCCATTTTGAAGGAATCTCTGGTCATCTGTGGGGATTCTAGAGTGAATCTGATGCAACCCCAATCTGAGTTGAACCCCATGTGGCCTGACAAGGCAACCGTCCTTGATTTTTTTTTGATTGGTCAACCAAAGTGTATAAGAGGAATGGCTTGTAATGTATATGCGCAAGGACGTATTTTAGAGAAGTGGGAACGAATCCCGATTTTATGTGGATGCCTAGTTTAATGCAGGCACCAAAACTCGCTTTGGGTTTGACTCTTTTGGGAGAGTATGAGCGTAGAGAGGTTTGGAGCAGTGTATGGAAGCTCTTGCTAACAGAAAGACAGTGTTTAGCTCTAATTTTCCTATTATCGTAGAAAAAGAAGACTTGTCGAGACATCTGAAAACATGTTTTATCCATAATGATCACAAGATTGCTTTAAACCCTTTGTTAATGTTCATGTTGTTCAACCATTAATCCCGATATGAACAAATGTCTTGATTAACCTGTGAGAAGAAAGTCAACTGATGTCGCGGATCAAAGTTGGCTGTGTGTGAAAGAAAGGTCTGTGTATGGGGAAGGTCATTGATGAGACCGGGTTCATGGGATTTGTATGTGTTTAGCTATGGACCGTTTCTGTTTGCCTAGGTTCTCCTCAGTGTAAGGAGCTCAGGTCGCCGTAGTTCTGGCGGAACGGTTCTTGGCTCTGGGAAAAGGGTATGAACATTTGTGGTCCTTTTGGTGAAAAGGCTCAGATGGGCTGTTTGGATGATGAGGTACGGGCCTCGAGGTGATTCCTTGACAAGTCGTTATTGACGGCTTCTTCCGTGATTCCATTGCTTCTTGATCAGCGTCTTTCACCGGAGGAGAAAGAATTCAATTGTAGCGTAAGGGCTTATGATGTGTTTTTGCCTTTGCTTTGACCGCTCCATTGTTATCAACAACCTCCATTCTTCGAGCTTTAACTTTGTTTGCCCATCTGTCAAGCTTGTGATTGGCGGTGCTGGGTCCTTCGCCTCACTTTTTTTTTTGAAGTTCTTGCTTTGAACTTTTCTCTCTTTTTTCTTTTCCATTTTTTTTTGAAGTTCTTGTTTGAACTTTTCTCTCTCTTTTTTTTTTTTTTTGAAGTTCTTGTTTGAACTTTTCTCTCTCTTTTTTTTTTTGAAGTTCTTGAGGACGAAGGCAGGCTCCTGCTTGAACTTTCTCGATGTGCACGAGGGCGAAGGCGAGCTTCGAGGTTGTTGTCGACATGGGGTCAATCTTTCGAGGTTGAATGACCTTTTGTTGTTCCTTGATGTTGCCGCCGTCGTTGACTTGGTCAAGGTGATGGTGGGGATGTGTTTTGGGAAGTTCACGGCTTGAGGGAGGCCTTTGTGAGATGAGGAAAGTGTATGGGGAGGGCACCAGTTGACTTTCTCACACCGATTAATCAGAACATTAGTTATTTCCAGAGATTATGTGTTGAGCAATGCAAGTGATCATTTAGGATATAACCATTTCATTAGTTGTAATGTAGGTGTGCAAATAATGTCTCAAGTCTAGCAAGAAGAGAAAAAAGACACTTATTTATAGACACTTTAAGATTAACTACAATGTCCGAGGCGGACTTGATTGAACGAGAAAAGTACTAGAACCTACGAAGGTTGACCAAAAGACAATTGACAGATCTCGAGGATAGGTAGCCCCTATTCTAGCTGCTCTTTTGTTGTTGAATTGCCAGGACGCTCAAACTTTCCATCTTCTGTTAACTTTTGAGTTCCATACCGCAGACCGAGGCAGTGATCAGTTTGTGCCCATGATACTGGTGGAAGTGGAGGGATTTGAGGCCATGGAGCGCCTGGAGCAGATACAAGTTGTCCGAAGAAATGGGTCGGAAAAGTCACGGGGACGAAACTTGATGACTGAGCATATTGAGAGAAGGAAGTGAACCTGGGAGGATTTCGAGGGATATTGGGATTTGTTTGAGATGGCCCAGCGCTGCGCTGGTTGTATTGAGTGAAAGGGGTATTATTGGCTTGGCCATATATGACAGGGGTGCTTTGAGAGGTGGCAGTATGAAGCCTTGGTCTGCTGTTTCCTTGATTTGAAGGATTCCCGTAGCTGGACGGTGGAGGAACCTGGTCGAAGGTTTGGGGAGTTGATCGTGAAGGATCGTCGTCCTTGATTAGGACGAAAGTAGCATATGGCTGGGGGATAGCTGCTATACCTTGCTCATTCAGAAGTTGTACCCTGAAATTCTGCTGATCCTTTTTCTGTTTCTTGTGAACCTCACAGAGTCGGATGGCTTCTTCCGGTGTCATATCTGTTACTGGTGGCGGGGTTCCGTTCCCGTCAAGATTTCTCGGTGAGTCTGACATGTCGGAAAGTCTGTTTGAGGAAGCGAGGAACTATACGATGCTTGCCGTAGCGTAATTCTGGCAGCGGCGGCCGGAATTCTGAACCACTCTCTGTTTGCTGCAGGAAACGAAAGGTATGGCTTAGTTTTCGAAAGGGGTATGTGGCTCAAGGCTTTAAGGCTCGAAAATTGGACCGTGAAAGGTCGAGAATAAAGATTTGACCATGAAAGGTCGGGATTGACTATTTGAGATCGGACCGCGAGGGGTCTTGATTAGAGATCGGAGATCGGACCGCGAAGGTCGGGATCGACTACTTGAGATCGGACCATGAGGGTCTCGATTGGAGATCAGAGATCGGACCGCGAAGGTCGGGATCGACTATTTGAGATCGGACCGCGAAGGTCTCGATTGGAGATCGGAGATAGGAGATCGGACCGCGAAGGTCGGGATCGGCTACTTGAGATCGGACCGCGAAGGTCGGGATCGAATTTTTTTTTGAGATCGGACCTCGAAGGTCTTGATTGAAGATCGGAGATCGAACCGCGAAGGTCGGGATCGACTACTTGAGATTGGACCACGAAGGTCTTGATTGGAGATCGGAGATCGGACCGCTAAGGTCGGGATTGACTACTTGGGATCGGAGATCGGACCACGAAGGTCGCGATTTGACTATTTGAGATCGGACCGCGAAGGTCTCGATTGGAGATCGGAGATCGGACCACGAAGGTCGCGATTTGAGAATCGGACCGAGAAAGGTCGCGATTTGAGGATTGGACCGCTAAGGTCATGTCTTGAGAATTGGACCGCTAAGGTCACGTCTTGAGGATTGGACCGCTAAGGTCAGGTCTTGAGAATCGGACCGAGAAAGGTCGCGAATAAGGATTGGACCGCGAAGGTCGAGATTTGAGATTTGAAATCGGACCGCGAGGGTCTCGATTGAGGGTTGGACCGCGAAGGTCGCGATTTGAGATTTGAAATCGGACCGTGAGGGTCACGATTGAGGAGTGGACCGCGAAGGTCACGATTGAGAGTTGGACCGCGAGGGGTCGAGATATGAGATATCGGACCGAGGAAGGTCGCGATTGAGAGTTAGACCGCGAGGGGTCGAGATATGAGATATCGGACCACGGAAGGTCACGATTGAGAGTTGGACCGCGAGGGGTCGAGATATGAGATATCGGACCGAGGAAGGTCGCGATTGAGAGTTAGACCGCGAGGGGTCGAGATATGAGATATCGGACTACGAAAGGTCGCGATTGAGAGTTGGACCGCGAGGGGTCGAGATATGAGATATCGAACCACGTAAGGTTGCGATTGAGATTTGGACCGCAAGGGGTCAAGATGTGAGACATCGGACCACGGAAGGTCGCGATTGAGATTTGGACCGCGAGGGGTCGAGATGTGAGACATCGGACCACAGAAGGTCGCGATTGAGAGTTGGACCGCGAGGGGTCGAGATATGAGATATCGGACCACGGAAGGTCGCGATTGAGAGTTGGACCGCGAGGGGTCGAGATATGAGACATCGGACCACGGAAGGTCGCGATTGAGAGTTGGACCACGAGGGGTCAATATTCGAGATATTGGACCACGGAAGGTCGCGATTGAGAGTTGGACCACGAGGGGTCGAGACTTGAGACATCGGACCACGGAAGGTCGCGATTGAGAGTTGGACCGCGAGGGGTCGAGATTTGAGACATCGGACCACGGAAGGTTGCGATTGAGAGTTGGACCGCGAGGGGTCGAGATATGAGACATCGGACCACGGAAGGTCGCGGTGAGAGTTGGACCGCGAGGGGTCGAGATATGAGACATCGGACCACGGAAGGTCGCGATTGAGATTTGGACCGCGAGGGGTCGAGATGTGAGACATCGGACCACGGAAGGTCGCGATTGAAAGTTGGACCGCGAGGGGTCAAGATATGAGATATCGGACCACGGAAGGTCGCGATTGAGAGTAGGACCGCGAGGGGTCAAGATATGAGATATCGGACCACGGAAGGTCGCGATTGAGAGTAGGACCGCGAGGGGTCAAGATATGAGATATCGGACCACGAAAGGTCGCGATTGAGAGTAGGACCGCGAGGGGTCAAGATATGAGATATCGGACCACTGAAGGTCGCAATTGAGAGTTGGACCGCGAGGGCTCAAGATATGAGATATCGGACCACGAAAGGTCGCGATTGAGAGTAGGACCGCGAAGGTCACTATTTTAAAGATTCCCGAGATGGGACCATGCAATTGTTGTTTAAGTTTACTGAAAACACATTTTTCTCAGAGTCCTAAATGGTTGGAAAAGAGCGTGTCTTCTGACTTCCAACGTATGTGACGCACGGGCCACAGCCGAAGTCAACATCCTTAATTTAAGGCGGGGATCGTGCCAAAATTTCGGCATGACCTCTCCTGACTCGCTTGCGCGAGGGACCTTAGCTTTTGGCGTTGGCCAAGTTGTGGCTGGCACGATGCATACGGTGAGGTTTGGTGACACGGTGTCACATTGAACCTTCGGGTATATTTTTCGGCAGAGCTCCGCGTTAAAGTCAAGGCTGAAAAGCTCAAGACTTCGGGTCGGGAACGACCTTCGGTCTCAACCTCTCGAGCTTGACTCGTGGTGGATCCCGGCGTAAAAAACATACACTTAGGCTTTATGACACGAACTAAGCCAAAAACCAACCGGGGTCTTGGACAAAGTGTGACACAAAGAGTGCATGGCTTACACGGGCTAGGATGGGTTGTTTGGGATGACCCCGTGCGCCCTCGAAAGGTGTCTGGCAGACCAACCGAGGTGCAACTGATAAGGCCATCCCGGATTACGGGTCGTAGTGTGCAGTGTACCGAGGCAGCAAGTGCACGTGAAGTGCGGTGTATCGAGGCAGCAAGTGCGAGTAGTGTGCGGTCATTAAAATTCTTTTTTTTCTGAGTAAAACAGAGATTTTTTAGAATGTGTTTTAAAGAATTTTGATGCGCAGTTCAAAAGATAGCATGAAAATCAAACATGAATGGGGATGCACAAACATGGTATGATTTTGAAAAGACCACAATGTAATGCCTTTGAAAAACAAACCGTTCGAGGTTTAAAGTAACACACGCACACGAAAACAAGGAAGGGTAAACGAAAGTTTGACCCACGAAAGGCTTTTTGAAAACAACGGCAGTTTTGAAAAAGTTTCCTTGTCCCCAGCAGAGTCGCCAACTGAAATTACCCGGGATTTCACGCGGACGCGAAACGCGGTTGTCTTTCGCGGAGGGTTGGTGTCTGAGACCTCGCTTCATGGGAAGGAAAATGAGTCGCCACGCGATTTTGTATTTTGAGCTCAAACGTTGAGAAACGGATTTAGGTTGAAAATGGTGTCGTTTTTATTGGTAGCAAAAACTTAGGAAAAGGCTTTTTAGTACCAAAGATTGTTAGGTTCGGAGGTCACGTTACGTTTCGGGAAGAGTATTACGAGATCACCCGAAATGCCTCGTATGACGAGTCTTTCTACCTTTCTCGAAAATGTGTGCGTGTGTGTGTGTTTGCATTTTGAAATGGGAGCTTGAATGACAAGCTTAATCTTGGTTTGAATGTCAAACGTTGATTAGGTGACTTTGTTTGAAAAGACGAGCGTTTGAATGACAAACGTCGGTTTTGAGTTTGAAATGAGCGTTTGCGTGGCAAACGTCGGCTTTGAGTTTGAAATGAGCGTTTGCGTGGCAAACGTCAATTTTGAGTTTGAAATGGAATTCGAAGGTCGAACTCCGGTTTTGAACCGGGCGAGTCATTGTTAACGATTTTTACGGGAAAAAACGTATTAAATGATTTTGAGTGTCAAATGGCGGCTTTTAGTTTGAAGATGAGCGTTTGGATGCCAAACGTCATTTCGCGCATTTTGAAAGAGAGTTCGAAGGACGAACTCCGGTTTTGAACCGGGCATTACATTGTTAACAATTTTTACGGGAAAAAACGTATTAAATGATTTGCGATCAACGAATCGGGTTGCGACTCGGACTTTGAAAAGTAAATACTATCACGATCCAAACGGGTCGGACTTGTAAATGACAGTATTTAAAGCAGTATCAACGGAATCAAACGATCCGGAATCGTAAATGACGATCGACAAGCCAAAACGGCTCGGAATTGTAAATGACGATCGACGAGCCAAAATGGCTCGAAATTGTAAAGTTGCATGAAATGTAAAGGACGTTCAACAGATCAAACGGTCCGGAATTGTAAATGACAGAAAGTAAATGACAATCGACGGATCGATCGATCCGGAATAGTAAATGACATAAAAAGTAAACGGAACGGGGTCGGAACGCCGTTTTAACCCGTGATTACTTCTCTTACGGGAAGAGAAGAGGATCGAGGGGCTAAAACGTATCGGACTCCGTTAGACGGAGGCGTCTACATTTCAATAACGTGGTTCGAAACGATTATAGCGACTGGCACGTAAACCGAGACGAAACGAGAGATCAGAGAGAGGGAGTTGTACCTATGGCTAGGGTCGGCTCCTTTGGCTCGGTGGGCGTATACGGAATACGGAAAGGTGTTTGAAAGGTGTTTCGGAAGTGTTTGGGCAGAGTTTCCCCTTTTATTTGGTGTTTAGAAACCTAGGGATTTGGGCAGCGTTTCGACTTGTGTCGGTTTAGCTTGAGGATCAGAATCTACCGACGAGTAGCACGAGGGCCCCCGAAGAGTAGAGAATTCCGCCGACGAGTAGCACGAGGGCCCCCGAAGAGCGGAAGAGGAACTAGCGTTTTGTTGCTAGGGGAAGAGAGGGGAGAAATTGTGTGTGAAAATGAGAAGGAGGGGGGAGTATTTATAGGGTAAAAATCTTGGAGGAGGGGGGAGGAACTTGGGGGTTAAGGTAAGTTTGCTTAGCACGGTGGGTTTCCTTGCTTAACCTGGTGAATTTCTTCCCGGCAAAAGAGTCCGGACGGACCTCTCTTGAATTTGGGGATATTTTGGTCATTTGGCCTTGAATTTGACATGTTTTGGACACGTATGTCTAGGGGAAAGTTGTGTCGCGCGACATGATCCACCATTTCCATATTTTACAAAATTGAATTAATTATAAGTGTTGATCTTGTTCTCGCGTTCGATTTGATATGTGGTGGGCCCAAAACGAATTTCGTATGAGGGAGTTATGACCTCCGAAAGGTCGAGACGCTCGAAAACGGAAAATCGAATCCCGGAAGACCCCGAAAAGTACGTTTTTCGGGGAAAGCTGTACTTTTACGTGTGTTGAGTACGCTTTGATGTCGGGATGCACGGGACAGTCCCGGAATGTCTCGTTGACTCGAGAACGGGGAACTTAACGGGTTCCGGTTAACTTGGAGCGGGCCAGTTAACGGATTCCGGTTAACTTTTAACGGATTTTAAAGATCCGGATTTGGGTACTTACAGTTAGCCCCTCGACGACGTCACTTTCGAAGGAAGTGGGGTCGTCGAAAAAGATAAGGATCCAAATCGGGGGATGCCTTACTTTGAAAGACCTGGGCGGTCAGCTGGATGGACCCTTAGCGAAAGGATTCCTACGTATCCCGAGCGGGAATCAAGCCGATCGTAGTTCACGGGTGTGAGGGAAATTGGTAGGGGCCTCGACCTGTGGGGAATGATTAGGAGGAGTTCGTCCTGAGAGAGACTGTTTTGGAGGCGTCTAAACCTGAGGGAGACTATTTGAAGGCGTCTGAACCTAAATGGAGACTATTGCGAGGCGTCTGAACCTAAGTGGAGACTATTGTGAGGCGTCTGAACCTAAGTGTGACCATTGCGAGGCATCCGAACCTTAATGGAGACTATTGTGAGGCGTCTGAACCTAAGTGAGACCATTGCGAGGCATCCGAACCTGAATGGAGACTATTGTGAGGCGTCTGAACCTAAGTGAGACCATTGCGAGGCATCCGAACCTGAATGGAGACTATTGTGAGGCGTCTGAACCTAAGTAAGACCATTGCGAGGCATCCGAACCTGAATGGAGACTATTGTGAGGCGTCTGAACCTAAGTGAGACCATCGCGAGGCATCTGAACCTGAATGGAGACTATTGTGAGGCGTCTGAACCTAAGTGAGACCATTGCAAGGCATCTGAACCTGAATGGAGTCTATTGTGAGGCGTCTGAACCTAAGATTTCTGAAACTTACGAGGGCATGGTTGAACTTCACGAGGGAGATGAGTGAATCTTACGAGGGAGATGGGTGGATCTCACGAGGGAGATGGTTTGAATCTCACGAGGGAGATGACTGAATCTCACGAGGGAGATGGGCTGAATCTCACGAGGGAGATGGGTGAATCTCACGAGGGAGATGACTGAATCTCACGAGGGAGATGTTTTGAATCTCACGAGGGAGATGGGTGAATCTCACGAGGGAGATGACTGAATCTCACGAGGGAGATGGGTGAATCTCACGAGGGAGATGGGTGAATCTCACGAGAGAGATGGTTTTGAAAGTCCCGGGTTTGACGAAAATGGTTTTGAAGGTTCTGAGTTCGACGAAAATGGTTCTGAAGGTTCCGAGTTTGACGGAAATGGTTTTGAAGGTTCCGAGTTCGACGGAAATGGTTCTGAAGGTTCCGACTTCGATGGAAATGGTGTTCGGGCTTACGATAATGGCCGAAGAGGGATTGTTGTGCGGGCTTACCTTGATGGCCGCTGAAGTGGGACGATCGGGCTTACGACTGGCGGTCGGGGAGAATATTCATTGTACGGGCTTACTGTGATTGTCGTGGAAATGAGATGGTCGGGCTTACGATGACTGCCGGGGAGAAGACTCATTGTACGGGCTTACTGTGATTGTCGTGGAAATGAGATAGACGGGCTTACGATGACTGCCGGGGAGATGAACGTTCACTTGCTGGAGTGAAAAGGTATTCGGACTTACGAGGATGGCCGAAGAGGGATTGTTGTGCGGGCTTACCTTGATGGCCGCTGAAGTGGGATGGTTGGGCTTACGACTGGCGGTCGGGGATAATTGTTGCAAGGCATTCGTGCCTTGGGGTTCGGGCTTATTGCGGCTGCCGAAGGAGAATTGTTGCAAGGCGTTCGTGCCTTGGGGTTCGGGCTTATTGCGGCTGCCGAGGGTGAATAGTTGCAAGGCATTCGTGCCTTGGGGTTCGGGCTTATTGCGGCTGCCGAGGGAGAATAGTTGCAAGGCATTCGTGCCTTGGAGTTCGGGATTATTGCGGCTACCGAAGGAGAATTTTTGCAAGGCATTCGTGCCTTGGGGTTCGGGCTTATTGCGGCTGCCGAAGGAGTGAACGTTGGTGAAAACAAATGGGAATTTTGACATCAGGAGATGGAATTGTGATTTGATGTCCGAAGACAGGACTGAGCGTTTGAATGTCAAACGTCGGTTTGGGGTGGAAATGAGCGTTTGAATGTCAAACGTCAACTTGGGATGTAAATGAGCGTTTGAATGTCAAACGTCGACTTGAGATGGAAGTGAGCGTTTGAATGTCAAACGTCGACTGGGGATTGAGAATTTAACGTCTGGAGATGAGCAAGTGAGGACTAGCTGAGAATTTAACGTCTGGAGACGAAACGTTAGTGAGAGCTAACGGTAAATTTAACGTCTGGAGACGAAACGTTAGTGAGAACTAGCGGGAACTTTAACGTCTGGAGACGAGCATTAGTGAGGACTAACTGGGAATTTAGCGTCTGGAGACGAGCGTTAGTGAAAACTAACTGGGAATTTAACGTCTAGAGACGAGCGTTAGTGAAAACTAACTGAGTATTTAACGTCTGGAGACGAAGCGTTACAGAAAACTAACTGGAATTTAACGTCTGGAGACGAAGCGTTAGTGAGAACTAACTGGGAATTTAACGTCTGGAGACGAGCGTTAGTGAAAACTAACTGAGTATTTAACGTCTGGAGACGAAACGTTGGTGAGGACCAACGGGAGATTTAACGTCTAGAGACGCAACGTTGGTGAGAACCAACGGGAGATTTAACGTCTGGAGATGCAACGTTGGTGAGGACCAACGGGAGATTTAACGTCTGGAGACGCAACATTGGTGAGGACCAACGGGAGATTTAACATCTGGAGATGCAAAATTGGTGAGGACCAACGCGAGATTTAACGTCTGGAGACGCAACGTTGGTGAGGACCAACAGGAACTTTACCTCGAGAGAGGGGCATTAGAAATGTCTAACTGGAAATTTGGACCTCGAGAGAGGGGCGTTAGAAATGTCTAACGGGAATTTGGACCTCGAGAGGGGGGCGTTAGAAATGTCTAATGGAGAAATTGGACCTCGAGAGAGGGGCGTTAGAGATGACGGAACTCACGAGGGAGAATAATAGAAAAGGATCTCACGAGGAGATAACGAGATGCAAAATCTCGGGGAGGGATCTCGCAGGGTGATGACGAAAAGATCTCACGAGGAGGAATAATAGAAAAGGATCGCATGAGGAGATAACGAGATGCAAAATCTCGGGGAGGGATCTCGCAGGGAGATGACGGAAAGATCTCACGAGGAGGAATAATAGAAAAGGATCTCACGAGGAGATAACGAGATGCCGAATCTCGGAAAGGAATCTCTGGGAGATAGCGAGATGCAGAATCTCGGGGAAGGATCTTCACGGGGAGATAGCGGAAAGATCTCACGAGGGAGAATAACGAGAAAGGATCTCACGAGGAGATAACGAGATGCAAGATCTCGGGGAAGGATCTCGCAGGAAGATGACAAAAAGATCTCACAAGGAGGAATAATAGAAAAGGATCTCACGAGGAGATAACGAGATGCAAGATCTCGGGGAAGGATCTCGCAGGCAGATGACGAGATGGGCCTAACGAGGAGGCAACGAGAAAGGATCTCACGAGGAGATAACAGGAAAGGATCTCACGAGGAGATAACGAGAAAGAATCTCACGAGGAGATAACAGGAGAGGATCTCGCAGGCAGATGACGAAAAGATCTCACGAGGAGATAACGAGAAAGGATCTCACGAGGAGATAACAAGAAAGGATCTCACGAAGAGATAATCGAAGAGGATCTCCCGAAGAGATGGGTAATCTTTCTAGCAGATGGGTAATCTTTCTAGTAGATGGGTAATCTTTCTAGCAGATGGGTAATCTTTCTAACAGATGGGTAATCTTTCTAACAGATGGGTAATCTTTCTAGCAGATGGCTGAATCTCATGAGGGAGATGGGTAATCTCTTTAAGAGATGGGAAATCTCACAAAATGATGGATAATCTCACGAAAAGATGGGTAATCTCACGAAAAGATGGGTAATCTCACGAAAGATGGGTAATCTCACGAAAAGATGGATAATCTCTCTAAGAGATGGGTAATCTCTCGCTTTCTCATCTTCATTAGTTCCTATGTCGGTTCCTTCAGTTCTGCTGTCGGTTCCGCTGTCGGTCCCCTCAGTTCTGCTATCGGTTCCCTTGGTGAAGTAATGAGCGAGGTCGAAACTGTAAGGTCGGAGGTTGGGTGTGTCGTTGGAGGTTCCCCTTTTGTGGGCTGCTGCCTTGGTGCGGGCGAGCCTGTTGTTTTTCCTGATGTCAGCTGGTGTTGGCACATAACCGAGCCCCTGGACCGTGGTGTGGTCCTTGACTTCAATGACTTGGTGTTGGCCTTTTAACCTTTTGCCGAGCCCCCTGATCCCCGGGATGAAGTTCATGAGTTTCATCATCTTCATGGCGGCGGGAATCTTGTCTTGAAAGAGTGGAAGGTCCACATTGCATATTTGGATCTTGGAGGTCTCGAGTGAATCCGATTAATGCCATGTCGTCATTATGCTTGATTTCTAACACTGGAATGTCGTTAGTCTTGGTCCCCTCGGTGGTGATCTTTGTCGCCGTAAGCCGTGGTTAGCTCGTTGCCTTGCATGAACTTGAGGCATTGATGAAGGGTGGATGCCATGCCATTGATTTGATGCAGCAGGACGCCTTGAGATGGCTGTGAAAGTGATTGGAATGTCCAACACTTGGAATTCGGTGGGGATCATCCGCTTGCCGAATCGAATATTAAGAGTAGCAACCCCGAGAACGTGCGAGAAGTGGAGTCATAGGCCTCGACAGTGTGGGTGAAGGCTTGATCTGTGGACTTGATGTCAGCGGAGTTCATCATCTTGGCGGCAAGACATTCATTCCGGAACCTCTCGTCTACCAACACGCGGGAAGGCGACGCTCGTCCACTGGTGTGATGCAGAGCGGCTCATTGTGATCGCCCCCAAATTTTGGCGAGTCCAAATACGCAGAAGGTGATAATGTTGCCATAGTGGATGTTGCCGATCATCTGAATTACTTTGTCTTGGGTTGCGTCCACGGGGACCATGGTGCGGGCCAAACTTTCCTCTAGCTTGAGCTTGTGAGGATATGAAGACGTGAGCAGAGTATGGAAGCTCTTGCTAACAGAAAGACAGTGTTTAGCTCTAATTTTCCTATTATCGTAGAAAAAGAAGACTTGTCGAGACATCTGAAAACATGTTTTATCCATAATGATCACAAGATTGCTTTAAACCCTTTGTTAATGTTCAGGTTGTTCAACCATTAATCCCGATATGAACAAATGTCTTGATTAACCTGTGAGAAGAAAGTCAACTGATGTCGCGGATCAAAGTTGGCTGTGTGTGAAAGAAAGGTCTGTGTATGGGGAAGGTCATTGATGAGACCGGGTTCATGGGATTTGTATGTGTTTAGCTATGGACCGTTTCTGTTTGCCTAGGTTCTCCTCAGTGTAAGGAGCTCAGGTCGCCGTAGTTCTGGCGGAACGGTGCTTGGCTCTGGGAAAAGGGTATGAACATTTGTGGTCCTTTTGGTGAAAAGGCTCAGATGGGCTGTTTGGATGATGAGGTACGGGCCTTGAGGTGATTCCTTGACAAGTCGTTGTTGACGGCTTCTTCCGTGATTCCATTGCTTCTTGATCAGAGTCTTTCACCGGAGGAGAAAGAATTCAATTGTAGCGTAAGGGCTTATGTTGTGTTTTTGCCTTTGCTTTGACCGCTCCATTGTTATCAACAACCTCCATTCTTCGAGCTTTAACTTTGTTTGCCCATCTGTCAAGCTTGTGATTGGCGGTGCTGGGTCCTTCGCCTCACTTTTTTTTTTGAAGTTCTTGCTTTGAACTTTTCTCTCTTTTTTCTTTTCCTTTTTTTTTTGAAGTTCTTGTTTGAACTTTTCTTTCTTTTTTTTTTGAAGTTCTTGTTTGAACTTTTCTCTCTCTTTTTTTTTTTTGGAGTTCTTGAGGACGAAGGCAGGCTCCTGCTTGAACTTTCTCGATGCGCACGAGGGCGAAGGCGAGCTTCGAGGTTGTTGTCGACATGGGGTCAATCTTTCGAGGTTGAATGACCTTTTGTTGTTCCTTGATGTTGCCGCCGTCGTTGACTTGGTCAAGGTGATGGTGGGGATGTGTTTTGGGAAGTTCACGGCTTGAGGGAGGCCTTTGTGAGGTGAGGAAAGTGTATGGGGAGGGCACCAGTTGACTTTCTCACACCGATTGATCAGAACATTAGTTATTTCCAGAGATTATGTGTTGAGCAATGCAAGTGATCATTTAGGATATAACCATTTCATTAGTTGTAATGTAGGTGTGCAAATAATATCTCAAGTCTAGCAAGAAGAGAAAAAAGACACTTATTTATAGACACCTTAAGATTAACTACAATGTCCGAGGCGGACTTGATTGAACGAGGAAAGTACTAGAACCTACGAAGGTTGACCAAAAGACAATTGACAGATCTCGAGGATAGGTAGCCCCTATTCTCTTTGCTCTTTTGTTCTTGAATTGCCAGGGACGCTCAAGCTTTCCATCTTCTCGTTAACTTCGAGTTCCATACCGCACCGAGGCAGCGATCCAGTTTGTGCCCATGATACCGGTGGAAGTGGAGGGATTTGAGGCCATGGAGCGCCTGGAGCAGATACAAGTTGTCCGAAGAAATGGGTCGGAAAAGTCACGGGGACGAAACTTGATGACTGAGCATATTGAGAGAAAGAAGTGAACCTGAAAGATTTCGAGGGATATTGGGATTTGTTTGAGATGGCCCAGCGCTGCGCTGGTTGTATTTAGTGGAAGGGGTATTATTGGCTTGGCCATATATGACAGGGGTGCTTTGAGAGGTGGCAGTATGAAGCCTTGGTCGGCTGTTTCCTTGATTTGAAGGATTCCCGTAGCTGGACGGTGGAGGAACCTGGTCGAAGGTTTGGGGAGTTGATCGTGAAGGATCGTCGTCCTTGATTAGGACGAAAGTAGCATATGGCTGGGGGATAGCTGCTATACCTCGCTCATTCAGAAGTTGTACCCTGAAATTCTGGCCGATCCTTTTACATTTCTTGTGAACCTCACAGAGTCGGATGGCTTCTTCCGGTGTCATATCTATTACTGGTGGCGGGGTTCCGTTCCCGTCAAGATTTCTCGGTGAGTCTGACATGTCGGAAAGTCTGGCTGAGGGAACTGAGGGAACTGAGGAACTATCTGATGCTGCCGTAACTGTAATTCTGGCGAGGCGCTGACCCGAAATTCTGAACCACTCTCTGTTTGCTGCAGGAAACGAAAGGTATGGCTTAGTTTTCGAAAGGGGTATGTGGCTCAAGGCTTTAAGGCTCGAAAATTGGACCGTGAAAGGTCGAGAATAAAGATTTGACCATGAAAGGTCGGGATTGCCTTTTGAGATCGGACCGCGAGGGGTCTCGATTGGAGATCGGAGATCGGACCGCGAAGGTCGGGATCGACTACTTGAGATCGGACCGTGAGGGTCTCGATTGGAGATCAGAGATCGGACCGCGAAGGTCGGGATCGACTATTTGAGATCGGACCGCGAAGGTCTCGATTGGAGATCGGAGATAGGAGATCGGACCGCGAAGGTCGGGATCGGCTACTTGAGATCGGACCGCGAAGGTCGGGATCGAATTTTTTTTTGAGATCGGACCGCGAAGGTCTTGATTGAAGATCGGAGATCGGACCGCGAAGGTCGGGATCGACTACTTGAGATTGGACCGCGAAGGTCTTGATTGGAGATCAGAGATCGGACCGCTAAGGTCGGGATTGACTACTTGGGATCGGAGATCGGACCACGAAGGTCGCGATTTGACTATTTGAGATCGGACCGCGAAGGTCTCGATTGGAGATCGGAGATCGGACCACGAAGGTCGCGATTTGAGAATCGGACCGAGAAAGGTCGCGATTTGAGGATTGGACCGCTAAGGTCATGTCTTGAGAATTGGACCGCTAAGGTCACGTCTTGAGGATTGGACCGCTAAGGTCAGGTCTTGAGAATCGGACCGAGAAAGGTCACGAATAAGGACTGGACCGCGAAGGTCGAGATTTGAGATTTGAAATCGGACCGCGAGGGTCTCGATTGAGGGTTGGACCGCGAAGGTCGCGATTTGAGATTTGAAATCGGACTGTGAGGGTCACGATTGAGGAGTGAACCGCGAAGGTCACGATTGAGAGTTGGACCGCGAGGGGTCGAGATATGAGATATTGGACCGAGGAAGGTCGCGATTGAGAGTTGGACCGCGAGGGGTCGAGATATGAGATATTGGACCGAGGAAGGTCGCGATTGAGAGTTAGACCGCGAGGGGTCGAGATATGAGATATCGGACCACGGAAGGTCGCGATTGAGAGTTGGACCGCGAGGGGTCGAGATATGAGATATCGAACCACGGAAGGTTGCGATTGATATTTGGACCGCAAGGGGTCGAGATGTGAGACATCGGACCACGAAAGGTCGCGATTGAGATTTGGACCGTGAGGGGTCGAGATGTGAGACATCGGACCACGGAAGGTCGCGATTGAGAGTTTGACCGCGAGGGGTCGAGATATGAGATATCGGACCACGGAAGGTCGCGATTGAGAGTTGGACCGCGAGGGGTCGAGATATGAGACATCAGACCACGGAAGGTCGCGATTGAGAGTTGGACCACGAGGGGTCAAGATACGAGATATTGGACCACGGAAGGTCGCGATTGAGAGTTGGACCACGAGGGGTCGAGACTTGAGACATCGGACCACGGAATGTCGCGATTGAGAGTTGGATCGCGAGGGGTCGAGATTTGAGACATCGGACCACGGAAGGTCTCGATTGAGAGTTGGACCGCGAGGGGTCGAGATATGAGACATCGGACCACGGAAGGTCGCGATTGAGAGTTGGACCGCGAGGGGTCGAGATATGAGACATCGGACCACGGAAGGTCGCGATTGAGATTTGGACCGCGAGGGGTCGAGATGTGAGACATCGGACCACGGAAGGTCGCGATTGAAAGTTGGACCGCGAGGGGTCAAGATGTGAGATATCGGACCACGGAAGGTCGCGATTGAGAGTAGGACCGCGAGGGGTCAAGATATGAGATATCGGACCACGGAAGGTCGCGATTGAGAGTAGGACCGCGAGGGGTCAAGATATGAGATATCGGACCACGAAAGGTCGCGATTGAGAGTAGGACCGCGAGGGGTCAAGATATGAGATATCGGACCACGGAAGGTCGCGATTGAGAGTAGGACCGCAAGGGGTCAAGATATGAGATATCGGACCACGAAATGTCGCGATTAAGAGTAGGACCGCGAAGGTCACTATTTTAAAGATTCCCGAGATGGGACCATGCAATTGTTGTTTAAGTTTACTGAAAACACATTTTTCTCAGAGTCTTAAATGGTTGGAAAAGAGCGTGTCTTCTTTTTCGCAACTAATCCTAGAGCTCTAATCAGTGGATCTCGTCACTACGCTTATAGGCCCTTCGTTTCCATTTGTAGATCATCTTTCTCGGGACGGACAATCCCGAGCGAGGTCCTATAAGGCAAGCGAGTTCAACCGACAAAGGAAAAATTGAACTTAAGGCTAGCTGATCACGCAAACTTCCAACGTATGTGACGCACGGGCCACAGTCGAAGTCAACGTCCTTAATTTAAGGCGGGGATCGTGCCAAAATTTCGGCATGACCTCTCCTGACTCGCTTGCGCGAGGGACCTTAGCTTTTGGCGTTGGCCAAGTTGTGGCTGGCACGATGCATACGGTGAGGTTTGGTGACGCGGTGTCACATTGAACCTTCGGGTATATTTTTTGGCAGAGCTCCGCGTCATAGTCAAGGCTGAAAAGCTCAAGACTTCGGGTCGGGAACGACCTTCGGTCTCAACCTCTCGAGCTTAACTCGTGGTGGAACCCGGCGTAAAAAACATACACTTAGGCTTTATGACACGAACTAAGCCAAAAACCAACCGGGGTCTTGGACAAAGTGTGACACAAAGAGTGCATGGCTTACACGGGCTAGGATGGGTTGTTTGGGACGACCCCGTGCGCCCTCGAAAGGTGTCTGGCAGACCAACCGAGGTGCAACTGATAAGGCCATCCCGGGTTACGGGTCGTAGTGTGCAGTGTACCGATGCAGCAAGTGCACGTGAAGTGCAGTGTATCGAGACAGCAAGTGCGAGTAGTGTGCGGTCACTAAAATTCTTTTTTTCTGAGTAAAACAGAGATTTTTTAGAATGTGTCTTAAAGAATTTTGATGCACAGTTCAAAAGATAGCATGAAAATCAAACATGAATGGGGATGCACAAACATGGTATGATTTTGAAAAGACCACAATGTAATGCCTTTGAAAAACAAACCGTTCGAGGTTTAAAGTAACACACGCACACGAAAACGAGGAAGGGTAAACGAAAGTTTGACCCACGGAAGGCTTTTTGAAAACAACGGCAGTTTTGAAAAAGTTTCCTTGTCCCCAGCGGAGTCGCCAACTGAAATTACCCGGGATTTCACGCGGACGCGAAACGCGGTTGTCTTTCGCGGAGGGTTGGTGTCTGAGACCTCGCTTCATGGGAAGGAAAATGAGTCGCCACGCGGTTTTGTATTTTGAGCCCAAACGTTGAGAAACGGCTTTAGGTTGAAAATGGTGTCGTTTTTATTGGTAGCAAAAACTTAGGAAAAGGCTTTTTAGTACCAGAGATTGTTAGGTTCGGAGGTCACGTTACGTTTCGGGAAGAGTATTACGAGATCACCCGAAACGCCTCGTATGACGAGTCTTTCTACCTTTCTCGAAAATGTTTGCGTGTGTGTGTGTTTGCATTTTGAAATGGGAGCTTGAATGACAAGCTTAATCTTGGTTTGAATGTCAAACGTTGATTAGGTGACTTTGTTTGAAAAGACGAGCGTTTGAATGACAAACGTCGGTTTTGAGTTTGAAATGAGCGTTTGCGTGGCAAACGTCGGCTTTGAGTTTGAAATGAGCGTTTGCGTGGCAAACGTCGATTTTGAGTTTGAAATGGAATTCGAAGGTCGAACTCCGATTTTGAACCGGGCGAGTCATTGTTAACGATTTTTACGGGAAAAAACGTATTAAATGATTTTGAGTGTCAAATGGCGGCTTTTAGTTTGAAGATGAGCGTTTGGATGCCAAACGTCATTTCGCGCGTTTTGAAAGAGAGTTCGAAGGACGAACTCCGGTTTTGAACCGGGCATTACATTGTTAACAATTTTTACGGGAAAAAACGTATTAAATGATTTGCGATCAACGAATCGGGTTGCGACTCGGACTTTGAAAAGTAAATACTATCACGATCCAAACGGGTCGGACTTGTAAATGACAGTATTTAAAGCAGTATCAACGGAATCAAACGATCCGAAATCGTAAATGACGATCGACAAGCCAAAACGGCTCGGAATTGTAAATGACGATCGACGAGCCAAAACGGCTCGGAATTGTAAAGTTGCATGAAATGTAAAGGACGTTCAACGGATCAAACGGTCCGGAATTGTAAATGACAGAAAGTAAATGACAATCGACGGATCGATCGATCCGAAATAGTAAATGACATAAAAAGTAAACGAAACGGGGTCGGAACGCCGTTTTAACCCGTGATTACTTCTCTTACGGGAAGAGAAGAGAATCGAGGGGCTAAAACGTATCGGACTCCGTTAGACGGAGGCGTCTACATTTCAATAACGTGGTTCGAAACGATTATAGCGACTGGCGCGTAAACCGAGACGAAACGAGAGATCAGAGAGAGGGAGTTGTACCTATGGCTAGGGTCGGCTCCTTTGGCTCGGTGGGCGTATACGGGATACGGAAAGGTGTTTGAAAGGTGTTTCGGAAGTGTTTGGGCAGAGTTTCCCCTTTTATTTGATGTTTAGAAACCTAGGGATTTGGGCAGCGTTTCGACTTGTGTCGGTTTAGCTTGAGGATCAGAATCTACCGAAGAGTAGCACGAGGGCCCCCGAAGAGTAGAGAATTCCGCTGACTAGTAGCACGAGGGCCCCCGAAGAGCGGAAGAGGAACTAGTGTTTTGTTGCTAGGGGAAGAGAGGGGAGAAATTGTGTGTGAAAATGAGAAGGAGGGGGGAGTATTTATAGGGTAAAAATCTTGGAGGAGGGGGGAGGAACTTGGGGGTTAAGGTAAGTTTGCTTAGCACGGTGGGTTTCCTTGCTTAACCTGGTGAATTTCTTCCCGGCAAAAGAGTCCGGACGGATCTCTCTTGAATTTGGGGATATTTTGGTCATTTGGCCTTGAATTTGACACGTTTTGGACACGAATGTCTAGGGGAAAGTTGTGTCGCGCGACATGATCCACCATTTCCATATTTTACAAAATTGAATTATTTATAAGTGTAGATCTTGTTCTCGCGTTCGATTTGATATGTGGTGGGCCCAAAACGAAGTTCGTATGAGGGAGTTATGACCTCCGGAAGGTCGAGACGCTCGAAAACGGGAAATCGAATCCCGGAAGACCCCGAAAAGTACGTTTTTCGGGGAAAGCTGTACTTTTACGTGTGTTGAGTACGCTTTGATGTCGGGATGCACGGGACAGTCCCGGAATGTCTCGTTTACTCGAGGACGGGGAACTTAACGGGTTCCGGTTAACTTGGAGCGGGCCAGTTAACGGATTCCGGTTAACTTTTAACGGATTTTGAAGATCCGGATTTGGGTACTTACAACCCCTTAGATGGTGAAAGTTTTGAGGACTTAAATGTTCTCCAATGGTGGAAATCTCATGCTAATATTTATCCTATTCTTTCTATGATGGCACGTGATCTACTTACCACTCCGGTGTCCACGGTAGCATCGGAGGGCACTTTTAGTCTTTGCGGGGAAGAGTCGTGACGAAAAAGAGGAATAGACTAAAGCCCGCTCTAATTGAGAGGTTGATTTGCCTTTCGGATTGGGATGATGCGGAATTGAGAAAACAAGGCACATTTCGAGATCTTGAAGATGACGAATGTGATAGCCCCGATGAAGACAACCTCAACGAAGAGTTTTTGAGAGATGGATACTAGAAGATTTGAATAATTCAACAATTTCAAAGAGTTTGAAGCTACAACGATATTGAAGATTTAAAGCTTTTTTGAAGACAATGTTTAATTTGAAGATTTGAAGACTATGTTATTTGAAGTTTTGAAGAAGTTTTTTAATTATTTCAAAGATTATGTTTTAAGACTATGTTATTTCAAGACTTTGTTATTTAAATTGACTACGTTAGTACGTTATTTCATAATTTTACTTAATTTATTTACAACATTCACAAATGTATACTTCATTTATTAAAAAATAAATGTACATTGTTTTTACTAAATTATTTTCTAAGAGGTATATTTCATTTATTAAAAAAAATATGTACATTAAAAAAAATAAACTTAGCCTCAAATGTCAAATTCCAATAATGTTAATTATATTTTCTAAATTCTAATAGGTATAATTATAAACTTTTATTTATATTTAACATTTGGATAAAAATCAACAAGAACTTAGTGTCCAAGTGGTTAAGTAACACCAAAACCCTCCATTCAACCCGGTTTCGAATCCCCCCTCCCCCATTTCATATTTTGTAAAAAAAAAAAAAAGGGATAAATCCGTTTGGCTCGGATCCAAGCACGGGCCGGGCCGGGCTAAAGCCCGTTAACACACACGGACAGAACGGGCTTCGCCCGTTTCACCGTTTAACCCGTGACTGGCGGGCCGGGCCGAGCCGGATAGCCCGTGTGGCCTTCATCAGGTGGGGGCATGAAATAGAGAGAGAAATGAGAGTAAGGAGAGAGACTGGCCCGGTGAGGGAGAGGGAGTAGAGAAAGGGATGGTCGGAGAGGAAGAAGGAGGGATAAGTGATGGTGGTGGGTAGACGGATGGAGAGGGAGGTCAGGGAGGACCGGAGGAGACGGAGCCACCGTTGGAGACGAGGGAGACAGCGGAGGAGAACGGAGGTAAAGAAGGGAGAGATAGAGAGGAGAGAGAAATATGGGGCATGTGCTATTTTTTAAATAAAATTTTCTAAATCAAAAAGATTTCTTGACAAGTCACTTATTTTTATTTAAAAAAAAAGATTTACGTTAAAAATTAATTAATTTTTTTTTTAAAAAATACTTTTTTTGCTTTAAAAATACAATTTTTTTATATTTATAACATTTATTTTACAAGATTTACGTTAAAAATTAATTAATTTTTTTTAAAAAAATACTATTTTCTTTAAAAATACAATTTTTTATATTTATAACATTTATTTTACAAGATTTACTTTAAAATAAATTATTTTTTAAAAAAAATACTATTTTCTTTAAAAATACAATTTTTTTTATTTATAACATTTATTTTACAAGATTTACGTTAAAATTATTTATTTTTTTTTTTTTAAAAAATACTATTTTTTAAAAAAATAGATTTTTTTATATTTATAACATTTATTTTAACATATTTTAAAAATTATAAAAAAAAATTACAGATTTTCACAATATATTATATTTTTAAAAAATATTATTTTTTAAAAAATAATTTGTAACGGTCATCAATTTTTAAAAATTTACATTTCATTCCTTAATAACTAATTTGTATTTCAATTTAGTCCAACTTGTCCAGCACATGCGTGTCACATGTCACTTAACTGTCTTTTCTAACAAAATTGGTCAAAAAAATCTTTAATTGACAAAAAAAATTAGATATTGAGCCCTGATTTGACAAAATTTAAATATAAGGCCCCGTTTCGAGAACGCCCCCTCAAGTTCAGGCCCTAAATTGCAATTTGCTCTTTTTGACATTGTATGTAATAAGTGATGATGGCCATTTTGGGCCTTAGCCCGTGGGACAAAAAAGAGGCCCGTAGCCCTTAGCCCGTTTGGCCCGAAGCCCGCCGTCCAGCCCGTGTCCGGCCCGCCCCCTTAGACGGTACAGGCCTCACCGAGGCTTTTGGACCACGGACAGGCCAAGCCCGCGGTCTTTGCGTGGCCCGTTTACCCTTTGCCCGTTTGGCCCGTTTTCCCTTTTTTTTTTTTTTTTTTTTCAATATGTATAATTAACATTTGGATAAATATCAACAATGACTTGGTGTCCAAGTGGTTAAGCAACACCAAAACCTCCCATTCACCTCGGTTTCGAATCCCCCTACCCCCATTTCAGATTTTACCCCATTTCAGATTTTGTAAAAAAAAAAAAAAAAGAGGAAATCCGTTTGGCCCGTGGATCCTTGAATCCGGGCCAAACGGGCGGGCCTCACATCGGTTTAACCCACGGGCCGGGCTGGGCTAAAGCCCGTTGATACACACGGACGGGCCGGGCTAAGCCCGTTTGTCCGTTTATCCGCACACACACGGGCCGAGCCGGATTACCCACTTGGCCTTCATCAGTAATAAGTGACCACTTTTGTTAGAATGAGAAACGATTTGGTAATTGCCCTGTTCCAAAACAATTTTGGAAGCCGAAAGCATGCCTTTAAATTGCTGAACTGATTTAATTTATCAAACACTAAAATTGAGTTAAAATTGAACAAACATTTCAGTTATGAATTTAATTAGTACATAGTACAAAACGAGTAAGAACTGTGTTAAAGCAAGAAACGACGCCACGTTCACCAGCCGCCGACGGTTCACCTGAGAGCCCGGCTATTCTCACACAGCCAATATGACCGCCACGCTCACCCACAATCCTAACCATCCAGTCACAACATAACATTCCTACATGGCAATTCTTCATCTGCCTGTTAGCTTAAGTAGCGTCCAAGACCTGTGAAAATAACACTTAACCCAAAAGCCAAAGAGACCCAACAGAACCAAATCCACTCTTACACTTTCACTTTCACTTTCACTTTCACAATCACCTTCTTCCTTTTTATTCAAGCCCCCATTATTCCTTCCTCACTCACTCTCTCTCTCTCTCTCTCTCTCTCACACACACAGACATTTCTTGAAAAGAAGCAGACTTTCATCCTCAGGACACTTCTACAACACAAACCCATATCTCAAAATTCTTCAAAAAGCCTCAATCAAAATCAAAGCTTCAATCTTTCTATTATGGTTTCACTCCAAGACTCTCACTCAACTTCGGGTCGGTTCTCCATAACCCGACCATACTACTACATTCCCCCATCTTCCTCGAGCAAAATTCAACGCCCATTGGGTCGCTCCATGCGCAAGATCCGCTCAACTCTCTTCCAACCTGGTTACAGCTCCGAAATCCTCACCGATTCCGTCATCGACGTCCACCTCGGCGAGCTTGCTTCCCGGACCACCAAATCGGCTAGGTCATCGATTACTTCTGAAGATTTTCTTGAGCTCTCCCAAGCTTTCAGTGACTTCTCCGCCTGCAGTAGCGATATCTCCGGCGAGCTCCAACGTCTAGCTTGGATACCTGATTCGGATAATATCGACCCTAAACTAAGCCCGAATCCGGAGCCTGACCCGGATGAGCCTTGTGCTGGGTTCTTAGAGAGGGAGAACTTCTCCACCGAAATTATTGAAAGTATCTCGCCGGAGGACCTCCAACCCACCGTGAAAATATGTATCGATGGCCTGAAATCGGCTTCCGTGGCAGTCAAACGGTCCGCGGCAGCGAAATTGAGGATGTTGGCAAAGAACAGAGCCGACAATCGAGCTCTTATAGGTGAATCCGGCGCAATCCCGTCGCTGATTCCGTTACTCCGTTGCAGTGATCCATGGACCCAAGAACACGCCGTGACGGCTTTACTCAATCTTTCCCTCCTGGATGATAACAAGCCGTTAATCACTAACGACTCCGGCGCAATCAAGTCCTTAATCTACGTCTTGAAAACCGGCACCGAGACATCAAAACAGAACGCTGCTTGCGCTCTGCTCAGCCTGGCTCTACTCGATGAGAACAAGCCATCGATCGGGGCGTGCGGTGCAATTCCGCCACTTGTGTCCCTTTTGATCTCAGGATCGAGCAGAGGTAAGAAGGACGCGCTGACGACGCTGTACAAACTATGCACGGTGAGAATGAACAAGGTACGGGCAGTGAGCGCCGGCGCGGTGAAGCCGTTGGTGGAGCTGGTGGGGGAGAAAGGGAGCGGAATGGGGGAGAAGGCGATGGTGGTGTTGAGTTGCTTGGTGGGTATTGAGGAAGGGAGGGCGGCGGTGGTGGAGGAAGGCGGAATCGTGGCGCTTGTGGAGGTGATCGAGGATGGGTCCGTGAAAGGGAAGGAGTTTGCGGTGGTGACATTGACGGGGTTGTGTGTGGAAAGTGTGAGGAATAGAGGATTGTTGGTGGCGGAAGGAGGGATTCCGCCGCTGGTAGCCCTTTCACAGTCCGGAACCGCCAGAGCCAAGCACAAGGTGAGATCTTTATGTTATTTTTATTTTCTTTCTTGAATTTGGATAATGTATTGGCAAGAATGTTAGACCATAAAGAAGCTATCATATCTCATTTAAGTTGGGCTAGCCTCTCTTTAGCCATTCTTGCTGACTCGGCACGGTAGCAGTCGCTAATAGCTGGTTGTTCACATCCGCACTATTTACGGCCCAAGACCCGAAAGCGAGTTTTCTTTCTCTCCGACGTACAAAAAGTTCACGCCCTTCTTTATCTCTAAAGATAGGATGTCCTAACCATCCAACCGCTATTCCATCCCCGTTATCCATTGAACCCGCCCTGAATAATCCCCCTTTTGCCGGATTATTGCTTAATTTGCTTGATCATTTCAGTGGTAATTTCATCATTTTTTGGGTTATGAGAGGAAACTATGAATTTGATTGTGAATTTGGGGGTTAATGGTTAATCTCTTGAGTTACTTGGTTCTGTTGTAATCTAGTATGCTGCAACACTTGGTTTTGGTTTTGGTTTTGGTTTTGGTTTATGTTAGATGTGAAATTTTGAAATAAGTTGTTGAATGGATTTTAAGATTTTAGATCAAATGGTAACTTAACATCATGACATCAGTACTTTGGTTCCGGCAAGATCAGTTCCGAGTTCAATTGTCCCACTTACAATGTTACCCAGGATTATTTGGCGAAAATTACACTATGTTGGGTATCCATCCGGACATAAGTACCATATACCAAAATGAATGTTTATTTTACTCAATTTGCTGAGATTTTGATGAATTTTTAGTTTTATGTTGTTAATGCATGCTGAAATTTTGATGGATTTTTATTTTTATGTTGTTAATGCAGGCTGAGATTTTGCTTGGATACTTGAGAGAACCAAGGCAAGAAGCTTCAACTTCAAGCCCTTAGATTATTAGAAAAGGTATTTTTCATATAATTATATCATATATTTAGCCAGAAAAATGAGTGTGGACTCTTTTGACTGTACAAAGGCAGCATTATGTTGATGGTTTGTAGATAGTGGTTGAGTATTTTGAGGTTTTTATTTTATATTATTACAAGAAAAAATATGGACAAAGAAGGTTGTTGTAAAAGGTTGTGAGAGAATGAGATGAAGTTTGACCTTTTTAGTTATATTAGTTTTTGTGGAGGAGGAGGAAGTGTTGGTCTTTGGTTGTGATTTTAGCTTAGCAAATTAGCAAAACTTATGAGGCTGATGAATTGACCCGAACGATGTGATTCTGCTTTTAGTTCATGTAGCCTACTCCTAAAAGGCTGAGGCTATGTTATTGTAAATTATCTGAGGGTGTTGAAGATTTTTGGTTCTATCATCCTTTCTTTATAGTATTTGTTTTGATTTCTGATGTAAAGAGCTTTTATTCTATGATGTTGGTTATGTATATATACATATATATGTTTATTTTAATGTCATTTTCTTCGATTTTGGCCATAGAGTTTGTGGTTTGAGAAGGAATTTATGCTCATATTTTAGACAAGTCGATGTTAATGATTTTGAAAGTGAGAAATGTATAAATCTCTACTATTCAATGAGAATAAGATTATCAAATTTTGTTCTTGATTACTCCCTCCGTCCCGATCGAAGTGTCCCAATTTTCTATTTTGGGCGTCCCATTTAAAATGTCTCATACCCAAAAAAGGAAAGTTTTTTCACTATTCCACCAACTCATTCTCTCTCATACTTTACTTTTACACTCACAACATTCTCTCTCCTAACTATTCCTTCTACTCATTCTCTCTCCTATTTAATTTTTCATACTCACAACATTTAAATTTTTCTCTTTCTTACATCATTTTTTTTAATTCTCGTGCAATTGTCCTTTTCGGACATTTTGGCCCGGACGGAGGGAGTATGTTAGAGATGGTAGGGGGTTTAATTTTCCCGCACTTTAACGGTCAAGAATCAGATGTAAATAGTAACTAATGATGGCAAAGGGAAAAAAGAGGGAAGTGGGACTGCCATAATTTTTAGGTGGGAAATACCATTAGACGCATGCACATAAAAGCTCACCAAACCTACTTACTACCTTTATTTAACATTTTAGGGGCTCACTTGGCCTTGTTTTTGTGTCGATAGTTTGTGGCTCAAAAGCCACATGAAGTTGTGGGGCAACTCGCAGCAGCAGCATTCACTTTCTCCTTGTCTAATGTAATGGGTGCACATTAGCTGGCAAGCATAAGGAAGGTATACCTTGTCCTACTCTCTGTCGACACTCTCACTCGCCTCCTTTTTATACGAGAGTTTGGCCTTTCCAGTTAAACACAATTTAAAAATTGTTTTGGGTGGATAAAGTTAGTGTCGGCGTTGGCTTATCTTTGTTTTGGGTTGGGAAATTTTGTTAGCTTATCTATATTTCTTGTTTGGTGCTTCTACTGTCTTTTTTACTATGTATGGTCTTATTAAAGGTTATAAATGAAGCATGATTCTTTCACACACCTACGACGTCTTAAATCCGTGAAATTAAGAAATAGGTATCAAAATCAAAATTTGATTTTTATGGACATTATTTACATTGCGTAAAATCTAAGGAGAAACGCATTTCTCCTAAGCGCTTAGGAGAAACGTGTTTCTCCTTAGCGGTTTATTAACAGGTTTAATTGAACGTTTAACGAACCGGTTTCTTAACCGGTTTAATTAAAACATGTTTGCCCTAAGTTCAATACCAAAACGAAATCGCAGCAAGGGAACCCCTGAGTTGAATATCCGAAAACTATATCCGTAAATCCGCAGCAAGCGAAATCAGTAGCAATCGAAGGAATTATGAAAAATCCAGCTGATGAAATCAGGAGCAAGCGAAAATCCGACTGTGAGTTCACATGTTATTATTGTTTTGGTTCGCATTTTCATAAATTTCTGGATATATTAAGCATACTCATCTGTATATGAATTTAACAATGTGTTTTAGTTTGAAATTTACAATTTCTGTGTATCTATTTTGTGTTTTATGTTTAACGATTTACCATTCTACTTAGTATTGTCTCTTGGCTTTTAATTCATAATTTTTGTCATGATTAACAATGTGTTTCAGTTTTGTCTCTTGGCTTTTAATTCATAATTAAAAAGGTTCTGGATATAAATTAAAAAGCTTCGGATATGAATTAAAAAGGTTCTTGATATCAATTAAAAAGGTTACGGTTATAAATTAAAAAGCTTCGGGTTATCCTTTCAAAATGTTCGGTTATCCTTTCAAAAGGTTCGCTATATATTTTCAAAAGGTTACGGATAACATTTCAAAAGGTTCTGGATATCCTTTCAAAAGCACGGATATCGCTTTCAAAAGGGTTACGTATATTTATGTTTTACTCATTAATTAATTACTTTTTCTTAAATAATAGAAGAACCTTTTTAATTATTTGTGTATATTTTCTGGATATCATTTTGAAAGTTTTTGGATATTCAATTGTTTGTTTCGGATATTCAATTGTTTCAAGTTATTCATTTGTTGATATTTTCCGGATATTCATTTGCTTGTTTCGGCTATTCAATTGTTTGTTTCTGGATATTCATTTGCTTGTTTCGGATATTCATTTGTATGTTTCTAGATATTCATTTGTGGATATTTTCCGGATATCATTTTGAAAGTTTACGGATATTCATTTGTGTAGTTTCGGATATTCATTTGTGTAGTTTCTCGGATATGCATTTTGATAGTTTACGGATATTCATTTGTATATTTACGGATATTCACTTCATTTATTTCTGGATATCCTTTCTTTATTATTCTGGATATTCAATTAAAAAGATTCTGGATATCCTCTTGATTTTTTATTTTTTTTTATGTTTTGTATTGCAAATTTAAATAAAGGTGAAGGTAGTAAGAAGCATAAGAAGAATCAATTAAGTGAAGGTCAAGTTAAGAACTCTAATAAGAAATCAACAGTGGATGTGGTTGAAAGTGGTAAGAAACGGGCATTTGAACATTGTTGTGTCCCAGAAAGGCTTATTGATCTTTGTTTAACCGATGCTCAGAAAGAAGATGTTAAATCTATAGGTTTTGGTGGACTATTAGAACTTAAGTTGAATAGATTGCCAACAGGGGGAATTGTGGAATATCTTGTTGAAAGATTTGATTCAGGAAGCTTTATTCAGAGAATCAAGAATAACAAGTATTATATAACCACAAATGATGTTTTTGATATTCTTTGTCTTCCAAGGAACTTAAAAAAAGAGAGGATAAATTGTTCAATAGGAATTGACAAAGAGTTGAGCGCACGATATAAAAATACTTTTGGGAAAGTTAAAGATGGTATTCCGGCCGCTTGGTCAACGCATCAAAGAACTACCCGATGGAGGTGATGAGTTTAAACGCCTCATGTATTGTTTCTTTGTCGGTTTCTTTCTTGCACCCGTAGGAACAAAGGTTGTTGATTGTTCTTTGTTGGCATTGGTTGAAGATGTTACTCAAATCAAAAAGTTTGATTGGTGCCAATTTGTATTGAATAAGTTATCTCGATGGTGTTAGGAAGTTTAAGGCTTCTTCTCGGCAGCAAAGTGAGGTGTTGCGGTGGTTGTGTGGCAATTCTTTTAATAGCTTACTTTCATAGATTTCCATATTTGCGTAAACATGAACCAACCGCACGTCCTTTGATTCAACATTGGACTCAAGAGAAAATTTAAAGTGGGAATGAAGCTAAGATTGGTTGGGGTGGAGTTCTTTATTTGGATAATGTTTATCCTATTACAAGCTATGAGGATGATTTTGATGAAGGACAAATTGGATTGTCAGATTGATACGCTCCTTTGTTGAGAATGTAAGTCATCCTACAAAAATACTTGCAAGGAAAATGTTCCAACATTTTGGATATGCTTCTCTGGCTATTTAACATACAATAAATTTACATTGACCAATTTTTTGTCATGGCTTAGGCCTTGGCCATGTCCAAACTAACAATTGAATATCCGAAACTACCAAAAGAATATCCGAAACTACCAAATTGAATATCCAAGAAACTTTATATTGAATAACCAGATACTTTAGAATGACTAGCTACTGGATATTCAATCGGGTAGTTTCGGATATAAACACCAATGACATATGGGCAAAGTTAAGGCACATCTCGAATTATTTTTAGAACTATATAGCACAAATAAAATACTAGATAAGAAATATTATAAAAGAACTGGTTATGGAATTTGATAATCATACCTCTTCAATTGCATTTGACATTGCTTGGTCTTGGTCTCGTAAATATTGTTTTTGGTTCTTTTCCTCCCATTGATTTTCTAAACCGCTTAAGCAAACTGCAGGACAAATGTTTCTTTTTTCATTTGCTATGAAAGCACAACCAAACATGACGGTGTTCCAATGATTATTAATGCCAACTATTGGGGCACAAATAAGATTGTATCTGTTTGTAGTATAAGTTATGTCAAATATAACTAGATCTCCATAGAGCTTGTAATCTTCCTTCATCATACTATCTCTCCAAAATATAGCCCCAAGTCTTCCTTCATCATCAAATTTGATTTTAAAATAGAACCCTCGATCTTCCGGTGAAATTTCAAAAGCCTATCAACAACATTCTGAGCATCACCATTTTCAATTTTTTCCATTCTAAGTTTCTGAACAAAATTGACATGATCTTTCTTTGTGTGACCAACATGTTCCTCTCCACCAGCTGCTTTTACCAAAAGACTATATCCATCGATTGGTTTTATACCAGCCTTCTTCCATTATTTCAATTATTTCACCCCGATCTTCGAGATACACCTTTCACTACGCTTCAAATGGTTCCAATCCGTCCTTGTCATTGGATGATTGTGCTCTGTAACATGGCGGTCAACAACATACATATCTTCCTCTTTTAGCAATTTTGCCCTCAAAAGAGCCTTACATTGAGTCCTCTTTATGTAATTTCTCCTTCTCTTTTGTTGTTTTTTGGTAACATCGAGTTGTTCAACCGGTGAAGGAATTTGAACTTCATTAACATCAACCGGTGATGGAACACCGATTTTATCCTCTTGGGTTGATCTCGGTAACTCCTTCACATGAGCAACGGAATAGCTTGTCTAATATCCTTGAAGTCTTTTTTGAAACATGATTTGTTGACAACTTAATACTAAATCCTAGTGCATTTGCATGAAGTTTATACGGTTTGTACAATTCCTCCCATGTTTTGCTTTTGTTCCCAAAGAAATTTTTGCTTATATCAATATTAGGGTCCTCGATTGCATTACGCACACACAAAATATATTAAAAAGAATAATGTAATATGAAATCAGTAATTCTAAAGCAATATGTCAATAAAGTTAAGAGAGAAAACCTATTTGAAGCCCAGTTTCAGGATCTGTAGGTTGTTGAATTTGAGATTCTAAATCAATAGGAGAATATGATTACGCAAGAAAAGGCGGTAGTTAGTTAGTTTACGGATATTCATTTTGAAAGTTTCTGGATATTCATTTTTGTAGTTTCTGGATATATCATTGGCCTTGCCCAAGGACATGGCCATATCCCTTGGCATAGTACATTGCCAGTTTAAAAGTTTCTGGTTATTCAAATTGGTACTTTCTGGATATACATTTTATTGTTTCTGGACATGGTCAATTGTGTGTTTCTGGATATTCAAATTGGTACCTACTATATATACATTTTATTGTTTTTGGATATTCAATAGATAGTTTCTGGATATACATTTTTGTAGTTTCTGGATATAGCATTGGCCTTGGCCAAGGACATGACCATATCCTTTGACCTAGTACATTGCCAGTTTAAAGTTTCTGGATAGTCAAATTGGTACTTTCTGGATATACATTTTAATGTTTCTGGACATGGTTAATTGTGTGTTTCTGGATAGTCAAATTGGTACTTTCTGGATATACATTTTAATGTTTCTGGACATGGTTAATTGTGTGTTTCTGGATATCAATGCACTTACCAACTGTACACATTTATTACTCTTTGAATTCAATAGTAAGTATATCCAGAAACTATCAATTCTATATCCAGAAACTATCAAATGTATATCAAGAAATTATCAAATGTATATCAAGAAACTATCATCAATTTCTGGATATGCACCTACCACATTTCTGGATATACAATCACATACTTCTGGATATAATTGGCCTTGGCCAAGGCCAAGGCCAAATTCATGACAAGTTCAAGGCCAAGGCCAACTTGTCCACGGCAATGGCGAGGCGAGGCCAAGTCCAAGGCTTGGCCGTGGCCTTGGGTTTGACCGTGGCCTTGGCCTTGGACTCCTGGATATCAATGTACTTACCAACCTGTACACATTTATTTACGGATATGCACCAATCACATTTACGGATATAAATTCACATACTTACGGATATATAATTGGCCTTGGCCTTTGGACTTGGCCATGGTCAAGGCCAAGGCTAAGTACAAAATCAAGGTCAAGGACAAGGTCAATGCCAAAGCCAATAAGCAATTTATGGATATGTACCTAACACATTTACGGATATACATTTTTGGTACTTCGGATATCATTAATATAATTTACGGATATGTACCTTACACATTTACGGATATACATTTTTGGTACTTCGGATATCATTTATATAAATATCTGGATATAATTTATATAAATATCCGGGTATGGATATAGAGATTAAACCCGTAGGCCGGAGAATATCGATTTGTGTAGCCCTGGAGAATATCGATTAGTGATATTTCGAATATACGTCATGTAATTGAGCTTCCATTTATGCTATTGATGGATAGATCCAAAATTACGTAGATCAATCTCTGGAAATGTACAATAACAATCGACCTTATTACAATAAGCGTTGATTAAAATTAAAAACATTAGTTGTTGATTTGGTTCATATTACCTGATTTAATCAATATCGATTTCTGTATTGTTTCTTGATATTCATTTTGATTGAACTGTCCTGCTCGTCTCCATTTGCTGTGATCGTTGTAGTGTGTCTTTGTGTGTATATACGCAAATATTGAATTTATCTAGGTTTTTGTAGGTTTTTGGATAATAGAACCGGTTTAATTGAAATGGTTGCCGGTTTTTGAATATATTAAAAAACCCGTTTCTCCATACAGATATGGAGAAACGCGTTTTTCAACAGACCAACTCTTTACATTGTATAAAATTACCATCAAAATTAAACTTTGATTCATCTTCGATATTAATATCAAACTAATGACTTCAATTTTTATTTTCATATTGTTAAATTTATAGCACATTTGTAATATTTTAACTAATTAGTTTTTAATACTCATATATTAAATAAAAAGTGAATAAAAAAAAGATGTCAAAAGTCACAAGTAGGCTTAAAAAAATAAGAAGTTGAAAGGTGATAAAAGGAAAAAAAATGTATATTTATTTAAGAAAATGGCAAATTTTGGTAAATATGCAAAAGAGTTAGTATATTCAATGATTAAATGCATAGGAGTTAAGGTCTCTTAACTTCACACCAAATTTTGGTGTCTTCGTATTTATCCATTATAGATATTAACTCCTTTGCATACGTATCAAAATTTAATTTTGGTATCAATCATTGGAATTGCCCTTACACTTGTAGCTATATTTTCTATTTTTCTATATCTTCTACTTTCTCCGTTCAAATACAAAAGAGACAAAATGTGAATGTATTGAGGATTAATGAAAAAGTAAGTATTGCGAGTATAAAAAAATAATGAGATAAAGAGTTTTTGTTGTAAGTGTAATAAGTGAGATTTATTGGCTATTTTGGGTAAGTATTTTTTATATTGAGACACTCAAAAAGAAAATTAGCTTTTTTTGTATTGAGACGGAGGAATTTATTAAATTATGTTTGAGTATGGTTTAATAATATAAATAATAGGAGTGATTTTTGTTTTGCTTGAGCTAAAAGAGTGATGAAAAGGGTATAGGTGGTTTACAAGTTGATGCAATTGGGAGCGTGGGAATGGAATATCTATAAATATATTAAAGCAAAGTCGTTTTTAAATTTGGCAAGTTTGAGCCAAAAAATGTCACTATTAAAGGGCTAAAAATGGAAATTGATTCAACACATGGTTTTTGCAAATGGGTTTGTCAAATGGTTTTGGAACATGGGTGGAAAGAAAGTGGAAAAATGATCTATACTACTCACTCTTTGAAAACTTTTGAAAATGTGCAATTTTTTTTCTTTTTCATTAATTAATCAACACTAGGTGTCTAGACTAGGTTGCAATATTTGAATGTTTTCTAATTATTTCTTTAAAAAATAATTGTTTAATGAGCTTTAAAATTTATTATTTTTAATTCAGAAAAATTGAAAAAAAATACCTCATTTTTAGTCTAATAAACTCATTAAACAGTTATAATCTAAATATATATTATTAAATTTTAGACTAAATTTATCTATAACTATATAAAGGCTGAAGTGCAAAGCACTTCAGCACACCCACCCATTTCCCGCTCAAACAAGAACCTGGACTAAATAGATACTAGATTCATTCTCTCTTAATGCCATTTTCTGAATACACCCCTTTATATTTAGATAATTGTACACCCAAAATTACCCCCAATAAATAAATAAGTTGAAGTCCTTTGATATTCCGTATTAACAATTTATTCCCTGTTTCTTCTCCCTCTTCGTCGCTCTCTCTTCCCAAAACATCCGCGCCAGACACTGGGAAGCTGTGCAACGCCACCATCGAAATTATCAAAAATACCCCACCTCTCTCTCTCTCAGCCCCTCCACCTTTCTTCTAGAACTCTCCAGCCTCCACTCCCTCTCGCTTCATTTACCCCAAACAACCCCGCCCTCCACAAGCGTCGTCGCGTATGGTTGCTGTCGCCGCCTCTCGCTTTTTCCATGGTCACTACCGCCCCCTCTCTCTCTCTCTCTATTTCCTCTCTTCTCTTCTCTCTTCTCTTTTCGCTCACCCGACGTTACTGCCAAAAAAGTTTTATAGCAGTGGTGAGTATTTCTTTTGAAATCGGGGCAATTTTGAGATTTTCTTTGTATCCATTTGTTGCTGAATTGCTTAGTTGTTGAACTGAATTCATTGATGGGTTAATGATATCAGATTTGTTACATTGATTTTGGTTAAAAAAAAACGAATTAAGTAATGGGTATTTTTAGTTCTAATTCTTTCTTATTGTTGTTTACAGCAGAATAGAAAGATTTTGTCCATTGAGATTGTTCTTCTCAATCTAATTGTGTTGGTTAATTTAGTCATAAATGGAATTTGATAGCGTTAGGCGATTTATGATTTAGTAGTAATCAGTTGATCATGTTGATAATCTTATTCTTTGCTAAAATCAGTTCATGTAATGTAATAATTGCAGTTTTGAATTCTCTGTTATTTAAGTTGAATTTTGTTGACAAGTGTGCCCTAACCATGTTTTTGTGAAGATTCTTAAATGTATAAAGTTTTTGTTTTGAAATTTAGCACATTGACATTGAAAAAGTTAACAAGCCCATTAGGGATTCACCCACATCAGAACATTTCCAGTACCCTAAAGGCACTTGTTGGCACTTTCTGTGTATAATTTTTCTGTGAGCAATGAATATCAGTAGTTTTCAACATCTATGGTAGATTATAGATGGAAGATGGGTTAAAATCTTCTGGCATGCTAAAATTAAAGCGGAAGTGGTGCAGTGTTCTTATTTGTAAGTTCTGTTACAATTGCTTACAGTTTATCACTTATTTAAATGGCTTATGGGGGCAGCTGCCCCCATTTGATCCTAAAAAATTACTCCCTCCGTCCCATTTATATTGGCCCCATTCGTCGACACAAGTGAATTTTGACCAAACATTAATGTCAATCTAATCATAATGAAATTCTAAAAATTATTATTGATAAATTACTAAGTGATACATTTATAACAATTTATAAAATTTTATAAGGATAATTAGATTGACATTAATATTTGTTTAAAGTTCACTTGTGTTGACCAATGTGGGCAATATAAATGAGACGGAGGAAGTAACATTTTTGTAGTATAAATTTTGCAAAATGTTATTACACTTCGAGGTTTTAGTGCAAAATGCCTCCATTCATGTCAACAAAAAATACAACAATAATGTCCCCCCCCCCTTTTAGTTAGTGCAATTTTATTAAAAATGATTTTTCCCCTTTCAAAAAAATTCTTCCGCCACTTTCCTTTATTTGGTTATGTATAGTATCAACTTGGATGAGTTGAATTCTCAGCAATCCGTTTCTTATTATCGCGCCAGGTGTACCTATTTATTTTAAATCAGAGAATTGTTGGGTGTCTAGTGGCAGAGCCCATAAAGAAGGCCTACCGAGTTTTTTCAAACTCATTCACTCCACAAAGCCCTGATGGCACCGATGATATCAGGAGGCAGGCTAATACAGTTGTACTACAGTTTGAAGATATTAAATTTCAAAGCGAAAGTGCAACAAGAACATCTCCCATTTGTGGTGCTGATGCAACTGCAGAGAATGTCAGCGGAGCTATATTTCTTGACAAGGAAGCTGTAGCTGCTGCTTGTGGGATCTGAGCCATCTGGGTTTCACCAGCTATGAGGATGAAGCACATTGCTACCCAATTGCTTGATGCTGCCAGGTATGTTCCCAGTCGAGCAAGTTTTTATACTATCGGTCGATTCTGTATTCCAACTTCAAATTCGGGTGTTGATTGGTTAAGATAATAGATTCACGGGATTACAATTAAAAACTTCTTTTGTCTTATTTAATTTGATCAATATTATATACAAATAAAAATTACACATATTCATTTGTTTATTTTAGTAATTATTTTTTTGTGATCAAAATCAAACTTCTATTGGCACTAAGACATCTTTTGAACAATAATTATCTTATTGGAGGTTAAATTTGTCCCAAGACATCTAAACCTTATAGTTATAATATTTTTTTGATTTTGTTCCTGCGATTTGTAAAAGTTTTTTGTCGTGCGTTTAACGCACGGGTGTAGCACTAGTTGTTTTTTAATTATTAATTAATAACAGTTTTTTTTTGTATTAACAATAATTTTTAAATTTAGATGTGGATATTTAATTTGTTTTTTTCACTTTTAGTCTAAAATTTAAGAATATATATTTAGATTATAACTACTTTTCTTATGTTTTCGAGACAGATGATCATTAGTTAGATATTTTTTTTATTTTACTTTTGTCAAAAAAAAAATTGATTTTATTTTTTTTTAAAAATAAAAAAATTGAAGAATGTGGAGATAATATAAGTGACTATAGGGAGGGCCGAGGGAGGTAAGGGAAGTTTTGGAGGCAAAAATTATGTACTTTTTATTTAAAAAATAAATTCATTATGTTATATATTAATTACTATTAATACATGTTTGTAGGCTTATAGATCCGGATTATTAAGCTTAATAGTTGAAAATCTCATTTTGCTTTAAAAAAATACCGCTACAACTATAAATAATAATCCTTTCTGTTTTCAAAAAAAAAAGTATATGAATTTTTAATTTCAAAAAATAAATATGAATGATTGAAAAAGTAAAAGAAAAATGTTCAGGATTTCAAATTTAAGCAAATATGATGATTGAGATTTATTCATTTATTTATTTGTTTGAAGAAGAAAATAATTTAATTGAAAAAAAAGGGTAAGGAGATAATTGCTCTTTTCAATAAAAGTCATACAACTAAAATAGTGATAAGTGTCTGCCTTAACTGTTTTATAATATTATATTTCAAGAAATAAAAAACTATTTTCTAATATTATCAAAATATTTTCCTTCACGTTTTTTTAATCAAAACCTTCTTACTTTGAAAATTATAAATTTCACTAAACGAACTTATTTCTGAAAATTGGCGAATTTTTAGGCTTAAAATTGGAAGCTATTTTTTTTATTCTTTGAACTTAGCTACTTTGTTTTGTTTTGTGTGTTTTTTTTTTTAACGTTTTTTAGCTACTTTGTTTAAAAAATAAAATTCTTTATTACTTGATCATTATTTTTTAATTTATGATGACATATTTTTTTTTATAGAAATAGAGTATTTCATTTTTTTATTTTGTAACTTCATTCAATGTTTTGTTATCATAAAATAAAATAAAATGTAAATATAGAATAATAATTTTAAAATGGTGCATTAATTTTTTTAAATGGTTACTAATATAAATAATATTTTAAAATAAAAAGTGATCTTTGTAATTTGAAAATCGATAAACCGAGAAAATTAAATGGGGGGATGGAGCCATGACTCTATTTTTTAGTTTATAGACATAATTTAGGGGTGATGGGCTGACTGTGAGGAAGAAGTTAAATTTCTCTTTATGTTGAAAGTAAAAAGTATAATTAAATGTGAAGACAATTTATTTGAAGTTGATTTGAAATTTTCGGGTGGCAGATTGAAAGTTTTCCACAAAATCTTGCTAATGAAATTAATTGACGATATTTATGATAGCATCTGTAATGGACTCAATACACTCTAATTAAAAACAATAATAGAATTATTACATTTAAGATTTTGTAAGCAAATTTTTGTAACTATTTTGTATCCTTACTATTACCCAATTAGTATAGGGGAAAGAGAAAAAGGTTGGTTAAAAAGAAAGTGAAAAAATATTTTAGAAAAAATTATAAAAGGTGATATGTGATTCTATTTTATAAGTTTCAATTTCTTCGAGCAAGTCTTTATTTTTACTCTCTCTATTTTAAAATAAATATAAAAAAAATTAGATTTTCTCTTAATTAAATAAAAAATTTGAAAAATTAACATTCATTTTAGAAATTTAAAAAGGTTTGCATGCATACTTTCAGAGTGAATAACCTACTATGTGGATTTTCTTTATTTTTTATTGAAAGATATTTTGAAAAATATTTATTCGAGTAGAAGTGAAGCACCATTTGGTGGAAAAATTATTGTCGGTGGAGATGATAGTTCTTCAAGTGCTAAATCTACTACAAATGTTTTGTTTCAGGAAGTATTTTGAAATGTTTAAGTAGTATTCACACTTTGATATTTCAATTTACTATTTCAATACATGCATGACTATATATAATCGCCGTGCATCACACGGATTTGTTGCTAGTTTCATATCTTAAATGGGGTAACCGCCCACCCACATGACAATGTTATAGTCCCCCTTTTTGGCAGTTGGGATTGGTCAAATTTTGAACTTGAAATACGGGTCAAAATTTGAATTTGTTATTGATAAATAAATACCGTTAATAATAATTGTTTTTAGATGCACATTCAAATAATTAAAATTATTGCTTAAGTTAGAGCCAAAAGACTCTTCGGGTCCTTGTTGATGAAAAGGTGTCTAGGCGGGCTTTAAATTGATTTTTCATAAAATAAGCCCAGTGCCACCGTCACGGATTCAGATTGTAATGACCTTTTGCTCAAATAATTCATTTTTAAATTAATAATTTCAATAATAACAAACCTTTTAAACTATTGTCCATAATTAACATTTTCATGAAACTCGATACATCGTATAGCGAGTTTAATATTTCGTTCGTTAAAACTCGCCACTTGTAGTAGCGGGTTTAGTATATTAAACGTTATAATTAAATTCAAATGACCTAAAATTACCTAATTATGGATTAGTAAATTCGCTATACTGTCTAGCGATTTTAGAAAGAACTCGCTAATTCGAATAGCCATTTCAATTGGAGAATAACTCGCCACATTATGTAGCGAGTTTAAGTGGGTTTTATTAAGATTTTGTTACATATCCAAACAATCACAGACACAAAATAGTTGACGAAAAAACCTAAATTTTCACATATTTTAATTTCAGAATTGGTGAGAACTAAAAATCAAGTTAAATCAATATAATCTTAATCATTGTTTTTACTTTCGTTTAGATATATAAATTTAAGTTTTTTATTGTGCTTTAGAACATTATACATATAAATGCTAAAATTAGGATTTCGAAGGTTCTAACACTCTGATGATTTCGCAATGTATGGTTAAAGATAAACGAGGTTTCATTCATTTTCATTTGCTATTGGCGAGGTAATAATAAACAACCATTTGGTAGTCCTCATTTTCAGAAATGGCCGATTAGGGCTCATTGTAGATGGAGATACATCAATTGAATGATGAGTTATATAAAGTGATGGGTGTAGATCGGACACAATATGAGTTGGAAGTTATTTGTAGATATCCTCATTCCTTTGATAGCGTGATTGGTGAGTAATTTTCTTTTCGTATTGAAGATGATGCGGGTATGGAAATAATATTCAATGTTTCTGCTAAATTTGGGGTGATGAGTAATTTGCAGTTGTATTTGATCATCAAATTGATTGAAAATCGACGTTATTAAGAGTTTGAAACACGTATTACCGAGATCTTTTATGGGAATTCACCAATTTGCTAACATGATGCAGGGGTTGGTCGAAGTACACAAACACTTGTATCAACTCAAACATCAAATTATGATAACAGGGCATGCCCAAATGATCCAGTTGATGATGAGAATTTAGTAGAAGAAGAAGAAGAAGAAGAAGAAGAAGAAGAAGAAGAAGAAGAAGAAGAAGAAGAAGAAGACAAAGATGTAGATGTAGATGCAATGCTAGATGATGTCGATAATGGATATCAAGAGTAAGTAGTGATTCTGATATAGATTTGGAAGAGGGTGATGATGGCCCGATTGATGATGACATGGAACCACATTTTGTTCATTATGAAACGTTGAAAAATCGAAGTTATGAGAGAGCAGATTATGCTATTTACAGTGATATTGGTGATATTGATCGACAATAAGAAGGCTTAATTGATTCCCATAATCAACCCAGTTTTCCAGTTTAGGATCTAGAGAAAGACGAAATTTCTAAAGTGATACGCTTTTCTAACAAGAACGAGTAGCAATTTGAAATAAAGAGGTACGACATTAAATCCAATCGCCAGTTCAGGGTAAGAAAGAGCACAACTCATACATGGACAATATAATGTCTATTGAAAAAGTTTCCATGCAATTTTTATTTTGTGTGAGTCGAAAAGTGACCAATTACAAGGGTCCTTATTGTTGTTTATTTTCTGGAGAAATCCAAGATAATCCCAACCTAGATGCGAAGTTTATTGGTCAACAATTAGTTAGTCTTATTAGAAAGAATTCAGATGTCAAGATTGGAGTTTTTATTGCACACATTAGTCAAATGTATGCCAAGACAATTACCTATAAGAAGGCATGTTGTGGAAAACAGAAGGGCATTTCAGAAGTCTTTGAAGATTGGGAGGAATCTTATATATAAGGTTCAGGGGCGGAGCCAGGAATTGGCCGAGGGGGGGCAAGATTACACGGGGTTCGGGGGCAGCGCCCCCGAAAAAAAATTTTCGGGTCGGACAAGTAAAAAATGGGTCGGATCCATGAAATACAATGTATTTTAGTTAACAAAAATGATAAAAGTAAATAATTCAAAGAACAATTGAAATAATGTTGAAGTATTTAACGCAAACAATTTATTAAAATATATTACTCGTACAAAAAAGAAATTCAAATTTGCTAATTAAACTTGGGATAATAGGAAGAAAGACCAAAAACAAAAAAAATGGGAAAAGCCTAACGAATTAATTAAGATTGAAAAAATGTGAGGAAATTAAGAGAAAGAATAGCAAAGATGGAAGACAAATAAAATTAATTGAAAATGTAGATAGCAGGGTTCGAACATGGATTTGAAAGGAAACACCAAAGACTTTAACTTCACCCCTTCTACCGCTGAACCACACTACTCACTGGTGTTAATCTTGAAGTTAATTATATATATACATATATAACAAAAATATGGCGGGGGCAAAAAAAAAAATTTCCACTGCATTTCCGCCGCTGGGGGGGGCGAGTGCCCCCGCCTGCCCCCCCCTGGATCCGCCCCTGATAAGGTTACCCCGCGTCCAAGCAGCCATCCAAAAATACAACCCAAGAACAACTATTGAGTATACTTGTAATATCCAGAAAAAAAAAATAACTACTATATATTAATGAAAATTTATGTGATAATAAATAATTTGTCATCATTATGTAATAACTAGGGCAATTATTATGGGGTTTTATAATAATAATTAGGAGTAATAATGTAGGAATTTAAAAACGGAAATAGAAATTATTGTGTTACGTTACATTTCAAAAAGGAATGAGTATAAATAGTGATTCTTTTCACTTGGTTTGGAGGGTGTGAGTGTACTGGTTGGAAAAATAGGCGTGTTGCAATAGAAAGAGAAGAAAGAGAAAGAAGAAAATGTTAGTTTCTATCACTATTGTTTCTTTGTTGTGATTTAAATGGATTTAGTACTATTTTATTCTAAGTAGGACTAGGAATTTACGTAAGATACGAGAAAAGGGACACGTATAGAAGAATACCATAACATCTTGTTAAATAGTTCATCTAAGTTAAAATGCTGAACGGTATTATTTATATTTACTGTTCAATGTTAGATTTTGGCGAAGGAGATTGAGCATGCCTGTACGCGTTCAGACTAATTGTCGATACAACTAAGGTAAGGGATTATACATCATTTAAGTTAATTGATTTTCGCTCCGTTTCATTATTTAGGCTTCCGCATATTTCTTGGCGATGTACGTTCCTTTGATACGTAAAAGCTGACCTCGCATCAGTATTTGTTTTGACTCCCTCGTTTACCGTCATTTGCTAATCTTTTGTTGTTCATTTGCTATATCGTTCTTTTGATTTCGTAAATACGAAAATATTATTGTCCTTATGAAAGTTCGTATTTTGTATAAAATGAGTTTTGATATGAAATGATTTTGTGTTCCATCAATGATCACTAAGTTAGACAACCTTCTTCGGAGGGGTATATTTGATATTTGGCCTTCGGGCAAACTTAGTACACCGCTTCAAATTAGTGGTGGGGTGTTCCGGATACACTGTTTAGGACTCTGCGGAGTCAATTTTGTTCCCTTTATGGGATTTTGGTTTGATAAGGTCAGTGGACCACTTATGTGATCATGATGTCTGTGAATGATTTGATTATCTACGGCTGGTATGGGACAGTTGTAGATAATTATATCATTCAAGTTAGTTTTGTTCAGCTTATCAGTCCTTTGAATTTCCTTATAATCTGTGAGTGGTTTAGTTAATTAAAACTGGTATGGGACGGTTTTAATTAAGTAAATTATTCGAGTCAATTTGAATCGATTTCGTCATCATTTGAAACTCCAAAATATTTGTCAACTCAGTTTGGGAAACCGTGGAGATTTTGAAAGATATTTGGTTTGAGATTTGGTAAATAACTATTTCGAATTTGTGTTCTGTTATGTCTTCGATTGTTACTTGAAAGTTGTATCGTTTGATATTCCTTCAGGTCAACTCCTCCTTAGTAACCGGAGGGGTTATATATGAACTTGCTGGGCATTGTTCGCTCACCCTTTCATCTTCTTTTCTTCCAGATTTCATATAGGAAGAATGTGAAACGGTTCGGGAGCACTTCATAAGGAGTTCAAGGATCGTTTTGGCTTATTTCATTTTAGACTCTTTAGTTAGTTATTACAATTATTTGAGAGTTTGTAAGACTTTAAAGATTTTATTGGAGTTTAGTTACCGTTATTTGGTTTTGAATTATTATTTATATTGGAGAATTATTATGATTATTGTTGTGGAAGTTTGGGGGCGTTACAGTTGGTATCAGAGCTTTGACTTTAGATCTTTGGGAGTTTAGGATGTGTGAGAATAAGTTTGATCTGAGTCTTAGGTTTGACCTCAGTGTCATTCTTGGAGTGTTTAGTGTAGATTGTTATGATAAGATTAGCTGCTTTATCGAATAATGAAAGTTGATAATGTTTTATTTCCTAGAATGTCAAAAGCTTATCTATTTGGAATTATGACTATTTTTTTCCTTTTTGCCATGGTAGGTTAATGGCGAAAAGAAGAGTGAGTGCAAGGATCCAAAACCGGAGAGGTCGACAACAGAGTCAGACTAATGATGTGAGGGAAGAGGAACATGTTGAGAATGATAACCATGAGGTTTCAGCTGAGAATAGTTCTAATCATAGGGTTGAGAATACCCAAAATGCTCAGGATGGTAATCAAGCTAATGGTCAGGGAGTGCAGCAACCAGTAGCGCCGGTGGCAGAATTAGTTCCCTTGTTGCAAGCCCTTACATGATTAATCCAAAGAACATCAGGTTCAAGAAGAATAAAGTTGGTGGTGTCCCACCTAGGCAGAGTAGTGATTTAGCAGAATTTAAAAATCATACTAGCGCAACCTTTAGTGGTATTGGGGGACCTATAGCAGCGGAGGATTGGGTGCAAGAAATGGAAAAGACATTTGAGGGGATGCGCTGTCGTGAGAGTATCAAAGTGTCGTGTGCCACCTTCATGTTGAAGGAAGGGGCCTATGATTGGTGGCTTACGGAGAAGCGCAAACATCAGAATGACGAGTTTTTGTTTACTTGGAAAGATTTCAAGGTAGCCTTTTATGAGAAGTATTTCACTATGAGTGAGCAAATTCAGAGAGAGACTGACTTTATTAAGCTAGTTCAGAAGGACAAGACGGTGTCTGAGTATGAGGCCGAGTTTGCACGTCTTGCCAAGTTTGCCCCTACTTACGTGGCAACTGAAGAAAATCGCGTGCGTAGGTTTGAAGAGGGGTTAAAGCCTGCGATCAAGAGGAGTGTGGTACCATTTGAGCTTAAGACATATAAGGACGTGGTAAACAAGGCGTTGCTAGTGGAAAGAGGTCTTATCGAAATGCAGGCAGATTGGGATGACAAGCATAAAAAGAGAGACAGACAAACCAGTTTTCAGGATAATAAGGATTCAGGAAGTCAGGCAAAGAAACAGGTGACACAACGTACTGATGGTGCCCAGTGTCGTGAGTGTGGGGGTAATCATGAAACCCAAAGTTGTTATAGAATCTTAAAGGCGTGTTTCAACTGTGGGAAGACCGGGCATATGATTAAGGATTGCCCTGAACCACTTAAAGAGAGGTTCACAAAGGATCGTGAGAACAAGGACAAGGGTAAGGAAGACTCAAATTCAAAGCGTACAGGAAGAGTCTATACTATGAAAGCTAGAGATGATAAGGATGCAAAGTGGGCAGTGACAGGTACGTTAAGTTTGGGGACCAAACTTTCTTTAAGTGGGTAAGTATGTAATATCCAGAAAAAAAAAAAACAAAAATATAATAACTATATATTAATGAAAATTTATGTGATAATAAATAATTTGTCATCATTATGTAATAACTAGGGCAATTATTATGGGGTTTTATAATAATAATTAGGAGTAATAATGTAGGAATTTAAAAACGGAAATAGAAATTATTGTGTTACGTTACATTTCAAAAAGGAATGAGTATAAATAGTGGTTCTTTTCACTTGGTTTGGAGGGTGTGAGTGTACTGGTTGGCAAAATAGGCGTGTTGCAATAGAAAGAGAAGAAAGAGAAAGAAGAAAAGGTTAGTTTCTATCACTATTGTTTCTTTGTTGTGATTTAAATGGATTTAGTACTATTTTATTCTAAGTAGGACTAGGAATTTACGTAAGATACGAGAAAAGGGACACGTATAGAAGAATACCATAACATCTTGTTAAATAGTTCATCTAAGTTAAAATGCTGAACGGTATTATTTATATTTACTGTTCGATGTTAGATTTTGGCAAAGGAGATTGAGCGTGCCTGTACGTGTTCGGACTAATTGTCGATACAACTAAGGTAAGGGATTATACATCATTTAAGTTAATTGATTTTCGCTCCGTTTCATTATTTAGGCTTCCGCATATTTCTTGGCGATGTACGTTCGTTTGATACGTAAAAGCTGACCTCGCGTCAGTATTTGTTTTGACTCCCTCGTTTACCGTCATTTGCTAATCTTTTGTTGTTCATTTGCTATATCGTTCTTTTGATTTCATAAATACGAAAATATTATTGTCCTTATGAAAGTTCGTATTTTGTATAAAATGAGTTTTGATATGAAATGATTTTGTGTTCCATCAATGATCACTAAGTTAGACAACCTTCTTCGGAGGGGTATATTTGATATTTGGCCTTCGGGCAAACTTAGTACACCGCTTCAAATTAGTGGTGGGGTATTTCGGATACACTGTTTAGGACTCTGCGAAGTCAATTTTTTTCCCTTTATGGGATTTTGGTTTGATAAGGTCAGTGGACCACTTATGTGATCATGATGTCTGTGAATGATTTGATTATCTACGGCTGGTATGGGACAGTTGTAGATAATTAGATCATTCGAGTTAGTTTTGTTCAGCTTATCAGTCCTTTGAATTTCCTTATAATCTGTGAGTGGTTTAGTTAATTAAAACTGGTATGGGACGGTTTTAATTAAGTAAATCATTCGAGTCAATTTGAATCGATTTCGTCATCATTTGAAACTCCAAAATATTTGTCAACTCAGTTTGGGAAACCGTGGAGATTTTGAAAGACATTTGGTTTGAGATTTGGTAAATAACTATTTCGAATTTGTGTTCTGTTATGTCTTCAATTGTTACTTGAAAGTTGTATCGTTTGATATTCCTTCAGGTCAACTCCTCCTTAGTAACCGGAGGGGTTGTATATGAACTTGCTGGGCATTGTTCGCTCACCCTTTCATCTTCTTTTCTTTCAGATTTCATATAGGAAGAATGTGAAACGGTTCGGAAGCAGTTCATAAGGAGTTCAAGGATCATTTTGGCTTATTTCATTTTAGACTCTTTAGTTAGTTATTGCAATTATTTGAGAGTTTGTAAGACTTTAAAGATTTTATTGGAGTTTAGTTACCGTTATTTGGTTTTGAATTATTATTTATATTGGAGAATTATTATTATTATTGTTGTGGAAGTTTGGGGGCGTTACAATACTATTCATGGTAGATATAAATGGGTAATACTGATTGCCATAGGTGTTAACGCCCAATACAGTATAATTCATCTTGCATTTTGTTGTTGTTGAAAAAGAAGACTAGGCGAACTGGCGTTGGTTTTTATATATTGTTTGTAGACATATCATAAAAATTCGTGAAGTATGCTTGATATCTAACCGTATTCATGACATTTTTAAGACTATATTGGAAGATACATGACAGTCACATGTGTATCATCGATATTGCTTGAGATATATGCGAGCAAATTTCTTTGATAAACATAGAGGGGCTGATTTGAAACATCTGTTTTGGAAAGCAGGTAAAGCAAGTCAAGATAGCAAATTGAGATATACATTAGAGAGTATTCATTTAATTAACCATGAGGGAATTTAATGGGATGTGAATTTAGATGCCAAAAAATGGACATTGGCGCATGATGGTGGTTACAGATATGACATTATGATTATAACATGTCTGAGGTTTTTAATGGTGTCATGAAATGAGCCCGTGGGATGCAAATAACATCAATTGTTGAGACTGTCTTTTATCGTTGTGTGGAGTACTTTCAAGTAAGGCATGAGTTTTCACTTAATGCCTTAGGAGGTAATCATGATAACCCAAACATCAATCCCCTACACCAATTCTACCAAAAAGTTCATTATCGATAACAAAAGAATAGCGAGAAAGGTATGACACATCAGATTAGGAGGTTCAACACTCATGAGATTGGGGTGTATCAAGCGACAACCGCACGTCGGGGTGAAAAAGGTGGAAATATCTAAATTGTCTGATTTAATGAACGTACTTACACATGTGGTAAATGGGCTACATATCACATGCCTTGTTCCCATTTTCTTGCATTTTTACAAGAACAACATCTTGACATTCGTTCTTTTGTTTCTCCATTTTACACTATTAGGGAATTCTAAAAGACATGGAAGGGAACATTTTAACCAATCCACTATAAGGACTATTGGGATATGGATGGTTTGGTGTCACACTTTTTTCCTAATCCCAACCTTCGACGTGATGCGAAGTCCGGACGGCCTAGATCAAGGGGCTTTCGAAACTTTATAAACTTTCAAACAGATAAACGAAAGACTCGGTGCTCAACATGCAAACAAGAAGGTCACAATCGTCGTATATGCCCAACCAATAGGGAGTATAATGTTTTTCATGTAATTCTATTTGACTTGTTGGATTTAATTTGTATTTCATTTGAATTTAGTTTGTATTTGACTTGGATGTAATTTGATTGTTTATTCAGTTTGTGTTGTTTTACTTACAATTTGTGTTTTTTTTTTAAATTGTGTTTGTTTTCAATTTCTTTTTTTTTACATAATATGTTTCTGTTTTTTTACAGTTTGTTGCTGCGGAACTCATTTCCAGTGAACTCGCTACACCATGTATCGAGTTTGGTGAAATCGCTACATGCTGTAGGGAGTGCACTGGAAATAAGTTCAACAACAACATATTAATGTTATAATGCCCACCCGCAAACAAAAATTTTACACAAACACTTCCCAAACTGTATTAAAGGCTCAAAAAACAACGCATAAACTGTTCTAAAGGCTGAAAAAAATTAGAATCAAATTATTACAAACTATACTAATGACCAAGAGTATAAAACATTTTACAAAACCAAAATATAATGTAAATGTTTTGTTACAACTAAATAAAACAAGTTTTCACTTATTGCTCCTTTCATATTTTCTATCATAAGCAGACGATGTGAACTTCTTTGTCGGATTCCGCTCTCTAGACCCTTTTCTAATCTCAGATTTTCTCTGAAATTCCTGTCGTATAGCTTGTGTAATGCCCTCAGTACGTGTCCCATAGGATGAAGTCGCCGACGGATCGGAGAATGGTGGAATATCAACTCGTGAGGTAGATAAAGGAACCCTAAAACCACTCTCCGAATATATTGGCGAGTGAAAAGTCGTAGGCCTGATATGCCTAAGTGGAGGGTTAACAAAATCATCATCATCATTAGTAACCCCACTAACCTGAATCAATGGCATTGCGTCATGGCGAGGGTAAAAACCTGAACAAACCGCCTCCTCAACCTCAAGTCTAATCCTCTCCTCTGCCTCCTCCACCTGAGTAGCTGTCCACTTTGAAGGATAATCAAAAAGTCCATCTGGCTGGGTCTCGGGCTCTGGCTGGACTTTGGTATATGACTCGATGTGAGGCTCCTCATCTGCCTCGTCATGTAAGTTCATCTATGATTATGCCTGTGCACGACGTCTCACTCGATGCTTCGAGATGCCACCCCCTGAACGCGATTAACTGGTACTGGAGGTGCTTCAGCCTCAAGTCATTGCTGCTCCTTGACATGTGTTAGGGTATCTCTGACAGCCTCCGCACCTCGAGTTGGGACAGACACACCTGAAGCTTCTTCTCCTCATCCCATGATATGCATGTTTCATTGGTCACATGCACACGCTGTAGGTTTTGAACCTATTTCTATAGCAAAAATAATGAGAATGGGACATAAGTTAATAAATTGAAGTTTTTAAAAAAGTCAACTAGAAAAAGAAAGACATAATGTAAATACTTTCCAATCGCTCTAGGAAAATGGCAGCCGACCGGTAACTAATCTTATCTATATGAATCGGATTCTACACAAACAGGCACGTTATGCTCTTATACCATACCATATCATTTATGGATCAACGTAATGCATAAGTTGATGGCCTGGGACCTCCACAACCACTAATTCTGTTGTTATCCCCAAAGTGTTATATACTTCTGACGACGAGCACTCCAAACCACAAGGTTATTTCCACGATGATCAATTCTATGCAACTTCTTTCCTATCTCACAAGGTTTCGGGACCCCCTGCATCATGCCAAACTGTCTCAAAACACGATCCATCAAGTGCCATTCTATACTCTCGAAACATATGAGAGGCACCCTCGACATCTATATGGCCTGTCCTTGATAGCAATAAACCAGAGCTTGCCGATCTTTATATGGTTGTCACACCACCTGATCGTCTGTGAGTTTTGCCAACTGATCACGATAGCCCCGCAGGTTATGTGCAGTAACCTACTTGAGATATAACGGTCCGGTACACCTGAAATTTCATATAATTTTTTTTATGAAATAGTTGAAAAAACTATAACGACAAGAAAATAAAGTATGATTGATTTATACCTGTATCCCAATGGCATGTCGCCTTGTGCCACATCATCATTTCGACTTCGAGATCGCGGTTGTGTACATATCAACCTTTCCCATGACTAAATCTATATCCTTAAAATATATATCAAATACTATGTATAATGGTCATAATTTGAATTCAAAATTAAACCCAACACTATAATTGCACATTAAAATGAGATAAACATACCTGCAAAACATTAAGAAATCCACCGCACTGGCTCGTAAAAGGGGCAGTCGCACTACAATGTTTCCGATATAGAAAAGCCAAAGAAGCACTACCCCAGGCCCCAGCTATACATCCATATCCTTGGAATATCTCTAATCAGTGGCAAATAGTACAATTTCACCTTGTTGTTCGTACGATCGGGTAGCACAATAGTCCACAGGGCTAGCATGATATACGTCCGCGTATACATATCAATCACGTCATGGGGGGAATCATCAGAGAGCTCGTGAAAATGAGGAAACTGAGTCGTAATTCACTTAAGATTCACACTCCTCCCATCAATATCTCCGGGAGGTGGGACAACGCCTAAAAGGTCCAGACATAATACCTGTCAATCTGGAACCGCTGGGATATCAACATCAGTAATAGCGTCCCCATCAATCGGTAACCCTGAAATTATGTCAATATCATCTAAGGTAATGGTAATCTCACCAACCGGGAGGTGGAATAAATGGTTCTATAGACGCCATCTCTTAGTCAATGCCTCAAGCAACCCATAATTATACTGAATTCTCCCTATATAATAAACCCCCATAGCCACTCTCGATTAATTTCGACAATATCCTCGGATCTAATTTATCAGGCAAGGAGGGATCACACTGAAATGAAAGCGGACTCGCAACCTCATTTTCTGCCCAAATATATTGAGCTCTATGGTTGTCACGTGAATTCAAAATAGTGTTATCCAAACACACAGGATCAATGAAGTTGTTATTCATCTGTTTCAACAAAAAAACCGTATTTTAAAATCAAATAAAAATATAAAACACGTATATATATATGAACACAGAGACTTTAAAACATCAATAACATATGAAATAAACAAATATATTAACATATTACTCCTAGTATTCATATTTTTTTTAAAGCAAAAATAGCACAACAATGTCAATATATTTTCACCCATATAATAACACTATCAACCAAATGATATCAATTTACCAACAATTGAGTTCAAAATTTCAATTTTTGTCTATTTCAATTACAACACAAATTTTCAAGACCTGATGATTTCAATATATTTTCACCCACTGATAACACAATTAACCAAATGATTTCAATTGATTGAAATAGAAAAAAAATATATTGATCATTCACGAGAAACATTTTGGTGTAGTGAAATTAAGCGAATCTAATAATAAACTCGCTACATCATGTATCGAGTTTCAAGAAAGTGATCATTTTGAATAATAGTTTCAAAGATTTGTTATTTTGGAAATTAATAATTTAACAATAAATTATTTGAGAAAAAAATGGTGTTGTAATAGACCTCAATCCCACTTTAACATTAACAACAAAATAAATAAATTATAAAGATCATCGGACGGAGGGAAAATATAACATGATAAAATAAAATACCTCTATAAGCTTCTACTCCTGTTCTTCTCCTTTGGCCTGTGTGATTAGATTAAAAATTAGGCACAACACTCTTTCTTAATAAATAAATGTTGATCATTCACGAGAAACATCCTTTAGCTAACTACATATGTTTACGATTCTTTCTTTTTTGTAAAATTTATTCGAAGATTGTTTTATGTCGTTTTCGGAATAAATTTTGTATTGCGTAAAGTTAAATCTAGGTATGATTTTTCCCCTGTACTCAATTACAGGTTTAGGTATATCGTTTGATTATAAATATTAAAAATTTACGAGTTGTCAAGAATGGGATTCGAACCCATGCCCTTTCGGACCAGTACCTGAAACTGGCGCCTTAGACCAACTCGGCCATCTTGACTTGATGCTCAATTTTGCGTTAACGTTCTATCTAAAATTTATTTCAGGAAGAGTAAAATGTAACTAGCAAAGTCTCTTTGAATGTTATTCTATTACTAGCACCAATTCAAATACAAGAGTCCCATTTAATCTTTTAAAGTCAATTCAATAAAACTTGTTGATATATATATATATATATATATATATATATATATACATGTATATATATATATATGTGTGTATATATTTATACATGTATATATATATATATGCGTATATATGTATACATGTATATATATATGTATGTATGTATATATGTATACATGTATATATGTATGTATATATGTATACATGTATATATGTATACATATATGTATATATGTGTATATATGTATATATATATATATATATGTATATATATGTATATGTATATATATATATATGTATATATATATATATGTATATATATATATATATATATACGGATGTTATCATCATCACTCATCGCAGCAATATAATATTCAAAATTTATATTGTGTGGTGGGTAGAACAATGACCACGTACCTTAAAAATAAAAGTCAATTCTACTATTAGGAAAAAGTCAAAATTACTGTTTTACTGTAGCAACTCATTAGGAGGAGTTTATTCCCTTAAATTTTCCTTTAGACTATATTAATTCTATTGCTTTTATTATCCTCATGTTTAGTATTTTTAATCGATCCTTTGTTTCATTTTGGTATCAGAGCCTTGTTATTTAACCAAATTAACTAATTAGCTCATCTTATTTATTTGTCCCGAGTCGGTGTGTCTCCTAGGTTTAAGTCACGCAGTTGGAAGTGTAAGTCGTGCATCTGATTAGGAAAGGAAGTGTATCCGAGGCAAGACATAGAATAGATAATGAGTTGGTTAGGAAATTTTACGAATAGAAGGTCTCTTCGACATCATAATAATCAAATGAATGATTATAACATACAAACTGAGAATAATGAAGACAATAATAAAAGTATATTGTCTAAGGAAATTTCTTGAGATACTCAATTCTTAACAAACTGAAAACCTCCATCTATACCAATATCTGAAATATATAAAGATAAAGGAATATTTAATTTCAGATCAAGATTAGCTATAAAAACAAAAGAAACGGTTACTCCTTTATTTTCTAATAATCAAACAATGAGTTTATTTTTAAAATTCTCAATCAAAAAATACATATCACAAGGATATAGATTTTTACATATAGGATTAGTACAAATAGCTATAAAACCATTAACAATGGAAGGACTGGATACAAGTATCCAAATTGCCTTAAGAGATGCAAGACATTTAAATTATGTAGATTCTTTAATAGGAGCTATAGAAACAAGTCTAACAAATGGACCAATACATTTTAATACATATCCAAATTTTACAATATCTTTAACAGATTCCCATATAATGAAAATTTTAACCTTAGACATCTTAACCCATAACTATCATATGCAAATAGGTTCACACATATATGAAATATTTTCTAGACTACACTTTAAACTTATGAATACTGGACTCTGTCCAAATGCTTTTAATAAAACCAAAGTAACTGGAGAAACGGTTTTTTGGGAAATAGACAGATCAAAAGCTAACATAACAATTCCAAAAACAATTAAATGGAGTGATATAACTTTACCAGAAAAATAGACTTATCCATCTAAAACTATGCCATGTACAAAAACAAAAAATAGACAAACAAGTGAATTAGAACAAATTACACAATATGAAGATGGCTCAGTAGACTTAAAATTTAAAAGAACACAATCTTTAAATAGAAATAAAAATTTTAATTTTGAAATACCTTCTAGAAGATCCACTTCAGGAATACATGAATTCCAACAAGGAAACAATTCACAAAGCAACCAACCAATTTTAGAATCAGAAATTGAAACAGAAGACCAATTTGAAACAGATAATACTGGCATAAGAAGAAATGGAAATTTTGTACATCCATATGAAGATAGTGACTTCACAGTAAATATGATAAAGGATGAATTCAAATTAAACAAAAAAGTTTTGAGAGAAGATTTTCAAAATGAAAAAAATAAAGAAAATAGAGAATTATTTTTCAAAACATACGAGGAGAAAGAGCAGAAAATAATTAAAGAAACATATTATGAATTTTGCAAAATACAAGAAATACATATACCGTTCTTTGAATTCCTAAATGAAGAATATTTATATAAAATAACCCCAATAACTCAAAAAATTAGGAAATGGTACAAAGTAGTTCCAGGTAGTCTATTACCAAGTCATGATTACTGATGCTGCAGGAATTGTGCTTATCAATAATCCTCCACGTGGCAAGATTAATCACCTGGCTCCTTGACCTGAAATCAGAACCCACGACTAGCCGGATGTGTCTCCGGCGAAGACACTCGGGCGTGAGAGTAAGATAACGGTATATTATAGCTCAAAATGTATTGAATAATGAACTCAGAATACAAAATGGCAGTTACCTTTCACCGTTTGGTAGTGATGAAGTATTTATAGACAAGAGTGATGTATTTTTGTGGAGGCGACATGTGCTCCGAGATTGTAGCGGCAGTTACTTGATTGTGGGAACGTGTCTATAACGGCCCCTGATTTGTAGGGATGTGGTTATGAGAATTGTTCAACCAAATACGCCTTCAAGTATCAAGTCGTCACTTGTTAATTTAGGTCGAGGTCGCCATTCGAGGAATGGTCGACCCGACCGTCGGGTAGAGCATGGTTCGCACCCGAGTTATAATATGGATTCGAGGTCGGACTAAGTTAAGTCGGGGCCTGGTGAGCCGGACCATGGGCTTAGTCGATCGATCCTTGAGACGGGCTTTGGGCCCTGTTTTGATTGGGCCAGCCTTATTGAGAATGTGGGAGTCCAGGCTGTCCGTGATTGGGCTTTACTCGTTTGGCCCAACTCGACACTTTTGGTATGTTCAGTGGCCCCCAACTTTCGAGTTGACTTCGTCGACTTGGAAGTTAAGAAAATGTTTGATAAGAATGGTTTTACTCGCAGGTCGCTGCAAGTTTTTGAAGTAGGTCGACAATGATGACGTGGCACAATCCCGGTCGTTGGCGATGAACGGTAGGAGATGAAGGAGCGCCGGTTTTAGTAATGATTGCAATTCTGACGCTTGGAACTCCTTCTCGAAACCGTTTCCGCCATTAATATGGAAATTATTTTTTGAATTTTCTTTTTTCCTTTCCAATCTTGGAAAATATAAATTGCACCTTCCTTCTCTGTTTAGAACTTTTACCGTTTTCAAGCTCTTGAGAATCTCCGGCGAAAATAGCGAAGAAGCAGTTGAGTTAAATTGGGCTTCCGTCTTTGGTACCAGCTTCCTACTCCGACCTTTGCAAAGGTATTTCTTTCCCCTTCTTTCTTTAGGGCTTTAATTTCTGTTCTATCTTTGATTTCCGCCATGGCTAGAACCTTTAGTAGCGAGCCAGGAGCTTGGTATGGGTACTGCACTATTAACCGTAGGGTTTACAAGAATATGAACGGTGAGTGGAGAGAACTGTCTTTGGATGAATGTGCCTCCATTTTAACCAAGTGGGAATTAAATTTTAGTGAGATAGGTTTGCCCATTGTAGGGGACGTTGAAAACCTGGTAGTTGATGATTCAAATATCGTCACCTTCCATCTATTCCATGAACTGCTCGACCATATTACTTTGTTCTACGTTAGGGATGTCCTCAAACCCTCCTTCCTTAGGAATAGGATAGGCTTTCCAGGGGAGTCTAGGTCGTCCTTAGTGTAAGTACCCAAATCTGGCTCATGCCTTCCGGTTAATTTTCCCGACATTTCGGTAAGTTTCCCGGTAATTCCCCAGACCTTCCCAGCATTCCGGGAGCATTCCGGAACTGTTTTTAATTAAATTAGGGCTGAAGGGAATCCTTCCTAATTAAGAAACACGTTTTTCTTAATTAGGAAGAGCCTTCTAGAATAATGCCACCTTGCATGGTTCTAGAATGCTGAGTCATAATGGATAAGACCGCACGGCCTCATTTGCAAAGGGCCTGCAGCCGCACGGCTTCATTAGCCTTATCCAGACTGCCTATAAATAGAGCCCTCCTCTACCCATTTCAACACACACAATATATGAGAAAAATACACAATACACTCTGAAATACGTGAAGAAACTGCTGGAAGTCCAAGAAGGCGAAGAAGAAGCTCAAGAAGCCATCTCCCTCCTCCTTGAAGACCCAAGAAGAACCTCTCCTCCTAGCTCCGTCCCGAGAAGCGAAGGAAACGATTGGTAACCTCGCACGCCCTATCCTTGCATCCTAATTGCTTTATAAATTGCTCATTGCATTGTCTTTATATTGCTTGGGACTTGGCATTTATTCATAAAGATCATTTCTTTATCACCCCCTTCCCCTTTTTGCATGCATTAAGACCTCATTTGTCATAAAAATGTAGTCTTTTTCATAAAGGTGCATCCTTTGCACCTAAAATCCCTATTTTTCAATAAAAATGTTATCTTTATGCATCATTTGCATATAAAGATCAAATCTTTTTCAATAAAAATGCATCCTTTGCATCAAAACCCCTTTTTCAATGCATCAGTTGCATAAAAATCCTATCTTTATGCATCATTTGCATAAAGATCATTTCTTTCAATCAAAAAGCATCATTTGCTAAAACCAAAATGTCATCTTTTCATTAAAGAGTCATTTTTCATCATGCATTTCCCCTTTCCCCAACCTTGGAACGGACCGGTGTAAAAGTTCTCATCTTTGCATCGTTCCTTCCATTAAAGGTTCATGATTTCTTTAGGAAAAGGATAACCTTGAACCCTATATCTCCGATTATCGCTTAAGAATGAGTATGAAGCCTCTATACGAGCTCGACCGTCTTAAAGCGTAGGATCGATGGGCTAAGGACATTCTTTCCTAAAGAACCTCATCTTTGACCAAAAGAGAGTCATGCTCTCGATCACGCAAGTCCCGAGGGTCCCGAGGTTAAAATGCGATGATCACAAGTCATAAGATGAGGACGGGATCATAATCCCAAATACATAAATTCCAAGAAATCCCGAGCGACAACCAACAAATGGTTCAGACGTCCGGAAGACAACTTGGGACATTTCCCCCTTTTATTTTCAAACACATGCACACAAGAAAGCACGCAAGCAAGCACGATTAATGAAATCATGGGAGACTTGCTCCGGCAAGGCACCTTGGGTGAACGCCAAACGTTCTTCCCAAGGGGTAACTTAACCTCCGAACCCATAAAACCTTTTTTTCAAAGTTTTGAGGTAATCAAAATGGCGTGGCGACTCCGTTTTTCAAATTAAATCGGATGTCTTCAAACTCGCGTGAATTCCAATAAACGAAAATTTTGGGCACACATTCACAGTTTGGCGACTCCGCTGGGGATATCCCAAAGGAGAAAAGCTTTATATTTCAAAACAAAAATCGATACTTGGTATATAGGTGGACCCCACTTACCCTTCCTGTATCGCTCCCTAACCCGGGGCTTGGGATAACAAGGTGGTTTAACAATCCCACGTACCAGTATCCCTTTTTTTTCGAAAAAAAAAAATAATTTTGAAAAAAATAGAAGAAAGCTTTTCCCTTTGAAGCGGGTTAGACTCCCATCGCCGATTTCATTAATCGTGCTTGCTTTCTTTACCATGCATTGCATCATTTGCATCTTGGAATCTGTGCATACTTCGAACGGGAAACAACCCGAAAAATAGCAAAAGGAGTGGAACCTGGAAAATTGATCCATGCAGTCGTACGGCTAATCCTCATTGGATTCTAACCATACGACCTCAGTGGCAATTCCACCAGGAAAAATCATGGTTAATCCGGGCAACCCTAGCGACTTGGGGCTACTTCGGCTCCATGACCGACCGGGGCTCCCGAGAAAATTTACGTGCTTATGTGTTGCATTTTTTTTCCCGTCCCGAAAATCATTCCTTTAAAACACATTTATAAAAATCTCTGTTTTAACTCAAAAAGGAACATTTTTAGGAGACCGCACACTACGCGCACCTGATATATCCTGTACACTTTTGCACGCACGTCCTTCAAACCCGAGGGTGGTTCCATGCAGTCACGGACAGCCTTTACGATGCTCCGGGCGCGCACGGAATCATCCCAACCTCCCCATGGCAGCCGGTGTCGACCAATGCACGAGTCCGTGTCACACGTTTCAAAAACCGTGACTTTTGGTTGGTTTTTGGTCTAGTCCGTGTCATATAGCCCGGTTGCATACCCACGTAAAGGTCAAGCCTTAGCTCATAACGGAAGCCAAGATTTTCGCTCAAGCGAAATTCGCGAGAAATTCCGACAAGGAAAAATCGGTGGGATCTTGACTCCGACATTGACTATTGACCTTGACCCGCACGGAATGCGTAAGAGTCGAGACCAAATCTTTGCCAAAAAATCAAAAGATCTTTCGCTCAAGCGAAGCTCTGCCAAAAGTCCGACAAGGAAAAATTGGCAAGATCTTGACCCGGCATTGACTTCGATTCCGAACTCACGCACCGCGTATGCAACGAAGTTCAATGTGACACCGTGTCATCCGGCTTTTGCCGCCCGACCCATGCCTATTATATTCTCGGACATTACCGAAAGTCAAAAACCGTCATTCGCTCAAGCGAAACTCTCGCCAAAAATCCGTCAAGGCGGAAAGACGAGACTTTCCGGTATTGCCTTGACTATAATCCGCATCGCTCGTGCGTTGAAAGGTCCTATGACCCGCTAGACCCGATAGGAGCGTTCTTTACTCTCGGTCGGTGGGATCCGCGTGCCCTATAGGACCCTCGCCCGGGCCGTCACCCACCCCGGGAGGTCGAAATACGGGTGGAATACGAGGGGCTTATAGACGTAGTGACGGAACCCATCTGATCCGGGATCTAGTGTAGTTACGAAAAGAAGGGCAGAACCCCTGTTCCAACCAAATAGATATTAATAAAAGACACTGTTTTAAGTAAACTTGAGGATTCTAATTTGCATATTGCACGAGCCTTCACTCAAACACCTACCCCGAGTCTAAACCTTTCCTATCCCTTTCCAGCCGAGAAAGAAGTGGGTGAGAACACCGGTCGGCGACTTGTTAGCGCAGTAATCCTCGGACAGGATTCGCCAGAATCCTCAGTTTTGTCAGCTTTTCAGTGTCAAAATGGCCAACATGGTAATCCACAACGGTAATAACCAAGCAGTTGGAGGGGCTATCCCAGTTCAACCCAAGCCTCACATCTGGTATGATGTATGTGATTGCGAAGACTGCCTAGAGTATGAGTATCAAGAATGGATCAATGAGGACGCTCCTTCAAGGAAGAAGAAGAAGAGAAAGTCCACACAGCAGAAGCTTAAGGAAAGATACGAAGCTGGGGACAAGAGCGTAGGAACTTTGGGAGAGCCTTCGGGCAAGTTCGACTACTATGTCAATTATGCCAAGGAACCTGTCAAGGAACCCGTCACCCCAAGCGCAGTCCAGCCTAATATCCCTATGATCAGTGATCCTCTTGAAGCAGAAAGTGCTGAATTTGTGGCCATTGTGAAGTTCAATGAGAAGCTAGCAGATCTAGAAGCAGAACACAGAAAGCCTATTGAATACATAGCCAGTCAAGGAAGAATTAAGATCCCCTCTGAAGAAGACTTCATCAGCATTATCCAGGCTAACCCTTCTGTTGGCTACACTGACAAGGTCGTGGTGTCCAAGATCGGAAAGAGAAAATGAGTTATCGGCAATGCATTGATAAGATGAGCCGGACCCTTCGGATCAATGAGTCCAGTCGCTACGGAAGAGCTAGCTGAAAGATTGCAACAAGTTACTTTAGTTCCCTCACCATCTTTCCACGCACGCACATCAATGATTTCCGGCAAGCTTTTGATCGGTTCGAAGTCTCCAACTTTCGAAGAACGCTGGCAAGACTGCTACTCCTGGCAACAAGAAGAAGGAGTGAGATCCGGTCCAACCCTTGTCAAGTCCCCTCAAGTCAATAAGTAGTGTAGGGTCCAGAGTCGGTGTTGTCTATTCGGTTGAGTCAGGAATCTTCAAATTCCGAGTCCTCGTAGTCATCCAAAGGCCTCACGCCCGAGGATTATGAAAATGTAATCGATGTCATCTTTCCCCTTATCATGAATGAAATGACAAATCTTTGATTATCCTCTTATTGCCAACTTAACAAATGATAAATTAACTCAAAACTTAACAACAGCTTAATAATGAATCATTTGAACAAGATGCAAACACACTAAACGAACAATACATTAAAGAAATCTTTAAGGTGTTTCATAAAAAGAGGAAAACCGGGCCCAAGGCCGAGGAGGTTTTGATAAGTGTGAACTTGGGTACTATTGAGGAACCTAAAGAGACACAGATTGGAAGCTTCTTCCGGGGGTTGAAAGGGATAGATTGATCGAGCCGCCGTAGAATACGTCGACGTGTTTGCATGGTCATACAAAGATATGCCGGGGCTAGCCAGTTCGATAGTAGAGCACAGAATCCCTCTAGCACCAGATGCTAAGCCAAGAAAGCGTAAACCGAGAAAGATTAAGCCGGAATGGTCTCTACAGGTCAAAGAAGAAATTGAGAAGCTACTACGGGTAGGGTTCATCAGAGTTATTGAATACCCGACATGGTTGTCCAACATTGTGACCGTAACCAAGGCCAATGGGAAGGTACTGCTCGTGTGGATTTCCGAGATCCGAACAAGGCCGGCCCAAAGACGACTACCCTCTCGCCAAACATAGACATCTGGTGGACTCCACCGCCAACTACGAAGTCAAATCCTTCGTTGATGGTTTTGCAGCTACAACCAGATCAAGATGGCCGAGGAAGACCAAGAAAAATGTGCCTTCACCACACCATGGGGACCTCTTGTTATACAATAATGCCATTCGGGCTCAAGAATGCCGGGCTACTTACCAAAGGGCAGCGACCGCGCTTTTTCATGACATGATCCACAAGGAGATTGAGGTCTACGTAGATGACATGATAATCCACTCCAAAGGAGAAGGTGGGCGGCGACTTTGTTGACCTACGAAAATTCTTCGAGAGGCCGAGACAGGCATTCCATGAGACTAAACCCCGCCAAATGCACCTTCGGAGTGACAAGGGGAAAAGTGCTCGGAGTACATGGTCACGGAGCGAGGTATAGAAGTTGACCCCGAAAGATCAAAGCCATCATGGATATGAGGCCACCTCAAACCCAGACGTAAGTCAAGAGCTTCATGGGTAAATTGCAAGACATCACCGTTTCATCAATCGGTTGACCACTATGTGCGAGCCCATCTTCAAGCTCATGAAGAAGAATGTGGACACGAGAATGGACCGAAGAATGCCAGATGCCTTTGACCGCATCAAGGCATACTTAGTACATCCCCGGTACTATGCCCCCACATAGACGTAAGCCTCTTCTCGCTTCCATCTCATTGATCGCGGACATGGCCAGGTTGGGGCTATGCTTGCTCGGGAGAAGAAAGACTCTCGGGTAGAAAACGCCATTTACTTTGTCCGTAGGAAGCTACGGGGAGTGAGCTCAATTACTCAGCATGTGAAAAGACTTGTGCGGGAGGCGGGTGCAGGTAGTCGGCAAGTTGAAGCATTATATGCAAGCCCACCCCGTGAATTTGGTCTCGAAAATGGACCCCATCAAGTACATCTTTGACAAGCCTTCCCTATCGATGCGTTTAGCGAAGTGGTCCTTCTTCTTAGCGAGAATACGACATCAACTATGTGACCAGAAAGGCCATCAAGGGTCAAGTATTGTCGAGATCACTGGCGAATTTCCCCGATAATGAAGACAGAGGGCACGAACCCCAATTTCCAGATGAAGGGATCTTTGCGGTTGAGCCTCGAGAATAGATGGCAATTGTTCTTTGACTTGAGCCGCTAACAAAAGAGGAAATGGTGTAGGAATGCTATTGGTCGATCCGAAAGATGAGCATACCCCCATAGCCCTCAAGTTGAACTTTCCCGCCACGAACAATGTCGCCAAGTATGAAGCCCGCATTGCTTTGGTTTGGAGGCCGCCTTAGAAAGAAATGTCAAGGAGCTCGAAGTTTACGGAGACTCGGCCACGATCATCAACCAAGTCTCCAACAAGTGGAAGACTGTGGACCCTAATCTACAACGATATCATGCCCATATGGAGGAGTTGACTGGACGGTTCAGAGAAGTGACTTTCCACCACTTGCCGAGGGAAAAGAACAGATTCACAGATGCCCTAGCTACTCTAGCCTCATTGGTAGAGATCCCCGAGGGAAAAGCCATAAAGCCCTTCAGAGTGGGTAGAAGAGAAGCCCCAGCCTTACGTTTGTGAAGTGGACACAGGACCCGAGCCTATAAAGGAACCTCGGTACAATCGTATTTACCAATTCCTCAAAGACGGAGAGTCGCCTTTCGGAGACGAAGAAGGTAGACCGAAAGAAGGTGTCGAGCCAAGAGCTTACAAGCCCCGAAAAGGTTGGCTTCTCATTATGTCATTCTAGGAGGCAACCTATACAAGAAACGGTATCAAGGACCACTCCTCTTATGTGTCACTCAAGAAAGAGCCAGAGAGTTGATGACCGAAGTCCACAATGGTCCTCGCGGTCCTCACATGAATGCCGAGAGCCCCGATGCAAGTGATCCTCGAATGGGTTACTACCGGATCTCCATGGAGACAGACGTTCAAGACGTCCGAACCTCGCGACAAATGCCGGCGGTTTGCCAACCTCAACCATCTCCCACCTCACGACTGCACCGCATGACGACTCCTTGGCCGTTTGCAACTTGGGGCATTGACGTGATAGGGAAAATATCCTCAACAGAAGCAATGGGCACGAGTTCGTGTTGGTAGCCATCGACTACTTCACAAAGTGGGTAGAGGCCAAGTCCTACAAGGTCCTCACTTCCGTAAAAGTGGCCCAAGCTTCATCAAAGAAAACATAATGTGCTATATGGGGTGCCCAACGAGATCATTTCGATAATGGGTCACACTTCGAAGGAGACTGCGATAGACTGCGTCGAATCGAGTTACTCGCCACAAGTCATCCCCGTACAGCACCTCGACCAATGGAGCCGTGGAAGCCGCTAATAAGACACTCGAGCGGATCATCCGGAAGATGGCCACCCGTGGTCGTGATTGGCCCGAAAAGCCGCACCTAGCACTCGGGGCTACGTAACGTCCGTCGAATGTACCACAGGAGAAACTCCTTTTGCTCCTAACTTACGGGATGGAAGCAGTGTTACCAGCTGGAGTTGGAAATCCCGTCATTAAGGGTCCTCCCGGAAAACAAAGTGTTAATGAAGTGGAATGGTTGCGCAGCCGGCATGATGAGTTAGCCCTCGTTGACGAGAGAAGGCTAAAAGCCATGGAACACACCCGAGCCTACCAGAGGCGAATGGCCAGAGCGTTTGATAAAAAGGTCAAGGCCGTAGACATCAAAGAGGGTGACTTAGTGCCGAAAGTAAAGCCCCTACCGCAGACAACCCCGGGAAAATGGGAACCCGTCCGGATCGGCCCTTATGTGGTGCGTAAGATATTATCGGGAGGAGCCATGAAGCTTGCGTACTTGGATGGCAATCCCTTTGTCCACCCACCAATAACGGTGATAAACTCCGAAGATACTATGTCTAATAAAAAAAAAAAAAAGAAAAGAAAAAAAAAAAAAAAAAGTGCAAAAAGAGTAATGCCCACTAGGCCGAAAACCCCAAAAAGGGCGGTCTAGGCAAAAGACAAAGGTTGCACATAAAAAAAAAAAAAAAAAAAAAAAGAAAAAAAAATCTTAGTGCAAAAAGAGTAATGCCCACTAGGCCGAAAACCCCAAAAAGGGCGGTCTAGGCAAAAAAAATGGCCGCACACGAAAAAAAAATTGGTTCACCGTAATGAACTACGTAGACTGAGCCCCTTAGCCTTTCTTGTAAAAGGGGAACGTAGGCAGCCATATATGGTTCGGTCTAAACAATAAAAAGGACAATCAAGCTTCCATGAAGTGCGTCCTAAATAATAAAGGGTATTTCAGCTTTTCATAAAACGGGTCCCAATCAATAAAGACATTTGAATTTCCATGAAATGTGTCTTGATTAATTTTTAAGATAATATGCCTTGTTCATTACAAGTTAAAAACTTCTTGATGAGTTCAAGCACCTGCCTACCTCTTGACTCGCTAACCTCGCTAAAAAGATCTAAAATACAATAAAATGCCTAAATAAACTAATGTGTTTGCAAAATGGCAATAAGGGAATCCTAAGAAAAGATCCGTCGCCGTCATTCGCCGAGTCTTCTTTGGTCTTCTTCCCTTTTCCTCGGCCCCGTCGAGTCTTCTTCCTCTTTTTGTCTATGATGTCGGTATCCCTCATCTCGACCTCTCGGTATCCTCACCGGAGCCTCTACCAACCCCGTGTCAATGAGTGCTCTCTCTATCCGAGCACGAGTCCGCACCTCCTCCCTCTCGAGCCTCGCCAAAGGAGCGACCCTCGGACAACCTCTTGTACCGAGCCTCCATATCTCGACCAAGTCACCTGACCGGTTATGGCAACTCGCCTTAGCCTCGCCTCCCTCGAGTCCTACTCGAGTCGCAGCCGCCTCCCAATAAAGCTCGACGTCTATCCTCCAAGATAACCTTCCGAGTCGCTCCCATCTCCCTCTCGTACTACCCCAAGTAGACAAAGGGTCAAGATGGTGCTTTTCCCGCTCCCGAAGATAGCCCCGGGTGGGAAAGCAAAGTATGTCCAAGCCCTCGAGAAGAAAGAGAAGCCGGGCCGGATCACTCATGTCCAATGACACCACCTCCATGGTCCGGATGTCCTCCCAATCACTCAAAGGCTCCCGTAAAGCCCCAAACTCGCCCGGATACCAAGCAGGTATGTAGAAGGGCGACCACAGGTAACTCGGAACCCTCACAACATAAGACTCTGAAATATCCTCCCCGGTCCGCAACCTCCAATGTGGTATCCACCAACGGATGTCCGAAGTGGATAGCCTAGCCATCATCGCCTCCCGCCTACCCCTGTCTCGCCGCCTAGGCGCACCTCTCCGAGAAATCACCCAAGGGCACCGAGTCGGCAAAGCCCTGTGCAAAGCCCCGAGCCTCTCTGCAGCCTACGAGAGTCAACATAGCCAGGACTCCTGGACCTCATGAAATGGTCTCCCGAGCCATCCCGTCGATCCCATGAAATGTCTCTCCCAAAACCAATGGGACAATATCCTTCCCACCCCCGCAGCCTCTCGACCATGTCCAAGAGGCCACTATGACAGATCCCCACGGACTCAAAGCAGTGAACAAAACAGAGAATACGCAGAGAATGAAAGCATCCATAGCCACCGTGGTCGCAGCCATATCCGGGAAACCCAAACTCCGCCCGGGATATCGTAAAGGTCAATCCTATCCGGGGCTACCATCATCCTCTCAGCCTCTCCCAAAGGAATCTGGGCAGAAAAGATGCAAGCTTTACCGTCACCGGCACGTCTCCGATCAGCGGAATAGATATAGCCTCGCCTCGGGACCCCCAATCAAGGCTCAAGTCTTCGTGCGTTGGGACAATTTCGTTGTAAGAGAAGCAAGAAACATGTCTCCTGACGTCCCCGTAACTTTGCCGCGGCTCTCAACAGCTTCCCAATCGGGCGGGAGATCCCTCAAATGCCATAAAGACTTGATCTTGAAGGAAGAATCAAGCAGTCCCTTGTGATTTTGGAAGTTATGTCTCGCCCAAGATTGAAGACCGGATAGAAAATGGTCTCGCTTCCCTTTGCAATCCGACGGGCTTCTCCATCGCAAAGTGTTCAAAGATGGTGCTTTTCGGTCCAAAATATGCTTCGGGAACAATTGGGACAAGTCTAGAGGGAAAATGAAATGAAATGGCCAAGCCTTGCTTTTATTCGTAAAATAACCAGCTGCATGTAACCGTTAGCCGCACGGCTTCATTTTCCCTCAAGGCCATGCCGCACGGCTACATTAGCCCTCTGCAGAAATTCTGCAAAGAACCAAAGTTGCTGCCCAAGGGAGTTTTCACCCCACTTTCTCAACCAAAACCCGTACAAAAACATATCCGTAAGCCATTCAAGCATTTATATACCATTATAAATCATTTTGGCCTGGCCACCCCAATTCCAAGCAAAAATCGCCCCAAGGCTCAAATAATATGCAAATTGAAAAAGCATAAATTAGAAAAGTAAATAAAATGTAAATACAATGTTTTCGCCCCATCGGCGCCCAAATAAAGCAAAAATAAGCGAAGTGTGCATAAAAATTGTTCATTGTTTGTTTTCGTTCCAAATCTATTCTAGAGACCTCCTAGGCCTCCGATTCTTCTTCCTCCTCATCGCCGCTCAACTCATAGATGCTAGCCTCCCTCATCAAGTCCTCCCGGTCGCTCACGTCGACAAATGGACATTATCGTGCCCGTACTCACCACCGCCTGCATCGTCGCCGTTGGGTCCCCGCCCGAGGCATGGCACCGGAAGAGTACTCCGAGGCCGACGAGGTAGACGCCGTGCCCCGACGTGCCGCTCTCTCTTGCGCCTGTGCTCCCGCGTGCATCCGCCGCCGCTTCGGGCGCAGCCGCCTTTCCTCGAAGAGACCGGCACATGTCCTTCCAGCCCCTATTCTCGCCCGACTCACCTATCGTAAGTGCGAGCCGGAACCCGAGAAAAAAAGAGAAAAATCTCGTAAAATCTCGTAAAATTGCAAAAGCGTAAAAATCCGAAAGCTAAAAAGGGAATAAGACCCTAAGAGTATACTTACAAAGTGCTATCAAAGGCAAGGTGTACCGGGGCTCCCTAGCATCGGGGACAGTATCCTCATCCTCCTGCACTCCATGGACCACATAGGACAGATGCGCAGGAGGGATCGGCGGGTCGCAGGCTCATCCTCCCCATATCCCCGAGTGACCGCTAGCTTCACTAGCTTTTGTGGCGTCCTCAGCGCCGCTCCACAAACACAACGTAGGGGTGTCCATGTCAAAGTGCTCCTCTCGCAGCCCACGCCGCCCGGTACCTCGCTATCTCATCCTCTCGGCCAATCCTCGGGCCGTAGCATCCGTGGCTGGAGGATCCCGAGGAGTAATGGCGTCCAATGGAGGGACATGGCCACGCCGCTCGAGAAACGGTCCCCAAGTAAATGACATCACATGTCGCCCAGTGAGCCACCTCCTCTCGCTCGTCGCCTCAATGGCATCTCCCCAAAGAAAATCTCCTGATACCGCCCCAAGGGTAGAAGTCCACTCCGTCGTGCCCATCCTCGTTGATGACCGGCCTCACCATTTTGTAATCGAAGGTAATCCGGGTCTTCCCCGTGAATTTATCTCTCGCATCTCCTCCAAATAACCATAGCAAGGAAGATGGTGACATCACTCGTGGTTCCAAGGGAAGAACCCGATCACCTCGCAAAACCAGCCCGCATGTTCAAAACATCAAAAGGTCATTCTCTCTCTTATAAAAGTCTCAAGACAGAAAAGAGAAAAGAAAAAAGAAAGGAGACTACCTCAAGGGCAAATGAGAAGCACCCATGGAAGCACTTTGTTCCGACTGTACATGTCCAACGAGAAGTACAACTCCGCCAATCCGGCCTCTCCCCAAGAGACCGTCCCTATCCCATCCACATCCTCCAGAGAGTCGAGGAGGCAAGTCATAGCTAGCGTCCTGCACTAGCAAAGATAGTGATCGATAGCATCAACCATATGAATGCTCTAGCCACCAAGGCTGGCCACATCATTAGCAAGAAAGTTCTCGCATGCAAGTCTCGAATCAAGCTACCTCGACGTTCCGCTGCCTCCATCCCCACCCCTGAATCAGCTCAAACCCTACCAAAGCCCGGAACTCCTCGGCCGTAATGTGGTCTCTCCAAGTCACGGGCCTCCCGGTGAACCGTAGGCCGCAATAGCCGTGAAATCGGCAGAGTCACCGTAAGCTCTCCCGCATCGTGTGAAAGCTATGTGTACCGTCCCACCGTAACTCGTAAAGGGCCCGGATCAAGCCCTTGCTCTTCGAGGTGATGTGAACACCCATGCCGATAGCCTCTACAAACGCATCCAGGCCGGGAGCCCGCACCAGCTGCTTGGGATTCACCCCATTCTTCTCAAAATCCGGCATCCTCTGCCTAAGCTTAACCGCTATCTCCGATGGTCCTCTAGACTTGTTCTCCTCGTAGACAAGCACAAAGAAAAAAAGAAGTGTCACCCTTCATCATTTTCAAAAGCATGCATATATTCACAAAAAAATGCACATGTTTTCAAAAGAAAATCATTCACAAAAGTTTTTCTAGCATTATTTGCATCAAAAAGCGTCTTTCATCACTTGAAACGCGTCATGTCCCCGTTGCTTTCCTAAGGCACAAAATCATAATTTTCACAATTTTTGCACATAAGCATTATTCTTTCAAAATGGCATGCATGAATCATTTTCATCTTCCAAAATCATGTTTTCTCATTGAAAATCAGAATTTTGACCTAGTTCTAGCACAAAGCAAGAACTCCGTCTCATATTTTGAAAAATTCTCATTCTTACTTCATTTTGCGAGAAAAAGTGAGTCATTCTCATAATTTTTGTCAAACAAGTTGCACATGCATATTCTTAGCCTCATAGGTTGTTCATGCATCTCAAAATCATTCAAAAAAATCATTCAAAAAATCCTAAAATTCGGGTCAAGCCCTAAATCATTCAAAAATCAAGCAAAATCATCGGATTTGAGCAAAATGAGAATGCTTACCCCAACCGATCGCGGGTTCGTTGATTTATGCTCCCTTCTCCCCGGGTAAAGCTCCGATGGAGGCGTAAGGAAGTCATACTTCCTCTCCGTCCGAACGAGCTCTTTTCTCCTCCTTCTCGCAGCCGCGGAGATGTTCCTTCTTGCTTGCCTCGGTATGGGATTGCCCTCCGAATCCATTCCATTCGATAGAAGCAAAGGGAATTGAAGAATTTTGAAGAAATTCTCTCCTTTCTCTCTCTCTTCCTCGGCAGTTCTTGGGCGGCAATAATGCCCAATGCCCGTTCAAACCTGTTTTAAATAATCTGGAAAAAACAGGTCTCTAGCCGTACGGCTCCTTTTTCTCCATCTCATGCCGGGTGGCTTCATTCGCTCCGAGCGTAAATTACAATCCCGCCCCGGACCTTCCACTTGGGCATGCAATTTCCGTTATCTTTTAACCAAGATAACATCTTTTCGTAAAATATCCCTTATCTCTTTAGCAATCAAGCTTTATTCCCGCCGCCTCCGTTAATTCCGTTATAACGGGATAACGCTAGGTGACAACCTCCGAATTGTCAAAACTCTAAACTGAGCCTACCTCTATCCAGAATAGTGACGTACGCTCAAGTTTCTCTCAACTTAAGCTACCTCTATCCCGAATAGTGACGTACGCTCAAGTTTCTCTCAACTTAAGCTACCTCTATCCAGAATAGTGACGTACGCTCAAGTTTCTCTCAACTTAAGCTACCTCTATCCCGAATAGTGACGTACGCTCAAGTTTCTCTCAACTTAAGCTACCTCTATCCAGAATAGTGACGTATGCTAAGTTTCTCTCAACTTAAGCTACCTCTATTCCGAATAGTGACGTACGCTCAAGTTTCTCTCAACTTAAGCTACCTCTATCCAGAATAGTGACGTATGCTAAGTTTCTCTTAACTTAAGCTACCTCTATCCCGAATAGTGACGTACGCTCAAGTTTCTCTCAACTTAAGCTACCTCTATCCCGAATAGTGACGTACGCTCAAGTTTCTCTCAACTTAAGCTACCTCTATCCCGAATAGTGACGTATGCTAAGTTTCTATCAACTTAAGCTACCTCTATCCCGAATAGTGACGTACGCTCAAGTTTCTCTCAACTTAAGCTACCTCTATCCCGAATAGTGACGTATGCTAAGTTTCTCTCAACTTAAGCTACCTCTATCCCGAATAGTGACGTACGCTCAAGTTTCTCTCAACTTAAGTTACCTCTGTCATGAATAGTGACGTATGCATTGGCAACCCATATCTCTGATTCGAAAGAGATTGAGACGTATGCTCAAGTCATTGGCAACCCATATCTCTGATTCGAAAGAGATTGAGACGTATGCTCAAGTCATTGGCAACCCATATCTCTGGTTCGAAAGAGATTGAGACGTATGCTCAAGTTTTTCAAACTTTAGCAACCCATATCTCTGATTCGAAAGAGATTGAGACGTATGCTCAACTTCACCAAACTCTAACTACCTCTATCCACTCGATAGTGACGTAAGCTCTAGTGTCAATCAGGTGACATCCTCCAGTAATTGTCAATCAGGTGACAGCCTCCATTAATTGTCAAAATCTCAAGAATCCTAGACATCGTTCCTAGCTATCTAGTGATGCTTGAACTACGATCAAGGCTTGATTCCTCCGGGATACGTAGGTAGCCTTTTATAAAAGGTCCAAACCCATTCGACCACTTTGGTCACCCCGTTTCTTTGTCACTCCTCGGTGATAAAGCGCCCCTCATAGAAGTTCGGATATCCGACCACCTGGGTCACTCCTAGCATATCCCCGCAGGATCAATTGCTTGACCTCCTAGGTCATTTTCTCTTCTTTTTCCCCAAAGAAGAGACCGCTTTCTTCTTCCTTCCCAAATGGATCCTAATTCCGAACTACGGCTGGCTTGATTCCTCCGGATACGTAGGTAGCCTTCCAAAAGGTTCAGCCACTCGACCGTCTTGGTCACCCAATCCGTCTCGGCATTCGCCAGATCGGATCCTTTTCTATCGACAACCCCACTCGCCTTGCAAGTGACGTTGCCGAGGGGCTTCTGTAAGTACCCAAATCTGGCTCATGCCTTCCGGTTAAATTTCCTGGCAATTTCGGTAAGTTTTCCGGTAATTCCCCAGACCTTTCTAGTGTTCCGGAAACATTCCGGAACTGTTTTTAATTAAATAAAGGCTGAAGGGAATCCTTCCTAATTAAGAAACACGTTTTTCTTAATTAGGAGGGAAGGTTCTAGAATAATGCCACCTTGCATGGTTCTAGAATGCTGAGTCACAATGGATAAGCCCGCACGGCTGCATTAGCTCGCTGCTTCTGACCGCACGGCTTCATTAGCCTTATCCAGACTGCCTATAAATAGAGCCCTCCTCTACCCATTTCAAAAAAACAACAAGACACACAATAGAGATACAATACACTCACAAACACAATCAGACGTGAAGAACACCCTTGAAGGCTCAAGAAGGCGAAGAAGAAGCTCAAGAAGCCATCTCCCTCCTCCTTGAAGACCCAAGACGAACCTCTCCTCCTAGCTCCGTCCGAAGAAGCGAAGGAAACGATTGGTAACCTCGCACGCCCTAACCTTGCATTTTAATTGATATACTTGCTCATTGCATTCATATATCTTGCTTGGGACTTGGCATTTATTCATAAAGATCATTTCTTTATCATCCCCCTTTCCCTTTTGCATGCATTAAGACCTCATTTGTCATAAAAATGTAGTCTTTTTTTTCATAAAGGTGCATCCTTTGCACCTAAAACCCCTATTTTCAAATAAAAATGTTATCTTTATGCATCATTTGCATATAAAGATCAAATCTTTTTCAATAAAAATGCATCCTTTGCATCAAAAACCTTTTTTTCAATGCATCATTTGCATAAAAATCCTATCTTTATGCATCATTTGCAATAAAGATCCTTTCTTTAAATCAAAAAGCATCATTTGCAAACATAAAAATGTCATCTTTTCATTAAAGAGTCATTTTTTCATCATACATTTCCCTTTCCCCCAACCTTGGAACGGACCGGTGTAAAAAGATCCTATCTTTACATCGTTCCTTCCATTAAAGGTTCATGATTTCTTTAGGAAAAGGATAACCTTGAACCCTATATCTCCGATTATCGCTTAAGAATGAGTATGAAGCCTCTATACGAGCTCGACCGTCTTAAAGCGTAGGATTGATGGGCTAAGGACATTCCTTCCTAAAGAACCTCATCTTTGACCACAAAGAGAGTCATTCTCTCGATCACGCAAGTCCCGAGGGTCCCGAGGTTTAAAATGCGATGATCACAAGTCACAAGATGAGGACGGGATCATAATCCCAAATACATAAATTCCAAGGAATCCCGAGCGACAACCAACAAATGGTTTGTACGTCCGGAAGATAACTTGGGACATTTCCCCCTTTTACTCTCAAACACATGCACACAAAGAAAGCACGCAAGCAAGCACGATTAATGAAATCTTGGGAGACTTGCTCCGGCAAGGCACTTTGGGTGAACGCCAAACGTTCTTCCCAAGGGGTAACTTAACCTCCGAACCCAAGTAAAAACCTTTTTTTCAAAGTTTTGAGGTAATCAAAATGGCGTGGCGACTCCGTTTTTCAAATAACTCGGATGTCTTCAAACTCGCGTGAATCCAACACAGAATTTGGGGCACACATTCACAGTTTGGCGACTCCGCTGGGGAAAATCCCAAAGGAGAAAAGCTTCTATTTTCAAAACAAACTAAAATCGATACTCGGTATATAGGTGGAAACCACTTACCCTTCCTGTACACTCCCTGACGTGGGAGTTGGGATAACCGGTGGTTTAACAATCCACGTACCAGTATCCCTTTTCGAAAAACAATTTTGAAAAATAAAAGAAAGCTTTTCCCTTTGAGCGGGTTAGACTCCCATCGCTGATTTCATTAATCATGCTTGCTTTCTTTACCATGCATTGCATCATTTGCATCTTGGAATCTTTGCATACTTTGAACGGGAAACAACCCGAAAAATAGCAAAAGGAGTGGAACCTGGAAAATTGATCCATGCGGTCGCACGGCTCAATCCTCCTTGGGATTCGACCGGGCGACCTCAAAGTGGCAATTCCACCAGGAAAAATCATGGTTAATCGGCAAGCCTAGCGGCTTGGGGCTATTCGGCTCCATGGTGGCCAAATTTAGGGCTCCCCGAGAAAGAATTTACGTGCTTATGTGTTGCATTTTCCCCATCCCGAAAATCATTCCTTTAAAACACATTTATGAAAATCTCTCGTTTTAACTCAAAAGGAACATTTTTAGGAGACCGCACACTACGCGCACACGATATATCCCGTACACTTTTGCACGCACGTCCTTCAAACCCGAGGGTGGTTCCACTGCCACGGACACTTACGATGCTCCTCGGCGCGCACTAATCATCCCAACCTCCCCATGGCAAACAAAGTGTCGACCAATGCACAGTCCGTGTCACACATTTCAAAAAACCGTGACTTTTGGTTGGTTTTTGGTCTAGTCCGTGTCATATAGCCCAGTTGCATACCCACGTAAAGGTCAAGCCTTAGCTCATAACGGAAGCCAAGATTGTCGCTCAAGCAAAATTCTGCCGAAATTCCGACAAGGAAAAATCGGTGGGATCTTGACTCCGACATTGACTATTGACCTTGACCTGCACGGAATGCGTAAGAGTCAAGACCGAGTCTTTGCCAACAAATCAAAAGATCTTTCGCTCAAGCGAAGCTCTGCTAAAATTCCGACAAGGAAAAATTGGCAAGATCTTGACCCGGCATTGACTTCGATTCTAACTCACGCCCGGCGTATGCAACGAAGTTCAATGTGACACTGTGTCATCCGGCATTGACTCCGATTCTAACTCAAGCTTTTAAAGAAATCAAGACATACCTCGGGCAGCCACCTCTACTCAGCAGCCCGGTGCCCGGGGAAGAGCTCTTTCTATTTTTAGCAGTTATTGATCTGGCAATAGCTGCTGTTCTTGTAAGGGAGGAGAATAACTCCCAAAAACCAGTTTATCATGTATCCAAGGCACTGTCCGCCGTAGAAGGGCGTTATCTTAATATAGAGAAGTTAGCTTACGCCTTGCTTGTATCTGCTCGAAAATTAAGAGCTTACTTTTCTGCACATCCTATAACTGTACTAATTGAGGCTCCGCTTAGAAAGGTTTTACACAAACCAGAGTCCTCGGGGAGAATGCTAGCTTGGTCTATCGAGCTCACTGAGTTCCAGATCACCTACTCCCCGAGAAAGACAATCAAAGCGTAGGCCTTAGTTGATTTTGTGGTGGAATCATCATTTAAATTGGCGGACAGCGACCTTGGAAAAAGAAAGCGGGCAGAATCAGAAGAAGCCCCAGATAGCCCGAGCACGGAAATTATAAAGCCAAAGGAATGCCCAGAAGAAGTATGGACTTTATTTGTGGACGGATCTGCGAGCAGGTTAATTAGTGGAGCGGGCATACTTCTGATCGCACCCTGCGGGGAGAAATTTAAGAGGGCCTTGAGATTCAAGTTCGAGGCATCTAACAATCAGGCTGAGTATGAAGCAATTATAGCAGGCATGGAATTGGCAAGAGACTTGGGAGTTCATAATATAGAGATCAACAGTGACTCTTAGCTCATAGTTAATCAAATTAGGGGGGAGTATGAAACTATCAACCCAGTGCTAACTCAGTACTGCGGCCTTGCAAAAGCCCTCATCAAAAATTTCACCTACTATGAGCTAAACCAAGTCACGAGAGAGGATAATGTGGAAGCAGACCTCCTCTCCAGAATAACCGATCAAGAAATTGTTGACTTAGAGATAGATTGCCAGATTGAATTCACGGAGAGACCTGCTATAGATCGAATTCAGATAAACAATATTGAGGATCAAGTAAGGGACTGGGTAGATGAGATCAAGGATTACATCGAGAAGCAGACCCTCCCCGAGGATCCAGCAAAGGCTAGAGCCATCAGAACGGTGTCCGCGAAATACCTCGTCCTCGATGGGGTACTTTTTCGGCGATCATTCACCAAGCCCTTGCTGAGATGTGTCAAAACTCACATGGTCACCAACTTACTCTATGAGGTTCATGAAGGAGTTTGTGGTGGACATCCTGGTGCTCGCACTCTCTCAGACAAAATCAAATTCCAAGGATTCTTTTGGCCTACAATGAGAAGAGATGCGCAGGAGTATGTGAGAAAATGTGATAAGTGCCAGAGATTTGCGGACATCCCTAGACTACCATCAACAGAGAAAACTTTGTTCGTACCATCGTGGCCGTTTGATACGTGGGGGATTGATCTCATTGGACCATTCCCAACTGCTCGAGGAAGCATTAAGTACACCGTGGTGGCCGTTGATTATTTTACCAAATGGACAGAGGCCAAGGGCTTAGCCACTATCTTCGAGGAGAATACCATCAATTTTGTCCACGATCACATCTATTGTCGATTTGGGGTTCCCCGAGCAATAATTTCAGACAATGCCACCCAATTCCCTGCGAAATTCACTGCTGAATGTGTGAGAATGAAGGTGAAACATCATCAGTCCGCAGTTGCTTACCCTCAGGAAAACGGCCAAGCTGAGGCCGCGAACAAACTAGTCCTGACCGCCCTAAAGAAAAACTTGGAGGGGCGAGGAGGACGATGGTTGGACGAGCTCCAGACCGCATTATGGGTTGTCCGCACCACTCTAAGAAATTCTACAGGAGAAACTCCTTTCTCGCTCACGTACGGGTCAGAGGCAATGGCTCCAGTTGAGGTTGCCCTACCCTCGTACAGAGTCACATACTTCGATGAGTCTCAAAACGAGGCAAACAGAAGGTGTGACCTGGACGATCTCGAAGAAAAGAGAATGCGGGCAAGGGAAAAAATGGTGAACTACAAGCAGAAGGCGAAGAAGCACCACGACAAAAGAGTAAATAGGAGGAGTTTCTCAGTTGGAGATTGGGTACTCAGAAATGTGGAGGTCCAAGGGACCCAACCTGGTTTCAACAAACTGTCCCCGAAATGGGAGGGTCCATATGAGGTCACCAAAATAGTCAAGGAGGGCACCTACATATTGCGAACAAAGGAAGGAAAGGACCTCAAGCACACTTGGAATAGTGATCATCTTAGAAAGTACTTCTTTTGAAATCGTTGTAATTTTTTGAGGGAGTATAGACCCCTATATATTAGTACGAAGTTACCATCAAAATTTTTGTGCAAAACTGTTATAAACTCCATTCCCACCAACCTCAAGAGGGTTGATGCCCGCAAGCGGATGCCAGTGGGTTCAAGAGCCAACATATGAGCTCCTACCCACTGATGTGCAAAGATCCATTAAGATCCGCAAGCCTATATGGGTACAAAGGCCGCTAAGCCCGTACTCGATCGCGGGGAGGATACTCTGTCTTGCCCACGTGACACCACCAAGAAAAAGTGGATATAGATGAACGTGGGTACAAAGGCCATGATGCCCGTACCTACGGACTCTAGTGGGGACAAAGACCTGAAGTCCGGACCCACTAATTGTGCGAAGGACCTCGTTAGGGCCGTTACTCGCATGCCTGTATGTAACAAAGGCCTACATATAAGCCCGCTTACATGATTGCCATAAGACCCTCACAAAAAACTCCAGGGGGTTTTGAATAAAGAGTCAAAAAGCGTGAACCTCCAATAAGGGGATACAGATGCCAGTGGGTTAAAGGGCCTCTATGCTAAATATGCTCCTACCTACTGTTGCGTAGACAATAGCCTCACGGCCACCTTCTACATGCCCTATGAAAGTAGCTTGCCTTGGCTGCTTTTGACTTACACCACAGCTCGCAAGGCTGGGAATAAGTGTAAATGGATGAGAGTGATCAAACAAGTTTAACAAAGCCAAATAGACAAACGGGGTTAAGGCCTCAAAGTTTGTCACAAGGCTAAACAAACGCGGTCACAGAAAAATAGGGCTGACTCTCACAAAAAACTCCAAGGGGTTTTGAATAAAGAGTTAGGAAAACACAAAAAATGCGGGCAAAGGGCCTATTAAGCTTTTGACCCCGGAAGGAGAGTATAAAATTTAGTTGTTAGTCCAAAAACGCCGGAAAAAGTAAGGGCAAGAATGCAAGTACTAAGGTACTCAAATATTGCTAACACTTAAAGCAGCCTACGAGGACAAACAATTAAGAGAAAAATTATGAAAAAATGCCTCTATTTCATTAATAGAAAAATTTACAAGGGTCCTACCATCTATTACAACAAGAAAAAACAAAAAATCCTAAGCTATTGGAGCTTTGTCCTTGGGATCCTCGATGACCATATCTGTGGCCGCACACCCTGTGCCCGCTTCTGAGGCCGGGGTTGGAGAAGGAAGGCTGGTCACAAGAATCTCTGAAATAGGGTCAGATGAGGGCTCAGCGGAGACCGGAGTGGGGGCTGCCCGCTGGGGAAACAGATCACCAATGGCCGGTCCGTTAGGAAGGACGCGAGCAAGGGCCTCCACCAGCGGTACCGCCTCCTCCCCGAATCTCAGCGCATCTAGCTCGGCAATAAGGCCAAGGGCAGTAACTTCGGCCACAGGCGGCAAGGAGGCCGCTACGGCTAGATCTAAACCCTTGACCTCATCTTCGGACAAGGGAACTAATGCATGCCCGGGTAGGCACTCCGCGTCAGTAGCAACCAGTGAGCCGATCACGGCCAACTGCTGCACGGAGAACTTGCCTGTGGCCGCGAAGTTCTGAATCTGTGTCCGGACACCGGCCTCGTACTGAGACAGATTCTCATCATTCAGCCAGGTCTTGAATTCTTCGGAGTTTTTATACTCCTCCACTGCTTCCTTCCGAGCACCGAGCAGCATGGCCTCCCTCTCCAACTGAAACTGCTTAAGAGGGAGCAGCTCATCGGAGATTTTATCAACTTTCTCCTCCAGGGTGGAGATAGTAACCTTGGATGCCTCCAGCCTTTTGCACAGCTCGGCATTCCTTGGCTCCCACTCAGCTCTCTTGCCCCGGAGCTCATCCCTCTCCCCCTTAGCTTTTCTCAAGCTCTCCTCCGTCAACCTCTCCTGAAAACCCTTCAAGTCGCTCTCCTTGGTGGAGATGGTTTTCTCCTTGTCTTCAAGAAGGGAGTTGAGGGTCTGGACCTTCTCCTCCAGCTCTCCCTGCTCGCGAAGTTTGTCCGCCAGGATCTTGACTTTCTCATCCACCTCGGCGGACAGATCGTCGCAGCACTCCCGCAACCTCATTGCCTTGTTGCCCGCCTGCGAGGAGAAAGATCGAGAGTTAGAAAAATTCAGAAGCTCACAGGGGTTAAAAGAAACAGTGATATAAGTGCAAACCTCAGTAAGGGCAAGGCCTATATCCCCAACCAGGGCAGAGGCATTCTCCTTGACAACTACGTTCTGGTAGAAGTCCGGAGAGTAGAGCCGATTGACAAGGCCAATCCCCACGGAGGAGTTATTGGCATTCTGGGCATAGAGGTCCACCCCGGTCACAGCAGGCACGGAAGACAGCTTCTTCCTGACAGCCAGTGTCTCCTCGCGGGTGGTCAAGGGGGACACCTGGTAAGAAACTGAGCAGATTGTGCCCCCGGTCGGATGAGCAGTAGAAGAGACCGCAGCAGGGGCAGTGGTAGCCCGAAGGGGTGTATTCCCAAGTTTTTGAAGCTTGGAGCCTCTCTCTCTCTCTCTGTGCCCCAAGTCCCCTTCTCTCTCCGTCTCTTCCTGGGCTCTTGGTTATGCCCGGAGGGGATAGTGCGGCCTGGAGAGGATGCCCGGACAGCATGGGCAGGAGGAGGACCCTTGGGGGGTGGAGGCAGATTCCCGGTGGTAAGAATAGCCCTGGGAGCGAGCAGAGGCTCCCCGGTCTTCCTGCTAACCATGGGCACACTTTTATCCTTGCCCGGGATCCCTCCCAATTCAGTTTGCCTCCTCAAGGCAGCTTCCTTATTGGCTTTTTGATTCTTGGCCTTCATCTGAGCGGCAGTTGGTGGGGCCATCAGAAATTATACTCTTCTGGATCTACTCTGGAGGGAAAGAAAAAATGGTTAGAATGCAGTTCAAAAAAATCAAAGGCAAAATAAATTTGCAACAATTCTATAGGGAGTCAGAGACCGATTAGTTCTGGAGGCTCGCATTCAGCGCCCAGCATGCAGGTCTTACAATCGGCCTCAAATTGATAGTGCTCGTGCACCCTCCAATCAGGGTCACGGGGCATAGGCTCTATTTCTACTCTGGGGGCATGTGGGGCGCCCTCCCTGCGAGGAGCCACCCCCGAGTAGATCAACAGGGGGTCAGACTCAACAATGGAACCCACATCATAAACAGGCTCCTCCCCGCTGTCCAGATAGTTGGCCAGGTGGCTCTCCAAGGCAATACGCATGTTTTCGAAAGGCATTGCGGTCAACATTATAAATCTCATATATCTCCTCCTCCCAGTCAATGGTAGCCACTTCCTTGGCTTTTTTCGAACGGCCACGACCAGGATTCACCTCAGCAGCTGGCCTCTTGCCTTTATTCCGGGCAGGGGCCACGACTATCTCCTTCTCGGAGTCAGAGTCTTCAAAGGCATCAACAATTTCAGTGGCCCTCTGGGCGGTGCCCGCAGCCATTCGATCTGCCTTCTCGCGGTTATCCTCCTCGGTCTCCGAGCTCACAGAGCCAAAGAGACCAGTGGAGGAACCCCTTGAGTGGGCCACCTCAGGTTCATTGTCCCCGCCTCCGGTCACCTCAAAATTAAGAGTGTCAAGTTCCTCACTGCTACTTAGTTCAATTCTCTCCGGCTCAGGGGCCGCGGGCACAACATTGGGAAAAACAGTCCTCAGGGGGAGAACATCCAAGGCATCGGACAGATCCTCGTAGCTCGGTGCCCGCATCTCATTAACAGGTTCAGGGTCCATCAGTTCACACTTTTCCCAGTCAGTTATCTCGTCGGGGACACGGATCGCTCTCCTCACTAGTTCTACGACGTTCAAAGCCTGATCTCTCTCGCGGGGAAACCTGCACAAAACCCCCATCACAAAGTTTTTTAACCTACTTGTATCCCCCAACACCAATACATCACGATTATATATATATTTTCTCTTGGCCTCCCACAACCGGGGTGGGACAAACGGCCCCCATTGGGATTTCTCACAAAAATACAAAAAACAATGCAGGGACAGCCTTAGCCACCCCAAGCCTACCTTCCTAAAAATTCCCCCAGTCCGTTTACAACAGCAAAGACATCAGGGGTGACTCCATCTCCTAACTCTAAAGGACGGCGGGGTCCAAACTCACGAGTGGTCATTCTCAAAAAACCCAGAAAAATAGAAAGAGATGAAGAAGAAATCACCCAAATTACTTACGAAGGAAAAGCTTGAGAGTTGGATTCAAAGAACGCAAACACGAAAGTCACAGCAACAACCAACAAAAAGCGCTAACACTGGTGCTCGCCATAGCAGCGGTCTGATCCAACCGAGCTTCTAGTGCCTCCTCGCTCAGACCATAAATAATCACACTTGGAGCTAGGGGCCATTGATGAGCCCGAATCTGCTGGACCGGGCCCACGCTCGGTCTGGTCCAAGGAACCAGTGACGTGGCAATCCCTAGACCGCTGGGGGGAAGACCGCGGACAAATAGGCCCTTGAGGTCAAGACCGCGTCCCTCCCCGCATTATCTCTCTCAAAGACCGGAGGGATCCTGACCGCAGGATTGATGCCCGCATGAGGCATGGCCGCACCATCCGTGCCCGCGTCAAATACCTTTGACCGCGGCCACGATGTTGACCGCGGGCTCATGTCTGTCTCCCGGTTATCTCACCTGCCTCCTGGTTAATGTCAAGTCTTACTGAGCAAGTTAGCATCGGGCTCGACATGCAAGTTCGCTCCCCCTTAACGCATTTAATGCGGCTCAGTCAGGCTCCTACTATTTCATTTAATGTGCCAAGCCATATACACGGCTCATGTCCCTTTCAGCCATGTCCCCTTGACAGTCAATGTTCCCTCCTTGACAGGGCCAATTAGCTGCGAACACCTGTAGCTGGTCAAGTACCAAAGTGTCTCCTAGGGCTGATCTCATTGCTTACATCAACAAGCACCTCTCCATTGCCTATAAATAGAAGACCTTTGTCCCCTTGGACAAGGTAAGTTCCAAATATATTGAGTAAGCCATATTACTCTAAAACCCTAAACACACACACACACTCCAAGGTATTCAAAGCCTTATTATCTCAGTATTCTTACTCTCACACTCGAAGACCTGAGTTGGAATAACATCCAACTTTGATCTTAACGGTGCTTATTTGTGTTGTGATTTAGGTACATCAATCCGCTAAATATATCAAGCCAGATATCCTTGAACCGCTCCTGACCCTGAAAAGCTTGGCGTCATCAATTTAAAAGCAAACCTTTGAAAGGAAAATATATTAAAATTTCTCTCATTTTTTTTCTTTCTTTCCCCGTCTTTAAAATCGGGAAAACACCCAAAAGAAATTCTAATAAAAATTTAATTTTTTTATTGATAGTATTGTTGATAATGTATCAATAACTAGTTTTAGATTTTTATTTGTATTATTAAATTAAATTAAAATTATTAATCAAAATTTCTTTATAACATGAAAAGAATGAAAAATTATTTTAGGACGTAGTAAAAGATCATGGAACCATGTTAAAAAATACCTAAAGCTTGGCCCATACTTGAAGGAAATAACTTTTGAAAGCAGAAGAATAATGTAGAGAATTATTAGCCCAAATAGCCAAAAGGCCCCCACTATATACTGTGATATGTCTACCCTACCAAGCTCCTAAAATTGCAGACTTCCATGTGCAAATATGACTAAAATTTAATTTATTATGGTTTGGAGACAGCAATAGTATCAGATTTGTTTGTTTTGCTGGTTTTAATAAACACTGATTTGAAAATCACATGTCTACACATCCTTCAAGGCATTCTACATGCCATTACTCTGTCTTTGACAAAATGTCTCAAGTAGAGGAGACTGTGAGTGTGGACTTACTATAAAATACTACTCCTCCATCCCACCCCAAGGAACAAGGGCATCATGCTTTTTAAGAAATTTTTTTGAAAGTGAATAGAAGATTAGAAGAAAGAGAATGTAAAAATTAAATGTATGTTAGAAAATAGTAGTTAATGATTATTTTTTTTTAAAGCGGATAAAAGATTAGAGGATAGAAAATATAAAAGATAAAAATATTTAATAGGAGAGAGAATGAGTGAGAGGAGTAGTAAGTTAATGATTGGTTTTTTTGTAAATATGTTAACTTTATAAGGGTATAATGAATGATTTTTTTGTAAATATATTAAATCATAAGGATATAAATATATTCAAAACTTGTCATTTATGGAAGGGAACCTTGAAGTGGGACGGATCAAAAAGAAAAGTAGAAACCTTGAAGTGGGACGGAGGGAGTATAATTTTAACTTATATTCCCTCCATCCCATATTATGTTACTCATATACTGTTTCGCGCGAAAAATAAGGAATAATGTTATTAAAGTAGGAGTTGTGAGTGAGTAGGAAAGAGAAAGTGGGGTAGAGAATGTTGGTGTAATGCCCTAGGCTATAGTTATATTTAACTTGAACCGTTATGTATCATCTTTATCATTTATTATAGAGCATATTTATTCTGTTCATTATATGTTTTGCATGTTTATTATATTGAATTGCGTCCCTAGTTGTTATTAACAACTAGTATAAGTTGGTAATGGATAATCATGGAGATGATTATATGCATGGAGATGCACATTACACTTATGGATACTTGCTAGAGAACAAGTATTGGACATGACCTACTTATGAGACTTATGACATGGTCTGTTGTCATGATTAAATCTCATGATAGTCGTGTTATTGAATCCTTCGTACCTGAGATTATCATCGTCTTCCACATGACAAAGATCGTGTTTAATATAGTCTAACACTATCTTTAATCGGATAGCAATAAGGGATATGTTAGCACGATTGGACTCACGTAGGGAAGAATGATAAGTCAAGACAGGATTTGTCCCTCTTATGAAGAGAGATGTTTGATTGGGCCCCTCGATGAATGATGTTGATGAAATGTGTGGCCACACTCAAGTGATTTGATGAAGATCAAATGCATTTGGATTATCAATATATTCGGAATCGAGAAAGCATTGAACGGAATGAGTTGACATAAACCATGACTCATGTTCAATTGGATATCGTGGACAAAGGGATTATGACATTGGATCTATTGAGGAATCAAGCTTTGATGTTATATTAATTGGGTGGACATAATGATTTGCTAGAAGTCACTTATGTCTTGTGAGGTCAATGTTTCGACTCACTGCCAGCATAATATAATTCCTATTGGGTCACACACAAAGAACGAATTTGATTCAAGCTGAAAAAATTGGAATTTTGGGCTTGGCACGACTCGTGACCAGGAGCACGACTCGTGCCCAAAGAGGAACGACTTGTGCTTTCTTTTTGGTTCTACAATCAGAACGAGTTGAAGCATTGAAAACAACTCGTGGGCACGACTGGATTGCAAAAGGCACGACTCGTGCCAACGGCGAATTTCGTGTTCGTACAGTGTTCCAAGGTTGAAAAGGTTTTGGTTTGACATGAATTCTTTCCTAATATGATTAGGGATTTATATGTTGATAAAAATACATCCTTTTTGCAGCCATAAATCCCTCTCTACATCATTGTTCTAGGTTTATGAAACTCTAGAGATTGATTTTGATTTTGAATCAAAAGTTCCTAAATTATTCCATAGTTTTTGGCTTTGATTATTGAATTTTGATTCAATAATCAAGAGGATCATTTAGCAATCCAAAAAGAAGGTGTTCTTGGTTCGTTCGCGTGTGGATCACCATTAGATGGAGGTTGCTTTATCTCCTAAAGCTTGAAGATCTCCATTGTTGATTTCATCACCAAGGTTTTGAACAAGGAAGAAGAAGATCCGTTTCGACATCAAAATTATAAGGCTTGAATTTTGAGATCTACTTTGTTAAACTTCATCGCATTAAGGTATGTAAATCTATTTCATATGTTTCTAATCTCTTCACGCTAGACGAATCATAGGGCTAGGGTTTTGTTGTTATTTGTTAATTTTTCGCTGCGTTTGTAACCCCAAAACCCAACAGTGGTATCAGAGCCCTGTCTTGCCATGATTAGGATTCAAATTGCTTGCTAGATCTAATTTGATTATTTTCTACCATGCTATATGAAATATATCTAGATTTATGTGTTTTGTTTTTGGTGAAAAACAAGTATATGAGATATATCATGTTCATGACTTATGATGAATTAGTTAGATTAGTTTATCACATAGGTTGAAGATTTTTTTTTAATATGATTAAATTAAATTGGTAATTTCTCAAAATTAAATCAAAGTGTTTTTATGAAATTTTGTGAAACCCTATGTTCATGATTATGTTCACATGAGATCTATGTTAGAACCATGCGATGTTTGTTACAATATGAAAACCTTCTAAATATTTAAGTCTTATGCCATTTCTTGATTAGAACACTTGTAATATTTTAGGGTATTTGATGTAGTTTCGACTCAGTTGGGTGCATCTCATATCTTAATTTGTGATCAAGGTGAGATAATGGTTGATGTAGTTTTGACTCAGTTAGGTGCATCGTTCCATGTCTCACATGTTTGAAAATGGTTTTGACTTAATTGGTGCTCTCAAATGAGATTTAACCCAAGGCATAGATGAGATTTAAAAACATATTTTTGACATATGATGTCTAAGGAAATCTCATAAAAGATCTAAGAGTCATATAGTGATATGATTGATGTTTCTACCTAAATAGCTTGATTTCGAGCATTAACTCAGTTAAACCAAAATCAAGTGAAATATGGATCTTAGCCTACTATGATTATATGATACATGTTTGTATTTGAAGGTGTATAATTTAGTGGGAGTATTTATGAAATACATTATTTGCTCTTAGATGATAAATGTGTTGATACTTATGTGTTTCATTGTTTGCATATTTTATTATAGAATGGCTAATCACAATAATCAACCCTTATCACTGCGATCCGTCCTTGAGAAGGACAAGCTTGAGGAGAACGGTACAAACTATTCTAATTGGATCAAAAGCCTTAGAGTTGTTCTAAAGCAAGAGAAGAAACTGTACGTTCTCAATGAACCCATTCCACCTCAACCTGCTCCAAATGCTTCTAGGGCTGATAGGGATGCACATAAGAAACATAATGATGATTCTACAGATGTTGCATGCCTTATGCAAGCCACTATGTCTAAGGCTCTTCAGAAGGACCTTGAGCACATAGACGCAGCATTTGATCTTGCTGAGCGCTTAAAGGAAATGTTTCAAGTGCAAGCAAGAAATGAGAGGTATGATGTGGTTAAGTCCCTAACTGCATGCAAGATTCAAGAAGGGCAATCGATAGGAGCTCATGTCCTTAAGATGAAGGGTCACATTGAGCGTCTCGAAAGGCTTGGAAATCCGATGAGTTTGAAACTCGCTACGGATTTGATATTGAATTCATTGCCTGAAAATTATAGTCATTTTATTATGTACTATCACATGAGTGGCATGGATAAAAATCTCTCGAAATTGCATGCGATGCTTAAGACCGCATAGATGAATATCAAGAAGCCTAAAACAGATATTGTGTTAATGGTTAACAAAGGCAAAGGGTTCAAGAAAGTTGGCAAAGGTAAAACAAGTGTTGCTAAACCTAAGGCAAAGGTTGCCATTGTCGGAGAGGCTCTCAAGGCATCTCAAAAGGATGCGGTTTGCTACCATTGCCAAGAGGTTGGACATTGGAAGCGCAACTGCAAGGCTTACAAGGAAGGCCTAAAGGCGAAGAAGGACAATACGATTGCTGCTGATTCAAGTATCTATATGATAGATTATTTTCCTTTCTGTTTCTAGTTCATGGGTATTAGATACCGGATGTGGATCTCACATTTGTTTAAATGTACAGGGACTGAGAAATAGAAAGCTATTCAAACAAGGTGAAGTTGACCTGCGTGTGGGAAATGGAGCAAGAGTTGCTGCATTAGCCGTAGAGACATATGATGTAACTTTACCTAGTGGCTTAATACTTGTTTTGAACAATTGTTACTATGTTTCGAATTTGAGTAGAAATATTATTTTTGTTTCTTGTTTGGATAATGAAGGGTATAATTTTCTTATTAAGAATAAGAAGTTTTATATTTATTTAAATGATATGCTTATGGTATTGCAAATTCATTTAATGGCCTTTATTTTCTTGATGTTAATGAGAAACAAAATAGTGTTGAAAATGTTTATCATGTAGACAAGAAGTTTAAACCAAATGATGTGAACAACTCGTTCACGTGGCATTGTCGGCTTGGTCATATAAATGAGAAGCGCATTTCTAAACTCCACAAAGATGGAATGTTAGACTCACATGATTATGAATCATATGAGATATGCGAAACTTGTTTATTGGTCAAAATGACCAAACCACCCTACACTAAGAGTAGTGAAAGAGCTAGTGACTTATTGGGCCTAATACATACCGATGTATGCGGACCAATTAGCAGCATTGCTAGGGTAGGATTTCGTTATTTCATTACATTCACCGATGACTTATCTAGATATGACTATGTCTATCTAATGAAGTCAAAGAGTGAATCGTTTGAGATGTTTAGAAAATTTCAAAATGAAGTACAAAATCAACTTGGCAATACAATTAAAGCACTTCGATCAGATCGTGGTGGTGAGTATTTGAGCCAAGAGTTTGGCAATCATCTCAAAACCTGTGGAATTGTTTCAGAGTTGACACCACCCGGAACGCCACAATGGAATGGTGTTTCCGAGAGGAGTAATAAAACCCATTTGATATGGTTCGTTCGATGATGAGTCAAGTAGACCTTCCTATATTCTTTTGGGAACATGCATTAGAGACTGTTGCGTTCACACTGAAAAGAGTCCCTACTAAATTGGCTCCTAAAACCTCACATGAGATGTGGCATGGAAGAAAACCTAATTTTTCTTTCATGAAGATTTGGGGTTGCGAAGCTTATGTGAAGAGACTTGTCTCTGATAAGTTAGCACCTAAATCTGACAAGGTTATTTTTGTTGGTTACCCTAAGGAAACCAAGGGGTATTACTTTTATAACTGCGTTGAGAACAAAGTGTTTGTTGCTCAATATGGTACTTTTCTTGAGAAACAGTTTTTCAATAAAGCATCTAGTGGGAGTAAAATTGATCTTGAAGAAGTTCAAGAACCCGAAAATAACATGGAACCGATAGTAGAGACTGAACCAACTCCACAAGAAGTTGTGGAACCGGTTCAAGATTCACAAGTCCATCGTAGATCGGATAGGTTACGATCCGCACCCGAGAGATATGGATTTCTCGTGTCGGAAAGTAATGAAGTGGAAGTCATTGAGAATGACGAATCTACTTCCTATCAAGAGGCGATGTCCAATCCCGATTCGGATAAATTGTTAGAAGCCATGAAATCCGAATTGCAATCCATGTCGGATAATCAAGTTTGGAACTTGATTGAGCCACCCGAAGGTGTAAAGACCATAGGGTGCAAGTGGGTCTTCAAGAAGAAGACTGACATGGATGTGAAGGTGCATACTTATAAGGCTAGGCTTGTAGCAACGGGATATAGGAAAACTCATGGTGTAGACTATGATGAAACCTTCTCGCCTGTTGACATGCTTAAGTCTGTTAGAATTTTGATTGCCATAGCTGCGTATTATGACTATGAGATATGGCAAATGAATGTTAAAACCGCTTTTCTTAATTGAAAACTGCTAGAGGATGTGTATATGACACAAGCCGAATGTTTTGTAGATTCAAGAAATTCTAACAAGGTGTGCAAGTTGCAGAGATCCATTTATGGATTGAAGCAAGCTTCTAGGAGTTGGAATCTTCGATTCGATGAGAAAATCAAAGAGTTTGGTTTTATCAAGAACGAAGATGAACCTTGTGTATACATGAAATTCAGTGGGAGCGTTGTGCTATTTCTCTTATTGTATGTCGATGATATCTTACTCATTGGAAATGACATTCCTGCGCTTGAGACTGTCAAGTCTTGGTTAGGGAAGTGTTTCTCAATGAAAGATATGGGCGAAGCCGCTTACATCCTTGGTATCAAGATCTATAGAGATAGATCAAAAAAGATAATTGGTTTGAGTCAAAGTACCTACATTGAAAAGGTTCTTAGAAGATTTAAAATGGAAAATTCTAAGAGAGGAAACTTGCCAATGGGTCATGGTGTTACTCTTAGCAAGACGCAGTGTCCTAAGACAACTGATGAGCGAAAGAGGATGAATGAAGTTCCATACGCTTCAGCTATTGGTTCTATCATGTATGCTATGATTAGTACTAGACCCGACGTCTCGTATGCTTTGAGTATGAAGAGTCGATACCAATCTGATCCGGGTGAGAACCATTGGATGGCAGTCAAGACGATCATAAAGTACTTAAGAAGGACTAAGGATGCGTTCTTGGTATTTGGAGGGATGGAAGAAAATCTTGTTGTAAATGGTTACACAGATGCTAGTTTCTAAACCGACAAGGATGATTTCCGATCGCAGTCGGGATTTGTGTTTATGCTTAACGGAGGTGCGATATGTTGGAAGAGTTCCAAGCAGATTAATATTGCCGATTCTACTACTGAGGCCGAATATATAGCGGCATTCGATGCAGCTAAGGAGGCGGTTTGGATCAAGAAGTTCATTAGTGACTTGAAAGTTGTTCCAAGTATCACTAATTCGGTGGAACTTTATTGTGACAATAATGGTGCCATTGCGCAAGCAAAGGAACCAAGGTCACACCAGCGATCCAAGCATATACTTAGACGTTTCCATCTCATTCGAGAGTTCATTGATCGGGGAGACGTTAAGATATGCAAAGTATCAACCGATGATAATATTAGGGATTCGCTTACAAAGCCCCTCGCACAAGCTAAGCATGATGGTCATGTGAGGTCCATGGGTATTAGATACATAGATGGAGCCTAGTATAAGTGGGAGATTGTTGGTGTAATGCCCTAGGCTATAGTTATAATTAACTTGAACTGTTATGTATCATCTTTATCATTTATTATAAAGCATGTTTATTCTGTTTATTATATGTTTTGCATGTTTATTATATTGAACTGCGTCCCTAGTTGTTATGAACAACTAGTGTAAGTTGGTAATGGATAATCATGGAGATGATTATATGCATGGAGATGCACATTACACTTATGGATACTTGCTAGAGAACAAGTATTGGACATGACCTACTTATGAGACTTATGACATGGTCTGTTGTCATGATTAAATCTCATGATAGTCGTGATATTGAATCCTTCGTACCTGAAATTATCATCGTCTTCCACATGACGAAGATCGTGTTTGATATAGTCTAATACTATCTTTAATCGGATAGCAATAAGGGATATGTTAGCACGATAGGACTCACGTAGGGAAAAATGATAAGTCAAGACGGGATTTGTCCCTCTTATGAAGAGAGATGTTTGCTTGGGCCCCTCGATGAATGATGTTGATGAAATGTGTGGCCACACTCAAGTGATTTGATGGAGATTAAATGCATTTGAATTATCAACATATTCGAAATCGAGAAAGCATTGAACGGAATGAGTTGACATAGACCATGACTCATGTTCAATTGGACATCGTGGACAAAGGGATTATGACATTGGATCTATTGAGGAATCAAGCTTTGATGTTATATTAATTGGATGGACATAATGATTTGCTAGAAGTCACTTATGTCTTGTGAGGTCGATGTTTCGACTCATTGCCAACATAATATAATTCCTATTGGGTCACACACAAAGAACGAATTTGATTCAACCTGAAAAAATTGGAATTTTGGGCTTGACACGACTCGTGCCCAAAGAGGAACGACTTGTGCTTTCTTTTTGGTTCTACAATCAGAACGAGTTGAAGCATTGAGAACGACTCGTGGGCATGACTGGATTGCAAAGGGCACGACTCATGCCAACAGCGAATTTCGTGTCCGTACAGTGTTCCAAGGTTGGAAAGGTTTTGGTTTGATAAGAATTCTTACCTAATACGATTAAGGATTTATATGTTGATATAAATACATCCTTTTTGCAGCCATAAATCCCTCTCTACATCATTGTTCTAGGTTTATGAAACTCTAGAGATTGATTTTGATTTTGAATCAAATGCTCCCAAATTATTCCATAGTTTTTGGCTTTGATTATTGAATATTGATTCAATAATCAAGAGGATCATCTAGCAATCCAACAAGAAGTTGTTCTTGGTTCGTTCGCGTGTGGATCACCATTAGAGGGAGGTTGCTTTATCTCCTAAAGCTTGAAGATTTCCATTGTTGATTTCATCACCAAGGTTTTGAATAAAGAAGAAGAAGATCCGTTTTGACATCAAAATTCTAAGGCTTGAATTTTGAGATCTACTTTGTTAAACTTCATCGCATTAAGGTATGTAAATCTATTTCATATATTTCTAATCTCTTCATGCTAGACGGATCATAGGGCTAGGGTTTTGTTGTTATTTATTAATTTTTCGCTGCGTTTGTAACCCCAAAACCCAACAGAGAATAGTAAGTGGATAATTGTTGTGAGTATGACAAGTGCATCACATGAATAAAGAAGTATTAAAAAGTTTCTTTTTTAGGAAAATGTGACTTTTAAGTGTGACGCCTTAAATGACAAAGTGGGTAAGGTTTTATGAGACGGAGGGAGTACTTTCTTTGCTGTCTAATTTTTTTCTGCTTTAGTTTTTATTTTTATAATTAATTTAATCAAAATTTGTATAATTTTATGAAAATATAATTATTTATATTTAATTTCAAAATTTGTTATTAAGAGTATTTTTGATGATAAGTATGGACTTGCAATAACTCATTTGGGGCATATTCATTGGAGGCATTTACCAAATAATCCCTCTATAGAAACAAAACTACTTCCTAAGACAATTTATAATTTGATTAACCATTTAGTCCCTAGCTTAATAACTACACCCTCCCAACATTTTATTAAGTTCACCCTCCTATCATTTCACTAAGTCCAATCTCTTTAACAATTTAATTTCACTAAATCCACTCTCTTTAATAATTTAATTTCTCTTCAACCACCCTCACCTTAGGTCACTCTCTCCACATCTTCTCCAGTCAACACTTCCGACAACCATCAACTCCGGCGACCAACTCCGGCGACTTTTTCCGGCGACTTTTTTTTTTTTTTTTTGTGCGGCGACCTCTCCGGCGACCAAACAACTGAGAACTTAACTTATCAGTAAGTTCTCAGTTGTCAACTAAACTACTAAGAACACAATTAACTCCGGCGACTACCAACTCCGGCGACCACCAACTCCGGCGACCAAACAACTGAGAACTTATTTATCAGTAAGTTCTCAGTTGTCAACTAAACTACTAAGAACACAATTAACTCCGGCGACCACCAACTCCGGCGACCTCTCCGGCGACCAAACAATTGAGAACTTAACTTATCAGTAAGTTCACAGTTGTCAACTAAACTACTAAGAACACAATTAACTCCGACGACTACCAACTCCGGCGATCACCAACTCCGGCGACCTCTCCGGCGACCAAACAATTGAGAACTTAACTTATCAGTAAGTTCACAGTTGTCAACTAAACTACTAAGAACACAATTAACTCCGACGACTACCAACTCGGCGACCACCAACTCCGGCGACCTCTCCAGGCGACCAAGCAGTGAGAACTTAACTTATCAGTAAGTTCTCAGTTGTCAACTAAACTACTAAGAACACAATTAACTCCGGCGACTACCAACTCCGGCGACCACCAACTCCGGCGACCAAACAATTGAGAACTTAATTTATCAGTAAGTTCTCAGTTGTCAACAAAACTATTAAAAACACAATTAACTCCGGCGACCTCTCCGACGACCAAACAACTGAGAACTTAACTTATCAGTAAGTTCTAAGTTGTCAACTAAACTACTAAGAACACAATTAACTCCGACGACCACCAACTCCGGCGACCTCTCCTGCGACCAAACAACTGAAAACTTAACTTATCAGTAAGTTCTCAGTTGTCAACTAAACTAATAAGAACACAATTAACTCCGGCGACTACCAACTCCGGCGACCACCAACTTCGGCGACCAAACAACTGAGAACTTAACTTATCAGTAAGTTCTCAGTTGTCAACTAAACTACTAAGAATACAATTAAATCCGACGACCACCAACTTCGGCGACCAAACAACTGAGAACTTAACTTATCAGTAAGTTCTCAGTTGTCAACTAAACTACTAAGAACACGATCAATTCCGGCGACCACAAACTCCGGCGACCAAACAATTGAGAACTTATCAATAAGTTCTCAGTTGTCAATTAAACTACTAAGAACACGATTAACTCCGGCGACCAAAGAATTGAGAACCTATCAGTAAGTTCTCAGTTGTCAACTAAACTACTAAGAACACGATTAACTCCGACGATCAAAGAATTGAGAACTTATCAGTAAGTTCTCAGTTGTCAACTAAACTGCTAAGAACACAATTAACTCCGACGACCACCAACTTCGGCGACCAAACAACTGAGAACTTAACTTATCAGTAAGTTCTCAGTTGTCAACTAAACTACTAAGAACACGATCAACTCCGGCGACCAAACAACTGAGAATTTATCAGTATGTTCTCAGTTGACAACTAAACTACTAAAAATACAATCAACTATTGAGATCAAACAAATGAGAACTTAAATTATTAATAAGTTATCAGTTGTCAACTAAACTAAATGAAATATTAATTTTTTGAAACAGACCAAAATGAAAAAGTTAGAACGCCGGAGGAGTATAAGTGAAAATTATAATTTTTTTGAGCAAATAAAATATCTAAACATTCAAAATTGAAAATAGATATACAGAAGAAGTTTCAAATGAACATTCTTGAAGAAGGCACAAGAAAAGAAAAGAAAACAAAAAGAAATGAATCTGGCGTTGACTACAAATCCTCCTAATTTTTGCAAATACTCCTAGCATCAACACACACACAAATACACTGAGTAACTGATCTTTCAAGAAGATGCAAACAACCGAAAACTCATAAGAAAATCCTTTTCATTTATTGCACACTCTTCCTTTTTCATCTGATTTCCTAACTGTAGATATAATAGAGACCATTAATGTATTCAGATTACAGCAAAAAAGAAATTGCATTACCAGGTTTTTTCCAACAAAAAAGTATAAGCTAATTAAAAAAAGAGCTTCAATTACCACCACCAAACCCTAGATCGAGGCACTTAAACGCGACCGACAACAACCGGAGCTGCGGCAGAAGCCACATTGGAGGCGGCACCACCAAGGAACGAGAGGAATCCCACAGAAGCAGGCTCTTGTTCATCGAGGAACAGATCCTCCGGTCCCCTAAATGCACCGTGCGTGCAAACGACGGCAAGCCCAATCAACAAGGCCGAGATCAGGACAGATCCGACGCTAGTGAGGAAGATAACGACCTCTCTCCGGAGTTTGAGAGGAGAGAGGTCGCCGGAGTTTGGGAGGATTGAGGTCGTCGGATTTGTGGAGGATAGAGATCGCCGGAGTACTTTAGAGAGAGAAAGTAGAGAGAGAGAGAGAGAGAGAGAGGAAGAAGGGAGACGACCGCCTGATTTTGAGAGGAGAGAGATCGCCGGAGTTTGGGAGGATTGAGGTCGTCGGAGTTGCGAAGGATATAGATCGCCGGAGTGCTTTAGAAAGAGAAAGTAGAGAGAGAGAGAGAAAGAAGGGAGACGATCGTCGGAGTTTGAGAGCAGAGTGGTCGCCGGAGTTTGGGAGGATTGAGGTCATCGGAGTTGGGAAGGATAGAGTCGCCGGAGTAAGAAGTGACTGGAAAGAGGGTAGGGAGAGAAAGTAGAGAGAGAGAGGGGGTGTATTTTTTTTTTCCTGTGTGTATGTGATTTGAGAGGGGTGAGGGGTGAGTGTTTATTTTTTGTTTGAGGGATTATATGGTAAATTATTTTGTTGTTTAAGATTAGGAGGTAAATATGATAACTTCTTGTCTTAGGATGTAAATTAAGTTATACAGAGGGATTAGGACGTAATTTTCTCTATTCATTGGACCGAGGAAGTAATGTCGTTAGTGATAGTTATTAATAGTATTTATAATGTTGTATCAATCAGTTTGAATACGTAATGGTCTCTCGTAATTTTAAGATTGTTGCTAATCTTTTATTGAAATAATAATAATAATTTATCAATAATAAATTTTATATTTTTATTAAAATAATAAAATAAATTAAATTACTGTTCAAAGTTCATTCCGGCCGACAAACAAAAAGTGCAACCATTATTTCTGAAAAGGAGTAATATGTGATCAATGTTGCTATTTAATGTTCTAACTCATGTTACTATCTAATATTCTCGCGGGTGGATAGTGCTAAAATGTAATAAGTTAAAAAAAATGAATGGTTTAAAAAAATCAAATTTTCTTTTAACAAAAAACAAAATACTCCCTCCGTCCCAATAAAAGCTTCACTAATTACCCAAAAGGACGTCCCGTTAGAAGCTTCATCTTTCTTTTTTTTGGCAAAGAATCTTTACTATTTTCTCCACGCATTCTCTCTCCTACATTATTTTAATACTCACAACACCATTATAATTTACTATTCCCTCCACTAATTCTTTCTCCTATTTTCAAATTACATTCATAACATTTTTTTTTCCTTTCATTTTCATAATTTGCGTGCCCACCCAAAAGGGTGAAGCACTTATTGGGACGGAGCAGAAAAAATAATCAATTCATTTTAGGATTTTCCGTGTTCACTTTTATTTCCGGATAGAAAAATGATCAATTGTACTTTTATTTCCGCCTACATCTCTTTCTTGAAAGCGGTAAAAAGCCTAAAACTTTTAAAAGTCAAACCTTAAGCTTTTTTAAATCCCTAAAATAACCTTGTCACGTGATACACTTCACATTTTGCCTTTTGTTGCTCTTATTAATTATCTCACTCCTATTTATATAATCGTAATTTCAACTTTTTCTTTAATTGTGCAATTAAAATTATTTACTTTAAACTTATTTTTAAACTAGTGAGTAACCCGTCAAAATTTGACGGATATATTAAGGCTTATTATTACTTATTGTCATAATCTGTAATTTCATTTAAATAAGCAAAAACAATATGTTAGATTTATATCCAACAATAAAAAAGTGAGACGATCATTTTGGGACATAGAGAGTATCATGTACACACAGAAAATTACATTACTACATTCAGACTAACTCCATTTAGCCTATACTCCCTCCGTCCCATAGAGCTTAAGAAAAAGTGAAATGGCACGAAAATTAAGGAATATTATTATAGTATTAGGAGAGAAAATGAGTGGAAGAAGTGTTGTGAGTGTGAAAAATTAAATAGGAGAGAGAATGAGTGGAGGGAATAGTAAATTATAATGTGTTGTGAGTATTAAAATAATGTAGGAAAGAGAATGAGGGGAGAGAATAGTGATTTAAGGTTTCCATTTTGAGAATTCTTAAGACTTATGGGACTCCCAAAATGAAAAGTTTTCTTAAGACTTATGGGATGAAGGGAGTATGTGTTAGGATGGTCAAACATATTTTGGTCACAGAAATCTATTTTTATTATAAAAATAAAAATGTGTGTACACTTGATCACCGATTTTTTAAGAGATGGAGAAGATATAATTTACACAAACTTGCGTAATGATTTGAGCTTTTAAAATTTACACAAACTTACTCACAAAATTATCTTTGACAAACAGTAGTTTGATAGGCTATTTTGTCTGTTAATTATATAGTCATTAATTAAATGAATCAAATATTAATCAATTTACAGTAGGATAACAATTCAATTATCAAACTATTTTTAATCAAGAGCATATTTGAAATGAATATCCAAAAAGTTTTGAAATTTACTCTTGATCAAGAGCAAATTTGAAATCATTTTGGACATCCATTATGGGACGGAGGGGGTATTTTCCATTATTGTATGCATAAACTTTATTTTTCAGAAAAGTGTAACATTGTTTAGCAAATTAAGTACGTATTCAAATGCATAAACATAATGTATAATGAGTTCTCAAGTTATAACTTAACAATGAAAAGCTCCATCTATTCTTTGGTAAAACAATTTTGAGATCAAATTTTGTGATTTCATAAATCCACTAAAAAATAAAAATGTTAAATAGGATCATGAATTTAGTTGTCCATGTTGATCCTGATGATCTTAGAAAGGGTGAGTTTCATTTTCTTCATGATAAAATCAATTTCATTTTTATGTACCTTGATTCAAATTCAATTGTTGTTTTTGGAGCATTTTTGCTAATTAGTGATGTTAGTTTCAGTTAGCCGATCAACAGATTCGAAAGCAATCACATAAATTTTCTTTTTGCTACCGAAGGAGTATTTCAGAATATGCTTTCCTTATTTTGCCCAATAGTACTTAAGTTTCTTAATAATAATCACTTCTTCTTCGGGAGATCATGAAATCAGCAAAAGCACTGAATATGCTGGTGGAAGGATTGCCTGCGGTAGGCCATAACATTTCCTTTATTTACTCCGAAACTTCTAGTGCTTGAATAACACAAAAGCCTAATGATGTTTATAGCTAAAATAGCTTACATCATGGTAAAAAACTGTCTAAATAGGATACAAATCCCAATAAAATATCAGAGAAGAAGGTACATAGATCTCTTGAAGCATTATGAGTTTGATGAAGTATATGTAAAAATTGCTATAAAGAAATAAGTAATACTCCCTCCGTCTCAAAATGAATGTTAAAAAGAATACTAACTTTTGTCAAAACACAAAAGCCTAATGTTGTATATAGCTAAAATAGCTTACACAAAAGCCTAATAATGTATATAGCTAAAAGGATATAAATCTCAATATAATTCATTTATTATCAAAAGGAAAAAAAAAATGATATATGAGGCATAGTTCTCACCCACTATGAACTCTTCATTTAAACACCCAATTGATTGAAAAGGTGTGAACATGAAATTATTTTCTGAAATGTTGTCAGACGTATCGGCATCTTCTACCTTAGTCCTCACATTCATAGTTAGTTTCCATTTGTGATTAATTTTTGCCTTTTGAGTTGGTTGAATATTTTCTTCAACCCCAAATTTTTCGATATTTAGAACTTTCCCAATTTCAAACGTAATCTTCAAATTAGATGGCAAGTTGTTCGGGATGGTAGCCTGAATTTTAGAACCCTAAACAAAATAAAAAATTGCATTAAAGATTCAATATGAAGATCAAATTAAATAAATAGAAGCCTGAATAAAATTATGCAAGATAAGGAAGTAAATTAATAAAAATTATTACCTCTTCATCAACTAATATCATCTCATCTGACGTTTTTTCGTACCGGTTTGTCTGCACCCATTTACGTAAAATGCGAGCGTTAAGAACGTTAGATTTTGTAACATTCTATTTGCCAAAAAAATTTTAGTCGGTGGCCGATGAAAAACTGAAATTTTGACAAAAGTGGGTTTGACTCACGTCAAAATTTCAGTTTTTCACCAGCCACATTCTATTTGCCAAAAAAATTTAGTATAGAACAAAAGAAAGAACATACATGAAGAAGAAAATTCGAGGGAGACCGTTTATACCAATAGAAACAACAATAACAAATCAAAGAACAAATGCCAAAGGTAAAGGTATGAACAACTGATATAAATTGGAGTGGACAGTTTATAACATGATCATACTCCATGATTCAACACCATGTTCTGAAGTAGAAAATTGAACTATACATCATCCGTAGAGTCTATGATTGAATCATATTAAGCCATATACCAATATGATTCAAAGACGATTATAAATAAAATAGAATCACCTAGGATGAAGTCAAAATATTTAGGCGGCTGAAACAAAAATGGTAAAACCCTAGATGTGAAAATAAATGAACGAAAAAAAAAGAACGCAAACCGTAGAGATGTGAACATTACTAGAACGGAATAAAAAAGAAGAACGCAATGCAAGGAGGTTTTCCATTTTACATGATTTATATAGAAAATAATTGATCAATGGGAGAATTACATAATGTCATGTCATAATAGTGACATGGCTTAATGTGAGGGCTCTAAATGTTTGTCTTTTAATATATTATATAGATTGGAAATGCTGAATCGAGTGGAAGAGGGTTAGGGACTCGATATTTCATCATGTTGTACATGCAGTCAAGCGTTGCAAAGGATTTGCTAGTAGGACTATTCCTTTTTCTTTGCAGTTGATAAGTCAAAATGTCAATATGTTGGCAGATATAATTTCTAAAACAACGTTTGTAAATGTGAACCCCAATATTTAGGTCGAACTTCCAACGTACTTGAATAGTCGAATTCTAAACATTTATTATTGTCGTTAATAATGTGATTCTTTTTATTTCAAAAAAAAACCATACCGTTACGTTGGATATTGTGAGAAATATTGAATCGATATATTTAAATTATAAGGGTATAAATATATTCAAAACATGTCATTTATGGAAGAGACTCTTGAAGTGGGACGGACCAAAAGAGAAAGTAGGACCCTTGAAGTGGGACGGAGGGAGTATCATTTATTAGTATACGAATAATAGTAATAATAAATAAATATCATATTTGTATACATTAACTCATCATGAACATAATTATAATATTCATTTCCAATTTAACTTATTTAATTTTGAGAAGAAAAAACAAAATCTTAAAAAAAACTAACATTTGTGTTAAATGAATTTTTTTTCCACAAACAATCCACTCTCTCATAAAACCTAACCCACTTCTTCCTCTCCCTCTTTCAAACTACATATTTAATTTTGAGAAGAAAAATTAAAATCTTAAAAAAACTAACATTTGTGTTAAATGAAAATTTTTCCCTCAAACAATCCACTCCCTTATCAAACCTAACCCACTTCTTCCTCTCCCTCTTTCAAAATACCAATTCATACTATTTTTATTTTTTTAGAATATTGACATGCACTTCAAAGAAGAGGATTTCTTTTTTGTGTCCAAATCGAATGAATGTAGTCTCTATTTATGAAAGAATTTTTTTTAATGATTTTTGGTGAAAAAAATTAAAAAAAAAAATTATTATAAAATATTTGATTTATATTAAAAAAAGAGGATTTTTTAAAATAAATATTATATTTGTTTACATTAACTCATCATGAACAAAATTATAATATTCTTTTTCAATTTAACTTATTTAATTTTGAGAAGAAAAATCAAAATCCAAAAATAACTAACAATGTGTTAAATGAATTTTTTTTTCCAAACACTACACTCCCTCATCAAATCCAACCCACTTCTTCCTCACCCTCTTTCAAACTACCTATTTATACTACATTTATTTTTTAGAATATTGACATGCACTTCAAAGAAGAGAATTTTTTTTTTGTCCGAGTCAAATGAAAGTAATATCTAATTTTGGAGGATTTTTTAAATGATTTTAGGGGAAAAAATATAATTTATTATAAAATATTTGATTTATATTCAAGAAAAAGGATTTTTTTTTCTGTGTCCGAATCAAATGAAATTAGTTTCTATTTGTAGAGGAAAAAAATTATGAATTTTGGTGTAAACAAATTTTTTTTTTAAATTAATTTATTATAAAATAATTGATATCAAAGAATTTGGGGGAAAAAATTCGTAAATTAAGGCATCCAATCAAAAGCACTTGATGTTGATTTTAATGTCTAATATCTACATTTATACCATGAACGTAAATGACTAAAATATCCTTGTTTTATGGAGAAACTAGTTTCTCCCAAAACTTGCTCTTTTCAAATTTAACCACTTGATTTATATAGGAATAATTGGCTAATGGAAGAATCACATAATGCCATGTCATAATAGTGACATGGCCTAATGTGAGGGCATAAAATGTTTCTATTTTTATATATTATAGAGATTTCTTTTTTGTGTCAAAATCGAATGAAAGTAGTCTCTATTTATGGAATAATTTTTTTTATGATTTTTGGTGAAAAAAAATTTTAAAAAAAATTATTATAAAATATTTGATTTATATTAAAAAAAGAGGATTTTTTAAAATAAATATTATATTTGTTTAATTTAACTCATCATAAAAAAATTATAATATTTTTTTTCAATTTAACTTATTTAATTTTGAGAAGAAAAATTAAAATCCAAAAATAACTAACAATGTGTTAAATGAATTTTTTTTTCCAAACACTACATTCCCTCATCAAATCCAACTCACATCTTCCTCACCCTCTTTCAAACTACCTATTTATACTACATTTATTTTTTAGAATATTGACATGTACTTCAAAGAAGAGGATTTTTTTTTTTTTTTGTCTGAATCAAATGAAAGTAATATCTAATTTTGGAGGATTTTTTTTGATGATTTTAGGTGGAAAAATTTTTTATTATAAAATATTTGATTTATATTCAAGAAAGAGAATTTTTTTTCTGTGTCCGAATCAAATGAAAATAGTCTCTATTTGTAAAGGGAAAAAATTATGAATTTTGGTGTAAACAAATTTTTTTTTTAAATTAATTTATTATAAAATAATTGAGGTCAAAGAATTTGAGAGAAAAAAATTCGTAAATTAAGGCATTCAATTAAAAGCACTTGATGTTGATTTTAATGTCTAATAACTACATTTATGCCATGAACGTAAATGACTAAAATACCCTTGATAGGTTTCCAAATTTAACCACTTGATTTATATAGGAATAATTGGCCAATGAAAAAATCACATAATGCCATGTCATAATATTGACATGGCTTAATGTGAGGGCATAAAATATTTCTCTTTTTATATATTATATATATTTCTTTTTTGTGTCAAAATCGGATGAAAGTAGTCTCTATTTATGAAATAATTTTTTTTATGATTTTTGGTGAAAAAAATTAAAAAAAAAAATAATTTAATATAAAATATTTGATTTATATTAAAAAAAGAGGATTTTTTTAAATAAATATTATATTTGTTTACATTAACTCATCATGAACAAAATTATAATATTCTTTTTCAATTTAACTTATTTAATTTTGAGAAAAAAAATCAAAATCCAAAAATAACTAACAATGTGTTAAATGATTTTTTTTCCCAAACACTACACTCCCTCATCAAACCCAACTCACTTCTTCCTCACTCTCTTTCAAACTACCTATTTATACTACATTTATTTTTTAGAATATTGACATGCATTTCAAAGAAGAGGATTTTTTTTGTCCGAATCAAATGAAAGTAATATCTAATTTTGGTGGATTTTTTTAATGATCTTAGGTGGAAAAAAATAAAAAAAATAATTATTATAAAAAATTTGATTTATATTCAAGAAAGAGGATTTTTTTTCTGTGTCCGAATCAAATGAAATTAGTCTCTATTTGTAAAGGAAAAAAATTATGAATTTTGGTGTAAACAAAAAAATAAATAAATTAATTTATTATAAAATAATTGAGGTCAAAGAATTTGGGGGGAAAATTCATAAATTAAGGCATCCAATCAAAAGCACTTGATGTTAATTTCAATGTCTAATATCTACATTTATGCCATGAACGTAAATGACTAAAATACCCTTGATAGATTTCCAAATTTAACCACTTGATTTATATAGAAATAATTGGCCAATGGGAGAATCACATAATGCCATGTCATAATAGTGACATGGCTTAATGTGAGGGCATAAAATGTTTCTCTTTTTATATACTACTAGTGAGTAACCCGTCGAAATTCGACGGGCATATTAAAGTTTATTATTACTTATTGCTATAATCTGTAGTTTCATTAGGCCATATTATTTTCGCTTATTTAATTGAAATTACAGAGTATATGGGATGGAGAGAGTATACCTCGTATTCATGTTGTCGTTTAGGATGCAAATGATGCTTATACCATGTTTTTCCTAATTGTTTTGGCTTAGACCAGGGTGGTCATCATGCATAAGTAACTGCAGCAACAGCTTGTTCATTACAATATACAAAATGCTTTCAGAAAGATAGAAAGGAAAGAGAAGATGAAAACTTTGTGTATATTGAAACACAATCTGAAATTGTTTATATAGGACTAAGTTTTGAAAAGACATGTCTTTTCAAATTCAAACACAGATTTTCAACAGTTTATAAAAGTTGAAACTGTTAATTCAAAAATCAAATCTTGGCATTATCCAGAACTTAAAATAATAATTTAAAATAATATTAAAAAATATTTTAATATTAATTTATAGAAATTAAATTAGTTCAGCACATCATTTGACTGCCAAGATTTGAGCTTTATGTTTATAAAAACCTGTGTCATGGGGCTATGCCCCATGACTTTTGTCCGTCTCGAAAAGAGCTTCAATTTGATATGCTGTGCGTTTCGTCGTTCATCCGGAATCAAAAATTACCCCCTTTTTAGCGCACACACCTAAACTTTACCAAAAACTCTTATTTCAAAAAAGACTTTTAATTTTCATCTTTTACCACACAATTTTACATAAGTTCCAACATCTTTATCATCACCAAGTATCACTTAGTACACTTGATAGAAATTAGGAAATCATAAATACTCGTATCTTTTTGGTTGAGTATTTTATTAATCAAGCATTAAACAATCAAGAAGGCAGGCTCAAATGGCATACAAACCGAGTTAATATGCATTAGAAATTGGTTATAACATCTAACAACCCATTATACATTAAGGTTAGTAAACAACATTAAATGTTAGTAAAGCACTGATATTTCTATCCTAAGAATAATAGCTCGTTAGAAATTGAAATATCATTTAATTATTAATCACTACTGGAACGAAAAGAATGTTTATTATTTAAACAAATTATATTTAAATCAAAATCTAAAATAAAACTCTTCATTGAATGTGACACATGGGGGCTAATAATTGGTGAACATAGAGCTGACTTGGAATTTCACGTGGCGAGCTGTATGGTCTTGAAATGTTTCTGCTTTTATATATTATATAGATTGAATGACCATTATTGTCTCAAAATAAATGTTCTTTTAAATTTTTTGATTTAATTTTTTTTCATAATTCATTATATTTTTACAAATGTAAAATTTTGAAAATGAATTAAAAGAATGTTTATTATTTTTTCTAGATTAAAATTAATTTTTTTTAAAATGATAATTAAATTTTGAAAAAAATCATTCATTTTAGGATGGAGAGAATAATACAATTTAAACAAATTAAATTTAATCCAATAAAATAAATTAATCTAATAATCTAAAATCTAATATGGGGGATAATGATAAGAGAAATCAGTGCATGCTCCAAGACAATATTTCTACTTTCTACCACCATCACATTCTTCCGGATGAAGTAGTTGAACCGCTGTTGTTTGAATTTATTACGTTTAAAAATATTTTGTTTGGATTTAAAAGCTAAAATTTGTGTTTAAATCAAAATCTAAAATAAAACTCTTCATTGAATGTGACACATGACGGCTAATAATTGGTGAACATAGAGCTGACTTGGAATTCCACGTGGCGAGCTGTATGGTCTTGAAATGTTTCAGCTTTTATATATTATATAGATTGAATGACCATTATTGTCTCAAAATAAATATTTTTTTAAATTTTTTGATTTTTTTTTTCATAATTCATTATATATTTACAAATGTAAAATTTTGAAAATGAATTAAAAGAATGTTTATTATTTTTTCTAGATTAAAATTAATTTTTTTTAAAATGATTATTAAATTTTGAAAAAAATCATTCATTTCAGGATGGAGAGAATAATACAATTTAAACAAATTAAATTTAATCCAATAAAATAAACTAATCTAATAATCTAAAATCTAATATGGGGGATAATGATAAGAGAAATCAGTGCATGCTCCAAGACAATATTTCTACTTTCTACCACCATCACATTCTTCCGGATGAAGTAGTTGAACCGCTGTTGTTTGAATTTATTACGTTTAAAAATATTTTGTTTGGATTTAAAAGCTAAAATTTGTGTTTAAATCAAAATCTAAAATAAAACTCTTCATTGAATGTGACACATGGCGGCTAATAATTGGTGAACATAGATTGACTTGGAATTCCACGTGGCGAGCCTGTATGGTCTTGAAATGTTTCTTTTTATATATTATATAGATTGAATGACCATTATTGTCTCAAAATAAATGTTCTTATAAATTTTTTGATTTAATTTTTTTTCATAATTCATTATATTTTTACAAATGTAAAATTTTGAAAATGAATTAAAAGAATGTTTATTATTTTTTCTAGATTAAAATTAATTTTTTTTAAAATGATTATTAAATTTTGAAAAAAATCATTCATTTTAGGATGGAGAGAATAATACAATTTAAACAAATTAAATTTAATCCAATAAAATAAATTAATCTAATAATCTAAAATCTAATATGGGGGATAATGATAAGAGAAATCAGTGCATGCTCCAAGACAATATTTCTACTTTCTACCACCATCACATTCTTCCGGATGAAGTAGTTGAACCGCTGTTGTTTGAATTTATTACGTTTAAAAATATTTTGTTTGGATTTAAAAGCTAAAATTTGTGTTTAAATCAAAATCTAAAATAAAACTCTTCATTGAATGTGACACATGACGGCTAATAATTGGTGAACATAGAGCTGACTTGGAATTCCAAGTGGCGAAATTTGTATGGTCTTGAAATGTTTCAGCTTTTATATATTATATAGATTGAATGACCATTATTGTCTCAAAATAAATATTTTTTTAAATTTTTTGATTTTTTTTTCATAATTCATTATATATTTACAAATGTAAAATTTTGAAAATGAATTAAAAGAATGTTTATTATTTTTTCTAGATTAAAATTAATTTTTTTTAAAATGATTATTAAATTTTGAAAAAAATCATTCATTTCAGGATGGAGAGAATAATACAATTTAAACAAATTAAATTTAATCCAATAAAATAAACTAATTTAATAATCTAAAATCTAATATGGGGGATAATGATAAGAGAAATCAGTGCATGCTCCAAGACAATATTTCTACTTTCTACCACCATCACATTTTTCCTGGATGAAGTAGTTGAACCGTTGTTTGAATTTATTACGTTTAAAAATATTTTGTTTGGATTTAAAAGCTAAAATTTGTGTTTAAATCAAAATCTAAAATAAAACTCTTCATTGAATGTGACACATGGCGGCTAATAATTGGTGAACATAGAGCTGACTTGGAATTCCACGTGGCGAGCTGTATGGTCTTGAAATGTTTCTGCTTTTATATATTATATAGATTGAATGACCATTATTGTCTCAAAATAAATGTTCTTTTAAATTTTTTGATTTAATTTTTTTTTTCATACTTCATTATATTTTTACAAATGTAAAATTTTGAAAATGAATTAAAAGAATGTTTATTATTTTTTCTAGATTAAAATTAATTTTTTTTTAAAATGATTATTAAATTTTGAAAAAAATCATTCATTTTAGGATGGAGAGAATAATACAATTTAAACAAATTAAATTTAATCCAATAAAATAAACTAATCTAATAATCTAAAATCTAATATGGGGGATAATGATAAGAGAAATCAGTGCATGCTTCAAGACAATATTTCTACTTTTACCACCATCACATTCTTCCGGATGAAGTAGTTGAACCACTGTTGTTTGAATTTATTACGTTTAAAAATATTTTGTTTGGATTTAAAAGCTAAAATTTTTGTTTGAATCAAAATCTAAAATAAAACTCTTCATTGAATGTGACACATGGCGGCTAATAATTGGTGAACATAGAGCTGACTTGGAATTTCACGTGGCGAGCTGTATGGTCTTGAAATGTTTCTGCTTTTATATATTATATAGATTGAATGACCATTATTGTCTCCAAATAAATGTTCTTTTAAATTTTTTGATTTAATTTTTTTTCATAATTCATTATATTTTTACAAATATAAATTTTTTAAAATGAATTAAAAGAATGTTTATTATTTTTTCTAGATTAAAATTAAATTTTTTAAAATGATTATTAAATTTTGAAAAAAAACATTCATTTTAGGATGGAGAGAATAATAGAATTTAAACAAATTAAATTTAATCCAATAAAATAAACTAATCTAATAATCTAAAATCTAATATGGGGGATAATGATAAGAGAAATCAATGCATGCTCCAAGACAATATTTCTACTTTCTACCACCATCAAATTCTTTCGGATGAAGTAGTTGAACCGCTGTTGTTTGAATTTATTACGTTTAAAAATATTTTGTTTGGATTTAAAAGCTAAAATTTGTGTTTAAATCAAAATCTAAAATAAAACTCTTCATTGAATGTGACACAAAGCGGCTAATAATTGGTGAACATAGAGCTGACTTGGAATTCCACTTGGCGAGCTGTATGGTCTTGAAATGTTTCTGCTTTTATATATTATATAGATTGAATGACCATTATTGTCTCAAAATAAATGTTTTTTTAAATTTTTTGATTTAATTTTTTTTTCATAATTCATTATATTTTTACAAATGTAAAATTTTGAAAATGAATTAAAAGAATGTTTATTATTTTTTCTAGATTAAAATTAAATTTTTTTCAAATGATTATTAAATTTTGAAAAAAATCATTCATTTTAGGATGGAGAGAATAATACAATTTAAACAAATTAAATTTAATCCAATAAAATAAACTGATCTAATAATCTAAAATCTAATATGGGGGATAATGATAAGAGAAATCAGTGCATGCTCCAAGACAATATTTCTACTTTCTAACACTATCACATTCTTCCGGATGAAGTAGTTGAACCACTGTTGTTTGAATTTATTACGTTTAAAAATATTTTGTTTGGATTTAAAAGCTAAAATTTGTGTTTAAATCAAAATCTAAAATAAAACTCTTCATTGAAAGTGACACATGGCGGCTAATAATTGGTGAACATAGAGCTGACTTGGAATTCCACGTGGCGAGCTGTATGGTCTTGAAATGTTTTTGCTTTTATATATTATATAGATTGAATGACCATTATTGTCTCAAAATAAATGTTCTTTTAAATTTTTTGATTTAATTTTTTTTCATAATTCATTATATTTTTACAAATGTAAAATTTTGAAAATGAATTAAAAGAATATTTATTATTTTTTCTAGATTAAAATTAAATTTTTTTAAAATGATTATTAAATTTTGAAAAAAATCATTCATTTTAGGATGGAGAGAATAATACAATTTAAACAAATTAAATTTAATTCAATAAAATAAACTAATCTAATAATCTAAAATCTAATATGGGGAATAATGATAAGAGAAATCAGTGCATGCTCCAAGACAATATTTCTACTTTCTACCACCATCACATTCTTCCGGATGAAGTAGTTGAACCGCTGTTGTTTGATTTTATTACGTTTAAAAATATTTTGTTTGGATTTAAAAGCTAAAATTTGTGTTTAAATCAAAATCTAAAATAAAACTCTTCATTGAATGTGACACATGGCGGCTAATAATTGGTGAACATAGAGCTGACTTGGAATTCCACCTGGCGAGCTGTATGGTCTTGAAATGTTTCTGCTTTTATATATTATATAGATTGAATGACCATTATTGTCTCAAAATAAATATTTTTTTAAATTTTTTGATTTAATTTTTTTTTCATAATTCATTATATATTTACAAATGTAAAATTTTGAAAATGAATTAAAAGAATGTTTATTATTTTTTCTAGATTAAAATTAATTTTTTTTAAAATGATTATTAAATTTTGAAAAAAATCATTCATTTCAGGATGAAGAGAATAATACAATTTAAACAAATTAAATTTAATCCAATAAAATAAACTAATCTAATAATCTAAAATCTAATATGGGGGATAATGATAAGAGAAATCAGTGCATGCTCCAAGACAATATTTCTACTTTCTACCACCATCACATTCTTCCGGATGAAGTAGTTGAACCGCTGTTGTTTGAATTTATTACGTTTAAAAATATTTTGTTTGGATTTAAAAGCTAAAATTTGTGTTTAAATCAAAATCTAAAATAAAATTCTTCATTGAATGTGACACATGACGGCTAATAATTGGTGAACATAGAGCTGACTTGGAATTCCACGTGGCGAGCTGTATGGTCTTGAAATATTTCTGCTTTTATATATTATATAGATTGAATGACCATTATTGTCTCAAAATAAATGTTCTTTTAAATTTTTTGATTTTTTTTTTCATAATTCATTATATTTTTACAAATGTAAAATTTTGAAAATGAATTAAAAGAATGTTTATTATTTTTTCTAGATTAAAATTAAATTTTTTTAAAATGATTATTAAATTTTGAAAAAAAAATCATTCATTTTAGGATGGAGAGAATAATACAATTTAAACAAATTAAATTTAATCCAATAAAATAAACTAATCTAATAATCTAAAATCTAATATGGGGGATAATGATAAGAGAAATCAGTGCATGCTCCAAGACAATATTTCTACTTTCTACCACCATCACATTCTTAGGATGAAGTAGTTGAACCATTTGTTGTTTGAATTTATTACGTTTAAAAATATTTTGTTTGGATTTAAAAGCTAAAATTTGTGTTTAAATCAAAATCTAAAATAAAACTCTTCATTGAATGTGACACATGGCGGCTAATAATTGGTGAACATAGAGCTGACTTGGAATTTCACGTGGCGAGCTGTATGGTCTTGAAATGTTTCTGCTTTTATATGTTATATAGATTGAATGACCATTATTGTTTCAAAATAAATGTTTTTTTAAATTTTTTGATTTAATTTTTTTTTATAATTCATTATATTTTTACAAATGTAAAATTTTGAAAATGAATTAAAAGAATGTTTATTATTTTTTCTAGATTAAAATTAATTTTTTTTAAAATGATTATTAAATTTTGAAAAAAATCATTCATTTTAGGATGGAGACAATAATACAATTTAAACAAATTAAATTTAATCCAATTAAATAAACTAATCTAATAATCTAAAATCTAATATGAGGGATAATGATAAGAGAAATCAGTGCATGCTCCAAGACAATATTTCTACTTTCTATCACCATCACATTCTTTCGGATGAAGTAGTTGAACCGCTGTTGTTTGAATTTATTACGTTTAAAAATATTTTGTTTGGATTTAAAAGCTAAAATTTTTGTTTAAATCAAAATCTAAAATAAAACTCTTCATTGAATGTGACACATGGCGGCTAATAATTGGTGAACATAGAGCTGACTTGGAATTTCACGTGGCGAGCTGTATGGTCTTGAAATGTTTCTGCTTTTATATGTTATATAGATTGAATGACCATTATTGTTTCAAAATAAATGTTCTTTTAAATTTTTTGATTTAATTTTTTTTTTCATAATTCATTATATTTTTACAAATGTAAAATTTTGAAAATGAATTAAAAGAATGTTTATTATTTTTTTTAGATTAAAATTAATTTTTTTTAAAAATGATTATTAAATTTTGAAAAAAATCATTCATTTTAGGATAGAGAGAATAATACAATTTAAACAAATTAAATTTAATCCAATAAAATAAACTAATTTAATAATCTAAAATCTAATATGGGGGATAATGGTAAGAGAAATCAGTGCATGCTCCAAGAAAATATTTCTACTTTCTACCACCATCACATTCTTCCGGATGAAGTAGTTGAACCGCTGTTGTTTGAATTTATTACGTTTAAAAATATTTTGTTTGGATTTAAAAGCTAAAATTTGTGTTTAAATCAAAATCTAAAATAAAACTCTTCATTGAATGTGACACATGGCGGCTAATAATTGGTGAACATAGAGCTGACTTGGAATTCCACGTGGCGAGTTGTATGATTTTGAAATGTTTCTGCTTTTATATATTATATAGATTATATACTCCCTCCGTCCCATTACAAACCACAAATATTTCTTTTTGAGCGTCTCATTACAAATCACAAATTCACTATTCCCTACACTCATTCTCTCTCCTATCATTATTTTAATACTCACAACACCATTATAATTTACTATTCCTTCCACTCATTCTCTCTCCTATTTTACTTTTACACTCACAACATTTATATCATTATTTTTTTCCTTAATCTACGCGTGAACAGTAAATTTACTCTTTGTAATGGAACGGAGGGAGTAGATAACATATAAAATTATTGTGACATGGCTTAATGTGAGGGTATAAAATATTTCTTTTTTTATATATTATATAGATAACATATAAAATTATTTTTCATTTTGAATAATCATTTTAAAATAAAAGAATAATTAATATATAAAATTTACCAAACATCCAAATAATCATGACTGCTTAAGTAACATGAGAAAGGCATGAATACATTGCAAACATTTGCAAATTGCAGGATTTATTTGAATTAACTGTTCGACTCTTCGCCAAAAGACTTGCGTTAAAGCGTCATCTTAATCAATCAGGTTTAAATCTATTAGTCGTAAAGGTAAAGGTATCGGATTCAATACCCCCGACTAGAATTGATATTAGGTGGTTAATTGTGGCTAGTATGATACGTGGGGCCCATAAATAAAAAAAATAATAACAAAATTCATTTTGAGATTTAAACTTTCAGGTAAGACAATTTTTTTGGAAAAAATTGAACTTTCAGGTGGGACAGGGGAGTATATTCCAATATTTTAGATATTTTGACATTCAGAAAATTACTATATTTATTGACCACGAAATAAACCTTTTAAAAAAGTACATCAAAATATATTCTTAAAGGTAATTTTTTTAAAAAAAATATATTCTCATTTTTAACAATATTAGTTTTGGGATAATTTTTAAAAAATACATGAGCACTAATATATGAAAAAAGAGAGTAAATTTTTAATAAAAATTTTACTCTCCTGTTTTATTTAATATAACTAATACTCACTCCGTCACATTCGAAAATGTACAAAATTTTATTTTGGGTGTCACATTTAAAAAAAAACACTCTAACAATGAAAACATTGTAATACTTATTTATTCGTGTTACCCACATGTATTACTCACAATAACTATCCACTTACTATTTTATAGGGACTATGCCCGATAAGTTCTAAAAAAGTTTCATAATGCCCGATAAATTTCTTTCCCATGTTGTATTATGATGTTATATTATGTTTCGAAAATACAATATCAATTAAGGCCATAATACTGCATTACGGCGGCCGCCGGTGACCGGAGTCTGAAGCCCATGGACCAGATTCCGACCTCCGGCGACCGGATTCCGGCGATCGGCGGCCGGATTCCGGTCAAAATTACCGGATTCCGGTGAAAATTGACCGGAATCCGGCATGCGACGATAGCAGACAGCGGCGGCGGAGCTGGGCTGTGGCGGAGGCGGTGGTGCGGATGCAGTATTATTATTTTAAACTACTGCATAACTAAATGTTATATTATATATAATACAACATGAGAACGTATGGGGCATTTTAATACAATGAGGAACTTAGTGAAAAGTGATTTGTTCCAAAAGGAACTTATGGGGCAAATTCCCAATTTTATATCACACATTCTACACATTCCCTCTCCTGCCTTAGTTTTATACTCATAACACTTATTCTACTATATTTTTTTTTTCAATTTTTGTGTAATATCTATTTTATCTTTTTTCGAATAGAACCGATGGAGTATACTACTCCTTCCGTTCCGATCGAAATGTCCCAACTTTTCTTTTTGGGTATCCCATTTAAAATGTCCTAACCCAAAAAAGAAAAGTTTTTTTTTTTTTTTGTGGGACCCATTTGTCATACTAACAATAAATATCCACTAACTATTTCCTACCCCACTTTCTCTTTTCTACATCACTTTTCATACTCACAACATTTATTTCACTATACACTTTTTACATTATATATATTCATTCCTTAATTTTCGTGCCGCAAGGATTTTGGGACATTTGAAATGGGACGGAGGGAGTATTTAAAATGTCCAAACCCATAAAAGGAAAGATTTTTATTACTTTTTTATTTGTGAGATTTACTTGCCATACTCACAATAAATATCCACTAACTATTTTCTATCCCACTTTCTCTTTCCTATATCACTTTTCATACTCGCAACATTTATTTTACTATCTATATTTTGCATTATACTCCCTCCGTGTCACGTGAATGGAGACTTCTTTCCTTTTTGGGACGTCTCACGTGATTGGAAACTGCCCAAAATGTAAAGGAATTTATTATTTTATATTCATCATACCCCACCTATTTAACCTCTAATGAAGTTAATTAAACTAACCCTAATGATAATTGGGCCATTAGCAAACATTAATCAAGGTAAATAATAAAAACCCAACCCAACCAAAAAATAAAACCCTACCTCCACCCCCTCCCTTTTCTATTCGGTGTTCATCTTCACGAACCCTAGCCCCTTTCTTCTACATCGCCGTCTAGCAATTCCACCATTAATTTCCATGGATCCTCCAAATTCTGGGTCAACATATTTCGATGGAATGGTTTCGTTGCCCGTAGATAATACGGCGGCGACGATTCCTCCTCTTGGTTTCTCGAAATCATATGAATGCCCCGATTCACCATCATATGAATGCCCCGATTCACCGATTTATGGAGCTCTTCCTTTGATTACTCGTTCCTACTACGGAACCGTCATCCCAGATACTCCGCCTCCCCCTTTTGATGACTCTTGCTCGAAGTACATCTACGAAGAAACTAAAGTACCTGAGATTCAACTGAGTCCTTGTGAGGAGTTGACTGAGTCTCAACACGAGCTTGAATCTGCTTGGATGGCTTCAATCGAGGTGAAGCTTATGTTTATTGAAGCTAAAGCCGCGAGCTATCTTTCTACCCTAAGAATGATGGCTTGTTTCTTACCAAAATTCTTTGGGAAGGATGACATTGACAGTCCATAGTACCCGGCTTCGAAAAAAATTAAAGAGTTTTTCGCTTCATCTTCTTCTCAGGTCGTATCACTAATTTCTCATTTTTTTCGTGCATTTGTGTGATTACGAGTACAAAATTGGTTTGGAAATCTGTTTGTGGGAGTGAAATGATGATTTACTGGTTATAATATGGGTTTGTAATAAGAAAAAGACTGCTTTGCGATTTGGTGTTTTCTTATGTCCATGATGATATTTTTCTGAGACTTTGTTGGTATTGATGCTAAATTGCTACTATAAATGTTGCCTTGGTTTTTTATGATATTGCTGGTATTGGGATCATTTTTTGGTATTTTCTTATGTCCATAATGATATTTTTCTGAGACTTTGTTGGTATTGATGCTAAATTGCTAAGAACAGATGTTGCCTTGGTTTTTTATGATATTACTGGTATTGGGATCATTTTTTGATGTTTTCTTATGTCCATGATGATATTTTTCTGATACTTTGTTGGTATTGATGCTAAATTGTTAAGAACAGATGTTGCCTTGGTTTTTTATGATATTGCTGGTATTGGGATCATTTTTTGATGTTTTCTTATGTCCATGATGATATTTTTCTGAGACTTTGTTGGTATTGATGCTAAATTGCTAAGAACAGATGTTGCCTTGGTTTTTTATGATATTGCTGGTATTGGGATCATTTTTTCTTAAAGTCAACTTTTCCACTACATTAAAAGGCCACTTTTCTATTACATTCAAAGCCTGGGAATTTGTACACAAAAGACCCCTTTTCCTACTACATTCAAAGGCCACATTTTTTTTACACAAAAGGCCATTTTCCTACTACATACAAAAGCCACTATTCCCACAAAAAGGCCACACTTTACAGGCCACTATCAACTTAACTAAATTCTTCCATCATCTCCTCAAGTCCTCCAACATTGCCTCTATCCATTAAATGCAATAAACACTGTCTCACTAACTGTAAATCAACTGTGCAATCACTTGGAAGTAACCCTCTTCTTGCTAAAGCATCCTTGCCCATGTGCGTGATTTTGTAGTCATTTGGTCCATGTATTTTCATGATGTTAACCATACATGATTCTAAGGTTAAGAATACCTTGTTGAGTGTTGAGTGTGAGAGTTTATTGTATGAATGTTCAACTGCATAAACTAACTCATCAACTGTCCTTGCTTGCATATCTGTCTTCAATGAGTCTATTGATTTGAACCATCCTAGATCATTCACATTCATATCTGGGGAGTTTGGTGGCTGGAACTTCAGTTTTATGTTGAATCCACCTTCTGTTGCTGCTACTATAAATTCTGGATCAACAACTAGGCCCACATGTGGTGGGGCATTGTCCCACTGAATTGTTATGTCTTTACTTGCTGTTGTTGGCCATTTTACTTTGATTGCAGGGATAACCTGCAATCACGTACAATATGTGTGCATTAAAACAATGATATTAAAATCAAAAAGCATAAAAAGTGGAAGGAATTGTGAACTTACATGGTTTAGCATCATCTGTTTTGTTACTTCTTTGTTGATGGAATCGAGTGGCTTAGTGACCATCGTTCCTGCTGGTCTGTTTCTGCTACGCCTCTTTGCTGGTTCTTTTTTGGTAAATGGCCACATTCCAATTTTCCCATCAAATAATAGCTCACCATTTGGAAGATAGATTGGTCTACTAATAGGACAGAAAAACATAACTTTTGTTATGAATCTCTTACTTTGGCAAGTCCTGTGAGGCTCGGGTTCTCCGGGAGAAATGTAATAGTTTTTCGTACATGCAGTCATGTTAAACCACTTCTCATCCACATGTATATGTGATGATGTGTGTATCCGAAAATTTTCCCATTTTTATTTGAAAAAAATCAACGAAACGGAGTCGCCACGCCATTTTTATTTTAAGGGCCAAAACTTTGAAAAAAGCCCGAGATCAGAGATTTAGGTTCGGAGGTCATGTTACACGCCGGGAAGGACGTTAGTGTGCACCCGGAATGCCTCGTAAAACGAGTCTTCCAAGCTGAAAATCATTTGTGTGTGTGTGTGTGTGTGTGTGTTTTGGCCAAAATACTTTGAAACTCAGAAAAGTAAAAATTGGGATATCTTTTTAAGACTTTAAACTGATCCCATGATTTTTTGGAAGATTTTTGGATTGAGATTTGGTACTCAAAAGACCTTTTGAAGTTGAGAGCCATTTCTGCCAGAATGAAAAAGGCAGTGGACCTTTGATTTTGAAATGGATTCAAGGGTCTTAAAACTTCATAATATGGATAAACTCAGAGAATGAAAGTTGTTCCAGACACCTTAAATAAGATTTGTGCGAAGGAATTTTCCATTTTGGAGAAGATTTGAGGGGTCAAAACCTTCTGGAAACCTCAGATATGAGATCTGGATTCCCAGAAGCTGATGAACTAGCCTCTGAAAGAAAATTTGAAAAGAGGAGTTTTACTCACCCAAAAAATAAAGTAAAAATATTTATGGAAAGATCTGGATGTTGGCTACAAAAAGTGTTTTGTAGTCAACACCAAATTCCAAGTTCATCTGTGTCCAAAAAATTAGACCATGGACTGAGGTCTGAGAAAATTGCTACTGGACAGCAACTTCTCAAGAAAGAAAATATGATTTTAAGGGGGGTTTTGCATCCATGCTTGTCCCCATTTCCCTAGGTTTTGGTTAGTGATCACTTGACATTTTAGTGGTGAATCAACTATACCAAACCATCCTTGGGGTACATTAGGACTAAGCATTTCATTTGCTTGGGAAGGGGATTTTTATCCTTTGAAAATGAGATTTGATGCTTGAAAATGGTTTTTAGGGTTTTGAAAATGAGTTTTCTTTGCAAGAAAGTAAGAGAACTTGAAAATAATTTTGATCTTTGTAGAAGATCATCCATGGAGATGGTCTTCCATGGTGATCTTCTTAGATCTAAAGCAAGAAGATGAAAGAACTACATTTTGTAGTTTGCAAATGCATGCATGGTTGGAGTTTAGGGTAAGGAGAAGGAGGGTTTACCAATCTTCCTTGTGTTCTTGAGTTTTTGGCTTGAGTGTATGAGTGTTTAAGGCTTGAATATGAGAGTGAGTGGATGAGTGTGAGTTGGGAAAGATTGGAGAGAAAAAGGTGACAATTCTTGAAGAATTCTCACCGCTTTTCTCTATATTTCGCCAGAGGTTCGGTGCAATTGTGTTGTTCCTCCTCATTTTTGTGACTCGGAGGGCTCAATTTATAGCCCTCTGAAGAGATGACAAACCTATCCGCGCGGATGGGATCCTTCGGCGTGCAATCGTTCATTAAATGCACCTCAGCTTTGGACAAGAGGAATATTTCTTTTTGAAATTTCAAATTAATGCAGCTTATTGTTTCCACCATTTCTATTTGTGGTTTTATTCCTTTTGTTTTACTTTTTGAGATTCTTTTGAGGTTTAACCTTAAATAACAATGCCCATTTTACCCTCACTTTGTTAGAAAAGTTAGGATTGTTAGGAATTGTTAGAAATGTTATAACTTTCGTTAATTTTCTAACGAAAATTCTAACAAGCTCAAATTGGAGCACTTACAGTAGCCCTCGGCGACGGCGCTTTCGAAGGAAGCGGGTCGTCGATAAGAGTAAGGCTCCATATTTGGCGGGATGATCGAGTGATCGGGTGGCCGAACCTAGCGATAGGCTACCTACGTATCCCGAATGGGAATCAAGCTGCCGTAGTTCGGGTCCGACCCCGGAGATGATGGCGTTTTAGGTGCCTCGAACCCGATGAGCGAGTTCTGCGCTTGGCTGCTGGAAAGAAACTCTGGGATAAGAGATGACTATTTTCTATCGATGGCTATCCGCTCTGCCGGGGATATGAATGACCATTTTCGGTCTGATGGCTATCCGCTCTGCTGGGGATTTTTGTGATTTATCGTTTTCCTAGTGATAGCGTCTTAGGTGCCTCAAACCTTGGAGATGGCGTTTTAGGTGCCTCGAACCTTGGTGATGGCATTTCAGGTGCCTCGAGCCTTGAAGATGGCGTTTTAGGTGCCTCGAACCTTGATGATGGCATTTCAGGTGCCTCGAGCCTTGGAGATGGCGTTTTAGGTGCCTCGAACCTTGATGATGATGGCTTTTTAGGCGCCTCGGACCTTAATTTGAAATGGCCTTTCGGTGGACTTCGTCTGCTGCCGAAGGAGAGGGTGACCGTTTTGGTCGAGGGGCTGGACCTAATGATAGGCTACCTACGTATCCCTAGTGGGAATCAAGCCCTTTCGTAGTTCGAGTACTACTCGAGATTCCGTTGGCTTTTGGGATTCCGTTAACTTTGCTGGGGATTTTGTTAGCCTGGGGAAAATCGACGTATTCGTCGGAAATCGGTCTTACGTTTGACGCTTGGATGATTCATCGGATCGATGATTTTGATGAAAGATACGGGATCTCGTTATCTTTCTCGGGAAGATCGGTCTTACGTTTGACCGCCGGATGATTTTGATGAAAGATACGGGATCTCGTTATCTTTCTCGGGAAGATCGGTCTTACGTTTCGATCGCCGTTGATGATTTTGATGAAAGATACGGGATCTCGTTATCTTTCTCGGAAGATCGGTCTTACGTTTGATCGCCGTGGAATGATTTTGATGAAAGATACTGGATCCGTTATCTTTCTCGGGAGATCGGTCTTACGCTTGATCGCCGATGATTTTGATGAAAGATACGGGATCTCGTTATCTTTCTCGGGAGATCGGTCTTACGCTTTGACCGCCGGGAATGATTTTGATGAAAGATACGGGATCTCGTTATCTTTCTCGTGAGATCTGGCCTTACGTTTGATCGCCGGAATGATTTTGATGAAAGATACGGATCCGTTATCTTTCTCGGGAGATCGGCCTTACGTTTGATCACGGGAATGATTTTGATGAAAGATACGGATCTCGTTATCTTTCTCTGGCACTCGGTCTTACGCTTTTACCGCCGAAGGATTTTGATGAAAGATACGGGATCTCGTTATCTTTCTGGCACTGATCGGTCTTACGTTTTACCGCCGGATTGATTTTTGATGAAAGATACGGATCTCGTTATCTTTCTCGTGGAGATCGGTCTTACGTTTGATCGCCGGAAGGATTTTGATGAAAGATACGAGATCTCGTTATCTTTCTCGGGCACTCGGTCTTACGTTCGATCGCCGGAATGATTTTGATGAAAGATACGAGATCTCGTTATCTTTCTGGGCACTCGGTCTTACGCTTTTACCGCCGGAGGATTTTGATGAAAGATACGGATCTCGTTATCTTTCTCGGGCACTCGGCCTTACGCTTGACCGCCGATTGATTTTGATGAAAGATACGGGATCCGTTATCTTTCTCGGGGAGATCGGTCTTACGTTTTACTGCCGGGGAATGATTTTGATGAAAGATACGGGATCTCGTTATCTTTCTCAGGGAGATCGGTCTTACGTTTGACTGCCGGAGGATTTTGATGAAAGATACGGGATCCGTTATCTTTCTCGGGGCACTCGGTCTTACGTTTTACTGCCGGGAATGATTTTCTTGACAAGAGGCTGACTTTGGTTAACTTTGGTTAACTCTGTCAAGTTGGGACTAAATTGCAGAGTCCCGGAATTTTAAGGGGCAAAAGGGTCATTTTGACCTTACAATCCTATCCGCGCGGATAGGAGCGTGTTCGTGGGTTTTTAAATGAGGGCCAACGCCCCTTTTCTCCTTCCCCATTCAATTTTTTTTTTGAAATTGTCGAGAGAGAGAGAGAGAAACCGAGGAGAACCGCCATTGTTGCCAAAAAGCTTCAAAAATCTTCCGATTTCTTCGATTTTCGAGCAATGGAACACGGGAAGGCGCTTTTCAAGGCCAAGGACGTGGCCCTGGCGGAGAGACGATTGGAGCTCGTCCGGATGAGGAGGCATTACAATCTTTCGCAATCGGTTGCGGAGGAGCATTACCCCGATGCTTGGCAACATTGGGCTTCGGATTCGAATCTCCGAACGGTATACTTTGAAACCCTTTGATCCCTTTGTTGATTTCTTGTTTGAAATTTGAATTTTGGGTGATTTTTGAATTTTTTTTTTGAAAATTCGAATGATTGATGTTCTTGGCTTTGAATCTTGATTTTGATGCTTTGCATGTTGCAATGATTATGTGGGTATCCCAAAATATGCATTTTGCTTGGAGAAAGAATTGGCCTTTTCGCCATTATTTTTTTTTGTATCCGAAAATTGCATGTGAAAATTCGAAAATTGTGAATTGTGACTTTGATTTTTTTTTGAAATTTGAATATTGCATGTTGAAAATTCGAAAATTGTGATGATGATTTTTTTTTTGAAATTGAATATTGATATTGATGAATGATGCAATGCATGCATTTTGTTTGGAAAGAATGGGCATTTTGCCAATATGAGATGTATGTATGTTTAGGATTTTTTTCTTGAAAAGTGGGACGGATTTTTCCTCCCGTTGCATGTAAGATGGATGATATGCATGTATGCATTTTTTGAAAATGGGACGGAGTTTTTATTTCCGTCGACTTCTTGTAGGATATGCATGTATGCATTTTTTTTTATTGAAAATTGTTGATTGGGATTTGTTGAAAACTGTCTTTTCTGTGAGAAAAATGGGGCTATGTCTATTGCATGCCGTTATGCTGCCGAAATTTTCTTTTTTTTTTAATGCATGTGTATGCTCTTTTTTTTGTGCAAATGCAAATGCAATTTTTTTTTTTGACATTTTCTCTCTTTTTTTTTTTTTTTTTTTTGTGGCGGAAACCGTTTTGTGACGGAGCAACCAACAAAATGAAGACTCGAGGATCGGTGGAGTCCGTAGTTGACTTGTGGGATCGGCTTCCGGATGCGGGCCGAGGAGCTTTGCCGAGTCCGAGACAGCATTGTTGTCGAGACGGGGCTTTGGGAGTTCGTTGAGTGCTTGAGGGACCGGTCAAGTTCCCTAAGAGCAAGGGCCCGATGTTTGCTTGCGCAAAGATTGGTGGGACGCGACCCACACCTTTCACTTCTTCTGGGGCGAGGCTACGGTTACGCCCTCTGATTACGCTGCGATCACGGGTTTGTCCTTTAATGGACGCAGCATTGAGTGGCGGGATGGCTACAGCGATGCGGATCTACTGTGCTCTTCGGGATTTTCCCCTATTCCCAAAAAGGGGATGGGATGGAGTATGCCGTGGTCTACGGTAAGATTGTGGAGACCATCGTGAGTTACGAGGCCGGGAGGAGAGGATAGGCGCCGAGCGTATCGCTAGTGGCCTTCTTGTGGTTTGCCTTTTCGAGCACCTCTTTGGACATGCCGAGGGGACGGCAGCCTTTGCCTTGCCGAGGTCCTTGGAGGACATGGAGACGGCCTGAGATGTCTCGTGGGGAGAGGCCGGGCCGGGCAGAGCTTTACTTTGCTCTCGATAGGTACAGGGAAGGCCGTGAGCTCCTTTGTACCGCTTTGAGTTTGCCCCGGAGGTATAAGCTCTCTTTTGCTTTCCCTCTTTTTTTTTTTTTTTGAGCACACACTTTTCTTTTGCACCGGATTGATTGGATTTTTACCTTTCGCAGTATGGGCGTTGGAGTTTTTCCACGTCACGATGTGGCGACAAATGGCGGAGTACGCCGAGGCGTATCCGGCCACGCAGCCTTGGTCCAAGCATGCCCGGGAGAAGATAAGCTCCAGGGGGCGTACGACTCTCGTGTACGCGGATTGCCTTCCTTCGACGGAGGCCGAGACAGATGAGGGGATGATATTCTTCCCCCGGGATCGCTTCGAGGTGGCGCACCGAAGGGCGCCGAGATTTGACTGTGCAATGGAGGATTCTCGAGAGGTCCGACTTGCGACGCATATTATCTCGGGAGAGAGGGTGACGCGCCGCATGGCGTGAACTCGCCTTTGAGGACACCGGTGGAGCCTCCCGCCGATATGATGCACTCCGAGTGATCGGTCCGTGACTGGGATGATTACCGAGCCGGCCAAAGACTTCTCGGATTTCGTGGCGATTGAGCCATATGCGACATTCGTCTTGAGGAGGCCGAGGATGCCTCAGTTCTGGATAGAGAGGGGCTTGGGATCCCGCGGTACCCTCGGACGGATTTTTCATATATCCAGGATGGGGTCCGATTGAGGGTGCAGATCCTCACTCGAGCGGCTTCCACGAGCTTTCCGCCTCGTCCGGTATGAAGGTATGGCTTTTACGCTTCGCCTCTTCCTTTCTTTTCTTTCTTTGTTTCATCATCTTTAGCATCACTTCCTTTTTTGACGCTTTTGCTTTTGTGCAGTTTTTCGGAGGTGGTCGTCGAGAAGCCGACGAAGCAAGTGATCGGAGCCAAGAGATTCATCAGGAGGATGGTCGCCATGGGCTCCTCGTGCTAGAGCGAGGCGACCACGCGCCGGCGCCCGTCGACGGGAGGCTTCCCTATTCGCTCGTAGACTTCTTCGTAGACTCCTCTCGTCTCCTCTCCTTGATCCCCGCGCGGTGCCGCTTCGGATCACGTCATTCTCGGGATCCACACGGGCAGTGGACACGTATGGCAAAGCATGGCGGGTCGTCTTCGTACGTCCAGAGTCCGACGCCTTCACCTTCGGATACGATTTTTTCGCAGATCTCGCTTGCCCTATCGAGCGTGCCGGTTGGTCCCGACGAGCCTCTTTCTCGGGAGACGAGGACGATTCCGAGCCCGAGATTTTCAGTGGCTCCCGAGGAGGCGGGCCCGAGTCGCAAGAGGGGCCGGGGCGTACATCGGCGCTAGAGACTCCGATTGATTTTTTTTTTTTGAGATTTGAGATTGAGATTGAGATTTGTACAAATTTATGCACATTTTTTTCTTTTTTTTTTTTTGGGATGTAATAATTTAGGATTTTATTGATGTTTGTTTGTTTTTTTTTTTTTTTTTATGCACACTCTTTTTTTTTTTGGAATGTAATAATTTAGGATTTTATTTTATGAATGCAATGCAAGATGAATGCAGTGTTGCATGAGCCTTGGTTTTTTTTTTTTTTTGCAAGGGTGTTTGGTATATGGACCGGTTTGGGGAGGTTTTTTTGCACAGTGTTTCGAGCAACCGGGACGGAATATTCCTCTTTTGGTGTAGCAGCTTGGATCGTGCAGATTTTTCTCGATGGAAAACAAACATATCCGCGCGGATGGGGTCCCGCATCCGACATTGTCCTTTAATTTTGCTTCAGATCCGGTCTCACTTTATTTCAAATTCAAATATCCTCTTCAACCTCCAAATTCAAACACCATTTTCGGGAGAAAGAGAGAAAACCATGGAAAACTTTAGAAAAGCTCCATCAAAATTGTCCCAAGAATCCCAAATGTCATTCTTCAACAAGTTCAAGGATTGGTCCCTGGAGATTATGCATGAGAGGAGGTCCTTCTTTGAAGAAAGGTACAAGGTGAAGTGCTTATGGTCTCTCAAGGAATTGATTCCTGATTATGAGATTTTGAGGGCTTCTTCCTCATTTTGGGACACTAGAAGGCATGTCTTTTGCCTTTCCTTCAACGAGATTGTTCCAACTGTCGAAGAATTTCGGGCCTTGCTTGGAGGTCCTGGAGGTGGAAGAGATAGCGGTTCCTTTGCCCTGAGGGGCTTCTTTTGTTGACAGATTGTGCGTCCTCCTTCATCTTTCCCCGGAGGAAGCGCAAGGTATGATCCGCGGTCCCGATCATTTCGATATTTCCGGCCTTCCCGATGCATTTAGGGGCCTAGGCTTGGATGATGCCTATTGGGATGCCTTTGCACTTTGTATGTTTGGCACCCTGTTCATGGTCTATTCCTTTCGGGATTTGCCATCGATCTCTCGCTAGATGTTGTCGTTCACCGTCGCCCGGCGTAGATGTCGTTCCTTTGATTTTGGGGAGACTTTTCATGCTCTCGATAGCCGGGCTACCGGAAGACGGTATATGCACGGGGGCAGCCTGCTCCTCTTGACCCCGTGGCCGATGGAGCGTTTGGGGGTTCTTCGGGAAACTCCCGACATGATCAAGCCTCGACATTTGCCAGAGGGGGTTGCTTTGTGGATTTCGATGATCGTGGCTCATGGGAGCGTTGGATGGCCGGGTCTCGACCGAAGATATCGATGGTCGGTGCCTTGTTGGCGGGTGGAGACTCGCAGAGTGCTTCAGACGGGTCTCATGTGGTCATGCTTCCGGGGCTTTCTACCCTAGCTTCTATATTCCGGCTTTAGTTCCGAGACGCTTTGGCCTGGAGCAGGTTCCTTTGGGGGATTTTGATGATATAGCCACCAGGGTGGTGGCTCCTGTTTCTATGGATGATCCCTCAGTGTTTCCATTTCTTTCCCGAGCATGGAGGTATGATGCCTTTCCTCCTCGGGTTATTCTCAGCGTCCAAGACCGGTGTTCCCGACCACTTGGTACCCGGATTGGTATGAGAGGCATCCGGGAGAGACTCAGTGGCTATTTTGAGACGGCGTGAGGCCATTGTGGGTGCGGAGGACCCGATCAAGCTTCGAGAGGAGGAGGGCCGAGGCGAGGGCCAACCCTCATGACAGAGCGGAGACGCCGTGACCGACTATGAGGCTTACGTCAAGAGACAGGAGAGGAGGGCTCCTATGCTACCGCTAGGCTACAGGAGATGAGAGATGACGCTAGTGGCTACTAAGGCCCCGACAGAGGCCGGTTTGATAGATCCCGTTCCTATACTCGCAGCTTGGTAGGAGGAAGACCGACATTTTTCCTGCTCGTAAAAGAAGACTCGAAGGGGGAAGAAGAGGGGAGAGGCCAAGCACGAGTGGCTTGGAGTGACTCCGAGGTTTCCGAGTATCCCTTTCTTGTCATGGCACACATTAGTTTGATTATGTATCTTAGTTTCTTTTAGCAAAGTTGCCAGCTTGTAGGAATGAATCGGGCTTAGACTCATCAAAGAGCTTTTAATTTGTAATGAATATTTGAATTGCTTTAGAGTTTTTCGAGACGCTTTCATGGTCTCGATCAATTGTATTGATGCCAAAGTATGGCTTTTATTTGTGTTTTAGACCGAACCGTTTCCGCCGCCTACGTTCCCTCATTTTGAGGAGCTCAGTCTTCGTAGTTCAACCCGATTTTTTTTTGTTTTTTTTTTTTTTTTTTTGTTTTTTTTTTTTTTTTTTGTTTTTTTTTTGTTTTTTTTTTTTTTTTTTTTTTTGTTTTTTTTTTTTTTTTTTTTTGGTGCAACCCCGTTTTTTACCTAGGCCGCCCTTCTCGGGTTTTCAACCTAGTTGGGTATTACTCTTTAGCACTCTTTTTTTTTTTTTTTCTTTTTTTTTTTTTTACGCGTAGTATCTCGCGCAGCCTTGTCACCATTCACTCGGGTGTACAAAGGGATTCCCGTCGAGGTCCGCAAGTTGCATGGCTCCTCCTGAGAAGATCTTCTCGGACGACATACGGCCCGACCCATACAGCTCCCATTTGCCGAGGGGGTTGATACGGACCGGGGCTTTTCTTTCAAAACGAGATCACCTTCTCGGATCTCCCGATGCTTTACTTTCTTGTCGAAGGCTCTCGCCATTCTTCCTTGGTAGGCTCGGATGTGTTCCATGGCCTTCGCCGGCGTTCATCTAGTAGGGCCAATTCATCATGGCGACTCCGGGAGCCATTCGACCTCGTTGATCCGGCTTTCCACAGTATACCTGAGCGAGGGGATTTCTAGCTCGATTGGGAGTACGGCTTCCATTCCGTATGTGAGGGCAAACGGTGTTTCCCGCTTGCCGTTCTCGATCGATGTTCTCAGAGCCCCAGAGTGCCAGGTGTAACTTCTCGGGCCAATCTCTCGCCTTGGACACCATTTTCCTGATGATATTTTCCAGAGTCTTGTTTGCCGCTTCGACGGCTCCGTTGGTTTGGGGCCCGTAAGGAGATGACTTGTGACGGGTTATTCGGAATTCCGCCAAAGAATTTTTCACATTCCCTTCGAAGTGGGATCCATTATCTCGAAATGATTTCTACCGGCAACCCGTATCCGCATATGATGTTTTCTTTGATGAAGAGGGCAACTTTCTTTGAATTGAGGATTTTGTAGGACTCGGCTTCAACCCACTTGGTGAAATAATCCACGGCTACCAGACGAACTCGTGGTCAGTATCGCTCGATGGTGTGATTTTGCCTATGACATCAATTCCCAAGTGACGAAAGGCCAAGGGGTTGTCATGCAAGATAACTCGTGAGGAGGCAAGTGATTAAGATTTGAGTATCGCCGACATTTGTCGCAGCCTTTTGACGAACCGGATGCGCTCGGCTTCCATGGAGATCCAAAAATACCCCATTCTCGCATGATTTGCATCGTAGCTCGAGCATTCATGTGAGGGCCGCAGTACCACCATGTATTTCTTTCATGAGTTCGGTAGCCTCTTGTTTGCCGATACATCGCAGAGGGGGCCTTGATAACGCTTTTTGTATAACATGTTTCCCAAAAGAACATAATGGGAGGCGAGCCGCTCTGTGGCCGAGAGACTTTTCGCTTTGATTCCTTCTTTATATTCCCCATCTTCATTTTTGAAAGAGGCCTCGCCATCCTTCGTGTCGGTAACTGAGTGTACCAGGGATCATTGATCTCGGCTTCCGCTTCAATTTCAAAGCAATAAGCGGGGTTTTCTCTTCTCCCGACTCGAATGGTTTAATGTACTTTCCTTCGTGTATTTCGACAAGAGAGGCTAGTGTAGCTGCAGAGCATCTCGCGAACCTCGTTTCGGTCTCTCGCGTGTAATGAAAGCCGATTTCTTTGAATTGAGCCACTAGTTCTTCCATGTAAGCATGATACTTCGCAAACCCGGATCCACGGTCTTCCATTTGTTAGAGACCTGATTGATGATGAGGGCAGAGTCACCATACACCTCCAATTCCTTGATATTTCTTTCAAGGGCGGCTTCCAACCCGGCTATGCAAGCTTCATATTCGCAGTCATTGTTGGTGACTTCGAAGTTCAAATTTATCAAGCATGGGGCGTGTTCGTCAAGAGGATCGACCGTAAGCATTCCTATCCCGTTCCCCTTTTGTTTGATGCCCCGTCGAAGAAGAGTTGCCGCGATTTTCTCCTTCTAGAGCGAAGATTCCATCATCGGGAAATTGAGGTTCAGTCCCTGGACTCATCACTTGGGAAATCGGCCAAATGTTCCGCCATTATGCGTCCTTTTACGGATTTCCTTGAAACATAAGTGATGTCATATTCGGCCAAAAAGAACGACCATTTTGCCAACCTCATGGAGATGGAAGGCTTGTCGAACGTATATTTGATGGGGTCTATCCTTGAGACAAGATGTATCGGGTGAGACCGCATGTAGTGTTTCAACTTTCCCACTACCTGCACCAAACCTCGCGCAAGTCTTCTCGCAAGCGCAGTAATTGAGTTCGCTTCCTCGGAGCTTTCGCTACGAAATAGATGGCATTTTCGACTTTGGAATCTTTCTTCTCTTGAGCTAGCATAGCCCCAATTGCCGTATCCGTGACAGCTTAGATATAGCAAGAGTGGCTTTTGCCGATGTGGTGGGCAGAGAATCGGGGATTCACAAGGTATGCCTTGATCTGCTCAAAGGCAAGCCGACATTCTCGGGGTCCATTCCGTGTAGGCATTTTTCTTCATCAACTTGAAGATCGGCTCGCAGATCGAGGTCACCGATTTACAAAGCGGCTTATGTATTGTAGTCTTCCCATAAAGGATTTCACTTCGTCGTTGTCCGGGCGGCTTCATTTCAACTATCGCCTTGATTTTCTCGGGGATCTACTTCGATTCCCCGTTCGTCACCATATATCCTAGCACCTTACCTCGTCTTACACCGAAGGTGCACTTGGCCGGATTCGCCTCATGCCGTGGTCTCTGAGGCGGCCGAAGAATTTTCTCAAATCAACAAAGTGCCGCCATCTCGATCCTCCGGAATGTATTATCATGTCGTCCACATAGACCTCAATTTCTTTGTGGATCATGTCATGGAACAGCCGTAGCCGCCCTTTGGTACGTAGCCCCAAAGCATTCTTTAGTCCGAACGGCACGACCGTGTAGCAAGAGGTGCCCCAAGGGGTTGTGAAGGCCGTTTTGGCTTGATCCTCTTCTCGCCATTTTGATTTGGTTGTAGCCGGCAAAACCGTCGACGAAGGATTTGACTTCATGGTTGGCCGTGGAATCTACCAAAATGTCGATGTTTGGCGGGGGAAATCGTCTTTGACCGGCTTTGTTCAAGTCTCGAAGTCTACGCAAAGATCGGATCTTTCCGTTGGCCTCGGTCACCGTTACTATGTTGGAAAGCCATGTAGGGTATTCAATGACCCCGATGAAACCCGCCCGAGCATCTTTTCTATCTCCTCTTTCACTTGTAGGGACCATTCGGGCTTAATTCTTCTTAGCTTCGTTTTATCGGCTTCGACTTCCGGGTCGAGCGGTATTCGGTGCTCAACTATGGAAGGATCGAGGCCCGGCATATCTTTATAGGACCATGCGAACACATCCACAAATTCTTTTAGCAGCTCAATTAGGGCATCCCTTTCACCCCTTCGAAGAAACTACCAATCTGCGTCTCTTTAGGCTCTTCCAGCTCCCAAATTCACACTCGTCAAAATCTCTTCGGCACTGGGCTCGATTTTCCTCTTTCCTGACAACCCGCTTAAAGATTTCTTTGATATATTGTTCATTTAATGTGTCCGCTTCTTCATCTAGTGAATCGTTATTAACCTGTTTTTAGATTATTAGTTAATTCATCATTAGTTAAAGTGGCAATTAAGGGATACTCGTAAAGGTTCGTCATTTCATTGAGAATAAGAGGGAATACAAAGCATTGGCTACAATTTCGTGGTCTTCGTGCGTGAGGCCATCGGACGATTCTAGAGACTCAAACTCAACAATGAGAGACTCCTGAGGACTTTACAAAGGTTGACACGAAAGGACGGGGACCAATCCAAGCTTGGTGATCATTTCCTCTTGGTCGCGGACGGCCCGAGAGAGTTTCCCAATTCTTTAGCGGCATCGCTGTCGGTGGCTTCACAACTCGGGAAAGGCATGGTCTCGTGCTCCCTCTTCGCCGTTGCTATCATCTCTTTGTCCGAACCGTAATCAATTGTGTTTGGCGTCCGAAAGCCGAGCATGTGGATGTAGGGATCTTCCTCAATCCCGGGATTTCCGTTTGCGTCACAATCTCGACCGCTCAATCCGTATGTAAGGACGTATTGCGTCTCTGTGCCGCTAGAAAAATCTCATGTCCCATACTCGAGCGGAAAGGCTTCGTGTGTAGTTCAAGAAGGAGGACGTCCCACACGACGTTCATAGATTCGAGCCGAGTCCGTCGGTGTTTGTCGACTTTTATCATGAAAATCTCCTCGCTCGGCGAGGCCAAAGAATGGGTTTGCAGAATGCCGACAAATCTGTGATTGAGGACCGGAGACTTGTGTGCTCGTATCATGGCGGTGTTCGCCGTTTCCTTCCGCACGCTCCAAGTGTTGGAAATAGCAATTAAATTTGATGAATCGAACTTCTTCTGAGTCTCGCTCGCTTGAGTGTGTTGACATAGTTAGCATCGCCGGATTCCAAAGGATGCCGGCGAGACTTGCCTCTTGAAGGATGTAGCCCGTGTTTGATCGTGGGCATTCTTGGCTATTGTTTCACTTCTGTTCCCTATGAGGAAACCGTCACCCCTTATGACTTCAAGGTCTCCTCGCCGGCTGATGAATTTGACGCATTGGTGGAGAGTGGAGGCTATGGCTTTCATGTGATGCAACCAAGGGCGCCCTAGTAGGGCCGTGAACTCTGAGGGGATATCCATTACATGGAACTTTGCGGGCACCATTTGGGGTTTCGTACTGCAGTTCCGCAGTCACCGTCCCTGTAATGGGACGAGACGAACCGTCGTAGGCCTCGACACCGGTAGATGGGATCATACGCCTTTCATTTATGCGGAGGGCCCTCATCATGCCGAGGGGAAGGACGTTTACCGATGATCCATTGTCCACTAATACCCCAGTGGAGTGATATGGTGTTGAGCCGAATAGTGATGTACAAAGCTTCATTGTGTTGGGAGACATCTCTTGGCAAATCTTCATCGCAGAAGGTGATCATACTCCCATATAGGTGAGGATCATAGATTTGGTCCTTGTCTCGGATAGAGTCATTAAACCGCCACTTCGTGCCTTTTTCTTGCGAGGTAGAGCCTTTGCCGAAGCCCCCGGGTTATACCGATGCCTTTTGTGGCGGTTGCCATCTCCAGCCAACATGTTGATTGAGTGGGAGCGCCATGGCGCGTTGGTCTTTCTTTGTCGGTGTGCATTCGGGAGCCGGTCAAACCGAACTCCGTTCCCGGGGGATAGATTTCGATTGGCGGTGGAGTTCGGTCAGATTCGCGTCCGAAAGGTCTCAATTCCGTCGTTGCAAGGCTTTTCTCGCTTCTTTACCCCTTTTGCTTGGGAAGACCGACCGGAGTAGAGTACATAATAATCAAATCCCCGATGGCTCCCCGAGCGTTCCCACACCGTTATCACCGCCTCGAATCTCTCCTTCAATTTTTGCCGGGAGGAAATTTTCTTTTTCTTAGGAGGACGGTCCTCGTGTATCCAAATTCCCGATAATCCCTTTCAAGGCAATCGGGACAGCCACAAATATCCCACCAAATGTGTTCTACTACTGCGGCGGATTTGGGACCTCGGGTTGAGCGGTGCCGGAATGACTTTGGGTGGAACCGGTCCGGGGATCTCGCCGCCGGGCTCATCCGGTAGCGAGTGATTGGACTCCGCCGGATAATGAGAGATATTGAGGTCCCGGGAACGGGCATATGTTTGTCCTTCAAGGTAGCCCCGCCGCTGGGATATTGTTAAGGTCCCGAAGAGGCGTGTGGCCTCTTCAATCCAGCCCGCCGTCCTGTTTCCGGCGTTCTTCCGTGGCTTTGATGGCCGACCATATTTCTTCAATTGTTCTCGATTTTCATCACTCAGCCGATATTTGTGGGATCATCACTTTGAGAGGGGACAACCGACAAGATACCGAACTCTTTCGTCCCCGATCGTCGTTTGGGGGCCAGCTTGCCCCGTAAGTCGACGGGCAGTGAGTCCCGCGGTGGAAACATAGGAATCTTGGGGTAGCATCTTGATGTATCCGGACGATTAAGAAGAGGAGGAGAACCCTCTTCCTTCTTTGCGGTAAAAGTGCCATCGGAATTGAGACCGATAGTCAAACCATGACTTGCGACAACCCCGTAAGGTCATCAATTTGAGCCTCATGTCGAAGTCTCATCTCGTTCTACCAACCGGATCCAATACCGGGTCCTGTTCGAGGGATTTTGGAGGACGGAGCAACGTGGTCCCCATCATTTCCGGCCGATGCGTACATTCTCAAACCCGAGTCGGAACAAACGGCGAAGCCGACGACGCGCTGACTCTTCCCAACTAATCAAACGATGACCCGCCCGAAACCAAGCTTTGCGGAGTCGCGGGGAAAGGACACGAAGGTTCGATGTCCGGGAATGGAAGGAGGGTAGGTGTTTCGGGCTTTTGGCTCATGCAACATGCAGCTATTTGTTCACGTTTACTTAAAACATGTTTTATTAACCTAATCGGTTGGAAAAGATTGCTCTTCTTTTTCGCAAACTACTCGATCCCGGATCGGTGGGCCCCGTCACTACGTCTATAAGCCCCTCGTATTCCACCCGTATTTCGACCTCCCAGGCGGACAGCCTGGCGAGGGTCCTATAGGGCAAGCGGGTCCCACCGACCGAAAGAAAAACGATCCTAAAAGTCCGGCGGGTAATCGAGTCTTAACGAGCATTCGATGTAAATTACGGACAAAGCCGACGTCAAAAGTCAAGATCATGTCCGAGGGCTCGACGAAAAGTCGGCATGATTTGACCGATAAGCGTCCACGATTGATCTTGACTTGTCGTCGCTTAAGCCGTAATTAGGCATGGAATATTCATTAATCCTTGATGACTCGGTCAATGCCGGGAGTCGTTGTATAATTTGTGCCGCCGAGCCGAAGTCAAGGCGCCGGTCAATATCTTGTCAAAGTCTCGCGGCGGAAAACCGGCGTAACTTCGACCGATTAGGGACCCCGAAAGATATTGAGTCGGTATGCCGACAAAGGCTTGAAAGGAAAGGTCTATACACGTACAGTGGCATGACACGCACTGTACTAAAAACCAACCGGGTCTCTGACAAAGTGTGTCACGGACAAGTGCATGGTCGACACGAGGCTCCATGGGATGTTTGGGTAGTCCCGTGCTCATCCGAGAGGCGTAATAAGACCAAACGGACCGCGACAAGGATTTCCCGGGTTAAGGACGTAGTGTGCAAGTGGACGGTCACGTGCGCGTAGTGTGCAAGCAGTCTATATTCTTTTTCTGAGTAAAATAGAGATTTTTTTATGTGTCTTAAAAATATGATGCATGATTTTTTTTTTGAAAATTTTCTTTTTTTTTGAAAATCCTTTTTTTTTTGAAAATCCTTTTTTTTTTTGAAAATTTTAATGAGCACATAAGCACGTAAGCACGAAAATTCCGACAGTTAGGGACATTATTCCGACAGTCAAAATTTTGACTTTCTCCGAGGCGGCCAAAACAACACGAAAACTGTGCAAAAATCAACACACACACAAAAATGATTTTCAAAGCCGGGACGGAAGCTTGACCCTCAAAAGCTTTTTTTTTTTGAAAACGGTGATACCGGTACGTGGGATTGTTAAACCACAATTTATCCCCGACTCGTGTTAGGAGGCGATAACGGGAAGTTTAATGGTTTCCACCAATATACCAAGTATCATTTTTTTTTTTAAAAAAGCTTATTCCCCAGCGGAGTCGCCACTGTGATGATGTGTGTATCCGAAAATTTTCCCATTTTTATTTGAAAAAAATCAACGAAACGGAGTCGCCACGCCATTTTTATTTTAAGGGCCAAAACTTTGAAAAAAGCCCGAGATCAGAGATTTAGGTTCGGAGGTCATGTTACACGCCGGGAAGGACGTTAGTGTGCACTGAATGCCTCGTAAACGAGTCTTCCAAGCTGAAAATCATTTGTGTGTGTGTGTGTGTGTGTGTGTGTGTTTTGGCCAAAATACTTTGAAACTCAGAAAAGTAAAAATTGGGATATCTTTTTAAGACTTTAAACTGATCCCATGATTTTTTGGAAGATTTTTGGATTGAGATTTGGTACTCAAAAGACCTTTTGAAGTTGAGAGCCATTTCTGCCAGAATGAAAAAGGCAGTGGACCTTTGATTTTGAAATGGATTCAAGGGTCTTAAAACTTCATAATCTGGATAAACTCAGAGAATGAAAGTTGTTCCAGACACCTTAAATAAGATTTGTGCGAAGGAATTTTCCATTTCGGAGAAGATTTGAGGGGTCAAAACCTTCTGGAAACCTCAGATATGAGATCTGGATTCCCAGAAGCTGATGAACTAGCCTCTGAAAGAAAATTTGAAAAGAGGAGTTTTACTCACCCAAAAAATAAAGTAAAAATATTTATGGAAAGATCTGGATGTTGGCTACAAAAAGTGTTTTGTAGTCAACACCAAATTCCAAGTTCATCTGTGTCCAAAAAATTAGACCATGGACTGAGGTCTGAGGAAATTGCTACTGGACAGCAACTTCTCAAGAAAGAAAATATGATTTTAAGGGGGGTTTTGCATCCATGCTTGTCCCCATTTCCCTAGGTTTTGGTTAGTGATCACTTGACATTTTAGTGGTGAATCAACTATACCAAACCATCCTTGGGGTACATTAGGACTAAGCATTTCATTTGCTTGGGAAGGGGATTTTTATCCTTTGAAAATGAGATTTGAAGCTTGAAAATGGTTTTTAGGGTTTTGAAAATGAGTTTTCTTTGCAAGAAAGTAAGAGAACTTGAAAATAATTTTGATCTTTGTAGAAGATCATCCATGGAGATGGTCTTCCATGGTGATCTTCTTAGATCTAAAGCAAGAAGATGAAGGAACTACATTTTGTAGTTTGCAAATGCATGCATGGTTGGAGTTTAGGGTAAGGAGAAGGAGGGTTTACCAATCTTCCTTGTGTTCTTTAGTTTTTGGCTTGAGTGTATGAGTGTTTAAGGCTTGAATATGAGAGTGAGTGGATGAGTGTGAGTTGGGAAAGATTGGAGAGAAAAAGGTGACAATTCTTGAAGAATTCTCACTGTTTTCTCTCTATATTTCGCCAGAGGTTCGGTGCAATTGGTGTTGTTCCTCCTCATTTTTGTGACTGGAGGGCTCAATTTATAGCCCTCTGAAAGATGCAAACCTATCCGCGCGGATGGGATCCTTCAGCGTGCACTGTTCATTAAATGCAGCTCCAGCTTTGGACAAGAGGAATATTTCTTTTTGAAATTTCAAATTAACAGCCAGTTTATTGTTCCCAGCCATTTCTATTTGTGGTTTTATTCCTTTTGTTTTACTTTTTGAGATTCCTTTTGAGGTTTAACCTTAAATAACAATGCCCATTTTACCCTCACTTTGTTAGAAAAGTTAGGATTATTAGGAATTGTTAGAAATGTTATAACTTTCGTTAATTTTCTAACGAAAATTCTAACAAGCTCAAATTGGAGCACTTACAGTATATCATGTATCATACTCTTAAACTTTGGTTTACAAGTAGCAGCATCATAGGTGAGAGCTTTTAAACATAATTTCATTCGTGTTATTTTGTTTAAATCATTTAAAGCAGGCTTTATTGCATTTGAATGTGATCTGATCATACCTCTTTTTTTCCACCTAAAAATTGTACTCGTACTTACACCCATGTTATTTGCTAAATTTCGAATTGTATTTCTTTTATGAAAAGGTATTGATTTCAGCTTTTCAACATCAAGTTCTATTTTAGTACTTCTAAGCAGGGGCGGATCCAGGGGGGGCAGGTGGGGGCACTCGCCCCCCCCAGCGGCGGAAATGCAGTGGAAAATTTTTTTTTTTGCCCCCACCATATTTTTGTTATATATGTATATATACATAATTAACTTCAAGATTAACACCAGTGAGTGGTGTGGTTATTGATAGAAGGGGTGAAGTTAAAGCCTTATGTGTTTCCTTTTAAATCCATGTTCGAACCCTGCTACCTACATTTTCAATTAATTTTGTCTTCCATCTTTGCTATTCTTTCTCTTAACAGTTTTGTTTTTCTCTTTCTCCTAATTTCCTCACATTTTTTCAATCTTAATTAATTCGTTAGGCTTTTTCCATTTTTTTGTTTTTGGTCTTTCTTCCTATTATCCCAATTTTAATTAGCAAATTTGAATTTCTTTTTTGTACGAGTAATATATTTTAATAAATTGTTTGCGTTAAATACTTCAACATTATTTCAATCGTTCTTTGAATTATTTACTTTTATCATTTTTGTTAACTAAAATACATTGTATTTCATGAATCAGACCCATTTTTTACTTGTCAGGCAGAATTTTTTCGGGCCGCCCGAACCCCGTATAATCTTGCCCCCCCCCCTCGGCCAATTCCTGGCTTCGCCCCTGCTTCTAAGTATACCTCCCCTTCTTGTAGGTAAAGAAACTTGCAGACCTAGTTGTAGCTGAAGCTTCACTCTCTTCCACATCCTGAAGATGTTAGATTTGCAGATTCCAAACTTGAAGATTGCTTCATCAACTTTGGTTTTTGGAAGCATTCCATTTTTTGCTGAATGGGTTAAGAACTGGGCTAACAACAATCTTTTGTGTTTGCTAATATCTCTGGCTGGCAGTACCCATTTTATGTTGTTGTAATGAAATTTAAAAACAATTCAAACTGATGGTTTTGTATTTATATAAGGTTGTGGTAGAAATGCCTGGGAGTTTCAAACTTTTGGGGATCAAATTTGAAATTTTGGAGGAAAATCCAAATGATGGTTTTGGCTGCCTTTTGAGATTAGGATGGGTTAATCTCCTAATATCTCTCCACTATCTCAACTTTTCATTATTATATTCATTTTTTTTTAGTTATTGTGCCCATTTTATTGGTGTCCTTTCACGTGACACGGAGGGAGTATATATTCATTCCTTAATTCCCGTGCATGATTCATTTTGGGACATTTCGACAGGTACGGAGGGAGTATTTAGTACTCCCTCCTTCCACTTCAATTGGTCCACTTTCCTTTTTGGAACGTCCCACTTCAATTGATCCATTCCATAAATGGAAAGTTTTTCATATATTTATACCCTTATCATCTCCATATATTTACAAAAAAACCAATCATTAATTTACTATTCCTCCCACTCATTCTCTCCTATTAAATATTTTTAACTTTTACATTCTCTCTCCTATTCCCTACCACACATTTAATTTTTACATTCTCTCTCCTCTAATTTCTAGCTACTTTATTTATTTTTCTTAAAAATCGTGAAATTCACCCGGGGCCAATTGAAGTAGTATTAGTAAAACACTTTGCTTTAGTCAACTAAAAGTTTTCCTTTACTATAAATCTCCAAAAGTCAACTATAATAGTCACTCATTTTTTAACCCAGTAGTCAAACCCATAAAAAATAACGGACCAATAAAATGGTGTTTAAATACGTCCATTACATGACAGCCGGTGAGTTTAGTGTTGACTACTACTACTTAGAAAACGGCTTCTCTTTTCATTCATCAGTCAGCTCTCCCTCTCTCTCATCTGTGAGTGTAGTAATGAAGCGAAGAGGATAGGATATGTCTTCCTCAACTCCTACCCCTCGATTTTAATTTTATTACGAAAATGACATCCCCACCTCCAACTCCAACTCCACCTCCGCCATTGCTTGATTTCTACGACTTATCTCCATCGCCGCCGTCACCGCCAGCGCCGCACCACCATCACCATCGCAATTCCGCTATTCTGCCGCCGATTTTCGCCGGAGTTCTAGTTCTGGCTTTTTCGTAGTTTTTGGTGTTGTGTACAGGAAGCTGTCACGGAAGCGTACAGCTCCCGCGGATCTGAATCCGCCGCCGCAGCTTCAGCTTCAGCCGCAGAAGTACTCTTACGCTGTTCTCCGACGCGCTACCGGCTCGTTCGCCGCGGCTAATCGGCTCGGCCAGGGCGGATTCGGCTCGGTTTTCAAAGGCGTTCTACCGTCTGGTCAGGAAATCGCGGTGAAGATCATGGATTCGTCCGGCTCGTTGCAGGGGGAGAGAGAGTTTCATAACGAGCTTTCTCTCTCCTCTAGGATTAACAGCATCACGTGCTGTCCTCACGTGGTTTCGGTTCTCGGATTCTCCTCCGATCAAAGCCGTCGGCGCCGGAGAAGGATGATGCTTGTGTACGAGTACATGCAGAATGGGAGCTTGCAGGATGCATTGCTGTCTCGTAAGTGTTCTGAGCTGATTGATTGGAGAATCAGGTTTAAAATTTTGTTGGATATTGCAAAAGGAATTGAATTCCTTCACTTTGCCTGCGATCCGCCTATTGTGCATAGTGATATTAAGCCATCTAATATCTTATTAGATTCTGATTTCAATGCGAAAATTGCTGATTTCGGATTGGCCGGAGTTTTAGGTGGAGATGAAATTGTTGAGACTTTTATTGAGTGTGGTGAGGAAATAGAAGCAATTGATAAGGAGGAGAAGAAGAGAGTGAGTGTAAATGTTGAGGAGACTGCATCAGTACTTGAGGAGGTTGAGAGTGTGATGACAGAAGAGGTAGTTGTGAATGTAGATCATCTGGAAGCATCCGAGGGGGTAGATCGAACTAGTGTATCAGATAGGGTCAGTGTTGATAGTGGCAAAAGGGGTATTGGGAGGAATAAGAGTGGGGTTACGGGACGGGATTGGTGGTGGAAGCAAGATAATGGTGGTGGGGAATCGGGGAGGGTAAAAGATTATGTGATGGAGTGGATTGGAAGTGAGATAAAGAAGGAGAGGCCGAAGAAGGATTGGATTACAAGTTCGTGTTCAGGGGAAGTGGAGGATGTAGCTACAATGGAGATGAAACAGAAGAAGAATTTGGAGAAGGAGAAGAAGAATAGGAAGCCAAGGGAATGGTGGAAGGAAGAATTTTGTGATGAATTGGTAAAAAAGAAGAAGAAAAAAGGGGGGAGTAGTATCTCAGGTTGTAGAGGAGGAGAAATGTGGTGGCAAAAGGATGAGGAATTCGTGCCGGAGAAGAAAAAGAGAAGAAAGAGTAAGGCTAGTAGGGGAAGTATCGATTCATGGTTAGATGGCTTTAGTGGGGAGTTTCGAATCGGGCGAAGAAACAGCCAAGATTTCACAAGCGGAGAAATCCCTAAAAGTGGTGGAATTAGTAGTACTCCAAGTATGAGAGGAACTGTTTGTTATATTGCCCCAGAGAAATGTGATGGTGGGAAGCTTTCAGAGAAGTGTGATGTATACAGTTTTGGTGTTTTAGTATTGGTTTTAATCTCTGGACGGAGGCCATTGCAAGTTACTGCATCACCAATGTCAGAATTCGAACGAGCTAATCTTATTTCATGGGCTAGGCAACTTGCCCGGAATGCTAAGTTATTGGATCTTGTTGATCCTAATATTCAGTCACTAGATCAAGAACAAGCTCTACTTTGTATCACAATTGCACTTCTTTGTTTGCAAAGGTCGCCTGGGAAACGCCCAACTATGAGAGAAATTGTTGGGATGCTCTCCGGTGAAGGCGAACCACCTCATTTGCCATTTGAGTTTTCTCCATCACCACCCTCCAATTTCCCTTTCAAGTCACGGAAAAAAGCACGGTAAGTTTATTTTATTCAATCTCCAGTTCTTTGATTCACTGTAGATTGTACTGTTGTAGGCCATTATGTATCATGCCCTGTTGATTTTTTTATGAGAAAAGCAAAAACAAGATAACAAAAGTATATAAAATTTCTTTCTTTGGTTCAACTTTTTACATGGTTTTTTTGCATATCTGATATGGGTTTGGTCTGGTGTGGTCTACCATTTCTTTGTTATTGACCTTTCATGGACGGTGATGATTCAAGGCACAAACTTTACTTGGCCTCTGCTCCCACAAGTAATTGAAATTTAGGAATCCCAGGCATAAAGATAACTGGACATATACTTTTTTGGTGGTGAGGTCGCATCGAACAACTAATTTCGTGCCCTTGGACTATGATAAACTTTATTTAGTACTATTAAGACTTTAAACTTTTCGGGCCCATAACATATTTGTCTTTAGAATCTGCACTTTTGCTACCTCCCTTAAAAAATGACTGAGCTTTACACTCAAAGTCGCACTGATTTCAGTGGAAGCGAGTTAAATCATCCTTGTTGTCAGTCCCTTTAATCTGTACATCTGTAAATGTGGTGCGAATGATGGCGATATATATGGTTAATTATTCATAACTGCCTTTTTTTTTTTTTTTCAGTTTTAATGTGATGAAAATTGGCCCAACGAATGATGAATCTGCCTCACTGTGCACTATATTACTAATGGACAACTATTACCAAATCAATTACCCTTGTCCTTGTCCCTGTTGTGAAATTGGTGCTCCCCCGTTGCAATCAACACAAAGAAAACAACACACCCACACGTACAAGAAAGAAACAATCACACACAAGAACACAAGAGTTGTTTACCCGGTTCATTCACCAACTCGTGAACTACGTCCGGGGGCAATTGCCAAGCCAATATGTATTAGTCTCCTCTCTAATATGTTGCTACAATGTGTTCTAGGTCGAAACTATGTTTATATAGTAGTACAAAGAAGCCCTAAATCTAATTAAGAAGAGTTGGAATCAAACAAGGAAACAGAACAAAACCCAAAAATACGCCAGGCATTGAGGCGCCCGCCTCAAGGCAGCCATGCGCCCGCCTCAACTTGGCAATCCTCGGCCACTGCCTCGGCCCTTGAGGCGCCCGCCTCGGCCCCCCCCATGCGGCCGCCTGGCGCAGCCCCATTCCGTGCTCAACTGCAACTCTGTTTTGTACTCCTCCTTGAACCTCACCAACTCCTCCGACTTAGCCCTCCTCTTCCTTGTAGTTTTAGGATCCAAACCCAACAGTCCCACTATCTAATTTTTCTGACATTCATTTTGGGACGGAGGGAGTATTTATTTTCTGTATGCACATTTAGTTGCATATAAGTTTAGGAAATTCTTATCTCCGTAGTTATACTTAATGTTGAACATGACAAATGTGATGGATTATGAAGGTAACGAAGTAACTCATACGGGTCTTACTTTGGGAAAAGTATGGTAGTCGCTCTAAGAAGTTATGTCAGTATTATATACGGCTTTGTAAGATAATGAAATATAAAGAAGTTTTCTCCTGTTTATAGTGTAGAAAACTGATCCGCTTTTGATTTCATGGGAGTTGTTCATTCAATTTGACATCAATCTGGTAGTCTTTTTTTTTTTTTTTTTTTTTTTATGTATGACCTTTAGGTTGTTAAGTGTCTATTAAACTAATTATAATTACTTTTATGTGGCCTATGGATTTTCTTTGAGATCAAAAGGTTAGAAAACTATGGTCAAGGCCTCAAGGTCTGCAACATTCCTAGTTTTTTTGTTAAGTAGTACTGCTGCCTCCATCCTAAACGGACATTCATATTTGAGACGGAGGTAGTATATCATCTATATGAGCTTGTTGATTCAGTCCTTAGAATAGAGGAATGCTTTGGAAGTTCATTTGGGGTGGAAACTTTAACCTTTATTTTTTGTTTATTCAGAACAAAAATGGGACATTCATTTGGAATGAAAATATATTAATTACTTCCCATAATATGTGTTTGACCCGTCAAACATTTTAATAAATTTACATTATTTATTTCTATATTGCATTTATCATGATATACTTGCATATACTATAATGAAAATTGCATCAAAATAAACGTGAGTCTCTTCCACCAAGCTCGTCCTACCACCAATTTTGAGAAAAAAGTTGCAAACTTTATGCAGTTTGGCAATATAAATGACCTTTGGCAACCACAAATTTGGTAAACACGCCACCTTTATCTCCGGACATTTTAAAAGCTTCCTTCCTCACAATAAAGTTTAACCCTATTCTTAGCTCAATTTTTACATGCCCAGAACCAAACAACCTACAACTCTTCTAATCAACCTAATTTTGTCACACAAAAAAGGTTAACCATGTCAAAATTTGATCCCTATGAGCACCTAAAAGTCGTCCTTAACCCCAATGGCACGCTCACTAGACACATGTCGGCACCAAAAATGCCCGCCATAGGCGACGACCAACTCCTCCCCGGCCAATCCGTCGTCAGCAAAGACGTCGTCCTCAACCCCGACAAAAAGACTTCCCTTAGAATCTTCCGTCCCACAAAACTACCCTCCAATGACAACTCAATCGCGAAGCTCCCCATATTGATATACTTCCACGCAGGCGGTTGGATCAACTTCAATGTCGCTGATGTCATGGTGCATGAAGCGTGCAACAAAGTGTCAAATGAGGTCCCTTCCATAGTCATTGCCGTTGATTTTCGCCTAGCGCCCGAGAGTCGTCTCCCCGCACAATATGAGGATGCAATGGACGCCATTCAATGGACTAAGAAACAAGCACTGACGCCAGATGGCGACCAATGGCTACGAGACTACAGCGACTTCTCGAGGTGTTATCTCTACGGTGATTCGTGTGGGGCCAATATTGCTTACAATGCTGCTTTACGGGCCGTTGATGTCAACATCCACCCGATGAGGATCGTAGGGCTTGTACTTAATCAACCTTTTATAGGTGGCAAGCAAAGAACCAAGTCTGAGCTGAAACTAGCTGCGGATCTTTATTTTCCTTTGCCAGTTATTGATCTCTTGTGGGAGCTTGCTTTGCCTAAAGGCATCGATCGAGATCATAGGTTTTGTAACCCTATGGCCGATCATGGACTTTACAAGGACAAGATGAAGTCAATCGGACGGTGTTTGGTGATAGGGTTTGGTGGCGATCCATTGATCGATAGGCAACAAGAGTTTGTACAAATGCTCGTTAAGCGAGGGGTGTTGGTGGAAGCTCGGTTCGACGATGTTGGATTCCATGGCATCGACATGATCGATCCCCGAAGGGCTTCGGCTATCTTGAATTTTGTTAAGGAGTTTGTTTCTTAGGTCATTAACCACCATTTCTTGTGGGCATAGTTTTGAATTGGATCAAGTTCATGAGTTTTGCTAAAGAGATTTAATTTGTAGTATTAGTTTGTGATTTCTGTTTTTTTGGTTTGAATTCAAATGTTTGTTTTAGGAAAAGCTTTAAAATGCAGAGGGACTGTTTTGTAGTAGGGATTTGGGTTTTGAAGTGGGCTTGTTTTGAATGATTTATAAATTATGTAGTTATTCGGGATTATTTTCGAACATTTTACTGCTCTTCTATATCACGCTCGTCCTTTGTTCGGCGCTTCAATCTTACCCGCTAATCAGCACTTTGTTAGTACCCGATCCTAAAAAAGGTATTTTAATCTTGTTCCTAAAAGAGTTGTTTTGGACAGATTAGGGTTAACAAAACCCTAATTAATCTTTAACATTTTCTTTCTTCCTCGCGCCGTCAACGGCAGCTGGCGTGGAAACTACGCTGGGTAAAAAGGCGATCGACCCTTTCCACATAGTGCCGATCGACCCTTTATTAAGGATAGACTTTACCTTGAATAAGTGCCGATCGACCCTTATCCAAAGAAGGGCCGATCGACCCTTTCCTTTGGTCCAGCCCATCTCCCGAGCACTATAAATACGTGCACTCGGTTCACCTTTTCAACACACAGATTCTCAACGGAGAAATCAAGACTAAACTTGATTTGTTCCATCCCACACACACATTTTCAACGGGGAAGTCAAGACTAAACTTGATTTTCTCTTCCACGCATCTCCCAATATCGCTCCGAATCTTGCTAGATTCGACCCCAAAGCCTTGCCACAATTGGTAAGTCTTTTATCAATATTCCGTTCTTTATTATCATTATTGCTGCGCTATATAGTTCATTTGCATGTTTAATATATTTTAATTGCGCCTATATGCTAGATTTAGGACTGTTTTAATATATTTAAGTATGCATAGCCGAGGATGATTTAAGGTTTCATCCAAGAAACCCGATGAATCTAGGAACTATTTCTTTCCTTCCACCTTAGTAATAATCATCCCATGATCAACAATTCTCCAAGGATGAACGTTGATTAGTGCACCTTCCGAGGGACTAAATCAAAGGTTCTAGGGTGTGATCATCAATTAATTCTTTCTCTCCCCTCCTCCTTATGCATGATTCCGCTTCTTCTATCTATTTCTGTAAACACCGCACACAACCAACACCCCACATGCTAGAAAGATCGATCCGTCGGGCAATAGGAGTGATAACGTTTCTTCTTCTGTTGTAACTTGACCCCCGAACCCAATCACATGCTTAGCCTTTTTTCAATGCTTTGGGCTATATCAAAGCGGCGTGGCGACTCTCATAAAATTAAACTAATATTTTTAATATGGTTTAAATCGAGTGTCACTTAATGAATATCCCATTTCGGTCTGACTTTCCATAAATATTTATTTTAAACTTCCGAATGCGCGTTGCATCGGGACGGGGTATTCACAGTGGCGACTCCGCTGGGGACTGTTTTGAACTTTTTCAAACTTAGTGGGTCAGACTTTCGTTTTCCTTTGTGGTGTTGTATTTTGCTTTCTTTTTTATTTTCTTTGTTCTTAACTGTTGCATTGCATGCATGCATCTCCTAAAACAAAAAAATAAAAAATCTTTCTCTTTTTTTTTCTCTTAAAAAGAATTAGACTTTTTCACCTCACACTACCCTTTGTCAGGTGTCACCTTTGCCTGAGACACCCTTAACCCATCGGAGAAGCCAAAGTCCGGGAAGTGTGGTGATCATGTCGCTTCCCTTCCGAGTCTCACTTGGTCATCCACTCATCAGTGCGCTTCGGCTGCACGGTGGGAGCCTGAAACCTAACCCTTGTGTCACCCACTTTGTTAGGAGTACACTCCCTGTGACCGATTGGTTTGACTAGTTTTTTTATGTAGACAATTAATAAGGTCTTTATGTTAAGTCACTACGAATCAGTGATAAGTCAAGATCTATAGAGAGAAAAAAGCACTAAAAAATTGATTTCCTTTTAAAGGACGTGCCATGAAAGGTTGAGTGCTTGTTAAAATATCTTGTCCTATCATAAGTTTGTAGTACTTCCCATAAATATCATCTTAAATGTCTATACGAGATGGTTAGTCATTAGGATCCACCACTTTAGGACCTTTAGTTAGTTGCGAAAAAGGGGTATCCCTTCCAACCAAAAGTAGGTTCTATAAAAATAAAGGGCTTTTTTTTGTAAATAAAATGCTTAACTACCCTTCATTTCTAGGACCCTCCGAGGTCCACTATTCATTTCTAGGACCCTCCGAGGTCCATTCTTAATTTCTAGGACCCTCCAAGGTCCACCCTTCATTTCTAGGACCCTCCGAGGTCCACCATTCATTTCTAGGACCCTCCGAGGTCCACTATTCATTTCTAGGACCCTCCGAGGTACACCCTTTGCCTCTTGGACTATTCGCGGTCCATATCATCAATCTTGGACCCCCCGAGGTCCACTCTTCATTTTCTTGAACCATTCGCAGTCCACTTTCTTAATCTTGGACCATTTAGGTCTACCTTTCAAACTAGGACCCTCTAAGGTCCCCTCTTTGCCTTTTGGACAAGTCGCGGTCCACATCCCTCATCTCTTGGACCCTTCAAGGTCCACATCCTCTACTACGGACCACCCTAGGTCCATTCTTTCCATCTCGAACCATTCAAGGTCCACTCCTCATATCTTGGACCATTCAAGGTCCACACCCTCTACTACAGATCGCCCTAGGTCCAGTCTCTCTATCTTGGACCGTTTAAGGTCCACTCTTCATCTCTTTGACCCTTCATGGTCCTCTTCCTATACTATGGACCCCTAGGTTCACTCTCCCAATCATGGACCATTCAAGGTCCACTTCTCATCCTTCGGACCATTTAAGGTCCACTCCTCAATTTAGGACCCTTTGAGGTCCACTCTCTCTATCTAGGACCATTAAAGGTCCACCCTTCCACCTGAGACTCTCCGAGGTCCACCTCTCGTCTCTTGGACCATCCATGGTCTGCCCCTTTATCATAAGACCACCCGTGGTCTATATCCTTCTATTTGGGACCCTCCGTGGTCCACCTCTCATTTCTCGGACCATACATGGTCCACTCCTCTACCTTAGACCATTCATGGTCTATATCCTACACTTAGGACCACCTGTGGTCTACATCCTTCAAGTTAGGACCCTTCAAAGCTCTACCTTTTATCTCTTGAACCATCCACAGTCTGCTCCCTTAGTTTTAAAACCCTCAATAGTTTAGATCCTTTATCTCTAGCACCCTTCAGCCAAAAACCCACCTAGATCAAACCTCTCTCGACTCATCTAGATCAAACCACCATCTAGGGCCTACCTAAGCCAATCAATGCCAATTCTCATTAACTCGTCTAGATCACCCTCACTTATATCTGATCAAGGATCGAGTCATCTTCCTCTTCCTTTTTCACCAAACGGACTCTGTTACATTCATCCTCTCTCTTTCTCTAAACTTAACCCTGGTTGTATCATCAATCGGGGCCCCCTCGAACTACGGTGACCTGAGACTCGTACCTTAAATGGTAAGGTTTACGTAGGCAACTTCAGCCCGGTCAAACTCTCAAATTGTGGAGATCAACTATTTTTTCAAAGATGCCTTAAGATTAATCATGGGTCTAATTCAACTCATTGGTTTGACTCTGCCATATGGTCTTACAGAATTCTACATCATGTCTCTGGAGAAAAGCATTGAAGCCCTTAAAGAAGTCTCAGACATGAAGTTGGGAGTGATCAACCTCCTCAAAGACATACATGAAATTGAGCAGCACCATTTGTCTTACATTCACGAGTACTTGAGAAGAGCTCTTCCTCCTGTTCGGTTCCAGAGTCCCTACCATCCACATGCTTATGGTCCCACTTATGGTCCAACACATCAAAATTTCTCATTCAGGATGCCTGCTGTGGCCACCAACCAACGAAGGGCACCAATACCCGAGTCACCCCCAAATGCAACCCAAGAGAAGAAAATCAACAAGGAGCATTTTGATGACTTGGGAATGCATGTGGGCGAGTTCTTCGAAGTTTTGGTGAGAAAGAATTTGATCAAGCCGCTCGAGAATTACAAGCCTGTTAATAAGAGAGCTAACTTGGATACATCCAAGTTTTGCAGATACCACAAGTACGTTGGGCATACCACTGACAACTGTCGGAAACTGAAACGCTTGATTCTAAGATTGATCAACCAAGGAAAAATCCAGGACCTCATTGATGAAGAAACCCTTGTCCTTCGAGGGAGAATTTAGATTCATTCAGTCTTGTAGGTTCTAGTGTGTCTTTCTTACGTCCACTTTGGGCATTGGTATGTAATGTCCATTTTGGACTAGTTACTTCAATAATAAAAGAGTCTTTCTTTCCTTTCTCTCTAGACTTGAGACATAATCTCGCATTACTTTCAAGAAGATTGTTTTATTTATAATTATCACTTGATTGCCAATCTCACTGATAAACTCACCGGCTAATAAAGTAAACAATGAATGAATGCTTTGATTGGAGTGAACAACTCACCGTCCCTTCCTCATATACACCATTTCTATGCACCCTTCTCTCATACACTCTCTCCATACTCCACCATATACTTTTCGTACAGACCCTCTCCTTGTACATGCCCTCTATGCTCTCTCAAGCATACATTTCCCCAAATACACCCTCCTTTCCATATGGTCAAGACAAGCACAAAGACCGTTGCTGCTCATACAAAGAAAATGCAAGGGGTTGTTCTTATCCTTCACAAGGGCTACATGAATGTCAAACTTGGGGCTCACCAACCCCCCAATCTCGCGTCTCCTCTGTTTTTCCATTTGATCGATAAGCTTTCGTTGAATATGCTCACATATCTTTCTCATGGTCCGAATATATTTTGCCTTACTTAATAAGTCGGTTAAATGAGTTTGCATACTCTTTTGAAAATGCTATCCAGTAGCAATTGAAGCTTAAACCTCTCACCATAGGAAGCCATAACCTTATCCTCACTAAATAATACCCTTTCATTTCAAGATCGACAAGTTTTGAAACCCTAAGGAAGAAGCCCATACAAGGGGCTCCCTCGACTCACAAAAGAAGGGACCACCTCCAAGCCCAAGAGGGAAAAGGTAAACGCATCCTAAGGCATACGCTAGGGGCTATCGCGAGCAAACAAATCCAAAGGCTTTTCTCGAGAAGAGGGTGTCAAAAAAAAAAAAAAACCTTCATCACCCCGAAGTGAACTTCCCATCTCAAAGGTTGTGAAAATGAGACATCGAGTGAAGGTCCTATCGTGATCAAGTTACCTGCTGAAATCACAACAAACTCGCGAGAAGAAGCAACAAAGATTCCCCCTTGGACAAATCCCGTAAACCAATTCCAAGTCCATCCTCTCACTTTTAGAGGATTCCATCACCACCCTTGACTCTGTCAAAATCAATGCTAACCTCACTCTTAGAGCTTCTGTAGAAGCAACAACAAGAAAATCCCTTCACCTTAGAGATCCCAAATACACCCCTCAAACCAACCTCTCAGCAAAAGGCCCAGCCGACCTCCCACTTTAAGAGGCCATGTTAAGCATCACCTAATGATCGATCGCAACCCAAAGCCCAGCTACAACCGCTACCGGATGGCATTCCCATTTCCCTAAAAGATTATTTAAAAGAAATGCATATTCAAATTTTTGAGTCACTTGTTATCCTACATGAGCATATTACATACTCTCTCAGAGTTTGGGAACTCGTCCTATTCTTGAAATTCGTTCATTCGACTCCTCAAACACTCTTGTGCAAAGTCTCGCTGGGGGCTTCGCATCCAGGTGCCTCTCACGGCACGCTCAGGTAAAGCAAGGAGACACACGCCAGGGACTACTCCCCTCGGCTTGCGAGAACAAAGGAACAATGAATCTTAACTTGAAAGACAGAAAAATAGAAGGGGCTATAATCAGTCAAGTCCCACTTTTTCTTCCACCCAATATTTTTTCTATTTTTCATTCTTTCTCATAAAGAAGATCAATGCAGCGGCAGCCCGCACGACAATTACCACCGAACAGCCCAGAGCAGCAAGCAACAACGGAACACCCACTCCTTCTAAAGTCAAGCCCGATTTCACCATCAATCGATTTTCTCTCTCTTATTCCAACTTCAAATCAAAGCAGTCATTATTTGTTTACTTATATAATTGGAATTTGATAAACCAATCAGTGAGGTCCATTCTCGAGCAACCAAAATATAATTCTAAATAAAACAATTCTTCAAATGTCTCGACAAGTCTTCTTTTTCTACATCATAGGAAAATAGAGCCAAACACTGTCTTTCTGTCTGCAGGGGCTTCCATACACTTTTCCACACCTGGTGATGCTTATACTCTCCCAAAAGAGTCAAACCCAAAAGCGAGAGTGTCATACACGAATTCGGGATCCATTCCCACCTTCGAAAAATGTGCCCCTGCACATCTACATTTCTGAGTCTTGTCCAGCGACTGATTGACTGTTGTTCGAAACGAGGGGTCGCCTCCGTGGCCACAAGATGACTCTATCTGCAATAGGAATACATTGAATCTCTCCGAGCTGGGGCTTTTGTTAAGCTGTTCTCTCATGCTCTCTTTACCAGATGCCCTTCGGGTTTGCTTTGCATCATCAACTGGGGCTTCGCCATGGTCACCTCATCAAGAATCGGGGCTCCAACAAAGTCATATCTAGCAAGAAGGGCATCCCTTGTCAGCAAGATCAGCATGTGGCAAACTCTTTGAATTAGTTAGAAACATAATTAATCATAAGGCCTCCTTATCAAATTAACATACTTTCAAAATGCCATCCTCCTTGACACCTTGTTTACAAAATCACTCTTTGGTCTCCACAAATTTTCAAAACTCTTCAATTCTATCAAAGACGTATCTCTGTGACTCTCAAAATGACTCGGTCCTACCCCTTATCTCTGGACATCAACTTATCCAATCCCATCTTCTATCATAGACACCTACTCAGTCTCGCCTTGCTTAAACCATAACCTTTATGCTCAAATTGCCTTGTTCAGACCTACCTCTCTAAACCCTAGCCTTAAGCCTAGATGACAAATACCCCTCAAAACCCTAGCTTTAAGCCTAGGTGACAAGTATCTCTCTAAACCCTAGCCTCAAGCCTAGGTGACAAATACCTCTCTAAATCCTAGCCTCAAGCCTAGGTGACAAGTACCTCTCTAAATCCTAGCCTCAAGCCTAGGTGACAAATACCTCTCTAAACCCTAGCCTCAAGCCTAAGTGACAAGTACCTCTCTAAATCCTAGCCTCAAGCCTAGATGACAAATACCCTCAAAACCCTAGCTTTAAGCCTAGGTGACAAGTACCTCTCTAAACCCTAGCCTCAAGCCTAGGTGACAAATACCTCTCTAAACCCTAGCCTCAAGCCTAGGTGACAAGTACCTTTCTAAATCCTAGCCTCAAGCCTAGGTGACAAATACCTCTCAAAACCCTAGCTTCGAGCCTAGGAGACAAAACTCCCCTCTAAGCCCTAGCAATAATTCCAATCTTTTTAAATCTCTTGTGTTAGGGAAAACGTACTTATCCCAATCACTTGGTTCTTCGGCTCGGGAAGCCATAATAATCCAATCAATTCGCCAACCATCAACAAACAGTAGCTTAAGTCCTCTGGCAACTACCAGTCTCCATCAATAGTGGCCTAAGTCCTTCCGGCAGCCACAATCATTGTAGCCTAAGTCCTCTGGCAGCTACTAGTTGAATGAACGCTCGCCCGAAAAAAAGAAATGTTTGATTCCGTTTTTCCATTGTCTTTTTTGTTTTATTTTGCTTTTGAAGCGAAAAAGGGAGTTTTCGGTTTGTTTTGGGAGTCGCCACGCCGTTTTTAGAGGAAAACATTGAAAAACCTAATTTTAAGAGATTTTGAGTCCGGGAGTCTGGTTACGTGTTGGGAAGAACTAGAGAGTTCACCCAACACGCCCCTTTCAGGACTTTCAATCAACATTTGGACAAATATGGACATTCAAAAATGTGTGTGCGATGTGTGTCAACAAGTAAAGTGTGCAAGCCTTAGATTTCATTAATGGTATGGAACTGAATACAACTTGCGAGCCATGATAGGGGGCCGCACCCTTTTTACACGTGATATCTTTTATCACAAGGCAGAAGTCTTGAGACACCTGCCCGGAGTTCCCTTGTCGTCCGACACAAGTCTTCTCTAGCGAGGATGCTCGGGCGACATAAGGAGCCATGGATGATTGTCCCTTACAGAGGTAAAGCTACTCCGGAAACGGAAAGATATTTATTGGACTCATTAAAGACACTATTTGAAGGTCTAAAATCAGCCTTGGGATTGACGGGAGTTATCAAAGTCACGATAGACTTTGAATGATACGGATGTCATAAGACATGGAACATCCGATGTTATCCATGTCGTATGACAATCCGTCTCCAATGAATCACACCCAATCAGATCGTAGGCACTCAAATAGTGGCTTATGAGCCACATAAATGCTTTGGAAAGCTCTGAGTTGCGAAGGGGATGAATCGGACAGATTCAAGTCCAAGAATAGCTTTACAAACTTTTCGGGATCTCTATGTCGTATGACACAGATCTCCATGGAGTCCTATGTCGTCCGACATAGATAGGCCATTTCGTGCCCTTCATACCGTTTGTTTCCCTTTTGTTCCTCAAGGCAAACCAGCATATTTAGCTACCGTAGCGTAATATGACAATAATATATGAGTATAATGGGAGGGTCACATGGCTTTAGTGGCCAAAGTGTGATAAATCACATGATTTTGGCCACTTTGAAGTAGCCATCACCTCCTAACTCCATGCAAATACGTAAAAATTGAATCTTTATTGATCCTAAGATGACCAAATGTCCAGATTCGAGGTGGGGAGAAGTGAATATTTAAGATTCACTTCTCCACCACCTTTGTCATGCAAAATCCCAATTTCTACATGGTAAGAGAGCAAGTATGCATGCAATGTATATTTAAAGACTTTATTAAAAGTGGGAGAGAGTTTTAGTGTCTACCTATTGTAGTCCACGAAGTAGAATCACCAATAGTATGGTGTCTACCCCTTCAATCACCAACAAAGGAGGCTTCTTCGACCTCGCTTTGTGTGTGTGTGTGTGAGGGGGAGGCGAGTGTGTGTGTGAGTGTATGAGAGAGAGAGAGAGAGGGAGACTCTATTTGGACAGAGTTTTCCCTATAATACTGGTATTCTCTCTAATCCTCCCTTCGGTCCCTTAAAATGATCACCATGCCTTCTATTTATAGGCATCCCGACCGAGCTTCCTATGTCGACGACTATTGGGCAAGCTAAACCGCCTTAATGTCCATGTCGTCCGACGCCGTACACCTTTGGCCATAATGGGCCGAGTGGTCATGTGCCCAATGAATTGGTGGACTGCTGGGATTTTTGGACTCTAATTGCTACTTAGCAATTTTGTGTAAGCCCAAATTTTAATTAGAGTGGATCCAAAACGTGAGTTCGGATCGGGGTACTCACAGAGCCCCTCGGCGACGTCACTTCCACTGGAAGCGGGTCGTCGATAAAAATGAGAATCCCGAGCCTGACACGAATGGCGGGGAAAAAGGTGACCAAGATGGTCAAGTGGCTGGACCTCTTATGAAGAGGATTCCTACGTATCCCGTGGGGGAATCAAGCCGACTCGTAGTTCGTTGAGGATGGGGTGCCAAATGAAAGGCTACGGGTTTTGGTACCCGAAAATTGACTGTTCCAAGGGGAGTCACCCCGAAGATGGGCGTTTGTACCCAAGATTGACTGTTCCAAGGGGAGTCACCCCGAAGATGGGCGTTTGTACCCAAGATTGACTGTTCCAAGGGGAGTCATCCCGAAGATGGGTGTTTGTACCCAAGATTGACTGTTCCAAGGGGAGTCACCCCGGAGATTGACTGTTTCGATGGGGAGTCACCCGAGGATTTGACTTTTTTCTTTGGGAGTCACCCGCTGGGGATGTTGACTTTTTCTTTGGGAGTCACCCGCTGGAAATGTTGACTTTTTTCTTTGGGAGTCACCCGCTGGTCGGACTGTTTTGATGGGGAGTCACCCCGAAAGATATGACTTTTTTCTTTGGGAAGTCGCCCGCTGATCGTGACTGTTTTTAATGGGGAGTCACCTCGAAAGATCATGACTTTTTCTTTGGGAGTCGCCCGCCGAAACGCTTGACTTTTTCTTTCGAGAGTCACCCGCTAATTTGACTGTGGAAATTGGCGGTCTTTCCTGGACCGGGAGTTTAAGGTCGTTCCCGCCAATGTGTGCCGTGTGTTGAAATCAGTACGTTCTTTCCGGACCGTAGTTTAAGGCCGTTCCGGCCATTGTGTTGTGGAAATCAGTACGGTCTTTCCGGACCGGGTAGTTTAAGGCCGTTCCGGCCATTTGTGTATTCGGGAAAGAGAGTGGGTATTTGAGCCCAACCAAAATGCCGAATTTGATGATGGGCGCCAAGATAGGCCGACGTAATTTAATGAGGGGCAAAAGGGGAAAATCACCCTTCTGGACTGTGGATGTCGTCCGACATGGGAAGGTTCCCAGGCAGTTTTAATTAAAACCGCAGGTCGTAAGACAGGTCTTAAAAAACCATCCACTTGCCGCCAAGAAGAAGGAGAGGAGAGGAGAGAAAATTTTCGAAAATTCTTCCTTTGATTTTGATTTAAATCAAGAATTCCATCATGCCTCCGCGAGCCGAAGCGAGAAGGAACGTACAACAAGTCTTGTCCGAGAGGAGGAGACTCGTCGATCGAAATAGACGGAAGAGATCTCCGGAGGGGAATGGCCTCTACCCGGGCCTCGATTTTCATACTTTCACCACGGAGCAGAAGGGGGTAAGTCATTCTTAGACCTTAACCCTTGAAATTTGATTTCTAGGGTTTGAGATTTGGAATCTGGGGGAAATCGCACCCAAAAAGGGATTGCATGCTTGGCATGGGATGAATGTGTTTTTGAAAAGATTTTTCCTTTTCTGCTTCTTCTTATTTTGAAAGAATTTAGTGATGATTTTTTTTTTGTTTATGAATGCATGCACATATTGTTGTGAGTATGGTTTTTGATACCTGTGCTGTGCTTACCTGCAGACTTTGCGGACCAAGGGGTCCCCTGAGGCTATTGCGACCATATGGGGTCTTCTTCCGGGCTCTTCTGATTTGCCGGACAGTCCTAAGGGACTGGTCTTTGCTGCTGGCCTTGGACCATTTTTCACAGCTGTCGGAGCTTTCGGGGATACGCCGAGGAGCGTGGAGCTTGTGCGAGCCTTTAGGCAGTTCTGGTGGGATTCTACCCACACATTCCATCTGTCCTGGGGTGAGGCGACCATCACTCCATATGACTTCACTGCCATTACCGGTCTGCAGTTTACAGATAGGCCCATCTTTTCTGAGGACCCTGGCGTGCTGAGCCCAGACGCCATCAGAGCCTTGACTGGCATGACCTTTCGCCTGAAGGGCAATGGGGTTCCTTTGGCGGATTTGCACTCGGCCTTGACGCATCAGAGTCGTCTATTTTCTGAGGGTGCTACCGTGGTTACTGTTGAGCAGCTAGCTAGAGCCTTTGTCTGGGCTGGGTTGTCTGACACCCTGTTTTGCAATGCCTCTACGACGGCATTGACTCTTCTGTTGGAGCCTCTTAGAGATTGGGACCAGGTGTCCACCTTTTCATGGGGAGAGGCTGGTTTGGCCCAGGTGTACAGAGGCCTGGATGAGGTGAGCAGGGGCAGCGTGACCTCTTTGGATTTTTACCAGACTGTGCTGGAGGTATGCCCTTTGCTTTTTGTATATTGACTGTTGCACTTGACTTTTCTGTCATCCTTTTTACTGTTGCTGCACACTGAGAGTCTTTTGTCTCTGATTTCAGGTGTGGGCCTACGAGGTGTTCGGCTGTTACGCCTGGGCTGTGCCGGAGAGGATCGAGGCAGATCTGTTCCCTGCCATTCGCCGTTGGACTTTCGGGAGAGAGAGACCCGGAAGGTGGATCGGCGAAGCCCCGTAGACGGCTTGTTACCATGACATTATGATTGCTCGAGGGGCACTCCCCGTCGGGTTGAGACACTTCCCGGCACGGCCGATATGGTGAGGATTTGGTTGGTGCCGCCGCCCGGTGACCAGGACGAGGAGGCTCTTGATCGGCCCGGGAGGGAGATGCCTGTACTTGGGGGAGAGAGTGAGCAAGAAGCATGGTCCTGGTGCGGTTGCTCGTGTTCCTCGTGACCCTCCTCCGGGATATGGCACATTAGTGGCCTCGTCGATTGAGCGGTGCCGCAGACCGGCACGACGCCGCGAGTTTTATGAGGAGGGGGTGGTTATGCCTACTTCTGGCCTTCACCCTAGCCGGGTGACTCCTCAGTTATGGTCGCTAGGAGGGCAAGCAGGGGACGCAGCACCCGGCGCCTCCCCGATCTTTCGAGTATGAGGCCGGGCGTATTCGCCGCTCCTCTTTTGATATGTCCGAGACTCACCCGCATCCTGCGGCCGCCCGAGGGACTACTTCGTGAGTAATTTCTTTTTTTCCGATTTGTTCAAGCTTTTTCCGCTTTATCGTTTATATTAACCGCTTTGATCGCTGCTTTCGCTTTCTTTGAACAGTTCCACCCAAGGCATTTAGGACGGTGGCGAAGGCGCTCACCGGTGCCGTGAAGATGCCGCGCCGCCAGAGGAGCGCGAGCATTGGAAGGGGAAGTGTAGCTCCCAACCCGATGATGTAGTGCCTCCGAAGAAGAGGCCTGCACCTACTTTTGCTCCTTCCGGTTCTCGGGCGGGTGGATCGAGTCGACAGCCTGCACTCGATGATGATGATGGCGAGGATGATCCCTACCACTCCTTATTCCACTATTCCCGAGTGGCGTGGGTATTATGCCGAGCCCCACCTCGGGCGCATTATGAGGGCGATGATTCGACGGCGAGATCCACGAGGTGCCTGAGGGTGGCGATGATGGCCAGGAGCAGAGCGGCTCCGAGGAGGAGGCGGGCAGCGCCGAGGATGACACGGCCCGAGGAGGAGGACGGTTCTCGATGACGACTCCGAGCCTGAGTGATCACGACGGTCCCCTTTTGCCATGCTTTGACTCTTTTAGGAGAGAGGAGAAATGCATGTGCAAATTTTTGTTCTTTTGGGATTGTAAAACAAATATTTTATTGTTTTTGTATTTTGACAACAAAACATTTATTTATTTATGTATTTGCTGGTTCATATGCACGAAGTTCGTCCCAAGAAAGGCACGGAAATGGTGGCTTTTGATGTATTGGGGTATTTTTGTGATTTTTTGTATGCATTGGGTGACATTTACGTGTCCGTGGGTGTGTTGGATGTGCCACATCCTCTCCCGTGGGCTTTATGAGCGAGGGGGTGTTTAGGCATGATTTTGTGGTGCTTTGAATGTGCCTGCGGCTCGAGCAAGCGCTGGGTCGCTTTGGGATTGCCGCAGCTTGCGCCTATTGCCGTTGCCGATGTAGCTCATGCCGTCCGACACAGGGCTTCTTGGGACCTTTATGTCGCACGACATTACGTAGAGTCTCGTGGGACATTTCTTGGTCAAGCAAGTTTCAAAGACTTTATAAAAGGCGATTCGGGAACAAGCTCATTCCAAATAGCCTACATCGTGTGTCAAGTTTGTCTTCCACCTCAAAATTAGCCCCAAGATTTGATCTTTGGTCCAAAATGGAACATTATGACGACGATCTAAGACCAAAGAGCGTCAATTTCATTCCGATCTCATAGATCTGACCCGCCGTCATCGCAAAGAACAATAGGAGGATCATTGACCAACGATATGGGTTGAAATGCATCCGGGCATCAAGGAGTGGGCGGTAGATTGGAACCTTCTCCGGCCGCATCCGCACACCGGGACCGGAGAGGCATGTCTTTACCCTCTCGTATGACGATCTCACACCCACGATCGAGGAGTTCCGTGCACCGATTGGGGAGCCGAGCTAGTGGATGTGGTCTTTCCCCGAGATCCGCGACCTTCGACCGAGCAATTGGCCGATTTCTTGGGATTTCATCCCGAGCAGTGACTCGATCTCGATTCTTGACCCGTCTTTGGCTGACCCGGCCCAGATAGCCCGATTGGTCAGACGCATCCTGAGTCAAGCCAATCGTCGACAGCCATGGACATTTTTATGCTGATCATGATTTCCCTGTACTGCTTCTGTGAGTACGACGAGGTGTGCTCTGGTTTACTACTGGGAGTTGTCAGACAGATGCGGGGTTCTCGAGGCACCACATTGGCTGATGTTCGACCCGGGCAGGGAGATAGAGATGTAGTTCCCCTTCTGCTGGCGGAGACTCATCATGGGATGGACCGACCGTCTAGAGGGTCATTGCATATGGGACGGGCAGCCCCTGGGCCTCTTATCATCGCGGCTCTTCGAGCGATCGAGACTCATCTCCCCATTACCCGCCGGGGCGACTGCAGACTCGGGTCACACAAACAGAGGTGAGTGGCTCCGGAGGCTTCTCAGGAGAGTTGGCAGAGGCTATTGGCCAGGTATACTACCACTGACATCCAGTACTGGGTTCCTGGATGGAGCCTTGAGACCATGAGCGGCAAAGTGTGATGGCTCGTTATAGCGAGGCCGCCGGATTACACTTTTCATCATTCTCGCATCCCCGTTGTTCGAAGGCAAGATGGATACCCACAGCAGCCGTTGACGGGTTCAGAGAGCAGATGGGGTCGTACTCCCTGGGTGCGGAATGAGCCGATGCCGTTGCCGAGACTTGGCTAAAGCCGCTAAAAGGTATCATATGGACCAAAATTCCCTCTTTGGCTGCGATCGGGTTTAAACCTCGGGTTTCGATCGAAGTTCATTTCTCAAACTCGCGCTTGAAGCCGATGCCGACGTACTTTAGGAAAAAATTTATGCAAAGCCCCATGTTTTGTTAAAACAAGGGGAGATCCTTTCATCGGCAAAAGCCCCTGGTTGGAAGGGATGACTCAGAGTTCCTGATGATGTCCTAACGACAAAGGCTAACTGACGGTACTCGCAAAAGTGATCCCGAGGCCGATCCGGATAAGACCGAATCCATGTTGTGATGTAGCGAGGAACCCGACGCGGACCCCAAAGATGACCAAAGAAGCCCCTGCCTAAAGAAATGGCTTGACGAAGCTCCAACCTTGAAGAGTTTCAAGGCACTCTAATGCGAATTGTAGCCGGAGAGGGAAAAATCTATCCTTTGCTCTCTTATTTTCTTTAGTCACTCAGTCAACCTTAAGAAGAGGTAAAAGAAGGGAATTTATACATGCAGGGGCATATTTTTCGAAAAGTGGGAACAAATCCCGATTTTGTGTTATTTTCTGATGGCCTTATTTGATATAGGCACGAAATCTCGCTTTGGGTTTGACTCTTTTGAGAGAGTATAAGCGTAGAAAGGTTTGTAAAAGTGTATGGAAGCCCCCGCCGACGTAAAATCGTTGTTTAGCACTATTTTTCCTAAGATGTAGAAAAGGAAGACTTGTCAAGACATCTGAAAACTTGTTTTATTTACAATGATCACAAGATTGCTTAAAACCCTTTATTGATGTTCGGGTTATTCAAACAATAATCTCGATATGAAAAAACATTCTCATCAATCATGAGGAGGAAGCCAACCAATGTCGCAGATCAAGGTTGGCTAGGTGGGAAAGAAAGGTTTGTGTATAGGGAGGTCTTTGGTGAGACCGGATTTTTCTGGGATTTGAATATACTTATGACCGGACCATTCCTGGCTGCCTACGTTCCCCTCATTGTGAGGAGCTCAAGTCGCCGTAGTTCGGCTTCGGCCGGACTGTTTCAGGCTTTGGGGAATGGGATTTGTGGTTCCTTTAGTGAAAAGGCTCGGATGAGAAGATTGGATGATGAGGCGTGGGCCTTGGGATGATTCCTTGACCAAGTCATTCTTGGACGACTGCTTCTGATTACTTCCTCTTTTATTGGGGGAGAAAGGATTTGCACGTGCCTACAGGCTTATGAAATGCTTCTGGCTTTGCTTCGACCAACCCATTGTTATCGACAACTTTCATTCTCTGAGCTTTGATTTTGCCTGTCCGTCAAGCTTGGCGGTGCTGGGTCCTTGGCCTCATTTTTTTTTTTTTATGTGCAACCCTGTTTTTTGCCTAGACCGCCCTTTTTTGGGATTTTCACCTACCGGGCATTACTCTTTTTGCACTCAGATTTTTTTTTTTTTTTTATATGCAACCCTGTTTTTGCCTAGACTGTCCTTTTTTGGAATTTTCAGCCTAGCTGGGTATTACTCTTTTTTTGCACTACATTATTTCTTTCTCCTTTTTTTTTTTTTTTGAAGCACCTGAGGGCCAAGGCGAGCCCCGCTTGAGCTTTCTTGATACCCTTGAGGTCTAAGCCGAGCTCCTAGGTTGTTGTCGACATGGGGTCAATCTTTCGAAGCTGAGTGGCCTTTTGTTGTCCTTTGACGATGCCGTCGTCGTTGACTTGGTCAAGGTGAAGGTGAGGACATGATTTGGGAAGCGTATGACTTGATGAAGGCTTTTTTGTGGGGTAAGGAAAGTGTATGGGGAAGGCATTAGTTGACTTTCTCACCCTGATTATTCGGAATGTTAATTATTTCAAGAGATTATTTGTTGAGCAATGCAAGTGATCATATGAAATAAAACCATTTCATTAAATGTAATGTAGGCGTGCAAATAATGTCTTAAGTCTAGCAAGAAAAGAAGAAGACTCTTTTATAGAAGATTGAAGACTAATTACAATGTCCAAAGAGGACTTGATTGAAAGAGGAGAATACTAGAACCTACGAAGGTTGACTGAGAGACTTTTTCCCCTAGCCTAGCTACTCTTCGCTGGTTGGACTGCCAGAGAACTTGAGCTTTCCATTTTCTGTTAACTTCTGGATTCCATTACCGCAGACCGAGGCATTGATCAGTCACGTGCCCATGATACTGGTGGAAGTGGGGAGGGATTTGAGGCCATGGAGCAGCTGGAGCAATCACAAGGTGTCCAAAGAAACGGGCCGGAAAAGTCACGGGGGTGAACTTTGTTGACTGAGCATATTGATGGAAGGAAGTGAACCTGGGAGGATTGGTTTGTTCACCGTTTTCAGAGCTGAGAGGGAATCCAAATCTGACATCCTCTCCCGCATTCTGACCTCGATCTGGCCCTACACTCTGACTGGCATTCTGATTCTGAGCTGGATCAACACTTGCATTCGGACCCAAACCCGCTGAGACTCCGCGACCGCCATTTCTGAGACTGCTGGAAATGAACCCTTGACTGGAGAGAGAGACTGATTAACCGACCGCCCGGAACTCTGACCCAACACTTGCTCGCTAAAAGAGGGGAGAGAACGGTTTTAGGTAGGGGAGAGGATAGGCTGAGGACGGACTCATGCATATGCTCTTTTTTTTTTTTTTTGCTTAAAAATGATTTTTATTAATCCTAGGAATGGTTGGAAAAGGGGGAAACCTTCTTTTTCGCATTCTACGCTATTCCTGGATCAGTGGGTCCCATCACTACATCTATAGACCCTCTGTATTTCACCTGTATTGCACCTCCGGGACGGACAATCCCGGCAGAGGTCCTATAGGGCACGTGGAACCCACCAACCGGAAGGGGAGAACGAGCCTATGGGCATACAAGTCAAAACGGTTCAAACTCGGGGTTTTCAAAACCAAGTCCGAGTCAACGTCTTAACTCGGGAGGAGAAAGAGTCGGAAAGTACGTTTGAATGTACGACACCTCAATTTGTAGGTAAGATCCTGGAAAAATTGGGCGTGACTTTTCCTCTTTTCGAGTTGAAAATCTGGCATAACCTTTCGCTGCTTTGTGGCGAAATTCTGGCATAATCCTTCGCCAGTATGTATCAAGAATTCGACATGGTCTTACATTTGGCGCATGTCGAAAACGTGTTATGATTCCTTGCGGAGTCAAACCGTGAGATCGACACGTGCTTATGTTGAGATATGTCAAAGTCTTGACGTTTACTCACGTTGGGTTATGTCGTAATTTCGACATTAAGAGGGGAAGGTATACCGAGACTTTTGGAGACGGGATACGACTCGGACTTTGTGAAGAAATTTTGAAAACCGAGTTTTGAATGACGTTTTGAAAAGTATTCGCCAAAAACCAACCAGTCACGGTGTAAGGTGTGTCAGGGACAAGTGTTGGCTGACTCACTGGCTAGGAGGACTTTAGGCGCTCAAACGTCAGCGAAACACGTCGCTTTCCGCGATGCCGTCCGTACACTCCCGGGTTGTAACTCTATGTGCAGGTAGAGTGCAAGTAGTGTGAAGGTATTTTCTAAGAAAATATATTTTTTTTTATATTTTTTTTATGCAGTATGCAAAGAAAAAGCAAAAGAATGAGTCAAAGCATGATAAAAGGGGACTTCCCCAAATGTCAGAATTTACCAGCAGCTGTAGTCCTGTATCTTTCTGCCCTGTTCTATTTTGACGGAACAAGCAAGTAGCAAAAAAAGAAAAAGAGCCCCGGCTCTCGATTGTATCACATACCAAAGCATCATAGAGCATATAAGCATGGAATCAAGGCAAAGCACACAACATGACACAAATGCACACACAAGAAGAATGAAAAATTTGTCCAAGTTGATTTGGAGAAAGTTAGACTCTCTTTTTTTTTTAAGAAAAACTTCTTTTTTGTTTTGAAAAGTTTTCAATGATTGTCCCCAGCAGAGTCGCCACTGAATGAACGCTCGCCCGAAAAAAAGAAATGTTTGATTCCGTTTTTCCCTTGTCTTTTTTGTTTATTTTGCTTTTGAAGCGAAAAAGGGAGTTTTCGGTTTGTTTTGGGAGTCGCCACGCCGTTTTTAGAGGAAAACATTGAAAAACCTAATTTTAAGAGATTTTGAGTCCGGGAGTCTGGTTACGTGTTGGGAAGAACTAGAGAGTTCACCCAACACGCCCCTTTCGGGACTTTCAATCAACATTTGGACAAATATAGACATTCAAAAATGTGTGTGCGATGTGTGTCAACAAGTAAAGTGTGCAAGCCTTGGATTTCATTAATGGTATGGAACTGAATACAACTTGCGAGCCATGATAGGGGGCCGCACCCTTTTTACACGTGATATCTTTTATCACAAGGCGTAAGTCTTGAGACGCCCGCCCGAGGAGTTCCCTTGTCGTCCGACACAAGTCTTCTTAGCGAGGATGTCGGGCGACATAAGGAGCCATGGACAGATTGTCCCTTACAGAGGTAAAGCTACTCTGGAAACGGAAAGATATTTATTGGACTCATTAAAGACACTATTTGAAGGTCTAAAATCAGTCTTGGGATTGACGGGAGTTATCAAAGTCACGATAGACTTTGAATGATACGGATGTCATAAGACATGGAACATCCGATGTTATCCATGTCGTATGACAATCCGTCTCCAATGAATCGCACCCAATCAGATCGTAGGTACTCAAATAGTGGCTTATGAGCCACATAAATGCTTTGGAAAGCTCTGAGTTGCGAAGGGGATGAATCGGACAGACCTGAAGTCCAAGAATAGCTTTACCTTTTCGGATCTCTATGTCGTATGACACAGGATCTCCAAGGAGTCCTATGTCGTCCGACATAGATAGGCCATTTCTGTGCCCTTCAGACTGTTTGTTTCCCTTTTGTTCCTCAAGGCAAACCAGGCATATTTAGCTACTGTAAGCAGTAATATGACAATAATATATGAGTATAATGGGAGGATCACATGGCTTTAGTGGCCAAAGTGTGATAAATCACATGATTTTGGCCACTTTGAAGTAGCCATCACCTCCTAACTCCATGCAAATACGTAAAAATTGAATCTTTATTGATCCTAAGATGACCAAATGTCCAGATCTGAGGTGGGGAGAAGTGAATATTGAAGATTCACTTCTCCACCACCTTTGTCATGCAAAATCCCAATTTCTACATGATAAGAGAGCAAGTATGCATGCAATGTATATTTAAAGACTTTATTAAAAGGGGAGAGAGTTTTAGTGTCTACCTATTGTAGTCCACGAAGTAGAATCACCAATAGTATGGTGTCTACCCCTTCAATCACCAACAAAGGAGGCTTCTTTGGACCTTGGCTTTGAAGTGTGTGTGTGTGAGGGGGGAGGTGAGTGTGTGTGTGAGTGTATGAGAGAGAGAGGGAGACTCTATTTGGACAGAGTTTTCCCTATAATACTGGTATTCTCTCTAATCCTCCCTTCTTGGTCCCTTAAAATGATCAGCTATGCCTTCTATTTATAGGCATCCTGACTGAGCTTCCTATGTCGGACGACAGGGGCAGTTAAACCGCCTTAATGTCCATGTCGTCCGACAGCGTACACCTTTTGGCCATAATGGGCCGAGTGGTCGGGCATGTGCCCAATGGATTGGTGGACTGCTGGGATTTTTGGACTCTAATTGCTTCTTAGCAATTTTGTGTAAGCCCAAATTTTAATTAGATTGGATCCAAAACTTGAGTTCGGATCGGGGTACTCACACCAGTCTCCATCAATAGTGGCCTAAGTCCTTCCGGCAGCCACAATCATTGTAGCCTAAGTCCTCTGGCAGCTACCAGTCTTCATCAGTAATGGCCTAAGTCCTTCCGGCAGCCACGACAATTGTAGCCTAAGTCCTCTGGCAGCTACCAGTCTCCATCAGTAGTGGCCTAAGTCCTTCCGGCAGCCACAATCATTGTAGCCTAAGTCCTCTGTGTGAATGTGTGCCCCAATTTTTTTGGTTGTCGCTCGGGATTTCTTGGATTTTATGTATTCGGGATTATGATCCCGTCCTCATCTTGGACTTGTGATCATCGTTTTTTTTTAGACCTCGGGACTTGCGTGATCGGGAGAATGACTCCCTTTATAGTCAAAGATGAGGTTCTTTAGAAAAGGAGGGTCCTTAGCCCATCAATCCTACACTTTAAGATGGTCGAGCTCGTATAGATGCTTCATACTCGTCTTAAGTGATAATCGGAGATATAGGGTTCAAAGGTGTCCCTTTCTAAAGAGATTATGAAACCTTTATGGAAGGAACGATGTAAAGATAGGATCTTTTACACCGGTCCGTTCCGAGGTTACTAATGGGAGAATGAGGGAATGCATGTAAAAATGACACTCTAGTGAAAATATGACATTTTTAAGTTTGCAAAGGATGCTTTTTATGTAAAGAAATGATTTTTGTGCAAAGAATGTATTTTTATGTTGGAAAATAGCATTTAATGTACAAATGATGCATGAAAATAGCAAAGAATGATTTTTTAATGCAAAGTATGCATTTTTAAGTATGAAAATGAGTTTTTGGGTGCAAAGAATGCATCTTTAATGTGAAAAGGGATTTTGAATGCAAAGGATGCAATTTTTAGTACAAAAGGAATGATTTTAATGCATGAAAATAGGATTTAGGTGCAAAGGATGCACCTTTATGTATGAAAATGAAAAGATGACATTTTATGTACATAGATATTATCTAAATTGCAGATAAACATCAGATTATAGCATGATGGGGGTTAACATCAGATTACAGCTTGAAACTGTGAAGTTTCTGCAAACTGGCTTAGTTTGTCGCGTGACATAGGCTGCCTATGTCGCGTGACATAACTAGCCATTTTGCAGAGACTTTACAGCTGAGATTTGCAGAGGTATCAAGGCACCAATATGGCCAAGTTACTTCACAAACAGATCTCAGGGAGCAAGTATTTTAGTGATGAACACTTCAAGAGGGTGTGGATATGAGGGATCCACACTCATCTCGAGTGTTCATGCAAAAACAATGCCAAGCCGGAGCCTTTACATGAAATGGTATGCAAATAGATATGGATCTAAGCAATATAACACTAAAGCATGTAACTTTAATCAGAATACCACATTATTAACGCATTTAGCATAGAGATTTCACATTCAAAGGAAATGGATAGAGGAAAAGGGTAGAAAATCGTTACCCTTGAAGACCACGACTCCCTATATCAAGTTAGATATAGGGGCCTTCAAAACAGCAACCTCCGAGGCTGAGATTGAGCCTTGGTTCTTTGAGAACCCTTGGTTCTTTGTATGTGTGGGAAATGTGTGTGTGGAAAGTGATTTGGGGAGGATTAGTGTGGTTTGGGAGGTATGTGAGGAGAGGGGATGCTTCCTGGGCGTATTCCCTATAGAGGGGGACTGAGGGGTGGAAAAGGTGTGCCTCAAATGAGAGGTGAAGGCCTCTATTTATAGGCTGCCTGCATGGGCTTGGTATGTCGCACGACATAACAAGCCATAACCGTTTTTCTTCTAGAAACATGCAAGGTGGCAACCTTCTAGAACTCTCCCTGGCTGGTTATGTCGCACGACATAAGTAGCCACTTCTGAATTCTTCTAGAAACATGCAAGGTGGCATGATTCTAGAACTCTCCCTGGCGGGTTATGTCGCACGACATAATGAGCCACATGCAGTTCCTTCTAGAAACATGCAAGGTGGCAGTCTTCTAGAAGGAATTCCATATAAAAGAAAAACGTGTTTCTTTGGCTCCAAGTAGTCCTTTTTTCCCTTAGATGATTTGGAACAGTTCCGGGATTGTTCCGGAACTCTAGGAAAGTCCGGGGAATTACCGGAAGACTTACCGGAATTGCCGGGAAACTTGCCGGAATTACCGGGAAACTTAACCGGAAGGCATAAGCCAGATTTGGGTACTTACAGAAGCCCCTCGGCAACGTCACTTGCAGGGCGAGTGGGGTTGTCGATAGAAAAGGATCCCATCTGGCGAATGCCGAGACGGATTGGGTGATCAAGTTGGTCGAGTGGCTGGACCTTTTATGAAAGGCTACCTACGTATCCCGGAGGAATTAAGCCATAATCGTAGTTCGGAATCCGTCATTTGTGACAAATTGGCTGAACCTACAGGAGGCTACCTACGTATCCCGGGGGAATCAAGCCGGGTCGTAGTTCGAGCATCACTAGATAGGTTAAGAACGATGTCTAGGATCCTTGAAATTTTGACAATTAATGGAGGTTGTCACCTGACATTATTTCATTCTAACGAAAGCTAAGGCTTAGGGTACTATATCTTTTTGACAGAGATAGAGGGAGCTAAAGCTGGATGACGTTATTTCTTTATGACGGAAATAACGGAGACTAAAGCTTACGGCGCTATCTCTTTTTGACAGAGATAGAGGGAGCTAAAGCTAGATGACGTTATTTCTTTATGACGGAAATAACGGAGACTAAAGCTTACGGCGCTATCTCTTTTTGACAGAGATAGAGGGAGCTAAAGCTAGATGACGTTATTTCTTTATGACGGAAATAACGGAGACTAAAGCTTACGGCGCTATCTCTTTTTGACAGAGATAGAGGGAGCTAAAGCTAGATGACGTTATTTCTTTATGACGGAAATAACGGAGACTAAAGCTTACGACGCTATCTCTTTTTGACAGAGATAGAGGGAGCTAAAGCTAGATGACGTTATTTCTTTATGACGGAAATAACGGAGACTAAAGCTTACAGCGCTATCTCTTTTTGACAGAGATAGAGGGAGCTAAAGCTAGATGACGTTATTTCTTTATGATGGAAATAACGGAGACTAAAGCTTACGGCGCTATCTCTTTTTGACAGAGATAGAGGGAGCTAAAGCTAGATGACGTTATTTCTTTATGACGGAAATAACGGAGACTAAAGAAGTAAGAAGGACTCGATGATTTTTGTAAAGAAAGTGGGATGTACCCTGATAATTTTATAAAGAAACGGAACGTACCCTGATAATTTTTGTAAATAGAATTAAAAATGCCAAAGGCAAATAGAATGCCACAGGGGTAAATTTGTAAAATAGGCCTCGGGGGTACTGGAGGGAAAATTTGATTGAAAATGATTGAAAATGCCAGGGGCACAAGGGGTAAAACAGACCTATGAGGGATAAAATCGTAAAATTGAGCCTTCAGGGGCAAAACTGTAAAAATCAGCCACAGGGGCTTAGTATGTCGCACGACATAAGAGGCCAGGTGAACAGATTCTTTAAAATTCGCACAGTCGTCATTTTGAAACTCAATTGAACTTGAAATTGAGAGGGAGGCGACAGTGAGAAAAGAGAGAGCGACATCAGAGGGAGATTTGAGAGGAATCGAGAAAAATCCAAACACTTTTAGTCCGATTACATTGGGAAAATGCCTCCTAGGCTCTATCCGAACAAAAGGGGACCTCAGCATGCCGATTTAGCCAATCGACGGAAAGGGGTGCAGAGGAATCAAAGGCCATTTCTTCCGGAAGCACCAAGAGGAGATTTCTACCCACAGCTCGATGAGCATACTTCGGATGTCAGGAAGAAGGATGAGGTAAGAAACCCAGGGTTTTTTGAAAATTTCTGATTTGGGTGAAATCGATTTGATTTTTCCAGACTGCATTTGAATTTTATTTGCATTGGTCTATGAACATGAATGGACCTAGGAAGTGTGATGTTAAAATGCATGCTCTTAGATGATAGGTTTTGACCTATTTTCATGATAGCATGAAATGTTCATACTTGTGCCATGTTTTCTTGCAGAGATTACGCACCCGTGGCTCTCCAGAGGTGATTGGCAGGCTATGGCAGAGTTTGCCAGGTAGTCAGGAGCAGATAGACTCGCCCAAGGGCATGATTTATGCCGTTGGACTGGGGCGATTCTTTGAGATGGCGAAGGCCATTGGGGACACTCAGAGGAGTGTGGATCTGGTGAGGGCATTCAGAGAGTTCTGGTGGGAGACCACTCACTCATTTCACTTCTCTTGGGGTGAGACGACAAATACTCCATCGGATTTTGCGATCATCACAGATCGCCCTTTACGGATGAGCCGCTCTACCTAGAGGAGCCTGCACAGGGAGCTGAGCCCCAGTCGATTGCTGATGCGGATTTGATGAGTTTGCTTGGCTTCGTTCCCGTAACAAGAAGGGGAATGGATATGAGTTGGGTGAGCTACATGGCTTGATTGAGGGGCAGAGTAGGGACTACATTGTGATTGATGATCCCGTTAAGAGCCGGCTGAGAGCCGAGAGATTAGCGAGGGTTTTTGTATGGGTGGGCTTTTCCGACATGCTGCTTATCAACAGCGCATCTACTGCCTTGATTTCCCTGCTAGAGCTACTGAGAGCCTGGGATGCCGTCTGAATCTGTCCTGGGGTGAGGCTGGCTTAGCTGAGATGTATTTGGCTCTAGATGACGTCAGCCGAGGGAAGGCGAAGTATTTTACTTGCTGTCACTTGGCTTTCGAGGTATTCTCTCACCTTGACTTCTTTTCTTTTGCGCATTTCATTCTATCCCTTATTTTCCCTGTTTTGACTTCTTCTTCTTCTTTTCAGGCTTGTGCCTTCGAGTATTTTGGCTGTTATGAGTGGCAGATCAAGGATGAGTTTCCTGCCACCACTTTTCCTGCTCTCCGACGGTGGACGAAGAATGCCAGAAATGCACCAGGACACCGGAGGGTTCGAGGTGTAGGATTACTGCTTCATATCATGACACGCTGATGTGCTTGAGAGGGACTCCACAGAGGCTGAGTATGTTCCCCTGGACTGGCCGTTACGATGACCTGGATTTGGATCATGCTGCGCACTTGACAGAGTGTCGCAAGCTGCTGGTGGGTTTGTCTGGAGACGCCTTGTATTTAGGAGAGAGGGTGTATAGACAGCATGGGCCGAATAGGCATGCTCGGATCCCTGATGATCCACCAGCTAGGATGTGGCTGCCTCGCCAGTTGGCGAATGTAGATGCTCTGATTGTAGGCTTGGCGGCACATCTCTACACACGGGAGGGGGACTATACTTTGTACGTGGCCAGGCATCTTCATCCCCCACTGCACTGTGGTTGGTTATGGTGCTCAGAGCGCGGGACCCTCGACTGGCTACGTAGCTAGACCTCCTTTGCCCCCGACTTTCATTGATTATCAGGGTGGCGGTCGCATGAGGCGAGCCCATATTGATATGTCACAGACTCATCCTCATCTGGTGCTCCCGCGAGGTTCTAGATCTGTAAGTATTACTCCTTACGTCTTTTGGATTGATTGCATCTCTTCCTGTTATCAAGAACTGCATTTTGACACTTATTATGTCTCGCTTGTAACAGTATCGGCTCAAAGCTTATGTGCACTTGACCAGGGCTTATACTGGCGCTGTGGGCATGATTGGCAAGCTCCAGAAAGGCATGAGCTTCTGGAAGAATCAGTGCCGATCACAGGGTTCGATCGATATCTCTCCACCTAGCCAGCCGAGGAAGAAGAAGAGCCGCACTGATGACGCAGGCACCAGCGGGGGTATTAGTGGACCGAGGCCTCGAACAAAGAGGCCAAATGTGCCTCTTCACAGACCCATTGAGATTGACGATGAGGATGAGGAGGATGGTGGGGCTGAGACAGCCACAGATTATGAGCTTGATTCTACTGTCATCCCTGAGCATGACGACTATTACCGCACGGGGACCATAGCTTACGAGGCACCTTCGGACGATCCTGATGATGAGCCAGAGGAGGCTGAGGATGACGACGAGGATGGAGATGGAGAGGACGATGGAGAGGGTGATGGAGATGGAGATGGAGATGATTCAGAGTAGCCCCCTTCCCCCTAGACATTTATGACTTTTTGGCTATTGTACCCCTTTTGGGGAAAACACATCTTGTTATTTTTTGCTTATGCACATTTCTTAGACTTGGTCTATTTTGGTTTGAATGTACATTGCTATCCCTTTTGTCGCATGCATTTATGAAATGATGGTAGGGTAACTAGCTTGAACTGAATGGTTTGAATGGATGGCTTAAATGGATTTCTGGCTTGAATATGAATGCATGGGTGTACATGAGGTACATGAACCCTCCCTTATGCATTTGAGAAGTGGATGGATGGTATTTGCAGCTATCGACATGTTGGGGATTGCCCTGGGGAAAGCAGCACAATGCTGATGTCTGATGTCTGATGTTGGCTTGTTATGTCGCGCGACTTGGCTTGTTATGTCGCGCGACTTAGTAAGCCTGAACTGTGCTTTTCATTGCCTTTGTAACTGGACTGGAATTCGCTGACACAGGTTGGAATTGGAGGATCAAAGAGATCACCTACCTGGCCTCCTTGGGACAATGGCAAAGAGATATTTGGTCCCTTCCTATAAGGATGGAAATGGGGTGACCTAGGAAGTCAAACAACCAATCCTTCATAAGAATGTGCCAAATAAAAAGGGATGACCAAAGTGGTCAGAAACTTGGACTTTTATGAAAAGCTTATGCACTATTGGAGAATGGAGAAAGAGAAAAGGTGACCAAAGTGGTCGGATGGCTGGACCTTTTATAAAAGGCTACCTACGTATTCCGGAGGAATCAAGCCTTGATCGTAGTTCAAGCTTCATCTAGACAGTTAGGAACGATGTCTAGGATTCTTGAGGTTTTGACGATTAGTGGAGGTCGTCACCTGAGGAAGCTAAAGCTTACGTCACTATCGAGTAGATAGAGGCAGCTATAACTGGACAAACTTGAGCATACTTCTCAATTCGTGATAGAAGTAGCTAAAGTTGGATTTTTGACAATTAGGAAACTGTCGCCTGGCGTTATCTCGTTATAACGAAAGTAACGAAGGCGCTTTTGGGAGAAAATGTATTATTAGCAATTGGCACGTTACTTGAGCCTAGGGGTGATTTTTTCTTGGAAACATGGTAGGGACTGGTGCGGATGTACATATGGAATGTGTTTGGGAATTGTTTAAGACGGGTTTCAAACAGGTGGGGTCGTATCCCTCGAGTGCGGGTGAACTAGCTGCTTTGTTCTTGAGATTTTGTCAACGTGGACTAGAATTCCCTCTTGGGCTTAAACCTTGAGTCTCGACGAATGTTTCTTTCTCACACTCTGGCATTTGACGCTGATGCTGACAGGCTTTTGCAATCAAAGACTAAAACAGATGTCAAAGTGACCAAACCTCTCTTCTAGGGATGGATGCGACTTATCGGAGCCTCGGTCTGAGGAAAAACTTTCTGCAAAGCCCCATGTTCTCGCTAAAGCAAGAAAAATCTTTTCATCGGGCAAAGCCCGGTTGGATGAACCGAGCGTGCGAAGTCTTAGGTTTTGAAGAAGTGACTTAATGAAGCCCCAATCGATGACCTAGCAAAAATCCCAATATGATTGGTGCTGCGGAAGTGACCCCGAGGTTGATCTCGACCAAGCGAATCCATCTAGGGACCTAGTGAAGAACCCGATGTGAATCCCAAAAATGACTAAAGAAGCCCCAGTCTAAAGAAATGGCTTGGCAAAGCCCCAGACTTGAAGAGTTTCAAGGCAACCCTAATGCGAATTGTAGCAGAAGAGGAAAGACCTATCCTTTCGTACTTACTTTCTTATTTCCTTTAGTCGCTCAGTCAACCTTAAGAAGGTGTGAAAGAAAAGATTCTCAGAAATACATACAGGGGCATATTTTTCGAAAGGTGGGAATAGATCCCGATTTTGTGTTATTCCGATGGCCTTATTCGCTGTAGGCAAACTCGCTTTGGGCTTGACTTTTTTGGGAGAGTATAAGCGTAGAAGGGTTTGTAAAAGTGTATGGAAGCCTCTGCTGACAGAAAATCAGTGTTTAGCACTATTTTTCCTAAGATGTAGAAAGAGAAGACTTGTCAAGACATCTGAAAACTTGTTTTATTTATAATGATCACAAGATTGCTTAAAACCCTTTATTAATGCTCGGGTTATTCAACCACTAATCTCGATATGAAGAAACATTCTTATTAATCATGAGGAGAAAGTCAACCAATGTCGCGGATCAAGGTTGGCTGGTGTGAAAGAAAGGTTTGTGTATAGGGAGGTCATTAATGAGACCGGGTTTTTTGGAATCTGACTGTGTCTATGGGAGAGGTCATTTGATGAGACCGGGTTTTCAGGAATTTGGATATGTTTATGACCGGACCATTGCTGGTTGCCTACGTTCCCCTCATTGTGAGGAGCTCAGGTCGCCGTAGTTCGGCCTTGGCCGGACTGTGTTTGGGCTTTGGGATTTGTGGTTCCTTTAGTGAAAAGGCTCGGATGAAAAGATTGGATGGTGAGGCTTGGGCCTCGGGATGATTCCTTGACCAAGTCATTTTTGGACGACTGCTTCTGATTGCTTCCTCTTTCATTGGGGGAGAAAGGATTTGCACGTGCCTACAGGCTCTGGCTTTGCTTCGGCCGCCCCATTGTTATTGACAACTTCTATTCTTCGAGCTTTGATTTTGCCTGTCCGTCAAGCTTTTGATTGGCGGTGCTGGGTCCTTGGCCTCATTTTCTTTTATTATTTTTTTTATGTGCAACCCTGTTTTTTGCCTAGATTGCCCTTTTTTGGGATTTTCAGCCTAGCTGGGCATTACTCTTTTTGCACCAAGAAGATTTTTTTCTTTTTTTTTATATGTGCAACCCTGTTTTTTGCCTAGACTGCCCTTTTTTTGGGATTTTCAGCCTAGCTGGGTATTACTCTTTTTGCACTACATTTTTTTTCTGAAGCATTTGAGGGCCAAGGTGAGCCCCTGCTTGAATTTTTCTTGACATCCTTGAGGTCGAAGGCAGGCTCCTAGGTTGTTGTCGACACGGGGTCAATCTTTCGAAGCTGAGTGGCCCCTTTTTTTTTCGTTGAAAATGCCGCCGTCGTTGACTTTGTCAAAGTGAAGGTGGGGGCATGATTGGGAAAGTGTATGGTTTAATGAAGGCTTTTTGTGAGGTAAGGAAAGTGTATGGGGAAGGCATTAGTTGACTTTCTCACACTGATTAATCGGAACGTGAATTATTTCGAGAGATTATTTGTTGAGCAATGCAAGTGATCATCTAAAATAAAACCATTTCATTAAATGTAATGTAGGTGTGCAAATAATGTCTTAAGTATAGCAAGAAAAGAAGAAGACTCTCTTATAGAAAATTGAAGATTAAATACAATGTCCGTGGAGGACTTGATTGAAAGAGAAAAGTACTTGAACCTACGAAGGTTGGCTGAGAGACTATTTTTTCTTTTTCCTTTTTTTTTTTACTTAAGGATAGGTAGACCCTAGTCTAGCTACTCTTCGCGGGTTGGACTGCCAGGTAACTTGAGCTTTCCTTCGTAGATCAGCCACTGAATTTCTTTCTTCAGATCCACACACTTGTCTGTCACATGACCAAAATGCTTGTGGTACTCGCAGAACTTGGTCCTGTCAACTCTACTGGGGTTTCTTGGCTTATAATTCTCGAGAGGTGTGAGAAGACCTCGTTTCACCAAATCATCGAAAACTTTGCTCATGGGCATCCCAAAATCATCAGGCTGACGTTTCTGACCTTGCACTTCCTGAATTGACCTCCTACCATAACTTTCTGTTTTTGGCCCATGGAGGTTCTCGAGCTTCTCTTTTTCTATCAATTTCTGGATCTCATGCCTCAAATAGGTGCAATCATCAGTGTCGTGCCCAGGGTATTGATGGAAAAGACAATGCTTAGACTCATCCACCCGAACGTTGGGGTTCTTGGGCTTCCAATTCTCCAGTGGCTTTATCAGCTTTTCTTTCATCAGCTCTTCTAGAATCTTGCTTAAAGGTTTCTCCGCATTGTCAAAATGAAGGGAGCGGGGTTTTCGGGAGACATTGTTGTTCTCAAGACTCGGAGTTCCATTGTCCAGTTGGTTCCATTGTTGGATTTGGCTGAAGGAGGTTACGACACTCTTTCCTTTGTGAGGAACTGGTGCTGATATGGGTACGGTTCTTTGTTTGGTCTTTGAGTGGCATTGGGTTGTACTTGGTGGAATCAATTCCTTGCCTGGTTCGACATCTTGGATCAAGGGAGTATTGATGAGGTCAAGCTTTTCTTGCATCTGTTTCACTTGTTCCATTAATATTGCCACATGGGGGTCAACGGGGACTCTCGCAACAGGACTTTTATCAGTAGAAGGAATCACAGTAGCAAACTGACGGCTGAATTCATTAAGTCCGGTAGGTGACAGCTGGAAACTTGAATCATCCAGGTTTTCTTTTGGCAACTCATGACTGCATTCAGGTGGGTATAGGGGCTTCAGAACATAGCCACATAACTCAAATTGATTATGCGAAGCCGGAGCATAAACTGGCAGGTATTGCTGGAACTGAGAGACAGGCGGGGTGAAGCCCAATCCGTTCTGAGGAGCTGAGGGCAATGGAGCCCGGACGAGCTGGGATGTTGGAAAGGACCGAGGAGAAGTAGTCCTTGACAAGGGATCATATGTGGATGGAGGAAGGTATTGGTTGTAGGCAGGGGGGTCTTGGTTATAGGATGAAGGGACTGAAATCACTATTTCTGAAGTCTCATCTTCGACTACCACCAGAGAACCGTTCGACTCAACTGTGACCTGAATTCCATGACGACGGAGTGCATCGATAAGCATGGCTTGCTGTTCCTCATGAACCTTATGGGCATTTTCCAAAGCCAGGACTAACTCTTCCTTTCTTACCATCTGATTTCCTGTACCCTCACTGTTTTCTGTCAAATCTGCCATTCTGACTCTCTGAGCTGACAAAACTGACGATTCTGCCGAACTATCTGAACCTAAGGCTTCCATACTGAAAGGCCGCTGACCTAGTATTCTCGCCCACTTCTTTCTCGCTGCGGGAAAGGGATAGACAAGCTCGGGGGTAGGTAAGATTTAGACTCGGAGGTAAGTGTTTAGGCTAAAGGCTCAAGTAACATGCACTTATCGCTTAAGTTTTTACTCAAAACACATTTTCTCCTAATCCTAATTGACCGGAAAAGATGAGACCTTGAAAGGTCAAGATTGGAAATTGAAGATCGGACCGAGGAGGTCTCGACTAGGGACTTGACCATGAAAGGTCAAGATGAAAAATCTGAAATCGGACCGAGGAGGTTTCAATTAGGGATTTGACCATGAAAGGTCGAGACAGGAAAAATCTGAAATCGGACCGAGGAGGTCTCGATTAGGGGTTTGACCATGAAAGGTCGAGATGAAAAATACGAAATCGGACCGAGGAGGTCCCGATTAAGGATTTGACCATGAAAGGTCGAGATCGGAAAAATCTGAAATCGGACCGAGGAGGTCTCGATTAGGGGTTTGACCATGAAAGGTCGAGATGAAAAATCTGAAATCGGACCGAGGAGGTCCCGATTAAGGATTTGACCATGAAAGGTCGGGATGGGAAAATCGAAAATCGGACCGAGGAGGTCTCGATTAAGGGTTTGACCATGAAAGGTCGGGACATGAAAATCGAAAATCGGACCGAGGAGGTCTCGATTAAGGGATATCAGAGATAAGAAAATGCAATTATGATTACATTAATTGTTCAAGTTTACTTAAAATCATGTCTTTTATTTATTCCTATTTGTTTGGAAAAGGGGGGTTTGCCCTTCTTTTTCGCAACTACTCTAGATCCCGGATCAGTGGGTTCCGTCACTACGTCTATAAGCCCCTCGTATTCCACCTGTATTTCGACCTCCCAGGGTGGACAGCCCCGGGCGAGGGTCCTATAGGGCACGCGGATCCCACCGACCGAGAGTAAAGAACGCTCCTAACGGGTCTAGCGGGTCATAGAAAACTTTCAACGCACGAGCGATGCGGATTATAATCAAGGCAATACGGGAAAGTCTCGTCTTTACGCCTTGACGTAATTTCGAGCGAATGACGTTTTGACTTTCGGTAATGTCCGAGAAGATAATAGGCATGGGTCGGGCGGCAAAAGCCGGATGACACAGTGTCACATTGAACTTCGTTGCATACGCCGGGCGTGAGTCAGAATCGAAGTCAATGCCGGGTCAAGATCTTGCCAATTTTTCCTTGTCGAAATTTTGGCAGAGCTTCGCTTGAGCGAAATATCTTTTGGTTTGTTGGCAAAGACTCGGTCTCGACTCTTACGCATTCCGTGCAGGTCAAGGTCAAAGTCAATGTCGGAGTCAAGATCTCGCCAATTTTTCCTTGTCGAAATTTTGGCAGAGTTCCTCTTCCGTTATGAACTAAGGCTTGACCTTTATGAGGGTATGCAACTGGGCTATATGACACGGACTAGACCAAAAACCAACCAAAAAAGTCACGGTTTTTTGAAACGTGTGACACGGACTGTGCATTGGTCGACACTGGCTGCCATGGGGAGGTTGGGATGATTAGTGCGCGCCGGGAGCATCGTAAAGGCTGTCCGTGGCTGCGAGTGGAACCACCCTCGGGTTTGAAGGACGTGCGTGCAAAGTGTACATGATATATCAGGTGTGCGTAGTGTGCGGTCTCCTAAAAATGTTCCTTTTTGAGTTAAAACAGATATTTTCAGAAATGTGTTTTAAAGGAATGATTTTCGGGACGGGGAAAATGCAACACGTAAGCACGTAAATTTTAAGGAGCCCCGGTCGGTCATGGAGTGAGTAGCCCCAAGTGCTAGGGCTGCCCAGTTAACCATGATTTTTCCTGGTGGAATTGCCACTGAGGTCGCCCGGTCAGAATCCAAGGAGGATTGAGCCGTACGACTGCATGGATCAATTTTCCAGGTTCCACTCCTTTGCTATTTTTTCGGGTTGTTTCCCGTTTCAAAGTATGCACAGATTCCAAGATGCAAATGATGCAATGCAAGGTAAAGAAAGCAAGCACGATTAATGAAATCAGCGACGGGAGTCTAACCCGCTCAAAGGGAAAAGCTTCCTTTTATTTTTTTTTTCAATTTTTTTTTTCGAAAAGGGATACTGGTACGTGGGATTGTTAAACCACCGGTTATCCCAACTCCCATATCAGGGAGTGTACAAGAAGGGCAAGTGGTTTCCACCTATATACCGAGTATCGATTTTTTGTTTTGAAAATAAAGCTTTTCTCCTTTGGGATATTCCCCAGCGGAGTCGCCAAACTGTGAATGTGTGCCCCAAATTTTTTTGTTTGTTTTGGATTCACGCGAGTTTGAAGACATCCGGTTTAATTTGAAAAACGGAGTCGCCACGCCATTTTGATTTCCTCAAAACTTTGAAAAAAGAATTTTATGGGTTCGAAGGTTAAGTTACCCCTTGGGAAGAACGGATCGTCGTTCACCCAAGGTGCCTTGCCGGAGCAAGTCTCCCAAGATTTCATTAATCGTGCTTGCTTGCATGCTTTCTTGTGTGCATGTGTTTGAAAATAAGGGGAGGGAATGTCCCAAGTCATCTTCCGGACGTACAAACCATTTGTTGGTTGTCGCTCGGGATTTCTTGGATTTTATGTATTCGGGATTATGATCCCGTCCTCATCTTGGACTTGTGATCATCGCTTTTTTTTTAGACCTCGGGACTTGTGTGATCGGGAGAATGACTCCCTTTATAGTCAAAGATGAGGTTCTTTAGAAAAGGAGGGTCCTTAGCCCATCAATCCTACACTTTAAGATGGTCGAGCTCGTATAGATGCTTCATACTCGTCTTAAGTGATAATCGGAGATATAGGATTCAAAGGTGTCCCTTTCTAAAGAGATTATGAAACCTTTATGGAAGGAACGATGTAAAGATAGAATCTTTTACACCGGTCCGTTCCGAGGTTACTAATGGGGGAATGGGGGAATGCATGTAAAAATGACACTCTAGTGAAAATATGACATTTTTAAGTTTGCAAAGGATGCTTTTTATGTAAAGAAATAATTTTTGTGCAAAGAATGTATTTTTATGTTGGAAAATAGCATTTAATGTACAAATGATGCATGAAAATAGCAAAGAATGATTTTTTAATGCAAAGTATGCATTTTTAAGTATGAAAATGAGTTTTTGGGTGCAAAGAATGCATCTTTAATGTGAAAAGGGATTTTGAATGCAAAGGATGCAATTTTTAGTACAAAAGGAATGATTTTAATGCATGAAAATAGGATTTAGGTGCAAAGGATGCACCTTTATGTATGAAAATGAAAAGATGACATTTTATGTACATAGATATTATCTAAATTGCAGATAAACATCAGATTATAGCATGATGGGGGTTAACATCGGATTGACTTGAAAGCGTGAAGTTTACGCAACCGGCTTAGTTTGTCGCGTGACATAGGCCGCCTATGTCGCGTGACATAACTAGCCATTTTGCAGAGACTTTGCTGTACCGAGATTTGCAGAGGTATCAAGGCACCAATATGGCCAAGTTACTTCACAAACAGATCTCAGGGAGCAAGTATTTTAGTGATGAACACTTCAAGAGGGTGTGGATATGAGGGATCCACACTCATCTCGAGTGTTCATGCAAAAACAATGCCAAGACGGAGCCTTTACATGAAATGGTATGCAAATAGATATGGATCTAAGCAATATAACACTAAAGCATGTAACTTTAATCAGAATACCACATTATTAACGCATTTATGTAAGTACCCAAATCTGGCTCATGCCTTCCGGTTAAATTTCCCGGCAATTTCGGTAAGTTTCCCGGTAATTCCCCGGACCTTCCTAGTGTTCCGGAAATGTTCTGGAACAGTCCCAAATTAAATTAAGGGCTGAAGGGAGCCTTCCTAATTAAGAAACACGTTTTTCTTAATTAGGAAGAAGGTTCTAGAAATTGCCACCTTGCATGGTTCTAGAAATGCTGAGTCACAATGGATAAGCCCGCACGACTGCATTAGCTCGCTGCTCTTAGCCGCACGGCTTCATTAGCCTTATCCAGACTGCCTATAAATAGATCCCTCCTCTACCCATTTAATCATGAACAATACACACAATCCATAGTAATACACTCACAATCAGTCACTCCCAAGACGTGAAGAATATTGGTGAAGGCTCAAGAAGGTGAAGAAGAAGGCCAAGAAGCTCCCTCCCTCCTCCTTGAAGATCCAAGACCAACCTCTCCTCCTAGCTCCGACCAAAGAAGCAAAGGAAGCAATTGGTAACCTCGCACGCCCTAACCTCGCTTTTAATTGATATACTTGCTCATTGCATTCATATATCTTGCTTGGGACTTGGCATTTATTCATAAAGATCACATCTTTATCACCCCTTCCCCTTTTTGCATGCATTAAGACCTCATTTGTCATAAAAATGTAATCTTTTTCATAAAGGTGCATCCTTTGCACCTAAAACCCCCATTTTCAAATAAAAATGTCATTTTTATGCATCATTTGCATATAAAAACTCAATCTTTTCAATAAAAATGCATCCTTTGCATTCAAAACCCCTTGTTCAAGCATCATTTGCTTTAAAGACCATGTCTTTACCATAAACTAGCATCATATGCTTTTTCAAAATGCAATCTTTATGCATCATTTGCATAATGAATGCCAATTTCTTCAACAAAAATGCATCATTTGCATAAAAATCAAATCTTTATGCATCATTTGCAATAAAGATTATTTCTTTAAACTAAGTGCATCATTTGCAACTCAAAAATGTCATCTTTTCATTAAAGTGTCATTTTTCATCATGCATTTCCCCCTTTCCCCCAACCTAGGAATGGACCGGTGTAAAAGATCCTATCTTTACATCGTTCCTTCCATTAAAGGTTCCATATTTCTTTAGAAAGGGACACCTTGAACCCTATATCTCCGATTATCGTTTAAGAAAGAGTATGAAGCCTCTATACGAGCTCGACCGTCTTAAAGCGTAGGATTGATGGGCTAAGGACCCTCCTTTTCTAAAGAACCTCATCTTTGACCAAAAGAGAGTCATTCTCTCGATCACGCAAGTCACGAGGGTCCCGAGGTTAAAATGCGATGATCACAAGTCATAAGATGAGGACGGGATCATAATCCCAAATACATAAAATTCCAAGGAATCCCGAGCGACAACCAACAAATGGTTTGTACGTGGGAAGACAACTTGGGACATTCCCCCCCTCCTTATTTTCAAACACATGCACACAAGAAAGCACGCAAGCAAGCACGATTACTGAAATCTTGGGAGACTTGCTCCGGCAAGGCACTTTGGGTGAACGCCAAACGTTCTTCCCAAGGGGTAACTTAACCTCCGAACCCATAAAACCTTTTTTTCAAAGTTTTGAGGTAATCAGAATGGCGTGGCGACTCCGTTTTTTCAAATTAAACTCGGAAGTCTTCAAACTCGCGTGAATCCAACAAAAATTTGGGCACCACATTCACAGTTTGGCGACTCTGCTGGGGATTATCCCAAAGGAGAAAAGCTTCTATTTTCAAAACAAAACTAAAATCGATACTCGGTATATAGGTGGAAACCACTTACCCTTCCTGTACACTCCCTGACGTGGGAGTTGGGATAACCGGTGGTTTAACAATTCACGTACCAGTATCCCTTTTCGAAAAACAATTTTGAAAAAAAAGAAAGCTTTTCCCTTTGAGCGGGTTAGACTCCCATCGCCGATTTCATTAATCGTGCTTGCTTTCTTTACCATGCATTGCATCATTTGCATCTTGGAATCTGTGCATACTTTGAAACGGGAAATAACCCGAAAAATAGCAAAAGGAGTGGAACCTGGAAAATTGATCCATGCAGTCGTACGGCTCAATCCTCATTGGATTGACCGGGCGACCTCGGTGGCAATTCCACCAGGAAAAATCATGGTTAATCTGGCGAGTCCTAGCGGCTTGGGGCTACTCGGCTTCATGGCGGTGGGGCTCCCGAGAAAATTTACGTGCTTACGTGTTGCATTTTCCCCATTCCGAAAATCATTCCTTTAAAACACATTATGAAAATCTCTGTTTTAACTCAAAAAGGAACATTTTTAGGAGACCGCACACTACGCGCACTTTGATATATCCCTGTACACTTTTGCACGCACGTCCTTCAAACCCGAGGGTGGTTCCAACCGTGATCACGGACAGCCTTACGATGCTCCCGGGCGCGCACGGAATCATCCCAACCTCCCATGGCAAACCGGTGTCGACCAATGCACAGTCAGGTGTCACACGTTTCAAAAAACCGTGACTTTTGGTTGGTTTTTGGTCTAGTCCGTGTCATATAGCCCCGATTGCATACCCACGTAAAGGTCAAGCCTTAGCTCATAACGGAAGCCAAGATTTTCGCTCAAGCGAAATTTCGCCGAAATTCCGACAAGGAAAAATCGGTGGGATCTTGACTCCGACATTGACTATTGACCTTGACCCGCACGGAATGCGTAAGAGTCAAGACCGAGTCTTTGCCAAAAGATCTTTCGCTCAAGCGAAGCTCTGCCAAAATTCTGACAAGGAAAAATTGGCAAGATCTTGACCGGCATTGACTTCGATTCCGACTCACGCGCGTATGCAACGAAGTTCAATGTGACACTTTGTGTCATCCGGCTTTTTACCGCCCGACCCATGCCTATTATTCTCTCGGACATTATCGAAAGTCGAAATCGTCATTCGCTCAAGCGAAACTCGCCAAAGATCCGGCAAGGCGTAGAGACGAGACTTTCCGGTATTGCCTTGACTATAATCCGCATCGCTCGTGCGTTGAAAGGTCCTATGACCCGCTAGACCCGATAGGAGCGTTCTTTACTCTCGGTCGGTGGGATCCGCGTGCCCTATAGGACCCTCGCCGGCTGTCCACCACAGGAGGTCGAAATACAGGTGGAATACGAGGGGCTTATAGACGTAGTGACGGAACCCGTGATCCGGGATCTAGAGTAGTTGTGAAAAAAAGAAGGGCGTAACCCCTTTTCCAACCAAATAGATATTAATAAAAGACAACTGTTTTAAGTAAACTTGAAGATTCTAATTTGCATATTGCCCGAGCCTTCACTAAACACCTACCCCGAGTCTAAACCTTTCCTATCCCTTTCCCGGCTGAGAAAGAAGTGGGTGAGAACACCGGGTCGGCGACTTGTTAGCGCAGAATCCTCGGACAGTTCGCAGTAATCTTCGGTTTGTCGGCTTTTCGGTGTCAAAATGGCCAACATGGTAATCCACAACGGTAATGACCAAGCGGTTGGAGGGGCTATCCCAGTTCAACCCAAGCCTCACATCTGGTATGATGTATGTGATTGTGAAGGCCGCTTAGAGTATGAGTATCAAGAATGGATCAATGAGGACGCTCTTTCAAGGAAGAAGAAGAAGAGAAAGTCCACACAAATGTAAGCTTAAGGAAAGATACGAAGGCTGGGGACAAGAGCGTAGGAACTTTGGGAGAGCCTTCGGGCAAGTTTGACTACTATGTCGGTTATGCCAAGGAACTGTCAAGGAACCCGTCACCCCAAGCACGATCCGGCTGATATCCCTATGATCGGTGACCCTCTTGAAGTAGAAAATTACGAGTTTGTTGCCATTGTAAGATTCAACAAAAAGCTAGCGAGATCTAGAAGACGAATACGAAAGCCTATAGAGTATTTGGCCAATCGGGGAAGGATTAAAGTTTCTCCCGAAGAAGACTTTATCGGCATCATTCAAGCCAACCCTCCTATTGGCTATACCGACAAGGTGGTAGTATCAAAGATTGGCAAGGAAAAAATGACCTATCGGCGGTGCGTCGACAAAATGAGCCGGACACTTCAATCAATGAGTCCGGTCGCTACGGAAGAGCTAGCTGAAAGATTGCAACAAGTTACTTTAGTTCCCTCACCATCTTTCCACGATGCCCGGCACACAATGATTTCCGGCAAGCTTTTGATCGGTTCGAAGTCTCCAACTTTAAGAACGAACGGCAAGACCGCTACTCCCAGGGGCAACGAAAGAAGGAGTGAGATCCGGTCCAACCCTTGTCAAGTCCACCTCGAGTCAATAAGTAGCGTAGGGTCCAGAGTCGGTGTTGTCTATTCGGTCGAGTCGGGAATCTTTGAATTCCAGGTCCTCGTAGTCATCCGAAGGCCTCACGCCCGAGGATTATGAAAATGTAATCGATGCCATCTTTCCCCTTATTTTGAATGAAATGACAAATCCTTCGATTATCCTCTTATTGCCAACTTAACAAATGATAAATTAACTCAAAACTTAACAACGGTTAATAATGAATCATTTGAACAAGATGCAAACACACTAAACGAACAATACATTAAAGAAATCTTTAAGCGGGTTTCGAAAAAGAGGAAAACCGGGCCCAAGCCGCCGAGGAGGTTTTGATAAGTGTGAACTTGGGTACTATTGAGGAACCTAAAGAGACACAGATTGGAAGCTTCTTCGGGGGGTTGAAAAGGACGGATTGATCGAGCCGCTTAGAGAATACGTCGACGTGTTTGCATGGTCATACAAGGATATGCTAGGGGCTAGGCAGTTCGATAGTAGAACACGAGAATCCCTCTAGCACCGATGCTGCTTCTGCAAAGCGTAAACCGAGAAAGATTAAGCCTTAATGGTCTCTACAGTCAAAGAAGAAATTGAGAAGCTACTGCGGGTAGGGTTCATCAGAGTCATTGAATACCCGACATGGTTGTCCAACATCGTGACCGTAACCAAGGCCAATGGGAAGGTGCGCTGCTGTGTGGATTTCCGAGATCTGAACAAGGCCAGCCCCAAGACGACTACCCTCGCCAAACATAGACATCTGGTGGACTCCATTCCAACTACGAAGTCAAATCCTTCGTTGATGGTTTTCATAGCTACAACCAGATCAAGATGGCCGAGGAAGACCAAGAAAAGACAGCCTTCACCACACCATGGGGAACCTACTGTTATACAGTAATGCCATTCGGGCTCAAGAATGCCGGGGCTACTTACCAGGGGCGGATTTAATGTATTAAAAGGGGGTGCACGTGCACCCGGTCAAGTTTTATTTCTAGTTTTAAAAAATTATAAAAAATGTACACTACTTATTAAGTGCACCCGCATATAAGATTAGTTAATTTTCTCATTTGTTATTGACAGGTCTTATGATTAGTTCAGTTGGTAAGGTGTTATAGTTTATCGCTAATGACTAGGTTTCGAATCCTACTAGCTACAAAAAATTTCACTATACTTTTATAGCCTCTAATATGAGAAATGAACTTTTTTCAAAATCTTACTTATATTCTTTTCTCATCATAACTAATTTTTATTTATTATTCTAGTTAAGCTTTTTACCCCTATTATGACAAATGTTTTTTTCTTTTAAATATTCTTATTTTGGATTCTTTTGCTCATAATTTTAACTAATATAAATGAATTTTATTTATTATCAATTAATTTTTTTATCGTTTATTGTTCGTAAAAATAAGTAAGTTCGAAACATATAAGAAAAAAATTACAATATTAACTTCAAGAAATGCTTCCAAAAATGATGTCATCATTAAAATAACAATAATGTAAATATCTTTGTTTTTTTACTTCTTCATGACATAAACTTACTATTTTCAAGTAAGCAATAAGAAGAAAACGGTGGGTTAAAAATAACATATGTTAATAATTAACTAATGTTTTAAGTTATGTATTATAATTTACTCGCGTTTGAAAAAAAAATAGTTTGTACTTTTATAGTGTAAATTGTGCACCCGCTGTCAAAACATCCTAGATCCGCCACTGCTACTTACCAAAGGGCAGCGACCGCGTTTTTTCATGACATGATCTACAAGGAGATTGAGGTCTACGTAGATGATATGATAATCCACTCCAAAGGAGAGGGTGGGCAGCACTTTGTTGACCTACGAAAATTCTTTGAGAGGTTGAGACAGCATTCCATGAGACTAAACCCTGCCAAATGCACCTTCGGAGTGACAAGGGGAAAAGTGCTTGGGTATATGGTCACAGAGCGAGGTATAGAAGTTGACCCCCGAAAGATCAAAGCCATCATGGATATGAGGCCACCTCAAACCCGCATGTAAGTCAAGAGCTTCATGGGTAAATTGCAGTACATCGCCAGTTTCGTCAATCGGTTGACCACTATGTGCGAGCCCATCTTCAAGCTCATGAAGAAGAATGTGGACACAAAATGGACCGAAGAATGCCAAGATGCCTTTGACCAGCATCAAGGCATACTTAGTACATCCCCGTACTATGCCCCCACATGAAGCAGAAGCCTCTTCGCTCTATCTCACCGTCGCGAACACGGCGGTGGGGCTATGCTTGCTCAGGGAAAAGAAAGACTCTCGGGTAGAAAACGCCATTTACTTTGTCGGAAGCTACGGGGGAGTGAGCTCAATTACTCAAGATGTGAAAAGACCTGTGCGGGGATCGAGTGCAGGTAGTCGGCAAATTGAAGCATTATATGCAAGCCCACCCTGTGAATTTGGTCTCGAAAATGGACCCTATCAAGTACATCTTTGACAAGCCTCCCCTCGATGCGTTTAGCGAAGTGGTCCTTCTTCTTGGCGTAATACGACATCAACTATGTGACCAAAAAGGCCATCAAGGGTCAAGCATTGTCGGATCACCCGGCGAACTTCCCCAAGAAATGAAGACGAGAGGGCCTGAACCCCAATTCCCAGATGAAGGGATCTTTGCAGTTGAGCCTGAGAAAAGATGGCAGTTGTTCTTTGACGGAGCCGCTAACAAAAGAGGAAATGGTGTAGGAATGCTATTGGTCGATTCGAAAGATGAGCATACCCCCATAGCCCTCAAGATTGAACTTTCCTGCCACGAACAATGTCGCCGAGTATGAAGCCCGCATTGCTGGTTTGGAGGCCGCCTTAGAAAGAAATGTCAAGGAGCTCGAAGTTTACGGAGACTCGGCCACGATCATCAACCAAGTCTCCAACAAGTGGAAGACTGTGGACCCTAATCTCGCAACGGTATCATGCCCATATGGAGGAGTTGACTGGACAGTTCAGAGAAGTGACTTTCCACTACTTGCCGAGGGAAAAGAACAGATTCGCAGATGCCCTAGCTACTCTAGCCTCATTGGTAGAGATCCCCGAGGGCAAAGCCATAAAGCCCTTCAGAGTGGGTAGAAGAGAAGCCCCAGCCTTCTGTTGTGAAGTGGACCTGGGACCCGAGCCTATAAAGGAACCTTGGTACAATCAGATTTACCAATTCCTCAAAGACGGAGAGTCAGCTTTCAGAGACGAAGAAGGTAGACCAAAAGAAGGTGTCAGAGCCAAAAGCTTGCGAGCCCTGAAAAGGTTGGCCTCCCATTATGTCATCCTAGGAGGCAACCTGTACAAGAAACGCTATCAAGGACCACTCCTCTTATGTGTCACTCAAGAAAGAGCCAGAGAGTTGATGACCGAAGTCCACAATGGTCCTTGCGGTCCTCACATGAATGCCAGAGCCCTGATGCAAGTGATCCTCAGAATGGGTTACTACTGGATCTCCATGGAGACTATATATCTTGTAAATATTTATTATGAAACATACAAAAAAAGAAAGAAATGACATTTGTTAGGACTATATATCTTGTAAATATTTATGGCAAGTTCAATAGCAAAATTGAGCTCGAATTGGGGAAAGTAAATTAACTTCTTGAGTTGGTTCCAAAGGAGATAATAAGAGTGAAAAATAGCATTTGTTAGGACTATATATCTTGTAAATATTTATGGCAAGTTCAATAGCAAAATTGAGCTCGAATTGGGGAAAGTAAATTAACTTCTTGAGTTGGTTCCAAAGGAGATAATAAGAGTGAAAAATAGCTAGAGGGGGGGTTTGAATAGTTGTTACAAATATTTCGACCCTTTTTGAAAACAAAACATCTCTTGCTTACAAAACCACTCTTCCAGTGTATCAAAATCGCAAATAAGGTTTGTAAAATGCACAGGAATTTCTTAAATAACAGAGTGAGGTTTAGTAGTGCGGTTTACAAAACAGTAAAATGAGGTTTGACAATAATTAACTATAAACACAATTTACAAATCTGGACAACCTACAAATATCAAACAGATAAGACAAATTAGATTAAATGATGAACAGTAAAGAAAGTGCAGAAATTAAAGAACACAATATTTGAGTGGTTCAATTGTAAATGATCTACGTCCACTATCAAGATGGTTAGTCTTGAATTTTTTAAGTACTAGATTTGTATTAGATGATGAGAGAGATTACAAGGTTACAAGAATCAAACTCAAATCTAAAATCTAAACAATGAAGCAAATCCTAGACTATAATCGGTGTATCTCAAATGATTTAATCTATGTGATTAATCAAGTGAGGTGTGTGTGTGTGTGATAAACAAGATTCAAGACTCTTTAAATCTGTATGATATAGAGCACAATAAATCTTAGTGTTTACAAGGCTTGAATTTCTGGGCTGGAGATTTGTTCTTGAAGGTATGAAGGTTAAATATGAAGATTCAAAGGGTTATGAATTTCTGAAAATTTATTCAGATCTTCAATGGACTCTCTTAATATCAATATTCTCAAGCAATCTTCAAATGATGAAGAATGGGGGTATTTATACCCAAGCACCAAAAAGTAGCCGTTTGGTACAGCTACAGTGCTGGTGCGGTTTGATTGGTTCACGTGTCCACTCTTGTCCTTTTGTTCAAAAGTTGTTGATAAGGTTGTACGGACCTCAGACATTCTGGGATGAAGGACACCTGTCACCTTTTCAAAATTCTTTTAAACTCTGAGTGACCGTTAGTCACGTTGATTGAACTCGTGGTTGACTCAACATTGCTGACGTGGATTGATCAGACAAAAGTGGTCCAGCTCTTCAAGTCTTAAATCATTGGATGAGGTTGGTGAGATGCGATTTAAGGCGTGCAGTCTCACATAGGAGGTTTGCCTGCGGTTTGCTGAGTGCGGTTTTCATGATGAGGTTTGCACTTAGCACTGCTGTTTTGCAAGTCTTCAAAACCTCTTGACTTTGAAACCTCATGTCCAATGCAATTGTCAGTCTTCAAGCCTAAATAATCCTATTCTATAAATTGGACTTGTACTAAAAAATTGAAGCCTAAGCTTCATTACATATGGGCCTAAAGTCCAGAAAATAGAGATGAGGTTATGGTATCAATCAAATTAAAGCTAAACCTAGAAGGATTAAAGTATGCATACCCCACAATCTCCCCCTATTTGATTGATGTCATTACCTACTATATCAAAGATAAACATTGTACTTGGTAAAAACATGTCCATAATAATTAACATGGTAAATCATGTCCTAAGTCAATGCACACACTAGCCTAAGTTATAGATTTCTATAATATTGAAAGATGTGAAACTTACAAATTGAAAGTATAGAAATGCATTCAGTGCATACATGAAAAATATGAGTTTAAGTTTAAGTATGCAGTTTAAACTGAATGTTTAAACATCAAGTACAAAATATGAGTTTTCAAGATAAAGTATTTGTGCATGAGGCTTGAGTTATGCATTCATTGTTGAGAATGCTGTTTTACTGAGAAGGCTAGTTGTCTAAGTCCATAAAGTTCTGAACAGGCGGTCCATTGACGACTTCATCTACAGCTTGCGGTCCATTTGTGAATGTGTGCCCAAAATTTTTGTTTATTGGAATTCACGCGAGTTTGAAGACATCCGAGTTATTTGAAAAACGGAGTCGCCACGCCATTTTGATTACCTCAAAACTTTGAAAAAAAGGTTTTATGGGTTCGGAGGTTAAGTTACCCCTTGGGAAGAACGTTTGGCGTTCACCCAAAGTGCCTTGCCGGAGCAAGTCTCCCTAGATTTCATTAATCGTGTTTGCTTGCGTGCTTTCTTTGTGTGCATGTGTTTGAAAATAAGGGGGGGGGAATGTCCCAAGTTGTCTTCCGGACGTACAAACCATTTGTTGGTTGTCGCTCGGGATTCCTTGGAATTTATGTATTTGGGATTATGATCCCGTCCTCATCTTATGACTTATGATCATCGCATTTTAAACCTCGGGACCCTCGGGACTTGCGTGATCGAGAGAATGACTCTCTTTTGGGTCAAAGATGAGGTTCTTTAGGAAGGAATGTCCTTAGCCCATCAATCCTACGCTTTAAGACGGTCGAGCTCGTATAGAGGCTTCATACTCATTCTTAAGCGATAATCGGAGATATAGGGTTCAAGGTTATCCTTTTCCTAAAGAAATCATGAACCTTTAATGGAAGGAACGATGCAAAGATGAGAACTTTTACACCGGTCCGTTCCAAGGTTGGGGAAAGGGGAAATGCATGTAAAAATGATATTTTAGCAAAAAGATGGCATTTTGGTTTGAAAATGATGCATTTGATTGCAAATGGATGTTTTTTATGTAAAGAAATGATCTTTGTGCAAAGAGTGCATCTTTAATGTGAAAAGGGATTTAAAATGGAAAAGGAATGATTTTAATGCATGAAAAATGGGATTTAGGTGTAAAGGATGCACCTTTATGTAAAAGACTACATTTTTATGACAAATGAGGTCTTAATGCATGCAAAGGGGAAAGGGGGTGATAAAGATATGATCCTTATGAATAAATGCCAAGTCCCAAGCAAGATATATGAATGCAATGAGCAAGTATATCAATTAAAATGCAAGGTTAGGGCGTGCGAGGTTACCAATCGTTTCCTTCGCTTCTTCGGACGGAGCTAGGAGGAGAGGTTCTTCTTGGGTCTTCAAGGAGGAGGGAGATGGCTTCTTGAGCTTCTTCTTCGCCTTCTTGGACTTCCAGCAGCTCCTTGGGGGATCTTCTTCGTATTATGAGAGTATTATGCTTCTTGTTCATGATCAAAATGGGTAGAGGAGGGCTCTATTTATAGGCCCTGGATAAGGCTAATGAAGCCGTGCGGCTGCGCAGCCCTTTGCAAATGAGGCCGTGCGGGCTTATCCACAATGACTCAAAGCATTCTAGAACCATGCAAGGTGGCATCATTCTAGAAGCTTCCTCCTAATTAAAAAAACGTGTTTCTTAATTAGGAAGGATTCCCTTCACCTTTATTTAATTAAAAACAGTTCCGAATGTTTCGAACTGAACGCCGGGAAGGTACGGGAATTACCGAAAACTTACCGAAATTGCCGGGAAAATTAACCTAAGGCATGAGCCAGATTTGGGTACTTACGAAGCCCTCGGCAACGTCACTTGCAGGGCGAGTGGGGTTGTCGATAGAAAAGGATCCAATCTGGCGAATGCCGAGACGGATTGGGTGACCCAGGTGGTCGAGTGGCTGAACCTTTTGGAAGGCTACCTACGTATCCCGGAGGAATCAAGCCAGGCCGTAGTTCGGAATTAGGATCCGCTGGGGAAGGAAGAAGAGAAAATGACCTAGGAGGTCAAGCAATTGATCCTACTGGGGATATGCTAGGAGTGACCCAGGTGGTCGGATATCTGAACTTCTATGAGGGGGCGCTTTATCACTGAGGAGTGACAAAGAAACAAGGTGACCAAAGTGGTCGAATGGCTGGACCTTTTATAAAAGGCTACCTATGTATCCCGGAGGAATCAAGCCTTGATCGTAGTTCAAGCATCACTAGATAGTCAGGAACGATGTCTAGGATCCTTGAGATTTTGACAATTCGGAGGCTGTCACCTGATTGACAATTACTGGAGGATGTCACCTAATTTTGACAATTACTGGAGGCTGTCACCTAAAGAAGCTAGAGCTTACGGCGCTATCTCTTTATGACGGAGATAGAGGTAACTTAAGTTGGGAAACTTGAGCGTACGTCACTATTCGCGGATAGTGGTAGCACAAGTTGAAATAACTTGGGCATTCGTCACTATTCGCGGATAGTGGTAGCACAAGTTGAAATAACTTGGGCATTCGTCACTATTCGCGGATAGTGGTAGCACAAGTTGGAATGATTTAGGCATGCGTCACTATTCGCGGATAGTGGTAGCACAAATTGAAATAACTTGGGCATTCGTCACTATTCGCGGATAGTGGTAGCACAAGTTGGAATGATTTAGGCATGCGTCACTATTCGCGGATAGTGGTAGCACAAATTGAAATAACTTGGGCATTCGTCACTATTCGCGGATAGTGGTAGCACAAATTGAAATAACTTGGGCATTCGTCACTATTCGCGGATAGTGGTTGCACAAGTTGGAATAACTTGAGCATTCGTCACTATTCGCGGATAGTGGTTGCACAAGTTGGAATGACTTAGGCATGCGTCACTATTCGCGGATAGTGGTAGCACAAATTGAAATAACTTGGGCATTCGTCACTATTCGCGGATAGTGGTAGCACAAATTGAAATAACTTGGGCATTCGTCACTATTCGCGGATAGTGGTAGCACAAATTGAAATAACTTGGGCATTCGTCACTATTCGCGGATAGTGGTTGCACAAGTTGGAATAACTTGAGCATTCGTCACTATTCGCGGATAGTGGTTGCACAAGTTGGAATGACTTAGGCATGCGTCACTATTCGCGGATAGTGGTAGCACAATTTGAAATAACTTGGGCATTCGTCACTATTCGCGGATAGTGGTAGCACAAGTTGGAATGATTTGGGCATTCGTCACTATTCGCGGATAGTGATAGCACAAATTTAGAGTTTTGACAATTCGGAGGCTGTCACCTAACGTTATCCCGTTACAACGGAATAACGGAGATTGCGAAAAAGGTTGGATTTTGTAGAGAAGTTGGAAGGAATCAATAGTTTTTTGTAAAGAAAAGTGGGGTGTATCCGGATAATTTTTGTAAAAGAAGTGAATTAAAAATGCTAAAGGCAAATAAAATGAGCCACGAGGGGGTAAACTTGTAAAATAAGCCTCGGGGGGCATTGGAGGGAAAATTTGATTGAAAATGCCAGTGGCACAAAGGACAAAACAGGCCTACGGGGGACAAAATTTGTAAAATGGAGCCTTCAGGGGCAAAATTGTAAAAATCAGCCACAGGGGCTTAGTATGTCGCACGACATAACAGGCCCTGTGGACAGATTTATTAAAAATCGCACAGTCGCCATTTTGAAATTAAATTAGACTTGAAATTGGGAGGGAGGCGACGGCAAGAAGAGAGAGAGCAACCTCAGAGGGCGATTTGAGAGGGATCTAGAGAAATCAAACAAATCTTTAGTTCGATTCAACTTGGAAAATGCCTCCTAGGCTCTATCCGACCAAGAGGGGTTCTCAACACGCCAATTTAGCTGCTCGGAGAAAGGGGGTGCAAAGGAATCAACGGCCGTTTCTTCCGGAAGCACCAAGGGGAGATTTCTACCCACAGCTCGATGAGCATACTTCGGATGTCACGAAGAAGGAAGAGGTAAGAAACCTAGGGTTTCTTGAAAAATTTTCAATTTGGGCGAAATTGATTTGAACTGATTTTTTTTTTTTTAGACTGTGCTATTGACATGAACTGGCATGTGAACATGAATGAATCTAGGAAATGTAATGCGTAAATGCATGCCATACATTGATCCATTTTGACCTATTTTTTGCTTGAGATGATTTCAAGAAATAGCACGAAATATTGATACTTGTGCCATGTTTTCTTGCAGGGATTGCGCACCCGTGGCTCCCCTGAGGTGATTGGCAGGCTATGGGATAGCTTGCCGGGTAGCCAGGAGCAGGTGGACTCGCCTAAGGGCCTGATTTACGCTGCTGGGCTAGGGCAATTTTTTGAGATGGCGAAGGCCACGGGGCACTCGAGGAGTGTGGATCTAGTGAGGGCATTCAGAGAGTTCCGGTGGGAGACCACTCACTCATTTCACTTCTCTTGGGGTGAGACGACAGCCACTCCGCTGGACTTTGCGGTCATCACAGATCGCTTTTACGGATGAGCCACTCTACATAGAGGAGCCCGTACAGGAGTTGAGCCCCACTCTATTGCCGATGATGATTTTATGGGCTTACTTGGTTTCGTTCCCTGATCAAGAAGGGGAATGGATATGAGTTGGGGTGCTACATGGCCCGATTCGGGGGCGAGCAGGGACTACACCGTGGTAGATGATCCCATTGAGAGCCGGCCGAGAGCCGAGAGATTGGCTAGAGCTTTTGTATGGGTGGGCTTTTCCGACATGCCGTTCATCAACAGCCGCATCTACCGCTTTGGTTTCACTATTGGAGCTTTTGAGAGCCCGGGATACCGTCGGGAATCTTTCCTGGGAGAGGCAGCTTAGCCGAGATGTATTTGGCCCTAGATGACGTCGCCGAGGAAGGCGAAGTACTTCACCGCTTTCATCCGGCTTTCGAGGTATTCTCTCACTTTGATCTCTTTTCCTTAGCGCATTTCATTATATCCCTTGTTTTCCCCGTTTTGACTTCTTCTTCTCCTTTTCGTGCTTGGGTATACGAGTATTTTGGCCGTTATGAGTGGCGTATCAAGGATGAGTTTCTGCCACCACTTTTCCCGCTCTTCGTCGGTGGACGAAGGATGCCAGAAATGCACTCAGACGCCGGAGGGCTCGAGGTGCAAGGATTACCGCTTCTTATCATGATACGCCGACATGCCCGAGAGGGGTTCCACAGAGGATGAGCTTGTTCCCCGGATCGGTCGTTATGGCGCTTTGGATTTAGATCACGCCGCGCACTTCACAGAGTGTCGCAAGCTACCGGTGGGCTTGTCCTGAGACGCCTTGTATCTAGGAGAGAGGGTGTATAGACAAAGATGGGCCGAATAGGCACGCTCGGATCCCCGATGATCCTCCAGCCTAGGATGTGGTTGCCTCGCCGGTTGGAGAATGTAGATGCTTTGATCGTAGGCATGGCGGCACATCTTTACACACGAGAGGGGGACTATACTATGTACGTGGCCATGCATCTTCGCCTCCACTGCACTGTGGTTGGTTATGGCGCTCATAGCGTGGGGCCTTCGATCGGCTATGTTGCTAGACCTCCTTTGCCCCGACTTTCATTGATTATCGTGGTGGCGGTCGCATGAGGCGAGCTCACATTGATATGTCCTGCACTCATCCTCATCCGGTGCTCCCGCGAGGTTCTAGATCCGTAAGTATTGCTCCTTACGCCTCTTTGGATTGCTTGCATCTCTCTGTTATCAAGAACCGCATTCGACGCTTTTTATGTCTCGCTTGTAATGTGTCGCCAGCTTAGGCACTTGACCAGTGGCATACACCGGCGCTGTGGGCATGATTGGCAAGCTCCGTAAAGGCATGAGTTTCGGAAGAATCGTGTGGTCACAGTGGTTCGATTGATATCTCTCCACCTCGGCCAACCGAGAAGGAAGAAGAGCCGCCCGATGACGTGGGCACCAGCGGGAGCACTAGAGGACCGACGCCTCGGACAAAGACCGCAAATGTGCCTCTTTACTGCACCCATTGAGATCGATGATGATGATGAGGATGAGGATGAGGATGAGGACGGAGCTGAGACGGCCACGGACTATGAGCTTGACTCCACTGTTATCACCGAGCTCGACGACTATTACCGCACGGAGACCATAGCCTACGAGGCACCTTCGGACGATCCTGATGATGAGCCAGAGGAGGCTGAGGATGACGACGAGGATGGAGATGAGGGAGAGGATGATGGAGAGGGTGATGGAGAGGGTGATGGAGAGGATTCAGAGTAGCCCCTTTTCCCCTAGATATTTATGACCTTTTGGCTATTGTACCCCTTTTGGGGAAAACACATCTTGTTATTATTATTTTTATGCACAACTTTTGGACTTGATCTACTTCATTTTGTACGTACATTGTTAGCCTTTTGTTGCACGCACTTATGAAATGACAATGGTATGGTATTTGGCTTGAATATGAATGATTTGAATGGATTTTTGGCTTGAATATGAATGCGAATGGGTGTATACGGGTAAATGAACCCTCCCTTATGCATCCGAGAAGTGAATGGATGGTATTTGCAGCTATTGACAAGTCGGGGAGTGCCCCGGGAAAGCAGAAGTTGCCGATGTCTCGATGTCCGATGTGGCTAGTTATGTCGCACGACATAAGTAGCCAATCGGCCAGCTTTGTCACGTGACATAAGTAGCCAAGACCGCACTTCTCTTACCTTTTGGCCTTGATCGGAATTGCCGACACAGTTGGAATTGGGTGACCAAATAGGTCACAAACCCGGTCTCCTTAGGACAATGGCAAAGAGATATTGGCCCCTTAAGGATGGAAATGGGGTGACCTAGGAGGTCAAGCAACCAATCCTTCACAGGAATGTTCCAAATCAAAAGAGGTGGCCCATATGGTCACAAAATTGGACTTTTATGAAAAGCTCACGCTCCCTTGGAGAATGGAGAAGGGAAAAGGTGACCAAAGTGGTCAGATGGCTGAACCTTTATGAAAGGCTACCTACGTATCCCGGAGGAATCAAGCCTTGATCGTAGTTCAAACTTTACCTAGACAGTTAGGAATGATGTCTAGGATTTTCGACGTTTTGACAATTAGGAAACCTGTCGCCTAGAGTTATCTCGAAGGCACTTTTGGGAGAAAATGTTATCATTAGCAATTGGCACGTTACTTGAGCCTAGGGATGATTTTTCTCTTGGAAACATGGTAGGGACTGGGTCTGGATGTACATATGGAATGTATTTGGGAATTGTTTGAGACGGGTTTCAAACAGTGGGGTCAGATCCCTTGGGTGCGGGATCGAACTGTTGCCGTTGTCAACGTGGACGAGAATTCCCTCGAGCCGAGACTGGGTTTGAACCTCGGGTCTCGTGACTATTCTTTTCTCATACTCTAGCATTTGAAGTTGATGCTAACAGATGTCGAAGTGACCAATCCTTTCTTCTAGGGATGGATGCAACTTATCGAAGCCCCGGTCTAAGGAAATACTCTCGCAAAAGCCCCATATCTTGTTGAAGTAAGGAAAAATTCTTTCATTGGCAAAACCTTGGTTGAATGAGCTGAGCACGCGAAGTGACTTGGCGAAGCCCCAGTCTGGTGACCTAACAAAAATCCCCATCTGAATGGTATTGCGAACGTGATTATGAAATTGATCTCGACCAAGACCGAATCCATCTAGTGGATCTAGTGAAGAACCCGATATGAACCCTAAACATGGCTAAAGAAGCCCCAGCTTAAAGGAATGACTTGGCAAAGCCCCTGATCGAAAGAGTTTCGAGGCGGTCCTAATGCGAATTGTAGAAGAGGGAAAACCTATCCTTTTTCTTTTTTTTTTTTTATTTCTATTTTTTTTAGTCAACCAGTCAACCTTAAGGAGACGCAGACAAAGAGAAGAATTTTAGGAAGATATGTACATGCAGGGGGCATATTTTTCAAAAAGGTGGGAATAATCCCGATTTTGTGTTATTTTGATGGCCTTATTCGATGTAGGCACAAAACTCGCTTTGGGTTTGACTCTTTTGAGAGAGTATAAGCGTAGAAAGGTTGGTAAAAGTGTATGGAAGCCCCGCCGACGTAAAATCGTATTTAGCGCTATCTTTCCTAAGATGTAGAAAAGGAAGACTTGTCAAGACATCCGAAAACTTGTTTTATTTACAATGATCACAAGATTGCTTAATACCCTTTATTAATGTTCGGGTTATTCAACCACTAATCTCGATATGAACAAACATTCTTATTAATCATGAGGAGAAAGTCAACCAATGTCGCGGATCAAGGTTGGTCGGGTGTGAAAGAAAGGTTTGTGTATAAGGAGGTCATTGATGAGACCGGGTTTTCGGGATTTGACCGTGTCCATGGGAGAGGTCATTTGATGAGACCGGGTTTTCGGGAATTTGGATGTGTTTATGACCAGGACCATTGCCGGTTGCCTACGTTCCCTCATTGTGAGGAGCTCAGTCGCCGTAGTTCGACATGGGCCGGACTATTTTGGGAAATGGGATTTGTGGTTCCTTTAGTGAAAAGGCTAGGATGAGAAGACTGGATGATGAGGCATGGGCCTCGGGATGATTCCTTGACCAAGTCATTCTTGGACGGCTGCTTCAATTGCTTTCTGATTCTCGTCTTTCATTGGGGGAGAAAGGACTTGCATATGCCTAAAGGCTCATGAAATGCTTCTGGCTTTGCTTCGACCGCCCCATTGTTATCGACAACTTTCATTCTCTGAGCTTTGATCTTGTCTGTCCATCAAGCTTTTGATTGGCGGTGCTGGGTCCTTGGCCTCATTTTTTTTTATGTGCAACCCTGTTTTTTGCCTAGACCGCCCTTTTTTGGGATTTCGGCCTATTTGGGCATTACTCTTTTAGCACTAAGATTTTTCCTCCTCTTTTTTTTATATGTGCAACCCTGTTTTTTGCCTAGACCGCCCTTTTTTGGGATTTTCAGCCTAGCTGGGCATTACTCTTTTAGCACTAAGATTTTTCCTCCTTTTTTTTTTTTTCTTTTATATGTGCAACCCTGTTTTTTGCCTAGACTGCCCTTTTTTGGGATTTTCAGCCTAGCTGGGCATTACTCTTTTTGCACTGCATTTTTTTTATTTTCTGAAGTACTTGAGGACCAAGGCGAGCCCCTGCTTGAACATTCTTGATACCCTTGAGGTCTAAGCCAAGCTCCTAGGTTGTTGCCGACACGGGGTCAATCTTTTGAAGCCGAGTGGCCTTTTTTTTGTCGTTCCTTGATGATGCCGCCGTCGTTGACTTGGTCAAGGTGATGGGAAGGACATGGTTTGGGAAAGTGTATGGCTTTGATGAAGGCCTTTTGCGGGGTGAGGAAAGTGTATGGCTTGATGGCATTAGTTGACTTTCTCACACCGATTAATCAGAACGTTAATTATTTCAAGAGATTGTTCGTTGAGCAATGCAAGTGATCATATAAAATAAAACCATTTCATTAAATGTAATGTAGGTGTGCAAATAATGTCTTAAGTCTAGCAAGAAAAGAAGAAGACTCTTTTATAGAAAATTGAAGATTCAATACAATGTCCGTAGAGGACTTAATTGAAAGGAAAAAATACTAGGACCTACGAAGGTTGACTGAGAGACTATTTTCCTTTTTCTTCCTTTTTTTTTTATACTTAAGGATAAGTAGACCCTAGTCTAGCTACTCTTCATGGGTTGGACTGCCAGGGAGCTTGAGCTTTCCTTCGTAGATCAGCCACTGAATTTCTTTCTTCAGCTCCACACACTTGTCTGTCACATGACCATAATGCTTGTGGTACTCACAGAACTTGGCCCTGTCAACTCTACTTGGGTTTCTTGGCTTATAATTCTCGAGAGGTGTGAGAAGGCTTCGTTTCACCAAATCGTTGAAAACTTTGCTCATGGGCATCCCAAAATCATCAGGCTGACGTTTTTGACCTTGCACTTCTTGAATTGACCTCTTGTCATAACTTTCTGTCTTTGGCCCATGGAGGTTCTCAAACTTCCCATCTTCTATCAACTTTTGGATCTCATGCCTCAAAGCGGTGCAATTGTCAGTGTTGTGCCCATGGTATTGATGGAAGCGACAGTGTTTGGTCTCGTCCATTACGATCTTGAGGTTCTGGGCTTCCAATTCTCCAGTGGCTTTATCAGTTTTTCTTTCACTAGCTCTTCCAGAATCTTGCTTAAAGGCATCTCCGTATTGTTAAAGTGAAAGGAGCGAGGTTTTCGGGGGACCTTGTTATTCTCAAGACTCAGATTCCCATTGTCCAATTGGTTCCACTTTGTTGGATTTGGGTGAAGGAAGTGTGACATTCTTTCCTTTGTGAGGTGCGGTCTTTGAGCCGGATACGGTTCTTTGCTTGGTATTGGGTTATGCTTGGTGGAGTTATTTCTGGCACAGTTCGACATCTTGGGTCAAGGGAGTATTGATACTCATCATGAGGTCAAGCTTCTCTTGCATCTGCTTTCACTTGCTCCATCAATATTGCCACATAGGGGTCAACGGGGACTCTTGGGCTATCGGAACCGGCAAATGTGGACTTGTAGTAGCGAACCGACGGCTGAATTCATTAAGTCCGTGAGTAACGGCTGAAAACTTCGGTTCATCTTTTGGTAACTCATGATCACATTCGGGCGGGTATAGGGGCTTGAGAACATAGCCACATATCTCAAACCGATTATGTGAGGTTGGAGCATAAGCTGGCGGTATTGCGAGACCGAGGGATAAGTGGGGTGAAGTTCAATCCGTTACGAGAAGGCGAGGGCAATAGGGCCACGATGAGCTGGGATGTTGGAAAGGGCGAGGAGAAGTGGTCCTTGGCAAGGGATCATATGTGGATGGAGGAAGGTATTGGTTATAGGTGGGGGAACTGAGATGGCTACTACGAGTCTCATCTTCGACCACTACCCGGAAGAACCGTTGGACTCAATTGTTACTTGGACTCCATTGCGGTGAAGAGCACCGATAAGCAATGACAAATTGTTCTTCATGAACCTTTCCGGGCATTTTCCAAAGCCAGGACTAACTCTTCCTTCCTAATCATCGATTTCCTACGCCTCATTTGTTTGTCAATTTACGCCATTCTGACCGAGGCGATGAACTGGAACCTAAGGTTTTACGAAAAGCTGGCGACCCGGTATTCTCGTCCACTTCTTTCTCGCTGCGGGAAAGGGATAGGCAAGATTTAGACTCGGGGATAGGTAAGGTTTAGACTCGAAGGATAGGTAAGGTTTAGACTCGAAGGTAAGTGTTTAGATTGAAGGCTCAAGTAACACGCACTTATTGCTTAACTTTTGCTCGAAACACATTTTCTCCTAATCCTAATTGATCGAAAAAGATGAGACCTTGAATGGTCAAGATTGAAAATAGAGATCGGACCGAAGGGGGTCACGATTAAGGATTTGACCATGAAAGGTCGAGATGGGAAATCGAAAATTGGACCGAGGAGGTCTCGATTAGAGATTGACCATGAAAGGTCGGGATAAGAAAATCAAAAATCGGACCGAAAAGATCTCGATTAGGGATTTGACCATGAAAGGTCGGGATGAGGAAAACGGAGATCGGACCGAAAAGATCTCGATTAGGGATTTGACCGCGAAAGGTCTGAATAGAAAATCGGAAATCGGACCGAGGAGGTCTCGATTGGGGATTTGACCGTGAAGGGTCGAGATAGAAAATCGGAAATCGGACCGAGGAGGTCTCGATTAGGGATTTGACCGCGAAAGGTCTGAATAGAAAATCGGAAATCGGACCGAGGAGGTCCCGATTAGGGATATCAGAGATAGGAACATGCAATTATGATTACACTAATTGTTCAAGTTTACTTAAAACAATGTCTTTTATTTATTTCTATTTGGTTGGAAAAGGGGGGGTTTGCCCTTCTTTTTCGCAACTACTCTAGATCCTGGATCAGTGGGTTCCGTCACTACGTCTATAAGCCCCTCGTATTCCACCTGTATTTCGACCTCCCAGGGTGGACAGCCCCGGGCGAGGGTCCTATAGGGCACGCGGATCCCACCGACCGAGAGTAAAGAACGCTCCTATCGGGTCTAGCGGGTCATAGGACCTTTCAACGCACGAGCGATGCGGATTATAGTCAAGGCAATACCGGGAAAGTCTCGTCTCTCTGCCTTGACGGATCTTTGACAGAGTTTCGCTTGAGCGAATGACGTTTTTTTGACTTTCGGTAATGTCCGAGAATATAATAGGCATGGGTCGGGCGGCAAAAGCCGGATGACGCAGTGTCACATTGAACTTCGTTGCATACGCAGTGCGTGAGTCGGAATCGAAGTCAATGCCGGTCAAGATCTTGCCAATTTTTCCTTGTCGGAATTTTGGCAGAGCTTCGCTTGAGCGAAAGATCTTTTGATTTGTTGGCAAAGACTCGGTCTTGACTCTTACGCATTCCGTGCGGGTCAAGGTCAATAGTCAATGTCGGAGTCGAGATCTCGCCAATTTTTCCTTGTCGGAATTTTGGCAGAGTTCTTCTTCCGTTATGAACTAAGGCTTGACCTTTACGAGGGTATGCAACTGGGCTATATGACACGGACTAGACCAAAAACCAACAAAAAGTCACGGTTTTTTGAAACGTGTGACACGGACTGTGCATTGGTCGACACTGGCTGCCATGGGAGGTTGGGATGATTCCGTGCGCGCCCAGGGAGCATCGTAAGGTCAGTCTGCGCAGTGGAACCACCCTCGGGTTTGAAGGACGTGCGTGCAAAAGTGTACATGATATATCGGAGTGCGCGTAGTGTGCGGTCTCCTAAAATTGTTCCTTTTGAGTTAAAACAGAGATTTTCATAAATGTGTTTTAAAGGAATGATTTTCGGGACGGGGAAAATGCAACACATAAGCACGTAAATTTTAAGGAGCCCCAGTCGATCGTGGAGCTGAATAGCCCCAAGCTGCTAGGCTGCGGATTAACCATGATTTTTCCCGGTGGAATTGCCACCGAGGTCGTATGGTCGAATCCTATGAGGATTAGCCGTACGACCGCATGGATCAATTTTCCAGTTCCACTCCTTTTGCTATTTTTCGGGTTGTTTCCCGTTCAAAGTATGCACGTATTCCAAGATGCAAATGATGCAATGCATGGTAAAAGAAAGCAAGCACGATTAATGAAATTGGCGATGGGAGTCTAACCCGCTCAAAGGGAAATTTTTTTTTTCGAAAAGGGATACTGGTACGTGGGATTGTTAAACCACCTTGTTATCCCAAGCCCCGGGTTAGGGAGCGATACAGGAAGGGTAAGTGGGGTCCACCTATATACCAAGTATCGACTTTTGTTTTGAAAATAAAGCTTTTCTCCTTTCGGGGATCTTTGTCTCCCGCCTGAGTCGCCAAACTGTGAATGTGTGCCCAAAATTTTTGTTTATTGGAATTCACGCGAGTTTGAAGACATCCGAGTTATTTGAAAAACGGAGTCGCCACGCCATTTTGATTACCTCAAAACTTTGAAAAAAAGGTTTTATGGGTTCGGAGGTTAAGTTACCCCTTGGGAAGAACGTTTGGCGTTCACCCAAAGTGCCTTGCCGGAGCAAGTCTCCTAGATTTCATTAATCGTGTTTGCTTGCGTGCTTTCTTTGTGTGCATGTGTTTGAAAATAAGGGGGAATGTCCCAAGTTGTCTTCCTGACGTACAAACCATTTGTTGGTTGTCGCTCGGGATTCCTTGGAATTTATGTATTTGGGATTATGATCCCGTCCTCATCTTATGACTTATGATCATCGCATTTTAAACCTCGGGACCCTCGGGACTTGCGTGATCGAGAGAATGACTCTCTTTTGGGTCAAAGATGAGGTTCTTTAGGAAGGAATGTCCTTAGCCCATCAATCCTACGCTTTAAGACGGTCGAGCTCGTATAGAGGCTTCATACTCATTCTTAAGCGATAATCGGAGATATAGGGTTCAAGGTTATCCTTTTCCTAAAGAAATCATGAACCTTTAATGGAAGGAACGATGCAAAGATGAGAACTTTTACACCGGTCCGTTCCAAGGTTGGGGAAAGGGGAAATGCATGTAAAAATGATATTTTAGCAAAAAGATGGCATTTTGGTTTGAAAATGATGCATTTGATTGCAAATGGATGTTTTTATGTAAAGAAATGATCTTTGTGCAAAGAGTGCATCTTTAATGTGAAAAGGGATTTAAAATGGAAAAGGAATGATTTTAATGCATGAAAAATGGGATTTAGGTGTAAAGGATGCACCTTTATGTAAAAGACTACATTTTTATGACAAATGAGGTCTTAATGCATGCAAAGGGGAAAGGGGGTGATAAAGATATGATCCTTATGAATAAATGCCAAGTCCCAAGCAAGATATATGAATGCAATGAGCAAGTATATCAATTAAAATGCAAGGTTAGGGCGTGCGAGGTTACCAATCGTTTCCTTCGCTTCTTCGGACGGAGCTAGGAGGAGAGGTTCTTCTTGGGTCTTCAAGGAGGAGGGAGATGGCTTCTTGAGCTTCTTCTTCGCCTTCTTGGACTTCCAGCAGCTCCTTGGGGGATCTTCTTCGTATTATGAGAGTATTATGCTTCTTGTTCATGATCAAAATGGGTAGAGGAGGGCTCTATTTATAGGCAGTCTGGATAAGGCTAATGAAGCCGTGCGGCTGCAGGCCCTTTGCAAATGAGGCCGTGCGGGCTTATCCACAATGACTCAGCATTCTAGAACCATGCAAGGTGGCATCATTCTAGAAGCTTCCCTCCTAATTAAAAAAACGTGTTTCTTAATTAGGAAGGATTCCCTTCAGCCTTTATTTAATTAAAAACAGTTCCGGAATGTTTCCGGAACGCTGGGAAGGTCTGGGGAATTACCGGAAAACTTACCGAAATTGCCGGGAAAATTAACCGGAAGGCATGAGCCAGATTTGGGTACTTACACCATTGTAGTTGAAATCAGAGTTCTCAGCTCTTAAGGTTCTTCTAAGTCTTCTTACTTCTTCATGAGTCCTCCCTTGAGTAGCTTCAACTTCCCTTACAGCATTCACTACATTTATTAATCTGGCGTTGTTAGCTCCAACCGCTCTAGAATGTCCTTCAGTCTGATGAAGCATTTTCATCAAGGATTTTATTGACCTCATCAACGATTCAATTCAACTGCAACTGAATGGAGGCATTTAGAGTATTGTAGAAGGTGTGGATAGAGTCTTGAATTGTAGCAGTTTGTGCGGTCTGGGATGATTGTAGATTGGGTTCCAGTTCAGCAAAGCTCCCCCTCAAGTTGTTATCAAACTCCTGAAATTTGAAGCTGATTTTGTCATTCAAGCTTTCCTTGAGGGCATCCAACCTGTCCCTAACCTCTTCAGTTAGGCTGGTCAACCTTGCGGTTAGACCATCACCAACAATGTCCATTTTCATTTTCAGCTCCCCTCTAAGAACCTCAGCATCATTTTGTAAGTTGGCCTGCATTGAGTCCAATGTAGACCTCAAGTCATGATCCGCATGCGGTCTGGAGGTTCTAATTGCTTCAAATATTTCAGTCTTCAGATTTCCAAGGGTTGAATCTACAGTGTTGCAGAATTCATTGGTTAGCATGTGCAGCATGTCTCTAAGCTGATTTTTAGAGACCACATCTCCCGTACATTGAAGAACCCCATTGGCTAAGTCTTGTCTGAAAGCATTGAAGCAGTCTTCAGCTGCGGTCTACACAATGTTTGCAGTATTTCTATCCCCCTTAATGGCATCAACAAAAGAGAATTTTAGCCTGGCCAATTCAAGGGTTTGAGAGTTTACCTGCTCTTGTAGAGTGTGGTTTGAGGTTGCTAGTTTGATCATGTGACCCTGGTTAGTATGCAGTTGGCCTTGGATCACATGAAGGGCAGTGAGGAGTTGGGAGTAATCTGATGGAGGGATTGAAGTGGAAGGAATAGATCTGAGAAGATGGGGGGAGGTTGAGTTAGGAGGTTGGAGGTGCGGTTGAGGGAATAGATGAGATTTTGGGTTATTGGGGGGCAGTTTGAGTAGGGGTGCGGTTTGGTTGAATTGAGAGGAAAGGTTTTGGAATATATGTGTGATAGGAATGGTTTGAGGTTGAGGTTGGGTAAAAAGGGTTGGAATGGGAAGTTTTTGGGTTGGAATAGTTGGAATTGGTTGAGATGGAATAGTTTGGGGTGCGGTTTGTGTTTGGGGAGGAATATTGGAAGTTGAGGGAATTGCTGTTTGAGGAGGGGGTGAAGATGAATATGGAATGGTAGTTTTAGATGGAAGGTATTAGGAGGATGAGTTTGAAGTGGTGGCAGTATGTGCAAAAGGGGATCGTTGAGGTTGCGGTTGGGATTTAGGAGAAGGAGGAGGGGTTTCAGGTGAGGGATCCCTATAAGTGAGCTTGAGATTGAGGAGGAGGCCCAGCAAAGAATACTGAGTCCTCTGTCCAATCTTCCATTATTCTGATGGGGTTTGAATGGTGAGGTCTATGAGGAGGGTTAGGCTCATCATCATCACTAGGTCCTTTCCTAACTGATGTGGAAACTGCTGGTCCAGTAGAGGGTTGAGGGGATCAGTTTTTAAAGGCAGGAGGGAGAGGGGTTTGGAAATCTTGGAAAGGGTGATTGGGGTTGTTAAGTTTGGATTCTGAGTCAGAAGAGGATGAGGAGGATTCCATATCGAAATAGGAATCAGTCAACCCAACCATTGGGTTGATCAGGTGACCAAACTCATCAAATTTACCATAGTTGGTGGCCAGCTTCATTGCAATATAATTAAAATTTTGAACTCCTCTCTTTACATCGCCAAGGGTTTTTCTTGGTTTCCCCTTGGTGGAGGTTTTCCTAACAGCCATTTTGAACCTTTTCTTGGAATGGGTGGTTTGGGTTGTTTGCGATTTTTGGGAGGACTGCGGTTGTGAAGAAGATTGTGGTTGTGGAGAAGATTAAGGTTGGGGAGAAGGTTGTGGTTGGGAAGGAGAATGCGGTTTAGGGGAGGCGGTTTGCTTTCCCTTTAGCCGCTTCTTTTTCTCTCAGCTTCTCCTTTCCACTTATCCAGCCTCTTCCTTATGAAATTTCGTAGATCTTCATCAATTGTTATTTTTTCTAAGACAATTTTTGTTGCAGTTGCCAAATGAGGGATTTCAACCTCTTCATCATTATCATCAACCGTATCAGCTTCATCAGACATACGTTCAACTTTCTCCTCAAGGTCTTCCATGGGCTCATCAACCAACACTTTCTTCTTCAATTTCTTTGTCTTGCTTGGCCCTCCAAAAGTAACTACCTGTGGTTTGGAAGGAGCGGTTTTTGATCTCTTCAGAGGTGGTTCAGCCTTGCTCTTCCCTTTCCTATCATATTTGACCACTTTCCCAATGGCTTTATCTGCGGTCTCTGGGTTCATGGGAATGTAGGGTTCCTTTGTTGGAAGAGTGTCTGCATCCCAAATTTCCTTATACGTTGCATCCCTATTCTTGTACTTGAATGCATGGCATCACTCAAAACTCGCTACACGGTGTAGCGAGTTTGACCAGTCCAAGTCAAACTCGCTACACGGTGTAGCGAGTTAAAAAAAAGAAGGACATTTTGGACAAAACTTTGAACAGTAAATCATTTTTGAAATTAAAAAAGTAAAAATGTATTATTTGAGAAAAAATTCCGGCTATATAGTCAAAATGATATATCATGATTAAAATAATTTTATTAACAAATATCTATACATTATTAAATTTTATAAATAATGTAATTTATTTATTTGTACTATAAATATATCCTACTAAATACTCTTTTCGTCTCAATAAACCTTATCCACTTTACTATATTTAGGAAGTTATATTGTTAATTCACATTTCCTAAAAAGGAAAATAGGAAAATGTTATAATATTTTTTTATTAATAAAATTTATTTATCATTCTTACAACAATTATTAACTTACTATTTCCTATTCAACTTTCTTTCTCCTATTTACTCATAATATCTATTTTTATAATATTATTCCTTAATTCAGTTCAGAAAAGTGATATTTTTCGAGACGAAAAGGGGTTTGTTTTATATTTTATAGTATTTCATAGTTTTAAAAATTAATATTTAAAAAAAATTGCTGTTCTGTCCAGGGGTAAAAGTAAAGTAATTAGTCCTTCTAGATCCAAGGATATGGTTATATATAGAGAAAATTATATACAGGGAACGAAATATTCCAACGCTGCTCTTGCCCGTCTCATGTAAGTATACACGAGATGTAATCTATAATCTCGTGTATATGTACACGTGATGACTCGTGTACGCACACGAGATGTCTCGTGTACATATACACGAGATTCTCGTGTACATATACACGAGATTATAGATTACAATGTAAAGAAAAAGAGTGGACACTGAAAATCTCGTATGAACTCACACGAGACACATCTCATGTGAACTCATACGAGACTCATCTCGTATGAACTCACACGAGACACATCTCGTGTGAGTTCATACGAGATGAGTCTCGTATGAGTTCACACGAGATGTGTCTCGTGTGAGTTCATACGAGATGCTTTCTGCCTCTAAACCTAGTTCATACGATAGGTTAAAATTAGGTTTAAATTACCTTCTTTACAGGCACGGTGCTAGAAGAAGCTCCGATGGCAATGGCAGTGGCGGTAGCGGCGGCGCCAGCTCCGGCAGGGACCTTCGAAAATTTTACTCTAGCAATTTTCATTATCGTCGTCGTCGATCGTCGTGAGAGAGATTGAAAAGAGAAAAAATTGAATGAGTAAATAAAAAAAAAATTAGGTATATAAAAGCTATTCTGATAATTTACTTACTTTTTCTGAAAATGAAAATTAAGTCTCTGTATTTAACATTTGCCTAGTCCGAAGAGATTACAAGAACCTTTTTCGACTTGGTCCCCTCACTTCTTTTCCACTTCCTACCAGGCCTCTGTATATATATACTTTACTATAAATCTCTCCCGGTCTCACCGCTGCACCACCAAACGGCAACCATGGCCAGCGGAGGTGGTGACGTGCCTCCCTTGGACGGTGGTCGATTCCTCCTCCAACTGCTCAAAAACCCTCCCCACCAACCCCCAACTCCTCCGTCATCGTCTCAGCCACTTCCTCACGATCCCGCCGTCGCTGTAGTAGGTCCCACTCTTCCTTTTCATCAACCGCCATTATCTTCGTTTCCAGCCAACGGCGGCCACGATCTCCTCTTCCGCCCCCCTCCTCTTCCGCCGTGGACTCACCAACAGTCTCCTCCCCTTCCGTTTGCCCCTCATGAGTTCTTCAACCACCAAAACCATAACCCTAAACCTAGCTTTCCGTCGTCGTCTCCTCCTGGGTTCAATTTCAACCAAGCGCTGTTGGATGAACCTCAAGCTCGTCATCGAGGGCCTTACACTTCGAATAGTAAAGTCAATTTCGGGTCCTTCGGATCCTCCGAGGTCAATTTCGGGTCCTTCGGCCCCCCCGAGGTCAATTTCGGGTCTTTTGCTCCTGAAATTGGAAGGAATCAGGGGGTAGTCAGGGGAAATTTGGTTCCAAATGCCAAAGCTGAGGGCTTTTTGAATAATGAGAATCAGATGGGGTTGGGCAATAGGAGATTGAATGGAATGGATGTTGAATTTAATCGAATTTCACAAGTCAATTCCAGGCCCTTGGTATTTGGGAATACTATGCAGGGAAAAGCAGGACCTAGTAGCGCAGGTGGCTATTCTAGGTCGATGGAGACGACATCACAAGTTAGGAGGGCGCCACCAGGGTTTTCGAGCAAGGGGACGAATGAGGGGAATAAGGGTTTTGAGCAAAATGTGGATAGGAGAAAGGGTCATAGGAATATCAGTGTCAGTTCTAATGATGATTACGAGAGAGAAAGAATGCGTTTTGATGAGAAATTTGCTGAAAGAAAGGTTAGTGATCAGTTTGAAAATCCTCGTGTACCAAAAGGAAGTAACTTTCACTCAGTTTCCGCCAGTGATATTGAGGAGTCTTTGATGAAACTGCATGGTGTGAATGGTCAAAATGAGAAGAAGTATGGGGACAATGTACTTGATGAGAGAGATTTGGATGATTTAGATGAACAACTCGTGGATTCTTTGGTACTTGAAGATGGATTGGAGGAGAAAGATGATAAAAAGCAGGAACGTAAATCTCGCGATAAGGTACGCATTATCTACTCCCTCCGTCCCGGAATAAATGTCACATTTGACAAGTCAATGTTTTAAAGCTCTTTTTTATGTTTCCTAAATTGCTCAAGTTCTTTTAACTAGCCGTCCAAATGTAAAAATCCCGTGTCAAATGAAAACATGTAAACTTCAACATTATAATGTTGCACTTCACTGTTCTTATACAAACATACATACAGCACCACGACGAATGATGTAATCAAGTTGATGCAATAACAGTACCTGTTACCTGTGTGTTTAGGCAACTTCTATTAAGGGGCAATTCAGGGAGATTGCCACAATTTACATTCTGTTTATAGAAATACGACATTTATTTTTGGACAAACCAAAAATAGAAAGTGCGACATTTATTCCGGGGCAGAGGGAGTATTACACATTTGCAGAAGGCCTTGAGATGCATCAATGTATTACTAAATTGTATTTTGGAGGTTATAATTGCATGCTGTAGACTGCAGTGTAATTTCATTGAGATTCTAGAAGAGAATTCAATCAATTTGAGGGCCTGTTTTATGTGTATCTATATTGGAGGAGGAGTGAAATAAGTTTTTTTTGATAGGACAATCTAGTGTAAATATTCTTCTGAATGTACTTATCTGTGCAAAGACATATATGGTCCTGCAGAAGGATACATAAACCAGTTTGGTAGATCTTATTGTATTTGTCTGCGAAACCAATTTGTAGGGCTCACTTATAGTCTCTTTTTGGCTGGGCTGGAGGTTAGCCCCATAGCTTCAATCCCTCGTATGCTATATGAACGGATGTGTATGGCCTGTAGTAGTTATGAACTTGGGACTAAATGGCTGAAAGAGTGTTAGTTATTGAGCTATACTTTGTAATGTTGCAAAAAAGAACATAAAAAAAAAAAAAAAAAGAAAACCACAAAAAAGAATGGAATAGTACTGAGAGTTTTTGTTTTTTTTTTTAGTGTGTGTGTGTGTTTAGAAGGCAGGGTGTACCAATGCAACAATTGGATCTCGTCATACAAGTCAAATGCAAGACGATGTTTCATCTTGAAAGGAAAAAGAAGTGAAATCCAGAGGGATGTGCCTTTTCCTAATGCAAAAGTGTATTTAGTACTTCTAGCATCCGAAGAGTGCTACCTCTATTGGTGTTGAAGTAATTCTTAAGTGGTTGGCGATATGATCAACTTATGCATTTTAAATTATGGTCTGCATGTAAAATCAGGAACGTTCAAATCTTTCAAGATATTTTATGCGTCGTGTTCATAGGCACCTTGATGCAATCATATCACAAATCTTAAGAAGGAGAACTTCACACATCCTCAAGTTTGCAAGAAAATCTGGTTTAAACCAAAATCCTAAGTCTTTGCCTGAGCGTTGATCACCTAAGAACCGATTCTGTACCAGCAGATGTTGAAACACTAAGTAGTACCTGATAAACACATATCAATTATTATTATATTGCGGGAATGGCATTCCTTATCCCCCTTCATCCTTTGGGGGTTACCTTAATTACGCCCAGATATTTATTACCAACCTCAAGTAATCTGCAACTCTAAAGATTAACCATCACCTTTGTGCGCTCCCTGAAAAAACATGAGTCCGTTTTTCTTCTTAGTAAATTAAGGAAGTTGAAAACCCATTTTAGCTGCACGTAAACATACCTGAGCACCCACCTTCTAGCATTGCAAGGGCACATTGAGACATGATAGATTGCAAAAGTGAATATTACTTCATTTCAAAAGGGAGTAAGGGACACCAAGTCTAGGACTTTTTTTTTCATCAAGGGATACTCATTTTGGGATGAGGGGAATACTTATTTTGCCTCGTATCCATTTGATTCAACTCTAAGAGTATACCTGCACCTGCCTTGAACCTTGGTCCAGGATAGTTCACATAGCATTCTTCATTCACTAGTGATAGGATCCAAATTTTCATTAAAATCTATGGTCCAAGACATGTGGCTGGGTTAGATATTACCTCGCTTAACATTTGGAACCACAGTGGAAACGCTCATGTCTTGCCACCTAGAATAGGATGGAAGTTTTGGACAAAAGTTGTATCTTTGTCGTTTTCCTTATTCATCAATACTATATGTAACATATATATTCCACCAATCTTTATCATTTTTTCTATATATAAAACCCTTATTCATCTTTATCATTTGAAGCAATCACAACGATCAGCTCCTTAATATCTCCTGAAACGATAACATATTTTCCACCAATGTTCTCTTCTGCTATCTGCTGTCCACAATCAAGTGATATGATTACTTTCTTACTTTATAACTCTTGCTATCTGTGATCAGGATTATAGATCCGATAAGAGAGGCCAGTGGATACTTAACCAGAGGATGAGGAATCAGAAAAGACAGATTGAATGTCGCAATGATATCAACAGGTTTAATGCTCCTTTTCTCGCGATTTACGAGTCTTTAATACCATCAGAAGAAGAGAAGGCAAGACAGAAACAGTTACTAACATTGTTGGGTAATCATGTGACTAAGGAGTGGCCTGGAGCTCGGTTGTATCTGTACGGATCATGTGCTAACTCATTTGGGTTCACTAAAAGTGATATTGATGTCTGTCTTGCAATTGAAGATACCGATGTCAACAAAGCTGAGGTCTTGCTGAAACTGGCCAATATTTTGCAGGCAGATAATCTTGAGAATGTTCAGGTTCGGGTGACTTGTCTTTCTTAACTATTGTGATATATCATATGTATATATGCAAAAAGGATTTTGTTTAAGTACCTTCTTTTTTTCCCTCTCAAAAGGTGATAAAAAGGGTGCAACTGTTTGGACTTCTGTAAAAGTTTCTGGAAAACGCATGATACAGACATTTATAGATAAATAACCACATAAGTGTAACTTCTTAAACAAGTAAATATGACTTTTCAGTTTTGGATGATAAGTAAGATTTAAGATTAGTAAACTCAATTTCTTATGTAGTGTAAAGGTTTGATGTCATTCATAGAAAGCTTAATAGAAGAACGAGCAATGGCTTTGTCTGTTCTAGTAATACCTTGCATTTCGCATCATTGCACACCGAGGGTGGAAGTCGTTTAATCTTTTTAAGAAAGCTTGTTCTCTGGATGGGGGGAGGGAGGTCACCACAGTAACAAGTAGGATATTGATCTTTTCTTTGATTGAATAAGCTTTACTCCCTCCGTCCCATAAAAGGTTACCCATTTACTGTTCCGTGCGAAAAATAAGGAATAATGTTATTAAAGTAGGAGTTGTGAGTGGGTAGGAGAGAGAAAGTGGGGTAGAGAATAGTAAGTGGATAGTTGTTGTGAGTATGACAAGTGGGTCCCATGAATAAAGAAGTATTAAAAAGTTTCCTTTTTAGGAAAGTGTGACTTTTAAGTGGGACACCCTAAATGGCAAAGTGGGTAACGTTTTATGGGACGGAGGGAGTATATTTTATGAGGCCAAACTTTAATTTATATGAAAGTTATTTGTTTTCCTCTTTACTTGTTTGTCATTGTTGTGATTTCTCAGCATGAAGTTCATTTTTTGTGCTGTTTTGGCACCTTCTCTTCCTTTTCATGTATTGCTGCTTTCTGATCCTAGAGCTCTTCTTTGGTCTCTCTCTCTCTCTCCACACACACACACACACACACACCACTCTCATAAATGTGTGCCGTAACTTCCGTTGGATTTCAGCAAAATTCAATTTTCAAAACAGAAGTATGTATGTATTCTCTGATAAGTTTGCGTTTCTATCCTTGCCTTATATTGATTGTTTAAGTTTACCTACCGATGAATGTAATCTACTAGTAGTTTCCTTACCCTCAATTTGGCGTTGTTTAAAAATTTCTAGTTCTTGTCTCATTTGATGTTATTTTTGGGGTCTTACGTTACAAATTTGTAGGCACGGATGTTTAAAGACCTTTTTATTGTTCTTCTGATACTAGTTTGTCATTAAATGAAATTGATGGGATCCAGTTTAAATAGTTTTCCAGAATTGAACTGTGTTTATACATTGCATTTAGTGTGTATGCATAATTGTCATTAGCAAGGTTAATGTTTTAGTTAAACTTGTATGGTATTCTTAAAGCTATTGGTACTCCTCTGTGTTTGTGATGGAGAAGAAAATCGAGAAAAGAGAGACAATACTAATATGCTTAAAAGATTGAGGAGAAGTTATGTAATCAACCAAATCCCAGTGTTGAAATGCTCTGGGAATGCTTAAAACTGGTGCATTATGTATTGTAACACACCACTTTGTTTTGTTTTGAGAAAAGTTTTGGAAACTTTTTCGGGCTTCCTCTTCTGGTTTTCATTTAGTTCTTAATTCATCTTTTACCTACAGGCGCTTACACGTGCCCGGGTGCCAATAGTGAAGCTTAAAGATCCAGCCACTGGAATTTCCTGCGACATTTGTGTGAACAATTTACTGGCTGTTATAAATACTAAACTGCTCCGAGACTATGCAAAAATAGATGAAAGATTACGGCAGTTGGCATTTATTATTAAACATTGGGCAAAGTCAAGAGGAGTGAATGAAACTTATCAAGGGACACTATCTAGCTATGCGTGAGTTAATCTAATGCTCAAGTTATATTTATTATCTACTTGGTTCCTTGCATTATTTTCGTAGCTAAGTTACTTCGTTGATTTTCAGGTATGTGTTGATGTGCATTCATTTCTTACAGCAACGTAGGCCTTCAATCCTTCCATGTCTACAGGTTTGTTCTTAAACTGATATTAAATTTAATGCTTACAAGGAAAGGTTGGTTAAGGTTGGGTATAAAAGTTGTGCTAGATTACCGGGTCCCTTTCCTTTAGTCTTGTAACTGTGCCAAGGCCATCCTCTTTAAGTGACCTGCTGAGTTCAAAAGTTAGGAGACCAACTCAGTACTAGGCTATAGTGCCAGGGTATCCTTGGTATTTGATATTTACCTTAGTTCTACTGGTGTGATGGATTGTTTGTCCTTAAGATTTATCTTATTTTAGTAGGTGTAATGCTAGGATTTACGTCATTTAGTTTTCCTCATTTCTGCTTCTTTTTTCTTTTTCGTCATTAATTGTTTTCGTGTTATATTGCTTTCCTTTTTCCTGAATTGAAATTGAACTCCAAGAAACTAGAACTGCCAATATTGGGAACTGGGAAGGAAAACTCTAATTATAGTGATTGCTTTGAGTTTGTGTCTCATTTTATATGCTTCTGTTGACCTATAATTACTTTTCTTTTTGCTGCCACTTGGAAAGCATAAATACATGTTTGTCAAGATCTTTCTCGAAGTTGATAATGTTACTTGATAAAATATGGCTTTGTATGCTTCAGTGTTAGGGAGTACCTTCTTTCATTCTAATCATTTTGCTTATTGGCTATCAGGGTATGGAAAGAACTTATGCGGTCAACGTAGACAATGTGGAATGTGCTTATTTTGATCAAGTGGAGAAGCTTCATGGCTTTGGATCACGTAACGTGGAAAATATTGCTCAACTTGTCTGGGCTTTCTTCAATTACTGGGCACATTGTCATGACTATACAAATGATGTTGTTTCTGTCCGCACTGGAAGCTTATTAAGGTGAGAGAAAGACATCAACTTCTGTGTTTGTACTTGATTGCCTTACACTCCCTCTGTCGCAAAAAAAAAAAAGAAAGAAGGTTTCATATGCCATTTTCGTTTGTCCCCCAAAAAGGAATCTCATTTCTAAATGAAGAAATTATATTAGTTCAGTAGCAGAGCTACCCTTAGTCATAAGGGGCAGCTGTCCATTCAAACTGAATTAAGATATTACATCATAATATTCCATATTCAAAATAATCTCTACCCCGTTAAACAAAAATCCTAGCTCCGCCGCTGTCTTAGTCCAATTTCCTGAAGGTACAAGCAAGTAAAGTTTCATTATTAGAATGTTTCAAGTGTCAAAAGGCAACTCTTGTTTCGGGAGAAAGGGAACATTATTAGCGTTTCTGAGAAATGATCAAATTTAAGTCCTTGTACTTTGTGAAGCCTATATCTTTACTTGGACTATAAATATATGATAATTCAACTTAAAAGATTGTCAGAATTTACAGGAGTATTTGCTTTTATTTTGTATAAATATAAAGTGATGATCTGTACTTTTTCTGACAAATGTCATCAAATTTTCTAATCAGCAAGCGCTTAAAAGACTGGACAAGGAGGATCGGAAATGACCGACATTTAATATGCATAGAAGATCCTTTTGAGGTTACTCACGATCTGGGCAGAGTGGTGGACAAGCGTAGCATTAGAGTACTTAGGGAGGAGTTTGAGCGTGCTGCAGATATTATGCAGAACGACCCCGATCCATGTACAAAGCTCTTCCAGCCATATGTCCCAAGTTGATTTCCTCAAGCCATATATGGAAGCGGTTATTTATGGTAATCCTATACCGGAGCTTGTAAATCTGTTGTTCCTGTTTTATCACGGTTTATTTGCGTAGGTTTTTTAAGCTAGCTTTCCCCCCTCTCTGGTAAAGCACTGTGTTATAAGGGTATTTGTTTATTTTAGTTTCTTTTCTGATGAGCATGATTTGGCATTAAGTTATTTAAGGTTTTGTATGTCGTGAGCATATATTTTATTTAATCTAAGTTTGGATTTTTAATCCCTTTCATGATATTTTTTTTTTTTTTTTTATCTTTTTTTTTTTTTTCTCTCCTTTCATGGTATTTTCTGTTTGGAACTAGTGGAAGAATTAATTGCATCACTTTACCCCATACGTTGCACGGGTCTTGGGTTTGTGCAGCAGGTGCTTCATTTTATAATTCGCTAGTAGTACACCCGTGTGCGTGATTAGATGTCTTTATTTAATATTTTTTAAATTTTAATAGTTATAAAATTATTTCACACTCACATTAATAAATTCTTAAACACACAAATGATATGAGTAAAAGTAAATTCTTAACATATAAATGAATATTAGTAATTTTTGTTTTTATATCGTCATGATCAAATCGAATAAAACAAAATAAATATTTAAACGTGGTTTTAAAGAGTTCACAATTCCACGTAATACGTACGGTTCATTTTAAATTTAAAATGGTCATTCATTTACCATTTTTCCGACAGGAGGAATTAACAAATTTCATTTTTAGTAAGATACTCCTTTTGTCCCGTCCGAAAGGGCATTTTTGTGTCCTTGCACGGGAATTAAGAAAAGTGATGTATGAAACTATGAAAGAGAAAAAGTGTATAGTGAAATAAATGTTGTGAGTGAAAGATGATGTAGGAAAGAGAAAGTGGGATAGAAAATAGTTAGTGGATATTTATTGTGAGTGTATGACAAGTCGGTCCCACAAATAAAGAAGTAATAAAAAACTTTCTATTTTTGGGTTGTGTCCTTTCAAATGAAACGCCAAAAAAAAAAATTTGTGTCCTTTCGAATGGGAAGGAGGGAGTATATGTTTCTGAAAATATTACTACATCTACCTAATTAACCTTATCTACTTTTATTTTAAAAATCCCGATCATTAAAATAATGAGGAGAATTCCCGTGAGACGGGCCGACCTGTTGCCGGGTTAAAGCGGGTAAGGACATGTCAATCGGGTTGAGTTGGGTTGGATTGAATTGGGTTGAGCCGGGTTAAAGTGGGTAACAGGTTGGGACGAGTAATACCTGTTACAACCCATTTAATATACGGGTCAAATGAGGCGGGTGGACTCGAATAACCCGGTAAGCTCAACTCTTTTTTTTTTTTGAATTACTCGGCTAGAAAAAATAATTTTCAAAAATAAATTAATTTTTTTGACCCGATGGTGGGTGGGGGGAGGTTGGGGTGGGGGGTTAGAGCCGTTAAGTTGGGACGGTCCCGTCCGGCCATACAAATGGGACGGGATGGGACGGACTATTTTAGTCCCGTCCCGTTCCTGTCGCGGGACAATTTAGTTTCGTCCCGTCCCGTTATCCCGTATTGACGGCTCTAGTCAAAGAGTTGTTCTAATGAATTGGCCGTATCTTTCACATTGTTTTTGTTAATTGATTGGGTAGATTCTGAATCTCTTGATATTTATGAGACTAAACAAGATTCCACAAAAAAAAAAAAAAAGAGCTAAACAAGAGTGTATGATTTCAGATATGCTGAATACTACTCTCTTATGTCCCAAAATGAACTGTGAAAGGCATTAACAGCAGTTTGTTTGCTAAAGGTCCACCTTTCTGATTGAAGTTGTATAATAACATGGCTCGCAGACTCATCTCGTGGCGACAAGCCTGGTCTTAATGAAGCCTACGGGCCGTGAGGATCAAACGACTCCGTGTGGTGTCCACTCAGGCTGGGAGATAGCTTTATTTTATACATCCATCTGCTTGGTTGCACCGAGAAAGGAAGGTTATCAATCTAACATAGCCACCTGTGGTGCTGATCAGTTTGATGAGAAGAACATAAACGGAATGCATTCAAAGGTGTGGCCTTGGCGCCTAGTCAACGCTTATCCCTCCTAGTCAACGGGTTTCGCATTGTCCCGCGGGATCCCGCGTCCAGCAAATGGGACGGGATGGGACGGAGTATTTTAGTCCCGTCCCGTCTCGTCCCGTTCCCGTCGTGGGATAACATAATCTCGTCCCGTCCTGTATTCCCGAATTGACAGATCTAGGGGTGTTAGTGGTGAGTTGTTAAAACTAAATTTAAAATGATTAATTTTTTTTTTACCCGACAAGGGGGGGGGGAGGGTAGGGGGTAGTGGGGGGGGCAGGGGGTGGGGTGGGGTGGGGTGGGTGGGGGTTGTTAAAAATAAATCTAAAATGATTAAAAAAAATTTATCCGAGGGTGGGGGATAGGGGGTTGTTAAAAATAAATCTAAAATGATTAAATTTTTTTTTTATCCAAGGGAGGGGGAGTGGGGGTACGGGGTGGAAGTTTTTTAAAAATAAATCTAAAATGATTAAATTGAGATGTAATCATAATTTTGCAGAAAAGGAATTAAGTTAATCATAAGATTGAAATTGCATTATTTGCAGAGGTAGTTTGAGTTTATTTGGTGACTAGCACTTAAAAGCCCGTGCCAGTGACACGGGTCAGTACAAAAGGATAAGCAGTAGAAAAAATAATAAGTGAAAAAAAAAAAGCAGTTTCGCTATCTATATATTGTTCTTTGTCTGACTATCAATGTACATCAATTATGCCTTACTTCCTAAGTTATTCTCTGATAAGAAATTTATGGCAGTTTAAGAACTTGAAACACAAAGTAAAAATGACTAAAGGGCATCCCAAAAGGCACTAAAACTAACAGGCTTCAATTTACTATCCGAAAGCAATGAAGAGATCTTCAAAACCTTGGAACTTGATGTCCTCCTTGAGTCAGAAATGTTGAGATATTCTTTTTGCTGGAGTTGGATTACCTACCCGCGGGTCTTAGCCTTCACAATCCGTTGTCGCTAAACCTCCCACAAAGTTTAAGTCATCAACAAAAGTCACATGCCCAAATAATCCACACAAAAAAATATACCAATTGCTATAAATAAAAAAAGGACAATGTGAATAGGTAATTCAAATTGCAAAGAAATACTACATAATATATCTCAAAATGAATGAACAAAAACAATTTAAATTTGCTATAGATTAAGAGCTAATTTGAAAAAAAAAAAAAGAATTGATCATTGAGGGAATATAAATTAACACTTCAACATGAATACAGTTACTTCTTGGGACGTTTCTTTGACCGAAAACCAGGTCTTGATCTAGTCAAAGCATACACACACAGAAACATATACACATCCACACACTATCACATTAGGGGATAAGGTAATTAGATTTCTATAGGAACCCTTGCTTTCTCGGAATCGAGAGAAGCGACAATTGATAGTGCGACAGCGAGAAATAGGCAGATGGCAGCAAAATAGGAGATTAGGAGACGAAGGATAAGAAGATCTTGAATTTGGATAAAGCATCGGAAAGATAGAACGGGTGATTAGAGAGAAGGAAAGAGAAGACGACTGTTCTCCAGAATGGACTCCAAATATGAGTGATTAGAATAACTCTTAAACAATTCAACCCAAGGATAATGAGTCATTTACCCTTCTTCTCTTTTCGATGGTATTTTTTTTTGGTACAATTTTTGATGGTATATTTGTGTACATATATAACATAAATATTTTTATATAAGAATATCCGTTTTCGATAGCTCAGTTAAAAGAATTGCAACGCCCCAAGAAAACCCACAAAAGCACACACTCTACTCCATTGCACTTGAAAAATGCCACGTTCTCAACTCCCCCCCCCCACCCACCCACCCCCAACCACCATCTTATTTATCGGTTCTCCTACTCCATTCACTGTTGTTGCCATCACACCCCCTCCTCCATTTTCCGATAAACCACCTCCCAAACATAATCAAATCAAGGAGAAACCAAATGAAAAAAAAAAAACAATTTCTCAACCAACCAAACATAAACTCTAATATTGTGACAGGAAACATTGATGAAAAAGAAAAAGAAAAAAACACATCTTTGGTTAGAGCTGTAAATAATGATAATAGTTAAAGAAACAAATACCCTCTACACCTGTACATGTTTCAAACTGAAATCAGGTATGTCAACAGAAACAAATGGTTAGAGCTGGTGAAAATCTAAATAATCTTTCGATATGAAAGTTTTGAAAAAGAATAATAATAAGAACCTGTGATCCAGTGGTGGCGCTGAAGATTAATACTTTGGTTCTGGTATATATGAGTAGCCCATTGTGAATACCCCGTTCCGATGCAACACGCATTCGGAGGTTTAAAATAAATAATCATGGAAAGTCGGACCGAAATAGGATATTCATTAAGTGACACTCGATTTAAACCATATTAAAAAATATTAGTTTAATTTTATGAGAGTCGCCACGCCGCTTTGATATAGCCCAAAGCATTGAAAAAAGGCTAAGCATGTGATTGGGTTCGGGGGTCAAGTTACAACAGAAGAAGAAACGTTATCACTCCTATTGCCCGACTGATCGGTCTTTCTAGTTGTGTGCGGTGTTTACAGGAATAGATAGAAGAAGCGGGATCATGCATAAGGAGGACGGGAGAGAAAGAATTAATTGATGATCACACCCTAGAACCTTTGATTTAGGCCCTCGGAAGGTACACTAATCAACGTTCATCCTTGGGGAATTGTTGATCATGGGATGATTATTACTAAGGTGGAAGGAAAGAAATAGTTCCTAGATCCATCTGGTTTCTTGGGTGAAACCTTAGATCATCCTCGGCTATACATACTTAAATATATTAAAATAGCCCTAAATCTAGCATATAGGAACAATTAGAACATATTAAGCATGCCAATAAATTATCTAGCGCAACAATAATAATAAAGAACAGAATAAAAGACTTACCAATCGTGGCAAGGCTTAGGGGTCGAATCTAGTAAGATTCAGAGCAATATTGGGAGATATGTGGAACAAAAAACTCAAGTTTAGTCTTGACGTTTTCTATTGGGAACGTGTGTGTTGAAAATGTGAACGGTGTGAACGTATTTATAGTGCTCGGGAAATGGGCCTGGACTGAAGAAAAGGGTCGATCGGCACTTTAAAAGAAGGGTCGATCGGCACTTTATGAGAAAAGGGTCGATCGGCACTTTTCACTAAGCGTGGCCTTCACGTCAGCGGCGCTAGAAAGAGAAATATTTGAAAGATTAATTAGGGTTTTGTCAACCCTAATCAGTCCAAAATAATCCTTTTAGGAACAAGATTAAAATATCCCTTTTTTAGGACCGGGTACTAACAGTAGCCCCTCGGCGACGCTTCTTGTAAGACAAGTGGGGTCGACGATTAAGATAGGATCCGTCCTGAAAAAAGGGATTCCAGGGGTGGAATGATGAGCTTGCGGATTCGATGTTTGAACTCGAGCTGAGTCGCAAATGAAAGGTGACCAGGTAGGTCGAGCGGCTGAACCCTTGTCGGGCTGCCTACGTATCCTAAGAGGAATCAAGCCGTGTCGTAGTTCAGAATTCTGTTGGGGAGGGAAAGAAATGGGCGTTTAGTACCCAAGAATGGAGGACGTGTGGCGTCTTAAGCCAAAGATGTGACTGTGTGGGAATCACCCGAGAATTGACGTATTAAGGAAGTCACCCTCGGGTTTGACGTATAAGGCAGTCACCCTAGAAATTGACGTATAAGGAAGTCACCCTAGAAATTGACGTATAAGGAAGTCACCCTAGAAATTGACGTATAAGGCAGTCACCCTAGAAATTGACGTATAAGGCAGTCACCCTAGAAATTGACGTATAAGGAAGTCACCCTAGAAATTGACGTATAAGGAAGTCACCCTAGAAATTGACGTATAAGGAAGTCACCCTAGAAATTGACGTATAAGGAAGTCACCCTAGAAATTGACGTATAAGGCATTGGGATTATTATGGCTTCCCGAACCGAAGAACCAAGTGATTGGGATAAGTACGTCTTCCTTAACACAAGAGATTAAAAGGTTGGGATTATTGCTAGGTCTTAGAGAGGAGTTTTGTCTCCTAGGCTCGAAGCTAGGGTTTTGAGAGGTATTTGTCACCTAGGCTTAAATCTAGGGTTTACATTTGTGGTAAGTCTGAACAAGGCAATTTGAGCGGAAAGGTTATGGTTTAAGCAAGGCGAGGCTGAGTAGGTGTCTATGATAGAAGATGGGATTGGGTAAGTTTGATATCCAGAGATAAGGGGTAGGACCGAGTCATCTTGAGAGTCACAGAGATAAGTCTTTGATAGACTTGAAGAGTTTGAAAATTTGTGGAGACCAAATAGTGATTTTGTAAACAAGGTGCCAAGGAGGATGGCATTTTGAAAGTATGTTAATTTGATAAGGAGGCCTTATGATTAATTATGTTTCTAACTAACTCAAAGAGTTTGCCACATGCTGATCTTGATGACAAGGGATGCCCTTCTTGCTAGATATGACTTCGTTGGAGCCCCGATTCTTGTTTAAAGCCCCTGGCCTTTTCTGAAGAACCACATAGTCGACCTATTTCCGTTGAGGGGAGCCTCAATGTTTGATGAAGTGACCATGGCGAAGCCCCAGTCGATGATGCAAAGCAAACCCGAAGGGAATCTGGTAAAGAGAGCCTGAGAGAACAGCTTAACAAAAGTCCCAGCTTGGAGAGATTCAATGTATCCCTATTGCGGATAGAGTCATCTTGTGGCCACGGAGGCGACCCATCGTTTCGAACAACAGTCAATCAGTCGCTGGATAAGACTCGGAAATGTATATGTGCAGGGGCACATTTTTCGAAGGTGGGAATGGATCCCGAATTCGTGTATGACACTCTCGCTTTTGGGCTTGACTCTTTTGGGAGAGTATAAGCATCACAAGGTGTGGAAAAGTGTATGGAAGCCCCTGCTGACCGAAAGACAGTGTTTGGCTCTATTTTCCTATGATGTAGAAAAAGAAGACTTGTCGAGACATTTGAAGAATTGTTTTATTCAGAATTATATTTTGGTTGCTCGAGAATGGACCTCACTGATTGGTTTATCAAATTCCAATTATATAAGTAAACAAATAATGACTGCTTTGATTTGAAGCTGGAATAGGAGAGAGAAAATTGATTGATGGTGAAATCGGGCTTGACTTTAGAAGGAGTAGGATGTTCCGTTGTTGCTTGCTGCTCTGGACTGTTCTGTGATAATTTTCGTGCGGGCTGCCGCTGCATTGATCTTCTTTATGAGAAAGAATGAAAAATAGAAAAAAGATTGGAGTGGTAGAAAAAGTGGGATTTGACTGGGACTTGACTGATTATAACCCCTTCTATTTTTCTGTCTTTCAAGTTAGGATTCGTTGTTCCTTTGTTCTCGCAAGCCGAGGGGAGTAGTCCCTGGCGCGTGTCTCCTTGCTTTTACCGGAGTGCCGCTGAGAGGCACGGATGCGAAGCCCCAGTGAGACTTTTGAAGACAGTGTTTGAGGAGTCGAATGAACGATTTTCAAGAATAGGACGAGTTCCCAAACTTGGAGAGAGTATGTAATATGCTCAAGTAGGATAACAAGTGACTCAAAAATTTGAATATGCATTTCTTTTAAATAATCAATGAGAATGCCATCCGGTAGCGGTTGTAGCTGGGTTTTGGGTTGCGATCGATCATTGGGTGATGCTTAACATGACCTCTTAAAGTGAGAGGTCGGCTGAGCCTTTTGCTGAGAGGTTGGTTTGAGAGATGTGTTTGGGATCTCTAAGGTGAAGGGATTTTCTTGTTGTCGCTTCTTCAGAACCTCTAAGAGTGAGGTTAACTTTGATTTTGACAAGGTCAAGGGTGGTGATGGAATCCTCTAAAAGTGAGAGGATGGACTTGGAATTGGTTTACGGGATTTGTCCAAGAGGGAATCTTTGTTGCTTCTTCTCGTGAGTTTGTTGTGATTTCAGCAGGTAACTTGATCACGATAGGACCTTCACTCGATGTCTCATTTTCACAACCTTTGAGATGGGAGGTTCACTTCGGAGTGAGGGAGGTTTTTTTTTTTTTTGACACCCTCTTCTCGAGAAAAGCCTTCGGGTTTGTTTGCTCGCGATAGCCCCTAACGTATGCCTTAGGATGCGTTTACCTTTTCCCTCTTGGGCTTGGAGGTGGTTCCTTCTTTTGTGAGTCGAGGGAGCCCCTAGTATGGGCTTCTTTTGCATTCCGCCTTTCTTGAGCTTGGAGGTGATTACTTCCTTTCTGAGTCAGGGGAGCCCCTAGTATGGGCTTCTTCCTTAGGGTTTCAAAACTTGTCGATCTTGAAATGAAAGGGTATTATTTAGTGAGGATAAGGTTATGGCTTCCTATGGTGAGAGGTTTAAGCTTCAATCGCTACTGGATAGCATTCTCAAAAGAGTATTTAAAATAAATGCAAACTCATTTAACCGACTTATTAAGTAAGGCAAAATATATTCGGACCATGAGAAAGACATGTGAGCATATTCAACGAAAGCTTATCGATCAAATGGAAAATCAGAGGAGACGCGAGATTGGGGGGTTGGTGAGCCCCAAGTTAATATTCATGTAGCACTTGTGAAGGATAAGAACAACCCTTTGCATTTTCTTTGAATTGTAGTGGCGCGAGCATCTATTCTCTGATGATGAGCAACAACGGTCTTTGTGCTTGTCTTGACCATATGGAAAGGAGGTCTAGTGGGGGAGAGTGTATTTGGGGAGGTGTGTGCTCGAGAAAGCATAGAGGGCATGTACAAGGAGAGGGTCTGGAGATAGTGTACGAAAAGTATATGGTGGAGTATGGAGAGAGTGTATGAGAGAAGGGTGCATAGAGATGGTGTATATGAGGAAGGGACAGTGAGTTGTTCACTCCAATCAAAGCATTTATTATTTAGCTGTTTACTTTGTTATGAGTTATTAGCCGGTGAGTTTATCAGTGAGATTAGCAATCAAGTGATAATTATAAATAAAACAATCTTCTTGAAAGTAATGCGAGACTATGCCTCAAGTCTAGAGAGAAAGGAAAGAAAGACTCTTTTATTATTGAGGTAACTATTCTAAAGAGGACATTACATACCAATGCCCAAAGTGTACGTAAGAAAGACACACTAGAACCTACAAGACTGAATGAATCTAAATCTTTCCTCGAAGTACGAGGGCTCCTTCATCAATGAGGCCTTGGTTGATCAAACTTTGAATCAAGCGTTTCAGTCCCTTACAGTTGTCAGTGGTATGCCCAACGTACTTGTGGTATCTGCAAAACTTGGATGTATCTAAGTTAGTTCTCTTATTAATAGGCTTGTAATTCTCGAGTGGCTTGATCAAATTCTTTCTCACCAAAACTTCGAAGAAATCACCCACAGGCATTCCCAAGTCATCAAAATGCTCCTTGTTGATTTTCTTCTCTTGGGTTGAATTTGGGGGTGACTCGGGTATTGGTGCCCTTCATTGGTTGGTGGCCACAGCAGGCATCCTGAATGAGAAATTTTGATGTGTTGGACCATAAGTGGGACCACAAGCATGTGAATGGTAGGGACTCTGGAACTGAACAGGAGGAAGAACTCTTCTCAAGTATTCGTGAATGTAAGACAAATGGCACTGCTCAATTTCATGCATGTCTTTGAGGAGGTTGATCACTCCCAACTTCATGTCTAAGACTTCTTTAAGGGCTTCAATGCTTTTATCCATAGACATGATGTATAATTCTGTAAGAACATATGGCAGAGTCAAACCAATGAGTTGAATTAGACTCATAATTAATCTTAAGGCATCTTTGAGAAAATAGTTGATCTCCACAATTTGAGAGTTTGACCGGGCTGAAGTTGCCTACGTAACCCTTACCATTTAAGGTACGAGTCTCAGGTCACCATAGTTCGAGGGGGCCCCGATTGATGAAACAACCAGGGTTAAGTTTAGAGAAAGAGAGAGGATGAATGTAAAAGAGTCCGTTTGGTGAAAAAGGAAGAGGAAGATGACTCGATCCTTGGTCAAATATAAGTGAGGGTGATCTAGACAAGTTAATTGGGCTTGGATGAGAATTGGTAAGTTGGCTTAGGTAGGCCTTAGATGGTGGTTTGATCTAGATGAGTCGAGTGAGGTTTGATCTAGGTGGATCTTTGGCTGAAGGGTGCTAGAGATAAATGATCTAAACTATGAATGGCTTTAAGACTAAGGGAGCAGACTGTGGGTGGTTCAAGAGATAAGAGGTAGAAATTTAAAGGGTCCTAACTTGAAGGATGGGTGGTCAAAGGGATGAAGAGTGGACCTTGGAGGGTCTTAGAATGGACCAAGAGTGGTCCGAGAGATGACAGGTGGTCCTAAGTGTAGGATATAGACCATGGATGGTCTAAGGTAGAGGAGTGGACCATGGATGGTCCGAGAGATGAGAGGTGGACCACAGAGGGTCCCAAGTAGAAGGATATAGACCACGGGTGGTCTTAAGATAAAGGGGCAGACCGTGGATGGTCCAAGAGACGAGGGCGGACCTCGGAGAGTCTCAGGTGGAAGGGTGGACCTTTAATGGTCCTAGATAGAGAGAGTGGACCTCGAAGGGTCCTAAATTGAGGAGTGGACCTTGAATGGTCTAAAGTAGAGGAAGTGGACCTAGAAGGGTCCAAAAGAAGAGGAATAGATCATGGGTGATTTAATACTTGAGAGCGGACCTTGGATGGCCCAAGGTAGAGGAAATGGACCTCCGAGGGTCCAAGAGAAGAGGGGTGAACCCTGAACGGTCCAATATTGAGAGAGTAGACTTAGGGGTCCATAGTAGAGGAAGTGGACCTAGAAGGGTCCAAAAGATGAGAAGTGGACCTTGAATGGTCCATGATTGGGAGAGTGGACTTGGCGATCCGTAGTAGAGGGTGTGGACCTTGAAGGGTCCTAGAGGTGAGGAGTAGACCTTGAACGGTCCAAGATAGAAAGAATGGACCTAGGGTGGTCCGTAGTAGAGGATGTGGACCTTGAAGGGTCCTAGATTGAAGGAGGGACCTTGGATGGTCTAGAATGGACTGCGAATGGTCCAAGAAATGAAAGTGGACCTCAGAGGGTCCTAGGTTGAGAAAGTGGACCTTGGATGGTCCAAAGTAGATAGAGTGGACCGTGAATGGTCCAAGAGATGAAGAGTGGACCTCAAAGGGTCCTAGATTGAGGGAATAGACCTTGGATAGTCCAAATTAGAGAGTGGACCTTTGAAGGTCCGTAGTAGAGGAAGTGGACCTCGAATGGTCCAAGAGATGAGGGATGTGGACCGCGACTTGTCCAAAAGGCAAAGAGTGGACCTTAGAGGGTCCTAGTTTGAAAGGTAGACCTAAATGTCCAAGATTAAGAAAGTGGACCGCGAATGGTCCAAGAAAATGAAGAGTGGACCTCGGAGGGTCCAAGATTGATGATATGGACCGCGAATAGTCCAAGAGGCAAAGGGTGTACCTCGGAGGGTCCTAGAAATGAATGGTGGACCTCGGAGGGTCCTAGAAATGAAGGGTGGACCTCGGAGGGTCCAAATTAGAGAGAGCGAACCGCGAATGGTCCAAGAGGTGAAGAGTGGACCTTGTAAGGTCCTAAATTGAGGGATAGTTAAGCATTTTATTTACAAAAAAGCCTTCTATTTTTATAGAACCTACATTTGGTTGGAAGGGATACCCTTTTTTCACAACTATCTAGTATTCCTAAAGTGGTGGATCCTAACAACTAACCTTCGCCTATAGACGTTTACTATAATATTCATTGTGGGTCCGACAATTCGATGATAGGACAAGATCGATCACTTACCTTTCATGGCACGTCTTTAAAAGGAAATAGATCTCGACTCATCATTGACTCGTGTTGACACAATATGAATACTATATTAATTGTCTATAGGAAAAAGCTAGTCAAACCAATCGGTCACAAGGAGTGTGTTCTTAGTAAAAGTGGGTGACACCAAAGTTAGGCTTCAGGTTTCCACCGTGCAGCCGAAGCGCACTGATGAATGGATGGCCAAGTGAGACTCGGAAGGGAGGCAACATGATCACCACACTTCCCGCACTTTGGCTTCTCCGATGGGTTAAGGGGTAGCTGTGCAGTGTGACACGGACTCTAGTGGTAGTGTGAGGTGGAAGATCTAATTCTTTTAAGGAAAAAAGAGAAAGATACTTTTTTGTTTTGAACTTTTATGCATGCGAATGCAACAGTTAAAAGTGAAAGGGGGTAAAGAGAAATAATGTACAACACCACAAAAAATGAAAGTCTGACCCACTAAGTTTGAAAAAGTTTCAAAACAGTCCCCAGCGGAGTCGCCACTGTGAATACCCCGTTTCGATGCAACACGCATTCGGAGGTTTAAAATAAATAATCATGGAAAGTCGGACCGAAATAGGATATTCATTAAGTGACACTCGATTTAAACCATATTAAAAAATATTAGTTTAATTTTATGAGAGTCGCCACGCCGCTTTGATATAGCCCAAAGCATTGAAAAAAGGCTAAGCATGTGATTGGGTTCGGGGGTCAAGTTACAACAGAAGAAGAAACGTTATCACTCCTATTGCCCGACGGATCGATCTTTTTAGCATGTGGGGTGTTGGTTGTGTGCGGTGTTTACAGGAATAGATAGAAGAAGCGGGATCATACATAAGGAGGAGGGGAGAGAAAGAATTAATTGATGATCACACCCTAGAACCTTTGATTTAGGCCCTCGGAAGGTACACTAATCAACGTTCATCCTTGGGGAATTGTTGATCATGGGATGATTATTACTAAGGTGGAAGGAAAGAAATAGTTCCTAGATCCATCGGGTTTCTTGGGTGAAACCTTAGATCATCCTCGGCTATACATACTTAAATATATTAAAATAGCCCTAAATCTAGCATATAGGCACAATTAGAACATATTAAGCATGCCAATAAATTATCTAGCGCAACAATAATAATAAAGAACTGAATAAAAGACTTACCAATCGTGGCAAGGCTTAGGGGTCGAATCTAGTAAGATTCGGAGCAATATTGGGAGATATGTGGAACGGAAAACTCAAGTTTAGTCTTGACGTTTTCTATTGGGAATGTGTGTGTTGAAAATGTGAACGGTGTGAACGTATTTATAGTGCTCGGGAAATGGGCCTGGACTGAAGAAAAGGGTCGATCGGCACTTTAAAAGAAGGGTCGATCGGCACTTTATGAGAAAAGGGTCGATCGGCACTTTATGAGAAAAGGGTCGATCGACACTTTTCACTAAGGGTGGCCTTCACGTCAGCGGCGCTAGAAAGAGAAATATTTGAAAGATTAATTAGGGTTTTGTCAACCCTAATCAGTCCAAAATAATCCTTTTAGGAACAAGATTAAAATATCCCTTTTTTAGGACCAGGTACTAACACCCATTCACTGTCCAACCATGTTCAAAGAAAAACTTTTGCACTGTCACCTTTCTACTATGTAAGTTAACGCATTTCTTTTGTTCTAAAGAGATGTAATTTCAACTCATAAAGGAGCAACATTAAGTTGCAGAAGTTGCTAAAGTATGTTATGTAGTATGCTGATGCATGCCAAATAACTTAATTATTTAGAAGTATAGGTCAAGCTGGCACCTACCCAGAAGGTCCTATCAACTACATTTTAGAAAAATAATTTGGTGAATCAACATATACACTACTTTTACACCCTCTACTTGTTCCAGAAAAGGAGTTGCGAATTTAAAATTACGCCACAAAACTTTACTATCATCATCTTACAGCATCCCAAAAAGAATAACTCAAATGCAATATAGATCAGATATCATAGACTGAAAGTACAAAACAAAGTTGCTTGACTTTTCATATGCAACTCCCTTCTTTTGGGACAAAGGGATTAATTTTCAAAGACAATCTTCATTTCATATGGATTGCAATAGATGATCAGAAACATTAGGCTTGAAAGATGAGATTGTGAACATTCAGGTTCCTCTTTCAATTGGTGCCACATCAGTTTACCAGTATCCCTTAAATTCTTAACTGTACCACCTAGAAAAATATATTTCGGGCAGATTTTATGAATGACAAAGCTGCACTATTGGACGAGGGTCAATGTTCAGGAGGTTAAATCCCACAACAATGATGTTAAACTACATATCCATCCCGGATTTCTCATCAAAAACTGGGCACTTCCAACTAATCGATTCCATCTCACAACCAATGGATGGCTTTACCACCACACACACACCCCCCCCTCAAATCCACTGGGTTGACGCTATCACTAAGCTTCTTCCTCATTGAGCTACGTTGAATTCTTTGATGAATATGAATATTGTTGACCAATTACAACTTCCAGATAATGCAGTGGGGGAATTATAGCCCAACTTCTTTTAAGAATTTTCAATTCTCCATTTAGACAAAAACATAAACACCTAATGTGCATAAAGAAAAGAAACAATTTTTGAAGAAACTTAAAATAAATGGAAGAAATGGATGCATAGAGGTAAACAAAGACTTTAGAGAGAATCGAAAGCGAGAGAACATACCTGAGAAAAAAGGGTGCCGCTGATTTGAGTCGGAGAAGGGAGAAACTTTGAGTGATGATTGACGATTTGCAACTGAGGCAGAAGAAGAAATCGCTAAATTGGAAGATCGGAGGAAGAGAACGTGGTGTTGTGGTGTAGAGAGGAACAACGACAAAGAGAGTGCTATGGTGAATGGTCGGGTAAGGGAGGAAGAGAACGTGGGTTTGTCGTTGATGATACGCCGTAGGATTGAAGCGGTTACCGATTACTTGCAGAAGCTATTCAACAAATTCCTACCAATTTGCGGCCTATAGTATTCACATATTTTTCCCAATGTTCTTTGGTGGCTCAGGATCAGAATTGTTGTTGGGAGGAGATGGAAGAGCGAACGTGAGATGGAGAATTGCGTTTGAGGAAGATGCAAGAGTGGATGGTAACCGTCCGTGAAGAGCTCGTGTAACTGTGCTGGAGAGGGGAGGAAAGAGAACGTGGCTTGTTTAAATCAATATAGGCCGTCCGATCAATTTTGTAAGATTGAATCTTAGCCCCTCTTTATACCCCAGATAAGAGAGTTAAACCCTTCCTCTATTGTATTATAGATTTTGGTACCACATGTTTGAATCTATTTCAAAAGTATTTACTTTAAAAAGATTATTTCATTTTGGATAGAATATTCTTACTTTCTTAAAAGAAAAAATATCATTTCCTCTAAAACCTGTTACATTCATTTGTAAAACAAATTATATTCATGTATATAATCAGTTACATGTCAATGTTTCCCTAAATAAAAACCAAACTCTTTTAATTTTTTAACAAAACTACTTTTACATTATAAATAAAAATTGTTACATTTCAGAATTTTAACTGTTACATTCAGCCTTACTTTTGATTCAAAAAGTATTAACTTTAATAAAATTACTATATTTATATAGAAAATTCTTAATTTAATAAAATTATATCTAATCTGTTACATTTCAATTGTTACTTTCTTTAAAAAAAATCAAATTATTTTAAATTTTCTTCAATACTACTTTTACATTTTATCAAAAAATTGTTACTTTTCAGAATTTCAATTGTTACATTTGTTAATAGCAAGTGTTACATTTCAATCGGCGAACAACTCAGATTTTTTGTTTGTTATAAATTATGATTTTACAAAAATAATTCAAAAACATATCAACCAACTGCTAGTTTAATTCGTCTTGTCAATACGAAGATAAGGGTGCTTTTAATTTTTTTTTTTTCCGACTTCAATTCAAAATCTCAAAATATTTCATTTTAAAGTTGTCAGAGATTTTTCTTTAAAAAAGTGACAACTGGCAGCGGGTTGGGCGAGCGTTGGTGCGCTCGCGGGCTCTGACGGGCCGCGGGCGTGCGTCGATCCGTCTCACCTAAGTATTTGTCTAAAATAATTATGCTTCCAAAAAAAGAGAAGATAACGTAGGGATATATGTTCTTGTTTATTTTCTATTCATTTCCCCATTTGCATCCAAAAAATAATAATCTAGCATTATATTTGTACATAATTTAATATAATCCAATAAATATAAAATAAATATTTAATTATATATATATATATATATATATATATATATATATATATATATATATATATCATGTATATTTCTAAAAAACTCAAATAAATTTATATGATATATAATGTAATACAAATCTTATAAAACAAATTACAAATATTGTGGTTTTATTGATTCATAAAAGATAAAAGGTGTGATAAAATCTTAATGCTATCAAAGTTTTCCGAAATACTCTCACACTTTTTAATTTGCACGAATATAAAAAAGATAGCAAAGATATGCTCCCTCGTTCCATAAAATCTTACCCACTTTGTTATTTAGGGCGTCTCACTTAAAAGTTATACTTTCCTAAAAATGAATTTTTTAATACTTTTTTATTCATGAGTCCCACTTGTCATACTCACAACAACTATTCACTTACTATTCTTTATCCCACTTTTTCTCTCTTATCCACTCATAACTCCTACTTTAATAACATTATTTCTTATTTTTCATGCAATACAGCAAGTGAAAGTGAGTAACATAATAATATGGGTCGGAGGGAGTATACAATAATTTGACAATTCACATTATTCTCCCGTGCTTTTGGGATCCCATTAAAAAAATTGAAGCAATTACAATATTAGCCACATAATTTGTTAGGCTATGTCACATCCCTAGCAAGTGAAAAATTATTTTCTTTGGGCGGATGCCAAATATTATTATTCAAAATTAATAAATAATGAGTTGGTCTTATGAAAAATGCGTTTTTCCTGTCACTTAGGAAAAACGTGTTTTGAGCTTCTTACGTTATGCCATTGCTGTTTAACAAACCATCAGGTGAGACAAAGTGCCGCAGATGTGTAATAAAGTGCCAAAGTGAAAAAAGTGCCATTACTGCTTAATAAAGTGCCGCAGTAAACCGGCACCGACACTTTGTTAAACTGGCACTGACACTTTTATACGGGCACTTTTATATACATAAACTGGCACTCTTCACACTGGCACTCTGTTACACTAACACTGGCACTTTGTTACATTAATATTTTTGCTGGCTCTCAAAAACACAAGCACTGGCATTCAAAAAAACATGGACTGGCATTCAAAATCACGTACACTGGCACTCAAATACACATACACTGACACTCAAAAAACACTGGTTATCATTTTTGCTGACATTCAAAAAAATATGGACTGACATTCCAAAAAATATGAACTGACACTCAAAAAAACAAACACTGGCATTAGTATACACTAGAACTGGCACATCAAATCCCCCAGCAACCCCTTCGCACTGGCACTCCTAAATACATGAACTGACACTCAAAAAAATAAACACTGGCATTAGTTTACACTATAACTGGCACATCAAATTTCCACACCAACCAACAGCAAATTTCCAAAGAATGTTAATTGAGGACCTGATGACTAACGGAGCACCGCAACGATCACAACATCATAAATTAAGGAACAATCACAAGACTTGAATAAACAAAACACAAATCAAAAGCTCCATTAGTAACCTTCCAAAATCTCCACAGAAACCAAAACGAACAAAAAAGCCCTAGCTAATAAATTGAATAAACGAACTAAAGAAAAAAATGAAATTAATTGAAAAAATAAAACTCAATCAATCATTAGAAACCGGCAAGGAAGGCTAATTGAATCGGAGATCGAGAAAGAGAAAGAAGAGGCAAGAGGAAGTCGCCGGCGTCGTATTAGATCCGAAACGGGGAAGAAGACGTCGACAATTTAGGGAGAATTGAAATGAGAGAAAATGGCGATGACCGTGGTTGGAGAGAGAGGGAACGGCTATTTGGGTAAAGTCGACATCTTTTAAAAACACGTTTTTTTCTAAGCTTGAAAAAAATGCGTTTTTTACAAGTTTTTGACATAAATAATACTCCCTTCGTCCCATACCTACGTGCACACTTTTCATTTTGAGCGTCCCAAACCTATGTGCACATTTCCTAAAATGGAAAGAAATCTTTACTATTCCCTCCACTCATTCTCTCTCCTACATTATTTTAATACTCACAATACCATTATAATTTACTATTCCCTCCACTCATTCTCTCTCCTATTTTATTTCACACTCACAACACTTTCAATATAATACTCTCTCCTTAATTTACGTGAAAAGTCAAACTAGACACCAATGTTCGGGGCGGAGGGAGTATAAGTAATTTTTAAAATATTTGTTAAGAGACGGAGCAAGTATCAATTAGATTTCCCAAAATGTTTTATTTTAGTTTATTTTAGATTGGGCCTACCTCACCCAATCAACCTTTTCTAATTAACTACTCTCATTAATGGATTGACCCACACCCACTAACTCCAACCCATTTCATGAAACCCTAATTAATTCCTTCCTATTTCAATATGTGAAGACTTATTTGTCCCTAACGATATATGTGAAGACATATTTGTCCTTTGATAATGATAATTTTAGGCGAAAAAGTAGACTTTGTTGCTATTATACTCCCTCCATCCCATCCCAGTTCAATAGATATCAACTATTTGGGTGTGGGAATTAAGAAAAGTGAGGTAAGAAAGAGAAAAAGGTTAAATATTGTGAGTATGAAGAATTAAATAGGAGAGAGAATGAGTGGGAGGAATAGTTAGGAGAGAGAATGTTGTGAGTAAAAAAGTAAAATATGAGAGAGAATGAGTGGGGTAAATAGTGAAGATTCCTTTCCATTTTGAATAAGTATCAATTGATGTGGGACGAACCAAAAAGGAAATAAGTATCAATTGAATTGGGTCGGAGGGAGTATATGATAACATCTTTTATAAAAAAAATATTAGAGTCATAGAGGGATAAAAAAATTAAATAAGAACTTAAATACACACATGGTTTTTAAAAAGAGGCTTTGACCAATTAGTCCCCAAGCCAAATAAAAACTACCTTTAAGGACTAACATTATCAAAACAATCAAAAAGTCCCTCAATTTTTTTTTGGACCAAATTGCCCCTCAAATCCCTCTCTCTCTCTCACGTACACGTGACCGTTGCCTTAGTTGCCGGCTTTCTTTCTCTCTCCTTTTCTCTCTCTTCCTTTTTTTTCTCCTAAATTTTTAAAATGCAATATCTCAAATTTAAAAGTCGAAAAAATTATTTGAAATCACTGTTTTAATTCCATCGCCAAGACGAATCAAACAAGTTTACTCATCATATATTTTAAATTTTATAAATAAAATAAAATTATTTTTCAACAAGTTCTTTCATTTTAATTTAAAACTATGGAATATACTTGCTTGAAGATAAATGTCTCAACTGTAATGGTGTCTTAAGCTGATCGTTTTCTTGATTTGGTTTCATTTTAATTTAGAGGCCCGACTGTTACAGATAAAAGGAATGACACAAAAATAACACTCATAACTATAACTGAGAAATTGACCTCACAGTTGTGCACAAACAATCATCAACAACTAATAAATAACGGATAAACCAAACATACTAAGTACCAAATTAAATGTGAAATATACCTCAATGTTGTTCTATAAAAGAATGGCATAAAAACAGTGAAATCAATCACACAGTTATGCACAATAATTGAGAAAGTGCCATCAACACTCATAACTATAACTGAGAAATTGACCTCACAGTTGTGCACAAACATAATTCTCAGCTTGGAAATGTGCATTTACACAGTTATGGACAATAACTGTGAAAATCATTACACAGTTATGCACAATAACTGTGAAAATCATTACACAGTTATTTACATCAAACCCAACAACCGTGAAACATGTTCTACAGTTGTCCTAAAGGAATGACATAAAAATAACTGTGAAATGGAATTCACAGTTATGCACAATAACTGTGAAAATCATTACACAGTTATTTACATCAAACCCAACAACCGTGAAACATGTTCTACAGTTGTCCTAAAGGAATGACATAAAAATAACTGTGAAATGAAATTCACAGTTATGCACAATAACTGTGAAAATCATTACACATTTATTTACATCAAACCCAACAACCGTGAAACTTGTTCTACAGTTGTCCAAAAGGAATGACAAAAAAATAACAGTGAAATGGAATTCACATTTATGCACAATAACTGTGAAAATCATTACACAGTTATTTACATCAAATCCAACAACCGTGAAACATGTTCTACAGTTGTCCTAAAGGAATGACATAAAAATAACTGTGAAATGGAATTCACAGTTATGCACAATAACTGTGAAAATCATTACACATTTATTTACATCAAACCCAACAACCGGGAAACTTGTTCTACAGTTGTCCAAAAGGAATGACAAAAAAATAACAGTGAAATGGAATTCACATTTATGCACAATAACTGTGAAAATCATTACACAGTTATTTACATCAAACCCAACAACCGTGAATTCCATTTATTTCATTTCACAGTTAGGCCATTTATTTCAAAGTAAGACTATTTCTGTAGTCAATCCTTCTCCCCAGGTTATGATGGAAAAATATACCATTGAATCAAGGCTTACCCCCTTTAAATCCACCATGATAACAACTTGTTACTACAACAGCCAATAACAAAATCCTCGCTTTTAAAGTGAAACACTAATACTATCTCAAACACTATTACTGAGCTGTCTTCTTTTGTTGAAATCAGCAACTTTTTGCGACTTAATCAATCTCAGCCAGGGCTGCTTCTTTTTCATACCATTGCTGCTGTTGTAGTGCCTAAAATCAGAAGGAGAAATTGGTGAAGATGAGCCACCCAAAACCCAAATCTGAGACAAGCTGAACTCGTTGGCTTGCTGTATTTTGGGTTCCCACACATTTATGGTTGCTTTGGCTCCATAGTATTTGTCTCCTTCAACGTATGCAATTGCATGCTATTGTATTCCCAAAATTCAACGAAATAATAATCTGGAATCAATAAGTAAGTTCTGCATTTATCAGAAAAAGACTAATACAAAGAGCAAAGGACATGGATTCTCAGCAACAATTGTTGATTGGCTAGTAAGCCTAACTATTAAAATGTTTAAAACACCAATCGACGCAGCTGATTTTGTGACTAAAAATGCAAATTTTCTTATAAAAATGGTAATAACACCAACAAATAAATTGAGAGAGAGCAGAGTGATTGTTATAATGAAAATCCAGCATATAAGGATTTTCATCAATTGAAAATGGAATACGAGCATGAAGAGGTGTATAATATCCAAAAATGTTCAGATACTGAGCCTAATTTCTGACATAACAAATAGTCTTGAAAGGAAAATGTAGCAGAATTACCAGAGGAGGGAAGCAGTCCTCAGCAGCTCTACGAGGGACCGAGAAACCTCCATGAGTGCTAGTATCTGACACCGTGAGTGTCTTGCAGAACATGTGGGGGTCGTGGACTTGCGACCAATACCCTCAGTGTCATCGCCTTTAACTTCAGTTTCAACTTCTCCTTCCCTCCATTTTCGCTCAAGCTGTCATACACAAAAACATGTCAGCCCACAAGCAAACTTGGCACGATTCCCAATAGAATCAACACATACATCTAGCTAGGATTACTAAAGCTAGATTCTTTTTCGCTTCTGAAATCTAAATTAGTGGGAAAAAAACATAACCAATGTAAGTAACTATAGTCGTTATCCCAATGCAATTTAAGGAGAAAAAAAAAAACAATCACATAACTAGCTCTATTAAAGTCATTTTCCTTGGTTTAGAATGCAAGAACCTCTCTCAAAAGCAAGAAAGCACAAGTAAACACACACGAATATAAACATAAAACAATCTGAAAGTGGGGAAAAACTCATTTTCTTTTTTTTACTTAAAAGCCAATCAATTGATTCTTAGTCCAGATAATGCAAATTTAATATAGATAACCAACCTGAGGATCAGGAATCAATGAAACTTGAGCATAAACATCATCCACTACAAGAAAAACAGGTTTTAGCGACGAAAAAATCCGTCGCTAAAAGCCAAAAATCCGTCGCTAAAGGCATTTAGCGACGGATTAGCGACGGAAAAAATCTGTCGCTAAAATCCTTGTCGCTAAATGTTAACGACAGATTTTTGGGTTGTCGGTAAAGTAACGACGGATAATTCCGTCGCTAAAACTCAAAAATCCGTCGCTAAATGTTGAAGAGGAACGACAAATTTTCCAATGACACGACAAATTAACGACGGATTTAGCGACAAATATATCCGTCGCTAAACATTATTTTATTTTATTTTATTTTGCTAAAAAAATATTATTATATTTTTTGTTTTTTACCACACCAAATTACCGACGGATATTTTTCGTCGCTAAATTATTAATTTAAATTATCAAGTAGTAGTAAATATAAACGTTTCTACCTCATCCTTTTTTTTCTAATGACCCAAAAGACATATTTTTGCCCTTAATGAAATTTTGTTAAGTCTAATTTACCCTTTGATAGCGACATTTTTTTAGAACAAAAAGCAGACTTTTTTTTTTTTTTTTTGATACCCAGGTTCCCAGCTTCGCCGGACTAATCCTGGACCACTAGGTACCGGCCCCTCAGTATGCTGGCGGAGGTAAATCGCGGGATGTGTCCTATGCAGCCAGGGTGGCAGCACCCCTTATACTCCAGAGTCCCAAGGGAGCCCTCCTACAAGGCATTTACATCACTCTTACATCACCAAATGGCTGCTCCAGCTGCTCCAGCCAAAGAGGCATTTACATCACTCTTACAACACCAAATGGCTGCTCCAAATTTTCAGACCTGCCAAGATTTGAACTCCCCACACTGAGGATACAAGCCCAGCAATGCCGCTTCCTTAACTGCATGGATGTGCCCCGGGGGGCTCCTAAGGACCCTGAAACCAAGGTAGAAAATTAAGCCCTAAAAATTCCCTTGGGGAGACTCGAACCGGTGACCTCCCCTTCGGGAAGTCACCATTGTACCACTGGGCCAAGGCCCGTTAGGTAGACTTTGTTGTTATTATATTTACTAGCAGTACCAAGGTTCTAAAAAGCGCTAGGCGGATGCTAGGCGGCGGACCCGGGCCTAGCGCCTAGGCGGGGACTAGTCGGGATTAGTCGAGATTAGTCGGGACCTAGGCGGGGCTTAGAACTAGGCGTTGGATAGGGGCCTAGCGCCTAGGCGGGGCCTAGGCGCCCTTAGGCGGGGTCTTTTAGAACACTGAGCAGTACACTTGTGCTATACTCGGCGAAAATTTCATTTTCCTTAAATTAATAGTAAAATAATAAAATTGCTAAAAGAAACCTATAAAATAAAAGAGTTTTTACCAAAAACTAGCTTAAAAGATGTTATTTACAAAAAAACATGTAAGTTGTGATATTACAAAAAAACTACCTTTTTTTTCATTTTATTTTGACTTTCAGTTAAAATAACTGATAAATGTATTTATCAAGTTTTTTTTAACGAGTTGATCTTATAAAAAACACGTTTTTTCTGGCACTTAGAAAAAACGTGTTTTGTGTTTCCCCGTATGTGCCAGTTCCAGTTTAACAAAGTGCCAGTGTGACAAAGTGTCAGTGCATGTGTAACAAAGTGCCAGTGAAAAAAGTGCCAGTACCAGTTTAACAAAGTGCCAGTGTAAACTGGCACTGGCACTTTGTTAAACTGACACTGACGCTTTTTACACGGGCACTTTTATATACATGAACTGGCACTCTTCACACTGACACTCTGTTACACTAACACTGGCACTTTGTTACACTGACATTTTTGCTGGCTCTCAAAAACACAAGCACTGGCATTCAAAAACACATGGACTGGCATTTAAAAACACATGCACTGGCACTCAAAAATACATACACTGGCACTCAAAAAACACTGGTAATCATTTTTGCTGGCATTCAAAAAAAAATGGATTGACATTCAAAAAAACATGGACTGGCATTCAAAATCAGTAATCATTTTTGGTGGCATTCAAAAAAACATGGACTGGCATTCATAAAAACATGGACTGGCATTCAAAATCAATTACACTGGCATTCAAAATCAAACAATTCTCAAATTCTCAAACAAAACACATGAACTGGCACTCCAAAACACATGAACTAGCACTCTAAAACACATGAACTGGCACTCCGAAGCACATGCACTGGCATCCAAGATGAAGCACAAAAACAAAAAATCCAAGTAAAGCAATTATATTACACCCATTGTCCGAGCCTAGATTCCGGAGAAAGAGCAATGGTTTTGCGTTTAGAGAGAGAGAGTATTGAGAGAGAGAGCTTGTGAGGAAGATTGAGGGAAGTAATTGGGTTGTTGTTTTGGTTCAGCCGGTGATTGAGGGAGAGAGGTGATGTTTACTGGTGTTGAATCGATTGGAGGGAGTGAGCTAGGTTGAAGGGAATTGGGTCGCCGCTTAGGTAGGGAGAGAGAACGGTGAGGAATTGAGGGACGATTGAGAGAGGGTTGTGTTAGGTTTCCGGTGAGGAAGAAGCGGTTAGGGAGAGCGAATTGGTGTAGAGAGAATCCATTAGAGAGCAAGGGCTGGTGAGGACGCCATTGATGCCGATTAGAGAGAGAGAGAGAGAGCGAGCTCTCTGTTTACTGTTTACGTCTAGTGAGAGAGTAGTGAGAGAAAGTGTGTGAGGAAGACGACGAACTTATATACGATTGAAAAACCCGTTTTTTCAATTGTTTAGAAAAAATGCATTTTTTACAAGTTTTTGGCTTTTTTAACTGATAAATTCATTTATCAGTTTTCTAAATTGTATTTTGTGCTTGGTTTTTTGGTTGATAAATGTATTTATAAGTTGTTTATAACTGATATATGCATTTATCAGTTATTTGATACATAAACGCAAAAAAGAGGTAGTTTTTTTGTAATATTCAAAGAGTTTTTTGGTTGCTAAGTTATTAGATCCTATAGTTAGAGAGTATGGTGTAAGTCAATTTTTAGAATATTATTATTCAAACTTTTATTTGCTAGATATCTCAATATGCCTAACGTAGGTTAAAAAGTTGCTAGTGTTAGACGAGCATTTTTAAAAATGTATCAGGAATACAAGTCATTATATGGTGATTCAACAACAAGTGAGCCTTCGATACTTCAACCTTGCTCATCATCATTTGTGACAAGTTTTTATGAAAGACAACAATCTCGTAGCGGTATTAACAGAGAATTTGATAAATATTTAAACACCGAATTTGAACAAGAAAATATATTTGATATTTTAATTTGGTGGTTAAGGAGAGCACACACTATTTTTATCATTTTTATAATTGCAAAAGAAGTAATTGCTTGTCCCGCATCAACGATTTTGGTGGAGCAGACTTTTAGCATTGGTGAGAATATGTAGCATAATCGTCACAATTTATTATCCGATAGTTTCAAATCTTGTAATTTGTTGAATGATTGTATTAGATCAGAAAGAAGAAAGCAAGACGACAAGCCAACAGATATTCTTGGTGACGAAGATAAGTAATTTGATAAAACTAAATCTGGAAGCGATTAAGGTAAGTAAAATATAATTTATTTAATTGTTACTAATTTTTTATAGGTTAAATTTAGATAACTATTATAATAAAAGGAGGTAAAGGCTCTAATTTCCTCCCTTAATTATAAAAGGGCAAGGTTTGGTTATCCCCCTCATGTAATTTTTCCAAATAATTAATAAAATTTAAAGGGTACCGTCTCTTTTTTATTTTATATATTTTAATTTGTTTAAATTTTCTAACATTTTTTGTTTAACTTTTTGTGAAATATTTTAGTAATAAAGTTTATAAACCATTTTTTCTATTCAAAATAAAAATAAAAATTAAAGGGTACCTGTTAGAACATGGATTGCAAAATGTGTATACTTAATAAATATATGTGACATGTAGACGTACATGTATAAATCATAAACATAATATTATTGTAAAATATAGAATATTAATTAAATGTGTAGAATTCTTTAGGTGGAAATTACCTATTTATGATGGGCATAATGGTAATTTCACACCACTTAGGTGAAAGGGTGTAGTCCCTAGATAAGGTGCCATTGTTTTCCTATATATATAGGCATATCATCAGCGTAGAAAAACACTACATATTATTTTATACTTTCTACATAACCTGAGCAAAAGAAAAGGCATCAATCATCTAGAAGATCTACATCTCCCTCCTTCTTCTTCTCTACCTTCCTTGAAAGAACAACATAAAGATACAAGATGGATTCATCAGGTATACGCTTCCGCCTTCATCTTTCTTCTCTTCTTAATCTAGACTTGAGTACTTTGGAATTAATGGAATAGAAATGTCAAAACCTCCTCTACTCTCGAAGCCTCAAGAAGGTGAACCATTATACACTTACTTAGTTGTGTTAGAAGCTGCAGTTAGTGCTGTCTTAGTTCGAGAACAAGATGGCGTCCAACAACCGATATATTATGTAAGTAAAACACTCCTTGATGCAGAAACCAGGTATTCACACGTTGAGAAATTAATTTTAGCCTTAATTACTGCTTCAATCAAGTTAAGACATTATTTTGAAACTCATATTATTTGTATTCATACTAACTATCCGATCAAGAATGTCATGAGAAAGCCAGAAATGTCAGGAAGGATGGAAAAATGGTCCGTTCATCTTAGCACTTATGACATCAGGTATGAACCTAGAACAGCAATACAATCACAAGCACTTGCAGATTTTGTGGCAAACTTTAGTCCAAATATGCAACCAGAAGTAGAACTAGAAGTCCAACAGCTTCAAGATGGTGACATCCTGCGCAAGTGGACGCTGTACACAGATGGTGCATCAAACATGAGGGGAACGGGACTAGGTGTTGTCCTAAAGTCGCCACAAGAGGACATCATACCCAATACCATTAGTTGTGATTTTAAAGCTACAAACAATGAAGCAGAATACGAGGCCTTAATCGTGGGCTTAACTGTGGCTCTAGATCTGAACATCAAAGTGATTCAGGTATATAGTGATTCACTGTTATTAGTTAATCATTTCAATGGTTCCTATGCAGCAAAAAATGCCAAGATGACAACTTATCTGGGCATCGTGAAAATTTTGGCAAGCGAATTCCAAATCTTTTCCTTAGAACAAATACCCCGAGAGGAGAACTCTTAAGCAGATGCATTGACCAATCTTGGATCATCTTTCAAAAGCTTATCTCAGACCAACATACCAATCATTCATGTCAACATCCCGGCTGTGGAAATGTTAGAACTCTTTAGCATAGATGACGACATCCTGGAAAACCCAGTAGCGACGTCTTGGACTTCTCTAATAATTAAATATCTTCAAGATGGCACCATCCCCGACGAAGAAAATAATGCTAAAGCATTCAGGGTAAAAATTTCAAGATATGTGTTAATAGATATTGTGCTCTTTAAGAAGTCTTTTGTAGGACCATATCTAAGATGTTTAGAAGCTGACAAAGCTAAGGAGGTTCTTAAGGAGGTGCACGAAGGGCTGTGTGGTAATTATTATGGGGGCAAAAGCTTGTACACGAAAGCACTGAGATTGGGTTACTACTGGCCAACAATGCGTCAAGATGCTGCCAACTTCGTCAAGAAGTGTGATTCCTGCCAGAGGCATGCCGACGTCTTGCACCAGCCCGCAGAGTTACTTAATCCTATTCTCTCCCCTTGGACGTTCATGACAGGGGGAATGGATATCGTGGGCAAATTTCCTAAAGCACCTGGAGGGAGAGTCTTGTTACTTGCAATGACGGATTACTTCTCGAAGTGGGTCGAGGCTGAAGCCTATGTTCAAGTTCGTGACAAAGAAGTCATCTTCATCATTAAAAAGAACATTTTCAGCAGATTTGGCATCCCGTCTGAGATAATATGTGACAACGGTTCCCAATTTATCAGCAAGAAGACTAAAAAATTTCTCACTAGATGGGGAGTCAAGATAGTTACATCCTCACCGGTACATCCTCAAGCTAACGGATAGGCCGAATCGAGTAACAAAATATCATCAACAACTTAAAGAAGAGGCTAGACCAAAATAAGGGAAGATGGGAAGAAGAGCCTCCATTTGTCATTTGGGCAGATAGAACGACGCCAAAGAATGCAACATGTCAAACTCCATATTCCTTGGTCTTTGGTGCAGAAGTCGTCATCCCTGCAGAAGTCGTCGTCCCTACTGCCAGATATGGGTTGTTAACACATGAGCAAAATGACACCAACCTGACTTATGATTTGGATACCATTGGAGAGTTAATGGATCTAGCAAAGGTCAGAATGACAGCATATCAACAGAAAATTGCTAAGTCCTATAACAAGAATGTCAGATTGAGGAAATTCCAAGTTGGTGATTTGGTTCTGCGTAAGGTATTTCAGAATACTAGAGAACTCAATGCGGGGAAATTGGCCCTTAAGTGGGAAGGACCGTATTTGATAGATGCTGAGGTAGGAAAATGATCATATTGGCTATCAACCTTAGATGGAGCAAGGGTCCCATGAAGCTGGAATGCCATCCACCTCAAATCCTACTTTATGTAGGTTTCAAAACGTCGGTTCCATATGAATAAAACCAAGGTACGAATTTCGTTGTTTTATTTCAATAAATGTATTTTCAATTCTGTTTATTGTTTGAACATTTATTGACTTAAGAATCGGAGGGGTGTTAGCCAAGCTAACACCCAACCCTAACGTGTTTTTGTTTTGCAAGAAAACACTAAGTATTCGAATAAATTGTGATGCTTCGAGATGTCAACATCATTACAGGAAGGTGTAAGTACGCCAATCCAATTCGTGACCCTTTTAGGTGCATTTTAATGTGATAAAATCGCACTAAGGGGCGTTTTGGTAAATTTCCGGTCCGTTCCGAGACTTCCGGAAACATATTATGAGTTTCTCGCGAAGGAAGTGTTTTTTAGTATTTTTCCCGGACAAAAGGACCTACAGGGAATTAACTGCTTTGGGCTTTTAAAGAATTAACTCGGAATGTTCCGTAGCGTGTTTGGCGCCGTAAATGATTACGGGCGTGACCAGTCGTACGACAGATTGAACCATGGAAAATTGATACAAAGAGTCGTACGACATATTAAAGCCTTATTTCTCAATCAGCTTTAAATAGGGATTTGGCTCATTTACAAAAGGGAGGACGGGGGATCTCACAGCTTCTCTCTCTAGACACTCTCTATCTCTCTCTAACCGGAAAACACCTCCCTCACTCTCCTCTCCCTCTCTAAACACAATTGACATTTCCGCTCCCTCAATCGTCTCCTTCACCTCAACCTAGCCTCGCCCTCTCCGGCCAAGACAACTACGGATTCTCTCCCTCACACCCAAACCAACCGACGACCCAATCTCACCAATCGCAACGATCGAGCTCTCCCTCTCTCCAAATCAACCGGCAACTTCCTCACCATCTTCTCTGGCCAAATCCACACCAAACCTCTCCCAGCCATGATGGCAACTTAATCCCTCTCAACCTTCACCAATCCAACCTCCCTCAACCCCAATTGAACGAAGACCTCACCAGAAACCCAACGACCGTCTTCTCTCCCTAAACCAACTTGCCGGTGACCTATTCCCCATCAATCCTCCGAGCGCTCTATTTCTCTATACCAAAATAACGACCACTCTCTCCAATCGTTCTTCTCAATTCTCCCCCAGATTGCCGAGGCTTCCCCTGTTTCCAGAGCCAAGTCCGTTTCACACATACACCTGCGTATTTGAAATTGCCAAGCTACTCAATCTGGAATCTGAGCTCGTTCCGTTCTGAAGATGATTGAAGGCTCTCTATACCGACGTGGTATAGAGAGTGTGGACTACGAGGGTAACGAATCTCTTCCCTCTCTATCTCTCTCATATTTGCCATTGTGTTTGTTTCATTCCAAACTGTTCCTCGGACTTGATAATTAGGCTCCATCCGCCTTCGATTATCAAGCCCAACTGCAATCTCTCTGTTTAATTAGCTTTGCTTGGTATCATTGATATTCATGATGTGATTTCGTGGGATTTGTTGCCTATTGACCAAGGGATTGTGGATCTCCCTATATCCATATCCCCTTGGTCAATCTATTGTGAATTCATTGATTTCTGAGTTGTTTGGGTGTTGTTGTTTGATCTAAATTGTTCTCTGTTGGATCTGTGCTCAAATTGTAAAGTATCTGCAAACGACAACGTTATGTCACGCGACACAACGGATCTAATCAGTCCTGTGTAGCGCGACATAACTAAGCCTATGCAGAGACTACTTTTTCAGTTATAATCCGTTTCCTCTGGTTTGCTTGCTGTTGAACTTGTTCATTTTATGTTGTAATGTGGTATTTTGTTCATTTGGTGTTGCTGCAGTGTGAGTTTTGTAAAACCTCTACAGAGTGCTTTGTTGTGTCACGCGACACCATTGATCCTTCAGATCCTGTGTCACGCAACACAATGAGTCCTCTGCAACAGGTTCAATTTCAGTTGTAAGTCCTGTTCTTCCACGTTGTAAAGTGGGATGTGGCCTCCCACGGTAAACGGTTCACAAGTTGTATTCCCTTTGTTGAGCAATAAAACAAAGCATTTCCATGCAGTTTATACATATTTTGTTACACACTTTGCACACACGTTTGGATGGTTTGAACATTGAACATAGAAAGACTCGTCTGCGGACGAGGCGTGTTGGGTGAACTCTCGGTTCTTCCCAACACGTAACTTGACCCCCCGAACCCATTTTCTCTTTCAAAAGGTTTTCAATGTTTTCTTAAAAACGGCATGGCGACTCCCTATTTTTATCTTATTTTTCGGCGAGCGTTCATTCAGAAGGTGACATCTTAAACTGATGAGTCAGGTATGAATTGACTTTCGAACAATTTATTTCCTTACTTTCTTTCCCTTAAGTAAATAAATATTTCCACAAAGTTTATTACTTTCTTATTTTCTTATTTGTTTCATCAATTAAAAGTGATATCAGTCAAGATGTCAAATACTCTTACCTTGTTGTCATTTTGCAAGATATTGTTCTTACAAATATCCAATGAAAGACATCCGCCTGAGACTGACCATCTCATCTAAGTTAAAGGTACTCAATCCCTTCAAAGGTTTAAAGAAATTACTTTCTTTTGTCTCATTAAGGTTTATACACCTCGCTTGGAGCGCACAATGTCAACCTTGATTGAGGTGTGGTATGGGCCCGTAGTTTTATATATACGAATTACCCATTTCCACTCAGTCAAAGTGTTTGACCATAAGATTTTCTACAATTAGGTAATGACATATACGTGTCATCTAAGAACAAACAGTTTTTGACATTAAACATGTCAACAAAGCAAAAGCAAGGATTTTTACATCCATCGCAAGGTGACAACATCTTTGAACATGTCGACCATCCATTACCATTTCCTAAAGTCTACCCCTACCAGAAAAAGCTTTCAAAAGTACCCAAATAAAAAACTATCTTACTTACCTTAGCAAAGTCTCAGTAAAACCTAAAGTGTTGAACCAACCCAACACTTGAGAAAGCAAATTGTTTTTGGCCCTTATGGACCGTTACAAACCCTACAAATTGTTTTACAAACCATTCCCGGGACACATCCTGTCAAAAACTATAGTTCATTGAAAAAACATTCTTAAACCTTCATGGGGTGGCTACTGCCGCTGGGGTTGCTTCTTCTTCCTGCACATCATCGTTCTTCGAGCCAGATGACACCTCTCCAACTTCTGTTATTTACCCAAAAATATTTTTCAGGATTGCACGTTGTTGCTCAACATCCCATTCAACGTGCTTCCCATCCAGAAATTCTTCCATCATCTGGACCTTTATCTCATCCATGCTTTTGGAAGCAACAACCATCAAATTATTCTTCAATTCTTCAAGTTCCTGCAGCTGAGTATCTTGAATAGATGACATCCCTTTCATCAGACTTTCAACCTCATTAGTCAAATCCTCCACCTTCTTTGTCAGTCCTTCATTTTCTGTAACGACCCTAAACCTAGGCACCAATTTCAGTGTTTTATTATATGCTTTTAAAATTAATGTTAACTTTATGTGTTCATTTATGTCTTTAATTTCTTATTTTAAGATAAGATGGTTGGGAAATAATTTTAGAACCTTAGGATTTGTTAGAGAAATTAAATAAAGCATCTTGGGGGAAAATAAAAATAGAAAATAAATAAAGTGTAAGATGAATTTAAAATGTGGGGAATAAAGAATTAGAATAGAGGGTTTAATTTGAATGGTTGGGAAGGCTTTGATTTATTTAGTGGGGGGGCCAATTCCCTCTTCATTCCAAATCCCTCCATGTGTCCAACCCTCCCCATTCATCCTCCACTCTCCCCACTTACACCCCTCATTCTTACTTCTCCCATCACTTTCTCTTTCACCTCCTCAATCATCAAAAGAACCCATGGAAGCTCTCTCCTCCACATCTCTCCTTTCAAGTCCCTAGCAAACTCAATCCTCCTCCATTTCCTAATCCGGGAGTACTTTTGTGATCGGGGCATCTAGGGGAGTTTAACAAGCTCAAGAAATCCATAATCCATCTCCTATTCCAAAGTGAGTTGTTATGACCTTCCTTCATTTATTTGCTCATGAACTATTTTATGTTGTTCTTGGTATTGTAATTGTTGTTTAATGTTTTGGAAGTCTTCTTGGAGTTGAGAAATGGGTTAATGACTTAAAATGATGTTGTGGTTCATGGAAGTTGATTGAGAGTGAAAGAAATGGGTGGAATTAAATTTAGAAGGTTAGAATTTAATTGTGGTAGTTATATGGGTGGAAAATCAAGTGGTGAATAATCTAGGATTATATCATTTTGGGTTTAAATGAGTTAGGATGAAGTTGTGAAGTTAGGAAAGCCCTTTTGGGTGTTCATAAAATTAAGAGAGATTGATGAAAGGGAAAAGAAATTAGGTGACAAGGGGTTAGAATTCTGGGCTAGGGCTGATTCGTCGCTTGGGCGGTCGCCCATGAGGGGCTTGAGCGGCCGCCCATGTGGCCAGTGTTTGGTGTGCCTTTCCTCCCTTCTTGGGCGGTCGCCCAAGTCTTCTTGAGCGGTCGCCCACCCCTCCAGCAAACCTTACCTCCTTTGAATTTCTCTTGGGCGATCGCCCAAGTGGCCATGGGCGGTCGCCCATGGCACCTGAACCTTCCCAGTTTCCGTTCTTGCTGATATTTACCAATAACCTCGTGACTTAGATCCCAACCATTATAAATTAGTAGAACCTAGTCCAACCCGGATATGAGTTAATCATTTTTAACCTAAGTTAAGTAGTATACCTTGACTAGGCCATGATGTCTTATTTGATCAAAATGGAACTGTTGGAAGTAGGTCTTGCACTTTTATGAATATTATTCAAGGTTGAGTAATGACTTCGTAAGAATTGTTTATGGTTTAGGGTGGCCTTACTTGCTCCCATACCTTGATGATTAGTTGAACGGCGTAGAGATTATAATCACACTATTGTGTTGGTTAGGAATATATATGTGTTACATCAATATATTGTATCCCAATTGTGGATTATTTGGTATATGGTTGTATGGTATCCCAGTTGTGGATTATTTGGCATGTTGCTTGTATTGTATCCCAATTGTGGATTATATGACATGTTGATTATATTGTATCCCGGTGTGGATTATGTGGTTATATGGATACCTTACTTGAATGTATATTCGTTAATGGTATTATGCATAGTGTATTACATGAACTGTTGCACTATAGTATTGATTTCACATGAGTATACATTACCATGTTGTTATGTTCTTATCCCCTTTGTGGATTTATTTCAAGTATCTATCATGTGCTTGAGCAGTATATATGATTAGGGGTATAATGGAATTCAATTAATTATTGATTTGTTCTATAAGTGATTGAAGGTTCATTATACTCGTGACTGCCTCCCTCACGTGAGAGTGGGGGTGCTAGCCGTATATTGAGCCAAAAGCCTTACATGCCGCTGCAATTTGGTGTACGGTGGAATGCTGTATGAAGCCAAGCTTCTGATAGCGCTGATAGTATATGATACTCTAAATTAGGGGTCATATATGTATCCTGTTTTCTTATATGGATCTCTGGGGTATGAGACCTATAAGCGGTGAATGTGCATGGGGGCAATTCACCAAAGAGTGGAGTTTTACTCCCATGTTGTACGACTTATTGTTCAGACGGGAAAGGTAAAATGAGGTAACGTAAGGTGTTTACCGCTTTCATAATGTGTTACGTGCTACCATGCTATGTGTTGCATCTTGTTTGGCATCTTGCTGCATTCATAATAGCTTGCTGAGATTTATTCTCACCCCTCTCCCTTTAATGTTTTAGATCCCGAGACAGGTGAACCGAACCAGTGTGGCCGGGGATATCATTGTGGACTTTTGCTTTTGGGACTTATCAGGATAGGTATATGAGTGGGTTGTCGGGAGTCACATTTAAGTTTTACTCTTTTACAAGTTGGAAGGAAAACTCTTTTATCAAACAATGTTAATTAGGATTTTCAATGTAATTAATCAAGTATGGTTATTAAAGTATTTGTTTAAATTCCTCCAATTGGAGATATTATTATTTGATTTTGTTTATGGAAAATTTAGAATTGGTTTTCTTGTAAAGGCAAATAAATGTTTTAAAAATCTAAGATGGGTTTTCATAGTTTGAGCTTCTCAAGCTCGGGACACGCGTTAGGTCCCGGGTTGGGGTGCTCACAGTTGGTATCAGAGCTTAGTTTAGAGGTCAAGGGTAGATGTCAAAACTAAGGGGAAATGTGTGGTAATTAACGCCGAGTGTTTAATGCAGGAGTTGGTTCTAATGGCCGGAAGTAATGATGATCAGCGAAAGGTTCTAGGAAATGAAGGAGATATGGGTATAGGTGGAATTCAGAATGAAGAGAGGATGAAATTATTCAGAATGTGTGTACATAATATGGAGACTAGAGGATCAGTTCCGAATCAACCTGAGGGATACCAAAGTGATGGATTAGAGAGATTTGTGAAGATGAACCCACCGAGCTTTAACGGAGATCCGAATCCGTTAAAGGCAGAAAAATGGTTAGCAGAAATGAATAGGATTTTTGAGGTTATAGAAAGTCCCAACGAAGAGAAAGTTAGGTATGCCGTTTTCAAGCTTGAAGGTCCAGCTGATCAGTGGTGGCAGATTTTGAAAGGAAATTGGGAGCGGGATCGTACGCCCCAGACTTGGGATAATTTCACCAAACAGTTCGAGGATTATTTTATTTCGATGGTTACAAGGGACAAGAAGAAGATCGAATTCTTAGGACTAGAACAAGGGGACATGACGGTGAATCAGTATTCAGTCAGGTTTGAGGAATTAGCTAAGTGTTGCCCTCATTTGGTACCGCATGAAGCGAGAAGAGTTCATAGGTTTATAAAAGGTTTGAGGATTGAGTTTAGGAAGAAATTAGTGATTGATAGCTTCACCAATTATCAGACAGTCATAGAGAGAGCTTATAAGGTCGAGAAGGACATTGAGGAAAATAGTGGAAGATCCAGAAGTGGGATTAGAAATAAACCAAAGTATCTAAGACAAGGATCCAAAATCACTAAAGGACAATCAAGGACTTCAACTTCAGGGAGTATGAGAGGAGGGTTTGTTGTAGCTTCTTCATCTAGGCCAAAATCCAAACAGTATGGGATGAATTGTAAATTTTGCAAGAGGATTGGACATACCGAAGATCAGTGTTGGAGTAAGCAAGGGAAATGCTTGAATTGTGGAAAAATGGGGCACTACAAGAAAAATTGTCCTGTGTTTCATCGGAGGTTAGCTTTCATCGGAGGTTAGCTTCAGGCAGCAGTCAGCAAAGTGGACGACAAAGAGGTGGTACCAAAAGAGATAACGAAGGGGAACAGAAAGAGAAGGTCTGTGGTCGAGTGTGTGCTTCGGGTCCAGAAGAAATAAATCCCTCAGAGGTCACTAGAGGTAAATTCCCTGTCTCAGAAGTAGGGGTCATATTTTATAGATCCTGTTGCATATCATTCATGTTTGGCATCACATTTTGCTTATATGTGACATACATTTCTTGAAAAATTGTTTTATTGTTAGAGGATTCTGCTCTTATGAGAGAATACCTCGAATCTCCTTTGATGTACCACGATGGTGATGTGGTTATGGCTGAGCATGTATTGCCAGTTGATTTGGTATGATTACCGATGTGTAATTATGAGATATACTTGACCTGGATGGTTAAGAAATTGTGGTGTATTGTAGACTATCATAAGAAGTGAGTCTCCTTTTCTATACCTAAATTGATTATATTGGTAGTTAAATCAAATAAACCTTTATATGATACTCTTGTTATGTAAGCATTAAAGATAGAAAGTTTTGGTTAAAAGTGTGAAGACTATTTAGTAGGTGTTAGACTTGCATAAGAAGTCAGTCTTTTCAAAGAGTTTATGTGCTAGTTTTGAGTAGATGGTAAATGTGTTTCCATCAGAGTATCTCATGTGTTGGTTCTAAGTATGATAAGCAGAATTCTAATCCTTATTTTGATGGCTTTAGGGTAATTAGAATTGATGATCTCTTTGTTAATTAAAGTTCCGGGAAGATCATGAAAATAATTTGAGAGTTGGGTTACTGATTCCTTGTGCGGAGTCCCTGTATGCAAAGTTTGGCTAGTATGAGTTGGCTCGAGAGGATTTCAAATTTTGGGTTCTATAGTCTTAAACTCGGATGTTACCATGGATCTTGTGAGGATTGAGTCCGTGATCTTTGAGTTGGCAAGTGCTACCGAAGAAATTTAAGAAATTCCTAAGAATTGTAAAGTCGTTGCTTTGGTTGACTCTAAAGGACGTATAAATGGTGTAGGATGTAATAAGGATGAATCATATTGATAGTGATGGAGAATAGGTTGGCTTTGGACCCGATCCTTACCTTACCTAGTGGATGTGAGGATCTTGTGAAATTTTAAGTGTGTATTAAAGGAAGATCAGGGTGTAGTGTTATGCAAAATGGGAAAGTGATAGTGTATGTTTCGAGGAAGTTAACTTAGATAGAGCAGAATTTTCCTATCCTTTTTCGAGAGTGGTTACAATTGTTGGTGTGATTTAAGTGGAATCTTATCTTTTGAAGTTCCCTTTTTGGGGTTAGTTACCTATCCTAAGAGTTGAAGGATTTAGTTAGTCGAAAGGAAGAGATTTGAAGACTATCCAAATCCTGGAAGAATAGGTTGTGTTTGTGTGACGGATTTCCCTTCAACTTGAGAAGTTTAATTAACCTTAGCGAGTTTGCGTATAATAGCAGTTATCATTCTAGCATTGAGATAAAACCGTATGAGGCGTGGTTCAGGAAGAAATTATCGATCTCCAATTTGTTGGGGTGAGGTTGGTGAAGCAAGGCCTAAGGTAATTTAGCGCCAAAGTTTGTTAATCCATTTGAAGTTTTAGAAAAGGTTGGTGATTTGATTTATAGACCGACTTGGAGCAGCTTATAGAGTATTTGAAGTTTTAAACGTAATATCGTAATGTATTTGGTAACATAAGTTGTAATACTTTTTATTTATTTATATTTTCTTTGAGGTCGTGAAAATTCGGGTTAGTGATAATTGTATGGTATTCTTGGAACATTAAGTTGTAATATCGTATTATTAATGAAATTAGAGATCTTGGAAAAGAATCATAACATTGAAGAGACTAATTGGGAATTGAAGTCCTAGAGTATTCGGGTTGTGAACATGTATAGTAGAATCGTGCCATTGAGAAATCTATTTGAAAATATTAAGTTAGAATGTGTGAAAGGTAACCTTTGCTATTTGATCCTTTAGGTAAGTGACAGTCAAATTCGGGACGATTTTTTTTTAAGGGGGAGTGAGTGTAACGACCCTAAACCTAGGCACCAATTTCAGTGTTTTATTATATGCTTTTAAAATTAATGTTAACTTTATGTGTTCATTTATGTCTTTAATTTCTTATTTTAAGATAAGATGGTTGGGAAATAATTTTAGAACCTTAGGATTTGTTAGAGAAATTAAATAAAGCATCTTGGGGGAAAATAAAAATAGAAAATAAATAAAGTGTAAGATGAATTTAAAATGTTGGGAATAAAGAATTAGAATAGAGGGTTTAATTTGAATGGTTGGGAAGGCTTTGATTTATTTAGTGGGGTGCCAATTCCCTCTTCATTCCAAATCCCTCCATGTGTCCAACCCTCCCCATTCATCCTCCACTCTCCCCACTTACACCCCTCATTCTTACTTCTCCCATCACTTTCTCTTTCACCTCCTCAATCATCAAAAGAACCCATGGAAGCTCTCTCCTCCACATCTCTCCTTTCAAGTCCCTAGCAAACTCAATCCTCCTCCATTTCCTAATCCGGGAGTACTTTTGTGATCGGGGCATCTAGGGGAGTTTAACAAGCTCAAGAAATCCATAATCCATCTCCTATTCCAAAGTGAGTTGTTATGACCTTCCTTCATTTATTTGGTCATGAACTATTTTATGTTGTTCTTGGTATTGTAATTGTTGTTTAATGTTTTGGAAGTCTTCTTGGAGTTGAGAAATGGGTTAATGACTTAAAATGATGTTGTGGTTCATGGAAGTTGATTGAGAGTGAAAGAAATGGGTGGAATTAAATTTAGAAGGTTAGAATTTAATTGTGGTAGTTATATGGGTGGAAAATCAAGTGGTGAATAACCTAGGATTATATCATTTTGGGTTTAAATGAGTTAGGATGAAGTTGTGAAGTTAGGAAAGCCCTTTTGGGTGTTCATAAAATTAAGAGAGATTGATGAAAGGGAAAAGAAATTAGGTGACAAGGGGTTAGAATTCTGGGCTAGGGCTAATTCGTCGCTTGGGCGGTCGCCCATGAGGGGCTTGAGCGGCCGCCCATGTGGCCAGTGTTTGGTGTGCCTTTCCTCCCTTCTTGGGCGGTCGCCCAAGTCATCTTGAGCGGTCGCCCACCCCTCCAGCAAACCTTACCTCCTTTGAATTTCTCTTGGGCGGTCGCCCAAGTGGCCATGGGCGGTCGCCCATGGCACCTGAACCTTCCTAGTTTCCGTTCTTGCTGATTTTTACCAATAACCTCGTGACTTGAATCCCAACCATTATAAATTAGTAGAACCTAGTCCAACCCGGATATGAATTAATCATTTTTAACCTAAGTTAAGTAGTATACCTTGACTAGGCCATGATGTCTTATTTGATCAAAATGGAACTGTTGGAAGTAGGTCTTGCACTTTTATGAATATTATTCAAGGTTGAGTAATGACTTCGTAAGAATGGTTTATGGTTTAGGGTGGCCTTACTTGCTCCCATACCTTGATGATTAGTTGAACGGCGTAGAGATTATAATCACACTATTGTGTTGGTTAGGAATATATATGTGTTACATCAATATATTGTATCCCAATTGTGGATTATTTGGTATATGATTGTATGGTATCCCAGTTGTGGATTATTTGGCATGTTGCTTGTATTGTATCCCAATTGTGGATTATATGACATGTTGATTATATTGTATCCTGGTGTGGATTATGTGGTTATATGGATACCTTACTTGAATGTATATTCGTTAATAGTATTATGCATAGTGTATTACATGAACTGTTGCACTATAGTATTGATTTCACATGAGTATACATTACCATGTTGTTATGTTCTTATCCCCTTTGTGGATTTATTTCAAGTATCTATCATGTGCTTGAACGAGTATATATGATTAGGGGGTATAATGGAATTCAATCAATTATTGATTTGTTCTATAAGTGATTGAAGGTTCATTATACCTGTGACCTGCCCCCTCTGTGGCCACAGAGTGGGGGTGCTAGCCGCTGTATTGAGCCAAAAGCCTTACATGCCGCTGCAATTTGGTGTACCGGTGGAATGCTCTGTATGAAGCCAAGCTTTACAGTAGCGCTGATAGTATATGATACTCTAAATTAGGGGTCATATATGTATCCTGTTTTCTTATATGGATCTCTGGGGTATGAGACCTATAAGCGGTGAATGTGCATGGGGGCAATTCACCAAAGAGTGGAGTTTTACTCCCACGTTGTACGACTTATTGTTCAGACGGGAAAGGTAAAATGAGGTAACGTAAGGTGTTTACCGCTTTCATAATGTGTTACGTGCTACCATGCTATGTGTTGTATCTTGTTTGGCATCTTGCTGCATTCATAATAGCTTGCTGAGATTTATTCTCACCCCTCTCCCTTTAATGTTTTAGATCCCGAGACAGGTGAACCGAACCAGTGAGGCCGAGGATATCATTGTGGGCTTTTGCTTTTGGGACTTATCAGGATAGGTATATGAGTGGGTTGTCGGGAGTCACATTTAAGTTTTACTCTTTTACAAGTTGGAAGGAAAACTCTTTTATCAAACAATGTTAATTAGGATTTTCAATGTAATTAATCAAGTATGGTTATTAAAGTATTTGTTTAAATTCATCCAAGTGGAGATATTATTATTTGATTTTGTTTATGGAAAATTTAGAATTGGTTTTCTTGTAAAGGCAAATAAATGTTTTAAAAATCTAAGATGGGTTTTCTTAGTTTGAGCTTCTCAAGCTCGGGACACGCGTTAGGTCCCGGGTTGGGGTGCTCACATTTTCCTTCTTCAATTCATCATTCATCATTCTCCTTCTTCAGTTCTTCATTCTCCCTCTTCAAACCTTCCTTCTCTTCTCTATAATGCTTCTTCGACTGCAGCATTTCTAGTATCAGCTTTCTGTTCTTTTCCTCCAAAGTGTTCATCCTAGTCTCTGCCGCTCCCAATCCCTATAAGATCAGTTAATCATCAGTAAATAGATGTCAGTTAAAAATTTCTAAAGATTCTATTTCCAAAAGACCAGACATACCACTGATGCCATGGTCACAATCTCCTTCTTGATCTCAGCCAAACCCATCTCTTCGTAGGCACCAACATCTACAATCTCCCTGGGATCACTCTTCCTCTTTTTCAGTCTAGCACCAACTGACGATGCTTCGACCTCCTTCTTTGGCACCATTGGAAGTTTGCTAGTCTGGGATTGCGCGACAAAGTTTTGCAGGTCCTTGAGAGAAAAGACATCAGCTGATTTCGACACTGTCCCCAGAAAATTGACATTCTAAGTATAAGATCTATCAAGATGCAGCAAAACTTAAAGAAATTAAAAAAAATACCAGTTGACATTTCTATAGAGGGCAGCGCCTCGAAATCTCTGAAGCTGTTCCCACTTCTTAGGGTTTGAAAGACCTTTCCTCTTCAGAAAGCTCCAACAAATTTCTCACTTTCTCCTCAATATCCGCAAAAGGGGGAAAAAGCTCTGCCCACTTGATAGCTGCAAAAGCAGAGAGAAGAAATTACGAATTCGATCATCTTCAAATCAAGAGAGCAGACTCACAAGCCTGTTCTCAAAGTCATCTACCACTTGCAAGCAACTTGGGGCTTGAGACAGCAAAGAGCCTTGGGCATAAAGCCATTACAACAGTCGACAGATTTCTAGTCGTTTGCCTCCTAGAGACACGACTCAAAGGAGAAGTAAGAATGAAGATTCTCAACAGACCTAGATGTGTTTACAAAAAGGTTACTCATCAAAATCCTACAACAATGAAGAAACAGTACAGCCTTGCTGACTAGCAACAAATTCTGCATAAACCTGATTTGGTCCCAACTTGTCAAACACAAGTTCACTCATACAGTTCACCCATCTCAAATATAAACCCATACACATGTCCCTACATGTCCATATACCATATACTCATACATAAACTCACCATCAAAATGACCGACCGGCCATTTACACGAACAGACGTGAGCACCACAACGTAAGTCCAGTCAAACAACTAAAATCTGAAAAATCTACTTGGAATCTTTATGTGCTGACAGGTACATAAAGGTAAGAATCATTCGGGTCCATCCGAGACCATCATGCATATATCCTTGCATTACAGGGGCCGACAGAATCTCCACCACAACCGAAAACTTCAAGTCCGTGACCTCGGCAACAACTTCAAAGTCTGTGACGGCAGCAAACTTCAAGTCCGTGACCTCGGCAACAACTTCAAAGTCTGTGACGGCAGCAAACTTCAAGTCCATGACCTCGGCAACATCCTCAAAGTCTGTGACGGCAGCAAACTTCAAGTCCGTGACCTCGGCAACAACTTCAAAGTCTGTGACGGCAGTAAACTTCAAGACTGTGACCTCAGCATCAACAAGAGTCTGTGACGGCAGCAACGACAACAAAGTCCGTGACCTCGACAACAATGGCAACGTCAGTAACCTCGGGTGGCGCACTTCAACAACTTCATCAACAAACCGGTATCTTCAGAATTGGGTTAAGTCCTTGATTCCTCAGTATGATTTTACCTTTTCAAAAAAAAAAAAAATCCCTCTTTGATTTCCAAAAATTCTTTTCAAAATACCTAAAATAGCCTTTTTAGTGTTTTGGAGTCGAACTACGTTTGGTCTGATTCTCTCTTAGAGATACGTAAGCAGCCGTGCGGCACGACCATCCCAATGTTCAGAATGATGTCTTTCTATCGACTACATGACTTCTTTCATAAGACCTGTCGCCGAGGGGCTCTGTAGACACCCCATTCTGAACCAATAATTCATGATTACACTACTCTTCGTCTCTCTTTTATGTTTTGATGAAAGCATCTCAGTTTCATCATGTTTAGTTAAGTTTCTAACTAACCTCGTTAGTTTTGGACCTAACTGACTAACGGAATAAACTGAAGAGGACAAAATAGTCAAATGACTAGTTATCTCGCACGGAATAGCGTGTCTCGCGCGAGATAACCCCTCGACAGGATGTGCAGAATCACTCTCCTTCTCCGTTTTAAACTCTTTTCTTGATAAAATCTTATCTGATCCGGTTCTCCAATCACAATTGAGTTCTGGAACCTTCCCAAGGTGTTTGATCTCATCCCTAACACCTCTCCAACACCTATAAATACCTGATGACTTTCAGTATTTCAAAAAAAAAAGAGTTTTAGATTGAAAGGTCCCTGATCGACGATCAAAAACACACAACACACACAATTTGTTGGTTTCTTTCCACAAAAAACTCCTTCAAATCACTCACAAATAACTCCAAAATTCGTCCATCAACCACGTTGATTGATGAACATCGAGGCTCAAGCCTAAAATCAAGGCGAAGCTCTGCCCGAATCGCTTCTCGATCGATAAGACATCTTAGAACCACGTTCTATAAATCAAATACTCCCTAAACAAGGTAAACTCCTATATTTTTCCTCTTCTTCTTCTCAATCTCTCTATTGACTTTTAGAGTGGTGTAATCTCATCAAAAGGATTAGCCTAGAGTCCCTTCAATCCATGAAGGTGATCTCGAAGCATACAATCCGACATTCCTAATCAAGAAATTGATTAGGGTTTTCTTGTTCTTTTATTGTTATATTAAAAAGATTGATAATACTCAATTGGCAAGACCGATCTTCGGATCGGGTGGAATGGATGCTCCTCGACCTTCCCATTTCATAAATTAACCCCCGAACCCTCAAATCTCTTTAAAATCAAAAAGGTTTTTCTTATTGTTTTCCTAAATAAATAATAAGTGGCGACTCTAAGATGTTAAAAATTTGCGCATCGCTACACCAACCTCTATCATTTATAGCCACCTTGGCAAATAAAGGTTTTTTCCCAGACCTCGTTTTCATGAGATACAGTGTAGAACCAAAGGTTTGAAGTTCATAAACTGAGGGTATCTCACTCAAGCCTATATTTAACCCAAATTCTCTGTTCACCCTCAAAGCACAAGCAAAAATCCGCCAAATCATAGGCATTGCTTGTATGAAGGCCAGTTTAGTTTTTTTTGGAAAAACTTAGTAATCAACAATGGAAAGGGAAAAGAAAAACCAAGAGAAAAGAGGTACTCATAGAAACAGATCCATTTAGGAGAGACAAAATCAGCCTTAACGAAGACGTCAAAAGAAAGAAAACAAGCAAATTCGGGAAAACAGTTACGATTTTTTAAAGACTCGATTTGGACATTGTTAAAGACGCAGAATTCTTCGTCGGGCTTGACTATTAAACCCTCACAAGCAAATTCCCTATCTTTGCCAGGACTCAAGGGGTTTTTTGGCGCAATTTCACTTTTTGATTTGGACCACTTAGGTTTACCCATACTGAAAAATGGAAAAGAGAAAAGTGAGAGAAAAATTACCTCGGATTTTCACCGCCGTGAAGCAAGAAAGAAGAAGGAGAAGATGTAAGAAGAATGAGATAAGAAGTAGGAAAAGGGCTCAATTAATAAACCCTAAACCGCCCATTATCCTCGAAGATAGCGCACATTCATTGCCTAGGACTCTACCTCTCTCGCACGTCTTGTCAAGTTAATTAACCGTCAGAATTCAAAGCATGTAAAACTTATCCTTTTATCTTCCATAAAAGGACAAGTTTAGGGGCAATTGTTATGGGCAAAATTCTACACGGTGACATCTTGAAGATATTTAGCATGTCAACGAATTGAGCCCTACAGTTAAGGTAAATAAATTACTTTAATTATTTATCAATAATTGTATCTCTTATACAAGGTAAAAATGAAGACGTGGAAACGTGCCTATTATGGACTTTCTTCAACAGGTATAAGACCGAGTCAAGGATCAGAGATATGCATTCCGAGATTTGAGGAGGGTTTGTTTTATTTGTTATCTTAGTTGTTATTTTCTTATAAAAAGGACTATGAGCCGAAACACAAACACACACTGTTCACGCATACTCTTGTACTTCGCCATAGCTCCACCATCTCTTCGAATCCAATAAATCAATACTATTGTTATAGGGTGTTTTTTACTATATAATTTGCAAATTTGAAGTCTAGCCACTAATAAAGTGTTGTCCTTGCATTCATGTCTGACTGACTCAAGAAGTATTTTCTTCTATTTTATATCTATAGGAGCACGCTTATTTGTATGATGGTTATTGGACTGTGATCCAAAGATAATCCACAGAGAAGTTAAGGCAGCTGTATTTTCTTTGATGAATGCCAAGAGGCTGTTGTTGGTGACTCTGAATTTATTCTTGATTCAGGATTGTTTAAAAAATATGCTGTTAGTGTGTACATATGTCTATATGGTAAGTGTTTGTGTTGTATCTTGATCATGTTGCATTCAACATTGTTAGAGATATTATTCTACATTGGGAATTGACAAACCTTACTTATGACATATAAAGATCCTGGGCCACTCCCCTTAACACCAATTGGTTTTAAGGTGGAACCTCAGACTTTAAAATGGTATCAGAGCAGATCCTTATACAAGTGCAGGCCCAACGGCCCACGATGTTATTCCGCGTATATTATCTCACATTGGAAATTGACAAACCTTACTTATGACATATTAAGATCCTGGACCACTCCCCTTAACACCAATTGGTTTTAAGGTAGAACCTCAGACTTTAAGAAACATTCAAGAAATATGCTGAAACAAATTAAATTTTTGTTGTAATGTACTTGAACTTGATGTAATGTAAAACAACTTGTGGAGTGAATGTGAATTGGGGGGGGGGGTGGGTGGGTGGGGGTGAAGCTGGATTTTTTTTTTTAAAATAAACATTAACAACGTTTTATAAAATCGTTGTTATAGGGTTTTCACAATGTTTATTGAAAACGTTGTAGGAGGTTTATTACAACGTTTACTATAAATGTTGTAAACAATATGATAACAAACATTGTGTTTTTCTTCTATACAATGTTTTAAAACCGTTGTAATAATTTTTCACAACGTTTACCACAACAGTGGTTAAAAAAATCAAAAAAATAGAAACCCCTATTCAACAACGATTTTTACAACATTTTTAAAAAGTTGTCGTAAACTAACGACCTATTACAACGTTACATAAACTACGTTTTCAAAAACGTTGTAGAATGTCTATAACAACGTTTAAAATCCGTTGTGAATGGGCCTTTTTGTTGTAGTGATAATCTTCAATTATCAAGAAAGAAAACTAAGTTGTCTAAGGAACCTACAGACGACGGTAATTAAGGAAGAACGGCACTTCGTCCCAACATTCGAGCCACTGAGCATAAGATCTCATTCTTTAAAACCCATTTTTCTTAAATCTTAGATTTTTTTTTTTTTAAGATTTTGACATATTTTTGGGGTTTGTGAGTTACATCCCAATGTAACTGATCTATATTACAATAGGGAAAGGCCGTAACCGCCGAGACAAAGAACGGCCAGGATTGATTCTCAAAATCTAGATCGAACGGCCTAAATTCCCCCTCCCTCAACCGTTTTTAACTTCCCACTCCACACCTCCACAAACCGCTATACAGTTTTTTATATATGGAGAACTACCGTCTTCTTCCTCTTTCACTAGAAACTGATGTATAAGGTTTATATATGGGGGTTTGAATGTAGTATGTATGATGGGTGGCGGCTTTCAACCCAAGATAACAGTTAATCTGCAACATAATACTTCCTTCCTGCCAGGCTTACGACCTCAAGGTTTTGATAACCCTGCAGCACCCATTTCTTCTCCCTTGACACAGCTTCTTCTTCCCCCCCCCCTTTTCTGAGTTACTGGAAATTTTGTATGTTGTTTACCATCCTCTCTTTGTTTTTGTTTATTTGTTTTTTATAAATGTTGTGTACATTACATGATGTATTTTCTGAGGAATTGAAGTTTTTGTTTGGTGGGAAGTCATAATGTGATAAAGCGATTGATGATTTTGACTTAATTTCGGGTTTGTGGAGCTTTCTATATAGCACCCACATTTTTCGCATAAGTTTTTGTTTTCGTTTCATTTATGGTGAATCGCTCAGTTGATGTCATATTGGAATTCCTTAAAAGGAACAAGTTTGCTTAGAGCCGAGGCCGCATTGCACAAATTGAACTCAATAACCGTCCGGATTTAAATGGATTCCTAGAAAACCTCACTCTCAAGGAAAAGGACCCGGAAACTTCTTTGGAAGAAGGGAATGGGCCAAAACCCAATGTGGGTGGAATTGCAGGGAGGAGTTCTAGAAAACCTCACTCTCAAGATCTGCCTTCTCCATAACTCATAAGGTTCTAGGGCTACTACAGATTTCTACATACCTTGAAGATGCTTCAGGAAGGCCAATTTTGAAGATGGATTGGCGGCCAGGCCATTGATGGAGTTTCCGAAAGACCGCCTTTAATTGGGATTTGTAGAAGATAACGGCATTGAAGAGGATTCCATTTGACGGAGAAGACCGACCTAAGAGAGTTAATTGATTTGTTTAGAAGTAACCATTAATTATTTTATTACTAAAATTTAATTAAATTTTTTTAGCAATGAGTGGGTAGTTTTTTTTTTAATGAGTGGGTAGGCCAGGATTGACGTTCGGAAAATTAATCGGACGGTTAGAACTCTTTCCCGTTCCAACCGTGTTTTAACTTCCCCACTACTCCTTAACTCCCCCACTACTCCATATTAAGCCTTTTCTAAGCCATTCATAGTCAATATTTTGATTCATGAAATAAAAATAAATTTTATTTAAATGAAGTAGCATTTCATATGAGATTAAATCATCTATAAATATATATTAAAGGCTGATATATATCAAAGGGTGAGTATTCGGTGATTTTTTTTAATGAATGTAACTATTAAAATTAGCATTTCCTTTGTGAAATTGGTAGATTAGATTTTTTTTCTACTCAGGTAAAAACTCCATAACCAACAAAAATATCTATCATTATTGCTATAATATCAATAGGAATATTTTTACTACATTGTTTTTTTATTAATTTGTTTTTATTATTATTATTTACTTATTGATCTCATAACCATCAATATCAATATAGTTTGAATTTTATTTTTTATTATTTATTGTTCATGATTTTTTTTTACTTTTTGTTGTAATAATAAATAAAAACTAAGTTTGAATTACTTTTTTGGAACATGATATTTTTTTACTATCACGACGATTTCAATTAAAGAAGGGAAAAATAAATTTAGTGTAACCGCAATTAGATAGGCGTTTCTCCGTGCCCTTGGCACGGGGGTTAGTACTAGTCATGTTACATATGGTAGTCTTTTTTTTAATAGAAATTCAAAAAAGATTAAGGCTTCTTAAATTATTTAACGCTAGATATTTCTCTGCAATATGCAAATTTATGTATACTTAATATATGTGGTTTGGTGATTTGGTCTCGCAATTTTAAGTTTTGCAATTTGATCCAAATTGGCTTAATTCGATTTTGTCCAATTCAATATTTATACCCCGGCCCTACGATTTATAGCAATTCAAGTCCAAATTCCAACGCAATAAAAGGGACATCACAAAAAAAAAAAAAAAAAAAAAAAAAAAAAAAAAACCAACTAATATTTTGGTATTGAACCATAGGCCGATTTCCAATGTATTTTTTTTGAGTAGGTCTGCTGAGAAACACGTTTTTCCATAATTATGGAGAAACGCGTTTTTAATAAATGTAAGCCTATATGTTTGATAACCAAGAAAATTTTCGGATATCGCTTCGAAAGGGTTCGGATATCCGGAAGCTTTGGAACGGATATTCAAGCCTTTGGGCGGATATCCTAAAAATAGATTTGAAGCCAAATCCAAGGCCAAGACCAGAAATTGCTTATTGAAGGTTTCGATATCCGTAAACCTTCAATGTATATCCGAAACCATCAATGAATATCCAAACATTTTGAAAGTTTCTGGATATCATTTGAAGGTTTCTGATATCACTTTCATGCCTTCACGGATATCGCTTTCAAAGTATCCCGAACCTTTGGCGATATCCGTAAGAATCATGGGACAAGGTCATGGCCAATACAAAAAGTTTCTGGATATCCTTTCAAAAGGTTCTGGATACCCGTAACCCGTTTCTCCATAACTTATGAAGAAACGCGTTTCTCCCTAGATTTTACGATTTTTTTTAGATTAAGAGATGTATCATTGATATTTGAGATGAGTCTCCGACATCCATGGAGCGTCATCTTTTTTCTTATTATAAATGCAATTGATTTTGTCGTTTGCTAAAAAAAAAACAAATAGTTAACTAAGTTTACATAATTTTTTTTAATATATACACATTTCTACTGTCTTATTAAGCAACAAACACATTTCTACTTTAAAAATAATTCACATTCCTCTAACATTAAGAAAATTAAAAATTAAAGTTATAATCATTATTAAAACATTAATAATTCTGAATTAAATTATGGACAGTTTCAAGAATAATGGCAAATCGGCAGGACGTGTGGCACATGAGTTTAATGGTTTTATGCAAGAATCGAGTCGTGATTTGCACTCCTTACACGAGAGATAGAGCATCTAACAAGGTGATTGTATTTATACCATGCAAGTTTTGCTTTTCTTTTTCATAGGGGAAAACCCATTCAATGGGATAAATCTATACTAGCAAAGAATTCCTTTCCTTTTAACTGGTGCAACACCATGTTTTTGCCGCAGCGATGTAGCAATAAAAATCTAACAACAAAATGTAAAAACACAATTACACGATATAAAAATTGGACAAAGAAATGTAAAAAAAATAAGATTTTTTACATTCGTATAAGATTTACAAAGCACTACTTAATATTTTACATTCGTTCAAATTATTTTACGTTGTTGTTGGATGTTATGGCTCGATGTCCTGGCAAAGGGCTCGATATGCTATGACTCGTTTTCTACATGGCTGGATCGACTGCAGGCGAGGCGGGCGCCCCACCTAGGGTGAGGCGGGCGCTTGGGAGGCAGGAGATAGGGGCCGTGGAAACTTGGCTTGAGGCGGGCGCCTAGAGTAGGCCGGGGCGGGCGCCTCGGTGGCCGAAGGTATGGCCGAGGCATGTCAAGTTTGAGGTGGGCGCCTGGGGCCATCCGAGGCGGGCGCCTCGCGGCGACGGGTCATATTGGGCTGACGGGCTTCTTTGTATAGTCTTCTAGTTTTGGCTAGGGTTTTGTGTCTAATATATATAGATGGTAACCCTGTGTAAACTTGTACAGATTATTGCACATAATACAAAAGAGGCAAGGTTCAACCCCAAATCGAATTCCATCTCTTTCTCTTTCGATTTCTCATTGCTTGATTGCTTGTGTGTTCTTGGTTATTGTCTATTTGCTTCCGCTGCATTGCACAACAGTTGTGTTATACAATTTTCACATTTATTATCAAGTTTTTATCGCTGAATAGCTGCAACAAACGCAACGCTATAGCAATTCCACATCCTTCTTTTTCTATATGAGATTGACCTATTTTTCCCAATTTAACACACTAACTTTGAGTTATCATATTTTTATCATTCAAGCTTTAAATTTTAAATCAGATAAATAAAAATACCATTTTTGATATTCTCACAATAAAACATGAATCTATTATAATCGCTGCCAAATGACAAATTTCCAACAGATAATAGCTAAAATTTTAACATTCAACAAATTAAACAGCACTCTCGCATACAAAAACAAAATAAAAGAAAAATAATATTTCAAGAAATTAAACAGCAGTCTCAAATACAAAAAAAAAAAAAAAAAAAAAAAAAAGTAAGCTACGTCACCTTACCAACTTATTACACACTGCACACATACGCTTCCAATACTCTTTTGATTATTCACATTCACACACACTCGATACCTTTGATACTTTAGTTGTTGCCTTTTTTAACTTCCAAGTATTAGACTCCACACCCTTAAATGTTTTTCGCCTTTGATTCATCAAACTGATCACTAAGTTGAACAACCGTATCAAGATTTATATCATAGAACATCTTCTTGAAACTGTCCATGTGAGAGACCCTCAATCTCAATGCAACGGTAACTGACTCGATCTCACTCCGACCGGGTAAAATGAAACACTTCCCGTCCAAATTTATGCTGCCCGGCCCCATATAAATTTCATTTCCGAATCCAAAATTGGTTCCATTAAGTGGTATCCCTAGCCAACTTACGATATCAATATTCGGGTTCCCTACGAAAGACCCTTGGGTTGACCCGACCATGTGATAAGTCCTTATTTGGGTTAGATCGGGTTGGATAGACGTTAGTGCGAGAGTTAACTTCACGTTATCTTCCGTTACCATTTCTATAGCTTCCCTTATCTTGCTTGCAGCATAAGTTAATGGCGTTGTTATCAGCTCCCCTGAAGTAGTTGAGGCAAAGGTCCTATAGTAGGCATTGCCAAAGTACCATTTTGGTAATATTGATGACATGCATTTTCGAAAATTAACGGGAATTGCTAATTTTGTTGGTTGTTCACGACAATGCCTGCGTGCCTTGGATGCACATCGCCATATGTGTCCAGCTACTGCCTCATATGCGCTATAAGGTCGAACATTAGAGGGTCGGTGTTCGTTAGCCATGTCCTTTAGTTTAAGGACATCGGCTGCGCTTAAGTGTAGCATGGCTACATTTGTTTTCTTTCTTCGCTCGTCAAAATCGTTGCATGTACCCACCAAGAGGGGTAACGGATCGTACCTGTTGGACTTGCAATGCGGATAATCGATCTTCGTGGAACCGATTAAGATTGACCTATCGAGAAATGGGGGATTCAACAAGGACTCACCGCGGGCTATTCTAGCCCACTCTGACACGAAATGAGATGCAGATGTGCCATCGACCATGGTATGTGAGATAGCCGTGCCAAGGCTAATCCCACCACAGCTTAACCTAGTCAGTTGCACCAACACAATTGGTTGTTGGTGCAACGGAACACTAGGGTCCACAGGCGGGACAAGGGAACGAAGTTCCCTAGTAGGAGCAAAGTCCTTAAAATCCTCAATCTTTGCATCCGACTCGGCCTCAAAGAACATAGCCCCGGCCGAGTTGCACTCAAGACAGACACGACCACCATCGTCTGTCAAGTGCAAGCGACCGGCAAGAGGGTAGAAGTGGACTAACACTTCACTAAGAGAGTCTTTTAGGGTTTGACAAGCTAATGGGAATGAAAAGAAAGGGTCCGACGGCCTATAGAAATAGATTATGGGTGCATGAGTTGTGGGCTTGTCTTGATCACAATCAGAAAGGGATGCATGTAGATTAGGAGTTGGTTTTGCTGGCTTAACCATTGAAGAACTCTTCAAGGTGATGACCATTTTAGTGTTTATATATATGGTTGTGTGTGTGTGTATAAGGATAGAATTGGGATGAGAGAGAAAGGCTGTGAGCAATGATTATACCTATGTTATGCATCATATATATAGATAAATGAAGAGCATAGCAAACAATTTGAACAGTTGCTTTTGCAGTGTGGTTTGGTTGTAGACGGTTTCAAAATTTTCACATTCCCGTATACCTCATATACTTGGTTGTAGTCTCTAGATAATTTTTGATCTCAATTACAAATATCAAAAAGGGAAAGATGTGGCAAAAACCCCACCCTATAACCACACTAAAGAGAAAATACGCAGGAACTACTTTTATATTAAGTTATATTGTTGTTGTCAACTACCCATAATATATACTCCCTCCGTCCCACCGGAGTGTGAATTTTTGGTCAACTTTGACTAACTTTGACCAATAATTTAAATAAATAATAATGATCCTAATAAAAATTTAAAAATTTGTTATTGTATCACGCTTAATAATATTAACAATAACATTTTTTGGATTTTTATTAGGATCATTAAAATTTTTTTAAATTATTGGTCAAAGTTGACCAAAAATCCACACTCCGCTGGAACGGAGGGAGTATAATATACGTTTACTTCTTTAGTCTCAATTTTATGTTCCTGATTCAACTTTGGGCGAAATTAAAAAAAAAATATATATATGAAAGAGTAAATGCTCTTATATCTTTTTTTTAAATCTTTGTGAATCTAATGTCTAAATTAATTTGTATATTTTATATAAATAGATTAGAAAATATTTTGTAAATATAGAATTAGTTGACTAACAGCTAACTATTATGTTTAGATATGTTTTGTATTTTCTTAGGTATCTTAGTCAAGGAAGGGAAGGACTATTGGATTGATAAATAAAGAAAAATCCTTTTAAATAAGGAAAATATTGAATGAGTCCTTTTTGAAAAAGGATTGTTCTCCCTATAAAATGGAGTCGACCATCTCATTATACAATACGGATTTTCAGAGAGATACGGAGCATATAGAATTTCTTGAGTGTTTTCTTTGTTTCTTGATACTTCAAGATTGTTTTTCGTGTTTGATTATTCTTAGATTAGAACATCTTTTGATCTTTTCGTAAGATAATTTTCTTTTCATTTTAATCGTTTACTTTGCAACTTTTTCTCTAATAAGGTTGTAGTTTTATAAAAAAGGTTTCCAGTAAGAAGTATTTGCTGATGTTTTAATTATTATGATGCATTTAATTATGTTTGTTTGAGTTATTCTATTGTCAAAGTTGTTTAGACAGTTGTACTGACACTTGTGTGAACAACTGTACGCACAAGTCACCGAATAAGTGTTCACAGTGCTATATACAATTCTTTCAAAATATTGTGAATATAAAAGTAAAATATGAGAAAAATTTGGTAGAAAATAGTAAGTGGGTTGTTAGTGTTAGTATAACGAGTGGATGTCATTGTCCACTTTAAAAAATAAAGCAACTAAAAATCTTAAACAATTAATGATAGATTAAAAAGAAAAATAGGAACCTTAAATAAAATAAGGATACAAAGAGTATTTATTTTCTTTTTATATTGTATGCCCTTGAACAAATGTTACTTCTTTTTTTGTGTATGCACCATAACAAATACTGTATTACTATCTCAAAATGTTAATAATAATTCATTTATTATTTTCTATCCAAATTTTTTATTCCTACTTTATTTTTCATAATACTTGTAACATCTTATTTTTTCATTAATCTTCGCATATCATTTGTTTAATTTTTGTGGGACATATAGATTATAGAATAATATGCAAAAAAAGAAAAAAGAGGACCACATAATTCATTCAGTTAATTAATGTAGCCACCCAGCAAGTTGTATTGTCGGTGTAAATTATATGGTACTGCACATTTATTGTGTTAGCGACCTGCAAATAAAATCCTTTCTTGAGGATATAAATTCCAGTTGTCAGCATCTTCTGTTCTAGCATCTTCTGTTCTGTGAAGACTCGAAAATTTTAAATTTTTTTTAATATTATTTTAATTAGAAAAATAAATAAAATAATACTCCTTATTTAGTTGAATTTGGATTTAATTAGGTGGATCAAGTAAATTATTTAATCAAGTGGACTAAATTGTGGGCTAATGAGGTTAAAGGGCCCAAGGAGGTTAAAGCCTAGCTATAAATAATAAAACCTCCTCATTATTTTCCATAATCATTCTTTTAAAAAAAAAAAAAAATTCTAAAAACCCTAGAGAGAGAGGGGGGCGGCGGCTGGACTGAATAGGAGGGAAGAACAGCCGGATTTTGGTCTTCTTTGGCCAATATTTCTTCATCATAATCAAGGTAAGATGATACCCTAAACCCTAGTTTTTATTTCATTCAATTCGGAATTAAATTGAATTAGATATGAATTTTTGAAATTCTAAAACTATTTTAATTCTAGGTTTGGTCATTCTTAAATTTTTAATGGTTTAATCTTAGAGTTAATGAATAAATTAAGGGTTTGAATAATGGGAAATTGAAGGTTATAATGAAGTAATCATAACCCTAGTTCATCTTGATTTAGATTTAAATCTAACACAATTAATATGATTAAAAGTGTTTGATTAAAAAAATGTGAATTTGTTGAAGTCCCATGTATCCCACATCAACTTGGAGAATAAAAATGATCCACTATATAAGGTTGGTTAACCTCACCCCTTAACAAGGCCTTTTAAGGGAATGAGGACCCAATTCTAACATGGTATCAGAGCTGGCCCAAGTTGATGTTGGGCTTAAGTTAACCCGTGTTGGGTGTCCGTGTTGGGTTTGAAGTCCACGTGTAGTGCCAAGTTACCGGCCTACACGTGAGGGGGCGTGTTGAAGTCCCATGTATCCCACATCAACTTGGAGAATAAAAATGATCCACTATATAAGGTTGGTTAACCTCAACTTGGAGAATATGGTGGAGCGACATGGATCGGACCGAGTGAAACGGATCTAGACCGATGGAGCGGACCGAGTTTGCAAGAAAATACTTGTTTCCTAATGTTAGCTTCGTATTTTAGGAAGACTCCTTAATTAAGTAGGAAAGTAGAATACATAGCTAAAATAGAATCCTAGTCAAAGAAGGATTATTATGTATATATAGGATTGTATCTCCTATTAGAATTAGGACTCTAAAAGTAGTATAAATAGGTGTTTAGGACAATTGTAAAAGATGAGAGTGAAATAATATAGAAATCATAATCCGTCTCTCTCTCCCTTTATTCTAATATGGTATCAGAGCTAAGATCCATAGAAGGACTTCTCCGCCAAAACCCTAGCGGCAAAACCCTAAGCCGCCCCAAACCAAATCTTTCTGCTCTAGCTTTTTTTCTTTTGTAATTAAACCCCCCTCGGCTCAAATTTTTCCCCTTCAAATTTTTTTTTTCTTTCTTAAATTTTTTTATCTTTAATGTCTCCTCCATGATTACCCAATTCGCTTCCGCAACGAATTCCTAAAACCTAGGGTTCCGATTGTTGCTTTATCCCTTTGATTATACCAACTTCACTATCCCTTGAAAAAAAAAAATATTAAAAAAAATTGAGTGTCGTTCACTATAAAAACATTGATTGAGTGTCGTTCACTATAAAAACGATAATCGAGTGTCGTCCACTATAAAAACGATAATCGAGTGTCGTTCACTATAAAAACGATGATTGAGTGTCGTCCACTATAAAAACGATGATTGAGTGTCGTTCACTATAAAAACGATAATCGAGTGTCGTCCACTATAAAAACGATAATCGAGTGTCGTCCACTATAAAAACGATGATTGAGTGTCGTTCACTATAAAAACGATAATCGAGTGTCGTCCACTATAAAAATGATAATCGAGTGTCGTCCACTATAAAAACGATGATTGAGTGTCGTTCACTATAAAAACGATGATCGAGTGTCGTTCACTCTAAAAAGGGAGATTGAAGAAAAAGAAGATATGTGCGAGCACAAATTGTGCACAGAATTGAAGAAAGAAAACCTGATGACTCTTCAGATATTGGAACAAATTTTTGTTGTTGTTGAAAAAAAAAAAAAGACGAACCCGAGGTTGCTTGAACTGCAACACGAAAAAGGAAGAACTTGACGCAGATGTCGCATGTCGAAGTGAAAGAATTTTTTTTTAAAACGTTTTAATTTTTATTTGGCAAGTTGGGTATCTACGTTGTAGATCCTCCAACTTGAGGGGGGGAGTTGGAGAATATGGTGGAGCGACATGGATCGGACCGAGTGAAACGGATCTAGACCGATGGAGCGGACCGAGTTTGCAAGAAAATACTTGTTTCCTAATGTTAGCTTCGTATTTTAGGAAGACTCCTTAATTAAGTAGGAAAGTAGAATACATAGCTAAAATAGAATCCTAGTCAAAGAAGGATTATTATGTATATATAGGATTGTATCTCCTATTAGAATTAGGACTCTAAAAGTAGTATAAATAGGTGTTTAGGACAATTGTAAAAGATGAGAGTGAAATAATATAGAAATCATAATCTTACTCCTCTCCACATTTTAACAGAATTAAATGAGTTGTTTAATGTTTGGGAAATAAAAAGAAGAACAAAAACAAGGTTTTTGAAACACCTAGGGTTCGGCCGATTGGTCTAGATGGATTTGGGGTGTGTCTCTATTTAGGTGTTAGGCTTTTGATATATTTTGTATAAAAACAGTTAGTTTTCAAACTGAAAAAGGGACTAAACTGCAATGTTTACAAAGCTGAAGGGATTAAATTCTGATTTCCAGTTAAGTTATTCACTGAACAGTTAACTAAGGGACTGAACTGAAAAGTCCAAAGTTCTTAGGGACTGTTCTGTAAATTTTAAAAGTTGAGGGACTGTTTTGAAATTATTTAAAAGTTGAGGGACTGTTTTGCATTTTTTCAAAAGTTGAGGGACTATTTTGCAATTTTTCAAAAGTTGAGGGGCTGTTTTGTAATTTTTCAAAAGTTGAGGGACTTCTTTGTAAATTTTATAAAGTTAAAGGACTTTGTTGAAATTAAGATACCTAAAGGAACCTTTTGAAATTAAAGAGAAGCCCAAAGACTTTAAAGGAGTTATATCAAAGGGAAAGAAGAAAAAATAACACTTTAGTATTAAAAAGAATATTAAAAGACTTAAGTTCCTAAAATAGTAGGGTTCGAAATTGAAAGCTTCCGAAGAAGGAAATTTTTCAAATAAAGAAGGTTACCCAAAAGAGAAGAGGGACCGTAATTAGGAAGCTATCAAGGAATTAAACTTTCATGGAAATGAATGAACCTAAGTGTCCTCTTGAGGAAAAATCTATAAGAAGAAAGTTTCTAAAATTAAGAAACTACTAAATTAGAAAAGTTTCTAAAAATAGAAAGTTAGTTAACCAGTTAAGGTGAGTCTAAGAGTAACTCATAGGTTAAATAAAGAAAGGAAGTATAGGTACATAAGAAGTAATAAACGATTACTTGTGCCTAAGTTATGTTATTCCGTGATTGTAGATTTCGCGTAAAGGCGTTGCTTAAGGAAGGAAAGCAAGGCTAAGGTAAGGGATTATACATCTTTAAGTTAATTGATTTCGCTCCGTTTCATTGTTTAGGCTTCCGCATATTTCTTGGCGATGTACGTTCCTTTGATACGTAAAAGCTGACCGCGCGTCAGTATTTGTTTTGACTCCCTCGGTTACCGTTATTTGCTAATCTTTTGTTATTCGTTTGCTATATCGTCCTTTTATTTTCGTAAATACAGAATTTTGTTGTTATTGTCAAAGTTTGTATTCTGTATAAAAAATGAGTTTTATATGATGTGATTTTTGTTCCATTAATGATCACTAAGTTAGACAACCTGCTTCGGCGGGGTATATTTGATATTTGGCCTTCGGACAAACTTAGTTCACCGCTTCAATGTAGGAGTGGTGGAGTGTTCCGAATACACTTTTTAGGACTCTGCGGAGTCAACCTTTGTGCTCCTTGTGGGCTTTTGTTCCCTTTATGGGATTTTGGTTTGATAAGGTCAGTGGACCACTTATGTGATCATGATGTCTGTGAATGATTTGATTATCTACAGCTGGTATGGGACAGTTGTAGATGATTAGATCATTCGAGTCAACTTTGTTCAGCTTATCAGTCCTTTGAATTTCTTATAATCTGTGAGTGGTTTAGTTAGTTAAAGCTGATATGGGACAGTTTTAATTAAGTAAATTAATCGAGTCAATTTGAATCGATTTCGACATCATTTGGAACTCCAAAACATTTATTAACTCAGTTTGTGAAACCATTGAGATTTTGAAAGATATGTGATTTGAGAATTTGTTAAATAATGATTTCGAATTTGTACTTCGTTATGTCTTCGATTGTTATTTGAAAATTGTATCGTTTGATATTCTTTCAGGTCAACTCCTCCTTAGTAACCGGAGGGGTTGTATATGAACTTACTGGGCATTGTTCGCTCACCCTTTCATACTCTTTTTCTTCCAGATTTCATATAGGAAGAAGGTGAAACGGTCCGGGAGCACTTCGTAAGGAGTTCAAGGATCGTTCTAGTTTATTCATTTTTAGACTCTTTAGTTAGTTATTTTAGTTATTTGAAAGTTTGTAAGACTTTAAAAATTGTGTTGAGCTAGTGGATTGTAATAGCCGTTGAAATTATTACCGTTGTCCGCATTTAAGTTATATTTCAAATTGTGGTTAGTGTTTGAATTATGGTTTTAGTAGCCGTTGGAGGTTATTTTATTATCAATTAAGTATTATTATTGTTTGTGAAATTTGGGATCGTTACAGTTGGTATCAGAGCTTTGGCTTTAGATCCTTGAGAGATAGAATGTATGAGGATAAGTTTGATTTGAGCTTTAGATATTTGGGAGTTTAGGATTTGTGAGAATAAGTTTGATCTGAGTCTTAGGTTTGATCACAGTGTCATTTTTGGAGTATTTAGTGTAGATTGATATGATAAGATTAGTTGCTTCATCGGATTATGAAAGTTTAGAGGACTAAACTTCTTTTAAGGGGGTAAGAATGTAAAGACCCGAAAATTTTAAATTTTTTTTAGTATTATTTTAATTAGAAAAATAAATAAAATAATACTCCTTATTTAGTTGGATTTGGATTTAATTGGGTGGACCAAGTAAATTATTTAATCAAGTGGGCTAAGTTGTGGGCTAATGAGGTTAAAGGGCCCAAGGAGGTTAAAGCCTAGCTATAAATAATAAAACCTCCTCATTATTTTCCATAATCATTCTTTTAAAAAAAAAAAAAATTCTAAAAACCCTAGAGAGAGAGGGGGGCGGCGGCTGGACTGAATAGGAGGGAAGAACAGCCGGATTTTGGTCTTCTTTGGCCAATATTTCTTCATCATAATCAAGGTAAGATGATACCCTAAACCCTAGTTTTTATTTCATTCAATTCGGAATTAAATTGAATTAGATATGAATTTTTGAAATTCTAAAACTATTTTAATTCTAGGTTTGGTCATTCTTAGATTTTTAATGGTTTAATCTTAGAGTTAATGAATAAATTAAGGGTTTGAATAATGGGAAATTGAAGGTTATAATGAAGTAATCATAACCCTAGTTCATCTTGATTTAGATTTAAATCTAACACAATTCATATGATTAAAAGTGTTTGATTAAAGAATATGTGAATTAAATGAGTTGTTTAATGTTTGGGAAATAAAAAGAAGAACAAAAACAAGGTTTTTGAAACACCTAGGGTTCGGCCGATTGGTCTAGATGGATTTGGGGTGTGTCTCTATTTAGGTGTTAGGCTTTTGGTATATTTTGTATAAAAACAGTTAGTTTTCAAACTGAAAAAGGGACCAAACTGCAATGTTTACAAAGCTGAAGGGATTAAATTCTGATTTCCAGTTAAGTTATTCACTGAACAGTTAACTAAGAGACTGAACTGAAAAGTCCAAAGTTCTTAGGGACTGTTCTGTAAATTTTAAAAGTTGAGGGACTGTTTTGAAATTATTTAAAAGTTGAGGGACTGTTTTGAAATTTTTCAAAAGTTGAGGGACTTTTTTGCAATTTTCAAAAGTTGAGGGGCTGTTTTGTAATTTTTCAAAAGTTGAGGGACTTCTTTGTAAATTTTATAAAGTTAAAGGACTTTGTTGAAATTAAGATACCTAAAGGAACCTTTTGAAATTAAGGAGAAGCCCAAAGACTTTAAAGGAGTTATATCAAAGGGAAAGAAGAAAAAATAACACTTTAGTATTAAAAAGAATATTAAAAGACTTAAGTTCCTAAAATAGTAGGGTTCGAAATTGAAAGCTTTCGAAGAAGGAAACTTTTCAAATAAAGAAGGTTACCCAAAAGAGAAGAGGGACCGTAATTAGGAAAGCTATCAAGGAATTAGACTTTCATGGAAAGGAATGAACCTAAGTGTCCTCTTGAGGAAAAATCTATAAGAAGAAAGTTTCTAAAATTAAGAAACTACTAAATTAGGAAAGTTCCTAAAAATAGAAAGTTAGTTAACCAGTTAAGGTGAGTCTAAGAGTAACTCATAGGTTAAATAAAGAAAGGAAGTATAGGTACATAAGAAGTAATAAACGATTACTTGTGCCTAAGTTATGTTATTCCGTGATTGTAGATTTCGCGTAAAGGCGTTGCTTAAGGAAGGAAAGCAAGGCTAAGGTAAGGGATTATACATCTTTAAGTTAATTGATTTCGCTCCGTTTCATTGTTTAGGCTTCCTCATATTTCTTGGCGATGTACGTTCCTTTGATACGTAAAAGCTGACCGCGCGTCAGTATTTGTTTTGACTCCCTCGGTTACCGTTATTTGCTAATCTTTTGTTATTCGTTTGCTATATCGTCCTTTTGTTTTCGTAAATACAGAATTTTGTTGTTATTGTGAAAGTTTGTATTCTGTATAAAAAATGAGTTTTTATATGATGTGATTTTTGTTCCATTAATGATCACTAAGTTAGACAACCTGCTTCGGCGGGGTATATTTGATATTTGGCCTTCGGGCAAACTTAGTTCACCGCTTCAATGTAGGAGTGGTGGAGTGTTCCGGATACACTTTTTAGGACTCTGCGGAGTCAACCTTTGTACTCCTTGTGGACTTTTGTTCCCTTTATGGAATTTTGGTTTGATAAGGTTAGTGGACCACTTATGTGATCATGATGTCTGTGAATGATTTGATTATCTACAGCTGGTATGGGACAGTTGTAGATGATTAGATCATTCGAGTCAACTTTGTTCAGCTTATCAGTCCTTTGAATTTCTTATAATCTGTGAGTGGTTTAGTTAGTTAAAGCTGGTATGGGACAATTTTAATTAAGTAAATAATTCGAGTCAATTTGAATCGATTTCGTCATCATTTGAAACTCCAAAACATTTATTAACTCAGTTTGTGAAACCATTGAGATTTTGAAAGACATGTGATTTGAGAATTTGTTAAATAATGATTTCGAATTTGTACTTCGTTATGTCTTCGATTGTTATTTGAAAATTGTATCGTTTGATATTCTTTCAGGTCAACTCCTCCTTAGTAACCGGAGGGGTTGTATATGAACTTACTGGGCATTGTTCGCTCACCCTTTCATACTCTTTTTCTTCCAGATTTCATATAGGAGGAAGGTGAAACGGTTCGGGAGCACTTCGTAAGGAGTTCAAAGATCGTTCTAGTTTATTCATTTTTAGACTCTTTAGTTAGTTATTTTAGTTATTTGAAAGTTTGTAAGACTTTAAAGATTGTGTTGAGCTAGTGGATTGTACTAACCGTTGAAATTATTACCGTTGTCCGCATTTAAGTTATATTTCAAATTGTGGTTAGTGTTTGAATTATGATTTTAATAGCCGTTGGAGGTTATTTTATTATCAATTAAGTATTATTATTGTTTGTGAAATTTGGGATCGTTACATCTTCGCTGGGGTCATCTTTATGTCCTATCTTTTTCTATCTTTATTCTATTTATGTTTCATTTCTCAATCATGCATACGAGGACGGAGTAATACTATATCTCCGGCCAAAATAATTGATAAAAATATTTTAAATTTGCTTTTTTTATCAAGAGTAAATTAAAAAATCGAGAGCAGCTAGCCTGTTTTTTTGTCTAAACTTGAGTAGTTAATGTCTATTTTTTAATATTCTCGAGGTTTTATTTATTAATCCCCTATTTCGAAATGAAAATCTCATTTACCATATTTACTTGTTTCTTAATTTCAAAACCGTTAAATTAAAGAGCAAGTTTTGGAAGAAACTAGTTTCTCCATAAATTATAAAAAGTCCACTTTTTTTCTACTTGCAAGTAGTTAGCGAATATTTAGGAACAGTTTATAAAACAGGACTTTCTATAACTTAAGGAGAAACTAGTTTTCCCCAAATTCTTGTGTAAATTAAAATCATTAAACAATCGTCCAAGATTTTTAAAGAATGTTGAGGTATGGGCTTCAACAAATATATTTTAGCAACTTCGGAAATAGATCGTTTAGGAAAGTATGTTGCATTATATATAAATATTTTGAAAAGTATATTATTATATAGTTTTAACATAATAAGGCTCCGTTTGTTTCACCGTAAAACATTTTCCGGAAAATGTTTTCCGGAAAATTACCTGTTTTATGATGTTTGGTTAGCCCCCGGAAAATGTTTTCCGAAAAATAACTCGTTTTTCGCTGTTTGGTTGCCTAAGTAAAACGTTTTCCGGAAAACATTTTACGCCCTTCCTAAGTAAAACGACCTACTGACCTTGTCCTAAGTAAAACATTTTCCGAAAAATGGAGGCCTTAATGTACAACTCATATTACGCCCGGTACAACCACCCACCTGCCTACCCCACCCCCCCCCCCAAATTTTTTTTTTTTAATTTTTTTGTAATCGCCCCCCCACCCCCCCACTCACCCCACCCACCCCCCACCCCCCAATTTTTTTTTTTTTTGTAATCGCCCCCTACCCCCACCCCACCCCCCCCCCCCAATTTTTTTTTGTAATCGCCCCTACCCTGCCTACCCCACCCCTCTTCCCCCCACCCCCAAAAAAAGTTTTTTTTTTTTTTTTTTTTTTTTCGTAATCCCCCACTGCCTACCCCACCCACCCACCCACCCCAAAAATTTTTTTATTTTGGAGGGTAGGGGGCGATTACAAAAAAAAAATTTGGGGGGGTGAAAAAAAATTTGGGGGGTGGGGGTAGGTGGGGTGAAGTGGCGAGGGAAGGGGTCGATTACAAAAAAAAAATTTTTTTTGGGGGTGGGGGTGAGGGGGTGGGGTAGGCCGAGGGTAGGGCGATTACAAAAAAAAAATTTTTTTTGGGGGGGGGTGGGGGTGGGGGGCGATTACAAAAAAAATAAATTTTTTTTTTTTGGGGGTGGGGTGGGTGGGGGTGGAGTAGGCGAGGGTAGGGGCGGGCGATTACAAAAAAAAAAAAATTTTTTTTTGGGGGGGGGGGGTGGGGGTGGGTGGGGGGGGTTGGGTGGGGGGTAGGGGGGCGATTACAAAAAAAAAAATTGGGGGGTGGGTGGGGGGTGGGTGGGGTAGGTCACCTTGTGAAATATGAGTCGTTTTACCAAACACCCGAAAACATTTTACACCCTTCCTCCGTAAAATATTTTACGCTCTACCTCCGTAAAACATTTTACAGGAAAACATTTTACAGGAAAACATTTTCCAGAAAACGTTTTTCGGAAAATGTTTTACGTCGAAACAAACGGAGCCTAAGTAAACTGAATTTTGGATGTAGTACGTTATACCGATGTGTTAATAATTTCAAATTGATTCATACATGACTTATGGATATCATACTAAGTTGGACCTTTATATAAGACAAAGAATTTTGGGGAGAAATCTCAACGTGAGTTTCTCTTTCACATGAATTTCATATATATACATCTTTATATAGAGTCTTACATTTCTATATAATTGATTTGATATGCACATAATAAGAAGAGATATATACATTCCTAACTAAATGATATACATTACTACTGAATGATATTCATTCCTAGACTATTTGGAAAGGGAAATTATATCACTAGAATTAAGGAGTGATTTACTGTTCAATGGAGGGAGAGACACAGGCTATTCAATGGGAGACACAGGCTGTTCAATGGAGGGATAGACACACGGTTTCACACCCCCCCGCAAGCAAAGCGGCACATGGTGGAGCTGCAGCTTGGACGAAAGAATGTGGAGACGTGATTGAGCTAACCCTTTAGTGAAAATGTCGGCAAGCTTATCAATGGTGGAAATTTGATGGAGGTGAAGGAACCCCCGTTGGTAAAGCTCTCTAACAAAGTGATGATCAATTTCAATATGTCTTGTGCGAGCATGAAATACGGGATTTCTTGACATGTGTAAAGCTGACACATTGTCACAAAATAGTCTTGGAGGTGAGAGATACAGTCCAAGTTATCGAAATAAATAAGAGAACCAACGAAGTTCTACAGCTGTGGTTGCCAAGGCTCTATACTCAGCTTCACTACTTGATCTAGCAACAGTAGTTTGTTTCTTGGCTGTCCACGCAACGAGATTGGGACCAATAAAGATGCAAGCTCCGGTAGTAGAACGGCGGTTATCAACAGAACCTGCCCAGTCGGAGTCAGAGTAAGCAGTGAGGGAGAGATCAGTAGACCGGTTGAAACGAAGGCACAAAGTGTTAGTTCCTTTAACGTAGCGAAGAATCCGCTTCACAGCCTCAAGATGTGAGGTACGCGGAGAGTGCATATGTTGGCAAACTTGGTTCACAGCGAAGGCAATGTCAGGGGGTGTTAATGTGAGATATTGTAAGCATCCTACCATACTTCGGTAAGTGGTCGCATCTTGTAGAGGATCGCCATCCATGGCAGAAAGATGAGAGCCACAAACAAGAGGATTCGAGACGGGTTTACATCCATCCATATTAAACTTGCGAAGAAGATCCGAGGCATACTTGGCTTGGCTAAGTGAAAGAGTATCCGAGGAGCGAAGTGTCTCAATGCCTAGGAAGTAGCCCAAATCACCAAGCTTTCGACTATCAAATGTGGTACAAATCTGGTCAATAACACGAGTGACATCCGAGGGAGAAGAATCGGTGATAATAAAATCATCCACGTAGACCAAAATGGCAATGAGTGATGAACCTGAATGTCGAATAAATAGGGAGCTATCGGCTTTACTGTTGAAAAAACCGATGGAGATATGATGATCATGCAGACGTTGGAACCAAGCCCGGGGGGATTGCTTTAGGCCATATATAGCTCGGTGTAAGCGGCACACATGCTCGGGAAAATTTGGGTGCTTAAATCCCGGAGGTTGAGCCATGTATACCTCTTCTTGAAGATGACCATTCAAAAAGGCATTTCGGACGTCTAACTGTTGCAACGGCCAAGATCAAGAGTGAGTAATTGCTAGGATTGTACGAATTGTTGGGGGCTTAACTATGGGACTAAAATTTTCATCGTAATCAACCCCCTCCTGTTGTGTATATCCTTGTGCTACTAATCGGGCTTTGTGTCGTTCAACGGATCCATCGGCTCGCCGTTTGATCTTATAGATCCATTTACTACCCACCACATTCATGGACGAAGAACGCGGAACAAGAGTCCAAGTACTATTTCTGTTCATGGCAGAGAGTTCATCTAGCATTGCTTGATTCCAATGTGAATGTGGAGCAGCCTATTTAAATGTCTTCGGTTCAAAATCTGGAGAAGCGACCGTGGCAGCAGACAAAGCATGAGGGAGGGGATGCCTGGATGTTTTTGCTGCAAGGTCGGCAACATATATAGGTTTAAATATCCCAACCTTGGCCCGAGTAAGCATTGGGTGCTTGTTGTTGGGTTGGTGCGGCGATGGTCCTGAGGAGGGAGAGTCAGGGCTGCATACAACTGGGCTGAAGATAGACTGGCTATTAGGCCCCGAACAAGACTGACGGCTGGAGCTAGGCGCTGGAGAAGAGACCAGTTCAGATGGGCCGTGTGGCTCAATAGAGGAAGCAGGAAGAGAGCTTGTTGTGCCTGTGTACTGATTTTCAAGAGGGACTGGTGGATCATCAACAGAATTAACTGGACCAGTAGCATAAGTGAGTTGTGGTGATGCTGTTGAGTCCAATGAAGCTTGTGTGCCTGTGGAAAAGTTTTGAGCCATAGGAAACACAGTTTCGTCAAAAATAACAGCCTTTAAATATAGAGACGTCCAGTGGTGCAATCAAGGCAACGATACCCTTTTCAAAAGTTATCGTATCCAAGGAAGACACACGGAGTAGACGTGGGCATTAATTTGTGACGATTATATGGGACAAGATGGGGAAAACATAAGCAACCGAAGGTTTTGAGAACTAAGTAATCCGGAGTCCGTTTGAGTAATTTTTGGAACGGAGAAATGTAACCAAGAAGTCTCATTGGGAGGCGATTAATGAGGTACACCGTGGTGTTAAAAGCCTCAAGCCAATATTTTTGAGGGACCCCGGATTGAGCTAGAAGACATAATCCCATTTCTTCTATGTGTCTATGCTTTCTCTCGAAAGTACCATTCTATTGGAGAGTATAAGGACAAGTAGATTGATGTTTAATGCCATAGGTTTTAAGGAAAACATCAAAATCTCGATTTATGAACTCACCCCCTCCATCCGTTTGGATTGTTTTGATAGTGTGAATCTCACCAATTTTTCGGCTTAGTTGATTTTCTATTTGAGTTTTAAACATAGAAAATACATTTAACACATCCAATTTTCAAATTAGAGGATATAACCAAATAAAACGTGAAAAACCATCTACAATACTTAAATAATAGCGAAATCCACTTATTGAAGGTTCGGGGGACGGACCCCACACATCTAAATGTAAAATGGCCAAAGGCTCAACAGAATGAAAATTACGATAATGAAACGGAAGATTACATGATTTTCCAAGAGGACAAACATGACAAATATTATTAATTTTCGAAGAACCTAAAATAGGAATAGAAACACGATTGAGAAGAGACTTGAAAACTTGAGACGACGGATGGCCAAGATGAGCATGCCAAGTTGAAGTGGATGCACGCTCACCAATAAGTGCCAGAGGGTTGATCCGAGAAGAAGGGTCAAACCGGAGAGTGTTTAGGCCATCGGTACTACTGCTAGTAAGTATGGTCTGCTTCGTGATATTGTCCTTCAAACGAAACCCACAACCATTAAATTCAAAAAAGCAGTTATTATCATTATAAAATCGACGAATAGATAATAATGATTTATGCATGTTAGGAACACATAAAACATTACGAAGAAAAAAAGTACGAATTTTATGAGAAAATTTTGATTGACCAAAATGAGAGATAGGGATTCGAGTACCATTAGAAACTGTAACGGAATCACTACCTGAATATGGAGTGACATGGGTGAGGCCCTCGGGAGACGAGGTCATGTGGTTTGTGGCCCCAGAATCCAGAACATAGGACGGAGTCATGGCTTGAGCACCCGAGAAGGACGGGTATTCTAGGTTATAAGGTGGATGGGCCATTTGAGATGGGTAATGAGGGTTATAGCTGCAGAGTGCATAATTGCCACGGTCTAGGCAATGTTGGGCAGTGTGGTCTGGTTTGGAACATAGTTGGCAAGCAGTGTGAGACACATGGGTAAAGGGATCGGGAGGGTTATAAGTGAAATTTGGTTTAGGAGATGAGTGTGGTACTTTACCGAATTGGGGAGGAAATTGAAAACCCGTTGTAGGCAGGGGTAAAATTCCACGCCCTCTTCCCTTCTGACTATTCCCATGATTCTGCGATGCTTGTTTTCCTCCACGATTCTTCAGGTTTCCTTGACCCTTACCCGGAGATGGACTGCCGTCGGTGTTATTGAAAGAGATTTTATGGTGCTGACTATTGGTGCCGGCTGTGAGCGTACTCGTGGGGTGTAAGGCTGTTGTGGAAAACCTAGATTGAAGTTCTTCCTCTTGTAAGAGCAAATCTTGAAGATCATCAAGGGAGGTTGTTGGGCGATTATTTTGAGAAGTGATGAACTCCTTGAAAGAATGTCCCAATCCGGCTACAATTCTTTGCTGTAAATCATCGTCAAAAACAATTTCGCCAGCTTTGGCCAAGGCATCGGAAAGGGAGGTAGCTTTGAGGAAATAATCATCAATGGTGGTGTCGGGATGCTTGGATAGAGCATTCAAATCTGTTTTGAGTTTTTGAATGTGTACCCTTGACCGCCCACTAAACCATTTTTCAAGGAGTGACCAGGCTGCCGGAGCTGAGTCACACGGATTGACCCGTGACTGAATCTTGGCCGAGACAGTAGCCTTAATCCAGCCAAGGACCAGACTCGAGGCTTGAAGGAAATGATCTCGACTGGGATTGAGCGATCCATCTACCAGTCTGAGGGGTGGTAGAGTGGTGTCTGTCACAGCCGAGGTTAATCTATAGGTAGTGAGTACCGTATAGAATAGAGATCTCCAGTTCAAGTAATTGTCATTTGTGAGATGACAATGTCCTAGGTATGACTGGATATTAAGGTTAGAGGGAGAGTTTGAGTAGCAGCAGAAGAAGGTGACGAAGAGGTAGAATCAGTGTCGTTTGCCATGGCTCCGTTCACCAGGATCGTGATACCATATAAGACAAAGAATTTTGGGGAGAAATCTCAACGTGAGTTTCTCTTTCACATGAATTTCATATATATACATCTTTACATAGAGTCCTACCTTTCTATACAATTTATTTGATATGCACAGAATAAGGAGAGATATATACATTACTAACTAAATGATATACATTCCTACTGAATGATATTCATTCCTAGACTATATGGAAAGGGAAATTCTATCACTAGAATTAAGGAGTGATTTGCTGTTCAATGGAGGGAGAGACACAGGCTGTTCAATGGGAGACACAGGATGTTCAATGGAGGGATAGACACACGATTTCACACTTTAAACTAGAGCCGTCAATTTGGGATCGTCATGTTGGGATGACCCATCCTGTCATATAAATTGGACGGAATGTGATTAGTATATTCTAATCATGTTTAAAAGTGGGCCTAGTCGGGACATTCCAATTGGAACGCACGAAAAGGAGAGGCAGGACGGCACACCCAACATTAATTTTTTTTTTTTCATTATTATTTTTAAACCCCAAGCACAAATGCCAATTGCCAAATCCTTTTAAAAAAATTGCAGGCTTTAACTTTAACCAAGGGCGATAGAGTACTGCCTTGTAGACAATGAGTTACCAACGGTTAAAGGCCAAAAGCCTCAAAGGCAATCACTAAATCCTAATTACATTTCTTCTCTTTCCTCTCTCTCTCTCTCTCTCTCTCTCTCTCTCTCTCTCTCTCTCTCTCTCTCTCTCTCTCTCTCTCTCTCTCTCTCTCTCTCTCTCTCTCTCTCTCTCTCTCTCTCTCTCTCTCTCTCTCTCTCTCTCTCTCTCTCTCTCTCTCTCTCTCTCTCTCTCTCTCTCTCTCTCTCTCTCTCTCTCATGGAGAAGTTATAAGGATAACCATATTGATAATGTGTTGGATTTGATTTATTTCTTATTATTTATATTGGTATAATGACTTAATTGTTGCATTAACATTCTCCCAATCCATTGATATCTTTTCTCTTTTCGTTCAATTTTAATTTCTCACGTTTACTTGCATAAATGTCTCTTGTGATCACTTCTTCTTGTCCCGCATTGTCCCATTTGACCCGCGTAGCGAGGTAGATTTAGGACGGGACGGGGAATTTCAGGCCCGCGAAGAATTCGGAACATCCCGTCCCGTCCCGCGTTGTTGCGAGATATAATAGTTTCGTCTCGTCCCTTCCCGTTATCCCAAATTGACGACTCTACTTCTTTAAGATAATTCATTTGTCTCGTAAGTGTCCAATTTTTATTTTTGGTACATTTTCAAATAATAATTTTTTACCTATTATAAGTAATATAAAAACAACTAAAGCATACTCCCTCCATCCCAGCCCACTGTAAATTAAAAAAAATGGCACACCAATTAAGGAATATTATTAAGATAATGAAAATGTGTGGTAGAAAATGAAGAGAGAGAATGAGTGGAGTAAATAGTAGATTGGTTGAATAAATTGTGTGGTGGAGAATGAGTGGAGTTAATGAGTGGGTGGGGTAGGGAGAATATAAAATATTAAAGAACATTCCATTTATGACAGTTTACACTGAGCTGGGACGGACCAAAAGGGAAATAAATTTACACTGGGCTGGGGCGGAGGGAGTATTTGTTTTTTAAAAGCGATGAAGCTAATGAAATATCATCTTCAAATACAAGCATCAATATTGATGTTTGGTCCAAAAGGAATACTCCCTCCGTCCCATACTTACGTGCACACTTTTTATTTTGGGTGTCCCAAATCTACGTGTACATTTTTTAAAATGGAAAGGAATTTTTACTATTTCCTCCACTCATTCTCTCTCCTACATTATTTTAATACTCACAACACCATTATAATTTACTATTTCCTCCACTCATTCTCTCTCCTATTTTATTTCAAACTCACAACACTTTCAATATAATACTCTCTCCTTAATTTACGTGAAAAGTCAAACTAGACACCAAGGTCTGGGACGGAGGGAGTATGTTAAAAGGAATATGTGACGTTACAATTTAAGTGAAGATCCACTATTATTAGTTTGAATTAGCTGTATAAAAGAAATCATTAAAGAATAAAGATTAAGTGTTTGATGTTATCAAACACAACTTTAATCCCCAAATTAATAATTATAACAAACTACTTCCCTCGTTTCTAGTGGTGGACCTAGAGCATTTTTTAAGGGGTGCACAAATACACTATAAAACTTTGTATGCAAAAAATAATGTCTAATATGAGACTCGAATCAACAACCTTCAGCTCAAAGTGTTGCATCTTAACCACTAAATCCCACACATTATTTGATTAAGGGGGGTTCGCTACCACCCATTTAGCTTGCCTTGTGTCCGCCCCTCTCGTCTCGAAATATGTCACAATTGACAAGTTAATATTATTAAGATTTTTGTTATTTCCTTAAATGCTCCATCTATTTATATGTGGTGTGGTATATTCTTACGAAAACAAATAACTAGAGATTTCTCTGAGCACTAGAGGAGAAGAGAAAGGCGGATAAAGGCCAGAATTCATGCCCGTAGAAAGAGGGCGAGGACAAACAAAGAAAGGGTAAAGCCAAAGAAATTAATCCGGCACCCATACCAATTGACATGCTTAATTTCCATTCCACGAAGGTGGAGCTCAAGACGAGCAGAAAGGCCAAAAAGTTGGCCCCCATTGAGGGAGGATATATTGATAGGGGAATTGAAGAAAAGATAGACCGAGAGGTCATATATTTCATGGCCGCGCTGCCCAAAGCTTGGGCCAACCCCCCAGCCATTGTAATAGACTCCCTGCTGTAAGTACCCCAATCTTGATCACCCTCTTCCGAGCACATGGGAAACACCGCAGACTCACAAACGCAGTCTCGAAGACCTCTGACACTCAAAATCCTCAAAAACCCCCAAGCCAAACCAAGGGAGGAACCTTTCTGGGATAAAAAGGGATAAAAGGACCTTTTGGGAATTATTCAGAAATCAGAAAAGCAAATAAGGTCCGTACGGACCTCTTTGCTTCAATGATTACTAAATCCCCTTAAAGTCCAACTTATTCCCTCAAATCCCGAAAGTGATCATTACCCCCCTACATGGTTGGTCCGTACGGACCTTATTGCATGCTAAGATGGTCCGTACGGACCTTATTGCACCCAGACATAATCATTCCAAAATCTTCTTAATTTCCACAGATTTCCTCAAATCGAGGAAAACCAAAAAATTGGATTACCTAAGAGGTCCGTACGGACCTCTTTGCACATTTTCCTACACTATAAATAGAGGGCTCCCCCTCCCTCATTTCACACACCTCCCTCTTCTCTTCTCTCCCTAAGCCTTCTGGCTCCCTCTCTAAGACCCCTCGGGGCACTCCCGGTCCCTTTCGGTTCCCTCCGGGGCCTTTCGAGATCCCTCGCGGTGCTCCGAAGCCCTACCGAGCGCTCCCGCGACGCTTCGAGGCCTTGCCTGGTCTTTCCCGAGGCATCCCGGCCCTTTTCGAGCCAAACCGACGATTCTGAGGCACGCCGAACCTCTGCCCGAATCCAACTGACGATTCCAACGCATGCCGAACCTCTGCCCGAATCCAACCGACGATTCCGACGCACGCCGAACCTCTGCCCGAATCCAACCGACGATTCCAATGCACGCCGAACCTCTGCCCGAATCCAACCGACGATTTCGACGCACGCCGAACCTCTGCCCGAATCTAGTCAAAGATCCCTGCGATCCCAACGCACGCCGAAACTCTGCCCGAGTGTACACTTGACAATCCCGAGGCACGCCGAAGCTCTGTCCGCAGACAACCGGCACATCCCGAAGCAATCTTGGTCCGTCCCGGAGCACTATTCCACCCTCAAACACTATTCCCCAGCGGAAGACAGACACGAACCAACATTGGTAAGGCTTCCTTCCATTACTATTTCAATACATTTCAATACGCAGTGTACAACGTAGACATCCGATACAACATGCATTTTTAAAAGCACATACACACACACACAACATTTAAAGAAAGAAGGGGTGTCGAAAGACTCGTTTTTACGAGGCGACTCGGGTGAGCTCTAAGATTCTAATATTCTATTCCCGAGGAGTAACCTGACCTCCGAACTCAAAATCTCATCACACAAAAACAGTTTACTTTTAAACTGATGCCTTTTCTCAATGTTTTGGGCTTAATCAAAACGGCGTGGCGACTCTACAAGCAAAACACAGCGAGACACCTCCACCAACAAACGCTGCAAGGCGGAAATGCCAGATGCCGGGGCGCGATTGCGCTGCCTCTCGAATCCGGGTAATTTCAGTTGGCGACTCTGCTGGGGACATTTTGTTTTAAAAACTTTTAAGCAAAACAAAATATTTTTAAAACGATGATGAGGGTCAAACTTTCATTTTACCCCTTCTCTTTAACTGTTGTGTGTGTGCATGTGCTTTACTTTTATTTTTACAAAAAAAATAAAAATGCAAAAAAAAAAAATGCATCAATATACATCTGTGCATACATTTAAAATTCTTCGAAAAACTTCTGTTTTACTCAGAAAAAGAATTTTAGAGACCGCACACTACGCGCACTGCTGCCTCGGTTACACCGCACACTACTCACACTGCTGCCTCGGTTACACCGCACGCTACGCGCACTGCTGCCTCGGATACACTGCACACTACAACCCTTAACCCGGGGTGGTCTCAGTTGCAGTTCATTTGGCCTTCCTACGCCTCTCGGATGCGCACGGGATCATTCCAAACATCCCATCCTAGCCAAGCGTCAACCCTGCACGTTTGAGTCTTGAGTCACACTCTGACCAGACTCGGTTGGTTTTTACCTAGTCCGTGTCATACAGCCTGGATACATATCCCATGCCGGCCATTTTCTGAGTCAAGGCTCGGAACTCAAGATCCCTTGCGCAAGCAAAGCGATGAAAGGTCATGCTAAAATCTTGACCTGATCTTGATTTCCGAAGCTACACCCAGACGATGTTCCATCCCGAATATACATCCATGCCCACACGACACCATGTCATCAAGCCTTTGATACGTCAGCCATGACGATATGACCCAGCCAACGCCTAGCGTCACAGATCCCTTGCGCAAGCAAGGTAAAGAGAGGTCATGCCGAACTCTTGACCCGATCTTGACTCAATGGCCGGCTCGGTTCACTATTCACATGGCTAACGCATCAAAACGAACATGACAGGCTCGGTCCTTAGGTTTGATTTTTCTTTTAGGCCGGTGGAAACCGCTTGCCCTATAGGACCCTTGCCCGGGGCTGTCCACCCTGGGATGTCGAAATACAGGTGCAAAACGAGGGGCTTATAGCCGCATAGATGGTCTCCACTGACCCAGGATCTAGCATAGTTGCGAAAAAGAAGAGCAATCTTTTCCAACCTACCTAGGACTCTGAGAAAACATGTTTTAAGTAAATTAAAACAATAAATAATAAAAAATATAAAAGAAGCGGAAACCGCATGCCACGTGAGCTTTCCCCCTTTTATCCCGAGAGGCCATTCCCGTGTCTAAACCTTGCCCGTCACCCCCTCCAGCGAACCGAGAGTGGTTGAGAATACCCGGGAGCCGCCTTTTCAGTATCGAGGTCACAAGGTCCGACAGCCCTTCCGGTTCAACGGTCCGCACCGTCCGCTACTCCCCCATGACGGGATCAACAGATAACAGTGAGGGAAACGGAACCCCGCCACTAAGGAACCTTCAGACAATGGAGGAGGTGCTGCGAGCCTTCGAAACTATCAAGAAGCGCCAAGAAGAGCAGCAAGCCTGGATCGTAGACACCCTGCGTCTTCGAGGAACCGTTGCAGTTCCCCAACCTGACGGAACCTTTGTTCTCATAAAAGACGAAGACATACCGGCTCCCCCGACTTCTCAAAGCTATCTGCAGGTCCCACCTCCGTCAAGCTACGAGATCCCAGCAACGCTAACCAGCTCTCGCTCAAAACTCCCCTCAGGCGTCAGTCAAGTAGCTCCGACATGTCCGCTTCAGCACAGTCATTTTCCCGGCTCTGCACATCAAGCTCAGTACCAACAGCACACATACGTGCCGGCTCTGCCAGATCCCAATGCATCTCGGTATCCCCCAGGATTTAACCCTTTGCCTCTATACGAGCCTCGCAGCCATAATCAGAAGTCCCCATGCTTACCTGGGACAGGCATCCCGAGCGGATATCCCGACATCTCAAGCTTGCCACCTGCTAGTCTGCCACTTGGGGCTAATGAAGCATTTCCCCAATTCCTGAACACAACCCTTAGCGGACCTGGCAATCACACCCCTAACTTTAGCACTCCAGGGTATGGGTTGGAATACACACAACTACCTCCCCAAGACTCCCGAATGGCGATCCCATCAGCCAATCCACCTCCATCTTCGGTTTTTATCCCCGAAAACGGCAACCCGCCTCAACCTGCCGATCCCCACATGGCTTGGCTGATCGAGCAAATGAAGGACATGCAAGGCAAGCTAGCCAATTCTTGGAAGGACTCCCTCCTGCCTACTGATCCAAGCAAAGTGGTCCCGCTCCCTCCGAAATTCAGGATGCCAGAAATGGAAAAGTTTGACGAGACAGAATGCCCAAAAACTCACATCGATACCTATGTCTTGGGTATGAGAGCTAAAGGGGCAACCCCTCAACAGATGGCAGACCACTTTCAGCATTCTCTCAAATCCACAGCGCTAAGGTGGTTCCTCAACGTAAAGCCAGAAAACCGCTCCACGTGGGACCAAATCAGCAAGATCTTCCTAGAGAAGTACCGCGCCAACCTTGAGTGGGAGACAAACCGCCACGATCTGCAAGCCACCGAGCAAAAGGATGATGAACCAGTAGGCAAGTTCTACAAAAGATGGAATTGGAAGCTTAGTGAGATAATGGATCCACTTTCCAAAGAAGAGCAGATGGACATCTTCCATTCTTGCCTCAAGCCATCCCTGAGGACCCTGATTAGCCACCACTTCTATCCGGATCTCCTTGCCATGGTCAACGCTGGAACTAAGTTTGAGAAGACTCTGAGCCTTCAGAAGACAAAAGCAACCCCTACTTCATCCTACCGCTATCGGACAAACCTGGAAACTTCAACTCCTGCCCCTAACAAAGGAAAAGAAGCAGCCGGAACGGTACACTACATCCAGAACGGAGCTCAAGTAAACCGCGATCAAGCATCCCCAAGGAATAACAATCCCCCTCGCTTCCCAGAGTTCCAGCATTTTGACAACCTGGAAATACCCCTGGGCCAAGTATTTGAAGCTTTGGTGAAACGAAATCTTCTCAAGCCTCTCGAGAATTTCCAACCAAAGACTCCCAAGCCCAACATGGATATGAGCAAGCACTGCGCCTTCCACAACTACCCCGGCCACACCACCGACAATTGCTTCGTGCTAAAGCAGGTGGTCCAGGGGCTAATCGAGGAGGGAAAATTGGAACGCCCTCGTAGCCCCAATACCATCGGAAATCCATTCCCCCGGAATGACAGGGTAAATACGATAGCCTTTGACGAAACTCCAAGTAAGAGCAGACCCCCTGCAATTTCTGAAACTGTTAGCATGCTGTCTCGCTATGACTGGGAACGTGAAACCAGAGTCAAAAGGTCTCGTGACCGGGAATCCAGACAAGAACGCCCAAGGGAAACTGTCTCCCTACGATCTTTACCCCGACCAAGGCACACCAATGGATGGATCGAACGCTCCCCAGAGGAGACTGAGTCAAATGGCAGCACGGGAAGCGGTCTAGCCTTCACAGACGATGACTTGCAGATATGTGAGAATCGACACAACGAAGCCCTCCTCATCCTCATAAAAATAGAGATGTTCTTCCTCCCGAACGTCTTGATTGATAACGGCTCCGCAGTCAACATCATCGCCTTGAGCACACTGAAACGACTCCGTATCGACCGCTCCCTGATAAGGCCTTCACCCCGGGTAATCCGAGCCTACGACTCCACTGCACGACCAATAATAGGAGTCATCAATCTGAGGATTCAATTCGATGCACAACTGGAGTCGGTAGAGTTCCAAGTCGTGGAAATCAAACCAACCTTCTCTGCCTTGCTGGGACGACCTTGGATACATCAGATGAAAGCGGTATCATCTACTCTTCACCAATGCGTGAAATTCATCAATGCCAATGGAGTGCTTGAAGTGATCCGTGGAAGCAGTACAATGGCAAGCGCTTGGACGGCAAGCTATGACCCAGAAGAAGGTCTCGACATGACCGAATACTCTTCTCCAGATGAGTCTCCAATCCTGTCCCGCTACGAAGTGGATCCTTACATCCATGCTCTAAGCCGTGACGAGCTAGAAATCGAAGAGCTCATGGGTCAAGACGACAACTCTGACATATGCGACTGCGAAGAATGCTTAAGAGAGGATCAAGAGATGGACGCCCAGATGGAGATTGACCGAGGAGTAGACCCTTACTTCGCCGAAAACCCTCTTGCAAACTGGCTCATCACCGATCCACTGGTACAGGACAACCCTCTGGACGACCCTCTTGGGTCTCACGGGGACAGCCATCACAGCATAGTCCAATTCAACATCCCGATATCAGACCTAGATGAACAGTGGCGCAACCTCCTCCAAGGCCTAATCAGGGAAGGAGAGATAGCATGCCCCCTCGAATCAGACATTGTAAATGTCATCCAAGCAAAGATCCCAGATAAAGAGGCGGATTCTATGAAAATGATCAACATCAGCAAGAATCAACTCCGAATCAGCGAATGCTTCGCCCTCTTAGAAGTAGCCCTCGGCGACTTCTATCATCAAAGACCCCCAAGGATTGGTAACAACACTAATGGAGGGACATCATCAGGGGAGCAACCAAAAACCTCCACGATCTGGTTTGAAGTCGAACCACATGCAAGCTATTTTCCGGGATTCGTGCCAACTGAAGATTGGCCACCAGAACCATCACCACTCCCTCTAAAGCTACAGCCTGCCAAGAGTAATGAAGCCTGGTCCAACCCCTCATCGCCTGTAGTCTAGCTTCGAGTCATGTTGTCTGTGAATTCATGTCTTTCGAGTCATCTGATGGCTCTACGCCTGAAGATCGTGAGTCCACATTCAACAATGTACAGTCTTTACGCTTTCAATAAAAGGCCCGACCTTTCTAAATATCCCTTCATTGCATCTTTAACAAATGATGAGTTAACTAATCAAAACAGTTAATAACAATTCATATATACAAAGAAGCAAACACATTAATTGAATAAATGCATCAAGGAAACATTTAAGCATGTTGTCAAACGAGAGAAAAACCGGGCCCAAGCTGCCGAGGAGGTTTTAACCAAAGTGAATTTGCGAAATTGCTGAAAAGCTAAAGAGACGCAAGTCCGAAGCCATTTCTAGCACAACCAGATCTTCCAATACCTCAAGAACGGGGAAACCGCCTTCATGAACGAGGAAGGCCAACACAGGGAAGGGGTCAAAGCCAAGAGCATCATGGCTTTAAAATGCCTCGCCTCTCACTTTGTCATCCTTGGGGACATGCTGTACAAGAAACGCTACCAAGGACCACTCCTACGCTGCATCAGCCAGGAAGAAGCAAGCGAGTTCATGAACAAAGTCCACAATGGGGCTTGCGGTCCCCACATGAACGCTAGAGCCCTGATGCAAATCATTCTCAGGATGGGCTACCACTGGATCTCCATGGAGCGAGGCATCGCATCCACTTTGTCCGAAGCTGCGACAAGTGTCAACGGTTCTCCAACCTCAATCATCTACCTCCCCACGATCTCTACTGCATGACTACACCCTGGCCCTTTGCCACTTAGGGAATTAACGTCATCGAGAAAATTGCTCCGCCAGGTAGCAACGGTCACGAGTTCATCTTAGTAGCCATCGACTACTTCACAAAATGGGTCGAAGCCAAGTCTTACAAGGTACTCACCTCCAAGAAAGTCGCAGCATTTCCTCAAGGAAAACATCATCTGCCGATACGACATCCCGAATGAGGTCATATCAGACAATGGCTCACACTTCGAAGGGGAATGCGACAGACTGCTGGCCGAATTCAAGATCACATGCCACAAGTCTTCTCCCTACCGGCCACAAACAAATGACACCATAGAAGCAGCAAACAAGACTCTCGAACGGATCATCCGAAAAATGACCACCCGAGGACGAGATTGGCTCGAGAAGCTGCACCTTGCACTTTTGGGCTACCGAACATCAGTCAGAACAGCCACGGGAGAAACCCCATTCGCCCTGACATACGGGATGGAAGCAGTCCTGTAAGTACCCCAATCTGGATCACCCTCTTCCGAGCACATGGGAAACACCGCAGACTCACAAACGCAGTCTCGAAGACCTTTGACACTCAAAACCCTCAAAAACCCCAAGCCAAACCAAGGGAGGAACCTTTCTGGGATAAAAAGGGATAAAAGGACCTTTTGGGAATTATTCAGAAATCAGAAAAGCAAATAAGGTCCGTACGGACCTCTTTGCTTCAATGATTACTAAATCCCCTTAAAGTCCAACTTATTCCCTCAAATCCCGGAAGTGATCATTACCCCCTACATGGTTGGTTCGTACGGACCTTATTGCATGCTAAGATGGTCCGTACGGACCTTATTGCACCCAGAAATAATCATTCCAAAATCTTCTTAATTTCCACAGATTCCCTCAAATTAAGGAAAACCAAAAAATTGAATTACCTAAGAGGTCCGTACGGACCTCTTTGCACATTTTCCAACACTATAAATAGAGGGCTCCCCCTCCCTCATTTCACACATCTCCCTCTTCTCTCCTCTCCCCCAGCCTTCAGGCTCCCCTCTAAGACCCTTCGGGGCAATCCCGACCCCTTTCGAATCCTTCCAAGGCCTTCCGAGCTCCCTTGTGGTACTCCGAAGCCTATCCGAGCACTCCCGCGACGCTCCCGCGCTGCCCCGAGGCACTCTCAAGGTACTCTGAGGCCCCTCGTGGTACTTTGAGGCCTTGCCTGGTCTTTCCCAAGGTGTCCCGGCTCTTTCCGAGTCAAACCGGCAGCTTGAACGCACGCCGAAACTCTGCCCGAGTGACTTTGGCCACCTCAACACACGCCGAACCTCTGCCCGAGTGATCCCTGCGATCCCAACGCACGCCGAACCTCTGCACAAACACAACCTACAATCCCGACGCACGCCGAAACTCTGTCCGCAGACAACCGGCTCCTCCCGAAGCATGTGCTTTACCTGTTGTGTGTGTGTGCATGTGCTTTACTTTTATTTTTACAAAAAAAAATAAAAATACAAAAAAAATGCATCAATATACATCTGTGCATACATTTAAAATCTTCGAAAAACTTCTGTTTTACTCAGAAAAAGAATTTTAGAGACCGCACACTACGCGCACTGCTGCCTCGGTTACACCGCACACTACTCACACTGCTGCCTCGGTTACACCGCACGCTACGCGCACTGCTGCCTCGGATACACTGCACACTACAACCCTTAACCCGGGGTGGTCTCAGTTGCAGTTCGTTTGGCCTTCCTACGCCTCTCGGACGCGCACGTGATCATTCCAAACATCCCATCCTAGCCAAGCGTCAACCCTGAACGTTTGAGTCTTGAGTCACACTCTGTCCAGACTCGGTTGGTTTTTACCCAGTCCGTGTCATACAGCCTGGATACATATCCCATATCGGCCATTTTCTGAGTCAAGGCTCGGAACTCAAGATCCCTTGCGCAAGCAAAGCGATGAAAGGTCATGATAAAATCTTGACCTGATCTTGATTTCCTAAGCTACACCCAGACGATGTTCCGTCCCGGATATACATCCATGCCCACACGACACCATGTCACAAAGCCTTTGATACGTCAGCCATGACGATATGACCCAGCCAAAGCCTAGCGTCACAGATCCCTTGCGCAAGCAAGGTAAAGAGAGGTCATGCCGAACTCTTGACCCGATCTTGACTCAATGGCCGGCTCGGTTCACTATTCACATGGCTAACGCATCAAAACGAACATGACAGGCTCGGTCCTTAGGTTCGATTTTTCTTTTAGGCTGGTGGAAACCGCTTGCCCTATAGGACCCTCGCCCGGGGCTGTCCACCCTGGGATGTCGAAATACAGGTACAAAACGAGGGGCTTATAGCCGCACAGATTGTCTCCACTGACCCAGGATCTAGCATAGTTGCGAAAAAGAAGAGCAATCTTTTCCAACCTACCTAGGACTTTGAGAAAACATGTTTTAAGTAAATTAAAACAATAAATAATAAAAAATATAAAAGAAGCGGAAACCGCATGCCGTGTGAGCTTTCCCCCTTTTATCCCGAGAGGCCATTCCCTTGTCTAAACCTTACCCGTCACCCCCTCCACCGAACTGAGAGTGATCGAGAGTACTCGGGAACCAGTCTCCCAGTGTCAAAGCCGCAAGGTCCAACTTCCTTCCCAGCTCTGTCACCAGGACAGTCCGTCAATTCCCCATGGCCAAGTCAGTGGATAACAACGATGAGAACGGGACCTTACCCCCAAGAAATTTCCCAACATTGGAAGAAGTTTGGCAGGTCCTCATGACTATCGAGAAACGCCAAGGTGAACAACAAGCCTGGATCGAAGGTGCCATGCACCACTTCGGGATATTAGCCACCCAACTACCTGGGGCTTCCCAAGTCATGCCTGCTCCTGCAGCTTCTAACGTCTCTCATTGTCTCCCAGAAGTCAACCTATTGCCCTCGTACGAGCCATGGAGTTATGACATAAATCCACAAGACCCCCCGGAGGGAAACATGCCCATTCAGCCTCCTGAGGTCCCGGTACCACCGTCGAACAACGAACACATCTGGTGGGACATCTGCGATTGCAGTGCTTGTCTGGAAATGGAATTCCAAGATGAAATGAACGAGGGCCGCCCTCGAAGAAAGAAGAAACCCTCTTCTCAATAAAAACTAAACTAGAGATACGAATCCGGCGACCCCACAGTTGGAACCCTTGGAGAACCCTCAGGAAAGTTCGACTACTACGTCATCTACTCCAGCAAATCTCCTCAGCCTAGCTCTGCACAAAGCCACGGCAACGTCTGCTCCATGATCAGCTTGGACGAGCTCCGCACCGCCTCCGAAGGCCCGAAGGTCCAGATACCTCAACCCCTGTCTTGGGAAGATCTCAAAGCCACTGTGGATGTCTCCACAAAAGCTATGACTATGAACGAATTGAAATGCGCAGTCTGGCCCTACGCCAATCAAGGTCCTCTCATTACAGAAATAGGAGAGACAAGCAAAACAGTAAAGCCAGAGGTGAACGTTCTGACACGTTCCGGTCAAATACCGACGAATCCTCCACGAGCAGAGACAAAAGGCTAGCCATACACAGGCCACGGGCGAAAAGGGACCCTACACCAAAGAAGCTGAAACCCTTGACCCGAAGGCTGAAGATCCTGTTCTGACTCAGCTCAAGCGCACTCAGGCCAACATCTCACTGTGGTCCTTACTCACTTCATCTTACCCGCACAAACTCAAGTTGGAAGAAAGCATGGCCCAGACCATGGTTCCCATCACGGTGACACCTGATGAAGTGGTTCAAATGATTGGCAACGTTAATTATAGCAACATCATCACTTTCACAGAGCTCGACCTCCCAAAATTTGGGGCTGACCACAATGAGCCTCTTTACATAACAGTTCAACTGGACGAGCGCCGTCTCCCTCGCGTCTTGGTAGATGGGGGATCATCCATGAATGTCCTACCATCCAAAATGATGGATTTGCTAGGGATCAAAGCAGCTGATCTAAAGCCCTCAACTCAGGCAATCAAGGCATACGACTCAACGTCTCGCCCAGTCTTGGGAATAGCCACCTTGAACCTGTGGTTCGGAAAACAAATGGTCCCGACTGACTTCCAAGTCATCGACATCCCGATCACATTCACTGCCATTTTGGGACGCCCTTGGCTACACCAGATCAATGGGGTGGCATCCACTCTCCAACAATGTGTAAATTTCGTCCAAGGAACAGATCTAACCATCATCTACAGTGATAGTATAGTCACCGAAAGGACCGACACAAACGGCGTCCCGGTCTTAGAGATCAAACACGACGATGATGGCATGATGCTAACAGGGTTCACCATCGAAAGCCCAAAGGCCCAGGTATGCCACATAGACCTGCCTTTGATTTGGGATAAGATCACTCCCCGATGAAAATGATGAAGCACATGAACTACATCCCGGGGCTCGGTTTGGGAAAATGCCATCAGGGTACCCAACAAATCATCAATATCAAAGAAGAGAATACCCTCCATGGCCTGGGATACATTCCTACTCCCGAACACATTGCGGAAGACAAACCAGCTGCACGAAAACGCTCCGCAGATAACAAAAGAGGCTTGCACGCAACCTCCGATCTTCGCCCTTACAGCTTCGACATGACCAAGTACTTCATAAAAAAGGATGACAACTTGAAGGAAGACCCAGGAAAGGGAACAGAGTTGATCAATGCCAAACAAAGCTGGCCGATAACCGTGGACAAGCTCCAACAGAACATTGCAAGATTCAGAGGCCTCAAGGAAAATCCCGTCCGAAGAGCATTTCTCGACACACCTCCTCTACCGGGACCCACAACCACAACCACCACTATTCACAATGAATTTTGGTTCAGAAAAACTCCCTCTTTGGCAGAAAAACTCGAAAAACTCTCTGTCAATGCCCCTGCCTTCAATAAGTTGGATGAGTCCGCATTCGAGCTAGCAATGCCCAAGACAAAAGCAAAAGACTCCGCAGAGGATGCTTGGAACGAGACACTGCTCCACCTGCTCTTCAATGAAGAAATCGAGATGCCAGACCTAATCGATTTTGTTTCTGATAACTCTATGATAGCCATGATCGGGAACGGTGACACAAAGCCTTTCAAACCCTGCCTCCTATCAAGCTCATTGCCACTCAATAACTGGGCCACCTTCTCCGGACCCACCGCCAGCAAAAAGGACATGATCGAACAAATTGGTCTGACCCCTCGAGTCCTAGAGTCTAGTGTCAAAACCCATCCTGAGTCCATTATCTTTGAATTTGAGTCTCTCGAGTCATCTGATGGCCTCACGCCAGAAGATTACGAACTCATTGCCAATAATGTATTCTCGTATGCTCTTAATGAATGCTTCGATCTTTTCGAGTATCCTCTCATTGCATCTTTAACAATTGATAAATTAACTAACACACAAACAGTTAATAACGACTCACTTGATAAAGAAGCAGACACATTAAACAAACAATACATTAAGCACATCTTTAAGCATGTTGTCAAACGAGAGAAAAATCGGGCCCAAGCTGCCGAGGAGGTTTTAACCAAAGTGAATTTGGGAGCTGGCCGAAGAGCCAAAAGAGACGCAAATCGGAAGTTTCTTCACGGCACGAGCAAGACGCATTGACTGCCTTTGCTTAAAGAATTCGTGGACGTGTTCGCTTGGTCTTACCGAGACATGCCTGGACTAGATCCAAACATTGTAGAACACCGGATCCCCTTGAATCCCGAGGCTAAGCCCATCAAGCAAAAGCTACGTCGAATCAAGCCAGAATGGTCTTTACAAGTCAAGGAAGAGATCGAGAAGATGCTCCGCGTCGGCTTCATCAGGGTGATCGAGTACCCCACATGGCTCTCCAATATAGTCACGGTCACCAAGGCCAACGAAAAAGTGCGCTGCTGCGTGGACTTCCGAGATCTCAACAAAGCAAGTCCCAAGGACGAATTTCCACTACCCAACATCGACATGTTGGTAGACACTACAGCCAATTTCGAAGTCATGTCCTTCGTGGACGGGTTTGCCGGCTACAATCAAATCAAGATGGCCGAAGAAGATCAATAAAAGACAGCCTTCACAACCCCCTGGGGAACCTACTGCTACACAGTAATGCCGTTCGGACTAAAGAACGCTGGGGCTACCTACCAACGGGCAGCAACGGCCCTCTTCCACGATATGATCCACAAAGAGATCGAAGTGTACGTCGATGACATGATCATCCACTCAACGGGATCAGATGGACAACACCTCACAGACTTGAGAAAGTTCTTCAATCGCCTCCGAAAACACTCAATGAGGCTAAACCCTGCCAAATGCACATTTGGGGTTAGCCGAGGCAAGGTCTTGGGATACATGGTCACCGAGAGAGGCATCGAGGTTGATCCTCAAAAGATCAAGGCCATCATCGAAATGAGACCACCTCAAACTCAAACAGAGGTGAAAAGCTTCATGGGCCACCTGCAGTATATCAGCCGTTTCGTCAACCAATTGACCTCCATGTGCGAGCCAATCTTCAAACTGATGAAGAAAAACGCCGACGCCGAATGGAACTTAGAATGCCAAGATGCCTTTGAAGAAATAAAGGCGTACCTTGTGAGTCCTCCGATTCTCTGTCCTCCCCACGAGGAGAAGCCACTGTTGCTATACCTAACTGTGACCGACACCGCAGTTGGAGCCATGCTCTGTCAAGAAAAGAAAGAGTCACGAGTCAAAAATGCCATCTACTTCGTCAGTCGAATGTTTCAAGGCAGCGAACTCAACTACTCAGCCCTCGAGAAAACCTGCGCAGCTCTGGTATGGGTTGTCGGAAAATTACGGCACTACATGCAGTCGCACATGGTACACTTGGTTTCCAAAATGAACCCAGTCAAATACCTCTTCGACAAACCATCTCTGTCAATGAGGCTCGCCAAATGGTCTTTCTTCCTAGCAGAATTTGACATCAAGTACGTGAACCAAAAGTCAATCAAGGGACGGGCAATGGCTGAACAACTGGCTGACTTCCCAACCGATGAAGCTCGAGGCCCCGAACCACAATTTCCAAACGAAGGAATCTTTGCACTCGAAGGCGAGAATCGATGGCAACTGTTCTTCGATGGAGCATCCAACAAAAAAGGAAACGACATCGGTATGCTCTTGGTCGATCCCAAGGACGAGCACACCCCAATCGCCATAAAGCTCAATTTCGAGGTAACCAACAATGCCGCCGAATATGAAGCCTGTGCCGCCGGACTACAGGCCGCACTCGAAAGGAATGTCCAGAAACTCGAAGTCTATGGGGACACAGCCCTAATCATCAACCAAGTTTCCAACAAGTGGAAAACCATAGACCCATGCTTGCAAAAATACCACGCCTACATGGAAGACCTCATCACACAATTCGAAGAGGTCACCTCCCACTACTTGCCGAGAGATCGAAACCGATTTGCAGACGCCTTAGCCACCTTGGCTTCACTAGTGGAAATCCCTGACGGAAAAACAATCAAGCCCTTCAAAGTTGGACGAAAGGAAATTCCCGCCTACTGTTGCGAGATCGAACCACAACCCAAGCCCATCAATGAGCCATGGTACAACCAGATCTTCCAATACCTCAAGAACGGGGAAAACGCCTTCATGAACGAGGAAGGCCAACACAGGGAAGGGGTTAAAGCCAAGAGCATCATGGCTTTAAAATGCCTCGCCTCTCACTTTGTCATCCTTGGGGACATGCTGTACAAGAAACGCTACCAAGGACCACTCCTACGCTGCATCAGCCAGGAAGAAGCAAGCGAGTTCATGAAAGAAGTCCACAATGGGGCTTGCGGTCCCCACATGAACGCCAGAACCCTGATGCAAATCATTCTCAGGATGGGCTACTACTAGATCTCCATGGAGGCAGACTGCATCTACTTTGTCCGAAGCTGCGACAAGTGTCAACGGTTCTCCAACCTTAATCATCTACCTCCCCACGATCTCTACTGCATGACTACACCCTGGCCCTTCGCCACTTGGGGAATTGACGTCATCGGGAAAACTGCCCCGCCAGGCAGCAACGGTCACGAGTTCATCTTAGTAGCCATCGACTACTTCACCAAATGGGTCGAAGCCAAGTCTTACAAGGTACTCACCTCCAAGAAAGTCACGCATTTCCTCAAGGAAAACATCATCTGCCGATACGGCATCCCGAATGAGGTCATATCAGACAACGGCTCACACTTCGAAGGGGAATGCGACAAACTGCTGGTCGAATTCAAGATCACATGCCACAAGTCTTCTCCCTACCGGCCACAAACAAATGGCGCCGTAGAAGCAGCAAACAAGACTCTCGAACGGATCATCCGAAAAATGACCACCCGAGGATGAGATTGGCCCGAGAAGCTGCACCTTGCACTTTGGGGCTAACGAACATCAGTCAGAACAGCCACGGGAGAAACCCCATTCGCCCTGACATACGGGATGGAAGCAGTCCTCCCCTTTGAACTGGAAATTCCCTCACTCCGAGTGCTGCTGGAAAATGAAATCAACGAAGTCGAATGGCTCCGAAGCCGACATGATGAATTGGCTCTGCTAGACGAGCGACGACTAAAGGCCATGGAACACGTCTGAGCCTACGAAAGCAGGATAGCTAGAGCTTTCGACAAGAAAGTCAAGTCCCGAGACATCAGGGAAGGCGATCTGGTACTCAAAGAAAAGCCTCCCACTCGAACCAACCCGCTGGGAAAATGGGAATCAACATGGATCGGCCCTTTCGTGGTTCAAAAGATCTTCTCCGGAGGTGCCATGAAGCTGACAGACCTAGACGGCAATCCCTTCATGAATCCAGTCAACGGAAGCAAACTCCGCAGATACTTCGCCTAAAGAAGAACAACTGTGCATCTCTTGGCACTCCATGTAGTGTCGAACTACGCAGACCTGAGCCCTCTAGTCCGGGGGAACGTTGGCAACCTTAATTAGTCCGGTCTAAAAACACACAAAAAAGTCAAAAGTTTAAATATCAATCAAGACCTCCATCAGTACGGAATGTTTTCTCATGGTTGGGGTTACCTCGGAATGCCACAGCAAATTGGAATCCCACCTCAGTTTGGAACCAATCTATCAGTGCCACAGCAACAGTTTAGAATGCCACCACAGTTTGGTTCAGGGCAACATGTCAGGAGCCCCTCCTCAGAATGATGCTAGTTCACCTACTTCTCACTCAGGGATCAATGGGCCACCAAGCCCCTAATCCATGTCTCATCAGAATCACCGGACCACAGTATCCTCCCAGGTATACACCATCACCCCAGCCAAGCGTGCATGCAGTTCAACGAACAAGGGTCACAACCCGTATTTAAGTTTCATGGAAGCTCAAGCTACCCGGCCACCTCAGGTCTACCACCACCCTCTTTGCCAATTGGAAGTTAACAGCAAGCCACTGGGATCTATCCCTTTGACCAGGCTCCTACTCACACTCCCCAGGGTAATTCGGGCCAAGGACAGGTTTTCACCTACATCCCCGGATCGGCCGTTCCCTCCACCAGTCTGCCGCCAGTGGTAGCTCCTCTCTCTAGCTCAGTAGCCGGCTTGAACACTCTGGTTCCACCACCGGACCCTCATCTGGTTTTGGTTCATGGAACAGCATAAGGAATTGAAAGCGCAGATTGCCGAATTGACCGCTAAGAAATCTGCCTTCCGGCCTACAGACCCGGACTCCATTGTTCCCCTGCCCCACAAATTCGTGATCTGGACCTCTTTGACGGGACTGCATGCCCGAAGACTCATCTGGACACATATACCTTGGCAATGAAGGCCAAAGGGTGCACCAATCAGCAGTTGGCTGACTATTTCAGTCTCTCTTTGAAATCCAGTGCTTTAAAATGGTTCTTCCGCTTAAAACCCGAGGCCAGGGCTACATGGGACCAGGTCACCAGTGCCTTTACAGAGAAGCATAAAGCTAATTTGGAGTGGGAAACAAATAGAGTTGACCTGCAGACAACAGTGCAGCGTTCCAAGGAGAATATCGGTGACTTTTACAAGCATTGAAACCTCAAGTTGAGTAAAATGACCAACCCTCCTTCTAATGAGGAACAATTGGACATCTTTCAATCATGCCTGGAAGCCTCATTTGAGAAAGTCCCTCAGTAACTTCCCCTATCCAGATCTGCATGCGACAGTCAGTTCTGGGGCTAAAGTTTCCGCCCCTAACTCAGCTCCTGTCCTACCTCAAAAGGCAAGGAAGCAATTAATTATGAGGGCCAGGATCGTAACAATGCAACTCCTCTCATGCCAAGGAAAGGTAATGTACCCAAGCCGCGGAGCCTTAAGCTCAAAGATTTCGGAATGCCTCTGAGCAAAGCTTTTCAAGGACTTGTGAAGGAAGGTCTGACCAGACCTTTGGACAACCATCAGCCCATGGATCCTGATAGACACAACTAAACTCTGTGCTTCCCACTAGTATCATGGGCACGAAGAAGGGCGGTGTGAGAACTGATCGAAAAGGATACCCCAAGGGCCCAACACAGTCAACGATCCATTCCATAAGAAAAACCATAGGGTGAATATGATTGAAGCCACGAATAAGCCAAGTGCCACTATGGCTAACAGTTCCCATATGGAAGACGCCCTTCGAAGGGAGGATTCTAGTTGCATAAGTTGTTATCAAAGATGGGTTTCTCACTCCATGACGTAATGCTGGAACGAGTTTGGGGCCACATCAACTTCACCTCGAGATCTCTCACGTAGATCGATCGGCTTGATACTTCATCAGTATGTCAGCTTTACAGTCAAACCTTTGACTGGACCTCTGTAGTGACGCTTTGTCAAACCTGGGGCTTCATCAAATCATTCAGAGAAAGACTCCGTGGCCTTCGCCATGTCTCTTCCACGAAATGGGGCTTTATCAAGTCACACCTATCTTCAGAAGAAAGACCTAGTCACCTCAACAACTATCTTGGAGCTTCAGCTTTAGAACTTGGCAACTCCCGGCATCATCAAAGATTGAGAACTGGAAATCTCCTCATATCAGCATTTCGCCAAGTCATTCTCCAAACTTATGTCAAGTCACAACTAACCCAAGCGAGAGAGGGTTCATTCATATCAACATACTTTGATTCTAGAGCACATCGGCATACGCTTCAAATGTCCGAGGGCGAAAAGAAATTTCAATCGAGACCCGGGGTTCAAACCCAACTTCATCCCAAGATGATACTGCTGACCTACAACAAGACCTCACCAATGACATGCAATTCAGTCCGCGACCAAAGGATATCACCCCACCTACACAAAGCTTGTCCCAAACAGTCCACCTGCATCCCCACAAAAATCTCCCCAGGGCTCATGCAGCATGCAAAACACTAAAAAAAAAAAAACCTAAGCGATTGCGAATCATTTTAGTTCTATGCATGCATCCATCATAATGAATGTCATATATGCATATTCCTCTTCACTAACGAATGCAGGAATTCAAACGTGAAAGACCATCTTCCTTCGCCATTGAGACTTACCCTCAACAAGGGAGATATTTACCAAAGCTCAAAATCAATGGTTTCAACAAAATTCAAACGTGAAATCAAATCCCCCTTTCGGCAAGGATGATCTTCACCAAAGACGACCTCCAATGTCCACAAAAGGATGAAGACAGCCTCCAGCATCTACAGTTTGGCAAAGACAAGCTCCGGCGTCTGCAACTTGCAAAAGACGACCTCCAATGTTCACAAATGGATGAAAACAGCCCCCAATAAAGACCACCTCCAGTGTCTACCGTTCGGTCAGAGATGCCAAGTTCTCAAATACAATTCGGTCAGAGACGCCAAGTTCTCAAAATACAATTCGGTCAGAGACGCCAAGTTCTCAAATACAAATCGGTCAGAGACGCCAAGTTCTCAAATACAGTTCGGTCAGGGACGCCAAGTTCTCAAAATACAAATCGGTCAGGGACGCCAAGTTCTCAGATACAATTCGGTTACAGAGACGCCGAGTTCTCAAATATAATTCGGTCAGAGACGCCAAGTTCTCAAATATAAATCAGTCAGGGATGCCAAGTTCTCAGATACAATTCGGTTACAGATGCCAAATTCTCAAATACAGTTCGGTCAGGGACGCCAAGTTCTCAAAATACAAATCGGTCAGGGACGCCAAGTTCTCAAATACAATTCGGTCAGAGATGCCAAGTTCTCAAAATGCAAATCGGTCAGGGACGCCAAGTTCTCAAATGAAAATCGGTCAGAGACACCAAGTTCTCAAAAGCAAGAAGTCCCAATGTGAAGACAAGCTCAACAACTTCTACAAGGTTGACGATCACCAGCAAGATGCAGACTCAACCAAACTCCCCCCTTCAGGTCAAAATGCCTCTAAAGACAGCAAACCGTCAGCAAAAACCGCAACCCAACAACTCTTCATCAACATCAGCCGAAGCCTCAGTCCTTCCGGCAGCTACAGGTAAGCACATCACAGGTATGAAAGCATATCTTAGTCAACTACTTTTCTAAAAGAACATTATCATCAAATCTTAGGGTGACTTCCCAAAAATAGTCAAGTCTTAGGGCGACTTCCCAAAAATAGTCAAGTCTTAGGGCGACTTCCCAAAAATAGTCAAATCTTAGGGCGACTTCCCAAAAAACAGTCAAACCTCGGGTGACTCCCAAATACCGTCAAACCATCCCCAGCAGTTCTCGAACTACGTCCAGGCTTGATTCCCACTCGGGATACGTAGGCAGCCTACCATAGGTCCAGCCGCTTGACCAACACGGTCACCCTTTTCCCCGATAATCATCGTAAGCTCTAATCTTCCCCTGCGAGAATGCCCTCAAATAGTCCCCCTCAACCTCGATTTAGGTTCATACTCCTGAACTGAGCCCTCATTTAGGTTCATACAATAGAACTAAACCTCAACTTAGGTTCATCCCTGAGAAAAGCCAACGGAATTCCATCTCTTTCACCTCCGGTAGCAAACGTAAGACCGATCCCTTCAAATGAAATCCACCAAAAGACTGTCTATCCCACTCGAAGTCTGTCCCCAACGAAAGGATATGAACATCGAAGGAAATTATTTCAAAACAAGTTGTCACCTCCAGATCACCCATCATCAAGGTCCAAGGCACCTAAAACGCCATCATCATTAAGGTTCGAGGCACCTAAGACGCCATCATCATCAAGGTTTGAGGCACCTAAGACGCCATCATCATCAAGGTTCAAGGCACCTAGGATTCCATCATTAAGGTTTGAGGCACCTAAAATGCTATCACACACAACACGAGGAAAGCAACCATCCCCTAAAAACCGAAACCATTACCAGGGTGACTTCCCCAAAATAGTCAAGTCTTAGGGCGACTTCCCCAAATAGTCAAAACCATAGGGTGACGTCCCCAAAATAGTCAAAACCTTAGGGCGACTTCCCCAAAATAGTCAAAACCTTAGGGCGACTTCCCCAAAATAGTCAAAACCATAGGGCGACTTCCCCAAAATAGTCAAAACCATAGGGCGACGTCCCCAAAATAGTCAAAACCTTAGGGCGACTTCCCCAAAATAGTCAAAACCATAGGGCGACGTCCCCAAAATAGTCAAAACCTTAAGGTGACTTCCCCAAAATAGTCAAACCATAGGGCTACTTCCCCAAAATAGTCAAGTCATAGGGCGACTTCCCCAAAAATAGTCAAACCAGAGGGCGACTTCCCCAAAATAGTCAAACCATAGGGTGACTTCCCCAAAATAGTCAAACCAAAGGGTTACTTTCCCAAAAATAGTCAAACCAGAGGGCGACTTCTCCAAAATAGTCAAACCATAGGGTGACTTCCCCAAAATAGTCAAATCATAGGGTGACTTCCCCAAAATAGTCAAACCATAGGGTTACTTCCCCAAAATAGTCAAACCATAGGGCGACTTCCCAAAAATAGTCAGATCATAGGGCGACTTCCGCAAAATAGTCAAACCATAGGGTTACTTCCCCAAAATAGTCAAACCATAGGGCGACTTCCCAAAAATAGTCAGATCATAGGGCTACTTCCCAAAAATAGTCAAATCGTAGGGTGACTTCCCAAAAATAGTCAAACCATAGGGTGACTTTCCAAAAATAGTCAGATCTTAGGGTGACTTCCCAAAAATAGTCAAACCTTAGGGTGACTCCCCCAAAATAGTCAAACCATAGGGTTACTTCCCCAAAATAGTCAAACCATAGGGCGACTTCCCAAAAATAGTCAGATCATAGGGCGACTTCCCAAAAATAGTCAAATCGTAGGGTGAATTCCCAAAAATAGTCAAACCATAGGGTGACTTTCCAAAAATAGTCATATCTTAGGGTGACTTCCCAAAATAGTCAAACCTTAGGGCGACTTCCCAAAAAATAGTCAAACCATAGGGCGACTTCCCAAAAATAGTCAAACCATAGGGCGACTTCCCAAAAATAGTCAGATCATAGGGCGACTTCCCAAAAATAGTCAAACCATAGGGCGACTTCCCAAAAATAGTCAAACCATAGGGCGACTTCCCAAAAATAGTCAAATCTTAGGGTCGACGACTGAAGAGGGTCAAAGACCCGAACTACGACCGGCTTGATTCCTCTTAAGGATACGTAGGTAGCCTATCATTAGGTTCAGCCATCAGACCAAAAGTGGTCATTCCTATCCCCAGTAGAGCCAATATACGACTCTAGCCACCAGACCAAAATGGTTACTCTATCCCCAGCAGAGCGGATATACGACTCTAGCCACCTGACCAAAAATGGTCGTCTCCTATCCCCAGCAGAGTTTTCTTCCAGCAACCGACTGCAGAACTCGCTCATCAGGTTCGAGGCACCTAAAACGCCATCATCTCCAAGGTCAAAGACCCGAACTACGGCCAGCTTGACTCCCACTTGGGATACGTAGGTAGCCTATTAAATAGGTTCAGCCACTCGATCACTTGATCATCCTGTCAAATATGGAGCCTTAATCTTATCGACGACCCCGCTTCCTTCGAAAGCATCCTCGCCGAGGGGCTACTGTAAGTGCTCCAATTTGAGTTTGTTAGTATTTTCGTTAGAAAATTAACGAAAGTTTTAACATTCCTAACAATTACTAACATTCCTAACTTTTCTAACAAAGTGAGGGCAAAATGGGCATTGCTATTTAAAGATAAACCTTCAAAGGAATCTCAAAAAGCAAAAGAATTAAGAAAATCCCGAAACAGCAAGTTGAAAAACAGTTTCTGTTTGATTTTTTGAAAAATATTCCTCCTGTCCAAAAGCCAGCACTGTAGCAGATGAACAGTGCACGCTGTCGAGGAGATCAACGCGGACATGTTTGCTTCTCACAGGGGCCTATAAATTGAACCCTCCTCTCTCAGTTTACACAACACAAATCACTCACAGCAACAGCACTCTGGCGAAAAATAGAGAGAAAACAGTGGGAATTCACTTGAATTGCCACCATTTTCTCTCCAATCTTTCCCAAATCCCACTCACTCAAAATACTTTCAAATCACTCTCATACATACTCTCATACATACACTAACTCAAGCTCAAATCACCCTTTAGGAGGAGGATTAGAGAGAAAACATAGAGGACTTCATTGTTATCTACTTGTTTTCTCTTTGACCAACTCTAATCACCAACCCTAAACACTTTCAAACCCTAAACACATTCAAACCAAGCCTTGAATCCATTCAAACACAAACACAAGGGAAGATAGGTATAACCTTCCTCTCCCTACCCTAAATCTCTCTCATCCATGCATGCATCTCAAACTTTGAAGATGTAATTTGTTCATTTCTTGCTTTAGATCCAAGAGGATCACCATGGAAGTTCATCTCCATGGATGATCCTCTACAAGGATCAACATTACTTTCAAAGTGTTCTTCTTTTACTTACTTGCAAACAAGTTTTCAAAACCCTAAAATCATTTTCATACATCAAATCTTCATTTTCAAGGATAAAATTCCCCTTCCCAAGCAAATGAAGTGCTTAGTCCTAATGTACCCCAAGGATGGTTTGATATAGTTGATTCACCACTAAAATGTCAAGTGATCACTAATCAAAACATAGGGAAATGGGGACAAGCATGGATGCAAAACCCCCTTTAAAATCACATTTTCCTTCTTGAGAAGTTGCTGTCCAGTAGCAATTTTCTAAGACCTCAGTCCATTGTCTAAATTTTTGCACACAGATAAACTTGGAAATTGGTGTTGACTACAAAACAATTTTTGTATCCAACATCCAGAGCTTTCCAGACATATTTTTATTTTATTTTTTGCGTGAGTAAAACTCCCTTTTCCCAATTTTATTTTGAAGGTCAGATCACCAGTCTCTGGGAGTCCAGATCTCATATCTGAGATTTCCAGAAGGTTTTGAGTCCTCAAATCTTCTCCAAAATGAAAAATTCTTTCACAGAAATCTTATTTGAGGTGTTTGGAACAACTTTCATTCTCTGAGTTTTCTCAGATTATGAATTTTTGAAGCTCTTAAATCCATTTCAAAATCAAGTGTCCACTGCCTTTTTCATTCTGGCAGAAGTGCTCTTCAACTTCCAAAAATCTTTTGAGCATCAAAACTCTACCCAAAAATCACACCAAAAATCATGGGATCTGACCAAAGTCTAATAAAGAATTCTCAATTTTTACTTTTCTGAGTTTCAACTTATTTTGGCCAAAACACACACACACACACAAATGATTTTCAGCTTGGAAGACTCGTTTTACGAGGCATTCCGGGTGCACACTAACGTCCTTCCCGGCGTGTAACATGACCTCCGAACCCAAATCTCTAATCTCGGGAATTTTTCAAAGTTTTGGCCCTTAAAACAAAAATGGCGTGGCGACTCCGTTTTCCGGTTTTATTTGGTTTTCAAAGAAACGAAAAATCGAATTTTCCCGCGAATGGCACATCATCACACATCTTCTTCGCGAAGGACCGCATCGCCACATAACGGAGGGTCAGCGTATCGTAGACTCTCCCCGGGACCTGCACAAGCAAGCAGCCAAAGAAACGCTCAGCAATACAGTCATATTCAACAAAAAGAGAAAAATATAGAAAAGATGCCAAGATGGAAAGGAGTAAGCACACTCACCGGCATGTCAGGATCCACCCGGTAGGCAGCAGGAGCCTGCTCAGGGGCGGGTACAGACACCCTCCTCCTCGATGAACCCTCGCGGACATATGTGAAATCCGGCCTAGGCACCGGAACCTCTGGGGGACCCGGCGGACCAGCCTCCCTCTCCCTCGCCAACACCTGTGGCGTCCTCAACTTCCTCCTCACGAAGGCTCCATACTCCTCTCTGAACAAGACAAACTCATTGGCACTCATGCCGCCCAAATACCTCTCAAACTCCAGCACATCCATATCCCGGGAATCCATCATCCCAAAAGGTGGGTCCCTCGAAGCCAAGGGAAGCATACCCGGGCCATGCTGCCAAAAGACCCTCTCTCCCAAGTATATGACGTCACAGGTCAGGCCCCGCAGCATCTTCCTCTGCGCTGTCACCACGGGAGCACCCTCGAAATCGTCAGCCTCATATCGAGCCCAGGGGTACAGAATGAACTCCGCCGGACTATCTCTCCTTACATGCGCCTGCACCTCCCTGTAGGTAATGGTGAGCTTCCCCCTGCTGGTCCTCCTCCTCCTCGCTGGGCGGGCCCAGCCTAACATAGCAGGATAGGCCGCTATGGCCCCAGGATCTCTATCCCACGGGAAGCACTAGAAGATCTCGTAGAACCACACCTGCGACAAAAGCAGAAAATGCTCAGTGCAAGAGAAAACGGAGAAATGACAAGTTGCTAAATCAAAAACAGCAATAAACTCATACCTCCAAAGCAAAATCAAAGCAGGCCAAAGAACTGGCCACACCCCGGCTAAACCGGTCCAAGGAGAAGTAAAGCTCGGCCAGGCCCGCCTCGCCCCAAGCTATGTCACAGACTCTCTCCAAGTCAATCAAGCACTCCAGCAGAGCAAAGGGAGCCGTGGTCGCGTGGTTAGAGAATAGAGTCTCAAAAAGGGAAAACCACAGAAAGGAGCGCGCCAGCTGCTCCGCCGTCACCTGGCCCGTACCCCGACAATAGGCCCCAATACTGGCCGTAATCCTCATCTCCACATCGCTGTACAGCATGCCCAGGCCCCTGCGAGGAAGAGACGCAAAGCCCAGCAGCTCATTCAGCACGTCCTCAGCTATCCTATCCCTCCACTGCACTGGCCCTCCTTTGAAGGAAAGCCCGGTGATAGCAGCAAAATCGGTGGGCGTCACCGTCACCTCGCCCCAGCTCAGATGGAAGGTGTGGGTGGTATCCCACCAATACTCAGATAAGCCCAGGAAGATGCTCTTGTTCTTCCTCGTGTCAGAGATCCCGGCCAAGTTCTCCACGAACACGCCCAAGCCAGAAGCATAGACCAACCTCCTAGGGCTCGGCCTACCATCCACAGAGATATTCGTCATCTGCTGCCACAACTCAACCACTGCCTCGAGCGACCCTCGAGACTTCATCTTCTTGGCTTTCCCGGCCAAAGCCCTCATCCTGCAGTAAACACAAAGAAAGGTACGTCACCAGCGTACTTAATGCAAAATACCAAAAGAAAATCAAAGCACAAAAAGTCCGTCCCAACACGGCAAAGCACAAATAACCCGTCACAAAACACGGCACACATTGCACATAATTTTCGCATGCAACTCGTCACAAAACACGGCATGCAATTTTCCTCATGCAGTCCGTCACAAAACACGGCACACACTGTACAAATTTTCTCAGCAGAGGGATTAAGCCCTACACGACACATTTTCAAAAGACCCGTCACAAAACACGGCACAGATTGCACGAATTTTCCCCACAAAGTCCGTCACAAAACACGGCACACACTGTACAAATTTTCTCAACAGAGGGATTTCGCCCACTCAACGGCAACGCAAGCACCGGCCGTCAGTGTAAGTCCGGACTTCGCCCATTCAACGGCAACGCAAGCACCGGTCGTCAGTGTAAGTCCGGATTTCGCCCACTAAACGGCAACGCAAGCACCGGCCGTCATCATAAGCCCGGACTTCGTCCACTCAACGGCAACGCAAGCACCGGCCGTCAGTGTAAGTCCAGACTTCGCCCACTCAACGGCAACACAAGCACTGGCCGTTAGTGTAAGTCCGGATTTCGCCCACTCAACGGCAACGCAAGCACCGACCGTCATCGTAATCCCGTACTTCGCCCACTAAACGGCAACGCAAGCACCGACCGTCAGTGTAAGTCCGGATTTCGCCCACTCAATGGCAACGCAAGCACCGGCCGTCATCGTAAGCCCAAACTTCGCCCACTAAATGGCAACTCAAGCACCGACCATCGAGGTAAGCCTGAAGTCACCTTCTCAGCAGGAAAAGCCCCTACAAGGCCACAATGATCCCCAACGGATGAACATCGGCAGTCCCCAACGGACAAAATGCAAGCCGTTCACACCTCTCACAGTCAAAGCTCAAGGCAGCCATGCCTCCGCAAACCGCAGTCAGAAGATGATTCAAGTCCTCACGCATGACACAACCGCAGCCAGAAGACGATTCAAGTCCTCACGCATGGCACAACCGCAGCCAGAAGACATTTCAAGTCCTCACGCATGGCACAACCGCAACCAGAAGACAATTCAAGTCCTCACGCATGATACAACCGCAACCAGAAGACGATTCAAGTCCTCACGCATGGCACAACCGCAGCCAGAAGACGATTCAAGTCCTCACACATGGCACAACCGCAACCAGAAGACGATTCAAGTCCTCACGCACGACACAACCGCAACCAGAAGACGATTCAAGTCCTCATGCATGACACAACCGCAGTTAGAAGACGAATCAAGTCCTCACACATCACTATCTCCAGCCCGGAAGGCTTTAAACCACTCGGTCTGAAAGACCGTATAAACCTCCCACATCACTATCTCCATCCCGAAAGGCTTTAAACCACTCGGTCCAAAAGACCGTATAAACCTCCCACATCACTATCTCCAGCCCGGAAGGCTTTAAACCACCCGATTCGGAAAATCGTAAAAATTTCCATCTCAGGACACCTCCATGTCCTCACAATCGACCTCGGCGGTCACCACATCTCAGGACACCACCATGTCCTCACAATCGACCTCGGCGGTCACCACATCCCAGGACGCCACCACGTCCTCACGGTCGACCTCGGCGGTCACACCACAAACCATCTTCTCGTAAGATTACCCATCTTCTCGTAAGATTAACCATATTCTCATAAGATTACCCATATTCTCGTGATATTACCCATCTTCTCGTAAGATTACCCATCTTCTAGTAAGATTGCACACCCAGGACGCCACCACGTCCTCACAGTCGACCTCGGCGGTCACAAACCATCTTCTCGTAAGATTACCCATCTTCTAGTAAGATTGCACACCCTGGATGCCACCACGTCCTTACCACTGACCTCGGCGGTCACACGACACTTAAGGGCACCACCACGCCCGCATACACTCACAATTTCACGACCTCTGAACTACGACCAGGCTTTATTCCCGCCAGGGATACGTAGGAATCCTATCACAGGGTCCAGCCATCGACCTATACGGTCACCCAGGACGCCACCACGTCCTTACCATCGACCTCTGTGGTCACCCAGGACGCCACCACATCCTTACCATCGACCTATACGGTCACCCAGGACGCCACCACGTCCTTACCATCGACCTCTGCGGTCACCCAGGACACCACCACGTCCTTACCATCGACCTATACGGTCACCCACAGGACACCACCACGTCCACGAACAGAGTTTCAGTCAGAGGACATCTCCCGTCCTCGTGCACAACGACACTCACCCCACACACGAACTACGATCAGGCTTGATTTCCGCTAGGGATACGTAGGAATCCTATCACAGGGTCCAGCCAATTGACCTAAACGGTCACACAACAGGACACCGCCACGTCCTCACACCGACCTACACGGTCACTTCCTCTCCCAGCACGTGATCCAGATTAGGACCCTTATCTTATCAATGACCCCACTTCCTCCGAAAGTGACGTCGTCGAGGGGCTTCTGTAAGTACCCCAATCTGGATCACCCTCTTCCGAGCACATGGGAAACACCGTAGACTCACAAACGCAGTCTCAAAGACCTCTGACACTCAAAACCCTCAAAAACCCCCAAGCCAAACCAAGGGAGGAACCTTTCCGGGATAAAAAGGGATAAAAGGACCTTTTGGGAATTATTCAGAAATCAGAAAAGCAAATAAGGTCCGTACGGACCTCTTTGCTTCAATGATTATTAAATCCCCTTAAAATCCAACTTATTCCCTCAAATCCCGGAAGTGATCATTACCCCCCTACATGGTTGGTCCGTACGGACCTTATTGCATGCTAAGATGGTCCGTACGGACCTTATTGCACCCAGACATAATCATTCCAAAATCTTCTTAATTTCCACAGATTTCCTCAAATCGAGGAAAACCAAAAAATTGGATTACCTAAGAGGTCCGTACGGACCTCTTTGCACATTTTCCTACACTATAAATAGAGGGCTCCCCCTTCCTCATTTCACACACCTCCCTCTTCTCTTCTCTCCCTAAGCCTTCAGGCTCCCTCTCTAAGACCCCTCGGGGCACTCCCGGTCCCTTTCGGTTCCCTCTGGGGCCTTCCGAGCTCCCTCGCGGTGCTCCGAAGCCCTACCGAGCGCTCCCGCGACGCTCTCGCGCTGCCCCGAGGCACTCTCGAGGTACTCTGAGGATTCCGAGGCACGCCGAACCTCTGCCCGAATGCAACCGACGATTCCAACGCATGCCGAACCTCTGCCCGAATCCAACCGACGATTCCGATGCACGCCAAACCTCTGCCCGAATCTAACCGACGATTCCGACGCACGCCAAACCTCTGCCCGAATCCAGTCAAAGATCCCTGCGATCCCAACGCACGCCAAAACTCTGCCCAAGTGCACACTTGACAATCCTGAGGCACGCCGAAGCTCTGTCCGCAGACAACCGGCACATCCCGAAGCAATCTTGGTCCGTCCCGGAGTACTATTCCACCCTCAAACACTATTCTCCAGCGGAGACAGACACGAACCAACATTGGTAAGGCTTCCTTCCATTACTATTTCAATACATTTCAATACGCAGTGTACAACGTAGACATCCGATACAGCATGCATTTTTAAAAGCACATACACACACACACAACATTTAAAGAAAGAAGGGGTGTCGAAAGACTCGTTTTTACGAGGCGACTCGGGTGAGCTCTAAGATTCTAATATTCTCTTCCCGAGGAGTAACCTGACCTCCGAACTCAAAATCTCATCACACAAAAACAGTTTACTTTTAAACTGATGCCTTTTCTCAATGTTTTGGGCTTAATCAAAACGGCGTGGCGACTCTACAAGCAAAACACAGCGAGACACCTCCACCAAAAAATGCCGCAAGGCGGAAATGCCAGATACCATGGCGCGATTGCGCTGCCTCTCGGATCCGGGTAATTTCACCTGCACAACCCGAAAATCAGCGACCTCAGGCCTATCAACGAGCTAGAGGAAGTGGTAATCAACTTCCACTACCCCGAGCAAACTGTTAAGGTCGGGCTGGAAATCCACCCAGAGGAGAGGAGGATCATGATCGAATTCCTTTGAAAAAATTGTGATGTGTTTGCTTGGAGGGTGGATGACATGCAAGGAATTAGCGAGGACGTGATCCTCCACAAAATTAATGATGACCCATCCTTCAAGAACATTAATCAGAAATCAAGATACTTCTCTCCGGACAAGGAGATAGCGATCAAAGAAGAGGTGGAGAAGCTGCTTAAGGCGGGGATAATTGAGGAAATCTCTTACCCTAATGTAAGTACGCCAATCCAATTCGTAATCCCTTTTTAGGTGCATTTTAAATGATAAAATTGCACTAAGGGGTGTTTTGGTAAATTCCCGGTCCATTCGAGACTTCCGGAAATATTTTATATGTTTCTCGCGAAGGAAGTGTATTTTAGTATTTTTCCTGGACAAAAGGACCTAAAAGGAATTAATCAGTTTGGACCTCTTGGGAATTAGCCCGGAATGTTTCAGAATCTGGTTTTGACGCCAGAATCGGTTATTGGCGTTCCCAGTCGTGCGACAACTTGAGGCATGGAAATTGGATACGTTGGGTCATGCGACCAACTAATCCAATTTCCCAATTTACGTATAAATATCTAATGCCTTCATTTTGTCAAGGGGGCTCTCACAATTCTCACACACACAACACACTCAAATTCACTTTCTCTCTCTTCCCTCTCTCTCTATCCGCATTTCACCAGTAATTCTGCCATTGCCGTCTCCTTAACCTCCTCCCTCTCCGTCCAAGACCAAGACCAATCCTCCTTCCCTTCCAAATCCAACCGCCGACCTCACCCATTGCCAAGCTTCCTCAACCTCAACCAAGCCTCCTCCCTCACCTGTGACCTCACCCAAGTCTATCTCCTCCTCCTCCAACCAATTCGCCGGCCAACCTCCATCATCAAACTCAACCTAGCCTCACCAATCTCCGGCCAAACCTTCACCTGTTCTCTCCCTCAACACCGGAGACCTCGGCCCAACTCCTCCCTCACCCAAATCCAACACCAGCGACCTCCCACCAAACCAAAACTGCACCCAATTCCCTCTTCAATCGAATAACAACGACCGCTCCCCTTCTCTCCCATTCACCGGCCATCTTCCCCTTCTGTAACTGCTAACCACCAACCCAGTCTCTCCGATCCAAATCCCTCAACCTGCGACCTCCAATCTCCGCCCTAGCCCAGTTCTTCCTCACCACCGGACCAACCCCAAACTCTTCCCCTATTACAACCCCTAAGCCGTCAACTACACCGCCGCTCTCCAACCACCAATTCAACCCCAACCGGCATACTCCTCTCCCCCTGAAACCGTTCACCAATAACTCTCCCCTGTTCCAAGCCATTTCCGCTCCAACACAGTCCGCACGCACTGGAATTGTGAAGTCGTTGAGTCTGTAATCTGAGCTCGTTTTGTTCCGCGAAGCTGATTGAAGATTTTGATACCTAACTTGGTATCGAATTTGTGGACTACGAGGGTAACGATTTCCTCACTTTTATCTCATCTACTGTTTATTTGTCTCGTTGCAATCTATTCCCCGGACTTGATAATTAGACTCTATCTGTCCCCAATTATCAAGTCCCAACTGCCGATCTCTCTGTTTAATTAGCTTTGCTTGGTATTGTTGATGTTCATAATGTGATTGTGTGGGATTTGTTGTTTATTGGCCAAGGGAGTGTGGATCTCCCTATATCCACATCCCCTTGGTCAATCTATTGTAAATTCATTGTTTCTGAACTGTTTGGATATTGTTGTTGGGATCTGAATTATCCTCTGTTGTTCCTGATTTCAAAGTGTGAAGTCCTGACCGGTGGCATCGATGTGTCACGCGACACAACTGACCATCCCAGGTCCTGTGTCACGCGACACATGTAACCAATCTGCAGTTGACCTGTTTCAGTTGTAATCTGTATTCAGTCCTCAATGTAAAGTGGGACGTGGCCTCCCAGAGTCAATGGCTTACAAGTTGTATTTCCCCCTTGTTGAGTAATAAAACAAAGCACTCTTATGCATTTTATACATATCTTGTCATACACACTTTGCACACACATTTGAATGAATGGAATGTTGAACATTGAAAGACTCATCTACGGATGAGGCGTGTTGGGTGAACTCTCGGTTCTTCCCAACACGTAACTTGACCCCCGGACCCATTTTCTCTTTACAAAAGGTTTTCAATGTTTCCTCTTAAAAACGGCGTGGCGACTCCTTTATTTTATTTTTTTCGGCGAGCGCACATTCAGTGGCGACTCCGCTGGGGACTATTGAAACATGGTTTTCAAAAAGTGGGTCAGACTTTCGTGCTTGTTCAACATTCATTACATTCATTTGTATGTGTTTTGCTGTGTGACATGTTATGTGTTTAAATGCATTTTACGTGCTTTGCTTTATTCCTTTCCCCCTTGTGTCCCATCTTTGTTGCCTATTTTGCTGGTGATGGGGCTGAGATATGACATTGTGCTTGGAGAAATTTAGAGTCGTTTATCTTGCTTTTGTTGGTTCACGGAAAGGTGACTCCTTCTGTCACGCGACATAGCTAGCCTCATCAGTCCTGTGTCACGCGACAGAAGGTGGTCATTCTGCAGGACTTGATTTCTCTAATACAGGTTATGATTGTGGGACAGTCCCCCATGATCAGATTATTGATCTTTGATTATTGTACTCTGTGGGGCGTGTGTGTGTTTTTTTTCCTTTATCACCCCTTTTCAAAAAATAAAAATAATAATAAAAAAAAATCATCATTTTCGCAAATAAAGGAACATAGCCATCCCACACACTACTTCACGTAGATCTAGAGCCCTCGGGTGCGATTGACGGCATCGCGGACGGTGATGTACGTCGCCTACGCTTGAGCGCCTAATATCAAACCTATCCCCCTAGTGCGTTATAGGTGGCGCCACACATTTAAACCTCACCCAAACGGTTGGTTTTGACACAACATTTTCAAATACACTAAAATGTGTTGTTTCAAAATTCTTAATAGACTTTCATACCTTCCCCCAAACCCTAGCACCTGTGGGCATGTTGCCAAACGCAACATGGTTTCACGAAAGGACATGTCGTTCCCACGGCATGTTCTAACGAGAGATCATGTCGCTTTGTCAACATGCACCGACGAGAGGTCATGCCGGATTTTTCCTTGAAATTCTTCGGGAATACCCGTTATGCTGCCCCAATTTCTTCAGAAATTGGGGCTGCTCGTTCGTCCCATAAATGCTTTGGTTTGGTTTAGGTATTATCGCCTATTACTAATTTTGAAACAATACATTTGGTGTGTTTTTGAATGATGTGTCCATAGGTTCCCCCGAGGTCTAGATTGTGTGAATAAAGGATTAGCCTTTTCCAACCGTCTCTAGGACTTAAAACACCGATTTCTACTTGAAGACTAATAAGATGTTGCACGAGTCCGTCTCCTTTCCCGTTCTTCCCTCTCCCGTATATCCTCGAAATTCCCTATCCTCCGACTTATACACGCTCTCACCTCTTCACCTTTGCAAGGCTACGGCAAGTTGGGTGCGTGCTCCTGTGCCCGGTGTTCAATTGATCCATATCCCCGAGGCAGAAGCAGCTCAAAGGTCCAAGCGGTTGTTTATCTGATTCAGTGTCCGAGATGCTCGGTGCAGAGGAGATTATGGCCCACCAGCCTGAAAGTTCATATCCCATGGGTCAGCAGAGTGCAAATGGTGCGTCCATTGAAATGTTGCGGGCTACCCTCGAAGATGTTTTTCCTCGCAAGCGGGAGGCCTGGTTGCTTGCTCAGATTGTTAAAGATAAGGAGGACAACTTGTGAATGAAAAAGAGATCGAGAAGGGTCCTCATCTCACCGATGGCAACGATACCCTTCTGTAAGTGCTCCAATTTGAGCTTGTTAGAATTTTCGTTAGAAAATTAACAAAAGTTTTAACATTCCTAACAATTACTAACATTCCTAACTTTTATAACAAAGTGAGGGCAAAATGGGCATTGCTATTTAAAAATAAACCTTCAAAGGAATCTCAAAAAGCAAAAGAATTAAGAAAATCCCGAAACAGCAAGTTGAAAAACAGTTTCTGTTTGATTTTTTTAAAAATATTCCTTGTGTCCAAAGCCTGGAGCTGCATTTAATGAACAGTGCACGCCATCAACCCTATCCGCGCGGACATGTCTGCATTTTCCAGAGGGCTATAAATTAAGCCCTCCAGTCTCAAAGAAAAAAAAGAGAGAGAACACAATCCACAGTTGCACCTTGGCGAAAATACTTGAGAAAATAGTGAGAATTCCCTTGAATTGTCACTCTTTTCTCTTGATTATCTTCCCAAATCTCACTCACTCACTATCATATTCAAAGCCTCAAACACTCTTACATTCAAAGCCAAAGCTCCAAAACACAAAGAAGATAGGTATAACCTCCCTCTTCTTACTCTAAATCTCTCATCCATGCATGCATTTTCAAACTACAAAATGTAGTTCATTCATCTTCTTGCCTTAGATCCAAGAAGATCACCATGGAAGTTCATCTCCATGGATGATCTTCTACAAGGATCTACATTATTTTCAAAGTGTTCTTACTTTCTTGCAAAGAAAACACATTTTCAAAACCCTAAAACTCATTTTCATACATCAAATTTCATTTTCAAAGGATAAAATTCCCCTTCCCAAGCAAATGAAGTGCTTAGTCCTAATGTACCCCCAAGGATGGTTTGATATAGTTGATTCACCACTAAAATGTCAAGTGATCACTAATCAAAACCTAGGGAAATGGGGACAAGAATGGATGCCAAATCCCCTTTTAAATCATGTTTTTCTTTCTTGAGAAGTTGCTGTCCAGTAGCAATTTTCTAAGACCCCAGTCCATGGTCTAAATTTTTGGACACAGATAAACTTGGAATTTGGTGTTGACAACAAAACACTTTTTGTAGCCAACATCCAGAGATTTCCATAAATATTTTTACTTTATTTTTTGCGTGAGTAAAACTTCCTTTTTCAAATTTTATTTTGAAGGTTAGATCACCAGTCTCTGGGAGTCCAGATCTCATATCTGAGATTTCCAGAAGGTTTTGAGTCCTCAAATCTTCTCCGAAATGGAAAATTCTTTCACTGAAATCTTATTTGAGGTGTTTGGAACAACTTTAATTCTCTGAGTTTTCTCATATTATGAAGTTTTGAAGCCCTTAAATCCATTTCAAAATCAAGTGTCCACTGCCTCTTTCATTCTGGCAGAAGTGCTCTTCAACTTCCAAAAATCTTTTGAGCACCAAAACTCTACCCAAAAATCACACTAAAAATCATGGGATCTTACCAAAGTCTAATAAAGAATTCCCAATTTTTAGTTTTCGGATTTTCAACTTATTTTGGCCAAAACACACACACACACACACACAAATGATTTTCAACTTGGAAGACTCGTTTTACGAGGCATTCCGGGTGCACACTAACGTCCTTCCCGGTGTGTAACATGACCTCCGAACCCAAATCTCTAATCTCGGGTATTTTTCAAAGTTTTGGCCCTTAAAACAAAAATGGCGTGGCGACTCCGTTTTCCGATTTTATTTGGTTTTCAAAGAAACGAAAAATCGAATTTTCCCGCGAATGGCACATCATCACAGTGGCGACTCCGCTGGGGATTTTATGAGCTTTGTTTTTTAAAAAAATGGTATTTGGTATATTGGTGGAAACCATTAAACTTCCCGTTATCGCCTCCTAACACGAGTCGGGGATAAATTGTGGTTTAACAATCCCACGTACCGGTATCACCGTTTTCAAAAAAAAAAAAGAAAAGCTTTTGAGGGTCAAGCTTCCGTCCAGGCTTTAAAAATCATTTGTTGTGTGTGTTAATTTTTGCACATTTTCGTGTTGTTTTGGCCGCCTCGGAAAAAGTCAAAATTTTGACTGTCGGAATCATGTCCCAAATTGTCGAAATTCTTATGCCTATGTGTTCATTAAATTTCAAAAAAAAAAAATTCAAAAAAAAACTTTCAAAAAAAAAAATTTCAAAAAAAAAAAAAAAAAAAGAAAATTTTCAAAAAAATCATGCATCATATTTTTAAGACACATAAAAAATTTCTATTTTACTCGTAAAAGAAAATAGATCGCTTGCACACTACGCGCACGTGACCGTACACTGCACACTACGTCCCTAACCCGGGGAAATCCTTGTCGCGGCCCGTTTGGTCTTATTACGCCTCTCGGTGCAAGCACAGGACTACCCAAACATCCCATGGAGCCTCGTGTCGACCATGCACTTGCCCGTGACACACTCTGTCCGAGACCCGGTTGGTTTTTATTCTGGTATGTGTCATGCCCTGTCTGTGTATAGACCTTTCCTTTCAAGCCTTTGTCGGCATACCGACTCAATATCTTTCGGGACCCTAATCGCCGAAGTTACGCCGCTTTTCGCCGCAGACTTTGACCAAGATATTGACCGACGCCTTGACTTCGGCTCGACGGCACAAATTATACACCGACTCCCAAAGATTAATGGACCGAGTCATCAAGGATTAATGATTATTCCATGCCTAATTACGGCCTAACCGACGACAAGTCAAGATCAATTGTAGACGCTTATCGCCCAAATCATGCCGACTTTTCGTCGAGCCCTCGGACATGATCTTGACTTTGACGTCGCCTTTGTCCGTAATTTACATCGAATGCTCGTTAAGACTCGATTACCCGCCGACTTTTAGGATCGTTTTTCTTTTCGGTCGGTGGGACCCGCTTGCCCTATAGGACCCTCGCCCGGGCCGTCCACCCCGGGAGGTCGAAATACGGGTGGAATACGAGGGGCTTATAGACGTAGTGACGGGGCCCACCGATCCAGATCCAGAGTAGTTTGCGAAAAGAAGAGAAATCTTTTCCAACCGATTAGGTTAATAAAACATGTTTTAAGTAAACGTGAACAAATAATCGAATGTTGCATGAGCCCAAGGCCCAAACACTTACCCTCCTTCCATTCCTGCACATCTCGAACCTTCGTGCCCTTTTCCCCGCAGCCTCCTCACAAAGGTTGGTTCCCGACACCGGGTCACCGTTTGATTAGTTGGGAAGAGTCAAGCGCGTCATCGCCTTCACCGTTTATTCCGACTCCGGGTTTGAGAATGCGCATCGGCGGTAATGATGGGGACAACGTTGCTCCGTCCTCCAAAATCCCTCGACATGCACTCGCATTGGATCCGGTTGGTAGAATCGTATGAGACTTCGACATGAGGCTCAAATTAACGACCTTCCTGGGGGTCAAGCCGCAAGTCATGGTTTGACTATCGCCTCAATTCCGATGGCACTTTTACCGTAAAGAAGGAAGAAGGTTCTCCTCCTCTTCTTAATCATCCCGGATACATCAAGATGCTACCCCAAGATTCCTATGTCCCCACCGCGGGACTCCCGCCCGTCTGGCCACTTACGGCAACCGGCCCCCAAACAAGAGTCAAAAGGCCACCATTCCAACAAAGGCCGGTGGACGATAGAGTTCAACATACCGTCGCTTGTCCCCTCTCAAAGTGATGATCCCGCAAATATCGGCTGGGTGATGAAGATCGGGAAACAAAGTGGAAGAAATATGGTCGCCCATCAAAGCCTTGGAGGAACGCCGGAATAGACAAGAAGCTCGGATTGAAGAGGCCACACGCCACTCGGGACCTTAACAATCTCCCAACTGACTGGGGCTACCCTGAAGGACAAGCATGTACCTGCTCCCCTAGATCTTAATACCTCTTATTATCCGGCAGAGTCCAACCATTCGCTTCCAGATGAGCCCAACAGCAGATCTCCTCGGACCAGTTCAACTCAAAGTCATTCCAGCAACGCTCAACCTGAGGTCCCAAATCTACCACCAGTCGTAGAACACATTTGGTGGGATATCTGCGACTGCCCCGACTTCCTTGAAAGGGACTATCAAGACTGGATCCACGAGGACCGTCCTCCTAAGAAAAAGAAAATTTCCTCCCAGCAGAAATTGAAAGAGAGGTTCGAGGCCGGTGATACCAGTCTGGGTACGCTTGGGGAGCCATCTGGGGGATTTGATTACTATGTACTCTACTCCACCGCCTTTCCCCAAAGCAAACAGGGTAGAAGAGCCGAAAAGCCTTGCCAACGATAGAGTTGAAACCTTCGGACAATCAAGAGATCGAAGTCTAACCCCCTGGGGTCGCCCAAGGTTCGGTTGTCCAGCTCCCGAGAGCATGCCGGCAAAGAAAGACCAACGCCAGTTTGGCGCTCCCACTCAATCAACATTTTGACCGGAGATGGCAACCGCCACAAAAGGCCTCGGTATAACCCGGGGCTTCAAAGAAAGGCTCTACCTCGCAAGAAAAGGCACGAAGTGACCGGCTTGATGACTCTCTTTCTCCGCATCAAGCACCAAATCTATGATCCCCGCCTATATGGTAGCATGATCACCTTGCGACGAAGATTTGCCAAGAGATGTTTCCCAGCACAATGAAGCTTTGTACATCACCATTAAGCTCAACACCGTGTCGCTTCCTGGAGTATTGGTGGATAATGGATCGACCATTAATGTCCTTCCCCTTAGCATGATGCGGGCCCTGCGCATCAATGAAAGGCATATGATCCCATCTACCCGGATTATCAAGGCCTATGACGGCTCGTCTCGTCCCATCCTCGGGGACAAGAACTCTGGAACTGCGGTACGAAACCCAAATGGTGCCAAAGAAAGTTCCATGTAATGGACATCCCATCCGAGTTCACAGCCCTATTAGGGCGCCCTTGGTTGCATCACATGAAAGCCATAGCTTCCACTCTCCACCAATGCGTCAAATTCATTAACCGACAAGGGGACCTTGAAGTCATAAGGGGTGACAATTTCCTCATAGGGAACGAAGCAGAGACCGTCACTAAGCATGCTCTTAGCCGTACACCGGCTACCTCCTCCGAGTCGACCAAGGGACTATCGGGGCAAGTCTCGCCGTAATCCCGTAATCCGGTGATGCCAATTATGTCAACGCACTCAAGCGAGCAGACTCCGAAGAAGTTCGATTCATCAAATTCAATTGCCATTTCCAACATCTGTAGGCATACTGGAAGGAAACATTGAACACCGCCATGATACAGTGCACACAAACCCCGGTCCCTAATCACGCCTTTGTCACCATTCTTCAAACCCACTCTCCGACCCCCGCCAAGCCAGGAAATTTTCATGATAAAGATCGACAAGCATCGTCATACCCAACTCGAATCTATGAACGTCGTGTGGGACGTCCTCCTTGCTGAACTGCTTGCTAAGCCTTTCCGCGCGAGTATGGGACATGAGATTTTTCCAAGAAGACACCGAGACGCAATACGTCCTTACATCCGGATTGAGCGGTCGATTGTGACGAGATAGAAATCCCTGCACTGAGGAAGATCCCTACATCCACATGCTCGGTTTCGGGCGCCAAACACAATTGATTCGGTTCAGACAAAGGAATGATAGCAATGACCGAGAAAGGAGGACAGAAATGAGACAGTCCCCGAGTCATGAGATCACTGACAGCAATGCCGCTAAAGAATTGGGAAACTCTCTCAGGCCCGTCCGCGACCAAAGAAGAAATGATCACCAAACTTGGATTGGTCCCCCGTCCCTTTGTGTCAACCTTTGTAAAGTCCTCTCGAGTCTCTCATTGTTGAGTTTGAGTCTTCCGAGTCGTCCGATGGCCTCACGCCCGAAGACCACGAAATTGTAGCCAATGCCGTATTCCCTCTTATTCTCAATGAAATGACGAACCTTTCGAGTATCCCTTAATTGCCACTTTAACTAATGATGAATTAACTAATAATCTAAAAACAAGTTAATAACGATTCACTAGATGAAGAAGCGGACACATTAAATGAACAATATATCAAAGAAATCTTTAAGCAAAGTTGTTCGGAAAGAGGAAAATCGAGCCCAAGCTGCCGAAGAGATTTTGACGAGTGTGAATTTGGGAACCGCGGAAGAGCCTAAAGAGACGCAGATTGGTAGTTTCTTCGAAGGGACCGAAAGGGATGCCCTAATTGAGCCGCTAAAGGAATCCGTGGATGTGTTCGCATGGTCCTACAAAGATATGCCAGCCTCGATCCTTCCATAGTTGAGCACCGAATACCGCTCGACCTTAAGTCAAGCCGCAGCGAAGCTAAGAAGAATTAAGCCCGAATGGTCCCTACAAGTGAAAGAGGAGATAGAAAAGATGCTCGGGCGGGGTTCATCGTGGTCATTGAATATCCTACATGGCTTTCCAACATAGTAACGGTGACCAAGGCCAACGGAAAGATCCGGTGCCGCGTAGACTTCAGAGACTTGAACAAAGCCAGTCAAAAGACGATTTCCTGCCAAACATCGACATTTTGGTAGATTCCACGGCTAACCATGAAGTTAAATCCTTCGTCGACGGTTTTGCCGGTTACAACCAAATCAAAATGGCGTAAGAAGATCAAGCCGTAACGGCCTTCACAACCCCTCGGGGCACCTGCGCTACACGGCCATGCCGTTCGGACTAAAGAATGCCGGGGCTACGTACCGAGAGGGCGCCTACGGCTACTGTTCCATGACATGATCCACAAAGAAATTGAGGTCTATGTGGACGACATGATAATACACTCCAGAGGATCGATGGCCAACACTTTATTGATTTGAGAAAATTCTTCGCCGCCTCCGAGACCACAAAGATGAGACCGAATCCACCAAATGCACCTTCGGTGTAAAACGAGGCAAGGTGCTAGGATATATGGTGACGTAACGGGGGATCGAAGTAGATCCTCGTAAAATTAAGGCGATAGTTGAAATGAAGCCACCCCTGACACCGACGTAAGTGAAATCCTTCATGGGAAGATCGCAATACATAAGCCGCTTTGTAAATCACCGACCTCGATCCGCGAGCCGATCTTCAAGTTGATGAAGAAAAATGCCTACACGTAATGGACTCTAGAATGTCGCTCGCTTTTGAACAGTATCAAGGCATACCTCGTGAATCCCCGATTCTTTGCCCACCACATCGCAAAAGCCACTATTGCTATATCTAACTATCACATATACAAGCAATTGGGGCTATGCTAGCTCAAGAGAAGAAAGATTCCAAGGTCGAAAATGCCATCTATTTCGTAGCGTAAAGCTCCAAGGAAGCGAACTCAATTACTCACGCTTGCGAAAAGACTTGCGCAGGTTTGGTCTGGGTAGTGGGAAAGTTGAAACACTACATGCAGTCTCACCCGATACATCTCGTCTCAAGGATAGACCCCATCAAATATCTGTTCGACAAGCCTTCCATCTCTATGAGGTTGGCAAAATGGTCATTCTTTTTGGCTGAATACGACATCACTTATGTTTCAAGGAAATCCGTAAAAGGACGCATAATGGCGGAACATTTGGCCGATTTCCCATGTGATGAGTCCCGAGGACCTGAACCTCAATTTCCCGATGATGGAATCTTTGCCCTAGAAGGAGAAAACCGCTGGCAACTCTTCTTCGACGGGGCATCAAACAAAAGGGGGAAAGGAATAGGAATGCTTCTGGTCGATCCTACTGACGAACACACCCCCATAGCAGTAAGGTTGAACTTCGAGGTCACCAACAACGCTGCTGAATACGAAGCTTGCATAGCCGGGTTGGAAGCCGCCCTTGAAAGAAATATCAAGGAATTGGAGGTGTATGGTGACTCTGCCCTCATCATCAATCAGGTCTCTAACAAATGGAAGACCGTAGACCCGGGTCTGCATAAATATCACACTTACATGGAAGAGCTAGTAACTCAGTTCAAGGAGATCAGCTTTCATTACTTGCCCAGAGACCGCAACAGATTTGCAGATGCTTTGGCAACACTAGCCTCCCTCGTCGAAATACCCGAAGGGAAGTCTGTCAAGCCATTCAGAGTCGGGAGAAGAGAAAATCCTGCTTATTGCTTTGAAATCGAAGCAGAGACCGAATCGGCCAGTGATCCCTGGTACACTCAGATCTACCAGTACCTGAAGGATGGCGAGGCCTCTTTCAAAAATGAATATGGGGAGTATAAAGAAGGAATCAAAGCAAAAAGCCTCTCAGCCCTGAAGCGACTCGCCTCCCATTATGTTCTTTTGTACAAGAAGCGTTATCAAGGCCCCCTCCTGTGATGTATCGGCAAACAAGAGGCTACGGAACTCATGAGAGAAATACATGGTGGTACCTGCGGCCCCCACATGAATGCTCGAGCCCTGATGCAAATCATACTGAGAATGGGGTACTTTTGGATCTCCATGGAAACCGACTGCATCCAGTTCGTCAAAAGCTGCGACAAATGTCAACGATACTCAAATCTTAATCATTTGCCTCCTCATGAGTTATACTGTATGACAACCCCTTGGCCTTTCGTCACTTGGGGAATTGATGTCATAGGCAAAATCGCGCCACCAGGCAGCACGGCCACGAATTCGTCCTGGTAGCTGTGGACTATTTCACCAAGTGGGTTGAAGCCAAATCCTACAAGATCCTCAACTCAAGGAAAGTAGCCCTCTTCATTAAAGAGAACATCATATGCCGATACGGGTTGCCAGCCGAGATCATCTCAGATAATGGATCCCACTTCGAAGGAGAATGTGAAAGACTGCTGGCAGAATTCAGAATAACCCGTCACAAGTCATCTCCTTACAGGCACCAAACCAACGGAGCCGTCGAGGCAGCAAACAAGACTTTGGAAAACATCATCCGGAAAATGGCTGTCCGAGGTCGAGATTGGCCCGAGAAGCTACACTGGCACTCTGGGGCTGCAGAACATCCGTCAGAACGGCAACCGGGGAAACGCCATTTGCTCTCACCTACGGAATGGAAGCCGTACTCCCAATCGAGCTAGAAATCCCCTCACTCCGGGTGCTGTTGGAAAGCCAGATCAACGAGGTCGAATGGTTCCAGAGTCGCCATGATGAATTGGCCCTGCTAGATGAACGCCGATTGAAAGCAATGGAACACATCCGAGCCTACCAAGGGAGAATGGCCAGAGCCTTCGACAAGAAAGTAAAGCATCGGGAGATCCGAGAAGGTGATCTCGTTTTGAAAGAAAAGCCCCGGTCCGTGTCAACCCGCTTGGCAAATGGGAGCCTCGTCCGGGTCGGGCCATACATCGTCCAAAAGATCTTCTCCTGGAGGAGCCATGCAACTTACGAGACCTCGACGGAAATCCCTTTGTACACCCAGAGAATGATGACAAGCCGCGCGAGATACTACGCGTAAAAAAAAGAAACAAAAAAAGAGTGCTAAAAGAGTAATACACAACTAGGTTGAACACCCGAAGAGGGCGGCCTAGGTAAAAAATAGGGTTGCCCCAAATACAAAACAAACAAAAAACAAAACAAAAAAAAAACCAAAAAAAACAAAAAAAAAACCGGGTTGAACTACGAAGACCCGAGCTCCTCAAAATGAGGGGAACGTAGGCAAATGAAACGGTTCGGTCTAAAACACAAATAAAAGTCAAAATCGACATCAATACAACCGATCGTACCATGAAAGCGTCTCGAAAAACTCGAAGCAATTCAAATATTCATTACAAGTTAAAAACTTTTTGATGAGTCTAAGCCCGATTCATTCCTACAACTGGTAACCTGCTAAAAGAAATTAAGATACATAATGTGTCTGCCATGACAAGAAAGGGATACTCGGAAACCTCAAGGTCACTCCAAGCCACTCGCATCGGCCTCTCCCTCTTCTTCCCCCTTCGAGTCTTCTTCTTCTGAACAGGAAAAATGTCGGTCTTCCTCCTACCAAGCTCTGGTGTAGGAACAGGATCTATCAAACCAGCCTCTGTCAGGGCCTTAGTAGCCCTAGCGTTATCTCTCATCTCCTGTAGCCGGGCTGGTAAAGTAGGAGTCCTCCTCTCTCGTCTCTTGACATAAGCCTCATAGTCGGTCACGGCGTCTCCGCTCCCGTCATGAGGGTTGGCCCTCGCCTCGGCCCTCCTCCTCTCGAAAGCTGTCGGGTCCTCCGCACCCACAATGGCCTCACGCCGTCTCAAAATAGCCATCTCGAGTCTCTCCCAAATGCCTCTCGTACCAATCCAGGTACCAAGTGGTCGTGAACACCGGTCTCGGCCGCCTGCGGATAACCCGAGGAGGAAAGACGTCATACCTCCATGCGCGGGAAAGAAAGGAAAACACCGAAGGATCATCAATAGAAACAGGAGCCACCACCCCGGTGGCTATATCATCAAAGTCCTCCAAAGGAACCTCGCTTCCAAGCCGAACCGTCTCGTAACCAAGGACGAAATATAGAAGCCGGACCGAGAAAGCCCCGGAAGCATGACCACATGAGACCCGTCCTGAAGCACTCTGCGAGTCTCCACCCGCCAACAAGACACCGACCATCTCGATATCTTACGTCCGGCGACCAGCCATCCAACGCTCCCATGAGCCCCGATCATCAAAATCTACAAAGAACCCCTCTCCCGGCAAATGTCCAAGGCTTGATCATATCGAGTTTCCCGAAGAATCCCCAAGCGCTCCATCGCCCGCAGAGTCAAGAGGAACGGGCTACCCCGTGCATATACCGCCTCCGTAGCTTGCCCTATCGAGAGCATGGAAAGTCTCCCCCAAGATCAAAGGTACAACATCTCTGCCCAAGCGACAATGAACGACTACATCCAGCAGAGACCGATGACAGATCCCAAAAGAATAGACCATGAACAAGGTCCCGAACATGCAAAGTGCAAAGGCATCCCAATAAGCATCGTCAAGCAAGCCTAAGCCCCTAAACCTATCAGGAAGACCGGAAATATCAAAATGATCGGGACCACAGATCATACCTTGCGCTTCCTCCGGGGAAAGATGAAGGAGGTTGCACAATCGGTCAACGAAAGAAGCCCTCCGTGCAAAGGAACCGCTATCTCCTCCACCTCCGGGCCACCAAGCAAAGCCCGAAATTCTTCCACGGTCGGAACAACCTCATTGTAAGAAAGGCAAAAGACATGCCTTCTAGTGTCCCAGAACGAGGAAGAAGCTCTCAAAAGCTCATAATCCGGAACCAATTCCTTGAGGGACCATAAACACTTCACCTTGTACCTTTCTTCAAAGAATAACCTCCTTTCATGCATAATCTCCCGAGACCACTCTTTGAACTTGGTGAAGAATTGCATTTGATAATTTTGGGACAATTTGGGTGGATTTCTCATACTCACAATTCTCTCCATGGTTTTTCTCTCCTTCTCCCCGAAAATAGCTGTTTGAACTGGTGGTTGAAGAAGGTATTTGAATTTGAAATAAAGTGAGACCAGATCTGAAGCAAAATTAAAGGACAGTGTCAGATTCCTGTCCTATCCGCGCGGATGAGTTTGTCACAAAAAAAAATCTTTACAACAGTCCAAACTGCTACACCAAAGGAATATTTTGTCCCAGCCAAAGCCTGTCCAAACCAGTTCATACACCAAACATCTACACCCTTACCAAAAAACCAAGGCTCATGCAACATTGCATTCATACTGCATTGCATTCATAAAAATAAAATCCTAAATTATTACATTCCAAAAATAAAGGGAGTGTGCAAAAAAAAAATCAATCAAAAAAAATAGGTAACAATAATCCTAAATTATTACATCCCAAAAAAAAAGAGCAAAAAAAATGTGCATAAAAATAAGCTGTATCTGTACAAATCTCAAAAATCGATTCAATCTCAAGTAATCAATCGAAGTCCCCAGTGGCCGACGTCTGCCCCCGATCCCTCTTGCGGCTGGGGCCCGCCTCATCAGGAGCCCTGAAGATCTCGGGCTCAGAATCGTCCTCGTCCCCGAAAGAAGGCTCGTCAGGACCAACCGGCACGCTCTGATAGGGCAAGCCAAGATCTGTGAAGAAATCATATCCGAAGGTAAAAGCGTCAGACTCCTGGATGTGCGAAGAGGATCCACCATACTGCCAGACGTGTCCCTGCCCGTAAGGATCTCCAAGAATGACGTGGTCCGAAGGTAGTACCGCGCGAGGATCAAGGAGAGGAGAAAGAGGAGTCTCGGAAGAAGTCTCTGAAGGAATAGGGGAAGCCTCCCGCCTGACAGGCGCTGGCCGTGGTCGCCTCGCTCTAGCCTGAGGAGCCCCACAAGCAACCATCCTCCTGATAAATCTCTTAGCCCCGATCACTTGTTTCGTCAGCTTCTCAACGACCACCTCCGAAAACTGCACGAAAGCAAATGCGTCAAAAACAGTTGAAGCGAAAAATGATGGCAGGAAAGAAAATAAAAGACAAAAGCAAAAGAAAGAAAGGTGGAAAAGAGAAGTCGCACCTTCATACCCGGACGAGGCCGGTAAGCTCGTGGAAGCCGATCAGGCTGAGGGATCTGCACCCTCAATCGGACCCCATCCTGGACATATGAAAAGTCCGTCCGAGGGTACCGCGGGACCCCTAACCCCTCTCTATTCAGAACCTGGGGCGTCCTCAGCCTCCTCAAGACAAATACTGGGTACGGCTCAATCGCCACAAATGCCGAGAAGTGCTGGCCGGCTCGGTAATCATCCCAGGTCGCAGATCTATCACTCGGGTGCATCATATCGGCGGGAGGCTCCACCGGTGTCATCAAAGGCGAATTCACGCCATGCTGGTGCGTCACCCTCTCTCCCGCATAATAGACGTCGCAAGTCGACCTCTCGTAATCCTCCGCCGCACAGCCCATATCTCGCGCCCTTCACTGCGCCACCTCGAAACGATCCTGGGGATAGAATATCATCCCCTCATCCGTCTCGGCCCCCGTCAAAGGCGGGGCCCCATATTCGAGAGTCGTACGCCCCCTGGAGCTTATCTTCTCTCGGGCATGCTTGGACCAGGAGCGCATGGCCGGATACGCCCCGACGTACTCCGCCGGCTGTCGCCACATCGTGACGTGAAAGAACTCCAACGCCCATACCTGCGAAAGGTAAAGATCAAATAAATCCAGTGCAAAAGAAAAGTGTGTGCTCAAGAAAAAAGGGAAAGCAAAAAAAAAAAAGAAAGCTTATACCTCCAGAGCAAACTCGAAGCAGTACAAGGAGCTCACAGCCTTCCGGCTGTATATATCAAGAGCAAAGTAAAGCTCTGCCAGTCCGACCTCTCCCCAAGAGATATCTCCAGCCATCTCCACATCCTCCAAACTCCTCAGCAAAGCAAACACCGCCGTCCCCTCGGCGTGTCCAAAAAGAGTGCTCGAGAAAGCAAACCATAAAAAGGCCCTAGCAATCTGCTCAGCGCCTATCCTCTCATCCCCAGCCTCATAGCTCCCGATGGTCTCCACAATCTTCCCATAAACCACGGCATCCTCCATCCCCATCCCCTTTTGGGAATGGGGTAAAGCCCGTAAGAGCCTGCAGGTCCACATCGCTGTAGCCGTCCCGCCACTCAATGCTGCGTCCATTGAAGGACAGACCCGTGATCGCAGCGTAGTCGGAAGGCGTAACCGTAGCCTCGTCCCAGAAGAAGTGAAATGTGTGGGTCGCATCCCACCAATGCTGCGCCAAAGCAAATATCAGGCCCTTGCTCTTAGGGAACTTAACCAACCCCCTCAAGCACTCAATGAACTCCCAAAGCCCGGTCTCAATGACAATCTGTCTCGGACTGATCAAAGCTCCTCGGCCCGCATTCGGAAGCCGGTCCCACAGGTCAACTACAGACTTCACTGATCCTCGAGTCTTCATCTTATTCAACTGCTCCGTCACGTAATTGTTTCCACCCTGCAATAAAACAAAAAAAAAAAAGTGAGAAAATGTCAAAAAAAAATTTTTTGCATTTGCATTTGCAAAAAAAAAAAGAAAGCATATACATGCATCATCACAAAAGTTTTGAAGAAAATTCGGCAGCATAACGGCATGCAATAAACCTAGCCCCATTTTTCTCAAAAAAGACAGTTTTCAGCAAATCCCAATCAACATTCATACATAAAAAAAATTCATACAAGGAGTGAACGGAAGCAAAAACTCCGTCCCATTTTTCATAAAAAAAAAAAACATGCGGAAGCAAAAACTCCGTCCCATCTTTCATGAAATAGCATACATAAACAATCTTTTAAGTCATTCATTCAATCAAAGGGGAACGAAAAATCCGTCCCACTTTTCATAGAAAATCACACTCTAAAAAAATGCATTCATAACATGCATATCATCCGTCATTTCAAAAAAAAATCCTACATTCATACATTCACACAAGGAGTCAACGGAAGCAAAAACTCCGTCCCATTTTCATAAAATAACATGCATACATGTCATTCATGGAATCATCATCTCATTGCAAAAAAAAAATCATCATATCAACATTGCAAGAATCCTACATTGCAACAGAAAAAGTCCGTCCCAATTCCGGGAAATCTTTCATCATAGTCTCATATTTCAAAAAAAAAAAAAACAATGGCGAAAATGCCAATTCTCTTCCCAAGCAAAATGCACATTTTGGGTCACCCACAAATTCATTACAACATGCAAAGCATCAAAATAAAAATTCAAGGCCATGAGCATTGCAAATTTTCGAAAAAAAAAAAGGAAAAATCACCCAAAAATCAATTTCAAGCAAAAATCGACAAAGGGATCAAAAGGATTCGAAGTATACCGTTCGGAGACTCGGATCGGTGGCCCAATGTTGCCAAGCATCGGGGTATGGCTCCTCCGCAATCGATTGCGAAAGTGTGTAATGCCTCCTCATTTGGACGAGCTCCAATCGTCTCTCCGCTACCGGGCCACGTCCTTGGCCTTGAAAAGCACCTTCCCCGTGTTCCATTGCTTGAAAATCGAAGAAAAACGGAAGAATTTTGAAGCTTTTTGAGCAACAATGGCGGATTTGCGACTCTCTCTCTCTTTCCTCTCGTAAAATTCAAAAAAATGGACTGAGGAAGAAGAAGGGCGTTGGCCCTCATTAATACCAATCTGAATCTCAACCCTCTCCGCGCGGATAGGATTGTAAGGGTCAAAATGACCCTTTTGCCCTTTAAAAACCCAGAACTCTGCAATTTGATCCTAGACTTAACAGAGTTAACCAAAGTTAACCAAAGTCGACCCTCTTTCATCAAAATCATCAACGGCAGTCAAACGTAAGTCCGATCTCCCCGAGGAAGATAACGAGATCCCGTATCTTTCATCAAAATCATCAACGGCAGTCAAACGTAAGTCCGATCTCCCCGAGAAAGATAACGAGATCCCGTATCTTTCATCAAAATCATTCCACGGCAGTCAAACGTAAGTCCGATCTCCCCGAGAAAGATAACGAGATCCCGTATCTTTCATCAAAATCATTCCCCGGCAGTCAAACGTAAGACCGATTTCCCTGAGAAAGATAACGGAATCCTGTATCTTTCATCAAAATCATCCCCGACAGTCAAACGTAAGACCGATCTTCCCGAGAAAGATAACGAAATCCCGTATCTTTCATCAAAATCATTCAACGGCAGTCAAACGTAAGACCGATTTCCCCGAGAAAGATAACGGAATCTCGTATCTTTCATCAAAATCATTCCACGGCAGTCAAACGTAAGTCCGATCTCCCCGAGAAAGATAACGAGATCCCGTATCTTTCATCAAAATCATTCCCCGGCAGTCAAACGTAAGACCGATTTCCCTGAGAAAGATAACAGAATCCTGTATCTTTCATCAAAATCATCCCCGGCAGTGAAACGTAAGATCGATTTCCCCGAGAAAGATAACGGAATCCCGTATCTTTCATCAAAATCATCCCCGGCAGTCAAACGTAAGTCCGATCTCCCCGAGGAAGATAACGAGATCCTGTATCTTTCATCAAAATCATCAACAGCAGTCAAACGTAAGTCCGATCTCCCCGAGAAAGATAACGAGATCCCGTATCTTTCATCAAAATCATTCCACGGCAGTCAAACGTAAGACCGATCTCCCCGAGAAAGATAACGAAATCCCGTATCTTTCATCAAAATCATTCAACGGCAGTCAAACGTAAGACCGATTTCCCCGAGAAAGATAACGGAATCCCGTATCTTTCATCAAAATCATCCCCGGCAGTCAAACGTAAGTCCGATCTCCCCGAGGAAGATAACGAGATCCCGTATCTTTCATCAAAATCATCAACGGCAGTCAAACGTAAGTCCGATCTCCCCGAGAAAGATAACGAGATCCCGTATCTTTCATCAAAATCATTCCACGGTAGTCAAACGTAAGTCCGATCTCCCCGAGAAAGATAACGAGATCCCGTATCTTTCATCAAAATCATTCCCCGGCAGTCAAACGTAAGACCGATTTCCCCGAGAAAGATAACGAGATCCCGTATCTTTCATCAAAATTATTCCCCGGCAGTAAAATGTAAGGCCGATTTCCCTGGCGAATACGTCTGATCTTTCCCCAGAGAGGCTAACAAAATCCCCAGCAAGGTTAACGGAATCCCAAAAGCCAACGAAATCTCGAGTAGATCTCGAACTATGAAAGGGCTTGATTCCCACTAGGGATACGTAGGTAGCCTATCATTAGGTCCAGCCTCTCGACCAAAACGGTCACCCTCTCCTTCGGCAGCAGACGAAGTCCACCGAAAGGCCTTTTCAAATCAAGGTTCGAGGCACCTAAAACGCCATCATCAAGGTTCGAGGCACCTAAAAAGCCATCATCATCAAGGTTCGAGGCACCTAAAACGCCATCATCAAGGTCCGAGGCACCTAAAAAGCCATCATCTCCAAAGGTTCGAGGCACCTAAAACGTCATCTTTAAGGTTCGAGGCACCTAAAACGCCATCATCTCCAGGGTCAAAGACCCGAACTACGACTGGCTTGATTCCTCTTAAGGATACGTAGGTAGCCTATCATTAGGTTCAGCCATCCGACCGAAAATGGTCATTCCTATCCCCAGCAGAGCGGATATACAATTTCAGCCATCCGACCGAAAATGGACATTCCTATCCCCAGCAGAGCGGATAGCCATCAAACCTAAAATGGTCTTTCCTATCCCCAGCAGAGCGGATATACAATTTCAGCCATCCGACCAAAATGGTCATCTCTTATCCCCAGCAGAGTTTCTCTCCGGCCGAACCGAGTAACTCGCTCATCGTGTTCGAGGCACCTAAAAAGACATCATCTCCAGGGTCAAAGACCCGAACTACGGCCGGCTTGATTCCCCCTGGGGATACGTAGGTAGCCTATTAAATAGGTTCAGCCACTCAATCACTTGATCATCCTGCCAAATATGGAGCCTTACTCTTATCGACGACCCCGCTTCCTTCGAAAGCGCCGTCGCCGAGGGGCTACTGTAAGTGCTCCAATTTGAGCTTGTTAGAATTTTCGTTAGAAAATTAACGAAAGTTTTAACATTCCTAACAATTACTAACATTCCTAACTTTTCTAACAAAGTGAGGGCAAAATGGGCATTGCTATTTAAAGATAAACCTTCAAAGGAATCTCAAAAAGCAAAAGAATTAAGAAAATCCCGAAACAGCAAGTTGAAAAACAGTTTCTGTTTGATTTTTTGAAAAATATTCCTTGTGTCCAAAGCCTGGAGCTGCATTTAATGAACAGTGCACGCCATCAACCCTATCCGCGCGGACATGTCTGCATTTTCCAGAGGGCTATAAATTAAGCCCTCCAGTCTCAAATAAAAAAAAGAGAGAACATAATCCACAGTTGCACCTTGGCGAAAATACTTGAGAAAATAGTGAGAATTCCCTTGAATTGTCACTCTTTTCTCTTGATTATCTTCCCAAATCTCACTCACTCACTATCATATTCAAAGCCTCAAATACTCTTATATTCAAAGCCAAAGCTCCAAAACACAAAGAAGATAGGTATAACCTTCCTCTTCTTACTCTAAATCTCTCATCCATGCATGCATTTTCAAACTACAAAATGTAGTTCATTCATCTTCTTGCCTTAGATCCAAGAAGATCACCATGGAAGTTCATCTCCATGGATGATCTTCTACAAGGATCTACATTATTTTCAAAGTGTTCTTACTTTCTTGCAAAGAAAACACATTTTCAAAACCCTAAAACTCAATTTCATACATCAAATTTCATTTTCAAAGGATAAAATTCCCCTTCCCAAGCAAATGAAGTGCTTAGTCCTAATGTACCCCAAGGATGGTTTGATATAGTTGATTCACCACTAAAATGTCAAGTGATCACTAATCAAAACCTAGGGAAATGGGGACAAGCATGGATGCCAAATCCCCTTTTAAATCATCTTTTTCTTTCTTGAGAAGTTGCTGTCCAGTAGCAATTTTCTAAGACCCCAGTCCATGGTCTAAATTTTTGGACACAGATAAACATGGAATTTGGTGTTGACTACAAAACACTTTTTGTAGCCAACATCCAGAGATTTTCAGAAATATTTTTACTTTATTTTTTGCATGAGTAAAACTACCTTTTTCAAATTTTCTTTTGAAGGTCAGATCACCAGTCTCTGGGAGTCCAGATCTCATATCTGAGATTTTCATAAGGTTTTGAGTCCTCAAATCTTCTCCGAAATGTAAAATTATTTCACTGAAATCTTATTTGAGGTGTTTGGAACAACTTTCATTCTCTGAGTTTTCTCATATTATGAAGTTTTGAAGCCCTTAAATCCATTTCAAAATCAAGTGTCCACTGCCTCTTTCATTCTGGCAGAAGTGCTCTTCAACTTCCAAAAATCTTTTGAGCACCAAAACTCTACCCAAAAATCACACCAAAAATCATGGGATCTGACCAAAGTCTAATAAAGAATTCTCAATTTTTACTATTCGGAGTTTCAACTTATTTTGGCCAAAACACCCACACACACACACACAAATGATTTTCAGCTTGGAAGACTCGTTTTACGAGGCATTCCGGGTGCACACTAACGTCCTTCCCGGCGTGTAACATGACCTCCGAACCCAAATCTCTAATCTCGGGCATTTTTCAAAGTTTTGTCCCTTAAAACAAAAATGGCGTGGCGACTCCGTTTTCCGGTTTTATTTGGTTTTCAAAGAAACGAAAAATCGAATTTTCCTGCGAATGGCACATCATCACACCTTCCTCCCATACGAAGAAGTCAGTCAGTCAGCCTCGTAGGGTCTAGAATGTCCACTGTCGGACATGAGTCTGTCGAGTCCAAGTTGGACCCATTTTTGCTTTGCAGTGATAAAATCTTTGATTCTCTTCTTGCTAGACTTGAGACATTACTAGCACACCTACATTACACTCTATTGAAATGGTCTTATTCCAAATGATCACTTGTGCTGCTCACCGACTAACGCTTTGAAATGACTAATGTTTGAATTGATCGGAGTGAGAAAATCGACTGATATCCTTCCCAAAGTGGGGCTTGCCGATTCCCCACCTCGATTTCCATATGCTCACATACCTTCCATTGTCCTCGCTGTCTCGTTGCTCGATGAATTTGCATGGATCTTCCGCGAAGTAAGCTAAAGAAGCAATGAAGACTCAATCTCGTTCGGATCATCTGGTAGGGGCTGCGGTTGAAACCTTTCACCCATAGGAAAACCATTACCTTACCCTCACTAAATAATACCCTTTCAATTCAAGATCGGCATGTTTTGAAACCCATTTAGCCATCGCCCGAAGAAGAGGGACTATCCTTGAGACTCCTGCGACTCAAAAGAAGATCGACCGTCTCCAAGCTCAAGAACGACGGAAACCAATGATCCATCATGGGGACCAGCTGAAATTCTCCTCTCAAAAACAAAATTGAAAAAAAGAGAAGATACAAAAAAAAACAAAAAGAAGGAAAGAGAGAGAGAGCCTAGTCCCCAACGATTCTCTCAAAAGCGAAAGTCAAAAGAATTCGGTCGTTACTCAAGAGGAGTCTCAGAGTGAATAAAGAGACAGCACGGATGTCCCCTCACCATTACCTTAACCAATCCCAAGCCATCCTCTCATTTTTAGAGGACATTCCCATTACCCTTACCTTTGCCCTTGCCAAAGCCAAAATTGACCTCTCATTCTTAGAGGCATTGAAGATGCAAGCATGGATTCCCTCACCATAGAAATCCCAAACACATACCCAAAAGCCAACCTCTCATCTTTAGAGGTTCAGTCAGCAAAAAGCCCAGCCGACCTCTCGTTTTAAGAGGTCATGATATCCCGAATTACCCAAAGACCGATCGAAACCCCGAGACCCAGTCGCAGTTCCTACCGGATAGCAGTCTCATTCCAATATCGTCGAGATCTAAAACAGATTGTTGCTTAAAGAGGAGCCAAGTCCATCCCGGCTCAAAGGACCGTCAAGCGAAGATTGTGCAAATTCCTTCCGTTCATTCGACGTTTTATGTGAGCATATTTCTTTTCTCCTCCGCAAACACTTGCCGTGAATGTCCCACTGGGGCTTCACATCTGTGTCTCCCATCGACACTCCAAGAGGACACGTTCTTTCGATTCTCAAAAATTCTCGAAGGTCCTCACATTCCCGAACTTCATCGTTCATTCTTTTCATTTGGGATAAACCCGAACTACGGCGACCTGAGCTCCTCCTAAGGAGGGGAACGTAGGCAACCACAATTGGTCCGGTTGAAATCACAAATAGATCTCAGAAAATCCGGTCTCCTCTAGGACCATGCCCATACACTGCCTATCCTTCCGAGTTTGATTCTTGATATCAGTGAGCTTTCTCCTCAGGATTGATAAAAATATTCGCTCATATCGGCTTTTGGCGGTTGACTAACCCGAACATCAATAAAGGGTTTTAAGCAGCTTTGTGATCATCACGAATAAGACAAGTTTTCAAGTGTCTCGACAAGTCTTCTCTTGCTACATCATAGGAAGATAGAGCTAAACACTGTGTCGGTCAGCAGGGGCTTCCATACACTTTTCCACACCTTGTGATGCTTATACTCACTCAAAAGAGTCAAACCTAAAGCGAGAGTGTCATATAGAAGCTCGGGATTCATTCCCACCCTCGAAAAATACGCCCCTGCACGTAAGCATTTCCGAGTCTTGTCCAGCGACTGATTGACTGCGATTCGAAATGATGAGTTGCCTCTGTGGCCACAAGATGACTCTGCCTGCGATGAAGCTGCATGTAATGTCCTCAAGATGGGGCTTTGGTTAAGGTATCCCTCCGGCTCTCCTTACCAGATTCCCTCCAAGATTGCTTTGTACTGTCAACTGGGGCTTCGCCAAGCCGGGATCGTTCTCTGCCTCCCCTCTACTGCTTGCTGTCTCAGACGCGCGATACACTCTGTCCTCACGAGCAATGTACCTGCTACAATCTGTACTTCCGGGAGCGTCCCCGACTTGCCTAAGCTACACCATCACTTATACGTTTCCCCTATAACGGGAGAGGGTCCACCCCATTACAAACACTTTTCGTCCCATACACAATCCCTCATAGAGCAACTGATACATACACATCTGCTCACCAAGCCATGCAAAAGAAAAATCCTCCCTACTTCCTATTCTCCCCAGCTGAGATGGACTTGTGCAACAAAAGATTAATAATGCATAAGCAAGAGCCTGATAAAATGCAAAAGTGTCTAGAGTGTTGTGTCTCCCCCCGCAGAGTACAATAATCAGGTGAACGTAATGTGATCGCGAGGACTGCCCCTCGAATCACAATCTTGGACAGGGATTCCAAACCCCGCAGGTGGCAGACCCCGCCTCTATTATCTTCATAAGGCCCAGAACTACGAATTGGCTTGATTCCCTTTTTAAGGGATACGTAGGAATCCTTTCTCCAAAGGTCCAGCCATCCGATCTCACCAGCATCATATGAAAGAGCCCTAGCTGCCTCAGCCCCCAAGCAGTGCGTGTCAAAGAAGCTGCCTCAGATACCAGATAACAAGGCTCACTGGTCTCGACGACTCCAAAGCCTATTCTGCATGATAAGCCGAGACAAAGAGTCCACATCTGTCAATCTCCCCAGCAAACGTCAACAAGTGGTAGCCTCAGCCCCAAACAGTGCTTGTCAAAGAAAAGAGCCCCAGCTGCCACAAAATCCAGGCAATAAAGCTCACTAGTCCCGACGACCTCAAAACCTGTGTTGCAAAGACCTTCTCGTGAATGGCCACCCAGCGAGCATCGACAAGTGACAGAGGCCACAACCTATCCCTCAGCAGAACCAAAGGTAGCATGAGACCCTAGACATCTACCTCCCAACAAGCAGTTACAGCCTAAGACCCCCCGGCAGCGACATCCTTCCCTCGCAGGTACAACAATTAACCGAGCATCACCGAACCTCGAAGACTGACCCTCAGACAAAACCAAGGCCAAAAAGTCCGTATCCATGTTAGCCTCCCAAGCAGAGCACACCCAAGAAAGAATAGCCTCCCAAGTAGAGCATACCCAAGAAAGAATAACCTCCCAAGCAGAGCACACCCAAGAAAAAATAGCCTCCCGAGCAGAGCACAACCAAGAAGAATAGCCTCCCAAGTAGAGCACACCCAAGAAAAAATAGCCTCCCGAGCAGAGCACAACCAAGAAGAACAACATCCCAAACAGAGCACACCAAGAAAGAACAACATCCCAAACAGAGCACACCAAGAAAGAACAACCTCCCAAGCAGAGCCCAACAGAATCCACGGCCCCAAAAGGAAAAAAGAAAGAACAGCCTCCCAAAGCAGAGCACACCAAAAAGAAAGAGAAAGAAGGAAGGCCGACTCCCCAGAAATGCAGAGTCCGCGGCCCCAAAAGAAAAAGAAAAAACAGCCTCCCAAGCAGAGCCCAACAGAATCATCGGCCCCAAAAGAGAAAGAAAGAAAGCCGACTCCCCAGAAATGCAGAGTCCTCGGAAAAAGGAAAGAAAGAAGTTATCTCACCAGACAAGAACAGAGTCCCTAGTTTCCCAAACAAAACTAAGGGCACAAAAGAAAAGGCGAACAATCAGCAAGGACAGTCCAGCAACAAGACAGACAAATGAACAGGAAAAGAAGTAGCGTGAGACCCCTGGCAGCTACACATATCCCCAGCAGAGCAGAAGAAGAAGTGGTATGAGTCCCTCCGGCATCCACGAAGAAGAGAAGCAGCAGTAGTGTGAGACCCTCCGGCAACTACCCTGCACCAGAAGAAGTGGTATGAGACCCTCCGGCATCCACAAAAGACAGTTGCAGCATGAGACCCTCCGGCAGCTACAACTCGTCAGCAGCAGTAGTGTGAGACCCTTCGGCAACTACCCTGCACCAGAAGAATTGGTATGAGACCCTCCGGCATCCACGAAAGACCCGTTGCAGCATGAGACCCTCCAGCAGCTATAACCCGTCAACAGCGATAGCATGAGACCCTCCGGCAGCTACTCGCAAATACCAGTTGCAGCATGAGACCCTCCGGCAGCTACAACCTGGCATGAAAGGCAGCTACTAGCCAACCGCAGTAGTACCGACCTCTTGAGAGGTCACAGGTAAGCACAACAAAGGTATGAAGACACATTTCTACCCCTTTCTTGCTTGTAGTTAGTAATTTTCCGAACTACTATTTGGCTTGATTCCCTTCTTTAAGGGATACGTAGGAATCCTTTCTCAGAAAGGTCCAACCATTAGACTCCCCGATTTACCCTTCTAGCCCGTTACCTTATCCCTTGATGCTCATTAAGATTGAGTCTTATTTTATCGACAACCCCACTTTTTTCCAAAAGTGACGTTGCCGAGGGGCTCTGTAAGTACGCCAATCCAATTCGCAATCCCTTTTTAGGTGCATTTTAAATGATAAAATTGCACTAAGGGGCATTTTGGTAAATTCCCAATCCGTTCCGAGACTTCCGGAAATATTTTATATGTTTCTCGCGAAGGAAGTGTATTTTAGTATTTTTCCCGGACAAAAGGACCTAAAAGGAATTAATCAGTTTGGACCTCTTGGGAATTAGCCCGGAATGTTCCAGAATCTGGTTTTGGCGCCAGAATCGGTTATTGGCGTTCCCAGTCGTGCGACAACTTGAGGCATGGAAATTGGATACGTTGGGTCGTACGACCAACTAATCCAATTTCCCAATTTACGTATAAATATCTAATGCCTTCATTTTGTCAAGGGGGCTCTCACAATTCTCACACACACAACACACTCAGATTCACTTTCTCTCTCTTCCCTCTCTCTCTATCCGCATTTCACCAGCTATTCCGCCATTTCCGTCTCCTTAACCTCCTCCCTCTCCGTCCAAGACCAAGACCAATCCTCCTTCCCTTCCAAATCCAACCGGCGACCTCACCCATTGCCAAGCTTCCTCAACCTCAACCAAGCCTCCTCCCTCACCTGCGACCTCACCCAAGTCTATCTCCTCCTCCTCCAACCAATTCGCCGGCCAACCTCCATCATCAAACTCAACCTAGCCTCACCAATCTCCGGCCAAACCTTCACCTGTTCTCTCCCTCAACACCGGCGACCTCGGCCCAACCCCTCCCTCACCCAAATCCAACACCAGCGACCTCCACCCAAACCAAAACCGCACCCAATTCCCTCTTCAATCGAATAACAATGACCGCTCCCCTTCTCTCCCATTCACCGGCCATCTTCCCCTTCTGTAACCGCTAACCACCAACCCAGTCTCTCCGATCCAAATCCCTCAACCTGCGACCTCCAATCTCCGCCCTAGCCCAGTTCTTCCTCACCACCGGACCAACCCCAAACTCTTCCCCTGTTACGACCCCTAAGCCGTCAACTACACCGCCGCTCTCCAACCACCAATTCAACCCCAACCGGCATACTCCTCTCCCCCTGAAACCGTTCACCAACAACTCTCCCCTGTTCCAAGCCATTTCCGCTCCAACACAGTCCGCACGCACTGGAATTGTGAAGCCGTTGAGTCTGTAATCTGAGCTCGTTTTGTTCCGCGAAGCTGATTGAAGAATTCGATACCTAACTTGGTATCGAATTTGTGGACTACGAGGGTAACGATTTCCTCACTTTTATCTCATTTACTGTTTATTTGTCTCGTTGCAATCTATTCCCCGGACTTGATAATTAGACTCTATCTGTCCCCAATTATCAAGTCCCAACTGCCGATCTCTCTGTTTAATTAGCTTTGCTTGGTATTGTTGATGTTCATAATGTGATTGTGTGGGATTTGTTGTTTATTGGCCAAGGGAGTGTGGATCTCCCTATATCCACATCCCCTTGGTCAATCTATTGTAAATTCATTGTTTCTGAACTGTTTGGATATTGTTGTTGGGATCTGAATTATCCTCTGTTGTTCCTGATTTCAAAGTGTGAAGTCCCTGCAGACTGGCATCGATGTGTCACGCGACACAACTGACCATCCCAGGTCCTGTGTCACGCGACACATGTAACCAATCTGCAGTTGACTTGTTTCAGTTGTAATCTGTATTCAGTCCTCGATGTAAAGTGGGACGTGGCCTCCCAGAGTCAATGGCTTACAAGTTGTATTTCCCCCTTGTTGAGTAATAAAACAAAGCACCCTTATGCATTTTATACATATCTTGTCATACACACTTTGCACACACATTTGAATGAATGGAATGTTGAACATTGAAAGACTCATCTACGGACGAGGCGTGTTGGGTGAACTCTCGGTTCTTCCCAACACGTAACTTGACCCCCGGACCCATTTTCTCTTTACAAAAGGTTTTCAATGTTTCCTCTTAAAAACGGCGTGGCGACTCCTTTATTTTATTTTTTTTCGGCGAGCGCACACCTAAGTGGCTAGCAAACGTAGTCATGGTAAAAAAGGCCAATGATAAGTGGAGGATGTGCGTTGATTTCACGGATCTCAACAAAGCATGCCCCAAAGATTGCTTCCCTCTTCCTCGCATAGACTGATTGGTAGACTCAATAGCCGGACACCGAGTCCTAAGCTTCATTGATGCATATTCCGGCTATCATCAGATCAAAATGGCTGCTGAAGACGTCCCTTCCGTAGCTTTCATCGCTGCGGGCAAGACGTACTGCTATACAATGATGCCCTTTGGGCTGAAAAATGCAGGAGTCACCTACCAACGGATGGTTAATATCATATTTAAAGACCAATTGGGCGAAAACCTTGAGGCCTATATCGATGATATGGCCATAAAGACAAGAGAAAACTCCCACGATCTCGACGTGGAGGAAACTTTCTCCAACTTGCGCCGCAATAACATGAAATTGAACCCCCTGAAATGTGCATTTGGGGTCAAGGCAGGCAAGTTTCTCGAATTCATGGTCAATTAGTGGGGAATTGAAGCTAATCCTGAAGAAATTCAAGCGCTGTTGGACATGAAACCTCCTGCCTACGTAAAGGATGTGCAAAAGCTAAATGGGCGCATCACCGTACTAGGCGGCTTCTAGTCTATAGAAAGATGCCTCCCCTTCTTCAAAACTCTAAAAGGGAGGGAGAAAACTGATGAATTCGCATGGAGCGACGGCTGCTGTCAAGCTTTTGAAGAGTTGAAGAGGTATCTCGGGCATCCCCCTCTACTCAGCAGCCCGGTGCCCGGGGAAGAGCTTTAGTTACTGATTTGGCAGTAGCTGCTGTTCTTGTAAGGGAGTAAAATAACTCCCAAAAACCAGTTTATAATGTATCTAAGGCACTGTCCGCCATAGAAGGGCGTTATCTAAATATAGATAAATTAGCTTACACCTTGCTGTATCAGCTCAAAAATTAAGAGCTTACTTTTCTGCACATCCTATAAATATACTCACTGAGTGTGATGTACCCGATTTTTTGAAATCAAACGGAGTCGCCATGCCATTTTTGTTTTAAGGGCCAAAACTTTGAAAAATGCCCGAAATTAGAAATTTGGGTTCGGAGGTCACGTTACACGCCGGGAAGGACGTTAGTGTGCACCCGGAATGCCTCGTGAAACGAGTCTTCCAAGCTTAAAAACCATTTGTGTGTGTGTGTGTGTGTTACTTTGGCCAAAATAAGTTGAAACTAAGGAAAGTAAAAATTGGTAATTCTTTATTAGACTTTGGACAGATCCCATGATTTTTGGTGTGATTTTTGGGTTGAGTTTTGGTACTCAAAAGATTTTTGGAAGTTGGAAACCAATTCTGCCAGAATGAAAAAGGCAGTGGACACTTAATTTTGAAATGGACTTTAGGGCTTGAAAACTCCAGAATATGGGAAAAGTCCGAGAATGAAAAATGTTCAAAACACCTTAAATAAGGTTTCTGTAAAATAACTTTTCATTTTGGAGATGATTTGAGGACCCAAAACCTTCTGGAAATCTCAGATGTGAAATCTGGACTTCCAGAGACTGATGAACTGACCTTTAAAGGAAAATTTGAAAAAGGGAGTTTTACTCACGCAAAAAATAAAGTAAAAATATTTCTGGAAAGCTCTGGATGTTGTCTACAAAAAGTATTTTGTAGTCAACACCAAATTCCAAGTTTATCTGTGTCCAAAAATTTAGACAATGGACTAAGGTCTTAGAAAATTGCTACTGGACAGCAACTTCTCAAGAAGGAAAATCCGATTTTAAAGGGGGTTTTGCATCCATGCTTGTCCCCATTTACCTAGGTTTTGATTAGTGATCACTTGACATTTTAGTGGTGAATCAACTATATCAAACCATCCTTGGGGTACATTAGGACTTAAGCATTTCATTTGCTTGGGAAGGGGAATTTTGTAGAGATGAAATTAAAGAGAAAAATCAACTAGAGATTTAAAATGTGGACCATTTGAGATGGTCATTCATGAAGATGAACTTCAAGATGACCATCTTAGGTCAATATTTAAGTTAAACTAGACATAAAGTAAATCAAAGTAAGAAGAACAAGATGAACAAGAAGTTAAAAGGGAGTTTTAGGGTTTAGAGAAGGAGGGCTTTACCAATGGTGACAGCCTATCTTCCTAGGCTTGGAATTTGACTTGAGGAGTATCAAGATTTGGTGTTTGACTTGAGGAGTATCAAGATTTGGTGTTTGGATTTGTGTTTGGGTGGATTCAAGGCTTGAATGTGTTTAGGGTTTGATGATAGAGTTGGTCAAAGAGAAAACAAGTAGATAACACTTAAGTCCTCTATGTTTTCTCTCTAATCCTCCTCTTTGGTGGTGGTTTAAGCTTGAGCTTGTGTGTATTTAAGAATGATTTGAGAGTGTTTGGAGTGGAATTGGGAAAGATTCAAGAGAAAATGGTGGCAATCTAAGGATTCCCACTGTTTTCTCTCTATATTCCTTGATTTTTTGTTCTTTGAGCAAATTGTGTTATGTAAACTGAGAGAGGAGGGTTCAATTTATAGGCCACTGAAATTTACAATCATATCCGCGCGGAGGGTTCTGTAAACGTGCACTGTTCATTAAATGCTGCTCCAGGCTTTGGACAGGAAGAATAAAATTCAAAAATTCCAGCAGTTTATGTTTTTCAACTTGCCCAATTCGGATTTTTCCAATTTCTTTTGCTTTTTGAGATTCTTTTCTTGGTTTATCTTTAAATGGCAAACCCTAATCTACACTTGGTTGGTTAGAAATGTTAGAAATGTTAGAAATGTTAGGAATGTTAAAACTTTCGTTAATTTTCTAACGAAAATGCTAACAACTCAAATTGGAGCACTTACAGTAGCCCCTCGGCGACGGCGCTTTCGAAGAAAGCGGGGTCGTCGATAAGAGTAAGGCTCCATATTCGACAGGATGATCGAGTGATCGAGTGGCTGAACCTAGCGATAGGCTACCTACGTATCCCGAATGGGAATCAAGCCAGCCGTAGTTCGGGTCTTTGACCATGGGGATGATGGCGTTTTAGGTGCCTCGAACCTTGATGAGCGAGTTCTGCAGTCGTTTGCTGAAAGAAACTCTGCTGGGGGTAGGAAGTGACCATTTTGGTCTGGTGGCTAGAGTTGTATATCCGCTCTGCTGGGGATAGGAGTGACCATTTTTGGCCTGATGGCTGAACCTAATGATAGGCTACCTACGTATCCTTAAGAGAAATCAAGCCAGTCGTAGTTCGGGAACTGCTGGGGATGGTCTTTGATGGTTTGACGGTATTCGGGAGTCACCCGAGGTTTGACTGTTTTTGGGAAGTCGCCCTAAGATTCGACTAATTTTGGGAAGTCGCCCTAAGATTTGACTATTTTTTGGAAGTCACCCTAAGATTTGGTGATAATGTTCTTTTAGAAAAGTATTTGACTAAGATATGCTTTCATACCTGTGTTGTGCTTACCTGTAGCTGCCGGAAGGACTGAGGCTACGGCTGATGTTGATGAAGAGTTGTGGGGTTGCTGTTCGTGGGACGGTTTCTGCTGACGATTTGCTGTCTTTGGAGGCATTTTGACCTGAAGGAGGAGTTTGGTTGAGTCTGCATCTTGCTGGTGATCGTCAACCTTGTAGAAGTTGTTGAGCTTGTCTTCACATTGGGGCTTCTTGCTTTTGAGAACTTTGTGTCTCTGACCGATTTGCATTTGGGAACTTGGTGTTTGTAACCGAATTGTATCTGAGAACTTGGCGTCCCTGACTGATTTGTATTTGAGAACTTGGCGTTTCTGACCGAATTATATTTGAGAACTTGGCATCTCTGACCGATTTGTATTTGAGAACTTGGCGTCTCTGACCGATTTGTATTTGAGAACTTGGCGTCTCTGACCGATTTGTATTGTGAGAACTTGGCGTCTCTGACCGAATTGCATTTGAGAACTTGGCGTCTCCGACCGATTTGCATTTGAGAACTTGGCGTCTCCGACCGATTTGTATTTTGAGAACTTGGCATCTCTGACCGAATTGTATTTGAGAACTTGGCGTCTCTGACCGATTTGTATTTGAGAATTTGGCATCCCTGAGCGATTTGCATTTGAGAACTTGGCGTCTCTGACCGATTTGTATTTGAGAACTTGGCGTCTCTGACCGATTTGTATTTTGAGAATTTGGCATCCCTGACCGATTTGTATTTTGAGAACTTGGCTTCTCTGACCGAACTGTATTTGAGAACTTGGCGTCTCTGACCAATTTGTATTTTGAGAACTTGGCGTCCCTGACCGAACTGTATTTGAGAATTTGGCATCCCTGACCGATTTGCATTTGAGAACTTGGCGTATCTGACCGATTTGTATTTGAGAACTTGGCGTCTCTGACCGATTTGTATTTTGAGAACTTGGCGTCTCTGACCGATTTGTATTTTGAGAACTTGGCGTCCCTGACCGAACTGTATTTGAGAATTTGGCATCCCTGACCGATTTGCATTTGAGAACTTGGCGTCTCTGACCGATTTGTATTTGAGAACTTGGCGTCTCTGACCGATTTGTATTTTGAGAACTTGGCGTCTCTGACCGAATTGTATTTGAGAACTTGGCGTCTCTGACCGAACGGTAGACACTGGAGGTGGTCTTCATTGGGGGCTATTTTCATCCATTTGTGGACATTAGAGGTCGTCTTTAGCAAGTTGCAGACGCCGGAGCTTGTCTTTGCCAAACTGTAGATGCTGGAGGCTGTCTTCATCCATTTGTGGACATTGGAGGTCGTCTTTGGTGAAGATCATCCTTGCCGAAAAGGGGGATTTGATTTCACGTTTGAATTCCTGCATTCGTTAGTGAAGAGGAAGATGCATATATGACATTCATGATGACAGATGCATGCATAGAGTCAAAAATGATTGTGAGAGTATCACTGCATATGTGTGCGAGATGATGCATTTACTTGCTTTCGAAAATGCACTTAGCCTAAGATTTTGACAGGGAATTTATGATCTTCAATCACTTAGGATTGTTCCTATTGATTCAAGTTTTGTGCATGCTACATGAGCCCTGGGGAGATTTTTGTGGGGATGCATGGTGATGAGAGGGGATGTATGTGTCTGGAGACTGTTTGGAACAGATTTTGAGCAAGTGGGGGGTGAGAGCCCTCGATCGCTGTTTAAACAGCGGTTGTTGATGAGGTTTTGTTAACAGTATCACATGGACCTCAATTTTGATGAGATTGAATTCGGATCCCGGGTCTTGTTTGGAATTTTCCCTCTCAATTTTGGTCATTTGAAGCTGATGCTGACAGACTCTAGGGCACGTTGATATGAGTGAAACTTCTTTCATTTGGGTGAGCCGTGACTTGGCCGAAACCTTGTTCGGAGAATGATTTGATGAAATTGCTAATGCCGGGTGAAACCCAGATCATAGATTCCGACGCTACGGGAAGCTGCTATGTACCAAGTTACAAGCCGAAAATCTAGCTGTTGATGTGACTAGACCTTTCTTGTGACTTGATAAAATTCAGGTCCAGAGGACCAGCTTGGCAAAGTCCAGATTTCGAAGCAGTGACTTGGCGAGGCCCTAATCTTATAACCTCGTTGTGATTCTGACATAATTAGCAGAGTCCCAATCTGGTTGGTAATGCAAAGCGATCTTGAGAATAATCTGATGAAGATCGAATCTATCTTGTAGTGAAGAACCCAATGTGGACCCAAAGATGACTATATAAGCCCCATCTTGAAGAGCTGATACAGGAGAACCCGGGAGAACTGCTTAGCGAAGCCCCTGTGTGAAGAAATTCAGAGTAGTCTAACAGAGAAGGCACCCATCTTTTCAGACCTTAGTCAACCAGTTACTGGACAAGACTCAGAAATGTTTACGTGCAGGGGCATATCTTTTGAAAGGTGGGAATTTCTCCCGAATTTGTGTATGAATCTCTCGCTTTTGGGTTTGACTCTTTTGAGAGAGTATAAACATGACAAGGTGTGGAAACGTGTATGGAAGCCCTTGCTGACAGAAAAACAGTGTTTGGCTCTACCTTCCTATAATGTAGAAAGAGAAGACTTGTCGAGACACTTGAAAACTTGTCTTATTCATGATGATCACAAGGCTGCTTAAAACCCTTTGTTAATGTTCGGGTTATTCAACTCCTAAATCTGATGTGAACAAATATTCTGATTAATCACGAGGAGAAAATCAGCTGATATCGAGAATCAAGCTCGAAAGAACGGAAAGTGTATAGGGACGATCCTTGATGAGACCGATTTTTTTTTTTGAGATTTGTTTGTGATTTCGACCGGACCATTTCTGGTTGCCTACGTTCCCTCCATTATGAAGAGCTCAGGTCGCCGTAGTTCGGGCCTATCCCGAATGAAAAGAGAACGAATGTTGAAATTCGAGGATCTGAGGACCTTTGGGGATTTTGAGGATTTGGAGGATTGAATAACATATCCCCTTAGAGTGTCCATGAAAGACACGGATGCGAAGTCCCAGTGGGACATCCACGACAAGTGTTTGTGGAGTAGAAATAAATTATGCTCACATGAATCAATTTTGAATTTGCACAATATTTGATTGGTAATTTTGAGCCAAAATGGATTAGATTCCAATTTAAGCAAGCAATGAAGCATTAATTTGATTTAGATCTTAAAGATATTATGATGAAATTGCTATCCGATAGGAATTGCAGCTGGGTTTTCGGGCTTCGATCGGCCATCGGGTAATTTTGGAAGTTATGACCTCTTAAATTGAGAGGTCGGCTGGGCCCTTTGGCTGACTGAACCTCTAAAGGTGAGAGGTTGGCTTGCAGGGATGTGTTTGGGAAATCTATGGCGGGGAAGATTGATTGCCTCTAAGAATGAGAGGTCAAATTTTGACTTTGGCCAAAGGCGAGGGTAATGGGAGTATCCTCTAAAATCGAGAGGATGGCTTGGGATTGATTTAAGGTAATGGTGAGAGGAAGTCCAAGCTATCGACAACTTTTTGCGATCTTGCGAGAATTCAGGTTCCTTTTTGATCATTGGAGAGCTTCTTGAGAGGTCGGGGACTTTTTGAGGATCGACAGTTCTTCTTTTTTTTTTTTTTGACTTGGAAAGCCTCCTGAGGAGTTGAGGATTATCTTTGTCCTTCCTTCATGGCTTGAGATATCTTGCGCATCGCCGACTCTTGAAGTTAACTTCTTGGGCCTGCTTGGACTTTTCTCAGTAAGGAGCAAAAATAATGGCTAAACCGGGTTTTAAAACACGCTGATCTTGAAATGAAAGGGTAGTGTTTAGTGAGGGTGAGGTAATGGCTTTCCTATGGGTGAAAGGCTTCAACCGCAATCCCTACCGGATGACCTAAACGAGATTAAGTCTTCGTTGCTTGCTTAAGCTTTAAATGAGAAAAGATTCATGCAAATTCATCGAGCAACGAGGTGATGAGGCTGATGAAAGGGATGTGAGCATATGAGATGCAAGATGGGGAGTTGGTAAACCCCAATTTGAGAGGGATATCAATTGATTTTCTCACTCCAATTAATTTAAATATTAATTATTTCGAAGAATTAGTGGTTGAGCAGCACAAGTGATCATCTAGGATAAAACCATTTCAATTAAGTGTAACGTGAGTGTGCAAGTGATGTCTCGAGTCTAGCAAGAAAAGAAGAAAGACTTATATATATATATATATATATATAAATTTTAAATGATAGTTAAGTTATCTTTCCACAACATTCGAGGTGGACAAAACCGACAAGTGTCCAAGATGGACTTAGGTGAAAGAAAAATACTAGAACCTACGAAGGTTGACTAAAAGACTATTTTTAGAGATAGGTAGCCCCTAGTCTAGCCGCTCTTTGTTGTTGGACCATGCATCTACTCTTCGACGCTGGAGATGGGGGCTATTGCAGATCTTTCCATCAGGATTTCTTTGGCAATCTCTTGCTTAATCCAACCATTTTCATCATCTGCGATGGTCGTTCCACCTACCTTACAAAGGGGTGAGTCAAATTCCATTATGCCCACAAGTCTTGAATCACCAAACTCGACCATGTTGACATTCGGGTTGTTGTTTCTAGGGAATGGGTTACTGATAGTATTGGGCCCTTCATGAACCTCTAACCTCCCTTGTTCAATCAAGCTTTGGATTGCCTTTTTCAGGGGGACGCAATCATCTGTCAGGTGCCCATGGTACTGATGAAAGGCACAATGCTTGGAGGTATCCAAAGGAGCATTGGGGTTTCTAGGCTGATAATTTTCCAAAGGCCGGAGCAAACCTTCTCTCACCAAACCTCTGAAGATATCACTCAAAGGCATCCCAAAGTTTCTCAAGTCTTGGAGCCGGGATCTGGATGCATCAGGTTTCTTGGGAACAAAGGAAGTGGCATTGTTACAGTACTGTCCCGCATAGCTAATCACTTCTTTGCCTTTTGGTTGGGCAGGAGCCGTGTTGGAGGTGGAAGAAACCCGGTATCTGTAAGCGAGTGCAGACGATGCCGCTGATTGTAAGCCTTTTCGAACTTAGCCCGGAATTAACCATTGCACGCAAGTCGGCGTAGGGAAGTGACCGAGGGAAGCTCTCAAATGCGGCTTCAAGCATGACCGAAAGATGTCTAAGTGCTCCTCGTCGAGGGAGGAATGGCCATTTCACTAAGCTTCGTGTTCCACCTTTTATAGAAATCCCCAATATTCTCATCGTGGCGCCGCACCGTTGTCTGAGTCAACTCTGTTTGTTTCCCATTCCAAGTTGGCTTTATACTTATCCTTGAAAGTACCGGTAATCTATTCCCAAGTAGCCCTAGCTTCAGCCGCAATCGGAAAAACCATTTCAAAGCCCCCGACTTCAAAGAGAGACTGAAGTAGTCACCAACCGCTGGTTTGTGCATCCCTTAGCTTTCATTGCCAAAGTGTAGGTGTCCAAGTGAGTTTTAGGGCACGCACTTCCATCAAACAGCTTCGAGATTGGGCATCACGAACTTGTGAGGCAGGGTACAATTGAGTCGGGATCCGTAGGCCGAAGAGCGTGTTCCTTTGACGGTCAATTCAAGCCGCGCTTTCATTTCCTTGTGTTGCTCCATAAACCAAGCCAATTGGGGATCCAAAGGTGGAGCGGGAATGCCCGGGCCGATATTTGAGCCAGGGAAGAGGACTAGCTGTTGGTGGTGCATTGGTGGAAGGAATACCATATCCGGAGCATAGGTGAAAACCCGTCCTTGGCCCAAATTACCCTGGGAGTGTAGGTAGGAGCTTGGGCAAAGGGATAGAACCCAGCGACTTGCCGTTGGCTTCCAATCACAGAGAAGATGGAGGCAGATCTCGAGGTAGCCGATGGCTTGGATTTCCGGAGTGAGGCCCATAAGTAGGCTTAAGTGCGGGCTGTTGTCCCTTGTTGTTGAATTGCATGGCTAGTTGTGGCGAGGATGCATAACCGAGAGGATACTGTGGTCCTGGTGATTCTGATGAAACTGGGATGGGGGCTTGGTAACCCATTGAACCCTGAGTGAGAAATGGGTTTGCGGAAGCTGTGTGAGGAGCAGCTGAGCTAGCATCATTCTGAGGAGGGGCTCCTGACTGTTGCCCCGAACCAAACTGTGGTGGCATTCCAAACCGTTGCTGCGAAAGTCCGGATTGATTGGTCCCAAACTGAGGCGGGATCCCAATTTGCTGTGGCATTTCGGGGTATCCCCAACCATGGGAAGGCATTTCTGCATGCGACTTTGTCCCCACCGAGGCATTGCGAACCGGCTCGTCCCGTCAAGCCGCGTGGATCCAGTGGTCCGCAGGTTGGGAGCCGGCTGACCTAGAGATCGAGGAGCATGGGCTCTGGTGGTAGTACCGTGGGAGGCCGGTGGTGGCATCCTGGAGTAGTCGGGTTGACCAAGAGCGGGATTGAGGTCTTCCTCTTCTTCCACAGTGAAGGTGCCATCTGGGTTGAGACTGGCGGCCAATCCATGGCTCTTAATAGCCTCCATAAGGCTATTCAGCTGTGCTTCCTGTCGTAACCTCATCTGTTCTGCTAACTGATTCCACTGCTGTTCTGTCTGAGGGGTCCCGGGAGGCGGAGTGACGTTATCCCCATCATTACCGGCTGATGCAGACATTCTGAAACCCGGAGTCGGAATAAACGGCGAAGCTGACGATGCGCTTGACTCTTCCCAACTGATCAAACGGTGACCCGGTGTCCGAAACCAACCTTTGTGAGGAGCTGCGGTGGAAAAGGCGCGAGGGTTCAGATATGTGGGAATGAAAGAAGGTAGGTGTTTGGGCTTTGGGCTCATGCAACATGCAGTTATTTGTTCACGTTTACTTAAAACATGCTTTATTAACCTAATCGGTTGGAAAAGATTGCTCTTCTTTTTTCGCAAACTACTCTGGATCCTGGATCAGTGGGCCCCGTCACTACGTCTATAAGCCCCTCGTATTCCACCTGTATTTCGACCTCCCAGGGTGGACAGCCCCGGGCGAGGGTCCTATAGGGCAAGCGGGTCCCACCGACCGAAAGAAAAACGATCCTAACAGTCTGGCGGGTAATCGAGTCTTAACGAGCATTCGATGCAAATTACGGACAAAGCTGACGTCAAAGTCAAGATCATGTCCGAGGGCTCGACGAAAAGTCGACATGATTTGGACTGATAAATGTCCACGATTGATCTTGACTTGTCGTCAATTAGGCCGTAATTAGGCATGGAATAATCATTAATCCTTGATGACTCAGTGTCAATGCTGGGAGTCAGTGTATAATTTGTGCCAGTCAGAGCCGAAGTCAAGGCGCCGGTCAATATCTTGGTCAAAGTCTGCGGCGGAAAACCGACAGAACTTCGACTGATTAGGGTCCCCGAAAGATATTGAGTCGGTATGCCGACAAAGGCTTGAGAGGAAAGGTCTATACACAGACAAGGCATGACACAGACCAGACTAAAAACCAACCGAGTCTCGGACAAAGTGTATCACGGACAAGTGCATGGTCGACACGAGGCTCCATGGGATGTTTGGGTAGTCCTGTGCTTGCACCGAGAGGCGTAATAAGACCAAACGGGCCGCGACAAGGATTTCCCCGGGTTAGGGACGTAGTGTGCAGTGTAAGGTCACGTGCGCGTAGTGTGCAAGCAGTCTATCTTCTTTTTCTGAGTAAAATAGAAATTTTCGCATGTGTCTTAAAAGGCATGATGCATGATTCTTTTTTTGAAAATTTTCTTTTTTTTTTGAAAATCCTTTTTTTTTTTAAAGTAAACGCACACATAAGCACATAAACACAAAAATTCCAACAGTTATGGACATGATTCCGACAGTCAAAATTTTGACTTTTTTCGAGGCGGCCAAAACAACACGAAAATGTGCAAAAATCAACACACACAACAAATGATTTTTTTTTTTAATGCCGGGACGGAAGCTTGACCCTCAAAAGCTTTTCTTTTTTTTTTGAAAACAATGATACCGGTATGTGGGATTGTTAAACCACAATTTATCCCCGACTCGTGTTAGGAGGCGATAACGGGAAGTTTAATGGTTTCCACCAATATACCAAATATCATTTTTTTAGAAAAAACTTGCTTTTCCCCAGCGGAGTCGCCACTGTGATGTACCCGATTTTTTGAAATCAAACGGAGTCGCCACGCAATTTTTGTTTTAAGGGCCAAAACTTTGAAAAATGCCCGAGATTATAAATTTGGGTTCGGAGGTCACGTTACACGCCGGGAAGGACGTTAGTGTGCACCAGGAATGCCTCGTGAAACGAGTCTTCCAAGCTTAAAAACCATTTGTGTGTGTGTGTGTGTGTTACTTTGGCCAAAATAAGTTGAAACTGAGGAAAGTAAAAATTGGGAATTCTTTATTAGACTTTGGAAAGATTCCATGATTTTTGGTGTGATTTTTGGGTTGAGTTTTGGTACTCAAAAGATTTTTGGAAGTTGGAAACCATTTATGCCAGAATGAAAATGGCAGTGGACACTTAATTTTGAAATGGACTTTAGGGCTTGAAAACTCCAGAATATGGGAAAAGTCCGAGAATGAAAAATGTTCAAAACACCTTAAATAAGGTTTCTGTAAAATAAATTTTCATTTTGGAGATGATTTGAGGAACCAAAACCTTCTGGAAATCTCAGATGTGAAATCTGGACTTCCAGAGACTGATGAACTTACCTTTAAAGGAAAATTTGAAAAAGGGAGTTTTACTCACGCAAAAAATAAATTAAAAATATGTCTGGAAAGCTCTGGATGTTGTCTAAAAAAAGTATATTGTAGTAAACACCAAATTCCAAGTTTATCTGTGTCCAAAAATTTAGACAATGGACTAAGGTCTTAGAAAATTGCTACTGGACAGCAACTTCTCAAGAAGGAAAATCCGATTTTAAAGGGGGTTTTGCATCCATGCTTGTCCCCATTTCCCTAGGTTTTGATTAGTGATCACTTGAAATTTTAGTGGTGAATCAACTATATCAAACCATCTTTGGGGTACATTAGGACTTAAGCATTTCATTTGCTTGGAAAGGGGAATTTTGTAGAGATGAAATTAAAGAGAAAAATCAACTAGAGATTTAAAATGTGGACCATTTGAGATGGTCATTCATGAAGATGAACTTCAAGATGACCATCTTAGGTCAAGATTTAAGTTAAACTAGACATAAAGTAAATCAAAGTAAGAAGAACAAGATGAACAAGAAGTTAAAAGGGAGTTTTAGGGTTTAGAGAAGGAGGGCTTTACCAATGGTGACACCCTATCTTCCTAGGCTTGGAATTTGACTTGAGGAGTATCAAGATTTGGTGTTTGACTTGAGGAGTATCAAGATTTGGTGTTTGGATTTGTGTTTGGGTGGATTCAAGGCTTGAATGTGTTTAGGGTTTGATGATAGAGTTGGTCAAAGAGAAAACAAGTAGATAACACTTAAGTCCTCTATGTTTTCTCTCTAATCCTCCTCTTTGGTGGTGGTTTAAGCTTGAGCTTGTGTGTATTTAAGAATGATTTGAGAGTGTTTGGAGTGGAATTGGGAAAGATTCAAGAGAAAATGGTGGCAATCTAAGGATTCCCACTGTTTTCTCTCTATATTTCGCCAGATTTTTGTTGCTGTGAGCAAATTGTGTTATGTAAACTGAGAGAGGAGGGTTCAATTTATAGGCCACTGAAATTTACAATCATATCCGCGCGGAGAGTTCTGTAAACGTGTACTGTTCATTAAATGCTGCTCCAGGCTTTGGACAGGAAGAATAAAATTCAAAAATTCCAGCAGTTTATGTTTTTCAACTTGCCCAATTCGGATTTTTCCAATTTCTTTTGCTTTTTGAGATTCTTTTCTTGGTTTATCTTTAAATGGCAAACCCTAATCTACCCTTGGTTGGTTAGAAATGTTAGAAATGTTAGAAATGTTAGGAATGTTAAAACTTTCGTTAATTTTCTAACGAAAATGCTAACAACTCAAATTGGAGCACTTACACTGAGGCCCCGCTTAGAAAGGTTTTACATAAAATAGAGTCCTCGGAGAGAATGCTATCTTGGTCTATAGAACTCACTGAGTTCCAGATCACCTACTCCCCGAGAAGGACAATCAAAGAGCAGGCCTTAGCTGATTTTGTAGCAGAGTTGTCATTTAAGCTAGCGGACATCGACCTGGGAAAGAGAAAGCGAACAGAGTCAGAAGAGGCCCAAGATAGCTCAAACACAGAGATTGTACCGCCCAAAGAGCGTCCAGAAGAAGTGTGGACTTTATTCGTGGACGGTCAAGTTAATGAGTGGAGCGGGCATACTCTTGATCGCACTACAGGGAGAAATTCAAAAGAGCCTTAAGATTCAAGTTCGAAGCGTCGAACAATCAGGCTGAGTATGAAGCGATTATAGCAGACATGGAATTGGCCTTGGACATGGGAGTTCATAGTATTGAAATAAATAGTGACTCTCAGCTCATAGTAAATCGAATTAAGGGGGAGTATGACACGATCAATCCAGTGCTAACTCGGTACTGCGGGCTACTCAAAACCCTTATAAAAAATTTCACATACTATGAGCTGAACCAAATGATGAGAGAGGACAACACAGAGGCTGGCCTCCTCTCCAGAATAACCAATCAAGAAGTCGTAGACTTAGAAGCAGACTGCCAGATAGAATTCACGGAAAGACCTGCTATAGATCGAATTCAAATAAACAATATTAGAGATCAAGTAAGGGATTGGGTAGATGAAATCAAGGATTACATCGAGCAAAGGCTAGAACCATTGGAAAGGTGTCCGTGAAATATCTCGTCCTGGACGGAGTATTATTTCGATGATCATTCGTCAAACCTTTGCTGAGATGCGTCAAAACTCACATGGTCACCAATTTTCTCTATGAGGTCCATGAAGGAGTTTGTGGCGGACATCCTGTTGCTCGCACTCTCTCGGAAAAAATTAAATTTCAGGGATTTTATTGGCCTACGATAAGAAGAGATGCGTAGGAGTACGTAAGGAAATGTGACAAATGCCAATGGTTTGGGGACATTCCTAGACTACCATCAATAGAGAAGACTTTGGTAGTACCATCGTGGCCGTTTGATACGTGGGGGATTGATCTAATCAGACCGTTCCCAACTGCTCGAGGAGGTATTAAGTACGCCGTGGTGGCCGTGTATTATTTTACAAAGTGGACAGAAGCAAAGGCCTTAGCCACTATCTCCGAGAAGAAAGTTATAAATTTCGTCCACGATCACATCTGGTGTAGATTTGGGGTTCCCCGGGCAATAATCTCGGAAAATGGCACTCAGCTCTCTACAAAATTCACAGTTGAATGTGAGAGAATGAAATTACAACATCGTGAATCCGCACTAGCTTACCCCCAAGGGAACGATCAAGCTGAGGCCGCGAACAAATTAGTCCTGACCGCCCTAAAGAAAAATTTGAAAGGACGAGTAGAATGATGGCTGGACGAGCTCCAGACCGCGTTATGGGTTGTCCGCACTACAATCAGAAACTCAACGGGAGAAACCCCTTTCTCACTCACGTACGGGTCAGAGGCAATAGCTCCAGTTGAGGTAGTCCTACCCTCGTACAGAGTTACATACTTCGATGAGTCTCAAAACGAGGCAAACAGAAGGTATGACCTAGACGATCTCAAAGAAAACAGAATGCGAGCCAACGAAAAAATGGTGAACTACAAGCAAAAGGCAAAGAAGCATCATGATAAAAGAGTGAATAGTAGAAGTTTTTCGGTTGGAGATTGGGTACTCAGAAACGTTGAGGTCCAAGGGACCCAAGCTGGTTTCCACAAGCTCTCCTCAAAATGGGAAGGTCCGTACGAAGTTACCTAAATAATCAAAGAGGGTACCTACAGATTGCGAACAAAGGAAGGAAAAGACCTCAAGAACGCTTGGAATAGCGATCACCTTAGAAATTATTTCTTTTAAAATCTTTGTAATATGTAAAGGTGATAGAGGCAGTGAATGTATGATTATTGAACCAAATTTTGTGCAAAATTAGTATTAAAAACAGTTGTAGCAATATTCCCACCAGCCTCAAAAGCTAAAGTGGATGCCCGCAAGCGGATGTCGGTGGGTAAAAGGGCTAACATATGAGCTTCTACCTACTGATGCACAAAGATCCATTAAGATCGCACGCCTATATGTGTACAAGGGCCATTAAGCCCGCACTCGATCACGAATAAGACTCTCTGTCCTGTCCATGTGAACCACCAAAAATAAGTGGATATTGATGCAATTGGGGACAAAGGCCAAAGTCCGGACCCACTAAATACGCGTAGGCCTTAGTTCGCTGTTGACCGCACGCATGTATGTACAAAGGCCAACACATGAGCCCGTTACATGATCGCCACAAGACTCCAAAGAGTCAGACTGCATGAACCACCAATAGTGGATGCAGATGCCGGTGGGTTAAAGGGCCAATATGCCTCTACCTACTATTGCGTGGACTATTGCCTCATGGCCACAATCTGCTTGCCCAATGAAATAAGCTTGCCTTGATTCTTTTAAAATTACACCACGAATTTAAAAAATCTAAAGAAGTGTAAGTGGAAGAGAGTGATCAAAGAAGTTTTAAAATCCAAATAGACAAAATGAGGTCAAGACCTCAAAATTGTTCAAGGCCATAACAAACGCGGTCATAGAGAAAAAGGGTTGACTCTCACAAAAAACTCTAGTGGTTTTGAATAAAGAGTTATAAACTCATAAACGCGGTCAGAAGGCCTAACATGCCCCTAAACCACGGCATTGAGTCAACTAATTGTTCCAAGTCGTAAGCTGGAAAAAATAAAAAGCAAGAGTACAAGCTTAAGGAGAAGCATTGATATAAGTATCAAATTATTGAAACATTACCAAAAGTAAAACAGCTTACAAAGATGAACAATTAAAGAAAAATGCTTCTATTAATGGAGAAAATGCTTTACAAGGTCCTACAATCTATTAAAAAGAAGGAGAAAAATAAAAAATCCTAAGCTAAGGGTTGACCGGAGGGAACAATCTCTTTGGTGGCCTCAGCTGAGGGTGTTGGAGAAGGAAGATCGGCAGTTACAGTTAAGTCGGTAATAGTTGGGGGATCAGTTGTTTCAGAGGCAGGAACAGTTGAGGGTTCAGTTAAAGCTTGAGCAGGAGCTGGCAGCAGTCCAAACACATCACTGACAGAAGGCCCATTGGGGAACAAGCGAGCAGCAGCTTCCTCGTAGGATAATTTCTCGTCTCAAAACCTCATCTCATCCATCTGAGCGAGGAGGCTTGTGGCGGTGACCGCGGCAATAGGAGGCAAAAATAAGGCAGCAGAGAGCTCCAAATTTTTCACCTCCTCCTCAGCCAGAGGGACCAGAGCATGCCCGGGCAGTCATAAAGCATCAATGGAGATCAATGAGCCTATTAAGGCCAATTGCTCTGCTGAAAACTTGCCTGTGGCAGCAAAGTTCCGTAGCTGCGTCTGGCAGGCAATCTCGTATTATGCAGAGGCTTCACTGGATATTTCATCTTTATACTCCTCGAAGTTTTTAAATTATTCTACTGCCTCCTTACGGGTAGCGAGCAATATGGCCTCCCTCTCCAGCTCAAACTGCCTTAGGGGTAGCTGCTCGGAGAGCTCATCCGCCTTAGCCTCCAAGACTGAGACTTGCTTCTGGGAAGCCTCCAGCCTATTTACAGCATTCCTCTTCTCCAGCTCCGCCTTGTGATCGCGGAGCTCATCCCGCGCACCCTTGGCCTTCTCTAGATCCTTCTCAACTACAACCAACCGATCCATGAAGCCCTTCAAATATGATTCCTTCTCGGTAAGGAGTCAGACAGGATCTTCACCTTCTCCTCAGCTTTATTCAGCTCCCTGCACATGTTCGCAAGAATCCTGGTCTTTTCAGTGAGGTCAATAGCCTACTCATCTGAGATCTCCCTCAGCCGCATTATTTTGTTGCCCGCCTGCATAAGAAAGGATCAGTAATCGCGATCAAGGTTGCAAAGCCAAGGGTCAAGGTTGCAGAAGGGGACATGTTTTACCTCGGTAAAATCAAGGCCAATATCCCCCATCAGAGCAGCAACATTCTCCTTGACCGCTACATTCCTGTAGAAGTCAAGAGAGTAAAGCCGGTTCAGGAGACCAAGCCCTGCAACTGATTGATGAGGCCCGCAGGTATAGAGGTCTACCCCTTTGATGGCGGTCACATCAACCAGCTTTCTCTTAAGCACCCACGCTTGTTCACGTGTGGAGAGGGTCGCAAGAGGGTTGGAGATAGAGCAGATAGTTCCCCCCTGTTGGAAGTAGAGACTGGGGAAGTGAAAGTGGAGGCTTGGGCCTCTGTGCCATCCCCCTTTTGAGATTTTTGTGCCCTCTCCTTGGCCGCAATATCCGCATCAGAAGCGGGCCTCTTCCTGGACTGGTCCGATTGACTTATGTGTCTGGAAGATATGGTGCGACCAGAAGGGCTGGAGCCACGGGCAGCAGATGCAGGGGGACCCTGGGGCGGTGGAGGAAAGTCCTTGGTATTTGGGAATCCCTTCACTCCGGCCAAGCTGGTGCTAGAGGATCTGTTAGAAATGGGCAGAGAGACGCCCTTCCCAGCCACGCCTCCCAAGGCCGCTTGCCTGGCCACTTTATTTTTCTCGTCTTGGCATCATTTTTAGGCCTTCAGTTCGTTGGGGGTGAGTCGGGCCATTACAGGTAAACAGCTGGATCTACTCTGAAAGAAAAAGATTGGGTTAAAACACAGTCCGAGAAATCAGAAAGCAATTAAAGCAGTTTTCTCAAAGGCAGAATGGAGACCGATCCATTCCGGTGGTTCACAGACCGCGCCCATCATACAGGTTCTGCAGTCAGCCTCAAATTGGAAAAACTCATGCACCCTCCAATCAGGGTCACGAAGCTGGGGCTCTATTTCTACTCTAGGGTCATAGTAGCTACCCTCCCTCCGAGTGGCCACCCCTGAGTAGATCAACAAGGGCTCACTCTCCACGATCGCGCTCACATCAAAAATGGGCTGAACTCCCTCGGTTATGTACTTGGCCAACTAAGTCTCAAGGGCAACTTGTAGGGCCTCGCACAGAGCGGGATTGGGGTAAGAGTTGGCATCCACCCTAACCGGAACTGGGATGTCAGGTTTTGAAAAGGACCACCCGAACCTAGACTCTATGACCAGAATGTTCCTCTGGTTCCATTGATCAAACTTATTGGTAGGTGCGGAAAAGGTCCGAGCAGAGTTGTTCTTCACTTTCAGGCCCAAGTTGCCATTAGTTATTTGATTCTGGTAGTAGGCATAAAGCCCAAAGAGGGAAGGTTCGTAGCCCAAAACCCTGCAAATAGCTATGAAAGAAATCAAGGCTCTGATGAAGTTAGGGGTCAGGTGCATAGGAAGACACCGGTTGAAATTGAGGAATTTATTGATGAAGGGATCTAGGGGAAGTCTCAGTCCATTCTCGAATTGATCCCCGTAGAAAATGCAGGCCCTATTGTCCTCGCGGACATCGGCTACTATCTACGGTCTTAGTTTTCCCTTCTTCGTTAGCACTTCCTGAAGAGGGTGGACATGAAAGGCATTGGGGTCAACGGCATAAGTGGTGTAGATTTCTTGCTCCCAATCAATAGAGGCCGCCTCCTTGCCCTTCCTCTTCTTGCCTTGACTAGGATTTGCCTCAGCAGCTAGCCTATTGCCGCGGACAGGGGCCTCTTCCTCAGAATCCTCCCCGAAGGCGTCAACAATCCTCGTTGCCTTCTGGGATGTGCCCGTGGCCATGCGGTCTCCCTCCTCATGGGTATCTTCCTTCATCTCCGTGCTCTGGGAGCCAAAGAGACTGGAAGATGACCCCCTTACGGGTTCCACCTCAGCGTCATCTTCTCCACCTCCATCCACCTCACTCTTCATAGAATCAAGGTTCTCACTACTACTCAGGTCCACTACGGGCACGTCATGGTCCTTGGTCTGGACTTCGGGGTGAATGGTATTTAATGGTTCCACATCTAGGGGAGAGCTCAAATCCTCTGAGCCCGGGCACTGGTCCTTATTCGTTAGTTCAGGATCCATGAGTTCTACTTCTCCCAGTCAATTGTCACAAGGGGATTACGAACCGCTCTCCTCACCAGTTCAACAGCGTTCAATGCCTGGTCTCTCTCTCGGCAAAACCTGCATAAAACCCTCATCACAAAGTTTTTTAATCTATTAGTATCCCCCAATACCACCACATCTCCTTTCATAAGCAATTTCTTCTTGGCCTCTCACAACCGGGGTGGGACAAACGACCCCCATTGATATTTCTCACAAAAATATTGGAAATACTCCATGGATAGTCTAAGCCACCCAAAGGCCACCTTCCTTTAGATCCCCCAGACCATTTACAAATGGCGAAGAGATCTGGAGTGGTTCCATCTCCTAATTCTAAGGGACAAACCAGACCAAAATTATGGGTCGTCATCAAAATCCCAAGTAGAAAAAAGAGATGAAGAAGAAGAAATTAAAAGCAAAATTACCTACGGATTAAAACAGGAAGCAAGAAAGCGACAAGCAAGAATCAACAAATCTCTCTCTAATGATGGTATAAGAGCTTGAAGGCGTAAAAAGATGAAAGGGTTTTGTATTTATAGGCCTCCTTATACGGGTTAACCCGTATTAATTATCCCACAAAACCGTTCCCCTTGAGTCTTGAACCGGCGCCTATGTTGGATTTTCAAAAAATTGGGCCGTTGGCATTTATGGCTCCTCTCAGATGGCTAACACGTACCTTCCGTAACTTCCGTACCTGTCACACGTTGTCTCTTCACCTGCCAAGGGGCCCACCAGTTAACCGGGAGGCAGAGCAATGAGGCTTCTACAAGCTTCCTCACTTGCCTCTCACACGTGCCTATTTTACACGGGAGGCAGAGCAAAGACCAGCGAAAAACACCAACACTCGTGCCCGCCTAAGGAGCGATCTAACATAACCGAGCTTAACTAGTAGCTCCTCGCTCAGACCATAAATAATCATTCACTTGGAGCTAGGGGCCACTGATGAGCCCAGACCAGCTAGACCGGGCCCAAGCTCGGTCTGGTCCAAAGGCCCAGCATGACGTGGTGTATCCTAGACCGCCAGAGTCAAGACCGCGGACAGATAGGCCCTCAAGGTCAAGACCGGGTTCCTCTCATCCCATCCCAGTCAAGACCAAATGGATCCTGACCGTTAGCCTGGTGACCGCAGGAGTTATTACCATCAGATCAGTACCCGCGTAAAATACCATTGACCGTGCCTAAGATGTTGACTGCGGTCTCATACCAGACTCCTGGTTATCTCACTAGACTCCCGATCGAAATCAAAGCTTATTGAGAAAGTTTACTTAATGGCTCTGACAGTACAGTAATCGAATCACTCCCATCGCATTGAATGCATGGCTCAGGCGCCTACTATTTCATTTAATGCGCCGTGCCGGATACACGGCTCCTGTCCACATCAACGACATCCCCTCTGCAAGTGAATCTGTAAGTATCCCAATCTGGGTCGTTAATGTTCCGTTAGCCCAAATTAATGATTTATGATCATTTAGGGGCATTTTGGACTTTATTTTGACAATTTAAATAAGGAAGGACCTCTTAGGAATAAAAAAATGGACAAATACCTCGCTGGAAGTTTGTCATTTCCAATAAAAAAGAATAATTGACCATTTGCAAAATGCCAAAACTGCTTTCTGCACAGATCAGGCAAGCTGCTGGGGTCATCTACACGGACAAGATTGTACCTACAATCTTGTACACGCGGATAAGATTGTCATCCAGACAACCTATAAATACAACCCTTCTCCCTCAGTTTAACAACACAGAAAAAACCCAAAAAAATACGAAAACCTACTGTTATACTGTCAAAATTCATTCTCAAATAGCCATTCACACCTTCAGAATTCAAAATCCAACACCAAATCTAACATCAAATCCATCCCAAACCACTCATAAGCCTTTGAAACATTCAAACCCTACACACAAGTTCAAGAAACATTGGTAATACCCTTGTTCTTCCTTATTCAAAACTCACTCATACATACATTTTCATACATAAATGATGTAAAGTTGTTGCTACTACTTGTTGTTTGAACACCCCTTCCCCTCTTGTCCTAAGGATCTAAGAGGATCTCCATGGAATCCATTTCTATGGATGATCTTCTAAGATGATCCACATTTTCCTTTACTTTTATGTCATTCCCCACTCCTCATTTACATTACTTGGTACTTGCTTGCTTGACCTAGAAGATGGTCATTTTGGAGTCAATCTCCATATGTGACCACTTCTAAATGGTCCATAATCTTTACTTCCTTGCAAATCCCCCTCCCCATGTCTAAGATGCTCACCGTGGAACACTTTTTTTGGATGAAAATCATCTAGACTTACAAAATAGGTCACACAAAATGTAGGAGATACACTTGAGTATAGATCTCGAGGATGGTCATCTTATGACCACCTTAGAGATCTTCCTCTAAAGTTGATACATCTTGACCTAACTCTCTTGTCAACTTACTTTTTTATGTCAAAATCCCCCTTTCTTTTAGTAAATGAAGTGTTTCAAAGTCCTAACATACTCCCGGGATGGCTTGGTTACGTGGATTCATCAATTATGACCACTAACCAAAGTCTAGGGAAAGAGAGGACAAAACATGAATGCCAAAAATTCATTCAATTCCTTCATTTTCTTCTTTCAGTTACAATTTCAGTTAAGTCCTGTAAATCCAGTTAACTTTCTGGAAATTACAGTGACTAAACTGGAAACTGTAAAAAAAATTGACCTGCAGGGCTATCCGCGCGGATAAGACTGCACTACAGTCTTGTCCACGCGGATGACATTGTCACCTGCAAACAGTTTCTCAGTTTTTTGTTATTTTCAGTTTAGTCACTGTTTTCAAACTGTTTTTCAGTTCAGTCCTTAGAATTTCTGTTATTTTCAGAAAACCCCTTTTTTTCAAAGTCTTTTTTCAAAACATAAACACACACACCCACAAAAAAAGTTTCAAGTGAGGAAGACTCGTCATATGAGGCATTCCGAGTGCACATCAAAACGTCCTTCCCACAGTGTGACGTGACCTCCGAACTCATTTTCTGTAAACCTATGGTATTTTTCAATGTTTTGGCCCTTAAACTAAAAACGGCGTGGCGACTCCGAAAATGATTTTCAAACAACAAACAAAAAAAGTTGGGAAAATTGGGACACATCATCACATAATCCCACTTTACTGACAGAGCCAATCCTATGCGGACACGTGTACCTGATCAAAGACTAAGATGCCCTCTAGGGCTAACCTCATGATTTACGTCAGCGAGCAGCTCCCCATTGCCTATAAATAGAAGACCGTTGTCCCCTTGAACAAGGTAAGTGTCAAATCTATGTTGTAAGCCATATTGCTCAAACCCTAAACAAACGCAGACATGTGATGATGTCGCCCGATTTTTGAAATCAAACGGAGTCGCCACGCCATTTTTGTTTTAAGGGCCAAAACATTGAAAAATGCCCGAGATCAGAGATTTGGGTTCGGAGGTCACGTTACACGCCGGGAAGAACGTTAGTGTTCACCCGGAATGCCTCGTAAAATGAGTCTTCCAAACATTTAAAATCATTTGTGTGTGTGTGTGTGTGTGTGTGTGTGTGTGTGTTAATTTGGCCAAAATAAGTTGAATCTGAAAAGTAAAAATTGGGAACTCTTCATTAGACTTTGAAAAAATCCCATGATTTTTGGTATGATTTTTGGGTTGAGTTTTGGGGCTCAAAAGATTTTTTGAAGTTGAAACACATTTCTGCCAGAATGAAAAAGGCAGTGGACACTTGACTTTGAAATGGAATTAAGGGCTTCAAAACTTCATAATCTGAGAAAACTCAGAGAATGAAAGTTGTTTCAGACACCTCAAATAAGATTTCGTTGAAAGAATTTTCCATTTTGGAGATGATTTGGTGGACTAAAACCTTCTGGAAATCTCAGATATGAAATCTGGACTTCCAGAGACTGAGGAACTGACCTTTAAAAGAGAATTTGAAAAAGGGAGTTTTACTCACCCAAAAAATAAAGTAAAAAATATGTCTGGAAAGCTCTGGATGTTGGATACAAAAAGTGTTTTGTAGTCAACACTAAATTCCAAGTTTATCTGTGTCCAAAAAATTAGACCATGGACTATGGTCTTAGAAAATTGCTACTGGACAGCAACTTCTCAAGAAGGAAAACATGATTTTAAAGGGGGTTTTGCATCCATGCTTGTCCCCATTTCCTTAGGCTTTGATTAGTGATCACTTGACATTTTAGTGGTTAATCAACTATATCAATCCATCCTTAGGGTACATTAGGACTAAGCACTTCATTTGCTTGGGAAGGGGAATTTTATCCTTTGAAAATAAAGATTTGATGTATGAAAATGATTTTTAGGGTTTTGAAAATGCATTTGCAAGTAAGTAAGAACACTTTGAAGAGAATTTTGATCCTTGTAGAATATCAACCATGGAGATGAACTTCCATGGTGATCTTCTTGGATCTAGGGCAAGAAGATGAACAAACTACATTTTGGAGTTTGAAAATGCATGCATGGATGAGAGATTTTAGGGTAAGAAGAGGGAGGTTATACCTATCTTCTTTTGAGTTTGTGTTGAATGGATTCAAGGCTTGAATGTGTTTAGGGTTTGAATTTGAGAGTGAGTGGGGTGATTTGGGAAGATAATCAAGAAAAGAGTGACAATTCTAGTGAATTCTCACTATTTTCTCCCTATTTTTGCCAAGGTGCAGTTGTAAAAATGTGTTGTCTCTCCTATTTCTGTGACTGAAGGCCTCAATTTATAGGCCCTGGAATTTTACATTCCCATCCGCGCGGATGGTCTTGATGGCGTGCCTGGTGCATTAAATGCTGCACCAGGCTTTGGACAGGAAGAATAAAATTCAAATTAAGCCACCAGAAAATGTTCCAGCCACTTCCATTTCGGGTTTTTGACCCTTCTTTTGCTTTTTAGGATTCTTTCCATGGTTTATCTTTAAATGGCAATGCCTAATCTACCCCCACTTTGTTAGAAATGTTAGGAATTGTTAAAAATGTTAGAAATGTTAAAACTTTCGTTAATTTTCTAACGAAAATTCTAACAACTCAAATTGGAGCACTTACAGTAGCCCCTCGGCGACGGCGCTTTCGAAGGAAGCGGGGTCGTCGATAAGAGTAAGGCTCCATATTTGACAGGATGATCAAGTGATCGAGTGGCTGAACCTAGCGATAGGCTACCTACGTATCCTTAAGAGGAATCAAGCCAGTCGTAGTTCGGGTCTTTGACCCTGGAATGACTATTTTGAGGCGTCAACCTGGTGAGCGAGTTCTGCAGTCGATTGCTGAGAGGAACTCTGCTGGGGATAAGAGATGACCATTTTGGTCTGATGGCTGGAGTTGTATATCCGCTCTGCTGGGGATAGGAATGACCATTTTTGGTCTGATGGCTGAAGTTGTATATCCGCTCTGCTGGGGATAGGAATGACCATTTTTGGTCTGATGGCTGAAGTTGTATATCCGCTCTGCTGGGGATAGGAATGACCATTTTCGGTCTGAAATTGTATATCCGCTCTGCTGGGGATAAGAGATGACCATTTTCGGTCTGATGGCTGAACCTAATGATAGGCTACCTACGTATCCTTAAGAGGAATCAAGACAGTCGTAGTTCGGGTCTTTGACCCTGGAGTGACTATTTTGAGGTGTCAACCTGGTAATGATGGCGTTTTAGGTGCCTCAGACCTTGAAGATGGCGTTTTAGGTGCCTCGGACCTTGATGATGGCGTTTTAGGTGCCTCGGACCTTGATGATAATGGCGTTTCAGGTGCCTCGGACCTTGATGATGATGGCTTTTTAGGTGCCTCAGACCTTGATGATGATGGCTTTTTAGGTGCCTCGGACCTTGGTTTGAAACGTTTTCCCTTAATGGTTTGGGATGGATGGTCCTTCGATGGACTTCATCTGCTGCCGGAGGAGAGGGTGACCGTGCTGGTCGAGTGGATGGACCTATGGTAGGCTACCTACGTATCCCTAGTGGGAATCAAGTACTTACGTAGTTCGAAATGTTGCTAGGGATGGAATCGAGGGGTTCCTTTGGCTTTTGTTGGGGAAAACGGGATTCCGTTAACTTTGCTGGGGAAATTCAGACGTATTCGTCGGGGAAATCGGTCTTACGTTTTACTGCCGTTGATGATAATGATGAAAGAAACGAAATTCCGTTAGCTTTCTCGGACTTATGTTTTATCGGGATGATTTTGATGAAAGAAATTCCGTTAGCTTTCTGAGATATCGGACTTACGTTTCACCGCGGATGATTTTGATGAAAGAAACGGGATTCCATTAGCTTTCTCGGAGAAATCGGACTTACGTTTTACTGCCGTTGATGATTTTGATGAAAGAAACGGGATTCCGTTATCTTTCTCGGAGAAATCGGACTTACGTTTTACTGCCGTTTGATGATTTTGATGAAAGAAACGGGATTCCGTTATCTTTCTCGGAGAAATCGGACTTACGTTTTTACTGCCGTTTGATGATTTTGATGAAAGAAACGGGATTCCGTTATCTTTCTCGGAGAAATCGGACTTACGTTTGACTGCCGTTGATGATTTTGATGAAAGAAACGGGATTCCGTTAACTTTCTCGGAGAAATCGGACTTACGTTTGACTGCCGTTGATGATTTTGATGAAAGAAACGGGATTCCGTTAACTTTCTCGGAGAAATCGGACTTACGTTTGACTGCCGGAGAGTTCTTTTGAAGAGGGGTTAACTTAGGTTGACTTTGGTTAACCCTGTTAAGTCTAGGATCAAATTGCAGAGTTCTGGATTTTTAAAGGGCAAAAGGGTCTTTTTGACCCTTCAAACCTATCCGCGCGGATAGGAGTGAAGTCCAGAGGGGTTTTAAAAAGGCGCGCCGCCCTTCTCCTTCTTCTTCACTATTTTCCAGTTCTTGCGAGAGAGGAGAGAGAAAGCCGAGAGTTCCGCCATTTTTGTCTCAAAAACCTTAAAATCCTTCCGATTTCTTCGATTTTTTAAGCAATGAAACACGGGGAAGCTGCTATCCATGGTCAAGGACGCGGTCCGGTTGCCGAGAGGCGATTAGAACTTGTTCGAATGAGGAGGCATTACACACTTTCGCAATCGATTGCGGAGGAGCATTACCCCGATGCTTGGCAACATTGGGCTTCTGATCCGAGTTTCCGAACGGTATACTTCGAATCTCTTCGATCCCTTTGTCGATTTTTGTTTGAAATTGATTTTTGGTGATTTTTCTTTTATTTTTTTTGAAATCCGAAAATTATGAATGAAAATCCGGAAATTATGTTCTTGGCTTTGAATTTTAGCTTTGCATGTTGTAATGAGTATATGGGTGATCCAAATATGCATTTTGTTTGGAAAAAAGAATTGGCATTTTCGCCATTTTTTTTTTTTAATATCCGAAAATTGTAGTGAAAAATTCGAAAATCGTGACTTGAATTTCGAATATTGTGTTCTTGACACTGAAATTGGATTTTAATGTTGTGCATGTTGCAATGGGTAACTCAAAATGTGCATTTTGCTTGGGGAAAGAATTGGCATTTTTGCCATTTTTTTTTTTTGAAACATGAGATGATGAGAATTTTCTCAAATTCGGGACGGACCTTTTTGTTGCAATGACATGAATGTATGCATGTATGCTTCCTTTTCTTTTTTTTTTGCAATGAGATGATGACTCCATGAATGATATGTATGCATGTTATCTTATGAAAATGGGACGGAGTTTTCACTTCCGTTGAATGAATGTATGCATGTAGGATTTTTTTGCAATGAGATGATGAATGAGATGGATGTATGATGATTTTTTTTTAAAAGTGGGACGGATTTTTGCTTCCGTTGAATGAATGTGTGAATTTTTTTTTGTATGAATGAATGTTGATTGGGATTTGCTGAAAACTGTCTTCTTTTTGTGCGAAAGAAAAGGGGGCTAGGTTCATTGCATGCCGTTATGCTGCCGAATTTTCTTCAGAACTTTGTGTTGCATGTGTATGCTTTTTTTTTTGTGCAAATGCAAATGCAGGCTCTCTTTTTTTTTTTAACATCTTTCTTTTTTTTTTTGAAATCGCAGGGCGGAGATGGCTTCGTGTCGAAGCAGCTGAGCAAGATGAAGACTCGGGGGTCAGTGGAGTCTGTGATCTACTTGTGGGACCGGCTTCCGATTTTGGGTAGGGGGGCGATGATGAGTCCGAGACAGATCGTCATCGAGACAGGATTGTATGAGTTTATTGAGAGCTTGAGGGGGTTGGTTAAGTTCCCTAAGAGTAAGGGTCTGTTCTTCGCTTTGGCCCAGCATTGGTGGGACGCGACCCACACTTTTCATTTCTTCTGGGGCGAGGCTACGGTTACGCCTTTCGACTACGCTGCGATCACGGGTCTGTCCTTTAATGGACGCAGCATTGAGTGGCGGGATGGTTACAGCGACTTGGACCTGCAGGCCCTTCTGGGATTTTCCCCTATTCCCAAAAAGGGGATGGGGATGGAGTATGCTGTGGTCGAGGGAAAGATTGTGGAGTGTATTCGGAGCTATGAGGACGGGGATGAGAGGATAGACGCTGAGCAGATTGCTAGGGCTTATTTATGGTTTGCCTTTTCGAGCACACTGTTTGGACATGCCGAGGGGACGGCCGTTTTTGCCTTGCTGAGGTCCCTGGAGGACGTGGAGAGAGCCGGAGAGATTTCCTGGGGGGAGGCCGGCCGCGAGCTTTACTTTGCTCGGATAGATACGGCGGAAGGCTGTGAGTTCCTTCTACTGCTTCGAGTTTCCTCTGGAGGTATAAGCTTTCTTTTTGCTTTCCCTCTTTTCTTTAAGCACGTATTCTTTTTCGTACTTAATTGATTGGATTTTTACCTTTCGCAGGTATGGGCTCTAGAGTTCTTTCACGTCACGATGTGGCGGCAGCCGGCAGAGTACATCGGGGCATATCCGGCCATGCGTTCCTGGTCCAAGTTTGCCCGGGAGAAGAAGGGTTCCAGGGGGCGCACGACCCTAAAGTATCCGGATTGTCTGCCTTTGGTGAGAGCTGAGACAGATGAGGGGATGATTTTCTACCCCTGGGACCGTTTTGGTGTGGAGCAGCTGAAGGGCGCTGAGATATGGACCGTGCAGCGGAGGATCTTGAGAGGCTTGACCTGCGACATGTATTATCTGGGAGAGAGAGTGACGCGCCAGCATGGCGTGAATTCGCCTCTGATGGCTCCGGTGGAGCCTCCTCCTGACATGATGCATCCGAGTGAGAACTCGGAGACTTGGGATGCTTATCGAGCCGGCCAGCACTTCTCGACATTCGTGGCAGCCGAGTCATACTCGCATTTTCTCTTGTGGAGGTTGAAGCCGCCTCAGGTTCTTGAGAGAGAGGGGTTGGGGGTCGCGCGGTACCCTCGATCAGATTTTTCGTATGTCCAGGACGGGGTTAGGTTGAGAGTACAGATCCCCGTCCCCGACCGGGTTCCACGAGCTTTTCGGCCTCGTCCGGATATGAAGGTATGGCTTCTCCTTCTCTCTTTTTTTTTGCTTCTGTCTTTTCCTTTCTTTCCTGTCATTATTTCTGACGCTTTTGTTTCCGTGCAGTTCCCGGCCAAAGTAGTGGAGAAGCTGACGAATCAGGTGATCGGGGCAAAGAGGTTTATCAAGAATATGGTCATTTGTGGGTCTGCTCAGGGCAGGAGGAGACGAGCACCGCCGGCGCCTGTCGAGAGGGAGACTTCCCCTATTCCTTCCGAGCCTTCTTCTGAGACTCCTCTTTCTCCTCTCATTGATCCCCGCGTGGTACTACCTTCGGATCACGTCATTCTCGGAGATCCTTATGGACAGGGACATGTCTGGCACCACGGTGGGTCTTCCTCGCATGTCCAGGAAGCCGACGCATTTTCGTTTGGGTACGACTTCTTTGCAGATCTTGGCTTCCCGTATCAGAGTGTGCCGGTTGGTCCTGACGAGCCTCTCTCTGGAGACGAGGATGATTCTGAGCCCGAGATTTTCAGGGCTACTGAGGAGGCGGGCCCGAGCCGCAAGAGGGATCGGGAAAAGCCCCACCACCGAGGACTCGACCGACGATGCTTTCGAGGATTTCGAGATTGATTTTTTTTTAGATTGATTCTGGGATTGTACAGTTTATTTTTTTTTATGTACACTCTTTTTTTTTGGAATGTAATAATTTAGGATTATTATTATTATATATTTTTTTATGAATGCAATGCAGTATGAATGCAATGTTGCATGAGCCTTGGTTTTTTTTTGGTAAGGGTGTGAGTATTGGGTATATGAACTGTTTGGGCAGGTTTTGCTCAGGTTTTGGGCAGTTGGGATGAAAATATTTCTTCCGTGGTGTAGCAGTTTGAACTGCTGCAGATTTTTTCTCGGGTGACAATTCCGTCCGCGCGGATGGGCTTGAAATCGACAGAGTTCATTTATTTTGGTGGTTGGATCTGGTTTGGCCCATAAATGCCACCTGAAACTTCATCTTCTTCACTTCAAACTGGAATTTCGGGAGAAAGGAGGGAAAAGCCATGGAAATGCCCAAATTTTCTCTAAAATTGTCCAAAGAAATCCAAATGTCATTCTTTGAAAAGTTCAAGGAGTGGTGTAGAGAGATTATGCAAGAGAGGAGGTCATTTTTCGAAGAAAGGTACAAGGTGAAGTGCTTATGGTCCCTCAAAGAATTGGTTCCGGACTATGACCTCTTGAGAGCTTCTTCCTCATTTTGGGATATTAGAAGGCACGTCTTTTGCCTTTCCTACAATGAAGTGGTTCCGACCGTCGAAGAATTTCGGGCTTTGCTTGGTGGCCCGGAGGTGGAAGAGATTGTGGTTCCTTTGCCCGGAGGGGCCTCTTTCGTTGATAGGTTGTGCAACCTCCTTCATCTTTCCCCGGAGGAAGCACAAGGTATGATCCGTAGTCCCGATCACTTTGATATTTCCGGTCTTCCTGATAGATTTAGGAGCTTAGGCTTGATTGATGATGCCTATTGGGATGCCTTTGCACTTTGCATGTTTGGTACCTTGTTCATGGTTTATTCTTTTGGGATCTGTCATCGGTCTCTGCTGGATATCGTTGTTCATTGTCGCTTGGGCAGAGATGTTGTACCTTTGATCCTGGGGGAGACTTTTCATGCTCTCGATAGGCTGGCTACCGGGAGACGGTATATGCACGGGGGCAGCCCGTTCCTCTTGACTTTGTGGCTGATGGAACGCCTGGGGGTTCTTCGGGAAACATCGGATATGATCAAGCCTTGGACATTCGCCAGGAGAGGGGTTGCTGTAGATTTTGATGATCAGGGCTCGTGGGAGCGATGGATGGCTGGTCGCCAAACTGAAGATATCAGATGGTCGGTGCCTCACTGGCGGGTGGAGACTCGGAGAGTACTTCAGGACGCGTCTCATATGGTCATGCTTACGGGGCTTTCTCAGTTCAGCTTCTACATTCCGGCTTTGGTTTTGAGACAGTTCGGCTTGGAGCAGGTTCCTTTGGAGGACTTTGATGATATAGCCACCAGGGTGGTGGCTTCTGCTTCTATGGATGATCCTTCGGTGTTTTCCTTTCTTTCCCGAGTATGGAGGTATGACGTCTTTCCTCCTCGGGTTATCCTCAGGCGTCCGAGACCTGTGTTCTTGACCACTTGGTACCTGGATTGGTACGAGAGGCATTTGGGAGAGACTCAGATGGCTATTTTGAGACGGCGTGAGGCCATTGTGGGTGCGGAGGACCTGACAGTTTCGGAGAGGAGGAGGACCGAGGCGAGGGCCAACCCTCACGACAGGAGCGGGGATATTGTGACCGACTATGAGGCTTATGTCAAGAGACAGGAGAGGAGGACTCCTATGCTACCAGCTAGGCTACAGGAGATGAGAGATGATGCTAGGGCCACTAAGGCCCTGACAGAGGCTGGTTTGATAGATCCTGTTCCCGTACCGGAGCTTGGTAGGAGGAAGACCGACATTTTTCCTGTTCAGAAGAAGAAGAGGGGAGAGGCCAGTACGAGTGGCTTGGAGTGACCTTGAGGTTTTCGAGTATCCCTTTCTTGTCGTAGCAGACACATTAGTTTGATTATGTATCTTAGTTTCTTTTAGCAGGTTGCCAGTTGTAGGAATGAACCGGGCTTAGACTCATCAAAAAGCTTTTAACTGTAATGAATATGTGAATTGCTTTAGAGTTTTTCGAGACGCTTTCATGGTCTGATCAGTGTATTGATGTCAAAGTATGACTTTTATTTGTGTTTTAGACCGAACCGTTTCCGGCTGCCTACGTTCCCTTCGGACAAAAGGGCTCAGGTCTCCGTAGTTCGACCCGATTTTTTGTTTTTTTTTGTTTTTTGTTTTTTTTTTTTTTTTTTTTGTTTTTTTTTTTTTTTTTTTTTTTTTTTTTTTTTGGTGCAACCCCGTTTTTACCTAGGCCGCCCTTTTCGGGTTTTCAACCTAGTTGGGTATTACTCTTTTAGCACTCTTTTTCTTCTCTTTTTTTTTGATATATATATATATATTTTTGACTTGGTGCTTTTACTCGTAGTATCTGCGCAGCTTGTCACCATTCACCGGGTGTACAAACGGATTTCTGTCGAGGTCTGCAAGTTGCATGGCTTCTCCGGAGAAGATCTTCTGGACAATGTATGGCCCGACCTGCATAGGCTCCCATTTGCCGAGGGGGTTGATACGGACCGGGGCTTCTCTTTTAAGACGAGGTCACCTTCCCTAATCTCCCGATGTTTTACTTTCTTGTCGAAAGCTCTGGCCATTCTCCCTTGGTAGGCTCGGATGTGTTCCATGGCCTTCAGTCGGCGCTCATCTAGTAGAGCCAATTCATCATGGCGACTTTGGAGCCATTCGACCTCGTTGATCTGGCTCTCCAACAGCACACGGAGTGAGGGGATTTCTAGCTCGATTGGGAGTACGGCTTCCATTCCGTAGGTGAGGGCAAACGGTGTTTCCCCGGTTGCCGTTCTGACGGATGTTCTGTAGCCCCAGAGTGCCAGGTGTAGCTTCTCGGCCAATCTCCGCCTCGACACCCATTTTCCGGATGATGTTTTCCAAAGTCTTGTTTGCTGCCTCGACGGCTCCGTTGGTTTGGGGCCTGTAGGGAGATGACTTGTGACGGGTTATTCTGAATTCCGCCAGCAGCCTGTCGCATTCCCCTTCGAAGTGGGATCCATTATCTGAGATGATTTCGGCTGGCAACCCGTATCTGCATATGATGTTCTCTTTGATGAAGAGGGCTACTTTCTTTGAATTGAGGATTTTGTAGGATTTTGTAAGGCATCCTTTTCAGTTCCTTCGGAGAAATCACCAATCTGCGTCTCTTTAGGCTCTTCCGCAGTTTCCAAATTCACACTTGTCAAAATCTCTTCGGCAGCTTGGGCTCGATTTTCCTCTTTCCGAACAACCTGCTTAAAGATTTTGTTCTCTTTTTTTTTTATTTAATGTGTCTGCTTCTTTATCTAATGAATCATTATTAAATGTTTTTTTTTAATTATTAACTTATCATTAGTTAAAGTGGCAATCAAGGGATACTCAGAAAGGTTCGTCATTTCATTAGGAACGAAAGGAAATACAAAGATTTGCTACGTACTGTAGTCTTCGGGCGTAAGGCCGTCTGACGACTCTAGAGACTTAATCTTGACCATGAAGGACTCGGAGGACTCTAACTAGATTGACACAAAGGGACGGGGACCAATCCAAAGGCTTGGTGATCATTTCTCCTTTGGTCGCGGACGGCCCGAGAGAGTTTCCCGATTCTTTAATGGCATCGTCGAGGCCTCATGACTCGGGGATTGTCTTGTTTCGTTCTCCTTCCTCGATCATCGCTACCATTTCTTTGACTCGAGCTGAAATCAATCAGTCCGGCACTGGATCTCTTCCCGAATAACCGCTGCATAATCGGACCATCCCAATCATCTCGAAAAGACTTCGTGGCTTTGGCTTTCGGCACGGTCAATTCAAACTCAGTTTCGGACCTTCCCGGGCAAGTAGGAATTGTGGTTGTGAGCTTCTCGAACCTGTTCCACTAGGCTTGGCACGCTTTTGAAAGTGTACTCACTTTTCATGGTAGTGGTAGCCCCGGGTATCTTGGGTAGGTCCAGGAACATTCTACGGACCAGGTTAGCTTTGGCTCCCCTGAACTTGTTAAGGCTATCTTGTAGCTTCAGCCACCCTTCTGTAAGAGTGGGCTCTGTGATGTTACCCAGTTGTGTGGGACCCTTTACGAAGTAGTCAGCCAAATTAGGACTGAAAGGGAGAGATTTAGGGTCGTCGACCGGGACCCTTCCTGTGATAGCTTCTTTCCTTTGTAGAGCAAATCCTTTTCCTTTTGCGGTGTCCACTAGGGAGGCCTCATATCCCAGGCCGTGGCGAGTTTTCTGTCCTTTCACCTCGATGAGTTTGTGAGTTCCTTGTTGGTGCATTCCCAGACCGAGGCCAGGTAGATAGCTCATCTTTCTCATCATTTTCAAGACCGGAGGGATTTTATCCCGAGTGATCGTCAGATCTATGTTGCACACTTGGGCTTTGGGAGGCTCGACCGTGAAGCCTGTTAGCATGAGACCTTCCTCGTCATGTTTGATTTCCAGATAGGTATTCCATCTGTATCCATGCCCTCCAAGGTGACTAGATCCCCATAAATGGTTGTCAGGTCCCCATTCGAGACAAATTTCACACACTGGTGGAGGCTTGAGGCGACCCCTCGACTGATGCAGCCAAGGTCTTCCCAATAAGGCATTAAAAGTGATCGGAATATCGATAACCCGGAATTCCACAGTATCAATTTCGGCCAAACCAGAGGTCCAAAGTTGCAACTCCAAGGACTCGCCGAGATGTCGAGTCGTAAGCTTTGACTGTGAGGGAGGAAGGTTTTAAGTCCGTGGACTTGATGTCAAGGTGCTCATGATCTTTGCCGGAAGAATGTTCATTCGGACCCATTATCAACCAGACCCGAGGGAGGCGTCGTTCATCCAATTGGACCGTGATGAAGAGAGGCTCGTTATGATCACCCCAAATTGAGGGAGGTCGAGATCTCGTGAAAGTGATTATGTTCCCGTAGTGGATGTTTCCAATCACCGTACCACGTCATCGGGAGTAGCATCAATAGGGACCAAGGTGCGGGCTAGGCTTTCTTCCGGCTTTAGCTTGTGGGGATAGGGATGAGGTGAGAAGGGACCATAGAGAGATGTTGGCCTCGTGTTTGCTTCAACCGGGTGAGCATGGGATCCTCCTTTCCGGGGTCAGAGCTTCTGCCTTAGCATAGGGGCGGCGGTTCTCCTCGTGTGCTTGATCCGTGGCCTTCTTATCTCGCCTTGGGATTCCCTTGGAAGATTTGCCCGGATCGGGTCAACAGTTAACTTCCTCATCGGTTGCTTCTTGACTAGATTTCTTCAACGCCGCTAAGGTCAACGGGAGCCTTTTTGGTTATCGGCCACCGGGTTCGACGGAGTCTAGCAACGGTGAGGGGCCGAGCCGTACCGGCTCCTTCCCCGGGCGGCCCTTATAACCGCTTCCCAAGTCACAGCTTTTGAAGTCTCGGGGTTGTGTTGTTGCCCCTCGGATGGCCCACGAGCTAGGGCGTCCTCCGATTCTCTCCCATAGTCCGCCTTGCTCATAGTTATCATACAACAAGAGTCGCTATTGTCGGGGCTCGGCGGCTTTTCGATCTCATCCCCGGTATAGTGCAACCATTCTCGGTTCCTTTCGTAATACTCGAGCCGGAAATGATTATAGCATTTGTGTGGGAGGTGCATCCGGTATCATGCCGGTTTCCAGGACTTCTCCGAGAGCCGACATACATTCGGGAAGGTGACCTCTTCTTGGGTAACCTTGATAAGGAGTGTTACTTTGTTCCGGGGTAGATTTGATCTGACCATGGTTATTTTCTCATTTGGGCGGATGGGAGTTAGTTTCCCTCTCTCTATCAGATCTTCGACTATCAGCCTGGATCGGATGCCTGAAAACTCTTTCCCCAAAGCATGGTAGGCAGTGTTGAACTCTAAGACATCCACGTGCTCAGAACCAGGAAACTTCATGGCCTTCATGTCCTCGGTTTCATATTCGTCTTCCGAAGTGTCTTCGGTCTTATGGCTATCAGCCTCCATCTCATCATACATCTTTTTTCTTTCACCCTTACAAGTAGGGCAGCCACAAGTAAAGGATAGGCAACGTTCCCCCTCGTAGTTCGATGTAGAAGCTCGATAGATCTGGGTCCAGATAAGGAGCACCCGGGGTCCATTGTCGGGCACTGGAGCAATTAGGAAGGCGTCATGTAGATCCATAGGTATGAAATCCACTGGGGAGACGTTTAGATCAATAACCCTTTTCAGTGATTGCAGGCACTCGCTGTGCTCAAGCGGCTCGGCCGTGACCCTTACAGTGGTTATGCCATCCGTTCTCGGGAAAGAAGAAAAAGATCCGATGACGTTTACGAAATCTTCTGGTCGCTAAAACCCTCCATTCTCGACCAGAGCTTCAATGAACCCTTTCCATTCACCGGTTAGGTTCTTATAAGGAACATTGTGTTCTAGGATTTTGGATGTGTACGGATCTGGGCGCGGGCTTTGTTGTCCCTGATCCTCTGAAGTATTCGAACACTGACCGCAGGAGCATCTTACGAGGTGCAGTTCTTGGGGACCCATCCCCATTGGCATTTGACTTGCATTTTCCGGTGGTTCTTCATCGTCGCTTGCTGACAACCAACCATTGTGTCTGGCTTCCATGGCATCATTTCCGGCCTGATTGTTCCAGATTGATTCCGGATCTGGGGCCTCAGTCGACTCTTCGCTCTCGTCATCATCATCGTCATCGCTGTCATCGGAATCATCTTCCCATACTACTGGGATTTCGGCCGAGAGGGAACGCCGATCAAACCCGTTAGGGGAATATGGGTGCGTGCAACCGCAGAAATTGTCATATGCTCCCATTCCCGGAAGTGGTAATTGCGACTCAGCTTCTCCTCCCAGAAACTGCGGGGGAAGAGTGAGAGGGGGTGGCACGTATTTGACTCCAGGCAGGATATAGAAGGAATCCTCCTCCTCTGATTCTTCGCTGTTCTCGGGATCATATTCAGCCTCTCCCAAAACCAACTTGCAGAAGTGTACTAGCTCCGCATGCTCCTCGGCCTCTTTGCCGATAAGCCCCAAGACGGCGCCCGCCGGAAGCTTTCTTGCTCGATTCTTCTCGATTGTTCTAACCATCTTGTGTAAATGGTTCTCTCATGTTTTGACCGGAACGGCCCCAGCTTCAAGCATCGGTTTTCCCTTCATCCGAGAAATAGCGGGCCTCGTATTCCTGCAGGAAGTCTCTGACATGAGACCAAGGTGGGCTGATTCGTTCAATATCCTTAAGGCTGAGGGGGAATCCGAATTCAGGATCCTTGACAAGGTTGGCCACGGGTATTTGGGGACCTTTATCAGCATCTTCCTGGGGATGCGAAGGTTCTCCGCATTCAATCATATTTACCTGATTATGGTTCCTTGGCAGAGGATTTTTGACTGTATTAGGCCCTTCGGGGCCTTCCAACTTTCCTTGCTCTATCAATCCCTGGATTGCCTTTTTCAGAGTGAAGCAGTTATCTGTTAGATGTCCATGGGCTTGATGAAAAGCGCAATACTTTGAAGTATCCACGGGAGCATTCGGATTCCTGGGTTGGAAATTCTCCAAAGGCCACAGCAAGCCTTCTTTCACCAGTCCCCTAAAGATGTCGTCAGAGGCATTCCAAAGTTTTCGAGGTTCATGACCCGTGGTCTGGGCTCGGCTGGTTTTCTGGGAGCAAAAGGAGTCATGTTATTACATTCCTGTCCCGCATAGTTAATCATCTCTTTGCCTTTAGCAGGAGCAGGGGCAGTGTTTGAAGGAGCAGCCCAATATTCGTAAGGTGTGCAGCTGCGATTGTAAGCGTTTTCAAACTTAGCTTCGGAGTTAACCATGGCCCGTAAGTCTTAGTACGGGAAGTGACTGAGGGAGGCTCTCAGATGTGGTTTCAGGCATGACTGGATGATGTCCAGTTGCTCCTCTTCAGAAGGAGGGATGGCCATTTCACTGAGTTTCAGATTCCACCGCTTGTAAAAGTCCCCAACATTCTCGTTGGGACGCTGCACTGTTGTCTGCAGGTCGACTCTATTTGTTTCCCATTCCAAGTTAGCCTTGTACTTTTCTGTGAAGGCATTGGTAATCTGGTCCCATGTAGCCCTGGCCTCGGGTTTCAAGCGGAAGAACCATTTTAAGGCACTGGATTTCAAAGATAGACTAAAATAGTCAGCCAACTGCTGATTGGTACACCCTTTGGCCTTTATCACAAAGGTATATATGTCCAGATGAGTTTTCGGGCATGCAGTACCATCAAAGAGGTCCAGATTCGGCATAACAAATTTGTGCGGCAGGGGAACGATGGAGTCCGGGTCCGTAGGCCGAAAGGCATACTTCTTAGCGGTCAATTCAGCAATCTGCGCTTTCATTTCCTTGTGTTGCTCCATGAACCAGGCCAGGTTAGGGTCTTGTTGCGGAGCCGTGGCATTTGAACTGGAGAGGGGGGTTACCACTGGAGGCAGACTGGTGGATGGAATGGCCGGCCCGGGGACGTAGGTAAAAACCTGTCCTTGGGCTGAGTTACCCTGGGGAGCATGAGTAAGAGCTTGGGCAAAGGGATAGAACCTTGCGGCCTGCTGTTGGTTTTCAACCGGCAAAGTGGGTGGAGGCAGTTCTGATGTAGCCAGATAGCTTGGATTTCCAGAGTGGGGCCCATAAGTAGGCTTAGGTGCGGGCTGCTGTCCCTTATTGTTGAATTGCATGGCTGTCTGGGGTGATGGTGTATAACCAGGGGGGTACTGCGGTCCCGGTGATTCTGATGAAACCGGGATGGAGGTTTGGTAACCCATTGAACCCTGAGTGAGAAATGGGTTTGTGAAAGCTGTGGGAGGAGCAGCTGAGCTAGCATCATTCTGAGGAGGGGCTCCTGACGGCTGTTGAGGCATGCCGAACTGTTGTTGTGGCCCTTTGAACTGTTGCTGCGAAGGCCCGGATTGATCGGTTCCAAACCGTGGCGGGATCCCAATTAGCCGTGGCATTCCAAGATAACCCCAACCATGAGAAGACATTCCGTACCGGCTTTGTCCCCACCGAGGAACTCGTGAACCGATTTGTGCCGTCGGGCCGCGTGGATCCAAGTGGTCCAAGCCGGGGGCCGACCGACCCAAAGATCGAGGAGCATGGGTTCTGGTAGTGGTACCATAGGAGGTGGGCGGTGGCATCCTGGAGTAATCAGGGCGACTGAGAGTGGGATTGGCATCCTCTTCCTCTTCCACGGTGAAGGTGCCATCGGGATTGAGGCTGGCGGCCAAACCATGGCTCTTAATAGCCTCCATAAGGCTATTCAGCTGTGCTTCCTGTCGTAACCTCATACGTTCGCTAACCGATTCCACCGCCGTTCGTCCGAGGGGTCCCGGAGGCGGAGTGACGTTGTCCCCATCATTACCGACCGATGCGGACATTCTAAAACCCGGAGTCGGAACAAACGGTGAAGCTGATGACGCGCTTGACTCTTCCCAACTGATCAAACGGTGACCCGGTGTCCGGAACCAACCTTTGTGAGGAGCTGCGGGGGAAAAGGCACGAAGGTTCAGAGATTTAGGGATTGAAGGAGGGTAGGTGTTTGGGCTTTGGGCTCATGCAACATGCAGTTATTTGTTCTTGTTTACTTAAAACATGTTTTATTAACCTAATCGGTTGGAAAAGATTGCTCTTCTTTTTTTTAGCAAACTACTCTGGATCCTGGATCAGTGGGCCCCGTCACTACGTCTATAAGCCCCTCGTATTCCACCTGTATTTCGACCTCCCAGGGTGGACACCCCCGAGCGAGGGTCCTATAGGGCAAGCGAGTCCCACCGACCGAAAGAAAAACGATCCTAAAAGTCTGGCGGGTAATCGAGTCTTAACGAGCATTCGATGTAAATTACGGACAAAGCTGACGTCAAAATTCAAGATCATGTCCGGGGGCTCGAAGAAAAGTCGACATGATTTGGACTGATGAATGTCCACAATTGATCTTGACTTGTCGTCAATTAGGCCGTAATTAGGCATGGAATAATCATTAATCCTTGATGACTCAGTGTCATGCTGGGAGTCAGTGTATAATTTGTGCCAGTCAGAGTCAAAGTCAAGGCGCCAGTCAATATCTGGTCAAAGTCCATGACGGAAAACCGGCAGAACTTCGACTGATTAGGGTCCCGAAAGATATTGACTTGGTATGCCGACTAAGGCTTGAAAGGAAAGGTCTATACACAGACAGGGCATGACACAGACCAGACTAAAAACCAACCGGGTCTCGGACGAAGTGTGTCACGGACAAGTGCATGGTCGACACGAGGCTCCATGGGATGTTTGGGTAGTCCCGTGCTTGCACCGAGAGGCGTAATAAGACCAAACGGGCCGCGACAGGGATTTCCCCGGGTTAGGGACGTAGTGTGCAGTGTAAGGCCACGTGCGCGTAGTGTGCAAGCAGTCTATCTTCTTTTTCTGAGTAAAATAGAAATTTTTCATGTGTCTTAAAAAGAATGATGCATGATTTTTTTTTTGAAAATTTTCTTTTTTTTTTAAACTCCTTTTTTTTTTAAATTCTTTTTTTTTTGAAATTCCTTTTTGAATTTTTTTTTTAAAGTAAATGCACACATAAGCACATAAACACATAATTCAAAATTCAAGTCAACGGGTCTGATAGTCAAAATTTTGACTTTTCCGAGGCGACCAAAACAAAACGAAAATGTGAAAAATCAACACACACTACAAATGATTTTAAATGCCGGGACGGAAGCTTGACCCTCAAAAGCTTTTCTTTTTTTTTTTGAAAACAATGATACCGGTACATGGGATTGTTAAACCACAATTTATCCCCGACTCGTGTTAGGAGGCGATAACGGGAAGTTTAATGGTTTCCACCAATATACCAAATATCATTTTTTTTTAAATAAAGCTTATTTCCCCGGCGGAGTCGCCACTGTGATGATGTCGCCCGATTTCTGAAATCAAACGGAGTCGCCACGCCATTTTTGTTTTAAGGGCCAAAATTTTGAAAAATGCCCGAGATCAGAGATTTGGGTTCGGAGGTCACGTTACACGCCGGGAAGAACGTTAGTGTTCACCCGGAATGCCTCGTAAAACGAGTCTTCCAAACATTTAAAATCATTTGTGTGTGTGTGTGTTACTTTGGCCAAAATAAGTTGAATCTGAAAAGTAAAAATTGGGAACTCTTCATTAGACTTTGAACAAATCCCATGATTTTTGGTATGATTTTTGGGTTGATTTTTGGGGCTCAAAAGATTTTTTGAAGTTGAAACACATTTCTGCCAGAATGAAAAGGGCAGTGGACACTTTATTTTGAAATGGACTTAAGGACTTCAAAACTCCAGAATATGGGGAAACTCAGAGGATGAAAGTTGTTCCATACACCTCAAATAAGATTTATGTGAAAGAATTTTCCATTTTGGAGATGATTTGAGGGACCAAAACCTTCTGGAAATCTCAGATGTGAAATCTGGATTTCCAGAGACTGATGAACTGACCTGTAAAAGAAAATTTGAAATAGGGATTTTTACTCATGTAAAAAATAAAGAAAAAATATTTCTGGAAAGATCTTGATGTTGGCTACAAAAAGTGTTTTGTAGTCAACACCAAATTCCAAGTTTATTTGTGTCCAAAAAATTAGACCATGGACAGAGGTCTTAGAAAATTGCTACTGGACAGCAACTTTCTTAAGAAGAAAAACATGATTTAAAGGGGGGTTTTGCATCCATGCTTGTCCCCATTTCCCTAGGTTTTGATTAGTGATCACTTGACATTTTAGTGGTGAATCAACTATATCAAACCATCCTTGGGGTACATTAGGACTAAGCACTTCATTTGCTTGGGAAGGGGAATTTTATCCTTTGAAAATGAGATTTGATGTATGAAAATGGTTTTTAGGGTTTTGAAAATGCATTTGCAAGTAAGTAAGAACACTTTGAATAGAATTTTGATCCTTGTAGAAGATCAACCATGGAGATGAACTTCCATGGTGATCTTCTTGGATCTAGGGCAAGAAGATGAACAAACTACATTTTGGAGTTTTAAAATGCATGCATGGATGAGAGATTTTAGGGTAAGAAGAGGGAGGTTATACCTATCTACTTTTGAGTTTGTGTTGAATGGATTCAAGGCTTGAATGTGTTTAGGGTTTGAATTTGAGAGTGAGTGGGGTGATTTGGGAAGATAATCAAGAAAAGAGTGACAATTTTAGTGAATTCTCACTATTTTCTCCCTATTTTCGCCAAGGTGCAGTTGTGAAAATGTGTTGTCTCTCTTTATTTCTATGACTGAAGGCCTCAATTTATAGGCCCTGGAATTTTACATTCCCATCCGCGCGGATGGTCTTGATGGCGTGCCTGGTGCATTAAATGCTGCACCAGGCTTTGGACAGGAAGAATAAAATTCAAATTAAGCCACCAGAAAATGTTCCAGCCACTTCCATTTCGGGTTTTTGACCCTTCTTTTGCTTTTTAGGATTCTTTCCATGGTTTATCTTTAAATGGCAATGCCTAATCTACCCCCACTTTGTTAGAAATGTTAGGAATTGTTAAAAATGTTCGAAATGTTAAAACTTTCGTTAATTTTCTAACGAAAATTCTAACAACTCAAATTGGAGCACTTACAACGTCTAAGACCTTTTCTCTCTCAAGATAGATCTTCTCTTTCAAGAAAAATCAATCTGTTCATGTTGGGGTGATCTTCCTCCTCAATTGTTGACATTAGATGCATGTATTTTTCTTATTATTTTACTTAGTGTTTAATTAAATTTTTCAATTTTATTGAAAGCCCTAATTTATATGATTGTGCTAGTTTTTTTTGGGGTTGTTCTTATTAATGATTTGATTTCTCAATTCTAACTTGTTAACTTTCTTTCATTCCAGATTTGTTGATTTCTGGTCTCTATCGGTTTGATCCGAACACTTATTCTCGAAATCTTCCATATTAGGTATTTGTTATTCTTTATTTATTTCTTCTCTCAATCAACTTAGGGCTTTTGATTTGGGTTCGGAAAATAAATTTAAGTTTGATAATTTAATATTTCTTCCAGTTTCAAAAGGAATCCTCTAGCATTGTTGTTGCTTTATGTGTTTCAATTTTTTCCATTATCCAATATGTTACCCTAATTGAAGTAACAAAAAATACAAAGGAAATACTATTTTAAGCATATGGTTAGTACTATGAATTGCAAGAATTAAAGGCAACAACAGCTGGGGGAAATGAACAAGGAAACCTTGTAGGACCTGAGGTACCAAGAGGAGAGGATCTGGCAGTTGATGATCTGATTGAGAAAATAGCTAGCAACATTGAAGGTAGTGAAGTTGCTCCAATTATAATTGATGATGATGATGAAGGGGAGATAAATCCACTAGTGACACCAGTGCGTAGGTCTCGAGGAAGACCAAAGGGGTCCAAGAAGATAGTGAAAGTGCCAAGTGGAGGACCTAGGGGAAGGCCTAGTGTAAGTACCCCAATCTGGGTCGTTAATGTTCCGTCGCCCAAATTAATGATTTATAATCATTTGGGGGCATTTTGGACATTATTTTGACAGTTTGAATGAGGAAGGACCTCTTAGGAATAAAAAATGGACAATTACCTCGCTGGAAGTCTGTCATTTCCAAGAAAAAGGAATATTGACCATTTAGATAAGCCAAAACCGCGTAAACGACTTTCGCAAAACAGCACGCCCCAGGTCATCCGCGCGGATGAGATTGTACCTACAATCTTGTCCATGAAGATAAGATCATCAGCTAGGCAACCTATAAATACCTCCCTTCTCCCTCAGTTTAATATAGAGAAAAAGCCCCAAAAAAATGCGAAAACCTACTGTTACTCTTCCCAAATCAACCCTCAAACAACCATTTCCACCTTCAAAACTCAAATTCCACACCATATTCATCCTAAAATCCACTCCACAACCACTCCTAACCCTTTGAAATCCTTCAAATCCTAAACAACAAACCCAAGACAATTGGTAAACCCTCAATATCTTCACTTATATCCCTCTCATTTATGCATACATTCTATGTAAAAATGATGTGATTCTACTTACTACTCTTTTGTTCAACTCCCCTTTCCCTTTGTTCCAAGGATCCAAGAGGATCTCCATGGAGTTCATCTCCATGGATGATTCTCTACATGGATCCACATTTTATTTATGCATTTCCCCTTGCCCTCCTTTTTTATTAACAAGTTCTTGTTTATTGCTTGCTATTTTGACGTAAATGTGGTCATCTTGGAGTTCATCTCCATAGATGATCATTCCCAAATGGTCCACATTTTTACTTTCATGTCTCTTTAAATTTCTAGTCAATACTTGACCTAGAAGATGGTCACCTTGGAGTCCATCTCCATGAATGACCACTTCATTTGGTCCATAATCTCTACTTCCATGTCAAATCCCCCTCTTTAGTCTAAGATGCTCACCTTGGAACACTTTCCATGGATGAACATCATTTAGACATCACAAAATGGGTCACACAAGATGTACAAGATACACTTGAGTATAGGTCTCAAGGATGGTCTTCCTATGACCACCTTAGAGATCTTCCTCTAAAGGTTGATACATCTTGACCCATCCTTTGTCAAAATTACTTTTATGTCAAATCCCCCTTTTTCCCTAGCAAATGAAGTGTTTTCAAAGTCCTAACGTACCCCCGGGATGGCTTGGTTAAGTGGATTCATCACTTATGACCACTAATCAAAGCCTAGGGAAAGAGAGGACAAAACATGGATGCCAAAAATCCATTCAATTCCTTCATTTTTTCTTTTCAGTTACAGTTTCCAGTTAAGTCCTGTAAATCCAGTTAACTTTCTGGAAATTACAGTGACCAATTAAGAAACTGTAAAAATAGTGACACTGCAGCCCTATTCGCGCGGATGAGATTGCACTACAATCTTGTCCACGCGGACAACAGTGTCATCTGCAAACAGTCCCTCAAATTTTCTGTTATTTCCAGTTTAATCCCTGTTTTCAAACTGTTTTTCAGTTCAGTCCTTATAATTTCATTTATTTTCAGAAAATCCCTTTTAATACACACACACACACCCAAAAAAAAAAAGGTCTCAAGTGAGGAAGACTCGTCGTACGAGGCATTTCGGATGAACACCAACGTTCTTCCCGGAGTGTAACGTGACCTCCGAACCCATTTTCTCTAATCTAGGTATTTTTCAAAGTTTTGACCCTTAAACAAAAAATGGCGTGGCGACTCCGAAAAATAACAATTTTCTTTTTAAGTTCGATAAAGATTTGTTTTTAAAACTTTCAAAATATAAACAAAAAGTCTTGTCGGGCAACTCAAAAACGAAATTTTCACTTTCAAAAAGAAAATCGGCGCGCTCGTGGATACACATCATCATAGTGGCGACTCCGCTGGGGAGGATATAAGCTTTTTTTTATATATAAAGAAAAATAAAAAATGATACCCGGTATATATGTGGAAACCATTAAACTTCCTGTTAGCGCCTCCTTACCAGAGTCGGGGATAAAATATGGTATAACAATGCCACGTACCGGTGTAATTTCAAAAAAAAAAAAAGAGCTTTTGTGGGTCAAACTTCCGTCCCAACACTTGAGACTTTTTTTTGTTTTTGTGTGTGTGTATTTTCCCGTGATGCTTTGTTGTTATTTTGACCGTCCCGAAAAAGTCAAATTTTGACTATCGGATCGATTCTTTTAAGTGCCTAGAATTTTATGTGCTTATGTGCTTACATGTTTTTCAAAAAAAAAAATCTTTTTTTGCATGCATCATGCTTTTAAGACACATTTGAAAATTTCTGTTTTTACTCAAAAAGGAAAATAGACTGTCGCACACTACGCGCACGTTGACCGTACACTGCACACTACGTCCTTAACCCGAGAAATCTCAGTAGCAGCCTGGGAGGCCTTCCTACGCCTCTCGGTGTGAGCAGGGGACGACCCAAACAACCATTGGTTTACCCTCGTGTCGACCCTGCACATGTCCATGACACACTTTGTCCGAGACTGGGTTAGTTTTTGGTCCGGTCCGTATCAGACTGTGTCAGTGCATGCCCCGTGTGGGTCAAACTCTAGTCAACGTGCCAAGTCAGGATCCCCCGCGGACCTAACTCAATCGAAGCCATACCGGTTTTCTATCATAAACTTTGACCCGATCTTGACTGGGGCTCGGACTTTGACTTTGACCCGCATGGCTCATACACCGGCTCCCGGTATGAGACCGAGTCATCCAGGATTAACGCTCAATCCATGTCTAATTACCGCTTAACCAACTACGAGTCAAGATCCCATGCGGGCCATTATCAGTCGGAATCATGCCGGTTTTCTGTCAGGCACTTCGACTCAATCTTGACCCTCGACGCTGGCCTTGTCGGTAATTTACATCGAGTGCGCGTTAAGACTTCATGATCCGCCAGACCTTAGGTTCGTTTTCCTTTTCAGTCGATGGTATCCGCTTTCCCTACGGAACCCTTGTTCGAGGTTAGAGGTTGAGGGTCCGCAGGCATAGTGATGGGTCCCACTGATCCAGGACTTAGAGTAGTAACGAAAAAAAAAAAGAAGAGCAATCTTTTCCAACCGCTTTGGTTTTAATAAGACACGTTTTAAGTAAACGGGAACAAATAACTGCATGTTGCATGAGCCCTGAGCCCAAACACCTACCCTTTCTCTTCCACCCCCAAAGTCTGAACCTCCCTTTGTATCTTCCTCCTGCAGCACCTCGCAAGGCTTGGGTACGGACACCGGGTCACCGTCTGATTAGTTGGGAAGAATCAAGCGCATCGCTTCACCGTTTGCTTCAACCCCGATTTTTAGAATGTCTGCATCAGCTGGTAACAATGGGGACAACACCACTCCGCCTCCCGGACTCCCTGCATGCAATGAAAGAAGTGGAATCAGTTGGCCGAACAAATGAGGCTGCGACAGGAAGCACAGATGAACAGCCTTCTGGAAGATATTAAGAGCCATGGTTTGGCCGCCAGTCTTAATCCCGACGGCACGTTCACCGTGGAAGAAGAGGAGGACCCCAATCCCACTCATGGTCGCCCTGACTACTCCAGGATGCCACTGCCAGCCTCCTATGGTGCTACTATTGGAGCCCATGCTTCTCGATCTATGGGTCAGCCAGCTCCTCAACCACAGACTACTGGACCCATACAGTCTGGCGGGACAAGCCAGTTCGCAGTTCCTCAGTGGGGACAAAATTATTACGGAATGTATTCCCATGGTTGGGGGTACCTCGGAATGCCACAGCAAGTTGGGATCCCACCTCAGTTTGGAATCGATCAGTCCGGACCTTCACAACAACAGTTCAGAGTACCACATCAACAGTTTGGAATGTCGCCACCACAGTTTGGTCTAGGGCAACCGTCCGGAGCCCCTCCTCAAAATGATGTTGGTCCAGCTGTCCCTAACACCTCGCCAGCTTCCACAAACCCATTTCTCACTCAAGGTCCAATGGGCCAGCAAGCCCCCATCCCAGTCTCATCAGATTCACCAGGACCGCAGTACCCTCCTGGTTATACACCATCACCACAGCCAGGCATGCAGTTCAACAACCAGGGATCGCAGCCCGCATTTAAGCCTACTTATGAGTCTCACCCCGGGAACCCGAGCTACCCGGCCACCTCAGGTCTACCACCACCCTCTCTACCAATTGGAAGCCAATAGCAAGCCGCTGGGTTCTATCCCTTTGCCCAGGCTCCTACTTACACTCCCCAGGATAATTTGGGCCAGGGACAGGTTTTCACCTATGTCCCCGGACCGGCCATCCATTTCACCAGTGTGCCGCCAATGGTAACTCCTCTCTCCAGCTAAGTCACTGGTTTGAAAGCTACGGCCCTGCCACAGGACCCTCACTTGGCCTGGTTCATGGAACAACATAAGGAAATGAAAGCACAGATTGCCGAACAGACAGGAAAGAAGGCTGCCCTCCGGCCCACAGATCCTGATTCTATTGTGCCTTTACCTCACAAGTTCGTGATGCCTAGTTTGGAACTGTTTGATGGAACTGCTTGCCCAAAAACACATTTAGACACCTACACCTTAGCTATGAAAGCCAAAGGATTCACGAACCAGCAGCTGGCCGATTACTTAAGCCTCTCTTTGAAACTGGGGGCTCTGAAATGGTTCTTCCGACTGAAGCCCGAATCCAGGGCCACTTGGGAACAGATCACCAACGCCTTCACCGAAAAGTACAAGGCCAACCTGGAATGGGAGACGAACCGGGTAGACTTGCAAACAACTGTACAATGCCCTGATGAGAATATTGGTGACTTTTACAAACGTTGGAACCTTAAACTGAGTGAAATGGCCATCCCTCCTTCTGATGAAGAACAGTTGGACATCTTTCAGTCATGTTTGAAGCCTCACCTAAGAGCATCCCTCAACAATTTCCACTATCCAGATCTGCGTGCCATGGTCAGCTCTGGGGCTAAGTTTGAAAAGGCCTACAATCAGCAACAAGCAACTGCCCCCACTTACCGGTACTGAGCCACTGTCGCCAATCCTGTTCCTGGCTAGCCCAAGGGCAAAGAAGCTGTCAACTTTGCCGGATAGAATTGTAACAATGCCACTCCTTTCGTGCCTAGGAAAGTCGAGATGCCCATGCCTCAGAACATAAAGTTCAGTAACTTTGGAATGCCCCTGAGTGAAGTTTTCAGAGGACTAGTCAAGGAAGGTTTGATTTGGCCTTTGGACAATTACCAGCCCAGGGATCCCAGCATCCCTTTGGATACCACCAAACATTGTGCTTTTCATCAGTACCACGGGCACCTTACGGACGATTGTATAATACTAAGGAAGGCTATACGAGGGCTAATTGAAAAGGGAAAGCTAGAAGTACCCGAGGGGCCCAACACTGTCAACAATCCATTCCCTAGGAGCAACAACAGGGTGAACATGATTGAGATCGGAGAGACCTCTTATGCCAAGGAAGGTTTGAATGATGAGCCAGACAAAGACTCCCAAATACCCTTGATCAACTTGGTCGAGGACCCCGAATTCGGATTCCCACTCAACCTCAAGAATGAAGGAGAGGCTGGTTCCCCCTGGTCCCATATTAGTAGGTCCCTGCTCGACTATGAGGCTCACTACTCCTCAGAAGAAGGAATAGCTGACACTGAAGAACTGGGACCATTCAGATCAAACTATGAGAAGACCATTTACACGAGATGGCTAGAGCACTCAAGAAAAATTGAACAAGAGAGCTTTAGACGGGCACCCGTATTAGGGCTTATTAGTAAAGAGGCCGAAGCACACCTCGAGCTAGTACACTTCTGCAAAATGGTTCTGGAAGAAGCCGAGTACAGTCCTGATAATAGCAAAGGTGAAGGATCAGATGAGGAGGATTGCTTCCATATACTCCATGGGGTCAAATATGTATCGCCACCTTTCGCCCTTCTCTCACAGTTCCTGGGAGGAAAAGCTGAGTCACAATTGCCACTTCCAGCATCGGGAGCCTATGACAACTTCTGTGGTTGCACACACCCATCCTCTCCTAACAGATATGATCGGCACACTCTCTTAGCTGAAGTTCGGATAATATGGGATGATGATGATTTTGATGACAGTAACGATGACTCTGACTACAGTGATGACGACGAAAGTGAAGAATCAACTGAACCCCAAGACCCAGAATCCGTTTGGAACAATGACGCTGGAAATGCCCGTATGGGTACCAGGCACAATGGGTGGTTGTCTGCCAGTGACGACGAAGAGCAGCCAGAAAATGTGAATCAGGAACCAATGGAAACTGACCCCTATGAGGAGTTCTTCTCAAGATGCAACTGTGGTCAATGCCCAAACACATCAGAGGATGAGGAGCAACAGACCCCATCTGAAGAGGAATATGGATCTGAAATCCTGGAGCACAACGTCCCCTATGAAAGGCTAGCAGGCGAATGGAGAAGTTTTGTTGAAGCACTGATCGAAAAGGCAGGCTTCCAGCCTCCAGCGAACAATGAGTTTGTTAATGTCATTCGATCCCTTTCTTCATCCTCTAGGATGGACGGCGTCACTCCTATAAGAGTCACTGCTGAACCTCTCGAGCACACTGAATGCCTGGAATCGCTGAAAAGGGTCATGGATCTGGAAGCCACTCCAGTTGCCTTCATACCCATGGATCCCCATGATGCCTTTCTAGTAGCCCCGATACCCAGGAACGGACCCCTCATTTGGACTCAGGTGTCACGAACCCCCGCCTTGGGCCAGACAAACGGGCACTGCCAATCCTTCACTTATGGTTACTTAGCCTGCAAAAATGAGAGGAAATTGGTGTATGATGAGATGGAAGCTGACAGTCATAAAATTGAGGAAACTTCGGGGGATGACCACATGACCGAGGACATGAAAGCCATGGATTTTCCTGGGGCTGAATATGTAGATGTCGTGGAGTTCAACACCACTTACCGTACTTTGGGGAAAGGATTCTCGAGCATCCAATCTAAGCAGATAGTCGAAAGCCAGCTAGAAAAGGGACGACTGACCCCTATCCTCCCCAGTGAGAAAGTAACCATTGTCAGATCAAGATCGCTCGAAGGTAAAGTAACAATCCTCGTCAGAATTACCAAAGAAGAAGTCACTTTTCCCGAGTGTATCTCAGCCCTGAGAGAGGTTCTGGACACTGGCATGATACCTGATGCACCTCCCGTACAGAATGCCATAATTATCTCTAGCGCTGAGTATTATAAAAGGGAACCAGGACTGGTACATAAAGCCGAAAATCAAAGAGGAAAGCCACTAACTCAGGAGACAATAGTTCCTTCTGCATGATAACTATGGGCAAGCTCAGGCAGGCATGGGATAATGCAGACCCTGACCAGGATGAATCGGAAGATGCCCTAGCCCTGTGGGCCATCCAAGGAACGACAGCGCAATCTCAGGCTCAGAAACCCGTAACTTGGGAAGCAATTTGGAAGGCTGCCCAGTCAGAAGCCGGTCATACCCAATACGCCTGGGCTCAGCCTCTCACCATTGCTAAACTCAGGGAGACTTGCAACAAAATCAGTCAGAATCGGTGGCCAATTGCTAAACAAGCTCCTCCTTTGACCCTAACATCATTAAAAGAGTCTTGCAAAGAGGCGACAGATAAGCCAGAGGAAGAAGTAAACCTGTTGACTAGATCCGGGCAGATCCATCAGGGTAATCCCAAGACAAATAAGAAGTCAGCAAATCCAGCAGCCAGGGAGAACCGTAACCCCTATGCCAAGACAGATGAAACTCCTGACCCCCAAAAAGAAGATCCTGTACTCACTCAGTTGAAGCAGACTCAAGCCAATATCTCTCTGTGGTCTTTACTCACTTCATCTTATCCCCACAAGTTGAAGTTAGAAAAAAGTCTGGCCCACACACTGGTCCCTATTGATGCTACCCCTGACGACGTGGTGCAACTAATTGGGAACATCCATTACGGAAACATAGTCACCTTCACAGACCTGGATCTCCCCCAGTTCGGGGCCGATCATAATGAGCCTCTCTTCATCACAGTCCAGCTAGATGAACGGTGTCTCCCTCGGGTTTTAATTGACAATGGGTCCGGGATGAACATCCTCCCAGTAAAGATCATGAGCCTGCTTGGCATCAAGCCCACAGATCTGAAGCCTTCCTCCCTTACAGTCAAGGCCTACGACTCAACGTCCCATACTGTACTTGGGGCTGCCACTTTAAACCTCTGGTTCGGCAAGAAAATGATACCCGTGGAATTCCAAGTCATTGATATCCCAATCACCTTTAATGCTCTGTTGGGAAGACCTTAGCTGCACCAGGTTAACGGGGTCGCCTCGAGCCTTCATCAGTGTGTAAAGTTCGTCTCAGATGGGGATCTAACAACCATTTATGGGGACCTAGTCACTTTAGAAGGCACCGACACGGGTGGAATACCCATCCTGGAGATCAAACATGATGAGGATGGTTTTATGCTGACTGGCTTCACAGTCGAGTCCTCTAAGGTCCAAGTTTGCAACATGGATCTGATTGTCAGCCAAGACAAAATCCCTCCTGTTATGAGGATGATGAGAAAGATGAATTACCTGTCTGGTCTGGGTCTCGGGAAGCGCCTACAAGGAACTCACAAGGTTATCGAGGTGAAGGAATAGAAAACTCGCCATGGCCTGGGATATGAGCCAACTTCAGAGGGGATTGCAAAAGGGAAAGAAATTGCCTGGAAAAGAAAGGAATCTGCTACAGGGAAGGTCCCTTTCAACGGCCCCAAACCTCCCTCTTTCAGTCTTGACATGACCTACTACTTCGTGAAAGGCGCTCCACAGCTGGATGATGCCACAGTCAAAGAGCCCACAGAAGGCTGGCTGAAGCTACAAGAAAACCTCAGTAAGTTCAGGGGAACCAGAGCCAACCCCGTTCGAAGAATGTTCCTGGACCTACCCAAGATACCTGGGGCTACTACCACCATGAAGAGCAAGTACACTTTCAAAGGGGTACCAGAGCTGGTAAAGCAGTTTGAGAAGCTCAACGACGTCATTTCGACTGTCGAGAAGGCCACAACAGCTGAGTTTGAACTGGCAATGCCAAAGGCCAAGACTCCAGAATTCTCCCTAGATGAATGGGATGATCCCGTCATGCAGCAGATGTTTGTGGAAGAAGTGCACATTCCAGACCTGATCGACTGGGGCTCAGTGAAAGAAATGGTCGCAGTAATTGAAGCAGGAGGACAGAAGCCACTAGATCCCTGAGCCATGGTCATACAGTCTACCATGCCCTTAAAGAATTGGGAAACTCTCTCCGGTCCGTCCGTGAGCAAAGAAGAAATGGTCACGAAACTTGGATTGGTCCCCCGTCCCCTTGTGTCCACCTACTTCAAGTCCTCTGAGTCTCTTGTCGTCAAATTCGAGTCCCTAGAGTCATCTGATGGCCTTTCGCCAGAAGACTATGAAGTTGTAGCCAACGATGTACTTCCTTTTACTCTAAATGAAATGATCGACCTTTCCGAGTATCCCCTGATTGCCACTTTAACTAATGATAAATTAACTAACAACTTAAAAACGGTTAATAATGATTCACTAGATAAAGATGCAGACACACTAAATGAACAATACATTAAAGAAATCTTTAAGCAGATTGTTGAGAAAGAGAAAAACTGAGCCCAAGCTGCCTAGGAGGTTTTGACTCGTGTGAATCTGGGAACTGCAGAAGAGCCTAAAGAGACGCAGATTGGCAGTTTCTTTGACGGGCCCGAACAAGCAACTCTGATGGAACTACTCAGGGAATTTATGGATGTGTTTGCATGGTCTTACAAGGATATGCCCGGCCTCGATCCCTCCATAGTGGAGCACCGGATACCATTAGATCCAGAAGTCAGCCAGTCAAACAGAAGCTGAGAAAGATCAAACCTAAGTGGTCGTTACAAGTAAAGGAAGAGATTGAGAAGATGCTCAAAGCAGGATTCATCCGGGTCATTGAGTACCCCACCTGGCTCTCCAACATCATAACAGTCACCAAGGCTAATGGAAAAGTCCGATGCTGTGTGGATTTCAGAGATCTTAACAAGGCCAGCCCAAAGGATGACTTCCCCCTGCCCAACATTGACATGCTGGTAGACACCACGGCCAATTACGAGGTCAAGTCTTTCGTTGACGGTTTGGCCGGCTATAACCAGATCAAAATGGCCGATGAGGACCAGGCTAAGACAGCTTTCACTACCCCCTGGGGAACATATTGCTATACAGTCATGCCGTTCGATCTGAAGAACGCTGGGGCTACTTACCAGAGGGCTGCCACCGCCCTGTTCCACGACATGATTCATAAAGAAATAAATGTCTACGTGGATGACGTGATAGTCCACTCCAAAGGATCCGATGTCCAGCACTTAATCGATTTGAGAAAATTCTTCGACCGCCTCAAAGAATATTCCATGAGGCTTAACCCAGCTAAATGCTCCCTTGGCGTCAAGCGAGGTAAAGTGTTGGGGTACATGGTGACTGAACGGGGAATCGAAGTGGACACGCAGAAGATTAAAGCCATAGTCGAGATGAGACCACCTCGAACACTGACAAAGGTTAAATCTTTCATGGGAAGGCTACAGTACATAAGCCATTTCGTGAATCAACTGACCTCCATCTGCGAGCCTATCTTTAAGTTGATGAAGAAGAGCACATCTACTGAACGGAACCTAGAATGCCAGTTTGCTTTTGAAAAGATCAAGGCATACCTTGTGAATCCTCCGATCCTTTGTCCCCCACATCGGCAAAAGCCACTACTGCTGTACCTGACTGTCACAGACACCGCAATTGGGCCTATGTTGGCACAGGAACAGAAAGACTCCAAGGTTGAAAGCGCCATCTATTTTGTGAGCAGGAAGCTACAGGGCAGTAAACTCAATTACTCAGTTTGTGAGAAGACCTGCGCAGGCCTGGTATGGGTAGTGGGAAAGTTGAAGCACTACATGCAGTCTCATTCGATGCACTTGGTCTCAAAATTGGATTCCATCAAATACCTATTCGACAAGCCCTCCCTCTCTATGAGATTGGCAAAGTGGTCATTCTTTCTGGCCGAGTACGATATCACTTATGTGACGAGAAAGTCCGTGAAAGGGCGAGTAATGGCAGACCAACTAGCTGACTTTCCAAGTGATGAATGCCAAGGACATGAACCTCAATTCCCTGATGAAGGAATTTTTGCTCTGGAAGGAGAAAATCGCTGGCAAATCTTCTTTGATGGAGCAGCTAACAAACAGGGGAATGGAATAGGAATGCTCCTGGTTGACCCCACTGATGAACATACTCCTATAGCCATAAAGCTCAACTTCGAGGTCACTAACAATGCCGCCGAGTATGAAGCCTGCATAGCCAGATTGGAGGCAGCCTTAGAAAGGAATATTAAGGAGTTGGAAGTATACGGCGACTCTGCTCTCATCATCAACCAAGTGTCCAACAAGTGGAAAAAAATTGATCTGGGCCTGCAAAAGTACCATGCCTATATGGAAGACCTCGCAGCCCAGTTCAAGGAGGTCAGCTTCCACTACCTGCCCAGAGACCGCAACAGGTTCGCAGATGCCCTGGCAACACTAGCCTCCCTTGTCGAAATACCCGATGAAAAATTAGTTAAACCCTTCAGGATTGGGAGAAGAGAAAACCCAGCCTACTGCTTTGAGATTGGGGCAGAGAGGGAACCGGTAGATGACCCATGGTATGCTCAAATTTACCAATTCTTAAAAAGTGGTGAAGCCTCCTTCAAAGACGAAGACGGGGAATACAAAGAAGGGATCAAGGCAAAAGTATGATGTCTCTGAAATGCTTGGCTTCCCACTACATCCTTCTGGGAGATACGCTGTACAAAAGGCGCTACTGAGGTCCCCTCTTACGCCGTATCAGCAAACAAAGGGCTGCCGAGCTAATGAACGAAGTACATGGCGGTACCTGTGGCCTCCAGATGAATGATCGAGCCTTAATGCAGGTTATCCTGAGAATGGGCTACTACTAGATCTCTATGGAGATGGACTGCATCCAGTTCGTGAGAAGCTGCGACAAATATCAGCGCCATTCGAATCTCAACCATTTGCCTCCGCACGACCTCTATTGTATGATAACCCCTTGGCCCTTTGTTACCTGGGGAATCGACGTCATCGGTAAAGTTACACCACGAGGAAGCAACAGTCACGAGTTCATAATGGTAGCCATAGACTATTTCACCAAATGGGTCGAGGCCAAGTCCTACAAAGTCCTCAATTCCAAGAAGGTAGCCCTCTTCATCAAAGAAAACATCATGTGCAGATACGGATTGCCAGCTGAAGTGATTTTTGACAATGGCTCTCATTTCGAGGGAGAATGCGACAGATTGTTGATAGAATTCAAAATAACTCGTCACAAGTCATCCCCTTATCGGCCCCAAACCAACGGTGCTGTTGAAGCGGAAAACAAGACTCTAGAAAACATCATCAGGAAGATGGCCGTCTGAGGCAGAGATTGGCCAGACAAGCTCCACCTTGCCCTCTGGGGATACAGGACATCTGTCAGAACTGCCACAGAGGAAATGCCATTTGCCCTCACTTACGGAATGGAGGCCGTACTTCCTATCGAGTTGGAAATTCCCTTGCTCCGCGTGTTATTGGAAAATCAGATCAACAAGTTGAGTGGCTCCAGAGTCGCCATGATGAGTTGGCCCTGCTAGATGAACGTCGTCCAAAAGCTATGGAGCACACCCGGGCCTACCAAGCAAGAATGGCCAGGACCTTTGACAAGGAAGTGAAATGTCGGGACATTCGAGAAGGCAACCTCATACTAAAAGAGAAGCCTCCAACCCACGCCAATCCACTTGGCAAATGGGAGCCCGTCTGGATCGGACCCTATGTAGTTCAGAAGATCTTCTCTGGGGGAGCCATGCTGCTCGCAGACTTAGACGGAAATCACTTCGTGCATTCAGTGAACGGAGACAAGCTCCGCAGATACTATGCCTGAAGATCAAGTCATCCCCCCCCCCAAAAAAAAAAGTGCCAAAAGAGTAATACCCAACTAGGTCGAAAACCCGAAAGGGCGGCTTAGGTAAAAAACAGGGTCGCACTTCTCTTTACCCCCTCTAAAAAAAAGAAAGAGCTCAAGCTGCTTCAAAAAAAAAAAAAAACTCAAGCAGATGCTTCCAAAAAATAAAGAGCTCAAGCTTCTTCAAAAAAAAAAAATTGCCAAAAGAGTAATACCCAACTAGGTTGAAAAATCCAAAAGGACATCCTAGGTAAAAAACAGGGTTGCACCTCTCTCGTCCCTCTCTCTACTTTCCCTTGCTTCAAAAAAAAAAAAGAAAAGAAAAAAACAACAACAATTCATAGGGTCAAACTACGGAAACCTGAGCCCCTTAATCCACTTGTAAGAGGGGAACGTAGGCAGCCGGAAACGGTTCGGTCTAAAACATAAATAAACATCAAATTTTTTCATCAATACACTGGTCACATCGTATCTGCGTCTCGAAAAATTATAATGCAATTCACTTACTCATTACAGTTAAAAACTTCTTGATGAGTTCAAGCCCGGTCTACTCTTAAACTCACAACTGTGCTAAAAGAAAAGACATAAAAATACATAACTAAAAACTAATGTGTCTGCAAGGGCGATCAATGGATACTCAAGGGTCTAGCCACTAGTGCCAGCATCTCCCTCTATTCTCCTCCATCTCCTCCCTCCATGCCTTGTGTTCTTCCTAGGCACGGGAATGATGTCCGTCCTCCTCCTCCCTAGCTCCTGCATAGGGGCCGGGTCCATCAAGCCCGCCTCTATCAAAGCTCTGGACACCTGGTCCTCATCTCTATTTTCCTGCCTCCTGGGTAGCGTCATGGGAACCCTGTCCCTCTGTCGTTCCACTCACATCTCATAGTTGAACATGTCATCTCCACTCCTGTTATATGGGCTGGCCCTCGCCTCCGCTCTCCTCAATACGGACACGGGAAAATTTTTTGGTCCCAATATGGCCTCACGCCTCCTCATAAGAGCCACCTGAGTCTCCCCCATGTGTCCCTCATACCAATCCAAGTACCAAGTGGATAGATAAATACGCTCCGGACGCCTGAGAAGGACCATAGGAGGGAAAGCATGATACCTTCATACTCGGGAAAAGAAGGGAAACGCAGATGGATCATCCATAGAGACAAACATCACCACCCGGGTGGCAATATCATCGCAACCCTTCAGAGGTACCTGCTCCATCCCGAACTGCCTGAGAACTAAAGCTGGAATGTAGAAGGTAGACCAACTGAGCCCCGGAAGCATGACTACCGGAGATCCCTCCTGAAACGTCCTCCTGGTCTCTATGTGCCAGTGCGGAATCCACCATCGGATGTCCTGGGTATGACGCTAAGCCATCCAGTACTCCCACGAGGCCTGATCCTCGATCTCAACTGTAACTACCCTCCTGGCAAAGGTCCATGGCTTGAATACAAGTGGAGCCTCCCGCAGGACCCCCAGCCTCTCTATCAGCCACATCAACAACAGAAACGGGCTTCCCCCGTGCATGTACCGCTTCCCAGCAGCTAACCGGACAATAGCATGAAGGGTCTCTCCCAAGATCAAGGGAACTATATCCCGGCCCAATTGGCAGTGCACAACAACGTCTAACAAAGATCGGTGGCACATCCCAAAGGAACAAAGCATAAACAGGGACTCGATTGCACAAAGAGCAAAGGCATCCCAATAACAATCACCAATAACACCCAAGCCCCTAAACCTATCCGAGAGACTAGAAATGTCAAAATAGTCATGTCCTCGAATCATACCTTGAGCTTTCGAGAAATTCGAAGGAGGCTGGACAATTTGTTGGCAAAAGATATCCCTCCGGGTAAGGGAAGTGCAATCTCTTACACCTCGGGTCCTCCAAGTAAAGCCCTGAAATCCTCAACGGTGGGAACCACTTCGTTGTAGGAGAAGAAAAAGACATGTCTCCGAGTATCCCAAAACGCGGCAGAAGCCCTCATCAAGTCAGAATCCAGAATGAGCTCCTTGAGAGACCATAGAGACTTGATCTTGTATCTCTCTTCAAAGAAGTCCCTATTCCCATGCATGACCTCCCGAGACCATTCCTTGAACTTTTCAAAGAAGATCATTTGCAACTCTTTTGGCAATTTAGGAGAATTTGTCATGTTTTCCATGGCTTTCTATGGTGTTGGGTCGTGATTTTAGAAAGAACAAAGAAGAAGGTGAAGTTGAGTGATGAAAACCAAGCCTGAGGTTAAATTTAAATAAACCCGCCAGGTGCTGCCCTTGTCCGCGCGGATGAGATTGCAGCCTCAATCTCATCCACACGGATAAGATTATCCCCCAGTCCAAAAACTTTTTTGACAACCATGAAATCTGCTTGCCCAAATGAGGAAATCCATCCCCAAACGGCCAAACATGAGAATATGCTTATTCCTCATGATTTTCATTCAAAATCCTCACAAAGATCCCTCTTTTGTCCCATAAAACACAAAACCAGGCTCATGCAACTTGCATTCAGTACAGAATTAACAAAAGAAAAAAAATATATGTACAAAAATATTTAACAAAATAAAATGTAGTCATTACATAAAAAAATAATAATGTGCATACATATTATCTCTCTCTGCCCTAACAAGTACGCTCAGTCAGAGTCACTATCCGACTCAGGAGTGGGATCCTCCTCCCTCATAATCTCCTTGTCGCGCCTCCGCACCCTCTGTTGAGCCGTGCTCGGCCCCTCCGCCGCTGCCTCCGGGAAACCATCTCCGGCTCTACGTCATCCTCCTCGATATCAGAATATCGGTCCTCGGGATCGGCCGGCACGCCCCGATATTGCACCCCAATGTCGGCGAAGAATTCATACCCGAAGGAAAAGGCGTCGAAACTCTGGCCGTATGTCCCCTGGGTTTGTAAGGGGGTCCCATAACCTCCCTGTGACTCAAAAGCGCCGTAACCACCGCTATAAGAAGAAGAGCCCTCGCCGGTCCTGCCCTATACGAAGCCCAGTCCCTCCATGCCACCATAAATGATATGGTCTCGGGAAAGCTCTACGCTCATGTCCATATAACCAAAAGGCGAAACATCCGTCGACCCCCTGGGCTGAGTGCAAGGAGTCTCCATGGACCTCCTGCCTGGCATAATCCCGCTGGCAGGAATGGGTGACCTCTCCGGCATAGAGGCGCTAGATCCCAGCTGCGCTGCCCTCTCTGAGCCTCGAACATTCCCCCGCATCACGAGGTTATGAATAAACCTCTTCGCTCTGATGACCTGGCACAAAAGTCGATCCACAACCCGGGACGAGTACCGTAAAGAAGAAATAGAAGCATTATAAGGCAATCGAAACAATGATGAAAGAAGTACAAAACCAAAACAACCAAAACGTGATCAGCACATACCTGAGCATTCGGTCGAGGCCGAAAAGCTCGCGGCGTCACCGCTGGGAGGGGTATCTGCGCCCTCATCCTGACCCCATCCTAGGTATAAGAAAAGTCCGCTCGAGGGATCCTAACAACCGAATCCCCCTCCCTCGCCAGCACCTGAGGTGTCCACAGCCTGCGCCTCTTGAACGCCTGATAAGGCTCCTCAGTAACAAACTCCAGGGCAGGTCACCCGCCTTTGAACCAATCCTAGTTCGCTGACCCTTCCCGGGGAAACAGCATGTCAGCCGGAGGCTCAGCCGATGCCAGAGCATCCAAGTCCAGACCATGCTGCCTCGTCACCGTCTCCCCCAGATAGTAGACATCGCAGGTAAGTCCCTGCATGATCCACCTCTGCCTCATCCAATTCTCAGCGCCACCTCGCTGGTCCACCTCGAACCGGCTCCAAGGGTAAAAATTAACCCTGTCACTAGTCCCCGCCTTCAAAAATGGCACCGCATCACTGTACCACATCTTGATCCTGGTCCGGCTAGTCCTCTTCACCCGGGCATCCTTCGTCAACCAAAGCATCGCCGGGTACACAAAACCCTCCCCCGGGACATGCTCCCACAAGGCGCAGCCAAAAATCTCCAAGGCCCAAACCTGCATCCAACAAGTGAGACCCGTCAAAAACCAAAAGTGCATACATATGTACAAAGGATAAAAGAAGAGAAAGAGAGTGCACCTCCAGCGGGAACTCGAAGCAAGTCAAGGAGGTGGACGCCTTCCTGCTATATATGTCCAAAGCGAAGTACAACTCCGCCAATCCCGCCTCTCCCCAGGCATACTCATCTATCCTGTCTATGTCTGCCAAAGACCCCAACAAGGCAAACATAGCAGTGCCCTCAGCATGCCCGAACAGAGTGCTGGAAAGAGCGAACCACAAGAAACATCAAGCAATCTGCTCAGCTGTGATGGTCTGGTCCCCCCTCTCGTACCTCGATATGCTATCGACCAGCTTACCCTCGATCACGGCATACTCCATGCCCATCCCCTTCCGCGGCACGATGACAATCCCCAACAGATTCATCAGCTCCGCATCCATATATCCGTCATGCCACTCCAAGCTGAGCCCCTTAAAGGACAAGCCAGTAATAGCAGCGTAATCAGTAGGGGTCACGATAGCCTCCCCCCAGAAGAAGTGAAAAGTGTGGGTAACATCCCACCAATACTCCGCCAGCGCTAATAAGAGCCCCTTGCTCTTATGCAATCCAACAACCCCTCTCAGGTTCTCAACAAAACCATAAAGATTCGAAGCCACCATAAGCTGGTGAGGACTCCGATAACCCGGCCTACCAGCCGTGGGCAAAGCGTCCCAAAGCCTGACAACCGCCTCCACGGACCCCCGCGTCTTTAGCTTATCCAAGTTGCATTGGATAATATCGCCTCTCTCCTGAAAACAGACACAACACAAATATATCATCAAAATTTCCAAGGTGATATAAACAACAAAAGAAAAGAAAAGAAAGGAAATCAACTCCGTCCCATTTTCGGATACATTTTTCTACACACATTCTTTTCTCACATACAATTTTTTCATAATCTCTCATTCAAGAGTCCGTTCCAAATTCGGCAAATTTGTGTTCATTTTAAAAAAATGCAATTTTTCATTCAAAATCTCTCATTCAAGAGTCCGTTCCAAATTCGGCAAATTTGTGTTCATTTAAAAAAAATGCAATTTTTTATTCAAAATCTCTTATTCAAGAGTCCGTTTCAAATTCGGCAAATTTGTACATCTTTACCTAAGCATGCATCTTTTCTCACATTCACGTCATCAAACATGCATTCACAAAAAAAAAAAAAATAAATAAAAAAAAAAAAAAAAAAAAAACATGCATTCACAAAAAAACTAATTTTCATCACAAAAAATCTCTTATTCAAGAGTCCGTCCCACATTCGGCAAATTTGTACCCACTTTGTTTTTACAATAGGCAAACTACTCATGTTTTTCATAAACAAATTGCATATTCTTTCTACCCATAACTTCAATTAAACACATGCATCATCAATTTCAATTTTTCATGGCAAAATAAACAAAAGCCCCAATTTTGACCATTCAAAGCCCTAAGTCTAACATATACCAATTTTGACAAGAAATCAACAAAATAATCAAAATTGAGTATCATACCATGTGGAGATCCTCGTCGGTGGCCCAATGTTGCCACATATCCTGATAGAAATCCTCATTCATCGATTGCGAGAGCGTGTAATGCCTATGCATTCTCACCAATTCAAGCCTCCTCTCCGCCACCTCTCGACTAACCCGACCTCGATGAAGTCCACGAGCTCCTCCCCTTTGTTCCATAGCCTTGATTTTGAGAGATTTTGCGAAGAAATCGGACAACAATGGAGGTTTTCTACCTCTTTCTCTCTCATTTTCTCTCTCTGCTCTCATCCGGCTGCCTGGAAACTGAAGAAGAAGAAGAACACGACCGTCTGTATTTTTGAACCAGGTGCCCTGCTGGTCCTATTCGCACGTATAAGATTGCAGGGCGAAATTCCGGTTTTTCCCTTTTAATTCCTGGCCCTCTGCATTCAGATCCCCTGTTTAATAGCAGTTAACTCACTTAAAGAAAACTTAACGGAAGTCCATTTCCTTCCTAGTTTTCAACCCCAGCCGTCATCGTAAGTCCGTCCTTTAACGAAAACTTAACGAAAGTTCATTTCCTTCCTAGATTTCAACCCCGGCCGTCATCGTAAGTCCGTCCTTTAACGAAAACTTAACGGAAGTCCATTTCCTTCCTAGTTTTCAACCCCGGCCGTCACCGTAAGTCCATCCTTAAACGAAAACTTAACGAAAGTTCATTTCCTTCCTAGTTTTTAACCCCGGCAGTCACCGTAAGTCCGTCCTTTAACGAAAACTTAACGGAAGTCCATTTCCTTCCTAGTTTTCAACCCCGGCCCTCACCGTAAGTCCGTCCTTTAATGAAAACTTAACGAAGTCCATTTCCTTCATAGTTTTCAACCCCGGCCGTCATTGTAAGTCCGTCTTATAACGAAAACTTAACGGAAGTCCATTTCCTTCCTAGTTTTCAACCCCGGCCATCACCGTAAGTCCGTTCTTTAACGAAAACTTAACAGAAGTTCATTTCCTTCCTAGTTTTCAACCCCGGCCGTCACCGTAAGTCCGTCCTTTAATGAAAACTTAATGGAAGTCCATTTCCTTCCTAGTTTTCAACCCCAGACGTCACCGTAAGTCCGTCCTTTAACGAAAACTTAACGGAAGTTCATTTCCTTCCTAGTTTTCAACCGCGACCGTCACCGTAAGTCCGTCCTTTAATGAAAACTTAACGGAAGTCCATTCTCTTCCTAGTTTTCAACCCCGGCCGTCACCGTAAGTCCGTCCTTTAACGAAAACATAACGGAAGTTCATTTCCTTCCTAGTTTTCAACCCCGACTGTCATCGTAAGTCCGTCCTTTAACGAAAACTTAACGGAAGTCCATTTCCTTCCTAGTTTTCAACCCCGGCCGTCACCGTAAGTCCGTCCTTTAACGAAAACTTAACAGAAGTCCATTTCCTTCATAGTTTTCAACCCCGACCATCACCGTAAGTCCGTCCTTTAATGAAAACTTAACGGAAGTCCATTTCCTTCATAGTTTTCAACCCCGGCTGTCACCATAAGTCCGTCCTTTAACGAAAACTTAATGGAAGTCCATTCCCTTCCTAGTTTTCAATCCCGGTCGTCACCGTAAGTCCGTCCTTTAACAAAAACTTAACGGAAGTCCATTCCCTTCCTAGTTTTCAACCCCGGCCGTCATCGTAAGTCCGTCCTTTAACGAAAACCTAATAGAAGCCCATTTCCCTTCCTTGTTTTCAAGCCCGCACCAAGAATACACATCCCCAGCAGTTTCCGAACTACGTCCAGGTTGATTCCCATCCAGGATACGTAGTTAGCCTACCATAGGTCAAGCTACTTGACCAATACGGTCACCTTTTTCCCCGGCGGTTGTCGAATGCCCGAATCTTCCCCAGCAAGAACACTTTCAAATAGTCTCCCAATCTAGGTTCATACTCCTGAACCGAACCTCGACTTAAGTTCATACTCCTGAATTAAGTCCTAACTTAGGTTCATACTCCTGAACTAAGTCTCAATTTAGGTTCATACTCCTGACCCAAGCCCCAACTTAGGTTCATACTCCTGAACTAAGTCTCACCCTAGGTATAGACACCTCTGCTAAGTCGAGTCTGTCTTCGGCAACGCTCCCGCTAGGTCGAATACATCTTCGGCAACGCTTCTGCTAGGTCGAGTATGTCTTCGGCAACGCTTCCGCTAGGTCGAGTACGTCTTCGGCAACGCTTCCGCTAGGTCGAGTACGTCTTCGGCAACGCTTCCGCTAGGTCGAGTACGTCTCCGGCAATGCTTCCGATAGGTCGAGTACGTCTCCGGCAACGCTTTCGATAGGTCGAGTACGTATTCGGCAACGCTTCCGATAGGTCGAGTACGTCTTCGGCAACGCTTCCGCTAGGTCGAGTACGTCTTCGGCAACGCTTCCGCTAGGTCGAGTACGTCTTCGGCAATGCTTCCGCTAGGTCGAGTACGTCTTCGGCAATGCTTCCGCTAGGTCGAATATGTCTTCGGCAATGCTCCCGCTAGGTCGAATACGTCTTCGGTAACGCTCCCGCTAGGTCGAATACGTCTTCGGCAACGCTCCCGCTAGGTCGAATACGTCTTCGGAAACGCTCCCGCTAGGTCGAATATGTCTTTGGCAACGCTCCCGCTAGGTCAAATACGTCTTCGGCAACGATTTCGCTAGGTCGAATACGTCTTCGGCAACCGCTAGGTCGAATACGTCTTCGGCAACGCTCCTGCTAGGTCGAATACGTCTTCGGCAACAATTTCGCTAGGTCGAATACGTCTTCGGCAACGATTTCGCTAGGTCGAATGCATCTTCGGTAATGCTTCCGCTAGGTTGAATGCATCTTCGGCAATGCTTCCGCTAGGTCGAATGCGTCTTCGGCAACGCTTTTGCTAGGTCGAATGCGTCTTCGATAACGCTTTCGCTAGGTCGAATACGTCTTAGGCAATGCTTCCGCTAGGTCGAATACGTCTTCGGCAACGCATTCGTTAGTCGAGTCTACCTTCAACGACAAAAATGCGGTGGGAGGTCCATTCGTTTGACCGCTTCTTTCCTTCGCAAGACCTGAACTACGACCGGCTTGATTCTCGCAAGGGATACGTAGGAATCCTTTCACTAAGGGTCCAGCCATTCGACCACCTCGATCACCTCCTCACCCATCTCGGCAATGTTTGCCAGATTGGGGCCCTCATTTTGTCGATGACCCCACTTCCCCTGGAAGTACCGTCGCCGAGGGGCTACTGTAAGTACCCCAATCTGGGTCGTTAATGTTCCGTTAGCCCAAATTAATGATTTATAATCATTTAGGGGCATTTTGGACATTATTTTGACAATTTAAATGAGGAAGGACCTCTTAGGAAAAAAAAATGGACAATTACCTCACTGGAAGTCTGTCATTTCCAAGAAAAAGGAATATTGACAATTTAGATAAGCCAAAACTGCCATAAATAGCTTTCTGCAAAAAACAGGCACGCCTGCTGGGGTCTTCTACGCGGATGAGATTGCACCTACAATCTTGTCCACGCGGATAAGATCAGCAGCCAGGCAACCTATAAATACCCCCTTCTCCCTTAGTTTAATATAGAGAAAAAGCCCCCAAAAAATACGAAAACCTACTGTTACTCTGCCCAAATCAACCCTCAAACAACCATTTCCACCTTCAAAACTCAAATTCCACACCATATTCATCCTAAAATCCACTCCACAACCACTCCTAACCCTTTGAAATCCTTCATATCCTAAATAACAAACCCAAGACAATTGGTTAACCCTCAATCTCTTCACTCATATCCCTCTCATTTATGCATACATTCTATGTAAAAATGAAGTGATTCTACTTACTACTATTTTGTTCAACTCCCCTTTCCCTTTGTCCCAAAGATCCAAGAGGATCTCCATGGAGTTCATCTCCATGGATGATTCTCTACATGGATCCACATTTTATTTATGCATTTCTCCTTGCCCTCCTTTTTTATTAACAAGTTCTTGTTTATTGCTTGCTCTTTTGACCTAAATATGGTCATCTTGGAGTTCATCTCCATAGATGATCACTCCCAAATGGTCCACATTTTTACATTCATGTCTCTTTACATTTCTAGTCAATACTTGACCTAGAAGATGGTCACCTTGGAGTCCATCTCCATGAATGACCACTTCATTTGGTCCATAATCTCTACTTCCATGTCAAATCCCCCTCCTTAGTCTAAGATGCTCACCTTGGAACACTTTCCATGGATGAACATCATTTAGACATCACAAAATGGGTCACACAAGATGTACAAGATACACTTGAGTATAGGTCTCAAGGATGGTCTTCCTATGACCACCTTAGAGATCTTCCTCTAAAGGTTGATACATCTTGACCCATCCTTTGTCAAAATTACTTTTATGTCAAATCCCCCTTTTTCCCTAGCAAATGAAGTGTTTTCAAAGTCCTAACGCACCCCCGAGATGGCTTGGTTAAGTGGATTCATCACTTATGACCACTATTCAAAGCCTAGGGAATGAGAGGACAAAACATGGATGCCAAAAATCCATTCAATTCCTTCATTTTTTTCTTTCCAGTTAAGTCCTGTAAATCCAGTTAACTTTCTGGAAATTACAGTGACCAATTAAGAAACTATTAAAAATAGTGAAACTGCAGCCCTATCCGCACGGATAAGATTGCACTACAATCTTGTCCACGCGGACAACACTGTCATCTACAAATAGTCCCTCAAATTTTCTATTATTTCCAGTTTAATCCATGTTTTCAAATGTTTTTCAGTTCAGTCCTTATAATTTCATTTATTTTCAGAAAACCCCTTTTAACACACACACACACACACAAAAAAAAAGGTCTCAAGTGAGGAAGACTCGTCGTACGAGGCATTTCGGGTGAACACCAACGTTCTTCCCGGAGTGTAACGTGACCTCCGAACCCATTTTCTCTAATCTAGGGTATTTTTCAAAGTTTTGACCCTTAAACAAAAAATGGCGTGGCGACTTCGAAAAATAACGATTTTCTTTTAAGTCCGATAAAGATTTGTTTTTAAAACTTTCAAAAGATAAACAAAAAGTCTTGTCGGGCAACTCAAAAATGAAATTTTCACTTTCAAAAAGAAAATCGGCGCGCTCGTGGATACACATCATCACACCTAGGAAGAATGTGATATCATGAGTGGAAAGTAGAGTGTTTTGCTTTTATTTCTAGAAATGATAGTAGTAGTTGGTTGTACTCTAATTCTAGTAGCAAGAACTCGAGGATTGATTGTTTTCATTCAAGTTCTATGAAATAAAGCGTATTTAATATTTTGATTTATGTTTTGATTTAATTTTGTTCCTTAGTATTAAGCAAGTGTGTTAACCGGAACGGGAAAGATTAGTCTATTGAAATGACCAATGCGAATAAGTAATCGGCTTATTGAAACGGCCGAGTGTGAATAATAAATGGTCTAGTGAAACAACCTGTGAAAGTAGTGTTGGTCTGTTGGAATGACCAATAAGTCTATTGAAACGACTTATGAGGGTAGTGTTAGTCTATTGAAACGATCAATGGTCTAGTGAATTGACCTATGATTTAAATGTTTAGTCTGTTGAGACGACTTATGTTATAGTATAAAAGTATTAAGCATTGAGAATTGCTAGTGTTGGCATGAGTAATAGTGTTTTAGATTCGTAACCCTGATGAGGGTATTGTATTGTCCTCAGATGTCGAGGAGTGGAACTAGAAGTACCAATAATGCCAACAACAGAAGTAATAACAATGGGCAGTTAGACCCAAATATGGAGAATCTTTTGCAAACATTGACGCAGGCAATGGCCGAAATTGGTCAGGTAGTGGAAGGTTTGACTCAGCTGCAGCCACAACCACAACAAGTGCCATTGAGAGACCCTCTAGAACAATTTCAGAGGAGAAAGTGCAAGCAACCAAAGGTAAGGGATTACGTTCTTTAGTATTTGAAAGTATCATCCTTGTGATGGGATTCCATGATTTTATAAAAGTATATACTACCAATGTGGCCAGTAGCGATTTTCTAAATATTCCTTTGATATGAACGTCTTTTGGAATATCTTACCCTTGATGTGTATTGTTCAATGGGTATCCATGATAATTGAAATTGTTGAATGTGTTCTTGTACCTATGAACATTATGTGAGAATTGTTATATCTGATTGAATATGATGTAGTTGGCTTTGTCTAATTGAAAAGGACTTAGTAGGAACTAGTCCGATTGAAAAGGACTTTATTAGAAATAATCTAGCCTGATTGAAAAAGGGACTTAGACACTTGTATGCTACTTGGTGAGGTAGTTTTGATTATCATGATATATCATAATAAGGGAGCGCCCTGAAAAGGCGTAAGGTCTCTTATTAAAGGAACACCCTAAAAAGGTGTATCGTTATTTTGGAATTGACGGACTTATGCGAATAGTCTCATTATTATTCTTGTGATAGGGGCACAACTTGTGTACTTGAAAAGTATCCTTCTTTATCGTACTTGTACTATACTTTAAGTTGTTATATTTAACCTCTCATTGAGTATTCGATTGGATCCGTTCGTTTCGGTCATCTATTCCTTAGTACCCGGAGAGATCCTGTATGAACTTATTGAGCATTATTCGCTCACCCCTTCTTTCTTTTTCCCTCCCATGTAAAGAGTATGAGAAAGGATCGGTCGCGAGGTTAGCGGCATTATTATGAAAAATTAGGGTTAGATAATAAATGAAGAGTGGAAATTGGAGCTAGTGGGTTGTACTAGCCGTTAGCATTTAATGACAGTTATTATGTAATTAATATAGTTTAGGGTTGTCGTTTGAGATACCCGAATTTTGGGAATTTATTTATGGATTATGATTATTTTAAATGTTGGAGTTTTAGGGTCGTTACATTATATTACTTTTTTTTATTGAATTCAAGATGAATTGCATCATTATTATTATATTTCACTAATTTTACTATATTAAAATTGATAATTGTAATTTAAAATTCTTGTTATTTTGATATTTCACGCCTAGCAGTAATAGTTAATCAATCCATTTAAAAAAAAATAAAAATATTTTACTAATTTTAATTTTGTAGATCTTAATCCAACAAATACTTCATTAAAAAAAGTCTTTTATTATTTTGCAATTTTTTCATCAATCAAAGCAAAAAAAAAATTGCAATTTTTTCGTATCTCACTTGAATTGTACTAAAATTCTTTTGCTTTTAAAAGATTATATTTTTCGAATTACAGTGAAATAAGTAAATATATTTTATATTTTTAGGAAACAATTATAATTATGAAAGGAAAGGAAAAGGAAAAGGAAAAGGAAAAAGAAAAAGAAAAAGAAAAAGAAAAGGAAAAGAAAAGAGGGGAAATTTAGAAGGGCGCCAAAATTCTCTCAATTTTGTTTCGTCATTCAGTAGAGTTCCTCACGCACGTCTACGACCTTTTCTCTCTCAAGATAGATCTTCTCTTTCAAGAAAAATCAGTCTGTTCATGTTGGGGTGATCTTCCTCCTCAATTGTTGACATTAGATGTAGGTATTTTTCTTATTATTTTACTTAGAGGCCGTTTGGTACGGTGTATTACTTCGAGGTTGGATTAACAATCCCGCACATAGGTTGTTTGGTAGGCTTTTAAGAGGTGGGCTTAATTATCCGCTTGTAGCAGATTAGGTCTTAAGACCCGTACTATTTATCCCTAATTACGGGTGGCATTACTAATCCCCTTCTAAGAAAACACAAGGATTAAGTTTTTATTCCAAAAATACCCTTCATAACTACATGAAAACTTAGGGCGTTGAATTATTATCGGCCGTTCCATAAATTTGTCCCTGGCCGGACTCTTTTTTCATAGTTAAATAAATGATTTGCAATGAATCATTCTGAATGATACATCAGTTTCTCATCATCATTGTTTCAATGAATCATTCTACATAAGTCTTTCATCCACATCCTTTCTTTTATTTTCTAGTCTAAATAATCTTCTTCTTCTTTTTTAATTTTCATTTTCACAATAAATTTCAAATGGAGATTTAGGGATTTGACAGTAATAATGAATTTTCCAGTTAGTCTTTGAAGCTTTTATTCATGAAAAGATATAAACTACCGAAGGCATGAGGTTGGGGAAGTTTTTTGTTTCAATTCAAATGGTGATAATTTGGATCCAATTATTACGTTTTACAATTGGCAATTTCAAGTTGATATATATGGAGTAGGTTAAAATCTTCATCTGCTTTATTGCAAATTACATATAGAGATAAAACATTCATCTGGTGTGTGCTCGGAGCGAAATGGGACGTCTAATTGTAGGTTAGGGTAATCTTGGAACAAATAGTCATCCCTTATGATAATCCTGTTGCAACCAAACGTCATCTTGTTTCTTAAACTAGGATTATTAATACCCTTCATTATTAGTGAGGGGATTAATAAGCACCTCACTAATAATACTATCTATATTTATCCGGCTACCAAACAAGCCCTTAGTGTTTAATTAAATTTTCCAATTTTGTTGAAAGCCCTAATTTATATGATTGTGCTAGTTTCTTTGGGGTTGTTCTTATTAATGATTTCATTTCTCAATTCTAACATGTTAACTTTCTTTCATTCCAGATTTATTGATTTCTGGTATCTATCGGTTTGATCCGAACACTTATTCTCGAAATCTTCCATATTATGTATCTGTTATTCTTTGTTTCTTTCTTCTCTCAATCAACTTAGGGATTTTGAATTGGATTCGAGAAATAAATTTAAGTTTGATAATTTAATATTTCTTCCAGTTTCAAAAGGAATCCTCTAGCATTGTTGTTGCTTTATGTGTTTCAATTTTTTCAATTATCCAATATGTTACTGTTGTGGGTATTTTTTAGCATGGTGACATCTTCGGTTGCTCCTGCATGTCAAGATGTTATTCCACTGTAAGTATTATTTAATATTTACTTATTTGTTTTTTTATAATATCTTTATTATAATTTTACAGTAAATAAGAGAGATAAACGCGGGATATTTCCAAGCACGTTCAAACTCTCTTCAACGGTAAAGAAGACTTGGTCATGTGGACGTTGGGAAGATAAGCTTGGATGCCGAAATTGTAGGAACTACTTCTTACCCGTTCATAGTTGTTCTTATTTAAGGGGAGATGGAGATGGAAAAATACACGTTCCTTTACACTGCACACACACATCATTTGTAATCCTCTCCATCATCTTCCGAAGTTGTAACCTCAATTATCATAGTGAAACTTTTAAGGTTGGAGACCTAACTCCCGGGGTTTTTTCCAAAGAGGTTACTATATCTAAGGTTTTCCTCGTTAAAAAATCGTGGTGTCATTTCTACTTTCATGTCTTTGATCCATTTAATTGAATTACATAGTCTCCTCCTTGTTATTTAATCCATACACTTGTCTAAGTTAAGATTCTACATTATTGTTTTTTCTACCAAAACAATTTGGCGCCCACCGATGGGCCTCGTGGTTTATCGGTTATTTGGATCATTTCCTAAGTGAATTCATCATGTCTGCACCTCCCAATGTGCCCGCCGCCGGCAAGGGTACTGCCGTCACTCCAACATCAGGAGGTAGAACCAGCTTATTGCCGCCACCTCCTCTGACGGGACCTCAGCAAACTCAACCTACAAAGACTCCACAAAAGGAAGCGACCTCTTCCAATGTAGATGCTGACATCCGGAGTATCCTGACCAGGTTTAATCAGAGGTTGGATCAACAAGATAGAAATTCCAAGGTGTTGGCCAATTCCATGATCAAGATGCAGAGGGATCAACAGCTCATCGCTTCACGGCTTGAAAACATCTCACCATTGCGTGCAAGGAACCTCAACTTCGACAACACCGAAGGATCTACGCTTCAGAGTGAATTTATCCCAATGGGTAGTCTGCCTCAAACTCATCAGCCGAAATCCTTATTGATGTCGACATCTTTGCCCGGGGACACCCAAATGATGCCACCTTCAGCAGGATTCACCCCGTTCATCCCATTCATTGACAACACCACTGTCACAACTACCACGGTCAACTCTGGTTTGCTAAATAATCTTTTCAATAATAATAATTTCAATCATATTCCTATGGCTGACCCTTTTGCAGGAAACCCACTAGCCAAACAGATGCAGGATCTCAGGGAGCTGATAATGAACGTGCAAGGCATAACTCCTCCAATCCAACCAGTAACTCAGAACTGTTACAATCAATCCCGGTTTGTCCCAGTTATTGAAAATGTCGACATCCCGAAGCGTTTCAGTGTTCCATCCATGAAGTTGTATAACGGCAGCACAGATCCAGAGGAGCATGTTGCCCACTATCAAGAAAAGATGGACATAGTTCATATTTCGCTTCAATTCAGGGAGGCTTGCTTGTGCAGAGGATTTGGATCGACCTTGGTTGGACCAGTTCTCAAATGGATGATTAGGCAACCCCTAGGTTCAATTGGTTCATACGCTCAGCTTATCAACATGTTCTATAATCAGTTCTCATGCAGTCGACAATTCGAGAAGCTGACAAGTGACCTCTACAATGTGACCCAGCAGCCTAATGAGACTCTGAAAGAATATGTCCACCTTAAAAGGTATTACAGCCAGGTACAACTTGATGACATCTGAGCATAATGAGGACATCTTGACACATGACTTGGATACCGTAGACGAGCTAAGAGACATGGCCAAAATTCGGAGTGCAGCATATCAACAAAGGGTAGCTAGGTCTTACAATAAGAATGTAAGGGTTAGAAGGTTTCAAGTAGGAGACTTAGTCCTACGAAAGGCATTCCAAAATACAAAGGAACTCAATGCTAGCAAGCTCGCCCCAAAGTGGGAAGGACCCTACCTAATTGATGCACAGGCCGAGAAAGGAGCCTATCGTCTGTCAATCTTGGATGACCAAATGATCCCACGGAGTTGGAACGCCATTCACCTTAAAAGGTATTACATCTAGACAATGTCTCCCATAAACTCACCTCATCCCAGGTATGGATAATCCTTTATTTATTATGTAACCTTTCATTTTCCTATTTACTGTTTTTCCATTTTACTGCAAATTAAGATGTCACTAACATAATTTGTGGAGGGGCGTCAACATAGTTGGTGTCCACCTCTAACATGCCTCTATGTTGCGAGATGTTGACATACGGGAATGGGGACATGTCGAAAGTACTCAAAGTCAAAAGGACAAAGAATTCTCCTCCGTCAGAGACTGGCCTTCTCTTCTCAAGTAAAGGTATACAATCCCTTCTAAGGTTTAAAGAGTGAATTACCTCTTTCTTAAGATGTTAGGTTACTACACCTTCGCCTGGAGCGCAAGTTATCTCTTTAATTGAGGTGCGGGGTGGGCCTATATGGGTAAACTCATATAGCTTACCCATTCCTACTCAGTTAAATGATTGATCTTATATTTTATTCTTGTGGTTATGACATGTACGTGTCATCTTAAGTATCTGCTGTTTTGACATGCTATCATGTCACCTTACGAACATAACATGTGACCATCCAAAGAAAATTTCATCAAAAATGGAACAAGCCTTGACATGCTTGAAAATTACCAAACCATAATTTTTCTAAAGCTACCATAAGAACATCCCTAAAAGTTAAGACAATAGTCCAACATCCAAACTGCTAAAGCTAAAACGCAAAAGTGTTGGACCAACCCAACACATAAAAGAAATTTTCTCCGATCCCTGTTACATAACCAACAAAATTAAAATTGTCTTTGGGATTCTACCCCAGTAACACCAGCAAAAAACAAAACAAACTTGTTTTACCTTTTTCAGATGGCATCCGCCTCAGGTGTTGCTTTAGGAGTAACCTCTCCAACCTCTGCTGCTTCCTTTACAACTGCTTCATGTGGGCTTGATGACAACTCACCCTCATCTATTGGTTCACCTGTCAGCTTGGAAAAATGGGCATATTCCTTGTTGATATCCCAATTCTGAGCCTTCCCTTCCTGAAACTCCTTTATCATCTTGATTCTACACTGAGAAACAGTTTTAGCAGCAGCCAATTTGCAAGAACCTTTGACTTCAGCAATCTCCTTAAGGTGATCTTCCTCACTTTTTGCTAAACTATCCAATAAATCCTTCACAGTCTTCTCCTGCTCCTCCAACATCTTGGCCTGTTCTCCCAAAGCTTTTTCATGTGCCTTCACTTTGTTTTCCAACAAGATATTTTCCTTCTTTGCCAATGCCGCCTCTGATTTGGACTTTTTCTCAAAAACCTCATGTTCCTTTGTCAAATCTTCCACATACCCCATAGCCTGTGACATAAATAAAATAGTATCAAAGGATGTTATGAAAACTCAAGATTGGTCAAAAATTGATTAGTAAAATCTTACCCCAGCTGCGAAACTCATACATTTCTTCTTAAATTCCACCATAGGCAGTCCATCAACTACATCAACGACTTCAATCACTTCCTCTTGAATTGCCTTCCTCTTTTTGACCTGAGAGCCAATGCCAGCGCTCTCATCTAATACCGGAATCTTCTTAGGAACCGGTGGTGATTTCGTTTCTATTTTAAGAGGGGTTTCTCCGAACATGGCATCAGTGTCATCCAGATCAAAGTCTATCCTGAGACAACTGGTTTGGAAACTGCATCAACATATGAAAAATGTCAAGAAGTATAATGCATCAGATTGATGAAATAAAATAAAGAGACAACATGCTTACCTGTAGACATAATGACGGAGGTTGATGCTTTTTGATCTTCCTGAACAACCAGAGGTGATTCCAACAGTCCCCTAGGAGATCTCTTGTCCAAGGGAAGTTTGAAGAATTCGTCAATTTTTTGCCAAGGTGTCTTCTGCCGGTGGGAAAAGTTCTCCCCAATCAATATCTGAAAAAAGGTAAGAGCAATTACGATTTCAGTTTGTCTCAAGAACAGAAAATCACAAAGTTAGGAATTAAAGTACCTCCCTTGTTCCACTCGCTTGATACCTCATTCCCTTCTTCAATGGATGCCCTATCAACAAAGAAAAACCTATTTTTCCATCCCCTATCACTCAAAAATGTGGTGCTCATTAGGGAATTCCTACCTGATCTCTTCTTAAAAAGATATCTTTTTGAGCCAAAAGGTTGAAGATCATACGAATAAGCTATTTTTTGGAGACCTAGGTCTAAACCATTCTCCCTGTTCACTTTGATAACGAAGGCAAAAATTCTCCAAGCCATAGGCATCAGTTGAGGATAAGCAAGTTGAGTCTTTTGAAAAAATTCAGAAACCAACGACGGGAAGGGATAGCTAAACCCTAGAAGAAAGGGGTACTCAAGAAAACAAATCCATTTGTTGGAAACCAAATCGGACCTAAGATTTACGGAAAAAGGATGAAAAATAGCACCTTTAGGGAAATAGCATTGTTGTTTTAGTGACTCGATTTGAGCATCACTAAAAATACACGTCTCCTCATCTGGTTTAGCAAGAAGATTTTCGCACGAGAAATCTTCAAAATCAATTTCTATGGGAGCCTGTGGAGGTGTCACACTCTTAGTTTTGGTTGAACTCCACCTAGTCCTACCCATAATGGCAAACAAGCAAAGACGCGAAATCAATGGAGTCAGGGAAAGGAAGAGAGAGCGGAGAATATTACCTTACAGGTGAACGCCGTAGCAGGGAGGAGCGAAATGGAAGGTTTGAGAAGCTTATTAAGGAACCATCCATGCAGTTATTTAAATTAAAAAGAACTCTAATTCTAAAAAACCACTTTTCCCTAAGTTTACTCCCCAACCGTCCATTACCTCCACGTATCATTATACCCGTCTAATCATGCAAGCTGGTAGTTGAGTATTTATTGAAAAAACATTTGCCTCTTCAGTTGCCAAGATAGTCAAATATTTTTGGGGACAAATTGTTGTGGGTATCTTTCAGCATGGTGACATCTTCGGTTGCTCCTGCATGTCAAGATGTTATTTCACTGTAAGTATTATTTAATATTTACTTATTTATTTTTTATAATATCTTTATTATAATTTTACAGTAAATAAGAGAGATAAACGCGGGATATTTCCAAGCACGTTCAAACTCTCTTCAATGGCAAAGAAGACTTGGTCTTGTGGACGTTGGGAAGATAAGCTTGGATGCCGAAATTGTAGGAACTACTTCTTACCCCTTCATAGTTGTTCTTATTTAAGGGAAGATGGAGACGGAAAAATACACGTTCCTTTACACTACACACACACATCATTTGTAATCATCTCCATCATCTTCCGAAGTTATAACCTCAAATCATAGTGAAACTTTTAAGGTTGGAGACCTAACTCCTGGGGTTTTTTCCAAAGAGGTTATTATCTCTAAGGTTTTCCTCGTTAACAAATCTTGATGTCATTTCTACTTTCATGTCTTTGATCCATTTAATCGAATTTCATAGTCTCCTCCTTGTGATTTAATCCATATACTTGTCTAAGTTAAGATTCTACATTATTGTTTTTTCTACCAAAACAGTTACCCTAATTGAAGAAACAAAAAATACGAAGGAAATACTATTTTAAGCATTATGATGCAGAATATAAAGTTCGAAATAAAAGAGTTTAACAACAACATTGATAGCCTCTTATCAAAACGGAGAAATTAACTCGTCGTAGATCACATCTCGATTATACCAAGTGAACTTATATAGTAGTATAACATTATCTTCCACAAATCAAGAGATTGTCTGGATACCCCACTTTAAAAACTCAAATAAAAAAAAGAAAAGCTATACAATATTGTATACTTCTGCTATCTTTTAACCCTTTTTAAATTATGGTTTAACATAATTGATAACTCAAACAAAATATTTTTACAAAAAAAAAATCTTGATTTATTTTCATGCTTGTACTATCATATTTTTAATGAAATATCATGATACGGAATGGTTATTGTCGCGTACCAAACAAAACACTAATACTCTTACTTCATTTATTTCTTATAACTAAAGCTCATTGCCTCAATTCAATAATTGGTATTACTTTTATACGGTTGTGTTTTGGTCAAATTTCAACAATTAGATTTATAAGAAGGGAAAAGTGACTAAAGTGATATGAATCTAGGTACAATGATCATCGTATTAGATAGAAATAGGCACAAGTGGTTTGTTGACTAGGGAAAGCCCTTGAACAACTTGTTCGCCGGCACAAAACCCCGGGAGGATGTGGCTCCTACCTTCACCGAAAGTTTACTAAGAATTCCCTGATGATTACAAAGCTAAGAGCATATGAAAAGGGAGCTTAGGCTAGTGTAGTACGTGTGTGTGAATTTACAGTGCATATCCCCCTTTTATACCTCAAGAAATAAACTAAATAACAATGAGGGCCTTAAAACCCGGAGAAGTGGTTGATCTTGAGAGATATATCCGCACTTGTTGTTGATGAAGAGATAATGACGAGATTTGCTGGAGAAACGTGGTTGAACCAGTCTTCGGCATGTTCCCTAAAAAATAGGGAAACGTTATGCGACCCAACCTGCAGAGGTCCAAGTTGTAAAATAGAACAACTCAAGTTGTTAGTACCAAGTTGTTAAGTACAAGTTGTAATCACGTTGACTGAAAAATGTAGGGCCCAACAATTGCCCCCAAACTTTTTGAAAAAATGAGGAATAGGAAGAGACAAAAGAATTCAAAAAGTTTGCCCAAACAAGAAAGAAAAGAATGACGGTTTTTAAAATGGGGACCAATGGATGCGACGGTTAAGAGAAAAAGGTTTTACTTATTAAGAAGGTCTCAACCACTTTCTCTTTTCATTAAATAGAAAACTCCTGCTCCAACTCTCCCTTTCAACAAACGTAGCTTTCAGAAAGATTTTACGGGAAGAAGAAGGAGAACCAGAGAAGGCGATTTTCGGAGAGAATCAAGTAAAAATTAGTGGTGAGTTTCTTTGCTTCCTTTTCAGTTTCACTTTCGATTTCTTGTTTTTCGCTTTGTAAAAAATGGGGAAAAGGAAGGCGGTGACTTTGACTGAAAGTGGAGAGGGTTTGCCTGAGGGTTTTTTGACCCAAAGCATGTTAAAGAATCCTGAAAAGGAAAAGTGCACCATCCCAGCCGTTAATTTAGAAATTATCAAGAAAAACCATGCAATGGCCTTTGAAACCGAAATCTTTACCCACCCTAACCTAACTCCCGAGTGTTTCTCCCCCGATTGGGTGTGTTTTCCTGAATACCCGTTCATTATTGGCCTGAGGTTTCCTTTCCCAACTTTAATTACTCAATTCTTCGTATCTACCAAGCTTAACTATGCCCAACTTACGCCTCAAGGTTGGAGGAATCTTCAAACCCTAGTGAGACTAAACGCAGAAACAGAGTTAGCCATCGGTCTAGAGGAATTTGCTTTTACGAATGAGTTTAGGAGTTTCGGTTTAGGGAGGTATGGTTTTAGGGTTAGGGTTGGTAGGAAGCCTTTTGTGATCGACAATGTTGACAACGCTGATAGAGGGTGGAAGAACAATTTCTTTTTTGCCAAGAAGAGCACCCTGGTGAAGGACGTGGGTGCCAACTTCAAATGGAGGTCCCAAGGTAGTAGGCAGTTTTTCTATTTTCTAAGGATGACTTTCAACAATGTACTAACTATTTCTCCAACTTTCTTTTTGGCCTAGTTGCAAAATTGGATGTACTTTTTCCCTTTAAGGATGACACAGAAGAAAGAGTGAGCAAGATCTACGACTTGGAACCTTTATTGAGAACTTTTAAGGCACTACCAGTTCTATTTGTTGCAGATCCTAACGAAGAAGTTGGTCCAGAAGAAGCCCAAGAGGCAAACCTTGAAGAAACTTTGTCTGAGCCTGCTCCAATGTCTACAGGTTAATCAAATGTTTTAGATTTTTGCCTATCTCCAAGTTGTTCTATCCTCTTTAACCTGTTATGACTCTTTATCCTTTTTTGTAGCTACTCGCTCCAAGGGGACTGTCAGTGCTGCTTCTCTTCTTGCCAAAGCCAGAGCAAAGAGTACGGCCAAGCAGGATGGAAAACCCCCTACCCCTGTGTCTGTAGTAGCTAGTTCTCAAGTGGCTGCATCCAAAAAGAAGGGGGATGCAAAGAAAAGGAAGCTGGTGGAAGTGGAAGCCACGGATGAAAATAGTGAAATGGACCTGGAGAAGTTGGGAGAAAAATTTAAAGCTATGGTTGAGAAGGTAAGGACGAAGGAGCTTTTAATTTTATCAACGAACTTGGATAACCTATTGACATCTTTTTGGTGCAGGAACTTATGGCCCCGATTGTGGCTTATGTTGATGCACTAAAGATCAAAGCAGCGAGATTTAGTCACGAAGCTGCGGAATCAAAAAAGGAGGCTAACAAAAGTGCAAAGGAAGTGGAGAAGCTGAAGAAAGAGGCAAACAAGCATGCCAACGAAATGGAAGGTTTGAGGAGTGACTTCGAACGTTTAGGAAAAGAGGTAGAGACCATTCGTGCTGAGAATAAAGCTCACATGAAGGAACTGGAGGTTGCAGAGGGGGACTTTACTTTTAACGCCACCAAAACTCTGCTGGAGACCCGCATTCAAATGATTGAAGAGTATGAAAAAGGACAGGCCTCAGCTTGGAACTTGGAGTATGAGAGGAAAGTCTTGGCGGACCACATTGGGGAGCCGGCGGATGAAGGAGAGGTGAATTCCGCGGCTCTGGAAGCTCTGGTAGATGATGCTCACAAGGAACTAAACACCATAGTGGCTACTCCAACTGATCAAGTGGAAGATGTAACACCGGCGGCAGCAGGCCAGGAGGTTTAAAAATACTTTAAAACTTTAAGTATTTTGGATGGGAAAAACAATTTTTTGCTTTGTGTACCTCTGTTGGTACAACAAATGGGGGGAGTGTCCCTTTAAAACAATGTTTTTGGTTTGTAATGGTTCATAAGAACCGAGACAATATTATTTGGGGGTACTAGGTTGGTCTAGTACTCCAAGTTTTTTAGGTTTTTAGGGACTTGTTTGGCTTACCCAACTTGTCCTTTAATTATGAAAAGATCTTTTGGAAAACACTTAACTGTTTTTAGCAAAGTAGTCTATGTCTCCAAGAGACGCTTGTTTGTTCTTTAGATAACATGTAAATGTTATAACCAGTAGGTAACATGAAAATGTTACAACCAAAAGTTCACAACTTGAAAAAGTGTGAAAACGTGCGCCCAGGCGAAGGTGTCAAAACCTTAATTCGTAAGAAAAGATGAAAATCTTTTAACCATAAGTACCTTGATCAGAGGTAAATCGTTTGAAGGGATAGAACAAGTATCAGCCGTCCTGGCGTGTCAACAAGTTCTATACCTCTCCAGCTAGAATTCCAACATGTATCAGCCGTACTGGCGTGTCAACATGTTGAAATTTTCTTCTTCAGGTTCAAACACGTATCAGCCGTACTGGCGTGTCAACATGTTTGACCTGCTCCTGCTTGAGCCTCAACAAGTATCAGCCGTACTGGCGTGTCAACATGTTGAGACTGTTCCATTTGCTCAAGTTGCACCTTGCAAAACAGATTTACGTTAGGGTTGGGCGTTAGCGTAGCTAACGCCCCTCCGACGCTCAAGTCAGTAAGGATTCGATAAGAGTAAAAAATTGAAACGTGTAATTGAACTTGACATAAATTCTAAACCGTACCTGAGGGGTCTAGTTATAAACAACTAGACTCACATGAAATAGAGTTTCAAGTGGATTGCGTTCCAACTTCTAGGGATTCTGTCTCCACTTGGGGTTGACAACCAGTATGCACCTTTGCCAGCTTCAGCATCGATGAGATACGGGCCTTCCCACTTGGGAGCTAGTTTACCTGCATTCAGTTCTCTTGTATTTTGAAAAACTTTTCTCAAAACTAAATCACCAACCTGGAATCTTCTTATTCTGACATTCTTGTTGTAAGACCTGGCGATTCGCTGCTGATAAGCTGCCATCCTTATCTTGGCTAAATCCCTGATCTCATCAATTGTATCTAAATCTTGAGTTAGCAAGAGGTTATTTTCATCTTGAGTCAATAAGCCATACCTTGCTGTGGGGATTGTCACTTCAACTGGAATTACAGCTTCAGCTCCGTACACTAAAGAATAGGGGGTTCTACCTGTTGCTCCTTTAGAAGTGGTTCTATCTGCCCAAAGCACAAGTGGTAGTTCTTCAACCCACTTGCCCTTCTTTTGATCCAGACGCTTCTTCAAGTTGTTGATAATCAACTTGTTACTAGATTCAGCTTGGCCATTAGCTTGAGGATGGACAGGTGTTGACATGATTAACTTGATGCCCCAGCGAGCACAAAAATCTCTAGTCTTCTTACTTATGAATTGTGACCCGTTGTCACATATAATTTCTGACGGCACACCAAACCTGCTAATGATATTTTTCTTTAAAAACGATATTACCTCTTTGTCTCTGACTTGTACATAAGCTTCTGCCTCGATCCACTTTGAGAAATAATCGGTTAGAGCCAACATGAACACTTTGCCTCCGGGAGCTTTGGGCAACTTGCCTACAATATCCATGCCCCACTGCATGAAAGGCCAAGATGAGACTATAGGATGTAGAGGTTCAGCAGGTTGGTGCAAGATGTTGCTGTGTCTTTGGCAAGCATCACACTTCTGTACATAATCCATGGCATCTTGACGCATGGTTGGCCAATAATATCCCGTCTTGAGAGCCTTTGATGCTAACGCCTTTCCTCCAGAATGATTCCCACATACTCCTTCATGGATTTCTTTGAGCACAAGTTCAACTTGCTCACTGTCTACACATCTCAAGTAATGCCCTGCAAAAGATTTCTTGAACAGCACATTATCTATTAACACGAAAGTTGAAGTTCGAATCTTAAATGATCTAACATTTTTAACATCGGGAGGAATAGTTCCAAGTTGAAGGAACTCGATGACAGGTTGGGTCCAAGAAGGCTTAGCATCTTGTGCCCCAGTAGGTGGAAGAACCACTTGAGTTTCTTCAACTTGGTCTATCACTGGGTACTTAACATAAATAATGGGGATATTAGTATGTAACATTGATTTGCAAGTTGAACCCAAGTTGGCCAAGGCGTCTGCCTCTGCATTCTCTTCTCTAGGGACCTGTTCCAAAGAGAATGATAAAAATTTCGAAGCTAGTGCTTTAACATGTTGGAGGTACAGAGTCATCTTGGAATGCTTCGCCATATAACTGCCATTAAACTGGTTAGCTAGTAATTGAGAGTCAACAAATACATTTAAATGTGTTATATTCAAACTTAAAGCTGTAGTTAAACCCATGATTAGGGCTTCATACTCAGCTTCATTATTCGTTGCATTAAATTCACAAGATACAGCTTGAGGTATGATATCACCTTGAGGGGATTTTAGGACTATTCCCAAGCCAATTCCCTTGGAATTTGAGGCTCCATCTGTAAATAGTGTCCAAAATCTAGGAATAGTTTTACCTTCAAGTTGCTGCACTTCCAGTTCTACCTCAGGCTGCAAACTTGGACTGAAGTCAGCTACGAAATCGGCTAGGGCCTGCGATTTGATGGCTGTTCTTGGCTCGTATGATATGTCATACGTGCTCAACTTGACGGACCACTTGGCCAATCTACCTGACATCTCTGGAGTTCTCAACACATTTCTCATAGGATAGTTAGTCCTAACAGTTATGGAATGTGTTTCAAAATAATGACGCAATTTGGTAGCAGCAGTAGTTAAGGCTAATATTAATTTTTCTAGATGAGAGTACCTTGTTTCGGCATCTAACAAAGACTTACTTACATAGTAAACAGGATGTTGTTCTCCTTGGATCTCTTTCACCAATACTGCACTAACAGCGTTTTCAGATACAGCTAAATATAAATAAAGATGCTCACCATGTTCGGGTTTAGCAAGTAGGGGTGACGTCATCAAATATTCTTTAAGTTGTTTGAAAGCTGCCTCATGTTGGTCGGTCCATTGAAAGAGCTTATTTTTTCTTAACACTTCATAGAATAACCTGCACTTATCAGATGATTTGGATATAAATCTATTCAAAGCAGCTACTCTACCTGTTAACCTTTGCACGTCCTTGATGTTTTTAGGGGACTCCAAGTTGAGAATCGCTTTGATTTGCTCGGGACTTGCTTCGATTCCCCTCTTGGTTACCATATATCCCAAGAATTTACCTGCTCTGACACCAAAGTTGCACTTTGCCGGATTGAGCTTCATGTTGAAGGCTTTCAAGATGTTGAACGCCTCAGCAAGGTGTTCTACATGATCTTCAATATGTTTGGACTTTACTACCATGTCATCTATGTAAACCTCCATTGTCTTGCCAAGTTGATCTTTGAACATCTTGTTCACCAATCTCTGGTAGGTTGCCCCTGCATTTTTAAGACCAAATGGCATAGCAATATAACAATATATACCTTCTGGAGTCATGAATGCTGTATCCTCTTGGTCCGAAGGCTCCATTTGAATCTGCTGATATCCGGAAGATGCATCCATGAATGTCAAGATGTCGTGGCCAGCTGTCTCGTCAACTAGAGAGTCAATGTGAGGGAGAGGGAATGGGTCCTTCGGACAGGCCTTGTTCAAGTCGGTGAAGTCCACGCATACCCGCCACTTGCCATTCTTCTTCTCCACCACTACAACGTTAGCCAACCATCTTGGGTACTGAACTTCTCTGATCATCTTGGACTTCAGCAGCCTTTCAACTTCAGCCTTTATGATCTGATTCCTTTCTTGGGCAAACTTCCTCCTTTTCTGATGGACAGGACGGATGGTTGGGTCAATGTTCAATTTGTGAGTAATAATATCCTTGCTTATCCCTGTCATGTCTTCATGCTTCCAAGCAAAGCAGCATTTCTGACTTTTCAGGAACTCAATCAGCTCCTCCTCAATCTCGGAGGGTAGGTCTACCCCAACTTGTACTTGGGCCTCAGGATTCGAAGCATCAACAGGAACGCTCTTCGTATCATGCTCCACTGCTTCAAGAACATCCAGGGCCTTTTTCTTTAATTGCTATGCTTGCCGAGGGACTGAACTCGCTTTCATGTTGACCTTGTAACATTCCTTAGAGACTTGCTGGTTCCCCTTCAACTTGGCAACGCCCCAAGGTGTTGGAAACTTGACGCATTGATGGTAAGTTGATGGTACAGCCTTCATGTTGTGGATCCAAGGTCTTCCCAATATAACGTTGTACGAGGAAAGACATTCAATCACACAAAACCTTTCCATGGAATTCATACCCTCTAGATAGATGGGCAACTTGATCTCTCCCACCGTCTGTTTCACCTCACCACTGAACCCTACCAGTACGGATGAGTTTTTCACAACTTCGGACAAAGGAATGCCCATATCTTCAAGAGCATGAGTAAAGATAATGTTGACCGAGCTACCACCGTCGATCAGGATTCGCTTGACTACACAGTTGGCAATCTGCATATGAACAACTAGACCATCATGATGAGGGTCCAAGGTGTTATCTTTATCTTCATCTTCAAATGAGATGATGTGACCATACGTGAAGTCACGGTGCCTCGCGAGCAATTCTGATTGATCTTCTTTAGAGCTCTTGGCATGACGCTTGGCAGCAGAGTAAGTCGTGCCACAAATATGGGACCCACCAGAAATGACATTCACCACCTTTGTGGCTGGAGGGGGTGCAACTTTTTCGGGCCTAGGCTGCTCTTCTGAACCAGTTTCTTTGGATTCACTTCTGACCCTCTTCTTGCCCAATAGATCCTTAAGGAGACCTTTGGACAGCAAATGAGCAATCTCCTTCCTCAAGGCGAAACAGTTCTCGGTGGTGTGCCCAAAATCTTCATGAAATGCGCACCACTTGGACTTGTCCTTCCAAGTTGTTGACTGGTCATTCTTCTTGGGCCATCTCGCTTTATCTCCAAGATTTCCCATGGCGCATAAGATTCCTGCAATGTCCACAGAAAAGCAATATTCAGAAATCTGTGGATAATCATTATCATCTCCTTCTTGATCATCATCTACAACATGAATTCTAGAAGGTTCAGTTTTAACAGGGGGTTTGCCCCTGTTGGACTTATAGTGATGGGAATCCGATCGTCTGTCTGAGGGCTCAAATAGAGGAGTAGAAGTCCTCCCAGTTGATTTCCCCGTTGCCAAGCTATCCTCTTCCAGTCTGATGATAGGCAGGGCCCTAGTTCTGATCTCCTCAAGTTGTTTCGCCGGTTTCATCACCAACTCATTGTAGAACAACGAATTCTTCTTCAACCCTATGCGGAACGCCTCTGTCGCTGTGGACATGTCCAAGTTGGTTATAGTGACTGCCTCCTTGTTGAACCTGTGCAAATATTCTTTGAGATTTTCGTTAGGTTGTTGCACAATTCTATAAAGATCGCTGGTCAACTTGTCGAATGCCCTATTGCATGAAAATTGGTTAATGAACATGTTAACAAGTTGAGCATAAGAGGAAATAGAGTTTAGAGGAAGTCCTGTTAGCCACTTTAAATTTGGTCCCGACAAGGTTGAGCCAAAGCCCCCGCAAAAACATGCTTCTACGAACATAGGGGAATACTTATGACATCCATTGACTCCTGATACAACAACACATGCTCTGCTGGATCGGTACTCCCATCATACTTCTACATATGAGGTACCGAGAATTTCTTCGGGATCTCCCACCTTTGGCTATCGCCGGTACAAAACGAGACTCATTGTAGCAAGTTGGGGAGACACGGTGATATGGCAAGTTGATTCCAGGCATGCTCGAGCAACTCCTTAATGGTTTGCATCTCCCTAACAAGTTGGTTCTCTGCAAAAAGAGGAGCATTACTAACCGGAGGTGCGAAAGTGTCAAAAGTATTGAAGAAACTCCCTGTTTGCCCCAGTGGGGGAGTAGCATAGGTGTAGCAAGATGACAGCACAGGTTGGCTAGCTGGTCGGCTGAATCTCAGTTGCTCGATTGGAATAGATGTCACAATTGTGCTCTCCGCTGGCAGGGTGTTGGACATAGGAATATCTCCAACATGGCTTGGTCCTGTACCTGCACCAAACAAAGATCTAGGAAGTAAAGGTGAAAACGGAGTGGATACTTGAGTCTCAACTTGCTTCCCTTTACGCAGACTATCAATGGCGTTGAATATCATGGTATTAGTATGCTCCTGGGCATTTAACCGGTCATTTACTTTTTTCAACATATCGGCCATCTTGGTCATCAAGTCCGGGTTGACGGCTTACGCATTCGGGGACGGATTGCTTGGGGAGCTGGAAACGAGGGTCGGCCGAGTCGGCCCGTCGGATGAAGGATTGGCCATTTCTATACGGATAATCAAAGTTTCCCACAGACGGCGCCAAATTGTTTTGGTCAAATTTCAACAATTAGATTTATAAGAAGGGAAAAGTGACTAAAGTGATATGAATCTAGGTACAATGATCATCGTATTAGATAGAAATAGGCACAAGTGGTTTGTTGACTAGGGAAAGCCCTTGAACAACTTGTTCGCCGGCACAAAACCCCGGGAGGATGTGGCTCCTACCTTCACCGAAAGTTTACTAAGAATTCCCTGATGATTACAAAGCTAAGAGCATATGAAAAGGGAGCTTAGGCTAGTGTAGTACGTGTGTGTGAATTTACAGTGCATATCCCCCTTTTATACCTCAAGAAATAAACTAAATAACAATGAGGGCCTTAAAACCCGGAGAAGTGGTTGATCTTGAGAGATATATCCGCACTTGTTGTTGATGAAGAGATAATGACGAGATTTTGCTGGAGAAACGTGGTTGAACCAGTCTTCGGCATGTTCCCTAAAAAATAGGGAAACGTTATGCGACCCAACCTGCAGAGGTCCAAGTTGTAAAATAGAACAACTCAAGTTGTTAGTACCAAGTTGTTAAGTACAAGTTGTAATCACGTTGACTGAAAAATGTAGGGCCCAACAAGTTGTATGTTGGTGGCTTATTTTTGATAGAACTGGTACAGAATGAGAGGAAGACAATTGAGAATTATTCCTTGTTATTGTATTCAATATTATGATACATAATATATACATGGCTGAGAGGTACAAGGTTGGAAGGTTTAGGACTCTTCCTTTACAAAAGATATACTCTCCCTATATACAATATTATCCCTAATATAACTCCTAATTATCCTTATATACAAGATAACACCCAAGCTAATATGAATAAAATATCTCGGCTAATACCCTCCCTCAAGCTAAACGCCCATTAGGAAGTTGAAGCTTGACAGAAAGTGCTTGAAATCGAGGCTTGGGCAAGCCTTTAGTAAACAGGTCGGCTAACTGTGAATACCCCGTCCCGATGCAACGCGCATTCGGAGGTTTGAAATAAATAATAATATAATGTCGGATCGAAATGGGATATTCATTTAGTGACACTCGATTTAAACCATATTAAAATATTAGTTTAATTTTGAGAGTCGCCACGCCACTTTGATATAGTCCAAAGCTTTGAAAAAAGGCTAAGCAGTTAATTGGGTTCGGGGGTCAAGTTACAACAGAAGAAGAAACGCTATCACTCCTATTGCCCGACGGATCGGTCTTTCTAGCATGTGGGGTGTTGGTTGTGTGCGGTGTTTACAGGAATAGATAGAAGAAACGGGATCATGCATAAGGAGGAGGGGAGAGAAAGAATTAATTGATGATCACACCCTAGAACCTTTGATTTAGGCCCTCGGAAGGTGCACTAATCAACGTTCATCCTTGGAGAATTGTTGATCATGAGACATTTATAACTAAGGTGGAAAGTAAGAAATAGTTCCTAGATCCATTGGGTTTTCTTGGGCGAAACCTTAGATCATCCTCGGCTATAGCATATTTAAATATATTAAAACAATCCTAAATCTAGCATAAAGGAACAATTAAAATATAATAAGCATGCAAATATAATAAGACAATAATAATAATAGGGAATAAAAATATTAAAAAGAGTCTTACCAATTGTAGCAAGACTTTGGGGTCGAATCTAGGGCGATTCGAAGAGAATAGGAAGAACTGTGGGTAAAACAAGAGTAGTCTCGTTTCTCCCGAGTGAATTGTGTGTAGAATGGGTACCGAGGACGCCTATTTATAGTGCTTCGGTATTTGGGCTGGGCCAGTTGAAGGGTCGATCGGCCTTAAAAATAAGGTTCGATCGGCCAAATATTGTGAAAGGTTCGATCGGCACAAGTTAAGGAAAATTCTGGCGGCGGTGGACAATTATAAAGTTTATCTTAATAAAAGGCCGATCGGCCAAATATTGGTTCTTGAGCCCTTGGCCCAACCTTGGCCCATTTGCACAAGCCTTGGCCCCAAATTGCCTAGAACTCTCGGCCGGCCAATGCCCTGCTCCAGAAGAGCCGTGGCCTAGCAACAATGCAATGCCTTGATTTGATTTGTATAATTAGTTTTCGTTTCGTCCCGCTATTTTGCAGTTGCACTTTGACCACTTTAATGACTTCTTTTGCAATTCGCTCTTTAGGATTTTATTTTTCATTTAATCCCAGGAATTTTTATATATCAATTTCGTCCCAAATTTCCATATTTTCCAGTTTAGTCCCTGAATTTTCAATAAATTCCAACTTGGTCCAAAAGCTTCCAAATGCCAATTTAGTCCCTGAATTTCCCGAATTGCACTTCAGTCCTTTTTTCGGACCGGGTACTAACAGTAGCCCCTCGGCGACGCTTCTTGTAAGACAAGTGGGGTCGACGATAAGAAATAGGATCCGTCCTGAAAAAAGGGATTTCAGGAGGTAAGACAATGATTTTGCGGATGTGAGGTTTGGACTCGAGCTGAGTCACAAATGGAAGATGACCAGGTAGGTCGAGCGGCTGAACCCACGTCGGGCTACCTACGTATCCCAAGAGGAATCAAGCCAAGTCGTAGTTCGAAAAAGTGAGAACGTGCAAGACGTACCCAAAGAAGGTATATGTGAGACGGACTCAAAGGAGGTGCGGGGCGGACCATTTGAAATGCGGGACGGACCCTTTGAAGGTGCGGGACGGACCCTCTGAGATACAGGACGGACCTTTTGAAGGTACGGGACGGACCCTTTGAAGATGCGGGACGGACCTTTGAAATGGAGGATAGACCTCTGAAATGCGGGACGGACCCTTTGAAGATGCGGGACGGACCTTTGAAATGGAGGATAGACCTCTGAAATGCGGGACGGACCCTTTGAAGATGCGGGACGGACCCTTTGAAGATGCGGGACGGACCCTTTGAAAGTACGGGACGGACCCTTTGAAGATGCGGGACGGACCCTTGAAATGGAGGATAGACCTCTGAAATGCGGGACGGACCCTTTGAAGATGCGAGACGGACCCTTTGAAGATGCGGGACGGACCCTTTGAAAGTACGGGACGGGCCCTTGAAATGGAGGATAGACCTCTGAAATGCGGGACGGACCCTTTGATATGCGGGACGGACCCTTTGAAGGTACGGGACGGACCCTTTGAAGATGCGGGACGGACCCTTTGAAGATGCGGGACGGACCCTTTGAAATGGAGGATAGACCTCTGAAATGCGGGACGGACCCTTTGATATGCGGGACGGACCCTTTGAAGATGCGGGACGGACCCTTTGAAGGTGCGGGACGGACCCTCTGAGATACAGGACGGACCTTTTGAAATGGAGGATAGACCTCTGAAATGCGGGACGGACCCTTTGATATGCGGGACGAACCCTTTGAAGGTACGAGACGGACCCTTTGAAGATGCGGGACGGACCCTTTGAAAGTACGGGACGGACCCTTTGAAGATACGGGACGGACCCTTGAAATGGAGGATAGACCTCTAAAAAGCGGGACGGACCCTTTGATATGCGGGACAGACCCTTTGAAGATGCGGGACGGACCCTTTGAAGGTGCGGGACGGACCCTCTGAGATACAGGACGGACCTTTTGAAATGGAGGATAGACCTCTGAAATGCGGGACGGACCCTTTGAAGATGCGGGACGGACCCTTTGAAATGGAGGATAGACCTCTGAAATGCGGGACGGACCCTTTGATATGCGGGACGGACCCTTTGAAAGTACGGGACGGACCCTTTGAAGATGCGGGACGGACCCTTGAAATGGAGGATAGACCTCTAAAATGCGGGAAACTGTAGCTGCCAAAGGACTTAGGCTACTGTTTACTGATGAAGAATAGTTGTGTGAATTGATTGGGATTATTATGGCTTCCCGAGCCGAAGAACCAAGCGATTAAAAGATTGGGATAATCATTGCTAAGGCTTAGAGAGGAGTCTTGTCTCCTAGGCTTAAGGCTAGGGTTTTAGAGAGGCATTTGTCACCTAGGCTTAAGGCTAGGGTTTAGAGAGGTATTTGTCACCTAGACATGAGGCTAGGGTTTAGAGAGGTATTTGTCACCTAGGCTTGAGGCTAGGGTTTAGAAAGATATTTGTCACCTAGGCTTGAGGCTAGGGTTTAGAGAGGTATTTGTCACCTAGGCTTGAGGCTAGGGTTTAGAAAGATATTTGTCACCTAGGCTTGAGGCTAGGGTTTAGAAGGGTATTTGTCACCTAGGTTTGAGGCTAGGGTTTTACATTTGCGGTAAGTCTAAACAAGGCAGTTTGAGCAGAAAGGTTATTGGTTTAAACTAGGCGAGGCCGAGTAAGTGTCGATGATAGAAGGTGGGATTAGGTAAGTTTGATGTCCAGAGATAAGGGCCGAGTCATCTTGAGAGTCACAGAGATACGTTTTTGATAGATTTGAAGAGTTTGAAAATTTGTGGAGATCAAAGAGTGATTTTTGTAAACAAGGTACCAAGGAGGACAGTATTTTGAAAGCATGTTTATTTGATAAAGAGGCCTTATGATTAATCATGTTTCTAACTAACTCAAAGAGTTTGCCACATGCTGATCTTGATGACAAGGGACGCCCTTCATGCTAGATATGACTTCATTGGAGCTCCGATTTTTGTTAGAGCACATAGTCGACCCATTTTTGTTGAGGGGAGCCCCAATGTTTGATGAAGTGACCTTGGCGAAGTCGATTGATGATGAATGGCGAAGCCCCGGTTGATGATGCAAAGCAAACCTGAAGGGAATGGCGAAGCCCTGATTGATGATGCGGAGCAAACCCGAAGAGAGCCCGAGAGAAACGACTTAACAAAAGCCCCGGCTTGGAGAGATTCAATGCATCCCTATTTGCGACAGAGTCATCTTGCGGCCACGGGGGCGACCCCTCGTTTCGAACAATGGTCAATCGGTCTGGACAAGACTCGGAAATGTATATGTGCGGGCGCATTTTTTCGAAGGTGGGAATGGATCCCGAGTTCGTGTATGACGCTTTCGCTTTTGGGTTTGACTCTTTTGGGAGAGTATAAGCATCACAAGGTGTGGAAAAGTGTATGGAAGCCCTGCACAGAAAAGACAGTGTTTGGCTCTATTTTCCTATGATGTAGAAAAAGAAGACTTGTCGAGACATTTGAAGAATTATTTTATTCGAATTATATCTTGATTGCTCGTGAATGGACCTCACCGATTGGTTTATCAAATTCCAATTATATAGGTAAACAAATGAATGTTTTGATTTGAAGGTGAAATACGGCTTGTCTTTAGAAGGAGAAGGATGTTCCGTTGTTGCTTCTTTGCTCTGTTCGGTGGTAATTGTGGTGCGGGCTGCCGTTGCATTGATCTCCTTCATGGGAAAGAATGAAAAATAGAAAAAAGATTGGGGTGGAAGAAAAGGTGGGAATTGACTGATTATAACCCAAAGATTTTTTCATTCCTTCAAGTGAAGATTCTTTGTTCCTTTGTTCTTGCAAGCCGAGGGGAGTAGTCCCTGGCGCGTGTCTCCTTGCTTTTACCGGAGTGCCGCTGAGAGGCACGGATGCGAAGCCCCAGTGAGACTTTTGCAGACAGTGTTTGAGGAGTCGAATGAACGAATTTCAAGAATAGGACGAGTTCCCAAACTTTTGAGAGAATATGTAATATGCTTACGTAGGATAACAAGTGACTCAAAAATCTGAATATGCATTTCTTTTAAATAATCTTTTGAGAATGCCATCCGGTAGCGGTTGTAGCTGGGCTTTGGATTGCGATCGATCATTAGGTGATGATTAACATGACCTCTTAAAGTGAGAGGTCGGCTGGGCCTTTTGCTGAGTGTTTGGGATTTCTAAGGTGAAGGGATTTCTTGTTGTTGCCTCTTCAGGACCTCTAAGAGTGAGGTTAACTTTGATTTTGGCAAGGTCAAGGGTGGTGATGGAATCCTCTAAAAGTGAGAGGATGGACTTTGGAATGGGTTTATGGGATTTGTCCAAGAGGGAATCTTTGTTGCTTCTTCTCGCGAGTTTTGTTGTGATTTCAGCAGGTAACTTGATCACGATAGGACCTTCACTCGATGTCTCGTTTTCACAACCTTTGAGATGGGAGGTTCACTTCGGGGTGATTTTTTTTTTTTTTTTTTGTTTTTCGAACACCTTCTTATCGAGAAAAGCCTTCGGATTTGTTTGCTCGCGATAGCCCCTAGCGTATGCCTTAGGATGCGTTTACCTTTTCCCTTTTGGGCTTGGAGGTGGTCTCTTCTTTTGTGAGTCGAGGGAGCCCCTTGTCTGAATTTCTTTCACATTCCGCCTTTTTTGAGCTTGGAGGTGATTACTTCCTTTGTGAGTCAGGGAAGTCCCTTGTCTGAATTTCTTTCACATTCCGCCTTTTTTGAGCTTGGAGGTGATTACTTCCTTTGTGAGTCGAGGGAGCCCCTAGTATGGGCTTCTTCCTTAGGGTCTCAAAACTTGTCGATCTTGAAATGAAAGGGTATTATTTAGTGAGGATAAGGTTATGGCTTCCTATGGTGAGAGGTTTAAACTTCAATTGCTACTGGATAGCATTCTCAAAAGAGTATTTAAAATAAATGCAAACTCAATTAACCGACTTATTAAGTAAGGCAGAATATATTCGGACCATAAGAAAGATATGTGAGCATATTCAATGAAAGCTTATCGATCGAATGGAAAATCAGAGGAGACGCGAGATTGGGGGGTTGGTGAGCCCCAAGTTGATATTCATGCAGCACTTGTGAAGGATAGGAACAACTCCTTGCATCTTCTTTAAATTGCAGTGGCGTGAGCAGCTATTTTCTGATGATGAGCAACAACGGTCTTTGTGCTTGTCTTGACCATATGGAAAGGAGGTCAAATGGGGGAGAGTGTATTTGGGGAGGTGTATGCTCTAGAAAGCATAGAGGGCAGTGTACAAGGAGAGGGTCTAGCGATAGTGTATGGAAAGTATATGGTGGAGTATGGGAAGAGTGTATGAGAGAGGGATGTATAGAGATGGTGTATATAAGGAAGGGACGGTGAGTTGTTTACTCCAATCAAAGCATTCATTCATTGTTTACTTTATTAGCCGGTGGGTTAATCAGTGAGATTAGCAATCAAGTGATAATTATAAATAAAACAATTCTTCTTGAAAGTAATGCGAGATTATGTCTCAAGTCTAGAGAGAAAAGAAAGAAAGACTCTTTTATTATTGAAGCAACTAATCTAAAGTGGACATTACATATCAATGCCCAAAGTGGAAGTAAGAAAGACACACTAGAACCTACAAGACTGAATGAATCTAAATCCTTCCTTGAAGTACGAGGGCTTCTTCATTAATGAGGCCTTGGTTGATCAAATTTTGAATCAAGCGTTTCAGCCGCTTACGGTTGTCGATGGTATGCCCGGTGTACTTGTGGTATACGCAAAACTTGGATGTATCCAAGTTAGATCTCGAGTTAATAGGCTTGTAATTCTCGAGCGGCTTGATCAAACTATTTTCCACCAAAATGTCGAAGAACTCACCCGGGCATTCCTAAGTCATCAAAATGTTCCTTGTTGATCTCCTTCTCGGGTATTGGTGCCTTTCGTTGGTTGGTGGCCACAGCAGGCATCTGAATGAGACATTCGATGTGTTGGACCATAAGTGGGACCATAAGCATGTGGATGATAGGGACTGCGGAATTGCACGGGAGGAGGATCTCTTCTCAAGCACTCGTGAATGCAAGACAAATGGTATTGCTCAATTTCATGCATGTCTTTGAGGAGGTTGATCACTCCCAACCTCATGTCTCGAGACTTCTTTAAGGGCTCCAATGCTTTTCTCCATAGACATGATGCGAGAATTCTGTAAGAACATACGGCGAGTCAAACCAATGAGTTGAATTAGACTCACAATTAATCTTAAGGCATCTCCGAGAAAATAGTTGATCTCCACAATTTGAGAGTTTGGCCAGGGTGAAGTTGCCTACGTAACCCTTACCATTTAAGGTATGAGTCTCAGTCACCGTAGTTCGAGGGCCCCGATTGATGATACAACCGGGGTTAAGTTTAGAGAAAGAGAGAGGATGAATGTAAAAGAGTTCGTTTGGTGAAAAAGGAGAGGAAGATGACTCGATCCTTGGTCAAATATAAGTGAGGGTGATCTAGACGAGCTAATCGGACTTGGTAAGTTGGCTTAGGTAGGCCCTAGATGGTGGTTTGATCTATATGGGTCGAGAGAGGTTTGATCTAGGTGGGTCTTTGGCTGAAGGGTGCTAGAGATAAAGGATCTAAACTATGGATGGTTTTAAGGCTAAGGGAGCAAACTGCGGATGGTTCAAGAGATAAGAGGTAGAACTTTGAAGGGTCCTAACTTGAAGGATGTAGACCGCGGGTGGTCAAAGGTAGAGGAATGGACCATGGATGGTCCAAGAGACGAGGGGTGGACCTCGAAGAGTCTCAGGTGGAAAGGTGGACCTTTAATGGTCCTAGATAGAGAGAGTGGACCTTGAAGGGTCCTAAATTGAGGAGTGGACCTTGAAGGGTCCAAGAGAAGAAGAGCGGACCTTGAACGGTCCAAGATATGAGGAGTGTGGACCTTGAAGGGTCCAAGAGATGAGGAGTGGACCTTAAAGGGTCCAAGAGAAGAGGAGTGGACCTTAAAGGGTCCAAGAGAAGAGGAGTGGACCTTAAAGGGTCCAAGAGAAGAGGAGTGAACCTTGAAGGGTCCAAGAGAAGAGGAGCGGACCTTGAAGGGTCCAAGAGAAGAAGAGCGGACCTTGAACGGTCCAAGATATGAGGAGCGGACCTTGAACGGCCCAAGATATGAGGAGTGGACCTTGAACGGCCCAAGATATGAGGAGTGGACCTTGAACGGTCCAAGATATGAGAAGTGGACCTTGAATGGTCCAAGATTGGGAGAGTGGACATAGTATAGGAAGAGCACCACGAAGGGTCAAAGAGTGGACCTTGAACGGTCCAAGATAGAGAGACTAATCCTAGAGCGGTCCACAGTAGAGGGTGTGGACCTTGAAGGGTCCAAGAAGTAAAGAGCGGACCTCGGAGGGTCCTAGAAATGGAGAGTGGACCTCGGAGGGTCCTAGAAATGAGGAGTGGGCCTCGGAGGGTCCTAGAAATAAGGAGTGGACCTCGGAGGGTCCTAGAAATGAGGAGCGGACCTCGGAGGGTCCTAGAAATGAGGAGCGGACCTCGGAGGGTCCTAGAAATGAGGAGCGGACCTCGGAGGGTCCTAGAAATGAGGAGCGGACCTCGGAGGGTCCTTGAACTGAAGAGCGGACCTCGGAGGGTCCTAGAAATGAGGGATAGTTAAGCACTTTATTTACAAAAAAGCCCTCTATTTTATAGAACCTACTCTTGGTTGGAAGGGATACCCCTTTTTCGCAACTAACTAAAGGTCCTAAAGTGATGGATCCTAACGACTAATCGTCTCATATAGACATTTAAGATGATATTTATGGGAAGTACTACAGACCTATGATAAGACAAGATCTTTTAACAAGCACTCGACCTTACATGGCACATCCTTTAAAAGGAAATCAAATTTTTTGTGCTCTTTTCTCTCTATAGATCTTGACTTATCACTGATTCGTAGTGACTCAACATAAAGACCTTATTAATTGTCTACATGAAAAAGCTAGTCAAACCAACCGGTCACAAGGAGTGTATTCTTAGCAAAGTGGGTGACACAAGGGTTAGATTTCAGGCTCCCACCGTGCAGCCGAAGCGCACTGATGAGTGGATGGCCAAGTGAGACTCGGAAGGGAGGCAACATGATCACCACACTTCCCGCACTTTGGCTTCTCCGAAGGGTTAAGGGGTAGCTGTGCAGTGTAACACGGACTCTAGTGGTAGTGTGAGGTAAAAAGTCTAATTCTTTTTTTTTTTTTAAGGAAAAAAGAGAAAGATTTTTTTTTATGAGATGCATGCATGCAATGCAACAGTTAAGAATAGGAGAAAAAGAAAAAGGAAGTAAAATACAACACCATACAAGAAAACGAAAATCTGACCCACTTAGTTTGAAAAAATTTCAAAAGCATTCCCCAGCGGAGTCGCCACTGTGAATACCCCGTCCCGATGCAACGCGCATTCGGAGGTTTGAAATAAATAATAATATAATGTCGGATCGAAATGGGATATTCATTTAGTGACACTCGATTTAAACCATATTAAAATATTAGTTTAATTTTGAGAGTCGCCACGCCACTTTGATATAGCCCAAAGCTTTGAAAAAAGGCTAAACAGTTAATTGGGTTCGGGGGTCAAGTTACAACAGAAGAAGAAACGCTATCACTCCTATTGCCCGACGGATCGGTCTTTGTAGCATGTGGGGTGTTGGTTGTGTGCGGTGTTTACAGGAATAGATAGAAGAAACGGGATCATGCATAAGGAGGAGGGGAGAGAAAGAATTAATTGATGATCACACCCTAGAACCTTTGATTTAGGCCCTCGGAAGGTGCACTAATCAACGTTCATCCTTGGGGAATTGTTGATCATGGGACAATTATAACTAAGGTGGAAAGTAAGAAATAGTTCCTAGATCCATTGGGTTTTCTTGGGCGAAACCTTAGATCATCCTCGGCTATAGCATATTTAAATATATTAAAATAATCCTAAATCTAGCATAAAGGAACAATTAAAATATAATAAGCATGCAAATATAATAAGACAATAATAATAATAGGGAATAAAAATATTAAAAAGAGTCTTACCAATTGTAGCAAGACTTTGGGGTCGAATATAGGGCGATTCGAAGAGAATAGGAAGAACTGTGGGTAAAACAAGAGTAGTCTCGTTTCTCCCGAGTGAATTGTGTGTAGAATGGGTACCGAGGACGCCTATTTATAGTGCTTCGGTATTTGGGCTGGGCCAGTTGAAGGGTCGATCGGCCTTAAAAATAAGGTTCGATCGGCACTTAAAATAAGGTTCGATCGGCCAAATATTGTGAAAGGTTCGATCGGCACAAGTTAAGGAAAATTCTGGCGGCGGTGGACAATTATAAAGTTTATCTTAATAAAAGGCCGATCGGCCAAATATTGGTTCTTGAGCCCTTGGCCCAACCTTGGCCCATTTGCACAAGCCTTGGCCCCAAATTGCCTAGAACTCTCGGCCGGCCAATGCCCTGCTCCAGAAGAGCCGTGGCCTAGCAACAATGCAATGCCTTGATTTGATTTGTATAATTAGTTTTCGTTTCGTCCCGCTATTTTGCAGTTGCACTTTGACCACTTTAATGACTTCTTTTGCAATTCGCTCTTTAGGATTTTATTTTTCATTTAATCCCAGGAATTTTTATATATCAATTTCGTCCCAAATTTCCATATTTTCCAGTTTAGTCCCTGAATTTTCAATAAATTCCAACTTGGTCCAAAAGCTTCCAAATGCCAATTTAGTCTCTGAATTTCCCGAATTGCACTTCAGTCCTTTTTTCGGACCGGGTACTAACACTAACTGATCTTTTGAGGTGACAAATCTGATTTTGAGGAAACCCCGTGTGACCAATTCACGTATAAAGTGATAATCTATCTCAATATGGCGTGTACGAGCATGGAAGACTGGATTGCGGGCCATATGTATGGCTGAGATATTATCACAAAATAGTAAAGGAGGAGGAAGTGGTATGCAAAGTTCCCGAAATAGGAAAGAAAACCACCGAAGTTACTCAGCTTGTAGTGGCAAGAGCACGATACTGCTTCACGCTGAACGAGACACAGAGGATGGGTGTTTCTTTCTTTGTCCAAGATACAAGATTTGGACCAATAAAGATACAAGCACCGGTCGTCGACCGACGATCATCCGGATCGCCGGCCCAATCCGAATCGGAGTAGGCCCGAATGGATAAGTCAGGAGATGCCTGAAAAGATAACCCCAAGTGAATAGTGCCTTTTATGAACCTGAGAATCCGCTTGGCAGCAACAAGGTGGGAAGTTCGCGGCTGGTGCATATACTGGCACACTTGGTTAACAGAAAAAGCAATATCGGGACGAGTTAATGTCAAATATTGAAGCCCGCCAACAAGGCTTCAAAACTCGGTGGCATCTGAAATAGGATCGCCATCATGACTGGACAACCGAGTGTGGGGAATGATGGGAGTAGGCATAGGTTTGCAGTCGGACATCTGAAAGCGATCAAGAAGGTCTAGAGCATACCGAGTTTGGCATAGGGTCAGCGTGTCCTTGGACCGAGTTGCTTCAATACCCAGAAAGAAGCTAAGATCTCCTAATCGACGACTGTCAAAAGTAGTACATATAGCATCAATTACTGAAGAAACAACTGAAGGGGAAGAACCAGTAATGATAATATCGTCTACATAGACAAGGATGAGAACGGTACAACCCCGAGAATGCCGAATGAATAGTGATGAGTCGACCGGGCCGTTGATGAACCCATTCTGAAGGAGAAATGCATGAAGACCCTGAAACCACGCCCTAGGTGATTGTTTAAGGCCATAGAGAGCCTTGTGCAGTTTACAAACATGAGTTGGAACAGTAGAGTCAACAAACCCGGGTGGCTGCTTCATGTAAACTTCCTCGTGAATAATTCCATTAAGGAAGGCATTACGTACATCCAACTGTTTAATATCCCAAGACCGAGAGTGAGCAAGCGCAAGAAGCGTGCGAATGGTGGATGGTTTAACAACCGGCCGAATGTTTCATCATAATCTAGGCCAGCCTGTTGGGTGAACCCTTGAGCCACAAGTCTAGCTTTATGACGCTCAATAGAACCATCAGCCTTTCGTTTGACTTTAAAAATCCAACGACACCCAACAACATTCATGGCCGAGTGAGCGGGGACAAGTGACCATGTGTTATTTTTGTGAAGAGCAGCCATTTCCTCAACCATTGCGGATTGCCAATGAGGATAAGTCGAGGCCTGTTTGAATGTACGGGGTTCGTATGTCTGAGAGTCTTTCTGAACAGCAAGAAGACTCTGTGGTAAAGAGTATGGAGAGGTGGCCTCAAGGAGGTCAGCAATTTTCCGGACCCGAAGAGGGGGAGTAGTGGAAGTATCCGGTGTGGCAGAGGGGCTACCAGTAGAATCCAGAGAGTTCTGGCGACATTGAGCCGGTACCTTGAGTGTCACCGGAATTGCACGAAGTAGGCTGTGGAGACTCGGCAAAACTGCATTGTGCTTCGCCGAGTGGGAGGGACTGCGCCGGTGTTTCTGAAGAGAGAGAGTCGGGTCCAGGAAGCCGCAACCGGTGGTATATGCAAATAAACAGATCGTTTGCAAATCGTGGTCCGGGCCGACTGTGTTGGTCCGCACGTAGGAGGCCTACGAAGAAAGAACAGGTGATTTGGGCCGAGAAGTAGCTCCGCCGGTTGCTTGGAATGCGGTTCAAAGATATTGGGCCTGGGCCAGTGGTCGACACGGACTGAAAAATTTCAACTGTGCCACTATTTTGCCAAGGAAAGTGAGATTCATCAAATACCACGTGGCGAGAAATATAAAGTTTTCCAGAAATTAAATCCATGCATCTGTACCCTTTACGCAGATTATCATAACCAAGAAAAATACAGTGTATTGATTTTGGCATAAGTTTGTGTTTGTTGGTAGGAACAACATGCGGAAAACAAGAACAACCAAATACTTTCAGAGAACGATAATCAGGTTTGCGCAAGAGCAATTTTTCATGTGGGGACACAAACTTATGTTGACGCATGGGCAACCGGTTTATGAGATATACAGCAGTATTAAATGCCTCTAACCAAAATTTGTAAGGAAGTTTGGCGTTAGATAGGAGACATAAACCGGTTTCAACAATATGTCTATGTTTACGTTCGACTACTCCGTTTTGTTGTGGAGTATAAGGACAAGTATGTTGATGTTTAATCCCAGATTTTTGAAGAAAAGAAGTAAACAAGCGACTAGTAAACTCACCTCCCCCATCAGTTTGGACCGTTTTAACAGTATGAATGGCAGAAATTCGTCGAGAAAGTTGATGTTCAATATGTGTTTTAAATGTAGCAAAGACTTGTGTTACATCGGATTTATGAAATAATGGAAATAGCCACACATAACGAGAATAATCATCAACGACCGATAAATAAAAACGATGTCCATTCAATGAATTTACCGGAGCAGGGCCCCAAACATCCAAATGTAACATATCTAGGGGTTGTAAAGCATTAAAAGTCCTAGGTAAAAAAGGAAGATTACTAGATTTGCCTAAAGGGCAAATATGACAAAAATGTTGTTTAACTATCTTACTAGTTAACGGCAAACTAGACTCTTGACACAAAACTTCAAGAATATGAGATGAGGGATGACCCAAACGAGCATGCCAAATTTCCTGACTCGATCTTTCTCCAAGTAGAGCAAAGGGGCTATTAGAAGGCTTCGAATTAAAAGAAAGCTCGTACGCACCACTGCAAGCACGCAGAGATAAGAGTCTCCCGGCTCTGATTATCCTTAACACGAAAACCACACGAATCAAGTTCAAAGAGACAGTTATTATCTTTAGAGAATTGGCGAATAGATAATAAAGGTTTATGGAGTTTTGGAACATAAAGAACAATGCGCAAACGGAAAGAGTGATTGTTAAGATGCAATGAAGTATTACCAACATGTGAGATGTGTAACTTAGATCCATTACAAAAAACAACTGTATTTTTACCCGAGTATGGTTGATAATCTGAGAAGGAAGAGGGGTCGTCCGTCATGTGATTGGTGGCTCCAGAGTCAAGTACGTCTCGATTTTGATTAGCAAAATAGGCGGCATTAGAAGAATCTTGACACCGACGAGCACTATGACCGAAAGCACAACTGGCACACCACATCACTATAAGAGGGTGTAGGAAGTAACCCACGGCCCCGACCCGGTTGACCCGAAGCACCACCTTGCTGAGAGCCATTACCACGATTCTTGTTACCATTCGACCACGACTATTTGATTGTTGTCCACCGAATTGCGCCGCCCATTCCGATGATTGCCGCTACAGTTCTTGTTGCCATTTCCACCACGGTGGCCACCACCACCGCTACCCACATTATGAGAAGAACTAGCATGCCGCTTCACCCCCAATAAAGCCGCGAGATTGCTGAACCGGAACCGAGTATTTCGCTGCAACATCTCTTCCTTAAGGAGGAGTTCCGACATGTCATCAAAGGTGAGAGGCCGCCGAGTGTGCATTACGGCCAGCAGAGGTAAGAAATTCTTTAAATTCAGGACCAAGACCGCCTAGAACTCACTCGAATAATTTCGCTATCATCCACTTGTGCACCAGCGGCCGTGAGGGCATCGAAAGGGTAGTAGCACTCGGTAGATAATCAGCAACAGAGGTTTGAAGCCTTCTTCGGGCCATGAAGCTTCTCCTTGAGGTTTTCAATGCTGTAACGCCGAGTTTGATCCAAAACGCTTAGCGAGAACGGCCCAAGCTTTGGGAGCGGTGTCACATGAGTTGAGGTAGGGTTGCACACCGGAGTAACGGTGCCTTTGATCCAACCACACACTAGATCAGTGCCGGTTTCCCATAACTCATGTTGGGGATTGGTAGAACCATCAGCAAGCTTGGCTGGGGGCTGATTTTGGTCAATGATAAAGAGAATTTTGTGCGTACGGAGCAAGGTTTTGAACAAGGTACTCCAACTCACGTAATTGTCTTTGGTGAGATAAGACTGTCCCATAATTGCACTCGGATTGTAGAAGACAGGAAGAGAGGAACCCGAAGAATTTTGGGCAGTGAGAGAAGAAGAGATTGATCCTGGTGTTCCGTCCATGGGCTGGCCGGACATAATCACGGCAAAAGGGAGAGAGAGAGAGAGATGCGGAAGTGAGTGATATGGATCGATTTATAGCTCTGATACCATGATAGAACTGGTACAGAATGAGAGGAAGACAATTGAGAATTATTCCTTGTTATTGTATTAAATATTATGATACATAATATATACATGGCTGAGAGGTACAAGGTTGGAAGGTTTAGGACTCTTCCTTTACAAAAGATATACTCTCCCTATATACAATATTATCCCTAATATAACTCCTAATTATCCTTAGACAAAAACTCATGTGAGAACAATAATACCCGTCTCATCCATGAGACGGGTCGGATCTATGACCATGACCCGCGAATACCCGTCTCTCTCTCTATACGTAAACAGAGCAGCGGAGCGAGGGAATAGTTTTCTTCAACCCAAGCTTCCCCTTCTCCGGCCAAACCTTCGCCTGATTCCTCCCTTTAATCAACCGGCGACCTCCTCACCCAAACCAGCCGGCGACCTAAGCTCCTCAATTGCACCGATCCAATCTCTTGCACTTGCACACAACTGTAAATTGAAACCCATACAAGAATCAGGACAAAATTGATAATAATGAAAATTAATTGAGGATGGGTAAAAAGTAACCTGGGTTGTTGAAATGAAGATTAAGGAGGGTTTTTGGGATTCTGGACAGAGGAATTGTTGAGAAAGAAGAAGACGAAAGAGGGGCATAAGTTAGCCCTAACATTTTCCCTCTAAAAATGGCTTATTGGAACCTCATCTAAAAACGCTAACAAGGTTAATTTTAAAAGGGAAACAGTAGAGGAAGAGAGAGAGAGAGAGAGAGAGAGAGAGTTTTTTTTTTGTGTGTGTGTTTTTAAATTTTTAAATTTTGTTTTTTTTAAAGTTTTAAATTTTGTTTTTTGTTTTTTTTTTGTTTTGTGAAAAGTAATAGTTACTATAACATAATGTAATGATTGTATGTATATAAAGTAATAGTTTGTACTCCCCTATGTTTTCTTCGTTTGGTAAAAGTAATACTTATTTTAACTAAAATGTAACAAACTTGTTATTTATATGTAATAATATTTGTTTTCAAACAATAAGTTACAATTAGTTCAAATTTATCATGATACATGTAAAAGTATTACATTATCTATAGAAATATGTCAAAGTGTTACATTTACTTGTATAAACTATTACATTCATATACATAAGTTATTACATTTCAAATGTAATACATATAGTTTGTATTACATTTGAAAAAATGAGTAAAAACGAGCTTTTATTTTTTTAAAACAGGTATTACGTTTACTTATGAACAATGTTACTTTATATGTATACAGTCATTACATTAAGAGATGATAACTATTACTTTTTCTAAACGTAATACCTGTTTTAAAAGGCATGAGCTGCCACCCATGGGTCGACCCGTCTCATGCATGAGACGGATCCCCTTGTTCTCACAGGAGAAAGACAAAAACTTAGGTGAGAACACTATGACCCGTCTCATGGATGAGACGGGTCATTTTTGACCCATGATCCAGCCCATTGAACCAGCTCCACAAAGCCCGCCCCTACCCATCCCCTTCTCAACCACTTGGCCTCTTCTTCATCCATCTCTCCCAATCCGAACCTCTCTCTCTCTCTTTAAACCCTCCACTCCCGGCACAACTTCTCCCGGCGGCAATTCAGGCGACGCCGGTGCATCCTTTCAACCCAATGTCTCTTCCGGTCGAAACCACCACCAGATCCCCCTTCCTCTTCGCCGACTTCGTTCCTCCCATATCTGGCCGGAACCGTGAATCTCTTGCGCTCGAAAATAGTGGAAGTGGTTGAAATAATGGAAACAGTTGGGTTTTGATTTGGAGAATAGTAAAATGTGTTTAATTTGAAATTTTGTAGAATGTGTTCTGATTTGAAGAATTATTAAATGGGTTTTGATTTCTGGCAGCATCTGCTGCGGCTGAGTAAAGAGTGAAGAGTAATACTAGATAAAGACCAAGTTTTTCCATGTATGGGAATTGAAAAGATGAAGGATCTGGACAAAAAGTTGGGGCTTTGAAGTATTGTAAATGGGTTTTTGTTTAGAGAAGGTTGAAGACGAGGGTAAATTGGCCATCTTACATTCCAAAGAACCTTGTTAGATATGGGTCCGACCCTGACACGTGGCAGCCTCTCATAGGCCCAAAAAAAAAATTTTAAATTTTTAAATTTGTTTTTTTTTTCGGTTTGTGAAAAGTAATAGTTACTATAACATAATGTAATAATTGTATGCATATAAAGTAATAGTTTGTATACATTAAAGTAATACATATATACAGAAAAGTAATAGTGTTTTTCCCTATGTTTTCTTCGTTTGGCAAAAGTAATAATTTTAGGAACTGTTTTCATTTTGAGTAATACTTCTCATTTGTTTAAGTAATAGTTGGTATTGCTATAAGTAATAGTAATACACTTGTGAAGTAATAGTGTTATTTTTTTTTTTTTTTAACTAATAATAGTTTTAGAAACTGTTTTCATTTTGAGTAATACTTCTCATTTGTTTAAGTAATAGTTGGTATTGCTATAAGTAATAGTACTACACTTGTGAAGTAATAGTGTTATTTTTTTTAACTAATAATAGTTTTAGGAACTGTTTTCATTTTGAGTAATACTTCTCATTTGTTTAAGTAATAGTTGGTATTGCTATAAGTAATAGTACTACACTTGTGAAGTAATAGTGTTTTTTTAACTAATAATAGTGTTAGGAACTATTTTAATTTTGAGTAATACTTCTCATTTGTTTAAGTAATAGTTGGTATTGCTATAAGTAATAGTAATACACTTGTGAAGTAATAGTGTTATTTTTTTTTAACTAATAATAGTTTTAGGAACTGTTTTCATTTTGAGTAATACTTCTCATTTGTTTAAATAATAGTTGGTATTGCTTATAACTAAAAATGTAACAAACGTGTTATTTATATGTAATAGTATTTGTACATAATTGTAACACATATGTATAGATATCTATATGTTTTCAAACAATAAGTTACAATGAGTTCAAATTTATCATGATACATATAAAAGTATTACATTATCTATAGAAATATGTTTCAATTTCATCTATCAAAGTGTTACATTTACTTGTATAAACTATTATATTCATATACATAAGTTATTACATTTCAAATGTAATGCATATAGTTTGTATTACATTTGAAAAAATGGGTGAAAACGAGCTTTTGTCTTTTTTAAAACAGGTATTACGTTTACTTATGAACAATGTTACTTTATATGTATACAGTCATTACATTAAGAGATGGTAACTATTACTTTTTCTAAACCACTGAAAAGTCGAAAAAATAAAATAAAAATTAAAAAAAAAAAAGCAAAAAGTAAAAAAAAATAAAAATAAAAAAATTGATACCCAACCTTGACCACAGGGACGCATAAACAAATGTAGAGAATTAGAATGAAACGTGCGGCGGCGGTGGCATGTGATATGCACCAGCAATTGTAGCTTACTGTTTGTGTTTGATAACAAATCCTAATTGGCAGCCAACGTGTCATGTGACGCAGCACGGAAGCAATAGGTTTCGTGATTAGCGCACTAATCACAAGAATTCTTCAAGTGAAGAATTCTCAATCACAAAGAACTGGAATCCACCAGCAGTAATCTGGAATCCACCAGAAAATAAAGAGAAAACTCTTTGAAATTTAATTAATCAAAAGCTAATTTTCGGATTACACCACTAGGCCTATTTTATAGTGCCCATAAAACTTGAAAAACAATTCTAAACCTTCTAGAATTACTCCTAACCTATATGGTAACTAAATAGGACTCAAAAACTAGTAAATCTTCTCAAAATCTACTCTAAAATCATCCCTAATCATCCTATTAAAATTAATGACGAAAATAAGCAATAAAATATAAACTAAAACAAATTAAGTCCTCAGATAGTAATTAAAATACAAAATTAATTGATATATTTGACTTCGTCAAATATCCTTTCTTAGTGCAGATTCCTTCCTCGGTTCCTCCTACATCAGTCACCCATTCTTCAAAAGAACTCGACCCCGAGTTCACATCCGATGTTTGAAAGGAGCCATTCCATCGAAATAAATACTTGGAATAAATTCGCCCCTTTTGCAAGATTTGATGTAAATCAATTTTGTCCGGATAAAAATTAAAACTATCAATCCCATCCATCCGTTGATCGTTCGTCCCATCTTCCTCAGAGTCAACAATGAATGAAAAATTAGCGTCCTCCATGAACTCTCCCACAATCTCCCCATGATCAATAATAAAATTATCATCGTATTTAAATTCTTCTGTCCAATCAATAACACCCACAACAATATCAAAAGTTGATGGTGCAGACCAAGAAATACCACCCGCATCGTCATTCATGGGCTCAACTAGGGCATGATCATGGACCATAATACTTGAAGGAATAATTTCACTACATACCTGAATAATTTCGTATTTTGCACTTAAATCTTCCCTTTCCTCAACCTTCTCTTGATTCGTACAAGGGAACTGCTGGAAGGATGGATTTGTCAACTTCTGAATTTAATTCTCCTCCGTTTGAATTTGATCCTTTCTTTTCAATCGTCTCGACGCGGTGGAGGCTTTCTTCGCAACTTTCTTCTTGAGCACAATTTTTGTTATTCTGCAACAAGACCTCGAACTGGCTCCGACGTTCTTCTTCAGCACGTTCATAGATTGCAGATCTACGCGCTTTCGGTTTACGAATCTTGGCGGTGTAGTGATCGACTTTGTCGGCATAAAAATTGGCTTCCATCCTATGTTGCTGCCTAAGCACTCGCTCCCTTGATGCTCGATTCAGATCTCTGATTGATTTATATTTCTGCACAAGTCGATCATGCTTGTCCGCTTCGTCGAGTTCTTCTTCCTCTAACTCTAGAAAATATTGTTCCTGTTGTCGAGCACGATCCAATCGACGATCGATTTCTTGAATAACATTGTCATCAGATCTTGTTACTTGAACCCCCATAACAAATCAGCGATGAAAAGACAGGATATGGCCTGCTCTGATACCAACTGACGCAGCACGGAAGCAATAGGTTTCGTGATTAGCGCACTAATCACAAGAATTCTTCAAGTGAAGAATTCTCAATCACAAAGAACTGGAATCCACCAGCAGTAATCTGGAATCCACCAGAAAATAAAGAGAAAACTCTTTGAAATTTAATTAATCAAAAGCTAATTTTCGGATTACACCACTAGGCCTATTTTATAGTGCCCATAAAACTTGAAAAACAATTCTAAACCTTCTAGAATTACTCCTAACCTATATGGTAACTAAATAGGACTCAAAAACTAGTAAATCTTCTCAAAATCTACTCTAAAATCATCCCTAATCATCCTATTAAAATTAATGACGAAAATAAGCAATAAAATATAAACTAAAACAAATTAAGTCCTCAGATAGTAATTAAAATACAAAATTAATTGATATATTTGACTTCGTCAAATATCCTTTCTTAGTGCAGATTCCTTCCTCGGTTCCTCCTACATCATCATGCCTCATGGGTCATGGGTCGACCCGTCTCATGCATGAGACGGATCCTCTTGTTCTCATGGGAGACCACCTCTTATCCTTATATACAAGATAACACCCAAGCTAATATGAATAAAATATCTCGGCTAATAATTTTTACACCTTACTGTACCCACTTTAACTAGTATAAATATAAATTCTTCTAACAATATTTATAAAAATATAAGCACGTTTGCTAATTTTTGTTGGTGATGTATTGGTACTTTTGTTATGTTTTTAATTAGTCTAATTGTTCTTATTATAAACTACATATTTTTTAAATCGTAACTTAGGAATATTGCTAATTGGATGGGAATAGCATATGTTTGGCATGACAATTCTTCAACATGGTATTTTTTTTTTTAAAGCATATCTATCCGCCAGTATATTTTAGTGCTCATTTTGGTTTTCAAAGTGGTACTAAAAATCTTGGGTTATAACAGTTCTTATAACGTTCTTAAAAATTTTGCATGCATAAGTTAACGAGAGAGAACAACAAAGAATGAAAAATATTGTGCAATTTCAAGTAAAACCCCAACCTCAAAACCTCAACTTCTTTTGTAAAAAATGGCAGAAATCATGGCATGACATATTATGTATTTCACTAGACTAACACCTGATGGAAACATATCTAAAAATCTCATGTGTTATATCTGCAAGTTGCGTCTGCACTATTTGTTAGGAGTATTGGAAAGGAAAGATGAACTTCTCCCTCTGACCTGAGAAATCCCAAATTGGGATGATACTAGTCTTAGAGCTAAACCACTCAAGAGGCAGTGTCTTTGCCCTCCTTTTTTCTTAGATATCTCCTCATGCCAAAATGTTTTAATAACAATTGTATTTATTTTTGTTAGATTAGTTATACATACTATTTATTTTTTATCTTTTCGATCTAGTCTGACATTTTGGTGCAGAATGATTACATTGCTAAAGTTCGGATTTAACGCACATCAGAAGATGAAGGAGAAGTAGTAGGGGATAACAGAGTTGACATTATTGACATCCCTTTTGATCCCGATAAGTGGGTTGAATCAACTGATGGAAATCGTAAAGGCCGCATTTTAGGCTTCGGGTCAGAAATTGCTCTTTTTGGTCAAGGAAACAATAGACAAGCTTCTTAATATACTAGGATAAGACCCTCTCATGACTCAACATCGCATCAAGAGTTACAACAACTTGTGGATAAGGCTCGCCGTAGAGAAGATGAGGCTCGCCGTAAAGAAGATGAGGCAGTGCATCGCGAGCAAGAGATGCACACTAGGATGGAGGAAATGATGGAAACACAGAAAATAATGCATCAAACTCAAATTGACTTGCAAGCCCAACTAGCGTGAGTATTATCTTACTCCAAAACGAATCATTCTCGCTCTCGTTGGTCTTAGTACTTTAACTTTCAGGCCACTTTATGGATGATCCCATCTTATAATGTTTAGTTCTTGTGTTATGTTTTATGTGAATTAAGAGGAGTTGAGAAATCATCTTTAAACTATTTATTTAGTATTTTATAATGTTTTATTTGAATCATGAATTGCTACTTTCTTTCTCTCTCTCTCTCTCTCTCTCTCTCTCTCTCTCTCTCTCTCTCTCTCTCTCTCTCTCTCTCTCTCTCTCTCTCTCTCTCTCTCTCTCTCTCTCTCTCTCTCTCTCTATATATATATATATATATATATATATATATATATATATATATATATATATATATATATATATATATATATATATATATATATATATATATATATATATATATATCCATTACATTCATTCACTAATTTAGCTACATATTATCAACTAAAATTTTGTGTCTAATACAATCTTGTAGTCACTTTTTAGCCACCAAATTTAGCAACTAATATGAAATATAAAGTAATAATTATATTATTTAGTAAAAAAATATAATAATTTGAGAAAATCCATATTATTATTTAGCCACAAAATATTGGTTGATGAAAGGTTGCAAAACTTTAGCAACTGATTGTTGTTGAATTTCATGTATTAAAATTGGCAACTGTCTGATGATAAAAATTGCTACTGGTTTTCAGTTGCACTTTTTACAACTAAATACTCTGTTACTAAATTTGCTATATGCATTTAGCCACTTATGTGAAACTGAATATTTTAGTGGCTTATAAAGTCAACTCTTTTTAATATTAGAAAATAAATATCAGTAGTACGAATTGTGAATTAATCACAACTATTAGAATATCATTAGTATATAATGATAATAGTAACTGTTGTGTATATGTTTAGATAAATCTTCAATACGTAAATCAAACGACGGAGATTGAAGTGAGGTATGCCGAAGCAAATCTCCTTAAGACAATATTTCGCCTCCGTAATTGTGCAAACGGACTGATGGCGAATGTCTCCCAAGATACAACGGTTTTTATCAAGAGTTAATGTGCACTTTAACTAACCTTGATGGGCGAACCAAATATCAGACTTGCTCTTAGTCTTCGAACTTTGAAGAAGGAATGATGAACGAACTTTTAAACAAATCAGGAACACTTTGAATGAGGGAGAGAGAGAATTGGATTTTTTGTGTTTGATTTGATAACAACTTGGTTGGATTACTTGATGACTGAATGAAGGAATAAGGGTCTATATATATAGGGTAGATTAAGCCAGATCAGTCGTGACTATTTCACAAAAGTCACAACCCTTCAAGCTAGCACCTGTTCGGACATCAATCTGAACGGACAGCAACTGCTCGGCCGAGCACCATTGGTGCCTCACCCGAGCATAGGCTAGTTGCTCGGCCGAGCACTTTGGTGCCTCGCCCGAGCAAAGTCTAACAGAGGAGTCATGTCTCTGGACAGTCATGCTCGGCCGAGCAGTTCACAAAATTTGAACTGTCGTGTCTTTTGATTTTAGACTCCTTGTTGACTTTTCAATTCACCCTAATATTCACCCAATATTCCAACAATCCCCCTCATGAATGGAAGAAGTCTACACGAAAAAGAAAGAAGAAGAAAAGCATAGCTGAGAAGTAAATGCAACAAGATAGGTGGCTTTCACTTTGAACCTTCTTTAGTAAGAATCTATCGAGCTTACTTGGCTGATCAGTGTACGTAACGTGTAAGAACCCAAAAATTTTAGACTTTTAATTAATTATTTTATTAGAGGAAAAAAAATAAAATAAATTAATTAATGAAATTATAATTATTAATTAACTCTTAAGTAAATGGGCTATTTAAATTGAATGGGTTAAATTAAGTGGGCTAGGTTTTAGGCTTGTGCAAGAGAAAGACCAAGGAGGTTAATCCCTACATTTAAATACCAAACCTTCCTAAAAATGCTTCATAACTCTCAGCAATTACCAAAGAAAAAAAAAAAAAGATTTTTTTTAAACCCTAAACAACCTAGGCGGCGGCTGAAGCTTTTGGGGAGGGGAAACAGCCGAATTTCTACATCTTTTGGGCAATCTTTCTTCACCAAAATTAAGGTAATGTCAAACCCTAACTTCCCTCTTTCGTTTCAATCAATTCGGAGCATTAGGGAATTAGTTATGATTTTTAGAAGAATTATAAGTTTTTAAACTTTTATTGTTCTTGGATGATTTTTGCAAGCTTTTAAATGTTAAATCTTGAGGTTAAATGAATTGTTTGAGGATTAAAATGATGGGGATTGAATGTGATAATAATATGACCATAACCCAAATTTATTCTTGAATTTAGAATAGAGAAAAATATAGATTTAATCAATTAAGGTGTTAAGGATTAATTGATTAAGAGTAAATAAATTAAAGTGTTTGGGTTTATGAACAAAAGAAGAGAAGAAAAGAAAAATCAAGCCATGGATTGGAATATGTAAGGCTCGGCTGGAACCCTAGGCCAAGTTAGGAGTGTTTTGGTTTAATTAATTAAGCTTTTGGTTAAGTATTAAAAGACTACAGTTAAGTTTTTAAGCGAAAAAGGACTAGGTTGAATAGTTTGAAGCTGAAACCGTCAAAATTCTAACTATTGATCAGGAATATGATAGAAAATTAACTGGAGGACTAAACTGAAAAGTTCCAAACTGCAGAAGGACTAAACTGCAAATATTTAAAAGTTGAGGGACTAGTTTGCAATTATTTAAAAGTTGAGGGACTAGTTTGTAAATATTTAAAAGTTGAGGGACTAAATTGCAAATATCCAAAAGTTGGAGGACTATTTTGCAAATACCTAAAAGATGGGGGACCTTTAAGTAATTAATCAAAAGTAGAAGGACTTAAGTGAAAATCCTAAAAGAGGAAAGTTACCTTAAAGTCAAGAATTATGAAAAAAATGGAAAAGAGAACAATCCTAAATAAAAATCAAACCATAACTAGGGAATTACAAAGCCAAGAATAAGAAAATTCCCAAATAAGGAAAGTTTTCAAAAATAGAAACTTTCCAAACATAGAAAGTTACTAAATAAAGTAAAGAAAGAAGTTAACGCATAAGGCTTAACTAAGTAGAGATAGTTAACGACAATGCGAGATACTAAGTTACTCTTACGTGGTTGTAGATACGCACGGGAAGAGCGGTTCAAGAAGCTAGCTAGACCAAGGTAAGGGATTACGTTCATTAAGTATTTGAATGTATCTTCCTTTGTTATAGAATTTCCTATTGATGATTTGTATACTACCAAGTGGCCGGTAGTTATTCATTTGTATTCCCTCGTTATGAACGTTTTGGAATATCTTACCATTGATGCGTTTTGTTCAATGTGTATCTATGTGAATTGAAATTGACTTATGTGTTCTCGTACCATGAACACTATGAATATATGATGTTAAATTGTCCAATTGATGAGGACTCTATATGTATTTGGTCTAGACAGATTGAAATGACCTAAGGCCTGCAGGCATTGAAATGGTCTCAAAGTTAAATAAATTGTTCTAGACAGATTGAAATGACCTAAGGTCTAGTCGATTGAAATGACCTCACTATAGAATGAAATGGTCTAGTCGAATGAAATGACCTAAATTCTATAGATGTGATTATCATGATATATCGAGAATAAGGGAGCGCCCCGAGATAAAAGACGTAGATTCTCTTATTCAGACAAGGGGGCGCCTTAAATTAAAGGCGTAGATCTTCTTATTTAACGATCACCGAATAGGTGTATCGGAGTCACCCTAGATTAAAGGTGCACAATTACTTGGAATTGACGGACAAGTGTGTGTAAAGTTCTATCGGTTATTGTAAATGTGCCACTACTTGTTATTTGAAAAAGTAACCTCCTTTGACATTCTCAGTACCAAACCTAATTATTGTACATGTTATCCTTTCATTGATATATTATTAAACTCCGTTCGTTCCGGTCGTCTCTTCTTAGAAACCGAAGAGACCCCGTATGAACTTACTGAGCTTTGTTCGCTCACCCTTTCATATTCTTTCCCCTCCCAGGTAATAAATGATTGGAGAGGATTGGCTGCGTGTTTGATGGATTAGCGGATTTTGGAGTTCAAATAATTATTTTAGAATATTAAGTATTTCGAGCTAGTGGTTTGTACTAGCCGTAGAGATTATTACCGTTTTCAGCATTTAAGTTTATTTCAAATAGTGGTTAGTACTTTTGAATTATGGTTTTAGTAGCCGTTGGAGGCTATTCTATTATTAAATTAAGTATTATTATTATGTATGAATTTTGGGGTCGTTACAGTTGGTATCAGAGCCTGGTTTTAGGTCACATGGGAGACTTTAGAGCATTAAGCATATTAGAAGAAGTAGTACTTGAGTATAATTGGGCCTACCTAGAAAGTAATTGTGACGGAGGATTTAAGGTAAAATTTCTTAAGAGTCTAACTATGAACTGGTAGAAATTAAGAGATTGTAATTGGGAAGTTAGCAATTTTGAGAAGTTGTTGTTATGGAAACCTTCTGTGCAGGAAACTTTCTAAGTTTGGAAACTTTCTTTATTAAGAAACTTGCTATTTTAGAAACTTTCTATTTGGAGAACTTGCTATTTTAGATTTCTATTTGGAGAACTTGCTATTTTGGGAGAGAACCTAGAATAAAATTCCCTTGGAATTATAACAAGATCCTCCGAGTGATCTAGAGGACAACTATTAAGTTTAAATGTGAATTGTTATTGAGGAAAAGACTTATAATAATTAAGTGAGAGAGCAAGCTTACCAATGGTATTATGAGCTTAAAGATTTGAAGGCTAATGTGCCAGTAGCTGAAGTTTCAAACGAATGTAACTTAGTGAATGAGAATGTTATGGAAGAAGTAGCTGAGGAAATGATAGGGAGTGAAGCCGCCCCAATTTTGAATTGATGATGAGAAGTGGAGTATTATACTATTTTACTGTTATTTCTAGAAGTGATATAGATTTAGCAAGTTTTTAGTTATGATAGAAAGAACTTGAGATATTTATGATTTACGTTTTGAAATTATGAAGTGAAAACTTTATTTTAGTCAAGTAAGTGATTTTCTTTGACTTATGTGTTTAATTATGTGAATTTTATTGTTCCTTAAGTGTTAAATATGTGTATTGACCTGGAACAATAGCCTAGTAACATGGCCCATGGATGAAAAGTAAAGTCTATTGAAACGACTTGTAGATATAATATGGCTTATTGAAATGGCCAAGTGTTGATTAATTGGCTTATTGAAACGGCCAATGAAGATGAAAATCGGCCTATTGAAACGGCCAAAAGTATGAAATTGTGAACATTGGTCTATTGAAACTTGACACGGGAAATGTACTGGTCTAATGAAGCGACCCACGAGTCTAGTTGAAATGACTTATGTAGAGTAAATGTGGTCTATTGCAGTGACCAGTAGGTCTAGTGAATTGACCTATAATGTACATGTTTAGTCTAATGAAACGACATATGAGGATGAATTAAGGGACCGTTGAAATTACCTATGAAATTGTGCGGTCTAATGAAAGGACCAATAATCTAATGAAATGAATTGTGAATGTGTATTCGGTCTAGTGAAGCGATCGATGGTCTAGTAAATGGGCCGATGATGTAATTGAAGTCTGTTGAGACGCCCTAATTTAAGTGAATTTTGTAAGGTAGCAAGTATGAGTATTAGTAGTGTTGGTCTGTTGAAAAGACCAATAAGTCTGTTGAAAAGACTTATGAGAGTAATGCCTATCTATTGAAAAGACCAAGGGTTTAGTGAATTGACCTATGACTAGATTTAAATGTATTAGTCTATTGAGACAAATTCTGGTTATAGTATAAAAGTATTAAGCATTTAAGTATTGCTAGTATAGGCGTGATTAATAGTGCCTTGTATTCATAGTACTGATAAGTATCGTAAAGAAGATGGTGTCGTAAGTAAGTACCCAAGTAAGAACTTTAACAATCGAAGAGTTGGGATTAAAATCAAGGTCCGTGGTCAAGGATCTGATGAAAAATGTGAAGTGTGCAAAAAGGGAAGCACCAGACTAATGAGTATCGGTACAGAGAGAAGAAATTGAATTTGAAACCTGAAGCGTTAGAAGTACCTTTGGTGATAAATACTCCGACTAATGAGTCGATTCCTATCTTGTCTATGTATAAGGAGTGGCCTTTGACAATAGGTGATAGAGAACTCGAGATTGACCTAATAGAGTGGAAAATGAATGAAATTGACAATTATTCGGGAATGGATTGGTTAGCTGTCCATCATGCCAAGGAAGACTGTTTTAAGAAAGAAGTACATTTCAGATTGCTATCTGGAGAAGAGTTTTATTTTCAAGGATCGGAATCGAGAATCCGATCTGGTCTTATTTCGGGAATGAGAACTCGGAAGACGTTGAGGAAAAGGATGTGAAGGATTCTTAGCCTATATGGGAGAGACGGATAAGAAAGGAGTAAGTATAGAGTCTCTTTCAGTGATCGGAGGTTTAAGGATGTGTTTCCAGAAGACTTGTTGGGAATACCACCGTAAAGGGAGGTGAAATTTTCCATAGACCTAGTATCGAAAAGCATCGATATCGAAGGCATCGTACAGAATGGCCCGAATGAACTTAAGGAATTGAAGGAACAACTATAAGAGTTATTGAATAAGGGTTTGATAAGATCGAGTGTTTCACCGTGGGGTGCACCGGTATTGTTGTAAAGAAGAAAGACGTATCGATGAGAATGTGTATCGACTATCGGGAGTTAAATTGAGTGACGGTTAGGAATCAATACCCGTTGCTGAGGATTGATGACTTGTTTGAACAACTTTGGGGAGCGTGTTAGCTCAAAGATAGATTTGAGATCTGAATATCATCAGTTGAGGGTAAAGAACGAGGATGTTGCGGAGACGACCTTTATGGCAAGGTACGGTCATTATGAGTTGTTGGTTATGCCGTTTGGGTTGACAAACGCGCCAGCTGCATTTATGGAATTGAGGAAATAATGTTTCAGGAATTCTGGGATAAGTGAATAGTTGTGTTTATGAATGATATCTTGGTTTATTCTAAGTCTAAGGAGGAACATGAAGGACATTTGAGGTTAGTTCTACATATTTTGTGGGGACAAAAGTTGTACGCTAAATTCAAGAAGTATGAATTTTGGCGGGAGAGAGAGTGTATTCTTAGGACTTGTGGTATCTAAGGATGGGATTGAAGTGGATCCAACAGAAATAGAGGCTATAGTATATTGGGAGAGATAAATCGCAGTTAGTGAAGAAGTTTCTTGGGGTTAACAAGATACTATAGGAGATTCATTGAATGACTTTCGAAGTTGTCAGTACAGTTAACAAGGTTAACGCAGAAGGGAGCAAGGTTTGTTTAGTTAGAAGAGTGTGAAAAGAAATTTCAAGGGCTGAAGAGTCGAATTGTGTCCGCACCGGTTCTTACTATACCAAAGATCGGACGGATTTGTGATATATAGTGATACTCCATTGAAGGTATTAGGTTGCCTGTTGATACAGAATGATAAGGTTATAGCTTATGCGCCAATATAATTGAAGAACCATGAGAGGAATTATCCGACCCACGATTTGGAATTAGCAGCGATGGTATCTGCATTGAAAATTTGGAGATATTACTTGTATGGAACAACTTGTCAAATATATTTACGGATCATAAGAATCTTAAATACATTTTCACTCAGAAGGAGCTTAATATGAGACAAAGGAGATGGCTTGAATTATTGCAGGATTATGATTGTACGATATCAAACCATCCAGGGAAGGCCAATAAGGTGGCCGATGCATTGAGAAGGAAGAGTTGCGGAACCTTAGCGGCATTGATTTCTAAGGGGGTAAGTGCGTGGAATAACATTGAGGTTTCAAACTTAGAAGTGCGAATTAAAGGGTATTTGACTCTGCTGATGGTTCAGCCGACACTTTTGAACAGAATTAAGGAAGCCCAAGAAATTGACGAAGAGGCAGTAAAGATGCAGGAGAGTATAGCCAAGGGAAAGTTAAGTCCACGATATGTGGGACCATTCGAGATTCTTGACAAGATTGGGGAAGTGGCCTATAGATTAGCTTTACCACCGGTTTTAGCTGGAGTGCATGACGTGTTCCATGTCTCTATGCTAAGGAAGTATATTCATGATCCAAGTCACGTGATCGAATACAAACAGCTAAGAGTCCGTGCTGATCTGCTTTATGATGAAAGGCCGATCAGGATCGTCGACAGAAAAGACGAGAATGTGAGGAAACGGTTGGTTCCTTATGTAAAAGTACAGTGGAGCAACCATACCGAAAGAGAAGCAACATGGGAGCTCGAAAGCGAAATGCGGAAAATGTATCCCGATCTCTTCGAAAATTAAGGTACGTGAAGTTTGGGGACAAACTTCTTTTAAGGGGGTAAGAATGTAAGAACCCAAAAATTTTAGACTTTTAATTAATTATTTTATAAGAGGAAAAAAATAAAATAAATTAATTAATGAAATTATAATTATTAATTAACTCTTAAGTAAATGGGCTATTTAAATTGAATGGGTTAAATTAAGTGGGCTAGGTTTTAGGCTTGTGCAAGAGAAAGACCAAGGAGGTTAATCCCTACATTTAAATACCAAACCTTCCTAAAAATGCTTCATAACTCTCAGCAATTACCAAAGAAAAAAAAAAGATTTTTTTTAAACCCTAAACAACCTAGGCGGCGGCTGAAGCTTTTGGGGAGGGGAAACAGCCGAATTTCTACATCTTTTGGGCAATCTTTCTTCACCAAAATTAAGGTAATGTCAAACCCTAACTTCCCTCTTTCGTTTCAATCAATTCGGAGCATTAGGGAATTAGTTATGATTTTTAGAAGAATTATAAGTTTTTAAACTTTTATTGTTCTTGGATGATTTTTGCAAGCTTTTAAATGTTAAATCTTGAGGTTAAATGAATTGTTTGAGGATTAAAATGATGGGGATTGAATGTGATAATAATATGGCCATAACCCAAATTTATTCTTGAATTTAGAATAGAGAAAAATATAGATTTAATCAATTAAGGTGTTAAGGATTAATTGATTAAGAGTAAATAAATTAAAGTGTTTGGGTTTATGAACAAAAGAAGAGAAGAAAAGAAAAATCAAGCCATGGATTGGAATATGTAAGGCTCGGCTGGAACCCTAGGCCAAGTTAGGAGTGTTTTGGTTTAATTAATTAAGCTTTTGGTTAAGTATTAAAAGACTACAGTTAAGTTTTTAACTGAAAAAGGACTAGGTTGAATAGTTTGAAGCTGAAACCGTCAAAATTCTAACTATTCAGTCAGGAATATGATAGAGAATTAACTGGAGGACTAAACTGAAAAGTTCCAAACTGCAGAAGGACTAAACTGCAAATATTTAAAAGTTGAGGGACTAGTTTGCAATTATTTAAAAGTTGAGGGACTAGTTTGTAAATATTTAAAAGTTGAGGGACTAAATTGCAAATATCCAAAAGTTGGAGGACTATTTTGCAAATACCTAAAAGATGGGGGACCTTTAAGTAATTAATCAAAAGTAGAAGGACTTAAGTGAAAATCCTAAAAGAGGAAAGTTACCTTAAAGTCAAGAATTATGAAAAAAATGGAAAAGAGAACAATCCTAAATAAAAATCAAACCATAACTAGGGAATTACAAAGCCAAGAATAAGAAAATTCCCAAATAAGGAAAGTTTTCAAAAATAGAAACTTTCCAAACATAGAAAGTTACTAAATAAAGTAAAGAAAGAAGTTAACGCATAAGGCTTAACTAAGTAGAGATAGTTAACGACAATGCGAGATACTAAGTTACTCTTACGTGGTTGTAGATACGCACGGGAAGAGCGGTTCAAGAAGCTAACTAGACCAAGGTAAGGGATTACGTTCATTAAGTATTTGAATGTATCTTCCTTTGTTATAGAATTTCCTATTGATGATTTGTATACTACCAAGTGGCCGGTAGTTATTCATTTGTATTCCCTCGTTATGAACGTTTTTGGAATATCTTACCATTGATGCGTTTTTGTTCAATGTGTATCTATGTGAATTGAAATTGACTTATGTGTTCTCGTACCATGAACACTATGAATATATGATGTTAAATTGTCCAATTGATGAGGACTCTATATGTATTTGGTCTAGACAGATTGAAATGACCTAAGGCCTGCAGATTGAAATGGTCTCAAAGTTAAATAAATTGTTCTAGACAGATTGAAATGACCTAAGGTCTAGTCAGATTGAAATGACCTCACTATAGAATGAAATGGTCTAGTCAGAATGAAATGACCTAAATTCTATAGATGTGATTATCATGATATATCAGAATAAGGGAGCGCCCTGCATAAAAGGCGTAGATTCTCTTATTCGTAATAAGGGGGAGCCTTAAATTAAAGGCGTAGATCTTCTTATTTAACGATCACCGAATAGGTGTATCGGAGTCACCCTAGATTAAAGGTGCACAATTACTTGGAATTGACGGACAAGTGTGTGTAAAGTTCTATCGGTTATTGTAAATGTGCCACTACTTGTTATTTGAAAAAGTAACCTCCTTTGACATTCTCAGTACCAAACCTAATTATTGTACATGTTATCCTTTCATTGATATATTATTAAACTCCGTTCGTTCCGGTCGTCTCTTCTTAGAAACCGAAGAGACCCCGTATGAACTTACTGAGCTTTGTTCGCTCACCCTTTCATATTCTTTCCCTCCCGTGTAATAAATGATTGGAGAGGATTGGGCTGCGTGTTTGATGGATTAGCGGCTTTTGGAGTTCAAATAATTATTTTAGAATATTAAGTATTTCGAGCTAGTGGTTTGTACTAGCCGTAGAGATTATTACCGTTTTCAGCATTTAAGTTTATTTCAAATAGTGGTTAGTACTTTTGAATTATGGTTTTAGTAGCCGTTGGAGGCTATTCTATTATTAAATTAAGTATTATTATTATGTATGAATTTTGGGGTCGTTACATAACGTATTGAACTCTCAGACGTTATTGTAAGCTTAAACAATAGACCAAACACATTTAAATCTCATATCAGATTTTGGTTCTCTATTGTGTTTATTATTTCGGCCCTGAACTTTCTTGGTTCTGCGAGTGCTTTAGAGAATTTTCCTAAGTAAAATTCTCAACGAACCAACCATGTTCACACTAACATAGGTGAAGTGCTATAAAGAGTATCCTACATTACCCTACTTTTACTAATTAACAAGATATAGTCATCATTGAAAGCAATAGCTTAACCTCTACCATTTTGTAGGCAACACTTTTGCATCATATATAGAAATGGAATGAAGATAAACTTCCAAGTGCTTCCCTCAAATCAATCATGACTTGTTTTTCCTATTGAACCTAGTCCGTGGGATCTCCAGTCGCTAGGTTAGGTTTCCATCAAGTTGATTTATATTTGTTTAGGCTTTAGCCCCATTTCTTCCGATACAGAGTTTATTCTCTCCTTAGATAAACATTTAGTAAATGGATCCGCTAGGTTATCCTTTGATCGCACGAAATCAATCGAAATTGTTCCGTTGGAGAGTAACTGTCTAACGGTGTTATGTCTGCGACGTATGTGTCGAGATTTGCCGTTGTATATACAATTCTCTGCCATTGCTATAGCTGCTTGATTATCATAGTGTATACATATAGCAGGCACGGGTTTTGGCCATAGAGGAATATCTTCTAAAAAGTGTCTAAGCCATTCGGCTTCTTCACCAGCTTTATCTAAAGCAATAAACTCAGATTCCATTGTTGATCGAGCTATACATGTTTACTTAGAAGATTTCCATGATATGGCACCTCCATCGAGAGTAAATACATAGCCACTAGTAGACTTGGATTCATCTGTATCAAATATCCAATTTGCATCACTATATCCTTCAACTACTAAAGGATAATTGCTATAGTGCAATGAATACTCTCTAGTTCGTTTTATGTATCCTAAAACTCTTAATAATGCATTCCAATGCTCATTATTAGGATTACTAGTAAAACGACTTAGCTTACTTACAGCATAAGCTATATCCGACCTTGTGCACTGCATCAAGTACATTAGGCTTCCAATGACTTTAGAATACTCTAATTGTTGCTTCGCATTCCCAGTATTCTTATGAAGAACTATATGGGGGCAGAAATGGATTATTAGTTTCTTTAATTCTATGAGAATTAAATCTCTCAATCATTTTATCAACATAATGTGTTTGAGACAAACTAATTCCATTGGAGGCTCTTGAGACTTTCATTCCCAAGATTACATCTGCTTCACCCATATCTTTCATATCAAAGTTATTGGTAAACATTTTCTTTGTTTTATTTATAACATCAATGTCATGACCAAATATGAGCATGTCATCTACATATAAACAAACAAATACATATGTGTTACCAAATTTCTTTACGTATACACATTTATCACATTCATTTGTGATAAAACCATTCCTAATCATGACATTGTCAAATTTCTCATGCCATTGTTTAGGAGCTTGCTTCAAGCCATACAAGGACTTAACAAGTTTGCATACCTTGTGTTCTTGTCCTTTTACTTTGAAACCTTTAGGCTGCTCCATGTAAATTTCTTCACAAGAGATTAATGGCAAGCAAAAATTAACACTTTAACCAAGACAAGAATACACAAGTAGATCCAACACGGTTGTGCGACATAAAATGCTCTTTTGTGTCAATGGGATAATCTTGCACTTAAATTAATATGGTCAAACAAGTAGATCTAGATTTGCACACTCCATACATCATACAATGTTGGCTATGCAAATGGGATAATCTTGCTAACCATCATGTCCTTTTGAGTAAAACTTTAATCCATATTGAATATCCAATAAATACACATTCAACGGTCTTAGGTCCTAACTTTGACCGTTTAGGAGGTGGAACGACAACCTTTGCAAGACACCGCCACACTTTGAGGAACTTATAGGAAGGCTTTCTTCCTTTCCACAATTCATATGGTATGGAACCAGTTTTCTTGTGTGGAATTCTATTCAACACAAAGTTAGCGGATAACACCGCTTCCCCCCACAAGTTTTGTGGTAAACCTGAACTTCCAAGCATACAGTTGACCATATCTTTTATAGTTCTATTTTTCCTCTCAGTAACACCATTTTGCTGCGGAGTATAGGGTGCAGTTGTTTGATGAATGATACCGAATTTGGAACATATGTTACTAGATTCCGTTGATTCATATTCACCACCCGTATCGGACCATAATACTTTAATTGACTTTTCAAGTTGATTTTCAACTTCAGTTTTGTAAGTGATGAAAGCATCCATTGCTTCATCCTTACTACTTAAGAAATAGACATAACAATATCTACTTCGATCGTCAATAATAGTAACAAAGTATTTCTTACCGCCTCGAGTTGGAACAAACAAAAAATCATATAGATCACTATGGATTAATCCCAACAGTTGGCTAGTCCTTTCAACTAGTTTAAAAGGTTTCTTTGAAAACTTTGCTTCAACACAAACTTCACATTTGTGACCTTTCATTGAATAAAGTTTTGGAATAAGTCCTAAACCAACAAGCTTTCTCAAAGAAGCACGATTCACATGTCCTAAACGACCATGCCATAAATTAGAAGACTCGCACAAGTAAATAGAATTGTCAATTTTATTTATCACTTGAGGGTACAAATAAGTGGATTTCTTGTCCACTACAGCATCATTTTCCTTAAATAGGCCATCTAGCAAGTATCCCTTCCGGAGTCTTCCACTATGTTAGCCTTTGCTTCCATGTTCCATGCAGTGGCTCTTTTTTCTGCATGATTGTCCTCTTCAATACGAAGACGAACAAGCAAGTCCTCTATTGACATCTCCTTGCGCTTGTGCTTGAGATAGTTTTTGAAATCTCTCCATGAAGGAGTGTAAGTATCCCAATCTGGATCACCCTCTTTTGAGCACACGAAAAACACCGCAGACTCACACAATCGCAGTCTCGAAGACCCGTGACACTCAAAACCCTCAAAAACCCTCAACCAAACCAAGGGAGGGACCTTTCTGGGACAAAGAAGCACAAAAGGACCTCAGAGGAATTTTTCAGAAATTGGAAAAGCAAATGTGATCCGTACGGACCTCTTTGTTTTAATGATTACTGAATCCTCTTAAAGTCCAAGTTATTCCCTCAAATCCCGGGAATAATAATTACTCAGCTACATGGTTGGTCCGTACGGACCTTTATGCATGCAAGGTTAGTCCGTACGGACCTCTTTTCTACCAGACACCATCATTGCTGAATCTTCTTAAAGTCCACATATTCCCTCAAATCGAGGAAAACCAAAAACTTGGATTACCTGGAAGGTCTGTATGGACCTTATTGCACAAATCTGAGTACTATAAATAAAGGGCTCTCCCTCCCTCATTTCACACATCTCTCTCTTCTCTCCTCTCCCCCAGCCTTCTAGCACCCCTCTAAGTCCTCTCGAGGCACTCCCGGCCCCTTTCGGATCATTCCGAGGCCTTCCGAGCTCCCTTATGGTGCTCTGAAGCCTCTCTGAGCGCTCCCTCGAGGTACTCTGAGGCCCCTCGTGGTACTTCGAGGCCTTGCCTGGTCTTTCCCGAGGCGTCCCGGCTCTTTCCGATTCAAACCAGCAACTCGAACGCACGCCGAAACTCTGCCCGAGTGACTCTTGCCATCCCAACGCATGCCGAACCTCTGTCCGAGTGATCCCTGTGATCCCAATGCACACCGAACCTCTGCCCGAACGCAACCTACAATCCCAACGCACGCTGAAACTCTGTCCGCAGACAACCGGCTCATCCCGAAGCAATCCCGGTCCGTACCGGAACACTATTCCATCCTCAAACACTATTCCCCAGCGGAAGACAGACACGAACCAACATTGGTAAGGCTTCCTTCCATTACTATTTCAATACATTTCAATAAAGCATTGTACAATGTAGACATCCGACACAGCATGCATTTTTAAAAGCACATACACACACACAACAATTAAAGAATATTAGGGGTATCGAAAGACTCGTTTTTACGAGGCGACTCGGGTGAGCTCTAATATTCTCTTCTCGAGGAGTCATCTGACCTCCGAACCCAAAAATCTCATCACACAAAAACAGTTTATTTTTAAACTGATGCCCTTTTTCAATGTTTTGGGCTTAAAAAAAACGGTGTGGCGACTCTACAAGCAAAACACAGTGAGACACCTCCAACCGCAAAACAGAACGAGCCAGATGCCGGGGCGCGATTGCGCTGCCTCTCAGATCCGGGAGACTTCCCGAACGCGAACGCACAAAATGCGAGATGCCGGGGCCCGCGCGCGAGCCGGATCCGGGTAATTTCAGTTGGCGACTCCGCTGGGGACTATTTGTTTTAAAAACTTTAAATAAAAAACAAAAGATTTTTAAAACAATGATGAGGGTCAAACTTTCATTTTACCCCCTTTCTTTAACTGTTGTGTGTGTATACATGTGCTTTACTTTTTTTTATTTTACAAAAAAAAATAAAATTACAAAAAAATGCATCAATATACATCTGTGTACATATATTTAAAATTCTTCAAAAACTTCTGTTTTACTCAAAAAAAGAATTTTAGAGACCGCACACTACTCGCACTGCTGACTCGGTACACCGCACGCTACGCGCACTGCTGCCTCTGTTAGGTCCCAAATGGTAGGAATCAGGCTAGAGGGGGGGGGGTTGAATAGCCTATTTAAAACTTTTTGCTAAAAAGTCATAGTCTTTGAAAATGATTGTGGGCAACACACTTAATAACCGGTGGAGTAATTTTGCACAGCGGAGATTTCGGTTAGCTAGATGTAAAACCGGTAAGGTAAAGTTTAAAAGCCAGTAAGTCAAATTCTCATGCAACAATAACAATGACAAATTTTATTTCCAAGTAAGACAAACAAGTTAAGCAGTAAGTTGAGTCAATAGGTTGTGACCAGTTGAGAGATTATCAACTAGTTACAACTACATAACAAGAAATAAACAAACACACAAAGAAATGACACATTGTTTGAAGAGGTTCACAGTGTTAAATAACTGCTACGTCCTCTACCAAGTTTGGTCAGAACTTGGATTTGTGAAAGTGCACTACTGTATTAATGGATCCTACCTATTACAAGTTGCAAGCCAATGATTAAGGGCTGCCAATCTAAAGGTGACCACTAACGGATCGTGCTACAATAAAGACCAGGTGTTTTCTAGAGATGTGCTCACAAGTTGAGCTGATTTCTCTAGGGTGTTGTGTGTGAATCAATCAATGTGTTCCATTGGTAGTCTAATGAAGGAACACTACAGTATTGATTGAGGTGCTCAGTGTTTAAGTCCTACAGAGATGTCTAGTGAATAAAGGGACTTGCTTTGAATGCTTTGAACTAGGGAATTTGCAGGTTGGTAGTTCAGAGCAGCTCACTCTCAAGGATCATAAATGCACCAACCATCTTCAATGCTCCGGGGAAACTATTTATAGTGAACTTTGAAAAGGAGTCGTTGTCTTTGAAGAGGTTGTAATGATGACTTGGACTGGCAGGCATTAAATGAGAGTATTCTTGCATTAAATGCCTGAGATTGGATAGAGTGGATTTTCATAGAGAGTTGGGGCGCTGTGAGTATTGGTTACTTTGACATTCTCTAAGAAGGTACTGATTTGATGCAGAGATGTCTTGTCAGCATGCTTGCTTTACCAACTTTAGCTAAAGTTGGTGGCTGGGTAGTTGGGTGCAATTAATGCATCGGCTAGCTGCTAACTAAGGGAAGCTTGATGAGTAAGCCTTAACCGGTAAGAGGAAGGACATAACCGGCGAGGGAGATGTCGGCTAGGTAAGGTGGCTGGTCAGGCATGAATACCGATTAGAGAGGTCAACCGGTAAGGCAGCTTCAACAAGTAACTCACATGCTGATGGAAATTCTCAGGTCTTCAAGTCTTCAAGGCTTGAGAAAATTACGTAATAAAACACTGGCACATGCACTAAGGGAACCTATCATACATAAAAAAATTCTATTTGATCTAATTAAATTAGGGATCCTCATTAATACTTGTTATGATTGGGATTAAGCAATTCTAAATCTAAACATATATTTGACTAACAATCTCCTCCTAATTGCTTAAGTCCAATCACCCTAGGCTAGCATCTTTTTGACTCAGTAAAAGAATGATAAAGAATTTATCTATTAGGCATATCATTCCCTAAGTCAAATGACAACTTGATGCTACCTATGTTAGCTTACAAACAAAGTGAAAGCTTAAAGGAAACTTCAAAATGAAACTAGAAAGAGATTTTGAATGAGACCTGCAAAATGAAACGGTTAGTAGCATTTGGAACATTGAAAATGATTAAAAACAAAAGGAATTCAACAAAACACAAAGTTTAAGGATAAGAGATTCTCATTAGGTTGCAGACCGGTGACTGAGATAAGAAAGACAATATTTCATCGGTTACATTCTCAAGCTGCGTCAGCTGGAGGATCAGCTGGAGGATTTGCTGAGTCTTTAACCGGTGAGAGAGCAGCATCTGAGGGAGGAGTAGCCGATGTCACAGGGTCTGAGGATTTGACTTTCTTGGATGATCTCTTCTCCTTCTTCTTCTCTTTCTCTTCTCTTTTTCTTTTCTTCCTTTCTTCACAAACCTTCAAAATCACCTCATTTTTTGGCTTTAACTTTAACCAACTCCATTTCTAGCTCACGATTCTTCTGCTGACAACAGCTAAGGGCTTCTGCTGACCGTTTAAGTTCCTCAATATATCGGTCTAGAATAGCTTTTCCGGATAGTTGTTCTTCACATAGCGCTTTGTTTGTCCGGTGAGCCTCATCAAGTTGTTGCTGAAGATCATTATTGACGGCATCCTTTTTGTTCAAATGCTCCACAAAATTTGCAATAGCCATTGCAAAGCCAGTTTCCATCCGATTGAGCATGCGATTAAGTCTTTGTTCTCTGTTTTCCTCCTCCTCCTGATTGGACTTAACAAAGGATTGTGCCATTCAGTGTTTACTTCAACGAAGCGCTAGAGCAAGGCCTCATGAAGTTCAACCAGGTCTTGTGCAATAATTGGCCTATTCATATCATCAGTTGAAGGAGCCGGTGAAGGAGCAGGTTGAGTAACCGGTTGGGAGGCCGGTAAGGGAGCATCGGTAAGAGGATTAACCGTTTGAGGTGTGAACAGCTGACTGGTAGGCAATGGATCTGTAAGGGGCCTATCGGTAAGAGGAGTGGAGGGATCAGTAAGAGAGGCAGTTGAACCGGTGGGAGGATCGGTTGATGAATTGGTAAGCAAGAGAATTATAGGCTGACCGATTCTTGACACATTACCGGTTGGAGAAATCTCAATCTCTTCATCCACTAACTCATAAGGTGAACCTTGAGGAGTAGCTGGAGCAATAAATTCATTTGGCTCTAAGCTCATCATTTCTGCGAATGAAAGCTCCAGTAACTCAGCAGCAAAAGAGGCCATCAGTAAGGCAGCTTGCCTTAATCGGAGAAGTGGGATCACTCTGAGGGCTAGCAAAAGTAAAGAGGCTTCTCTTATATTACTACATGGTTGAGCCTGGCCATTTCTCATAATTGAAAGCCTAGTCACATTTGGCATTAAACCAACCATTTTGGTCACTTCAACAGACCAACTGAAGATCCTCATTTCCAGAATTTGAGTCATACGGCCATTGATTGAGAGATATCGAATAAAAAGATTATCAGTTGACAATGTGCTCTCAACTGGTCTGGGGGCAATGGTAGCAATCTGACCATGAATTCTTATGTTACGATTTCGTTGCTGAAGAGTGGTTGGGTATTTGCGATTTGGTTTTGGAGAGGGGAAGTCGGTAAACAATTGTTGATCACTCTTTCCAGGCTTGATTTCCTTGCCTTTGGGAGGAGCTGGTCGCTTTTTGAGCTTAAGAACCTTGATTTTCTGATGCCGGTAACTTGTCTCACCGGGTCCATAGGTCTTTGTATATCTTGGAGGAGTATCTTCTGGAGCAGAACCAACCTTCATATCTTCCACAACATCAATAAAGGTTGCCCATCTATCAGCTCTCCGTTGCTTCTGAAGCTTATCAGCAATGGATGGAGGCATTGGAGTAGGCTGGGTTTCTGCCTTGCTGAAAATTTTCTCATGGACATCAAACAAAGGAATTCCATCGGCTGATCGAGGGATAGAGGCCTTGGAAGTATAGTAATTCAAAGTAGACATCAAATCCTTTTGACGAAGACCAGGATCAGAATAGACTGGAGGAACTGCAGGGTCATTTTCATCAAATTCAACATCTTCATCAATTTCTTCTTCAAAGAAGTCTGAAGTGGAGTCTTCTTCAAATACAGGATCAATCTCCTCCTGAACCGGTGAATTGACTTTGGAAGCAGATGGAGGAATAGCTTGACTAACCGATTGACTAACCGGTTGCATAACTGATAGAGAGGCCTGAATGGCTTTCTGAGTGGCCAACTCTTCAATAGATAACCTTTGCCTTTCCTTATGCTTTTCCAAATCTTCTTGAAATAGGCTAGCTGCCAAAGCTTGTTGTAAATGAATATCATCAATATTACTCTCCTTAACCGGTTCAGTAGATGCAACAGTAAGAGGCTTGCTAACTGGTAAGGTGAGAGCTTCGGTAAGAGTCTCACTAGCCGGTAAATCATCTCTAACCGGTTGAACTTGATCACCGGTAAGAGGCATCGGTTGGCTAACCGGTAACCTATCCAAACATGCATTATCTCCTCCTCCTGCTGTTGTAACGGTAACTGGTGAAGTCTCAGTAATGCCTTCTCCCACATGTCTAACAGTTTGCATCGGTAAGGGAGTAGTTATATCAGCAGCAATCTTCTCTGACAGATCAATCACAGCACTAGATTGGTCATCATCAGCATCTGACTCAGGGGGTTTTTGTTTTTTTTAAGTGATAAGTGCTGAAATCTGATTTTAGTTCTGAAAATGGCTGAATGATTAAGAGGCAGCAACTGAAAACTGAATTGGATAAGTTGTTTGATTTTGTATCTGAATTCATTATATGAAACAGTTAAAAAAAACAAAAAAAATTAAAAAAAAAAAAAACCATAAATGCATTATGAAACAGTAAATAGTTTAAAAAAATTACCCAAAACCAAATATGAAACAGTGGCTTTCAGAGGCTTTCAGAGGCAATTCAGCAACATTTTAACCTCTTAAAATTAAGAGGACTTTAAGAGCCTAACAAGCCTTATTTCAAAAAAAAAACAAACACACTTATTTCTCTAATCCTCTTAATGAATAAGTGTTAAGAGGCAAATAAGGCTTAAAATGAAAAAACAAACGCCCCCTCACTGGAGTTACTAGAAGAGCCGGAGCTGGAGGCTGACTGATCTTCTTTATCAACCTTGGCTTGATCATCTGATCCACTAATGTCCTTGAACATTTCTTCAATCTCTTCATCAGGCACAGTAGCCCATTTATTCTTGCTTGTCTGAATCGAGGTGAAGAAGTCAGACAGAGAAATATCACCCATACTCTGGAAATCTCTATTCAAATCAACCAAATTTTGCACAACATCCATCACATTCTTGATGAATTGCATTCTACGAGGACCCAAGCTGACAGCTTCTGGATCAAACGAGGGGAGATCATCTTCAGGCAACACAAATCTCCCAAGCTGATAAGGATCAAACTCCTTAAGGGTTTCTTGAGCATTGTAGAGCATGGCAAAATCAATCCAGACAGCTTGTATCATCATATCTTGCCTGAGTCTGTCCTGAGCCAAGTAAATGGCATTCCACATTGGAGGCAATAACTCGAAATACCTGTTGTATATCTTGAGGAGACTATCTCTAGATAAAGAGATATCATATTCACTTAACAGACAGGGTTTGGTATATTAGAGACCATTTTCTTCATGGATATTATCAAAATCCACATAATCTGATATGTCACTGACTGGGACTGAATCTTTGTGGGTCTCATGGAATTGCAACAGTCTTCGGAGGAATGGGGGCATGTGATCAATAGGATACACCCAAGTGGAAGATGGTTCAAAAGAAGGATTGACTAACCAAGGATTGTAGTGGTAAATGTGAAAAGTAGGTGGCAATGGCTTACCGGTCTAGATGATGACTGACCGGTGAAGGGAATATTGTCGGTTAGAAAATTATGATCAAAAAGTCTCTTGGGTATGAAGGGGATGAATGTGCCCAAGTCAGTCTCAATTCTTCTCTTTCTTTCAGCATTCTCTCTGGCTAACTGTTGGGAGGATTTTTGGATTGGCTTGGTTCTTTTGGGAGGTGGAGGAGCAGACTTCCTAGCAGTAGCTTTCTGATGGTTAGGGGAGAGAATGGTAGCAATGGGTTTATCATCATCTGAAGATTCATCAAGCAACTTTCTCTTGACCGGTAAGGTGGGTTTTGGAGCAGGAGGAGCACCAGTTTGCTGAGCTACCTTTGGCCGGCTAGAGGATTTCTTCTTCTGGGCTTGCTTGACGGTTGGCTTATCGGCTGGCTTACTGGAAGATGGTTCAGCAGACTTACCGATTGGCTTACCGATGGAAGGCTCAGCTACCTTACTGGTTGGCTTACCGGTTGATTCCTTGATCATTCTGGTCATATCAAATTTATCAAAGGCTTTGCAGAAAGATTGAGGATATTTTGGCTGATTTTCTGAGGCTTGAAGAACAGCTGGAATAGTTCTGAGAGCACGGCTAATCAGTAAGTAGTGACATGGTTTGGCTTTGTTAGGTTTTGAAGAATTTCTCTCCTTTTGATACTTCTTGAATGCAATAAGGATTATCCGGTAAAGAAAAGAACACCAATTGAATTCCCCTCCAATAATAATTGCTGCTATGGCTTCCCATTGTATCATGGTGATACAGTGATGGGAGCCTGACCGGCAAATGAAGCACCGGTCAGTGACTTCAGCAAGTGCATAGTATACGGCATCAAACTCTGATTTCTTGTTCGCCTCACCGGTTACGAAAGGGTCAGTTCCACGAACCTTAACCCATGCTGCAATCATGTCATTCATTGAGATTGAAGATGAACCGGTGGAAGAGAGATCTGGGAAGGCAGCAGCAATGGTGGCTGGGCTAAAAGTGATGGGAACACCAGCAGCAGTAGAAATTATGTTCTCATTCTCATCTAAAACACCATTTTCAAACATCTCATTCACCATCTCATAATATATATCTTCATTCCCTTCCGGCATCACAAACGGAATAACTCCGGCGGCAACGAATAGAGCTTAAAGAGCATGTCCTTCATCGAAGTCGAAGAAACTGGAGAGAATGTAACCTCCATAAATGTCTTTCTTGATTGCGGGAGCCATATGTGAATCATATGAACAACAAATCAACAATATAAGTTAGAATTAAAGAGTTCTTTGCATTTAAGTTTGAGTGTTGTTAAATGATTTTAGAATTGTAAGAAAACTAGGTATCTTCAAATTTTTAAGAGAGTTTGAGCTTTAGGGAAGACATACCAGAGATCTTAGAGAGATGAAAAAGAACACAGATTAGGAGGATGAAGATTGGGAGAGATTTCTTGCCGGTTGCTAGAGAGAGAGAAATTCCAGGAAGTGTGAAAATTTATTTTGAAATCCTTTTATAGGGTACGAAAGAGCGGGAAGATGAAAGGGTGTGTTGGTTAAAACAAAAGTAGCTCAAACATTTTTAACTGTTGTGCACATAAGTTGACAGTTTTAATTCACAAAATTAAAGATGTGACATGAAAATAGGAACGTGTGTGCAACAGTTATATCAAAATGTAATAAGGAACAAAAAGATAACCTTTTCGATAAATAGGAATGATACAGAGATTACCTTTTTGATCAATTATTTAAAATGATCCATATCTTGTAAAAGAAGCATAGGGAATAGGTAAAGGACAGGTAAGGTAAATGACAGACTGCAGCGGCTGAAGAGTGACTGATGTGACAGCAGGGCAATGATGACAAACGAGCCGGTTAAAAATGTATTGTGAAATTCAATCCCGCCGCAGTTCGTCGGTAAGCGAATGATCGACAAGGCAACTGACCGGTCAAGTGTATTGACCGGTAAGAGAGAAATTACACCGATTAGGGACCATCGGTTAGCGACACCACTTACCGATTAAGTATATCGGTTAGGGGATCGGTTAGGGGTGTCTTGCCTTACCGGTTAGGAGCACCGGTAAATGAGCACTTGCAAGCAACAGTAAACGAGAGAAACCATCTTGATCTAGTTGATAGCTTACACATATAGCAAAGTTAGCACAAAATATTAACGAATATCAATCATGCCTAGTTCTCCTCTAAGGAATTCAAATCTTTTAATATCCAAGGGTTTATTCAAGATATCTGCTAATTGATAATCGGTATGGACCTTTAAAAGAACGATGTTACCCTTTTCAACATGATCCTTGAGGAAATGGTATTTGATGTCTATGTGCTTAGTCTTTGAGTGCATCACAGGATTGTTGGAAACTGAGATGGCTGAGGTGTTGTCACAGTAGATAGGGCATACTTCTTGGGGAATTTCATAGTCCACTAGTTGCTGCTTCATCCATAGGATTTGTGAACAGCAACTCCTAGCAGCTATGTACTCAGCTTCAGTAGTAGAAGTGGAAATTGATGCTTGCTTCTTGGACGACCAGGAAACCAATTGGTTACCTAGAAATTGACAAGTTCCACTCGTACTTTTCCTGGTGACCCTACAAGCTGCAAAATCAGCATCTGAATAGCCAATTAGCGTAAATAATGAATCTTTTGGATACCACAAACCTAAGTTAGCAGTTTCCACAAGATATCTAATAATTCTTTTAACAGCTTGTAAATGAGATTCTCTAGGGTCAGCTTGAAATCTAGCACATACACATACGGCAAACATGATATCTGGCCTACTTGCGATTAAGTAAAGTAGAGATCCTATCATACCTCGGTAGAGTGTCATATCTACTTTCTTACCGGATTCATCTTTGTCTAGGTGTACATTGGTGGCCATTGGAGTGCTTTGAGGATGAGCAGAGTCAAGACCAAATTTCTTGATTAAGTCTTTGGTATATTTGGCTTGATTGATAAAGATACCTTCTTGGGTTTGCTTGACTTGAAGTCCAAGGAAAAACGTTAGCTCACCCATCATGCTCATCTCAAATTTGCTCTTCATAAGCTTCTCAAATCTCTTGCATAATTTTTCGTTAGTAGATCCAAAGATTATGTCATCAACATATATCTGAACTAACAATGAATGACCATTATGCTTTGCAATAAATAAAGTGATATCAATTTTACCTCGTTCAAACTTCTCACTAAGTAGGAATTTGGAGAGAGTTTCATACCATGCTCGAGGTGCTTGCTTGAGGCCATACAAAGCTTTATTCAATTTGTAGACATGATTAGGCTTCTTGGAATCTTCAAATCCTGGGGGTTGTTCTACATATACAAGCTCTTGAAGTTCTCCATTGAGAAAGGCACTTTTCACGTCCATTTGATATAGCTTAAACTCTTTGTAGGCTGCATAGGCAAGAAATAACCTAATGGCTTCTAATCTAGCTACGGGTGCAAAGGTCTCATCATAGTCTATGCCTTCTTCTTGTCGGTACCCTTTAGCCACTAGTCTAGCCTTGTTCCTAGTTATTTTTCCAGACTCATCTAACTTATTTCTATAAACCCATTTAGTTCCAATCACTGTTTGCTCACTAGGTCTAGGCATTAATTCCCAAACTTTACATCTATCAAACTGGTCAAGCTCTTCTTGCATAGCTTCTACCCAGCTGGGGTCATCAAGTGCTTCTTCAGTCTTCTTTGGTTCTATGTTGGAGACCATAGCAGAGGAAAATAATCCATGTTGTTCCTCCATGCTCCTTAATTGGCCTCTTGTCATTCTAGGTCCAAAGACATCACCAATCACATTTTCCAAAGGGTGATCTCTAACTGTTCTTACTTCCCTAGGTAGATCTTTCCTGACTGATTCTTGTCTTAGGTTTTCTAATGGGGGAGTAGAATCGGCTAAGGGAGGTGTGACCGGTTGAGGAGATCAGTTAGGTGAGGGTGAAGCTGACAGATGGTGATCGGTTAGTGGAGAGGGAAATGGAAAGTTGATGTTTGAAAGTGGGTCAGCTTCAGGTGGTGTATTGGGAATGATCATATGAGGACTAGCTGGTAAAGGATCAATTAGTTGGGTTTGTCTATTGGATTGCCTAAGTGATTGAGAAAAGAAAGAATCATCAACTAGGTCTCTACAGGTTACACCACTAGAGGCTGAAGGCTGAGCTGGAGGTTGATTTGCATTGATACTGGTGGATTGATTTGAATCATGATTGCTGGATTCACCTGTCTCAAAAACACCAGAACTATCAGTACTATTTGGAGCCTTATCAGACTCTAGCAAATCAAATTCATCAAAAGTAACATGAACAGATTCAACAATTTTCAACAACCGTTTATTAAAAACTCTAAATGCCTTACTGTGCTTGGCGTATCCCACAAAGATACCTTCATCGGCTTTTTCATCAAATTTACCTCAGCGCACTTTACCGTTGTAAAGAACATAGCATTTACAGCCAAATATCTTGAAGAAACCAATGTTAGGAATTCTGCCAAGCCACAGCTCATAAGGGGTCTTGTTGTGAAACTTGTTGACCAAAGATCTATTCTGGGTGAAGCATGCTGTATGAATAGCTTCGGCCCAAAAATAATTGGGAAGCCTAGCTTCGGATATCATTGTTTTTCCAGCTTCAATCAATGTCCTGTTCTTTCTCTCAACTACACCATTTTGTTGCGGTGTTCCAGCAGCTGAGAAGTTATGATCTATTCCATGATCATCACAGTACTGAGCGATTCCATTATTTTTGAACTCCGTTCCATTATCTGATCTCATACTGATGATGTCACACTCTTTTTGGGTTTGAAGTAGACGGAATAGTCTGGTAGCAACTTCTTATGTATCATCTTTTGAAGCAAAAGTCTCTACCCAGGTATATCTTGAGAAGTCGTCTACAACAACCAAAGCATATCTGCTGCCCCCTAAACTGGCAGTTGTTGTGGGGCCAAACAGATCCATATGTAGCAACTGGAGGCACCTAGAAGTGGACATGCAGGGCTTGCTGTGGAATGATTCTTTATGTTGTTTTCCTAATTGGCAGGCTCTGCATTTCCTTCCATGATCAGCAGACACCTGAGGTAGGCCGGCGACTAGATTTTTATTAGCCAGCTTGGATAGATATTTGAAGTTCAGGCGACTGAGTCTCTTGTGCCATATCTAGGAGTTCTCACTAATGTTCTTAGCTACAAAACAAACATTAGTAACATTCAAAACATTATTTAAATCTATAGCATAGACGTTACCTTTTCGATATCCAGTGAGAAGTGTTTCACCTGTAGCAATGTCTTTCACATAGCAGTTGGAAGAATTGAAAATATAATGCATACCTTTATCACAAAATTGTGATATTGAGAGAAGGTTGTGTTTCAGACCATCCACCAAAGATACCTTCTGTACAATAACTGTGCCTCTTTTGATGGATCCACGACCAATAATTTTACCCTTTGCGTTGTCACCAAAGACAACTGGAGGACCAGATGCTTCTTCAAGATCGGTTAGGAGATCGGCATGTCCAGTCATATGCCTAGAGCATCCACTGTCCATTATCCAAACATCCTTACCGGCATCGGTTGAGGCCATTAAGCATTCCTGAAATAAAACAGTAAGCTTATGGTCCCCCTTATTCTTTTGGGTCCAAAGAGTTAGTTCCTCTTTGGCAGCCATACTGCCACCACACGAGCTCTTAGACTCAGTTGGTCCATATAGGTGCTTCAAGAGGCATTCATAAGCCTTGTGACCAATAAAACCACAATTTGTACATTTATTTGAAGATGGCTGAGAGGGTTTAGATGAGCTGATGTTCAATTTGGCTAGTGCTTCAGAAGAGTTTACTGATTGAGCAGAAATAGATCCTTTGGGGACGAAGGTGATGGGAACCTTTATTAGCCGATTGCTTAGGTTTAGGAAAGCCTTTACCGGTTGGGGAGTCCTTACCAGTTGGATGACCGGTGACATTTGTCTTACCGGTTAATCCTTTACCGGTTGGGACTGCCTTACCGGTAGAGGTTTCCTGACCTGCAACCTGATCAACAATTTTAATTCCACCTTTGCTGTCTGCATCACTAAGTGGGACATATTGTCCTAGCTCAGGATCAGCTACCTCGGTCCATTGAGATTTGTTCTTGTCAATCTTAGCCTTTATCTGTTCCTGAATTTTGGGATATATATGTAGAACAGCGCTAAAAGGTCTAGTTAACTCTCTCTTAATCCATTTGGATTGAGCATCATCAAATTTACCCATCAAGTCCTTAGTGACAGACTTAGTATCCGGTTTGTCATTGCTGTATATGTCCTTGTCATTGCTACTGGAGGTAAAGCCTATACCAGATGTTACATCTCTGTTAGGAGACATCTGATCTTGTACGATATTCTCCACAGCAGCTCGACATCTTGTAAAGGTGTCAATGGATTTTGAAAGAGAATTATTTCTTGACACTAGATCAGCAATTTGACAAACAGATATATTTAGTCTCTCAGTGAGTTCTTGATTATCTTTCTTCAACTGATCAGACTCTTGCTTACTTTCTTTTAAAATTTTTATTTCATCTTTCAAAGAGTCATTTTCAGTAGTGATCTTTTTAAAATTAGCAGCCATAATTTTGTGAGCTTCATTTAATTTTTCAAAATCTGAGAAGAGCTCATTCATCACCTCTGCCATTTCAGACATTGACATATTTGGCATAGGGTCAACGGTAGGCTTAGAGGGAGAGGGTGATGGTTCAAAATTGGGATCAAAAATTGGTAGTGATGATATCGGTTGAGGGCTTGGCTCGATTAGGGGCTTTAAGAAATGAATCGGCCGGGGCTCAAGCGTTGGTTGATGAGAAGTGATCGGTAAGGCTTGAGCTTGGTAGGTCTGTTGAATTGGTTGCATCAGCGGTCTGAGAGTGGGCATGGTTTTACACTGACCGTAAAGAGATCCACCTACGTTCTGAATTTTGAAATTGTAAGGGTTACCTGCCTCTGCCTTGGAAGTAGAAACGGGTTCGTCAAAGTAGGTCAGGGAGATCTCATAGGTAGGGTCTGGTCATTATAAGATGAGTGTTCATTGGAGTTGGGGTGTCTATAGATAGGTGACTGAAAGGAGATGGGTTTATCATCGGTTCCATCAATAGCAACAAAACTGACATCAGCTTCTTCATCTATGTCAGCATCCTCATTCTCAGAGTCAGTCTCGAACCAAACTGGCATAGCTTTTTCAGTTCCATCCTCGGCAACTAAGCTCTTAGATTTAGATCTAGGGTTTTTCTTGAATGGTTTCTTCCTCAAAAATTCATACTTCGGTTGAGGACATTTGGAGGCAAAATGGCCGGGTTTTCTACAATTGTAACACACAAGCTCACCTTGGGCATTCTTTCCGTCGGTTGAGGTTGAGGTTTGGCCTTTCTTTTGAAAGTTCCCAGATCTTTGGAATGATGAGGATTTGGGTTGGAAGGATTTGCTGTGTGTTTGTTGGGATCTCTTAAAATCTTTGAACTTTCTATAGTTTCTAGCGAAGGCAACAAATTCATCTTCTTCCTCAAAAATCACACTAGATGATGTATTGGTTTGAGTTGGTTGAGGTTGAGAGATTGAGGGAGAGTCATTGGTAGTAGTTTGGCTGGTAAGCATAGAAGAACCAGGAAAGATCTCGGTCTGAGCTGGTAGAGATAGATTTTTAAATTGTTTTTGAACTCCACTCAGCCGGTTGAGCTCTTCCTCATATAAAAACAAAGTAGACACAATGTTCTGGATATGAGTAACGTTCAAATCACGGCATTCTTTCAAAATAGCAACCTTTACATGCCACAAGTCTCCAAGAGAATTGAGGAATCTCATGTTTAGGTCTTTCATAGTGTAAACTCTACCTAAAGATGCACAAGAATTACTCACCTCGCAGAAACGGTCGTACATTTCCTTTAATGTCTCATTTGGATTCTTCTTGAAGGACTCAAACTCAGCAACACTTTTGTAGAGTCTGTTGTCCTTGGCCACTTGATCTCCTTCAAAGTATCTGAGTAGACTCTGCCATACTTGTTGAGCAGTCTCATAGCATTGTACTTGTTTGTATAGTCTATCATCAAGTCCGGAGGTTATGATGTGCAAAGCTTTTCTGTCCAAGGAATCACAAATTTTGTCATTCTCAGTCCATTCTTCATGTGTTTTGGCACATAAGTTTCATAAACCTCAAAATCTTGTTCAGACATTCTATCTGCATGATCCATGAGAGGAGTTTTGGGTGCTCTAGTTGCAAGATTGATTTTTAGGGGTGTCATTGGACCATCTCTGACTACATTGGTTAACCTATCATCTATTGAGTCCAAGTACCGCATGATTCTATTTTTCCATACTGGAAATTTGTTTTCGTTCAACATAGGAACAGTTGCCAAGTTGTATGTTTGCATGATTTTTCCTGCCATTTTGAAATAGGCAATTCAAGCGGTTAAAAGCTTGGAAAAATGGTTTTCGAAAATTGCTAGCTCTGATACCAATTGTTAGGTCCCAAATGGTAGGAATCAGGCTAGAGGGGGGGTGAATAACATGTTTAAAACGTTTTGCTAAAAAGTCTTAGTCTCTGAAAATGATTGTGGGCAACACACTTACTAACCGGTGGAGTAATTTTGCACAGCGGAGATTTCGGTTAACTAGGTGTAAAACTGGTAAGGTAAAGTTTAAAAGCCAGTAAGTCAATTTCTCATGCAACAATAACAATGACAAATTTTATTTCCAAGTAAGACAAACAAGTTAAGCAGTAAGTTGAGTCAATAGTTTGTGACCAGTTGAGAGATTATCAACTAGTTACAACTACATAACAAGAAATAAACAAACACACAAAGAAATGACACATTGTTTGAAGAGGTTCACAGTGTTAAATAACTGCTACGTCCTCTACCAAGTTTGGTCAGAACTTGGATTTGTGAAAGTGCACTACTGTATTAATGGATCCTACATATTACAAGTTGCAAGCCAATGATTAAGGGCTGCCAATCTAAAGGTGACCACTAACGGATCGTGCTACAATAAAGACCAAGTGTTTTCTAGAGATGTGCTCACAAGTTGAGCTGATTTCTCTAGGGTGTTGTGTGTGAATCAATCAATGTGTTCCATTAGTAGTCTAATGAAGGAACACTACAGTATTGATTGAGGTGCTCAGTGTTTAAGTCCTAAAGAGATGTCTAGTGAATAAAGGGACTTGCTTTGAATGCTTTGAACTAGGGAATTTGCAGGTTGGTAGTTCAGAGCAGCTCACTCTCAAGGATCATAAATGCACCAACCATCTTCAATGCTCCGGGGAAACTATTTATAGTGAACTTTGAAAAGGAACCGTTGTCTTTGAAGAGGTTGTAATGATGACTTGGACTGGCAGGCATTAAATGAGAGTATTCTTGCATTAAATGCCTGAGATTGGATAGAGAGGATTTCCATAGAGAGTTGGGGCGCTGTGAGTACTGGTTACTTTGACATTCTCTAAGAAGGTACTGATTTGATGCAGAGATGTCTTGTCAGCATGCTTGCTTTACCAACTTTAGCTAAAGTTGATGGCTGGGTAGTTGGGAGCAATTAATGCATCGGCTAGCTGCTAACTGAGGGAAGCTTGATGAGTAAGCCTTAACCGGTAAGAGGAAGGACTTAACCGGCGAGGGAGATGTCGGCTAGGTAAGGTGGCTGGTTAGGCATGAATACCGGTTAGAGAGGTCAACCGGTAAGGCAGCTTCAACAAGTAACTCACATGCTGATGGAAATTCTCAGGTCTTCAAGTCTTCAAGGCTTGAGAAAATTACATAATAAAACACTGGCACATGCACTAAGGGAACCTATCATACATAGAAAAATTCTATTTGATCTAATTAAATTAGGGATCCTCATTAATGCTTGTTATGATTGGGATTAAGCAATTCTAAATCTAAACATATATTTGACTAACAGCCTCGGATACACTGCACACTACAACCCTCAACCCGGGGTGGTCTCAGTTGCAGTCCGTTTGGTCTTCCTACGTCTCTTGGATGCGCACGGGATCATTCCAAACATCCCATCCTAGCCAAGCGTCAACCCTGCACGTTTGAGTCTTGAGTCACACTATGTCCAGCCTCGGTTGGTTTTTACCCAGTCCGTGTCATACAAGCCTGGATACATATCCCATGCCGGCCATTTTCAGAGTCGAAGCTCGGAACTCAAGATCCCTTGCGCAAGCAAAGCGATGAAAGGTCACGCTAAAATCTTGACCCGATCTTGATTTTCCGAAGCTACACCCAGACGATGTTCCGTCCCGGATATACATCCATGCTTATATAACACCATGTCATCAAACCTTTAATACGTCAGCTATGACGATATGACCCAGCCAACGCCTAACGTCACAGATCCCTTGCGCAAGCAAGGTAAAGAGAGGTCATGCCGAACTCTTGACCCGATCTTGACTCAATGGCCGGCTCGGTTCACTATTCACATGGCTAACGCATTAGAACGAACATGACAGGCTCGGTCCTTAGGTTCGATTTTTCTTTTAGGCCGGTGGAAACCGCTTGCCCTATAGGACCCTCGCCCAGGGCTGTCCACCCCGGGATGTCGAAATACAGGTGCAAAATGAGGGGCTTATAGCCGCACAGACGGTCTCCACTGACCCAGGATCTAGCATAGTTGCGAAAAAGAAGAGCAAGCTTTTCCAACCTACCTAGGACTCTGAGAAAACACGTTTTAAGTAAATTAAAACAACAAAAAAAAAATGAAAAAATGAAAAAAAATGAAAAAATGAAAAAAAAATAAAAGAAGCTGAAACCGCATGTCACGTGAGCTTTCCCCCTAATCCCTAAAGGCCTTCCCGTGTCTAAACCTTGCCCGTCACCCCCTCCAGCGAATCGAGAGTGGTTAAGAATACCCGGGAGCCGCCTTTCAGTATCGAGATCACAAAGTCCGACAGCCATTCCGGTTCAACGGTCCGCACCATCCGCTACTCCCCCATGACGGAATCAACAGATAACAGTGAGGGAAATGGAATCCCGCCACTAAGGAACCTTCAGACAATGGAGGAGGTGCTGCGAGCCTTCGAAACTATCAAGAAGTGCCAAGAAGAGCAGCAAACCTGGATCGTAGCCACCCTGCGTCTTTGAGGAACCGTTGCAGTTCCCCAACCTGACGGAACCTTCATTCTTATAGAAGACGAAGAAATACCGGCTCCCCCGATTTCTCAAAGCTATCAGCAGGTCCCGCCTCCGCCAAGCTATGAGATCCCAGCAACGCAAAGCAGCTCTCGCTCAAAGCTCCCCTCAGGCATCAGTCAAGCAGCTCCGACATGCCCGCCTCAGCACAGTCAGTTTCCCGGCTCTGCACACCAAGCTCAGTATCAACAGCACACATACGTGCCTACACCGCCCAATCCCAATGCATCTCGGTATCCCCCAGGATTCAATCCTCTGCCTCTATACGAGCCTCGCAGCCATAACAAAAAATCCCCATGTTTACCTGGGACAGGCATCCCGAGCGGATATCCCGACATCTCAAGCTTGCCACCTGCTGGTCTGCCACTTGGGGCAAATGAATCATTTCCCCAATTCCAAAACACAACCCTTAGCGGACCTGACAATCACGCCCTTAACTTCAACACTCCAGGGTATGGGTTGGTATATACTCAACTACCTCCCCAAGACTCCCGAATGGCGATCCCATCAGCCAATCCACCTCCATCTTCGGTTTTCATCCCCGAAAACGGTAACCCACCTCAACCTGCCAATCCCCACATGGCTTGGCTGATCGAGCAAATGAAGGACATGCAAGGCAAGCTAGCTAGTTCTCGAAAGGACTCTCTCCTGCCCACTGATCCAAGCAAGGTGGTCCCTCTCCCTCTGAAATTCAGGATGCCGGAAATGGGAAAGTTTGACGGGACAGAATGCCCAAAAACCCACATCGACACCTATGTTTTGGGTATGAGAGCCAAAGGGGCAACCCCTCAATAAATGGCGGATCACTTCCAGCATTCTCTTAAGTCCACAGCGCTAAGGTGGTTCCTCAATGTAAAGGCAGAAAACCGCTCCACATGGGACCAAATCAGCGAGATCTTCCTGGAAAAGTACCGCGCCAACCTTGAGTGGGAGACAAAGCGCCACGATCTGCAAGCCACCGAGCAAAAGGATGACGAACCAGTAGGCGAGTTCTACAAAAGATGGAACTGGAAGCTTAGTGAGATAATGGATCCACTTTCAAAAGAAGAGCAGATGGACATCTTCCATTCTTGCCTCAAGCCATCCCTGAGGACCTTGATTAGCCATCACTTCTATCCAGATCTCCGTGCCATGGTCAACGCCGAAACTAAGTTTGAGAAGACTCTGAGCCTTCAGAAGACAACAGCAGCCCCTGCTTCATCTTACCGCTATCGGACAAACCTGTCAACTTCAACACCTGTCCCGAACAAAGGAAAAGAAGCAGCCGGAATGATACACTACATTTAGAACGGAGCTCAAGTAAACCGCGATCAAGCAGCCCCAATGAATAACAATCCCCCTCGCTTCCCACAGTTCCAGCATTTTGACAACCTCAAAATGCCTCTGGGCCAAGTATTTGAAGCATTGGTGTAAGTACCCAAATCCGGATCGTCAAAATCTGTCAGAAAGTTAACTGAAATCCGTTAACTAGCCCGCTCCAGGTTGACCGAAACTCGTTAACTCCCCGTTGCCAAGCCAACGAGACGTCCCAGGACTGCCCCGAGCATCCCAACGTCAAAGCGTACTCAACACACGTCATCGCACGTAAAAGTACGGCTTTCCCTGAAAAACGCACTTTCCGGCACTTTCCGGGGGCATTTCGGACATTTTCCGGACTGTTATTTTAAAAACGGACAAAATAGGGACCCGGGAACGAACTCCAACACAAATGGTGAGTCATGGGACACGTGGCAAGCATGCCACCTCCCTCTAGTCACCTTTCAATCAGAAATCAAGGCCAAATGACCAAAATACCCCTGGATTGCAGACCAAGTCCGGCCGGACTCATTTGCAGGTTCTGAGAAATTGCCAACAAGTCCCTCAAAATTCCAAAATACCACAAAACCCCCTGGATTTCATGATAAGTCCGGCCGGACTCATACTGAAAATTCACCTATAAATAGAAGGGCTGTCAAAGCCAGAAATACAACAGAAATTACTCTCCATTTTCACCATAGCCACGGCCCTACTGAGTTTCACCCCTTCCTTAGCTCCCGTTTCGTCTCGATTCGCGTGAAACTTCCGTATTTCGATCAAATACGCCCCTCACCACTCCGAAACACCATTCCAAACCACTTTCTGTATCCCGTATACACCCCCGAGCCAAAGGAGTCGACCCTAGCCATAGGTATAACTCCCTCTCTCTAATCTCTCGTTTTGCCTCGGTTTACGTGCCAGTCGCTACAACCGTTTCGGACGACATCTTTGAAATGTAGACGCCTCCGTCTAATGGGGTCCAATACGTTTTAGCCCCTAGATCCTCTTCTCTTCCCGTAAGAGAAGTAATCTCGGGTTAAAACGGCGTTCCGACCCCGTTCCGTTTACTTTTTATGTCATTTACAACTCCGGATCGATCGATCCGTCGATCGTCATTTACTTTTCTGTCATTTAAAACTCCGAACCGTTTGATATGTCGAACGTCCTTTACATTTCATGCAACTTTACCATTCCGAGTCGTTTGACTCGTCGATCGTCATTTACAACTCCGGATCGTTCGATTCCGTCGATACCGCATTTAAATACTGTCATTTACAAGTCCGACCCGTTTGGATCGTGATAGTATTTACCTCTTCAAAATCCGAGTCGCAACCCGATTCGTTAACATTCAAAATAATTTAATACGTTTTTCCCGTAAAATCGTTAACAGTGTAATGCCCGGTTCAAAACCGGAGTTCGTCCTTCGGACTCTCTTTCAAAAAGCGCGAAATGACGTTTGGCATCCAAACGCTCATCTTCAAACTTAAAAGCAAACTTTTGACATTCAAAAAATATTTAATACGTTTTTCCCGTAAAAATCGTTAACAATGTAATGTCCGGTTCAAAACCAGAGTTCGTCCTTCGAACTCTCTTTCAAAAAGCTCAAAATGACGTTTGCCACGCAAACGCTCATTTCAAACTCAAAATCGACGTTTGCCACGCAAACAAACGCTCATTTCAAACTCAAAATCGATGTTTGCCACGCAAACGCTCATTTCCTTCTCAAAACCGACGTTTGTCATTCAAACGCTCGCCTTTTCAAATAGGCCACCTAATCAACGTTTGACATTCAAACCAAGATTAATCTTGTCATTCAAGCCCCCATTTCAAAACACACACACACACACACGATTTCAAGAAAGGTAGAAAGACTCGTCATACGAGGCGTTTTGGGTGATCTCGTAGTACTCTTCCCGAAATGTAACATGACCTCCAAACCTAACAATCTATGGTACCAATTAGCTTTTTACTCGTTTTTGCTACCAATAAAAAAGATCCCCTGTTTTCAAAGCCTTTTCCTAAGTTTTTGCTACCAATAAAAATGACACCATTTTCACTAAAGCCGTTTCTCAACGTTTGGGCTCAAAATACAAAAACCGCGTGGCGACTTCTCATTCCTTCCCAAGAAGCGAGGTCTCAGACACCAACACCCCGCGAAAGACAACCGTCCTTTTTGCGCCCCGCGCGAAAATCTCGGGTAATTTCAGTTGGCGACTCCGCTGGGGACTTGAATACTTTTTTCAAAACAACCGTTGTTTTCAAAAAAAGCCTTACGTGGGTCAAACTTTCGTTTACCCTTCCTCGTTTTCGTGTGCATGTGTTACTTTAAACCTCGAACGGTTTTTTTCAAGGGCATTACATTGTCGCCTTTTTCAAAATCATACCATGTTTGTGCATCCCCATTCATGTTTGATTTTCATTGCTATCTTTCGAACTACGCATCAAAATTCTTTAAGACACATTCTGAAAAATCTCTGTTTTTACTCAGAAAAAGAATTTTAGAGACCGCACACTACTCGCACTTGCTGCCTCGGTACACCGCACTCCACGTGCACTTGCTGCCTCGGTACACTGCACACTACAACCCGTAACCCGGAATGGCCTTATCAGTTGCACCTCAGTTGGTCTTCCAGACACCTTTCGAGGGCGCACGGGGTCGTCCCAAGCAGCCCATCCTAGCCCGTGTAAGCCATGCACTATTTGTGTCACACTTTGTCCAAGACCCCGGTTGGTTTTTGGATTAGTTCGTGTAATAAAGCCTAAGTGTATGTTTTTAACGCCGGGTTCCGCCACGAGTCAAGCTCGAGAGGTTGAGATCGAAGGTCGTTCCCGACCCGAAGTCTTGAGATTTTCAGCCTTGACTTTGACGTGGAGCTCTGCCGAAAAATATACCCGAAGGTTCAATGTGACACCGTGTCACCAAACCTCACCGTATGCATTGTGCCAGCCACAACTTGGCCAACGCCAAAAGCTAAGGTCCCTCGCGCAAGCGAGTCAGGAGAGGTCATGCCAAAATTTTGGCACGATCCCCGCCTTAACTTAAGGACGTTGACTTCGACTGTGGCCCGTGCGTCACATAAATTGGAAGTTTGCGTGATCAACTAGCCTTAAGTTCACTTTTTCCTTGTCGGTTGAACTCGCTTGCCTTATAGGACCTCGCTCGGGATAGTCCGTCCCGAGAAAGATTATCTACAAATGGAAACGAGGGGCTTATAAGCATAGTGACGAGATCCACTGATTAGAGATCTAGGATTAGTTGCGAAGAAGAAGACTTGCTCTTTTCCAACCAATTAGGACTCTAACAAAACACGCTTTAAGTAAACATTAATCGGTAACTGCACATTGCATAAGCCCGAAACCATGATCCAAATCCCCTTTTCCGAAGCCTAAACCCTGCCTTTCGTTCTCGCAAATGAGCGAAAGTGGTTCAGATTCCGGCCGCGCTCACCGTAATCACCGTTACGGCGTCACAGCGGTTCTTCGGTTCCCTCAGTTCCCTCAGCCAGAATTTCCGACATGTCTAGCTCACCGAGAAATCTTGACGGGGAAGGACCCCCGCCATCGGTAACAGATATGACTTTGGAAGAAGCCATCCGGGCTTTTGAGGTTCACAAGAGGCAGAAAGAAGATCAGCAGAATTTCGTGGTACAGCTTCTGAATGAGCGAGGTATAGCAGCCTATCCCCGCCGATGGTACTTTTGTCCCGGTCGAGGATGACGATTCCCCGAAACCAGCTCCTCAAACCTTCAACCAAGTTCCTCCCCCGCCAACTTACGGGATGCCTTCGAACCAAGGAAACAGCCGACCTAGGCTCCACGTTGCCACCTCTCAGGGCAACCCTGCCATATTTGTCCAGGCCAGTGCTACTCCTATCACTCAATACCACCAGCGCACCGCTGGACCATCTTAGACAGATGTCAATATCCTTCAATACCCTCCTGGGTTCATCCCATTGCCTATACACGAATCCCAAAACACCGGGGACAAACCCCGATACAGTTCAGAAAAGGCCCCCATATATCCACATATATCAAGCCTTCCACCTCCAATCACTACCGCTCACATGATAGCACCCGGCGCCGAGCCTCACAGTCCACCACTGGACCCAACCTTAGCCTGGATGGTCAAACAGATGAAAGACCTGAAAGCCACCATGAGCAGCTCAAAGCGGGAAACGCTCAAATCCACAGATTCGGGAATGGTCACGCCTCTCCCTGCCAAGTTCCGAATGCCGGAGATGGACCGATTCGACGGAACCGAATGTCCTCAAACGCATGTCGACACCTACGTTCTCGGCATGAGAGCGAAAGGAGCTACCCTCCAGCAAATGGCCGACCACTTCCAGCATACGCTCAAGAGTTCAGCGTTACGATGGTTTCGAGGGTCAAGCTCGCGGATCGCCACACTGGGATCGATCGAACATCTTCCTGGAACGGTACCCATCCAACTTAGAGTGGAAAACGAGTCGCGAGGACTTAATCACCACTGAGCAGAAAGCGGACGAAAGCGTCGGAGAATTCTACAAAAGGTGGAGTTGGAAACTCTTCGAGATCATGGAGCCACTCTCCAAGGATGAACAGATGCGGATCATCAAGTCCTGCTTAAGACCGTCCATCAGAACTCTCATCAGTCATCATTTCTTCCTGCATCTCCGGGCCATGGTCAATGCCGGCTCACGGTTCGAGAAGGATCTCAAGGAAAAGTTGGCTACTACGCCCATACGTATACCGGGCCACAGCTTGCATTCAATCCCGCACCGCCCCGGCAAAGGGAAATATACGTCTGTCAACTACATCCATCAGGGACAACGCGGGCAACAAACCCGCCCCCGCAAAGCAACAACTCCACTTCGAAGCAGTCTGCCGTGCACTTCGACAAGTTGGATATGCCACTAAGCAAGATGCTGGAAGGGTTAATCAAGGAAGGTCTCCTTAAACCCGTTGCAAATTACAAACCCAAGAATCCTATAGTCAATGCTGACAAGAGCAAGTACTGCGCCTTCTATCAGTATCATGGCCATACCACCGACAACTGCGTGGGGTTACGATACGAAATCCAAAACTTAATAGAGGAAGGAAAGTTGGAGCGCCCCCGTGGGCCCAATACAGTCGGAAACCCTTTTCCGAACAACAACAACAGTGTGAATTCCATTGAGTGGGTGCCCAAGAAGATTGCCGCAGAGCTAGTCCCTCCGCCTCTTCCAGTCGGGTCCTCATCAAGTGTCCACATCAGCTACGATGTTTGTGACTGCTCCGCCTGCCTGGAGTATGAGTCCCAAGATATGGTCCGGACCAATCCTCCGGGAAAACAGAAAAGGAAGTCCTCTCAACAGAGACTGAGAGAAAGATACGAAGCCTGAGACACCAAAGCAGGGTACACTCGGAGAGCCATCCGGGAAGTTCGAATACTATGTACTCTACTCCAGCCGGTCCTCCCTTCCTCCAGGCCATGCAGCTTTAGAGCAGACAGGGGTGGGAAAGCCGAAAAGTCCTACCGACAGCAGAGTTCATACCTTGGGACACCGGAATACCTCCGATCTTGGTAATCTTACTACCAGTTAGAAGCCTAACCCCCCGCAGGATCAGCTAGGATTCAATTTGTCCAGCTTCCGAGCCCGGACCGGCAAAGGAAGATCAAAGTCAGTTTGGCACTCGCACTCGATCAACGTGCTAACCAAGGGCGGCAACCGCCACAAACGACCTCAACACAATCCCGAGGCTCCAGAAAAGGCTTTACCTCGCAAGAGGAAGACAGGAAACGGATGGCTTGATGAATCTCCTTCTCAATATAGAGACCTGATCTACGATTCCCGACTGTATGGCAGTATGATCATGTTCTGTGACGAAGACCTACCGAGAGATGCTCGGGGCACAATGAAGCTCTGTACATCACTCTCAAGCTCAACACCATAACACTCCCTAGAGTATTAGTGGATAACGGGTCAGCCGTTAACGTCCTCCCTCTCAGCATGATGCGAGCCCTGCACATCAACGAAAGCCATCTGATTCCGTCTACCCGGACTATCAAGGCCTACGACAGCACGTCTCGTCCCATCCTGGGGACGGTGACTCTGGAACTCTGGTTCGAAACCCAAATGGTGCCATCAAAATTCCACGTGATGGACATTCCATCTGAATTCACGACTCTGTTAGGACGCCCTTGGCTGCATCACATGAAAGCCATAGCTTCCACTCTCCATCAGTGCGTTAAGTTCATTAACCGGCAGGGAGATCTTGAAGTCATCAGAGGGGACAGTTTCCTCATAGGAAACGAAGCCGAGACGAGAGCCAAGCGTTCCTTGATCGGGCAGGGGCTACCTCCTTCAAATCGACCAGGGGACTATTGGGGCAAATCTCATCAGAATCCATCAGAGTCCAGAGATGCTAACTACGTCAACGTACTCAAGCAGGCAGACCCTGAAGCAGTCCGATACATCAAGTTCAACTCCCATTTCCAACATTTGGAGGCAGACTGGAAAGAAACCCTGAGCATCGCCATGATGCGGGCACGTAAACCTCCTGTCTCCGATCGGAGATTCGTCAGCATTCTTCAAGCCAACTCTCTGGCCCCGCCAGGCGAAGAAATTTTCGTGATAAAGGTCAACAAGCACCGTCACACTCGTGATGAATGTAAGGAAGGCCGCATGGAATGTCCCAGTCCGACTTCCTTCGTCAACATCATCCAAGTGTTTCCGCCATTCAGAGATTTGGATGTGATCACAGTTCTGGACACTAGCCAGACGGTGCGTACCTATGGAGACTGTTTAGCCCTCGCAAGGAAAGCCCTCATGGAACTAGCCGCTCAAGAAAACCGTCTCTGGGACGAAAACCAAGCTCGGAAGACCTACATGGACCAAGCCCTTAAAGTGTCACAAGAAGCTACAGACAGAAAGCTAGAGGCCACTCTAGACTAGTTCGACCTCAAGGGTTTGTCTCACGGCAACTTCCTCGACTATCGTCTGTTCTCATCCAACCCCCTCTGCCAAGGGAGGCGGTCAATGGTCCCGATGACCTAGGAGACGGAATGACACAGCAGAACGAATACCAGCGCTTATCTCCCCGAGAAAAGCAAGTTCTCTGTGAAAGCGACGAAGAAGACGATGAAACCATTCTCTTCCAAGCCAGGCATGAGGTCAACAAAACCGGAATCCCAAGGGTCCTGGGAGGATGGGGACGGATCATCTCCGCACTCAAGCTAAAAGGCCAACTGAGAGAGGAAGGTCTATTCAAAAGGAATAGAAAGATAGAAATTCATCTCGAGCAACTACTCAGGGAGATTCCACAGTCCGCGACATTCGTTTACGGAAACGATCAACTGGGTCAGCAACCAGTTACATGGGCAAATGTTTGGGAAGCCGTGTACTCACCTTCTGACATACCCGCCACTCAGATAAGGCAGAAAGGAAATCTCTCCCCAATGGAGGTTTATCTAGACTGCCGTACGCAGTTCAAAGAAGCACTGGCTATTCTCACATGGGAAGAAACGCAGGCGCTAACTCTCGACGCAGGCTCTGCTGCAAGAAAGTAAATCTGGCCAAGAGTGGAGGAAAACTAGGAAACCATGAGTATCGTCAGATCCAACTCCAGAATGCCCTGAGTATGCTCAGCAAGAAGGAAAGGAGCGCGGTATACCGTGAAGAGATCAAGGGGACTGTTCGCCTGAACCAAGAACTCTCCAACCTCCCCCGGAGGGTCAGCAACGCACAGCTCAGTTCTGGCAACCACTGTTGCGTACTGACATTCGAACAACTCCGTCAAACTGTAGGCTACCTCCCAACGGAGGCACCCAAGCCGGTATCCTGGGACAGAATCCGTAAAGCTGTCGAAGCTCCCGGGAACACAACTATAATCAATGAATTGAGGGAAGACATATGGCCCTATGCTACGAGGAATCCTCCTATGACTATGGCTCAACTCAGAGCAGCCTGTTCAGAAGGGACCAAGCCTGATGTCAGCGTCCTGACCCGATCGGTCAAATCCATGCATTACCACCTAAGGCCACCAAAAAGCCGACGGAGCCAGAACTGCAACCCGGCCATCCCGAAGACGCAAGTTCCCTAAAAGAGGACCCGATCCTCACTCAGCTCAAGCAGACCCAGGCGAACATTTCCCTTTGGGGCCTGCTCACATCTTTATATCCTCACAAGCTCAAGCTAGAGGAAAGTCTGGCCCGTACCATGGTCTCCGTGGACGCAACCCCAGACGATGTCATTCAGATGATCGGCAACATCCACTACGGCAACATTATCACCTTCACAGATTTGGACCTTCCAAAATTTGGGGCTGATCATAATGAGCCGCTCTACATCACAGTCCAGCTGGATGAGCGTCGCCTTCCCCGCGTGTTGGTAGACGAAGGTTCCAGAATGAATGTCTTGCCCGCCAAGATGATGGACCTGCTTGACATCAAGCCTATAGATCTGAAGCCTTCAGTCCACACTGTCAAGGCCTATGACTCTACTTCCCATACAGTTCTCGGGGTTGCTAATCTTAACATCTGGTTCGGCAAGCGGATCATCCCTACCGAATTCCAAGTATTGGACATTCCAATCACTTTCACAGCCATCCTAGGGCGACCCTGGCTGCATCAGATCAATGGCGTGGCATCCACCCTTCACCAGTGCCTCAAATTCATGCAAGGCAACGAGTTAACCACTATCTACGGCGACAGCGTCACCACCGAGGGGACCAGCACCAACGACATTCCAGTGTTAGAAATCAAGCATAATGACGACATGGCATTAACTCGATTCACTCTGGAGACCTCCAAGATCCAAATATGCAATGTGGACCTTCCACTATCTCACGACAGGATTCCTCCCGCCATGAAGATGATGAAACTCATGAACTTCATCCCATGAACTTCATCCCAGGACTGGGATAGTCAGCACCGAGACAACAGAAAGGATGGAACAGCTAGCACGGGACCTCAAGCGCTTCAGAGGACTCAAAGCTAATCCGATAAGGGGAGCGTTCCTCGACATCACGGCTCTACCTGGACCAACTGCCACCACAGCCCAAAGACGAGTACACATTCAAGGGAATCCCAGACTTGGAGGAGCAACTCAAGGTACTCTCCCATGGGAAACAGATTGTTCGGATCAGCCGCCGAGGCCACATTCGAGACAGTAACTCCAAAACAGAACGAACCAGAATTCATAGAAGACGCTCTCAGTGGACCAGCTCTACAGAGTCTTTTTTAAGAAATTATGGAGGTGACAAACCTGATTGACCTGGGCTCCGAAAATAGCATGATTGCCATGATCGGGACAGCAGAAGCCAAGCCTCTCGACCCCCGAACCCTCATCAAGCATCCAGCAATGCCACTAAAGAATTGGGTAACTTTCACCGGACTAAGGGCAAGCCAGGTAGAACTGGAAGACAACCTGGGCCCGCACCCACATCTCCCTAAACCCGGTCTCAAACCCTGCGAGTCGAGTCCTTGTCGAGTCCGAGTCCTTCCGAGTCATCCAATGGCCTTATGCCGGAGGACTATGATAATGTAGCCAACCATGTATTTCCGTTCTTGTTCAATGAAAAGTCTGACCTTTCGGAGTATCCCCTCATTGCCACTTTAACAACTGATAAGTTAACAAACAACTTAAAAGACGTTAATAACGAATCAATTGATAAAGAAGCAGACACATTAAACGAACAATACATTAAAGAAGTTCTCGAGCGTGTAGTTGACCAAGAGGACAACCGGGCCCAACCTGCCGAAGAGGTTATGACCTAAGTGAACCTGGGGTCAGTGCAAGAGCCTAAAGAGACACAAGTGGGCAGTTTCTTCGCCGATGCAGAAAAGGAAGCCCTGATAAACCTCCTCCGGGAGTATGTTGACGTGTTCGCCTGGTCATACCAGGACATGCCAGGACTCGATCCCTCGATCGTGGAACACAGAATTCCCCTGGATCCAGAATCCAAGCCTGTCAAACAAAAGCTGCGCAAGATCAAGCCAGAGTGGTCCTTGCAAGTTAAAGAAGAAATTGAGAAAATGCTCCGAGTTGGATTCATCAGAGTGATTGAGTACCCGACTTGGCTCTCCAACATCGTGACGGTCACCAAGGCCAATGGAAAGGTCAGATGATGTGTGGATTTCCGGGATCTCAACAAGGCCAGCCCTAAAGATGATTTCCCACTGCCTAACATCGACATGCTGGTCGACACCACGGAAAATTTCGAAGTAAAGTCCTTCGTGGATGGGTTCGCTGGATACAACCAGATCAAGATGTCCGAGGAGGATCAAGCCAAAACTGCCTTCACCACTCCGTGGGGGAATATTGCTACACGGTCATGCCGTTCGGTCTGAAGAACGCTGGGGCTACTTACCAGCGGGCTGCAACAGCCCTCTTCCATGACATGATTCACAAGGAAATCGAGGTATATGTCGACGACATGATCATCCACTCCAGAGGATCAGACATGCAGCACATGACAGATCTGAGAAAGTTCTTCAACAGACTCAGAAAACACTCCATGAGATTGAACCCTGCGAAGTGCATCTTCGGCGTCAAGCGAGGCAAGGTACTGGGGTACATGGTTACAGAAAGGGGTATCTAAGCCGATCCCAAGAAAATCAAGGCCATCATCGACATGAAGCCGCCTCAATCCTTGACAGAAGTTAAGAGTTTCATGAGAAGACTTTAGTACATCAGTCGCTTCATCAACCAGTTGACATCTCTCTGCGAGCCCATGTTCAAACTGATGAAGAAGAATGTCGACATCAAATGGGACTCCGAGTGCCAAACAGCTTTCGAGAAAATCAAGACCTACTTGGTGAATCCCCCAATTCTGTGCCCGCCACATGAAGACAAGCCACTACTCCTGTATCTGACAGTAACAGACACGTCAATCAGAGCAATGCTGGCACAAGAACAGAAAGAGTCCAAAGTTGAGCATGCAATCTACTTCATAAGCTGGAAGCTTCAAGGAAGTGAACTCAGCTACTCAGCATTAGAGAAAACTTTTACCGCCTTGTTATGGGTAGTCGGGAAACTAAAACACTACATCCAGTCACATTCAGTACTCCTGGTCTCCAAAATGAACCCCGTCTGATATCTCTTTGACAAGCCATCCCTGTCAATGCGACTAGCCAAGTGGTCATTCTTCCTGGCTGAGTTCGACATCAAGTACATGGTCAAAAAATCAACAAAGGGCAGAGTAATGGAAGATCAGTTGGCCGACATCCCGAGCAGTGAACCTAAGGGTCCTGATCCACAGTTTCCGGACGACGGAATCTTTTCACACGACAGCGCAAACCGCTGACAACTCTTCTTCGATGGGGCAGCCAACAAGAAGGGTAATGGTATTGGAATGCTCCTTGTCGATCCCAAGGACGAGCACACTCCCATAACCATCAAGCTGAATTTTGAAACAACCAACAATGCCGCAGAATACGAAGCCTGTGCAGCAGGTCCGGAAGCTGCCCTCGAGCGCAACATTTCAGAACTAGATGTATACGGAGACTCAGCATTGATCATCAATCAAGTATCCAAAAAATGGAAGACGGTAGATTCTGGCCTCCAGAAGTACCACGCGTACATGGAGGAGCTCATTGCTCAGTTCAAGGACATCTCTTTTCATTATTTGCCAAGAGACAGGAACCGCTTCGCAAATACCCTGGCAACCCTCGCCTCTCTTGTCGAAATTCCCAATGGAAAAGCAGTAAAACCCCTCAGAATAGGCAGACGGGAAACACCCGCCTATTGCTGTGAGATCGAAATAAAAAAAGAAACGATCGACGAACCCTAGTACAATCAAATTTACCAGTTGTAAGTGCTCCAATTTGAGTTGTTAGTATTTTCGTTAGAAAATTAACAAAAGTTTTAACATTTCTAACATTTCTAACAATTCCTAACATTTCTAACAAAGTGAGGGTAGATTAGGGATTGCCATTTAAAGATAAACCATGGAAAAGAATCAAAAAAAGCAAAAGAAAGGTCAAAAACCCGAAATGGAAGCTGCTGGAACATTTTCTGGTTCCTTAATTTGAAAATTATTCTTCCTGTCCAAAGCCTGGAGCAGCATTTAATGCACCAGGCACGCCTTCAGACTTGTCCGCGCGGATGAGTATGATTTCCCAGAATGCCTATAAATTGAACCCTTCAGTCACAGAAATAGGGAGCAACAACACAATTCACAGCTGCACCTTGGCGAAAATACTTGAGAAAATAGTGAGAATTCCCTTGAATTGTCACTCTTTTCTCTTGATTATCTTCCCAAATCTCACTCACTCACTCTCAAATTCAAAGCCTCAAACACTCTTACATTCAAGCCTAAAACTCAAAAATCAAAAGAAGATAGGTATAACCTCCTTCTTCCTACCCTAAATCTCTTTCATCCATGCATGCATTTTCAAACTCCAAAATGTAGTTTGTTCATCTTCTTGCCCTAGATCCAAGAGGATCACCATGGAAGTTCATCTCCATGGATGATCCTCTACAAGGATCAACATTCTTTTCAAAGTGTCTTTACTTACTTGCAAGCACATTTTCAAAACCCTAAAAAACATTTTCATACATCAAATCTTCATTTCAAAGGATAAAATTCTCCTTCCCAAGCAAATGAAATGCTTAAGTCCTAATGTACCCCAAGTATAGCTTGATATAGTAGATCACCACTAAAATGTTTAGTGATCACTAATCAAATCTTAGGGAAATGGGGACAAGCATGGATGCCAAACCCCCTTTAAATCATGTTTTTCTTCAAGAGGAAGTTGCTGTCCAGTAGCCTTTCTCTAAGACCTCTGTCCATGGTCTAATTTTTTGGACATACAGAAACTTGGAATTTGGTGTTGACTACAAAATACTTTTTGTAGCCAACATCCAGATATTTCCAGATATATTTTTACTTTATTTTTTGCGTGAGTAAAACTCCCTTTTTCAAATTTTCTTTTAAAGGTCAGTTCCTCAGTCTCTGGAAATCCAGATTTCATATCTGAGATTTCCAGAAGATTTTGGTCCACCAAATCACCTCCAAAGGGGAAAGTTCTTTTATAGAAACCTTATTTAAGGTGTTTTGAACAACTTTCATTCTCGGACTTTCCCCAGATTATGAGATTTTTAAGTCCTTAAACCCATTTTAAAATCAATTGTCCACTGCCTTTTTCATTCTGGCAGAAATGTTTTTCAACTTCAAAAAATCTTTTGAGTACCAAAACTCAACCCAAAAATCATACCAAAAATCATGGGACTTTTTTAAAGTCTAATAAAGAGTTCCCAATTTTTACTTTTCAGTTTGAACTTATTTTGGCCAAAACACACACACACACACACACACACAAATGGTTTTTATTGCTTGGAAGACTCGTTTTACGAGGCATTCCGGGTGAACACTAACGTTCTTCCCGGCGTGTAACGTGACCTCCGAACCCAAATCTCTAATCTCGGGCATTTTTCTTCAAGAGGAAGTATCAGTAACCCCGGTTTGAGGCGCCACACGCCCTCAAAGGTTTCAGAAATCCCAGGTTCAGATGCCTCACAATAGTCTCCATTCAGGTCCGGGTACCTCGCAATGGTCTCATTCAGGTTTAGACGCCTCCCAACAGTCTCGCTCAGGTCAAGGTCCCCACGCGCGGCTCCTTGCACCTACGAACTACGATCGGCTTGATTCCCGCTCGAGATTCATAGGAATCCTTTCGCTAAGGGTCCAGCCAGCTGATCGCCCAGGTCTCTTCCAAAGTAAGGCATCCCGATTTGGATCCTTATCTTTTTTCAACGACCGGAACTCGTTAACTCCCCGTTGCCAAGCCAACGAGACGTCCCAGGACTGCCCCGAGCATCCTAACGTCAAAGTGTACTCAACACACGTCATCGCACGTAAAAGTACGGCTTTCCCTGAAAAATGCATTTTCCGGCACTTTCCGGAGGCATTTTGGACATTTTCCGGACTGTTATTTTAAAAACGGACAAAACCGGGACACGGGAACGAACTCCCACACAAATGGTGAGTCATGGGACACGTGGCAAGCATGCCACCTCCCTCTAGTCATCTTTCAATCAGAAATCAAGGCCAAATGACCAAAATACCCCTGGATTGCAGACTAAGTCCGGTCGGACTCATTTGTAGTTCCTGAGAAATTGCCAACAAGTCCCTCAAAATTCCAAAATACCACAAAACCCCCTGGATTTCATGATAAGTCCGGCCGGACTCATACTGAAAATTCACCTATAAATAGAAGGGCTGTCAAAGCCATAAACACAACAAAAATTACTCTCCATTTTCACCATAGCCACGGCCCAACTGAGTTTCACCCCTTCCCGAGCTCCCGTTTCGTCTCGATTCGCGTGAAACTTCAATATTTTGATCAAATACACCCCTCACCACTCCGAAACACCGTTCCAAACCACTTTCCGTATCCCGTATACACCCCTCGAGCCAAAGGAGTGACCCTAGCCATAGGTATAACTCCCTCTCTCTAATCTCTCGTTTCGCCTCGGTTTACGCGCCAGTCGCTACAACCGTTTGGAACAACATCTTTGAAATGTAGACGCCTCCGTCTAACGGGGTCTGATACGTTTTAGCCCCTAGATCCTCTTCTCTTCCCGTAAGAGAAGTAATCTCGGGTTAAAACGGCGTTCCGACCCCATTCCGTTTACTTTTTATGTCATTTACAACTCCGGATCGATCGATCCGTCGATCGTCATTTACTTTTTTGTCATTTACAACTCCGGACCGTTTGATCCGTCGAACGTCCTTTACATTTCATGCAACTTTACCATTCCGAGTCGTTTGGCTCGTCGATCGTCATTTACAACTCCGGATCGTTCGATTCCGTCGATACCGCATTTAAATACTGTCATTTACAAGTCCGACCCGTTTGGATCGTGATAGTATTTACCTCTTCAAAATCCGAGTCGCAACCCGATTCGTTGACATTCAAAATCATTTAATACGTTTTTCCCGTAAAATCGTTAACAATGTAATGCCCGGTTCAAAACCGGTGTTCGTCCTTCGAACTCTCTTTCAAAAAGCACGAAATGACATTTGGCATCCAAACGCTCATCTTCAAACTTAGAAGCAAAATTTTGACATTCAAAAAACATTTAATACGTTTTTCCCGTAAAAATCGTTAACAATGTAATGTCCGGTTAAAAACCAGAGTTCGTCCTTCGAACTCTCTTTCAAAAAGCTTAAAATGACGTTTGCCACGCAAACGCTCATTTCAAACTCAAAATCGATGTTTGCCACGCAAACGCTCATTTCAAACTCAAAATCGACGTTTGCCACGCAAACGCTCATTTCTGTCTCAAAACCGACATTTGTCATTCAAACGCTCGCCTTTTCAAACAGGTCACCTAATCAACGTTTGACATTCAAACCAAGATTAAGCTTGTCATTCAAGCCCCCATTTCAAAACACACACACACACACACACGATTTCGAGAAAGGTAGAAAGACTCGTCATACGAGGCATTTCGGGTGATCTCGTAATACTCTTCCCGAAACGTAACATGACCTCCGAACCTAACAATCTCTGGTACCATTTAGCTTTTTACTCGTTTTTGCTACCAATAAAAATGATCCCCTGTTTTCAAAGTTTTTTCCTAAGTTTTTGCTACCAATAAAAACGACACCAGTTTCACTAAAGCCGTTTCTCAACGTTTGGGCTCAAAATACAAAAACCGCGTGGCGAATCCTCATTCCTTCCCAAGAAGCAAGGTCTCAGACACCAACACCCCGCGAAAGACAACCTTCCTTTTCGCGCCCCGCGCGAAAATCCCGGGTATTTTCAATTGGTAAAGCGAAATCTTCTCAAGCCTCTCGAGAATTTCCAACCAAAGACTCCCAAGCCCAACATGGATATGAGCAAGAACTGCGCCTTCCACAACTACCCCGGCCACACCACCGACAATTGTCTCGTGCTAAAGCAGGTAGTCCAGGGGCTAATCGAAGAAGGAAAGTTGGAACGCCCTCGTGGCCCCAATACCATCGGAAATCCATTCCCCCGGAACGACAGGGTGAACACGATAGCCTTCAACGAAACTCCAAGCGAGAGCAGACCCCCTGCAATTTCTGAAACCGTCAGCATGCTATCCCGCTATGACTGGGATCGTGAAACCAGAGTCAAACGGTCTCGTGACCGGGAATCCAGACAAGAACGCCCAAGGGCAACTGTCTCCCTACGATCTTTGCCCCGACCAAGGCACACCAATGGATGGATCGAACACTCCCCAGAGGAGACTGAGTCAAATGGCAGCATGGGAAACGGTCTAGCCTTCACAGACGATGATTTGCCGATATGTGAGAATCGACACAATGAGGCCCTCCTCATCCTCATAAAAATAGAGATGTTCTTCCTCCCGAACGTCTTGATTGATAACGGCTCCGCAGTCAACATCATTGCCTTGAGCACACTGAAATGACTCTGCATCGACCGCTCCCTAATAAGACCTTCGCCCCGGATAATCCAAGCCTATGATGCCACTCCACGACCAATCGTAGGAGTCATCAATCTGAGAATCCAATTTGATGCACAACTAGAGTCGGTAGAGTTCCAAGTCGTGGAAATCAAACCAACCTTCTCTGCCCTGCTGGGACGACCTTGGATACATCAGATGAAGGCGGTATTATCTACTCTTTACCAATGCGTGAAATTCATCAACGGCAATGGAATGCTCGAGGTAATCCGCGGAAGCAGTACAATGGCAAGCGCTTGGCCAGCAAGCTACGACCCAGAAGAAGGTCCCGACATGACCGAATACTCTTCTGCAGATGAGTCTCCAGTCCTGTCCCGCTACGAAGTGGATCCCTACATCCACGCTCTAAGCCGCGACGAGCTAGAGATTGAAGAGCTCGTGGGTCAAGACGACAACTCCGACATATGCGACTGTGAAGAATGCTTAAGAGAGGATCAAGAGATGGACGCCCAGATGGAGATTGACCGAGGAGTAGACCCCTACTTCGCCGAGAACCCTCTTGCAAACTGGCTCATCATCGACCCACTGGTACAAGACAACCCTCTTATTGATACACTTGGATCTCACGGGGACGGCCATCACAGCATCGTCCAATTCAACATCCCGGTGTCTGACCTAGACGAACAGTGGAGCTACCTCCTCCAATGCCTAATCAGGGAAGGAGAGATAGCATGCCCTCTCGAGTCTGACATTGTAAATGTCGTCCAAGCAACGATCCCAGATAAAGAGGCAAATTCTATGAAAATGATCAACATCAGCAAGAATCAACTCCGAATCAACGAATGCATCGCCCTCCTGGAGGTAGCCCTCAAGGACTTCTATCATCAAGGTCCCCCAAGTACTGGCAACAACACTAATGGAGGGACATCATCAGGGGAGCCACCAAAAACCTCCACGATATGGTTTGAAGTCGAACCGAAAACAAGCCATCCTCCGGGAGCCGCCTCGGGTGAAGTCTGGCCACTAGAGCTATCGCCACCCTCTCTACAGCTATAGCCCGCCAAGAGTAATGAAGCCTGGTCCAATCCCTCGTCGCCTATAGTCTAGCTTCGAGTCATGTTGTCTGTGAATTCATGTCTTTCGAGTCATCTGATGGCCCTACGCCGAAAGATCGTGAGTCCATAATCAACAATGTACGGTCTTTATGCTTTCAATAAAAGGTCCGACCCTTCTAAAATATCCTTTCATTGCATCTTTAACAAATGATGAGTTAACTAATCAAAACAGTTAATAACAATTCATCTACACAAAGAAAAAAACACATTAATTGAATAAATGCATCAAGCAAACATTTAAGCATGTTGTCAAACAAGAAAAATACCGGGCCCAAGCTGTCGAGGAGGTTTTAATCACAGCGATTTGCGAGATTGCTGAAGAGCCAAAGAGACGCAAGTCCGAAGCCATTTCCAGCACAGTCCAGATCTTCCAATACCTCAAGAATGGGGAAACCGCCTTCATAAACGAAGAAGGTCAACACAGGGAAGGAGCCAAAGCCAAGAGCATCATGGCCCTAAAATGCCTCGCCTCTCACTTTGTCATCCTTGGAGACATGTTATACAAGAAACGCTACCAAGGACCACTCCTACGCTGCATCAGCCAGGGAGAAGCAAACGATCTCATGAACGAAGTCCACAATGGGGCTTGCGGTCCCCAAGTGAACGCCCGGGCCCTAATGCAAATCATTCTCCGGATGGGCTACTACTGGATCTCCATGGAGGCAGACTGCATCCACTTTGTCCGAAGCTGCGACAAGTGTCAACGGTTCTCCAACCTCAATCATCTACCTCCTCACGATCTCTACTTCATGACTACGCCCTGGCCCTTCGCCACATGGGGGATTGACGTTATCGGAAAAATTGCTCCGCCAGGCAGCAACGGCCACGAGTTCATCTTGGTAGCTATCGACTACTTCACAAAATGGGTCAAAGCCAAGTCTTACAAGGTACTCACTTCCAAGAAAGTCGCACATTTCCTCAAGGAAAACATCATCTGCCGATATGGCATCCCGAACGAGGTCATATCAGACAACGGCTCCCACTTCGAGGGAGAATGCGACAGACTGCTGGCCGAATTCAAGATCACACGCCACAAGTCATCTCCCTAGTGGCCACAAACGAACGGCGCCGTGGAAGCAGCAAACAAGACCCTCGAACGGATCATCCGAAAAATGACCACCCGAGGACGCAATTGGCCCGAGAAGCTACACCTTGAACTTTGGGGATACCGAACATCAGTCAGAATAGCCACGGGAAAAACCCCATTCGCCCTGACATACGGGATGGAAGCATTCCTCCCCTTTGAACTAGAAATTCCCTCACTCCGAGTGCTGCTGGAAAATGACGTCAACGAAGTCGAATGGCTCCGAAGCCGACACGACGAATTGGTTCTGCTAGACGAGCGACGACTAAAGGCCATGGAACACGTCCGAGCCTACCAAAGCAGAATGGCTAGAGCTTTTGACAAGAAAGTCAAGTCCCGAGACATCAGGGAAGGCGATTTGGTACTCAAAGAAAAGCCTCCCACTCGAACCAAACCATTGGGAAAATGGGAACCAACATGGATCGGCCCTTTCGTGGTTCAAAAGATCTTCTCCGGAGGTACCATGAAGCTGACAGACCTAGACAGCAATCCCTTCATGAATCCAGTCAATGGAAGCAAACTTCGCAGATACTTCGCCTAAAGAAGACCAACTGTGCATCTCTTGGCACTCCATGTAGTGTCGAACTACCCAGACCTGAGCCCTCTAGTCCGAGGGAACGTAGGCAACCTTAATTGGTCCGGTCTAAAAACACACAAAAAAGTCAAAAGTTTGAATGTCAACCAATACCTCCATCAAGCTACATACTTTCCAAGAGTATGCCCCCACCATCACCTTGACCAAGTCAAACGACGGCGGCAGCATCAAAGGACATCCGAGGGTCACTCAACGTCAAATGACTGACCCATGTCAACTCCAAGTTAGGGGCTTACCTTCGCCCTCACGCGCTTCAAAAAAAAAAGAGCTCAAGCAGAAGCTTAAAAAAAAAGAGCTCAAACAGAAACTACAAAAAAAGGAAGGTCAAGGACCCAGCGCCGACAAACAAGAGGCAAGGAAGTCACGGAAAAGACCGTCAAAACGACATGTCAAGGGTTGATCCAACCTCCCATCCAAACAGAAAGCCCAAGCAAAAGGGATTGCCGTCAAGGCCCAGGCTGCTTCAGTCCGCAAATGCAACAGAAAGGTCCAAAGATGGACGCCGTCGAGGCTTACGAAAGAAACAAAAGCGAACAAGAGATCTTGCATCTCGACAAAGCTTTAAAAGTAAATCACATATCACTAACGATTACAACATTTCTTGATGAGTTCAAGCACGGTCTACTCTACTCTCAAGTTCACAACATGCTAAAAGACAGCTTAATACATTTAACAAATAATGTGTTTACAAATGCAATGAATGGATACCTAGGAGGTCATTCCGCGCCATCTGCGCTTGTCCCCTCGCCATTCTTCCATTTCTTCCCTCGTCCCCGGCGAGTCTTCTTTCGCTCCACGCGAGCCATCTCTGTCTCTCTCAGTCCGAGATCAGGGGTCCTCCCAGTAGAGTCAAACAATCCAGCAGCTCGCAGGGCTTCATTCGCCCGTGCTTCGGCTCGGATCTCCCCCATGCGAGTCTGCAAAAGAGAACCTCTCTCCGTCAGTCGGTAAACTCTGGTCTCGTAATCAAACAAAGTGTCTCCCGTAACATCCTGAGGGTCAGACCAGGCTTTGGCACTCCTAAGGCAATAGCTACTACGGCAATCGGGCCCCAGAATCGCTCCACGCCTGCTCCCCAAATCCACTTGGAACTGCCCAACACGCTGTTCATACCAGGCCAGGTACTGGGTAGTCAATACGACACTCTCCCGACGTCTAAGGAGGACCACAGGAGGGAAAGTGGAATACTTTCATACCCTTAGAAAATACAAAAAGCACCTGGAGCTGCCATACAAAGAGGAGTTACCTCCGCAGTAGCAAGGTCATCCCAGCCCAAAAAAGGCTCCTGCTTCATCCCGAACTACCGAGAAACAAGCGACGGAATATAGAAAGAGGACCAAGACAAACCTGGAACTCTGACCACATAGGACCCTTCCTGAAAGGCCCTCCTAGTCGCAATCCCCTAGTGCGGAACCCACCAACGGATCTGATGAGTACCAAGCTGTGCCATCCATCTCTCCCAGGCGGATTGATCCATATCCAACACAAGAGGACGCTGAGCAAATGTCCACGGGCTGAGGCAGCCAGCAGGAGCCTCACGCATAGATCGAAGTCTCTCCCGCAGCCACAAGGTGAGCAAAGCGGGGCTCCCCCCGCTCATGAACCGATCCCCGGTCCGCGGACGGTCAATACCATGAAGAGTCTCCCCCAGCACCAACGGGGCAATATCCTCTCCAGCTCTACAGTGTCCAACCACATCTAGCAAAGCGCCATCGCAAACCCCAAGGGAGCTGACCATGAAAAATGTCGGTATCACGCACAAGGCAAATGCATCCCATGAGACATTACTCTCATCATCAATCATAAACCGCTCCGGTAGCGCAGAAATGTCAATATGACCCGAATCAAGGATCATGCCCTGCACTTCTCCTAACGAAGTCCGAAGAAAGCACGCAAGCTTCACGCTCACAGCGGCACCGCCAATCAAAGGAAGCGAGATGGACTCCACCTTCGGTCCTCTAATCAAAGCCCGAAAATCCTCAAAGGTAGGCACCATCTCAATGTAGGAGAAGCAATACACATGCCTCCTAACATCCCAGAACTTCGCGGCAGCCCGCAACAATTGCCAATCAGGAACCAACTCCTTAAGGGACCAAATCGAGCAATGTCGAAACCTTACCTCGAAAGCTCGCCTCTGATGCCTCATACGGTGTCGCATCCACATTTTCAGCCGCTCAAGGAAGTATGCTTGTCGCTCCTTCGAAAGCCTTGGCAAAATTCTTAGAACATACGAAGAATCCATGGCAAAAATGGAGGTTCCTAGAGAAAATGAGGAAGAAAGCACGAAATGGCTGCAAATGGGAAGTGGGGAAAGTCCAGACATCCGGAAAACACTTATCCCTTCCCAAAAGCAAAGTTGATCCGTACGGACCTCTTTGCATCCCAGGTTGGTCCGTACGGACCTTGTTGCACCATGGTCCCACTTTCCCAGCAAACAGTACAACAACCACTGTTCCCAGCAGGACCTTGCTCCAAACTGCCCAAATTCTAGCCAAAGCCATTTCCGACAAGCATACGCTACCCACAAATGCACTCCCAGCTCACGTGGCATGCTCAAATAAATAAAATAGCAACAATTCCTAGGACAATTCCCGGGAATCACAAAATACGGCATTACATCTTAAAATAAAATGCTTTTGCTATGCAAACACAAGTCTTTTATTACAGGTACCCATAAATGTCTGTTGCTAAAAAAAAAGATATGGAAAGAGGGAAAGCAAATGAGCCCTAGTCCGACTCTTCATCATCATCATCAACATCTTCAAGCGAGAAGTCAGGCACCCCAGCAAACTCGCCAGCCACACCGTCATCATCAGAATATTGAACCCCCTCCTGGGGTGGGTACTCAAAGTACTCGGAAGGGCCAAACCCGACAAAAGGATCAAAGAAGGCAGGCTCTGATGAACTCTCTTCCAGTGCCTCCTGCGAAGGCAAAACTGGTGAAAGACCGGCTGTCTCTGGACTCCCGAAGACGTCCCGGCATCCATGCTATGCCGCCCCCGAGAGGGACCCTCCAACTGCTGCCCCGGCTCAACCCTCGGCGGAGGAACGTCCCCAGAATGCCTCGAAGGCATCGGCTCATATGCCGGCACACGCCGCGAAGACCGGCAAGACAGCTTCCCCGCCAACTTCTTCGCAAAAGATCGCATCGCCACATAACGGCGGGTCAGCGTGTCGAAGGCTCTCCCTGGGACCTGCACAAGCAAACAGCCAAAGAAATGCTCAGCTAAAGAGATACAGGTATACAAAAAGAGAAAAATACAGAAAAGATGCCAGGACAGAAAAAGAGTAAGCACACTCACCGGCATATCAGGGTCAACCCGGTAGGCAGCAGGAGCCTGCTCAGGGACGGGTACCGACACCCTTCGCCTCGACGAATCCCCACGAACATAGGTGAAATTCGGCCCAGGCATCGAAACATCTGGGGGACCTGGCGGGCCATCCTGCCTCTCCCTCGCCAATACCTGTAGCGTCCTCAGCTTCCTCCTCACAAAGGTCCCATACTCTTATCCAAACAAAACAAACTCATCGGCACTCACGCCGACAAGATATCTCTCAAACTCCAGCACGTCCATATCATGGGAATCCATCATCCCAAAAGGCGGGTCCCTCGAAGCCAAGGGGAGCATACCCGGGCATGCTGCCAGAAGACCCTCTCTCCCAAATACATGACATCGCAGGTCAGGCCCCGCAGTATCTTCCTCTGAGGCGTCACCATGGGAGCACCCTCAAACTTGTCAGCCCCATACCGAGCCCATGGGTACAGATCAAACTCCGCCGGGCTATCTCTTCCCAGATGCTCCTGCACATCCCCGTAAGTGATGGTGAGCTTCCCCCTACTCGTCCTCCTCCTCCTCGCCGGACGGGCCTAGCCCAACATAGCAGTATAGGCCGCTTCAGCGTCTCGATCCCACGGGAAGCACCGGAAGATCTCGTAGAACCACACCTGTGACAAAAGCAGAAAAGGCTCACTGCAAAGGGAAAACGGAGAAATGACAGATTGCTAAATCAAAAACAGCAATAAACTCATACCTCCATAGCAAAATCAAACCAGCCCAAAGAACTGGCCACGCCTCGGCTAAACCTGTCCAAAGAGAAATAAATCTCGGCCAGGCCCGCCTCGCCCCAAGCTATATCACAGACCCTCTCCAAATCAATAAAACTCTCCAGTAGAGCAAAGGGAGTCGTAGTCGCGTGATTCGAGAACAGAGTCTCAGAAAAGGCAAACCACAAGAAGGAGCGTGCCAGCTGCTCCGCAGTCACCAGGCCGGTACCACGGCAATAGGCCCCAATATTGGCCGTAATCCGCATCTCCATATCGCTGTACAGCATGCCCAGGCCCCTGCGAGGAAGAGGCGCGAAGCCCAACAACTCAGCCAGCACCTCCTCGGATATCCTGTCCCTCCACCGCACTGGCCCTCCTTTGAAGGGAAGCCCGATGATAGCAGCAAAATTGGTGGGAGTCACCGTCACCTCGCCCCAGCTCAAATGGAAGGTGTGAGCGGTATCCCACCAATACTCAGACAAGCCTAGGAAGATACTCTTGTTCTTCCTCATATCAGAAATCCCGGCCAAGTTCTCCACGAACGCGTCCAAGCCGGAAGCATAGACCAATCTCTTAGGGCTCGGCCTGCCCTCCATAGAGATATCCGACAACTGCTGCCACAGCTCCACTACGGCCTCGAGCGACCCTCGGGACTTCATCCTTTTGGCTTTCCCAGACAAAATCCCCTCATCCTGCAGGTATACACAGCAAAGGTACGTCAGTTACAGTACTTAATGCAAATTACCAAAAGGAAACCAAAGCATAAAAAAAAACGAGTCCGTCACAAAACACGGCACACATTGCACACAATTTTCACATGTAACCCGTCACAAAACATGGCATGCATTACACATAATTTTCCCCATGCAGTCCGTCACAAAACACGGCACACACTGTACAAATTTTCTCAACAGAGGGATTAAGCCCTACACGACACATTTTCAAAGGACCCGGCACATATTGCACATAAATTTCCTACAGAGTCCGTCACCAAAAACACGACACACAATACATTATACATTTTTCAAAAGAAAAGTCCGTCCCTACACGGCACATACTTTCATACAAAACCCGTCACAAAACACGGCACATGTCACATTTTTCAGAAAATTTGTCCCTACATGGCAATTTTCTCACAAAGTACATACAAAAATAGCATAAGGTACAAAACACCAAAGCATGCATTTCAAAGAGAGGCACTTTATTTTTACAAATAAGAGGTAATCTACACATTTTTGCACAAAAATCATATACCCAGAATTTTTACATGCTCAATTTCAACAATTCATCACGAACTTCACAAAAAGCATGGCAAATAACAAAGGCCCCAAATATGTGAAAAACTAAAACCTAGTTCTAGCATTCAAAAATTCAAGCAAGGAATCAAGACGAAATTGATTTCTTACCTCCTCGGCGTTCCTAACACGCCTATTATGCACCTCCGGATTCGGGTACAACAAATCCGGGTTCTTCGAAGAAGGCACGAAGGAGATGCAATTCCTTTGAAGCTCCGTCCTTTGCTCGATCGCCTCTTGGCTCCGTTGACGACTTCCTCTCCTTGCTCTTTTCGCCATTGACAAGCAATTCAAGCTAAGTGTGGAAGATTTTCTAAGAATTTTGGGACAACAATGGAGTTTTCTCCTTATCTCTCTCTGGTTTTCGCGAAACTGGAAGAAGAAGAATGAAGGGTTGCCTCGGTTATGTAGACGGTCAAAACCCGGGAACTGTAAAAATTAGCATTGGTCCGTACGAACCTCTTTGCAGAGAGAGAAAATCCGTGCGGACCTCTTTGCAACATAAGGCCAAGTTACTTCTTTGCCCTTATAATCTTTGCCCTTATAATCTTTGCCCCTGGCTGTCCAAAGGCCTATTTCAGCAGTTCCAATGCAGTTTGGTCCTTAACCCAACAAAACCAACATCAGCCGTCATCGTAAGCCCGAATTTCGCCCACTAAACGGCAACACAACACCGGCTGTCATCGTAAGCCCGGATTTTGCCCACTAAATGGCAACTCAAACACCGGCCGTCATCATAAGCCCGGATTTCGCCCACTAAACGGCAACGCAACATCGGCCGTCATCGTAAGCCCGAATTTCGCCCACTAAACGGCAACTCAAACACCGACCGTCATTGTAAGCCCGGAACTCGCCCACTAAACGGTGAAACAAGCGCGAAAAGGAGCCAGCACCTCCAAGCACAAATCCCAAGGCACAAAATGCCTCCAAAATGCCAGACGGTGAATCAACCACCGGCCATCAAAGTAAGCCCGAAGTCACCTTCTCAGCGGACAAAGCCCCTACGAGGCCACATATCCCCAGCAAAGGAACACCGGCAGTCATCGTAAGTCCAACCTTTCCCCCAGCAGATAAAACACGAGACATTCACGCCTCTCACAACCAAAGCACAAGGCAGCCACGCCTCCGCAAACCGCAGTCATGAGACGAATCAAGTCCTCACTACTATCTCCAGCCCGGAAGGCTTTAAATCACTCGATCCGGAAGACCGTATAAACCTCCCAAATCACTATCTCCAGCCCAGAAGGCTTTAAACCACCCGATTCGGAAAATTGTAAAATTTCCATCTCAGGGCGCCACCACGTCCTCACTAGGGATGTTATGCGAACCGAGTTGCTCGAACTCGACTCGAGCTCGACTCGAAAAAACTCGACTCGAATGAGCTCGAGTTGAAGCTCGAGCTCGAGCTCGAACAAGAATTTTAACTCGTGAAATTTTCAAGTCGAACAGACTCGACTCGTGAGCTCGACAAAGCTCGTTTCGAACTCGAGCTCGACTCGACTCGAGCTCGACTCGATAAACTCGATAAAAGCTCGATTTTTTCATTGTTTGTGATCAGCTCTCGAACTCGACTCGTGAAGCTCGTCAGTAACTTGATTTTTTATTTTATACATTTATTTCATATACACACACATATATATATATATATATATATATATATATATATATATATATATATATATATATATATATATATATTATTTTATTTTTTGAAAAAAAAAAACTGTTTTGGACTTTTTTTAGTTGGGAAAGTTTTTTCAAAAAGTTATTACCACTACCACCACTACTATCACTACCACTACTACCACTACTATTACTACTATCACCACTACCACCAGCACTACCACTACCACCACAACTACTACCACTACTACCACTACTACCACCATTACTACCACCACCACTACTACCACTACTACCACCACCACTACTACCACTACTACCGCTACTACCACCACTACTATTACTACTACCACCACCACTACCACCACTACTACTACTGCCACTACTAGTACTACCACACTACTACCATTACTACCACCACCACTACTATCGCTACTACCACCACTACTATTACTACTACCACCACTACTACCACTACTAGTACTACCATACTACCACCATTACTACCACCACCACTACTACTGCTACTACCACCACTACTATTACTACTACCACCACCACCACCACTACTACCACTACTACTACTACCACCACTACTACCACTACTACTACTACTACTACTACAACCACCACCACCACCACCACCACCACTACTACTACTACCACCACCACCACCACCACTATCACTACCACCACCACTACCACCACTACTACCACTATCACTACTAGTCTACTACCACTACCACCACTACTACTACTAGTCTACTAAATGTCCTCCCTTATTTATATAAGGGTAAGGTTGGTTGTTCCCCTTTTTGTAATTTTAAGGGCACCGTCCCTTTTTTCTTTTATTTACTTTAATTTCTTTTAAAAAAGTTATGTTTTATTTCTTTCAAAATTCATAACTTTTTTATATAACTTTTTGCAAAAATTATATGTAGTAAACAAAAGTCTAAAATAGTCTTACTTATCCAAAAAAAAAAATTGAAAAAAAAATAAAAGTTAACTTTTTTCAAAAAACAGTTAAGTTTTATTTCTTTCAAAATTCATAACTTTTTTATAAACCTTTTTGCTAAAAATGTATGTAGTAAACTTAAGTCTAAAATAGTCTTATTTATCAAAAAAAAATTGAAAAAAAAATAAAATTAATATACTACATACAAAGTTAACGAAATCTGTTAAAAAATTAATTGTTAAGCTCGAACTCGAAATAAACTCGTTAAGCTCGAACTCGAAATAAACTCGTTAAGCTCGAAAATTTCTTTCCAAAAAAGATCAAACTCGAACTCGGATCGTTTAAGCTCGAAATCGAGATCGGCTCGAGAAGCTCGCGAGTAGCTCGCGAACAACTCGAACTCGATCGAGCTCGAGTTCGAACCACCGATTGAACTCGAACTCGAACTCGAGAAAAACTCGAACTCGAGAAGAAATAAACGAGCTCGAGCTCGAACACAGAAAACTCGTTCGAACTCGACTCGTTTACAGCCCTAGTCCTCACAGTCGACCTCGGTGGTCACACGACACTTCAGGGCACCATCACGCCCGCATACGCTCACAAAACTCGCGACCTCTGAACTACGACCAGGCTTGATTCCCGCTAGGGATACGTAGGAATCCTGTCACAGGGTCCAGCCATCGACCTATACGGTCACCCAGGACGCCTCCACGTCCTTACCATCGACCTATACGGTCACCCCAGGATGCCTCCATGTCCTTACCATCGACCTATGTGGTCACCCAGGACGCCTCCACATCCTTACCATCGACATATACGATCACCGAGGACGCCTCCACGTCCTTACCATCGATCTATACGGTCACCCATGATGCCACCACGTCCTTACCATTGACCTATATAGTCACCCAGGATGCCACCACGTCCTTACCATCGACCTATACGGTCACCCAGGACGCCACCACCTCCTTACCATCGACCTATGCGGTCACCTAGGACGCCTCCATGTCCTTACCATCGACCTATACGGTCACCCAGAATGCCTCCACGTCCTTACCATCGACCTATACGGTCACCCAGGATGCCTTCACGTCCTTACCATCGACCTATACGGTCAGCCAGGACGCCTCCACGTCCTTACCATCGACCTATACAGTCACCCCAGAATGCCTCCACGTCCTTACCATCGACCTATACGGTCACCCAGGACGCCACCATGTCCATACCATCGACCTATACGATCACCCAGGATGCCTCCACGTCCTTACCATTGACCTATACGGTCACCCAGGACGCCTCCACGTCCTTACCATCGTCCTATACTGTCACCCCAGGATGTCTCCACGTCCTTACCATCGATCTATACGATCACCCAAGACGCCACCACGTCCTTACCATCGACCTATATGGTCACCTAAGATGCCACCACGTCCTTACCATCGACCTATACGGTCACCCCAGGATGCCTCCACGTCCTTACCATCGACCTATACGTTCACCCAGGATGCCACCACGTCCTTACCATTGACCTATACGGTCACCCAGGATGCCTCCACGTCCTTACCATTGACCTATACGGTCACCCAGGACGCCTCCACGTCCTTACCAATGACCTATACGGTCACCACAGGACGTCTCCACGTCCTTACCATTGACCTATACGGTCACCCAGGATGCCACCACGTCCTTACCATCGACCTATACAGTCTCCCAGGACGCCACCACGTCCTTACCATCGACCTATACGATCACCCAGGACGCCACCACGTCCTTACCATCGACCTATACGGTCACCCAGGACGCCTCCACGTCCTTCCCATCTACCTATACGGTCACCCAGGACGCCACCACGTCCTTACCATCGACCTATACGGTCACCCAGGACGCCTCCACATCCTTACCATCTACCTATACGATCACCCCAGGATGCCTCCACGTCCTTACCATTGACCTATACGGTCACCCAGGACGCCACCACGTCCTTATCATCGACCTATACGGTCACCCAGGACGCCACCTCGTCCTTACCATCGACCTGTACGGTCACCCAGGACGCCTCCACGTCCTTACAATCGACCTATACGGTCACCCCAGGACGCCTCCACGTCCTTAGGCATCCTTACCATCGATCTATACGGTCACCCCAGGATGCCTCCACGTCCTTACCATCGACCTATACGGGCACCCAGGACGCCACCACGTCCTTACCATCGACCTATACGGTCACCCAGGACGCCACCATGTCCTTACTATCGACCTATACGGTCACCCTGGGACGCCTCCACATCCTTACCATTGACCTATGCGGTCACCCAGGACGCCTCCACGTCCTTACCATCGACCTATGCGGTCACCCAGGACGCCTCCACATCCTTACCATCGACCTATACGGTCACCCTGGGACGCCTCCACGTCCTTACCATCGACCTATACGGTCACCCAGGACGCCTCCACGTCCTCACAGTCCACCCACGCGGTCACCCACAGGATACCATCACATCCACACACAGAGTTTCAGTCAGAGGACATCTCCCGTCCTCGTGCACAACAACACTCACCCCACACACGAACTACGATCAGGCATTATTCCCGCTAGGGATACGTAGGAATCCTATTACAGGGTCCAGCCAACTGACCTAAACGGTGACACAATAGGACACCGCCATGTCCTCACACTCCGAACTACACGGTCACTTCCTCTACCAGCACACGATCCAGATCAGGACCCTTATCTTATCGATGACCCCACTTCCTCCGTAAGTGACATCATCGAGGGGCTTCTGTAAGTACCCCAATCTGGATCACCCTCTTCCGAGCACACGAGAAACACCGTAGACTCACACAATCGCAGTCTCAAAGACCCGTGACACTCAAAACCCTCAAAAACCCCCCAACCAAACCAAGGGAGGGACCTTTCTGGGACAAAGAAGCACAAAAGGACCTCAGAGGAATTTTTCAGAAATTGGAAAAGCAAATGTGGTCCGTATGGACCTCTTTGTTTTAATGATTAATGAATCCTCTTAAAGTCCAAGTTATTCCCTCAAATCCCGGGAATAATAATTACTCAGCTACATGGTTGGTCCGTACGGACCATTATGCATGCAAGGTTGGTCCGTACGGGCCTCTTTGCTACCAGACACCATCATTGCTGAATCATCTTAAAGTCCACATATTCCCTCAAATCGAGGAAAACCAAAAACTTGGATTGCCTGGAAGGTCCGTACGGACCTTATTGCACAAATTTGAGTACTATAAATAGAGGGCTCCCCCTCCCTCATTTCACATATCTACCTCTTCTCTGCTCTCCCTCCAGCCTTCTGGCACCCCTCTAAGTCCTCTCGAGGCACTCCCGGCCCCTTTCGAATCATTCCGAGGCCTTCCGAGCTCCCTTGTGGTGCTCCGAAGTCTCTCCGAGCGCTCCCGCAACGCTCCCTTACTGCCCTGAGGCACTCTCGAGGTACTCTGAGGCCCCTCATGGTACTTCGAGGCCCTGCCTGGTCTTTCCCGAGGCGTCCCAGCTCTTTTCGAGTCAAACCAGCAATTCGAACGCACGCCGAAACTCTGCCCGAGTGACTCTTGCCATTCCAACGCCCGTCGAACCTCTGTCCGAGTGATCCCTGTAATCCTAATGCACGCCGAACCTCTGCCCGAACGCAACCTACAATCCCAACGCACGCCGAAACTCTCTCCGCAGACAACCGGCTCATCCCGAAGCAATCCCGGTCCGTACCGGAACACTATTCCATCCTCAAACACTATTCCCCAGCGGAAGACAGACACGAACCAACATTGGTAAGGCTTCCTTCCATTACTATTTCAATACATTTCAATAAAGCATTGTACAATGTAGACATCCGACACAGCATGCATTTTTAAAAGCACATACACACACACACACAATAGTTAAAGAATATTAGGGGTACCGAAAGACTCGTTTTTATGAGGCGACTCGGGTGAGCTCTAATATTCTAATATTCTCTTCTCGATGAGTCATCTGACCTCCGAACCCAAAAATCTCATCACACAAAAACAGTTTATTTTTAAACTGATGCCCTTTTTCAATGTTTTGGGCTTAATAAAAACGGCGTGGCGACTCTACAAGCAAAACACAGCGAGACACCTCCAACCGCAAAACGGAACGAGCCAGATGTTGGGGCACAATTGCGCTGCCTCTCGGATCCGGGCGACTTCCCGAACGCGAACGCACAAAATGCGAGATGCCGGGGCCTGCGAGCGAGCCGGATCCGGGTAATTTCAAGGAGGCAACTTCTCAATCATACATGCAATTTGGAAGGACTCACACAATTGCATCCCTTCGGCTTCAAGGTTATGCAATAGGACTTGCATCTCTTCGACCTGATTCATTACAGCTTTAGAATCATTCATTTTAAAATCCAAAAACTTTGCAGCAAAGAACTTCTTTGTTCCATCATCTTCAGTTTTGTATTTCTTGTCGAGAGAGTCCCAAAGTCCTTTTGCAGTCTGAATGGAGTAATACACATTATATAATGTGTTGTCTAGTCCATTCAAAATGTAGTTCCGACATAGATAATCAGCACGTTTCCATGCATCAATAGCCATTTGTGTATCCTTGTCTACTACACCTTCCGGTGCTATGGGACATTCTTCACGTAAGAACTTTACTAGTCCAAGCATTGTGAGATAGAACAACATTTTCTGTTGCCAACGTTTGAAATCAGCCCCATTGAACTTTTCCGATTTCTTGTAGTGCGAGGCCGGTGGCATCATGAGTTGATTAGCACTTGAAGTACTCCCTATTGCATTAGGATTCGTTGCAATAGTCTCACTACTAACGGAGTCATTTCCATTAGCCATTTTTTGTTACGAAAACAGAAAAATCCAATAAGAAAGAGATGAAGTAGAGAAGATAAAAATCAAAACAAATTCCTGAAAATATTGTCTTTAGATTATTGTGTATATGTTTAGATAAATCTTCAATATGTAAATCAAACGACGAAGATTAAAGCGAGGTATGCCGAAGCAAATCTCCTTAACACAATATTTCGCCTCCGTAATTGTGCAAATGGATCGATGGCGAATGTCTCCCAAGATACAACACTTTTTACCAAGAGTTAGTGTTCACTTTAACTAACCTTGACGGGCGAACTAAAAATCAGACTTGCTCTTAGTCTTCAAACTTTGAAGAAGGAATGATGAACGAACTTTTAAACGAATCAGGAACACTTTGAATGAGGGAGAGAGAGAATTAGATTTTTTGTGTTTGATTTGATAACAACTTGGTTGGATTACTTGATGACTGAATGAAGGAATAGGGGTCTATATATAGGGTAGATTAAGCCAGATCAGTTGTGACTGTTTCTCAAAAGTCACAACCCTTCAAGCTAGCACCTGTTCGGCCGAGCACCATTGGTGCCTCGCCCGAGCATAGGCTAGTTGCTCGGCCGAGCACTTTGGTGCCTCGCCCGAGCAAAGTCTAACAAAGGAGTCATGTCTCTGGACAGCCATGCTCGGCCGAGGCTTATGCCTTGCTCGGCTGAGCAGTTCACTGGATTTGAACTGTCTTGTCTTTTGATTTTATACTCCTTGTTGACTTTTCAATTCACCCTAATATTCACCCAATGTTCCAACGGTAACGACACTTAAATTTGTATATTAGTGCCGAAAATTAATTAAAAGTGAACTTTTTAAAATAAATATTATCCAAACTAAGAAAATGGAGAATCAATATGAATAGAAGAGGAATATATTTCTTAGGTAACTTATAAACAATACAAAATATAGATAATTTTGACCTTAGTAATATTAATTTGTCAAGTAAAGTTATGCTCCTTACCATCAACTCTATCAATTTTTTTTAATTTTTTTTTGTGTGAAAGCAAGTCTATCAAATGGAGGGAGTATTTCCTAGGGGCATTACAATTAGTTGTAGGTCCATTCATTTAAATTATCCCCGACATTCCAAACACACAAGACAACTTCCAAACTAAAGGAACATTTCTCTCTCTCTCTTTCTATTGCAAAGTGAAGTTACAGCTCCATAATAATCCCTTCGAAAAAAGGGACAAAATTCTATTTTGTGTATCCCATTTAAAAAAAATTTATGTATAAAACCCCCTGATGACGTCAAAATATAGATTCAGCCCAAATCCAAGCGATTGGTTGTAATCCAGCGATTGCTTGGCCTGAAAATAAGACAAAACACCTAAGCTAAGCCGGGACTTCACCGGCAAAGGCCCTCCGGCGTGAGAGTAAGTTCATGGTTTGTATAGAGAGAAAATAATTTGATAGAGCTTCGAGTCAAAGAATTAACGTACCAAAATATGGAAATAATGGCCTGTATTTATAGAGATGGATATGTAGAATTCATGTTGAACTTGGACTGTAAATAGATAAGATATAATCCTAGGAGGATTATATCTATTAAGGAGTCCTTGTTTAACTTGAATTGATGTAGGTGGTTACAATCTTGATTGGATTATAACTGGTTGTTGTCCTTGTTTGATTAGGATTGCATAAACTACTCTGCCGGAAAGCCGAGATGTAGGAATTCCTCTCCTCGTCATCCACCGTCATGAAGAAATACAAACATATCCTTCCTCGTTATACATGGCCATCTCGGTCCATGATGAGCTGTGGAAGGGATTAAGAGCTGAAGAGCTTGGTTAGATAGACGAGATGCAAATATTCCTTTCCTCATCATATGCTGGTATGTCGAGGTGCGAATATTCCTCTCCTTGTCATTCATGGCCATCTCGGTCCATGATGAGCTGGGGAAGGAATGAGAAAGAAGTGGAGCCCTATGACAATATCAAGGCCGAGGGAGGCACCTCGTCCTCTAGGGAGATGATCTCGGCCTACGAGGGAGGTCTCCTCGGTCCTTCAAGTTGGGCCTTGCTTATGCTCTCTTACTGGGCCTTGGTCGACCTTGTTGATGACGAGATAGAAGGACGAGGAAGCCCATGTTCTACCTCGTAACTGCAAGATTAGATGGATTATGTTTATAGCGCAATCCACTTGGGCTTGACCCGGACAAGCCCATTTTCGTATCTCGGTTTATACAATTCAGTGGCCCCCGACTTTCTAGCTCGGCTATGACGAGGAGAAAGTGATCTCGTCCTCGGCTTTGAGAATACGAATAGGTTGCCATGTGTCAATGTCGCTTCAAATGCGTCGTTTCATTATTCGCTAGTTAATAGTATAATGATGAGCACGACCCACGATGTTCTGACACGTCTTGGAAATCACCAAATACATTTAATGTTTGGGGCTCCATACCCGTTAACCCGTTTTGCTCTCGGGTTTAACCCGATTGGAGAGATATAAAAACAAGATTCCCTTTTCATTTCAACTTTTCTCAACCCAGGCATTTTGAGAGCGAATAACAAGGTTCAAAAAACTCCCATCGTGTTCTTGACCGTTCGTGCCCAGAATCACCGGGGATATTTGATTTTGTTGCTTGATTTCGACCATCTTCAATCAGAAACAGGTATAATCGCTTTTCCCTTTAGATTTCTGCATTTAACTTTGCATTTTCTAGGGTTTTAGTAGGGTTTTGAATTTCGAATCCGCCATTGTTGAACCTTTGAAGCTTTTTCTTGAAAATTTGCCTTGATAATTTTCTTGAACCTTCTTGCCCCTTCGTTCCCCCTTAGAAATGGCTCATTCTTGGGACCATACCCCTCGATTCTGTTATGGGTACCACAAAGGCAACCTGAGGGTTTATCGGAGAGAGAGAGGACCATGGTTACTGGTGAACTTGACGGAGATAGGGGCAATGTTGACGAAGTATGGATGTACGAGGATGTTTATCCAATATCCAGACAAGACGAGGATAGATAGGGTCGATTCTCAGTCCCTTAGTATAGTATTATTTGGAAGTCGAGTCGAGATGATTGAGCACATCAATTTGTTTTACCCGGCTTAGGATCATCTTGATCGTCCTCGTTTGAGTGGTAAGGCCCCCTCCTCGGCCTTATTATAAATGATGAGGAGGGGCATTCCTCTTCCCCGTCTTAACCTAAGCCTTGGACGATTTAACTGATTCTTATTCCTCGGCTTCTTGCAGATATGACGGGAAGAGGGATTGAGGCCTCCATGTCCACCAAAATTGTTGACGCCTTCGTTGAAGGAGAACAAGTAGAAGGCCGAGGTAGAGGTGTCCGAGGTAGGGGAGGCCAAGGCCGAGGTAGAGCTAGACCAGTCATGGCCGGGGATCCCATGCTAGAGGCCCTATACTCGAAATATGGGGTGGATAGGAACGAATATAGATTAACTTATGTCGGCCACCCTACCTTTGGAACCAATGAAGAGAGGAACATGCTTTATTACAACGACAACAATGTTCACTTCTATTTTAAGCAGCTTCAGCAGGGACTACGTCTCCCCTTGGATCCCTTCATTAATGAGTTCCTAGGTGATATGAGAACCGTCCCAGCTATGCTGTGAGCCAACGGGACTAGGGTCCTCGTCGGTTTCATTGTCTTGTGTCGTAGCTTAGGTTACGAGCCTACCCAAACTGCTTTCCACCATTTTTTCACAATCAGCTACACCAAAGACACTAGGCTCGTAGTGATAAGAAGTGATTCCAAAAAACCAAAGATCATTCTTCCCATATCTAGCAAGGTGTCTAGCTAGGAAAATCATGCAATTAGAGTAGAGAGTCGACAAGGCTGGGAGTTCCCTTCCCCTGCTGATGAGCCTGCTGTTCCCAAGTAAGTGGTACGAGCTGAATGGACAAAAGGCTTAATAGCTCAGCTAATGGAGTTTGCCGGAATTGGTCTCCTCGACTGGTCAACCTTGGAAGCAGATGACCGTTACTACGTCCAAGCTGGGTTAATGCCGGGACCGAGGGACGGCATGGTACCTCTCATCCCCGCTAAGAAGGGAAGACGTTTTAATGACCGGAGGATCCATATCGGTCTAGTCTTTCATGCCAATTGAGAACGGTGCAAGCTTGATCCTAAGGACCAATGCCTTAGAGAAATGGGCGTTGTAGGCTGTAATTATTCTTTCCTTGTCAATTGATGTTTGTTTTACCCATGTCGTAACTTAACCATCTCTTCCTCGTATTTACAGATCTAACCTCGGAGCAAGAAGTAGAGATGGCCTCCCTAGAAGACGTTGATCCTAAAGAATTGATCAAGATGAAGAGACGACTAGCCCAGTCCTCGGTTGTCTCTGACAGAAAAGAAGAGGCAACTCTTCGTCAACTCCTTCTGAATACCAAGGGGGATCAACCCTTACCCGTCAAATTGATAGGGGAGGCTGCCATTGTTGACGAAGAGACCTTGGGAAGCCAAGGTAAACAACCACCAATCGAGAGGCATAGCCCCCATGTTTTAACTGACGAGACCAAGATGTAGACTGACATCCCGTCTGCTGAAGAGACGGATCTCGTCTAACGATCTAGCCATAAGAGGGCTCTTTCTGGTTCTGCCGAGGGACCTCCTTCAAAGAAGGCTGCAGCTGATGCTTCAACTCCTCCAGCCCTTACCATTCAATCAATTAAGTCCTATCCAGATGCCGAGGAGCTTGCTCGACAATTTATATCTATGCCAAAACCCCTGAGAGGCCTCCCCTTACTTGCCAGGGAAGGCGCTCAAGTGAGGCTGGGCCGAGCACCCGTCCAAAGGGCCTTGGATGAGGAGGCATATGAAAAATTGGTCAAGGATAAACCTAGCAAGGAAAACTTGCTCGGCCGGAAGGGGCTGTTGATATCCGAGGTGAGTATCTCGTACCCTACCTTTCGCGTATTTTGTACTTGTATAATATTCTGAAGTTCATCAATTTTGTAGCTTGCCACTGTGACGGCTTATGAGAACGTGCTCAGTAAGGTCGTAGATAAGAAAATGATCGAGCTTAAGGCCGGCCATAGGAAGGGAGAGGCCGAGCGGGCAGCCTTAGCCGAGGAGCTGAAGGCCAGGGATGCTGAGCATGAGACGGCTAAGACCAAGGTTGAGGCGGAGGTGAAGAGATCCGAGTAAGCCAGTCTGAGAGTCGAGGAAACCCTCAAGCTAAAAGATGATAAGATGGCCGAGCTGGAGAGGCTTAAAGCCGAGGTCCTGAAGAGAGCCGAGAAGGCTGAGGCTAAATGCCAAGATCTAGAGGCTGTTATTCCCTCCAAGGAAGAGGAGGCTATAGCTCGTTTTAAGGGAAGCCAGGCTTTCAAGGACGCCGTAAATGACAAGACTGGCACCATGTTTCAAGATGGTTTTCTTCATTTGGCACGTCGTCTTATGGCTGACCCTTCTCATAGCCTGGATCTGAATGCCATTGCTCGGCTTATCTGCCAGGATGCGTATGATGAAGCTGCTAGGGCTCTTCACCACGTCGTTCCTTATTCTGAGTATAACCTGGGAGTGATAGCCAGGATGGATGCTCGTGCTCGCAAAGAAGCTTGGGTTCCTCTATCTGTCGATCCTGACAATATCAATGCTTTAATAGAGAAGATTGAGGATGAGGACGAGATGGATGCGGAGGCCGAGGTGGATGCTGCCAAGGAGCCAAATGATGAGGCTCAAACTAATGTTCAAACTGAGCAAGTCACCCAACCAACCATTGATGCCGAGGCTGAGGACTTCTTGGAGAAGCCTTTTGATGGCGACCAAACTTAGGATTTTCTTTTTGTTTTGATGTAATAGGTTAGGACTTTTGTAATTCTCTCTTTGAATATTAATGAAATGTCCTTCCCTTCCAATTCATGTCATCATTGATATTATGAACTGTTTGTTTTTATACTTGTTTGTGGGCTTTGCACAAGTACAAGTCGGATTTAGGGGGAAGCTGAGGAAGGTTCCTCATACTTCGATCTTCTATAAGACGAGGAGGCTAGCTCACTCAGGGTTGTGGCAATTTTGCCTATTAAGTCATTAGGAGGTGGGGTTCCTCGGTTTTGACTGTTTAGCCTCAAGTCATTAGGCCGAGGAGGGCTCCTCGGTCTTGACTGTTGGGGTATTTACTACTTTTTCATCTCCTTATACTGAGGAAGATGACTCATACATAGGTTTCAGATGTGGGATGCCTATAGTCATTTTATGATGAGGTGTTTCCTTATCTTGATGTGAGGCAAGGTAAGTCATCAAGACGAGGAAGGGTCCTCAGTCTTGACTGTTAGAGCCTGTAGTCATTGAGTTGAGGTGATCCCTCGTCAAGACATAAGGCAAGCCAGTAGGCCAAGGAAGGGTCCTCGGTCTTGGCTGTTTAAATTTTAAATGTTGGTCAGGTAATCGTTTGTGCCGAGGTAGGCTAGACGTTTGACTTTGATATTTTTGTAGGCCGAGGACAGGGTCCTCGTTATTCAGTGTTGTATTTTGAAGAGTCATGGATAGGATCCTCGTCTTCTAGTGTTGTGTTAGTAGTGGCAGTTGCTTTGCACGCTTAAAAGAAGTAAATTCCATAAACTGAATTTGTTTACATCGAACTGCAATCCTACCATGCTAAAAAAGTAAAAGACTAATTAACGACTAATCCATTACATAGAGGAAAACTAGAACTAATGATACTATTTCCGGAGATTGTCAGAGTGCCACGGATGCTTGAGCTCTTTCCCGTCCTTGGTTTTTAATATGTAGGTCCCTTCTCGAATGTCTTGAGTTATAATGTAGGGACCTTCCCAATTTGGGGAGAGCTTATTCTGTTCTGCCTTCCGACCAGTAGCTTCCATTTTTCTAAGTACCTAATCGCCTACTTGGAATACTATTCTGTTCACCCTCTTGTCATGGTATGCCTTGGTCCTTTGCTTGTAATTCACCATCCTCATCTGCGCACCTAGTCGGTTCTCATCTATCAGGTCTAGGAGCCTGTTGACCTTGTTGACTTGCTCATCCTAGTGGGAATTTCTCACAGTAGGGATGGCCATTTCAGCCGGTGTCATAGCCTCAGAACCGAAGGTTAATGTGAATGGGGTTTCCCCGGTTGGCCCCCAGGTGGTTTTGCGAACAACCCATAAGGCTAGGGGTAGTTCGTCCAACAGTCTGCCCTCGTGTTCTTTAAGGTTCTTAGTAAGGCCTGTTAGGACTAGCTTGTTGGCTGCTTCTTCTTGTCCGTTTCCTTGAGGTCTACTCACAGATGACTTGGCGTGACAGACTCTTACTCTGCCCAACTCCATTGTAAATGCCGTAGAAAATTGGAGTCCATGATCCGAAAAGATTGTATGCGGGAGCCCAAAGCGACACCAGATATGGTCATGGACGAATTTGATTGCGTTCTCTTCCGTTATTTTGGCCAACGCTTTCGCTTCTATCCATTTGGAAAAGTAATCAACTGCTACAATGACGTACTTGCAATTGCCTCGGGCGGGAGGGAAGGGTCTGATGATGTCGATCCCCCACATATCAAATGGCCATGTAGGTATTACAAGTGTTTCCTCAACCGCTGGGATTCTAGGAATGTCGGAGTATCTCTGGCACTTATCACATTTTCTAATATAGGCTTGCGCGTCCTCCCTCAGGTTTGGCCAATAATAACCTAGCAAGATGATCTTGTCGGCTAAGGTTCTGGCCCTCGGGTGTCCGCCGCAAATACCCTCATGTACCTCAGCCAAGAGATTCTCAATTTCCTTGGGATGTACACACCTCAGCAGGGGCTTAGTGAAGGATCGTCGGTAGAGGACTCCGCTCATTACCACGAACCTTGGTGATCCCTTCTTGATAAGTTTTGCTTGCATCTCATCTTCTGGGAGTTGGCTCTTCTCAATGTAATCTATGTAGTCATCGATCCATCATATCTCCTCTCCATCTAGGAGCATGACTTGTAGTCTTTCATATGCGGGTTCCTCAACAAAAACTACGTATGGATTGGATTTGGACTCAGGCACATCCATAGTCGCTAGTTTAGATAGAACGTCCGCAATTTGGTTATCTTCCCTGCCTATTTACTTGATCTCAAAGAATTCCATCTTTTCGTCATGTCCAGGACCAGGTCTCTATATTTGGTAAGGGTGGGATTTTGGGTGTTATACTCTCCCTTCACTTGTTTGACAACAAGTTGGGAGTCACAGAATGCCGCCACCTTAGTTGCTCCGTAGAAGGAAGCCAACTCGATACCAAATATTAGAGCCTCATATTCAGCTTGATTGTTGGAGGTGGGAAACTTAAATCAGATAATGTCTTGCACGGTGTATTCTCCTTTCGGACTTGCCAGTACAAATCCAGCTCCACTTCTCTCCTTTGTAGCTGATCCATCCGTGTACAAGACCCAACAGTTGGAAGGGAGTTCAATGGGAGACTCTTCTTCCTCCGTTGTGTGATGCTTATGGGAGGTGGGGATGTGTTCACTCATGAATGCAGTCTTGACTATGAAGTCAACCAGAGGCTGTGCCAGGAGGGCCTTCCTTGGTTGGTAAGTGATATCAAACTCAGTAAGAGCGATAGAAAAATTCAGGAGACGTCCGGAGCCATCCAACTTGTGCAGAATTTTCTTCAATGGTTCATTGGTATACACGGTGATGGGGTGCACAGAAAAGTAGGCATGTTGTTTTCTTGATGCAATAACTAGTGCGTACGCTATCTTTTCCACATTGAAATATTGGCTCTCCATGTCTGGCAATGCCTTAGAGACATAGTAGATTGGTTTCTGAGTTCCTTCATCATTTCGTACAAGAACAGCTGCGACTGCATGATCTGTAGCGGCTAGGAAGACATACAACATCTCGCCAGTAATCGGATTGCTAAGCAAGGGAGGGGAACCCAAGTACTCCTTCAACTGGAGGAATGCCTTGGATCATTCGGGAGTCCAGGAGAAGCTCTTGGTACCCTTCAATACCTTGAAGAATGGCAGTGATTTTTCGGCAGATTTGGCGATGAATCTTCCAAGTGCCGCTATTCTTCCATTTAATCTCTGAACCTCCTTGATGTTGGTAGGTTCCTTCATGTCAATTAAGGCTTTGATCTCCTCAGGGTTTCCCTCGATTCCCCTTTGTGATACCATGAAGCCTAGGAATTTTCCCGCCGTCACCCCAAACACACATTTGCTTGGGTTTAACTTCATGTTGTTAGCTCGGAGATTGTTTATTATTTCCTCCAGGTCAGGGGCGTGACTGCCCTCCTTGGTCTTTATGACCATTTCATCAGTGTAGGCCTCCATGTTGTGACCTATTTATTCTCCAAATACCTTATTCACCATGCATTGGTATGTAGCACTCGCATTCTTGAGCCCAAAGGGCATCATGAGATAACAATAGTTTCCCTCTGATGTTTGGAAGGCCGTCTTCTCATTGTCCTCTTCCGCCATTTTGATCTGGTGATAGCCTGAATAGGCATCTAGGAAGCTAAGAGTTTGGTGTCCAGCAATGGAGTCAACAAACTTATCAATTCTGGGGAGAGGATAGTTGTCCTCAGGGCAGGCTTTGTTAAGATCAGTGAAGTCTATGCACATTCGCCACTTCCCATTTTGCTTTTTCACCATTATCACGTTGACCAACCAAACGGGGTATTTGACTTCTCAAATGATTTCGGTGCTAAGTAACTTTTGCACCTCTTCCTTGATAGCTTCCTCCTTGTCCCTTGCAAAAATCCTTCTTGTTTGCGAGATGGTTTTGCCAACGGATCAACTTCTAGGTGGTGGAGGGTTACTTCTTCATTGATCCCCCTCATATCTTTGACTCTCCAAACAAAGACGTCAAGACTGTTTTTTTAAGTGGGAGATGATTTCTTCCTTCTCTTCCGGGGATAGCTGGCCCCCAAGTTTAATTTTTTGTTCAGGGTAGTCAGGATTGATAACTACCTCCTCCAATTCATCCACGGGCTCCATTTCTGGACCATCTCGAAATTCCAGGGATTTGATGATGATTTCTCTAATTCTCCTACCTTCATTGTCATTCACGTTGAGGGCCTCTTCCTCCATTAGTTCCTCAACATCTGGCAGATCGACTATCCTCAAGTCAGGGTTGGCCCCCTGAGTTCTGTCCGTTGACGAGAATAGGATCTGTCTCCGAGATGAACCGAACTGTGCCCTGGTCAGCTGCAATTTCTAGGACCATAGGCTCTTCTTCAAGTACCTCACGGATATAGCTCACCCTAGAGCTGGTATGGGTAGTCTTCAGAGACTTAGAGATTTTGATTTTGTCTTCCGGAGTGTCTATCTCCACGCTTTTAGATTTCTTCTGGCTCTTCACGACATGCTCCAAGAAGTCCTTGGCGGTTGCCCTCACACATCCAATTCCAGCACGAGTAGGAAATTTAACTCGTTGGTGAGGAAGGGAGGCGACCAACCCAAGTTTTTCTTGACTTGGAATGCCTATGATTGCATGGTAATCACTCGTCAGGTCCTAAGGGAGATTCACCAACTTCCAGCTCTAAATCGACGGTTCCCTTGGCACCTACTTTATGGTTGGTGAAATCTTCTAGCCTCCCATGGTACAGTTCCAGGATGGTGTCCTTCAAACCCATCAGTTGGAAGGCAGAATAATACAGAATATCACGAGAGGCCCCCATGTCGATGAGAAGTCTTACGGATTCCACATTGTCAATTCGACCCTTTATCACCAAGGGTTGTTCACGGGCTCCACGGCTTCCAGCCAACTCATTAGGAGAGGACCTGCTAGGAATTAAAATTCCAAGCAGTCCCTCGCTGGTATGAAGCTTCCAGCTGCCACCTTGCATGAATCTAGAAGCAGGCTAAGTCATCTATGGATAACGTCGGACGGCTTCTTTTGCCAGAGGTTAATGCCGCACGGCTTCATTAGGAAACACAAATCAGCCTATAAATAGAGGCCTCCTCTACCCATTTTAACAAGAACAATAGAGCACTGTTACTCTGTCAAACTGAAAACTCGAATTTCCAGAAACCAAAACTCTCAAAAAATCACCTCCCTCCTCTCTAAAATCCATCCAAAACTCTTTCTACATTAGGAAAAACCCCAAGGGAGATAGAGAAAATCACCATTGGTAATCTCTCCTTCCTTTCTCCTTGAAATACCTATATTATATTGTTATATAGTTTACTTGCCATTTGCTTTGCCTTTTCTTGTCATTAAATTTGATATATTGCTATAAAGATCATATCTTTATCATGTAGATATCATTTCCCCCTATTTCCCCCAACACAAATGATTCATGGGGAATCCCTTCCCAAGGATGAACAAGAGTCCACACGTGGCTTGTTCTAGGGAGGATTCATCACATGATGATGTGAAATAGTCCCATTTTATTACATAAAAATGAAATCTTTACTCTCATAATGTATTCCCCCTCCCTTGACCTTGCTTCCAAGGATTGTCCACCTCATAAGGTTCTTAAAGGACATAGGAAAGCCTCAAAGGTATTTCCTTTATATTCATAGCTTTAGTTCTCATAGTGTTCATTACACTTATTTTCATAAAAATGCAATCTTTACTTTCCAAAGTCATCCCCCATGTCCCTTTTGATTGGATCACTCTCCAAGGATTGTCTAGTGACCTTCTTAAGGCACGAAAGACATAGGACGAGTATAAAGATCCAATCTTTATACCCCTCCCCCTAGTCCCTTTGGTATTTGAAGCAGCCCGTGGTGTGGATCGGTGTAAAGACATCATCTTTACATCGTTTCCGCCACTAAAATACCATAGTCGAAGTCCCTTTAGAAGCGGATGAATCTTGGCCCCTACATCTTCGATCATCACTTGAGACGAGCATAAATGTCCCTAATAAGCTCAAATCATCTCAAGATGTAGGATTGATGGGCAAGGACTCTTCCTTTCTAAAGAGTCTCATTCTTGGACTATAAAAGGTGTCCCTCTCTCCCGATCACATAAAGACCAAGTCCCGAAGAACGTTGGTTTAAAACACACCAAGGCTCTTAAGCCTAATATGGTTGATTATTCCAACGGGAGGGTAAAAAGGTCACTTAATGATGATCATAAGTCCAAGATGAGCACGGGATCAAAATCCCGAACACATCAAATCCAAGGAATTTCGAGCGATAACCAACTCAAATGGTTTATAAGTCCGGAAGATAACTTGGCACATTCCCTTCCCTTTTTCAAAATCACATCTCACACACGAACACACAAAACAAGCACAAAAATCGAATCTAGGAAGACTTGCCTTTGGCAAGGCTCCTTGGGTGAACGCCAAACGTTCTTCCCAAGGAGTAACATAACCTCTGGACCCTATTCCTATTTTTAAAGTTTTGAGGAAATCAAAATGGCGTGGCGACTCCGTTATTCAATAAATCGGTGTCTTCAAACTGAGGTGAAACGGCGACCCTATAAAAACACGGTTCACATCCGCGATTGGGCCCACATTCACAGTTTGGCGACCCCGATGGGGACCATAGTAAATGTTTCCAAACTTCTTTTCTCATAAGAAGCATTGGAAATGTTTACGAGGGTTAGCCTTCCGCCGCGGATCCAATCTTTGTGCTTGTTTTTCTTTTCTTATTTTGCATGTATCTTGGTTTTTGGATTGTGCATACTCTGAATGCTGAAACAGGGATCATTATGAAGCTAAAAGGTGCCAAAAATATCCGGGAAAACAGCCTAGAAATGAAAAAATTTGGAACCTAGAAAACTGCTAGATCTAGCCGGACTGCTTGATCTGCCTGGATCATAGCCGGGTGGCTTCTTTGGCAGTTCCACCAGGACACTTTCTGAGGTTAATCTGACAGCTTTGGTAGCTTGGGGCTATTCAGTTCCAAGACTGTCCGGGCTCCAGAAAATTTATGTGCTTACTTGCGGCATTTTCCCTCGTCCGAATAAAACATTCCTTTAAAACACATTTATGAAAATCTCTGTTTTAACTCAAAAAGGAATATTTTTAGGAGGCCGCACACTACGCGCACCATATATCCTATACACTTTGCACGCACGTCCTTTTAACCCGGGATGGTTGTTCAGCTGTAGTCACGGACAGTGTTACGACGCTCTCGGGCGCGCACGGAATCATCCCAAACTCCCCATGGCAGCCAGTGTCGACCAATGCACTAGTCCGTGTCACACATTTAAAACCGTGACTTTTTGGTTGGTTTTTGGTCTAGACCATGTCATATAGCCTCGTTGTATACCCCCGTAAAGGTCAAAACCCTAGCCCATGCCGGAAGTCAAAATCCTTCGCGCAAGCGAAATCCTGCCAAAATTCTGCCAAGGAAAAATTGGCAGAATCTTGACTCCGGCATTGACTTCTAGTTTGACCTACACGGGATATGTAAAGGTCAAACCCGAGCCCATGCCAAAAATCAAGATTTTTCGTGCAAGCGAAGCTCTGCCGAAATTCCGTAAAGGAAAATTTGGCAAGATCTTGACCCGGCATTGACTTTGACTTTGACTTGCATAACGTATGCAACAACACTCAATGTGACGCCGTGTCATTCGACTTTTACCGTCCGACCCATGCCTATTATTTTCCTTCGACAATGCCAAAGTCAAAAAAACGTCTATCGCGTAAGCGAAACTCTGCCGAAATTTCGTTAAGGCTAAAAGACGAGACTTTCTCGACATTGCCTTGACTATAATCCGCATCGCTCATGCGTTAAAAGTTCCTATGATCCACTAGACCCTAGGAACGTTCTTCTCTCTCGGTCGGTGGTATCCGCGTGCCCTATAAGACCCTCGCCCGGGGCTGTCCACCCTGGGAGGTCGAAATACAGGTGGAAAACGAGGGGCTTATAGACGTAGTGATGGAACCCACTAATCCAGAATCTAGAGTAGTTGCGAAAAAGAAGGGCAACACCTTTTCCAACCAAATAGAAATAAATAAAAGACATTGTTTTAAGTAAACGTGAAGATTCCTAATTGCATATTACTTGAGCCTTCAGCCCAAACACCTACCCCCGAGTCTAAACCTTGCCTATCCCTTTCCCGCAGCGAGAAAGAAGTGGGTGAGAATACCAGGTCAGTGGCTTGTCAGTGTAGAAGTCTCAGATAGTTCGCCAGAGTTGTCAGTTTCGTCAGCCCAGAGAGTCAGAATGGCAGAGTTGACAAAAAACAGCAGTGGTTTGGGTAATTCGGTGACTAGGGAGGAAGAGCTAGCCTTAGCCTTGGAGAACAGTCTTAAGGTCCATGAGGAACAGCAAGCCATGCTTATTGATGCGCTCCGCCGTCATGGGGTTCAGATAGTGGTCAAAGCTAATGGTTCCTTGGTCATGGTAGAAGATGAGACTCCAGAAGCAGCAATTTCAGCTCCTCCATCCTATAACCAGTGCCCTCCTCCATCCACATGATCCATTACCAAGGACTACCCCTTTTCAGTCCTTTCCAACATCCCAGGCCATCAGGGCTCCAACCCCCTCGCCTCCTCAGATAGGACCCAGCTTTGTTCCCTACCAACAGAGAACAAATGCCACGACCACCCAAGTCACTCATTCTCTGCATTATCCCATAGGATTCACTCCCTCTCTTCAGTATGGGCAATCCCAGATGATCTCCAGACCCTAGAACCAATCCAGTGATCTCCTTAACCTCTGCCCTGCCACAGCAGATCTTCCACCCCCGACCTTGCCAACAGGACCCCACGAGGCTCCTTACCCCTTTTCTTACCCCAGTAGCTATGAACCCAACTCCTATGCCTCTGGACTGCCTTATGGAAACACCGGACCAGGTCAAATTTACACCTACTTCCCTTCGAAAGATCCCCAAGTCATGGTACCAGCTACCAATATACCACCCACTATCCTGCCACCCAAATCCGATAAACCTATCTCGGAATCGAACAATCCAAAACTGTCACCTGACCCTAACATGACCTGGTTGATGGAGCAAGTTAAGTCCATGCAAGAGAAGTTTGGTGAACTGAGCACCAAGAAAGCGGCATATCAGATCACTGATCCCAGCAAAATTGTCCCTCTTCCTCCAAAATTTTGGATGCCCAAGATTGAAAAGTTTAACGGCACAGACTGTCCTCGGACTCACATTGAAAGTTACCTTCTTGCTATGAGAGCCAAGGATTGTACGTATTAGCAAATGGCCGATCATTTTCAACTATCATTAAAGGGTTCAGCTCTTAGGCGGTTTCTACATGTGAAGCCAGAGGCCCGAGCCACATGGGACCAGATCAAGGGAACAATCATGGAAAAGTACAAAGCTAATTTGAACTAGGAAAGCAGCAGGAATGACTTGCAAGGCACTTTGCAGCGCCCGGATGAACTAGTGGGGGAATTCTACAAGGGGTGGAATTGGAAGCTTAGTGAAATGATGACCCCGTTGAATGAAGAGTAATAGATGGAGATTTTCCAGTCCTATTTGAAGCCCCATCTAAGGGTTCAGATTGGCAATTATTATTATCCTGATCTCCGAGCGATGGTAAATGTCGGCACTAAGTTTGAAAATGCCTTCAACATGGCTCCAGGTGCAGGAACATGCAACTCTTATAGGTACAGGGCACCAGCCTTAAATACCCCAGTCGTTGCCGTAAAGGGAAAAGAGACGGTCAGTGCAGTCAATTATATTCAGAATGAGAAAATCGGACAAAATTCAGGTTAAGCCACTGCGAAACAAAGGCCTCGTTTCTATACTGCTGAAGACTTAGTAATACTACTAGAGAAAGTATTTGATGGTTTGGTAGCCGAAGGACTCATTAGACCTTTGGAGAATTGGAAACCCAAGAACCCTAATGTTAAAATGGACGAGTCCAAACATTGTCGCTTCCACAAGTACCATGGGCATACTACCAATGAATGTACTTACCTGAAGTTCTTGATCTCTCGCCTGATTGAAGAAGGCAAGCTTGAACCACCTCGAGGTCCCAATACAGTCAAGAATCCTCTTCCTGCCAATAATCGGGTAAATGTGATTAAATTTGGAGAGACAAATGCAGTAGGTTTCGGGAATCTAAAGATCATAGACATCCTAGAATTCAATGTTCCTTATGCTGAATTACAGGGAGAATGGAAAGATCTGATTGACGCCTCAACCATGGAAGGGCAATTTGGTCCTATAATAGGAACCGACTTCGTTAATGTTGTCAAGGCCAGACCTCTCTTCGGTGATATCAAACCAGTGACCATAGTTAAGATTACTGAAGGAAGACTAACTTAAGAAGATTGCGAGGCAGAGTTAAGTCAAGCTATGATGGTGGAAGTCTCCCCGAAACCCTTCATCACTCACGGTGAGCATAATGTGTTCGTGATGGCTCTTACTATTCAAGAAGATCAGTCCCAACCCCCTATTTGGAAAAATGTGGAAAGAAGAGTGAATGAACAAAAAGACTTTGATGACGGCGAAAGCTGTCTCTCAGATTCCGAAAGTGCAACGGGTCCCATTACCCCAGAGTTGCAAATGGATGTGATCAAATTCAAAAAGGAAATTGCACCAGATCAGCCGAAGCTCCCCTATGGGAATGATGTCAGCAAAGGCAGTAAGGGTTTGAAGGATGCACAGCAGGATGGGACCGCCAACAAAATTGCTTCCCCCAGGGCAGCAGCAGCAAAGAGTAACCCCCTGTCCAACCCAGTCAAACACTTTAGTCAATAAGTAGTGTAGGGTCAAGAGTCGCTAGGGTCAAGAGTTGTTCGGGTCAGGAGTCTTAGAACTCCAGTCCTCTGAGTCATCTGAAGGCCTCACGCCTGAAGATTACGAATATGTAGCCAATGTTATCTTTCCATTTTCCTTGAATGAAATGATAGATCTTTCCGAGTATCCCCTTATTGCCAACTTAACAAATGATAAATTAACTAATAACTTAACAACAGTTAATAATGATTCATTTGAACAAGATGCAAACACACTAAATGAACAATACATTAAAGAAATCTTTAAGCAGGTTACCGATAGAAAGGAAAATCGGGCCCAAGTTGCCGAGGAGGTTTTGACGAGTGTTAACTTGGGTACTGTCGAGGATCCTAAAGAGACACAAATCGGGAACTTCTTCCAAGGGGCTGAACGAGACAAACTGGTCAATCTGCTCAGAGAATACATGGATGTGTTCGCATGGTCTTATAAAGACATGCCGGGGTTGAATAGCTTGATTGTGGAGCACAGGATCCCTTTGGCACCCGACGCCAAGCCGGTAAAACAGAAGCTAAGAAAGATTAAGCCAGAGTGGTCTCTATAGGTCAAGGAAGAGATTGAGAAGCTACTGCGGGTAGGATTCATCAGGTTCATTGAATACCCAACCTGGTTGTCAAATATCGTGACTGTGACTAAAGCCAATGGGAAGGTGCGCTGTTGCATGGATTTCTGGGATCTGAATAAAGGCTAGTCCCAGGGACGATTATCCATTGCTGAACATAGACATTCTGGTAGACGCCACCGCCAACTATGAAGTCAAATCCTTCGTTGATGGTTTCGCTGGCTAGAATCAGATTAAGATGGCCGAAGAGGACCAAGAGAAGACAGCCTTCACCACTCTATGGGGGACGTACTGCTACATGGTGATGCCTTTTGGGTTAAAGAATGACGGGGCTACGTATCAAAGGGCAGCGACTGCACTCTTTCACGACATGATCCACAAAGAAATTGAGGTCTATGTCGATGACATGATAATCCATTCCAAAGGTGTGGATGGACAGCACTTTGTCGACCTATGAAAGTTCTTTGAGAGGTTAAGACAGCATTCCATGAGACTGAACCCTGCAAAATGCACCTTTGGAGTGACAAGGGGAAAAGTACTTGGGTACATGGTCACAGAACGAGGCATTGAAGCCGATCCCCGAAAGATCAAGTCTATTATGAACATGAGGCCACCTCGAACCCAGACAGAAGTCAAAAGCTTTATGGGCAAGTTACAGTACATCAGCCATTTTGTCAACCAGCTGACTACCATGTGCGAGCCCATCTTCAAGCTCATGAAGAAAAATGTGGACACAGAATGGAATGAGGAATGCCAGGATGCCTTTGACCAAATCAAGGCATACCTAGTACATCCCCTGGTGATATGCCCCCCATATGGACATAAACCACTTCTGATCTATCTCAATGTCACTGATACGGCAGTTGGGGCTATGTTGGCTCAGGAAAAGAAGGATTCTCGGGTAGAAAATGCCATTTACTTTGTCAGTGGGAAGCTGCAAGGGAGTGAGCTCAATTACTCGGCGTGCGAAAAAGACTTGTGCAGGACTAGTCTGGGTAGTTGGTAAGCTGAAGCATTACATGCAGGCCCACTCTGTGAACTTGGTCTTGAAAATGGACCCCATCAAGTACATCTTCGACAAGCCTTCCCTTTCGATGCGTCCAGCAAAGTGGTCATTCCTTCTAGCTGAGTATGACATCAACTATGTGACGAGAAAGGCAATCAAGGGTCAAGCGCTGTCAGACCATCTGGCAAACTTCCCTAGCAATGAAGATCGAGGGCCTGAACCTCAGTTTCCGGATGAAGGGATCTTCGTAGTTGAGCCTGAGTACCGGTGGCAGCTCTTCTTTGACGGGGCTGCTAACAAAAGGGGAAATGACATAGGAATGCTACTGGTCAACCCGAAGGATGAGCATATGCCAATAGCCATCAAGTTGAACTTCCCTGTCACAAACAATGCTGCAGAGTATGAAGCTTGTATCGCTGGTTTGGAGGCTGCCCTAGAAAGGAATGTTAAGGAACTCGAGGTCTACAGAGACTCAGCCCTGATCATCAACCAGGTCTCTAACAGATGGAAGACTGTGGATCCTAATCTTCAGAGGTATCATGCCTACATGGAAGAATTGACTGAGCAGTTCAGAGAAGTGACCTTCCATTACCTATCGAGAGACAAGAACAGATTTGCAGATGCCTTAGCTACTCTAGCTTTATTGGTAGAGATCCCTGAGGGAAAGGCAATAAAACCATTCAGAGTGGGTAGAAGGGAAGCCCCGACTTTCTGTTGCGAAATAGACTTGGGACCTGAGCCTGTCAAGGAACCTTGGTACAGTCAGATTTACCAGTTCCTTAAAGATGGGGAGTCAGCTTTTAAAGATGAAGAAGGTAGACCGAGGGAAGGCATCAAAGCCAAAAGCTTGCAAGCCCTGAAGCGGCTGGCCTCTTATTATGTCATCCAAGGGGGCGATCTGTACAAGAAACGGTACCAAGGACCACTCCTCCTGTGTGTCACCAAAGAAAGGGAAAGAGAGCTAATGACCGAAGTCCATAATGGTCTTTGCGGTCCTCATATGAATGCCAGGGCATTGATGCAAGTGATCCTCAGAATGGGCTACTACTCAATTTCCATGGAAACAGACTGTGTTCAGCATGTCTGAGAGTGCGACAAATGCCAACGGTTTGCCAACCTCAATCATCTTCCGCCTCACGACCTATACTGCATGACGAGTCCTTGGCCATTTGCAACTTGGGGTATTGACATAATAGGGAAGATAGCCCCGGCTGGAAGCAATGGGCATGAATTTGTGTTAGTGGCAGTAGACTACTTCACGAAATGGGTAGAGGCAAAGTCCTATAAGGTCCTAACTTCCAAGAAAGTGGCCCAGTTTGTCAAAGAAAACATCATGTGCAGATATGGGGTGCCAAATGAGGTCATCTCTGATAACGGAACGCACTTTGAAGGAGACTGTGGTAGACTGCTGTCAGAATTCAGAGTCACTCACCACAAATCATCCCCATATAGGCCTCAGAACAATGGAGCAGTAGAAGCTGCCAATAAGACACTCGAAAGAATTATTCGGAAAATGGCCACCCACGGTCATGACTGGACTGAAAAGCTGTATATGGCACTCTGGGGCTACAGAACGTCTGTTAGAACAGCCACGAGAGAAACCACTTTCGCCCTGACCTACGGGATGGAAGCAGTACTGAAAGTAGAGTTGGAAATCACGTCATTAAGGTTCCTCCTGGAAAACAGTGTCAATGAAGTAGAATGGTTATGCAGCCGGCATGATGAGTTGGCCCTAGTTGACAAAAGGATGCTAAAGGCCATGGAACACACCCGAGCCTACCAGAGGCGAATAGCCAGGGCATTCGACAAAAAGGTCAAGGCCAGAGACATCAAAGAAGGTGACTTAGTACTGAAAGTAAAGCCCCCTACCAGAGACAACCCTCTGGGAAAATGGGAACCCATTTGGATTGGCCCGAATGTGGTGCAGAAGATATTATCGGGAGGGGCAATGAAGCTCGCAGACTTAGACGGCAATCCTTTTGTTCACCCGGTCAACGGTGATAAGCTCCGTCGGTACTATGTCTAAAATAAAATAAAAAGAAAAAAAAACATAAAAGAAAAGTAGTGCAAAAAGAGTAATGCCCAGCTAGGCTGAAAACCCTAAAAAGGGCGGTCTAGGCAGAAAACAAGGTTGCATATAAAAAAAAATAGTGCAAAAAGAGTAATGCCCAGCTAGGCTGAAAACCCTAAAAAGGGCGGTCTAGGCACAAAATAGGGTTGCACATAAAAAAAATAAAAAACAAAAACAAAAAAACAAAAACAAAAACAAAAAAAAAATCTCAATAGTTCACCAGAATGAACTACGAAGACCTGAGCCCCTTAGTCATTCTTGTAAAAGGGGAAAGTAGGCAGCCAGAAATGGTTCGGTCTAAACAATAAATAAGACATTCAAAATTTCCCTGAAATGTGTCTTGAATAATTTCTAAGATAAATTTCTTTGTTATTTACAAATCAAAAACTACTTGTGAGTTCAAGCACGTTCTACTCTTGACTCTGCTAACCTGCTACAAAGACTAAAATATACAATAAAAGACCTAATAAACTACTGTGTTTGGAAAAGGCAATAAGTAGGTGCTCGAAATAGGTCTCTCAGTTGTCATCAACAGAGTCTTCCTTGCCTTTCTTTCCTTTACCTCGACCCCGTCGAGTGTTCTTCCTCTTCTTCTCAACGATGTCGGTCTCTCTCATCCCTATTTCAGGAATCCTCACTGGAGCCTCCACCAAGCATGTGTCAATAAGTGCCTTCTCTACCCTGGCACGAGTCTGTATCTCCTCCCGCTGAGCCTTAGTAAGGGGAGAGACCTCTGATAGTCTCTCATATCGGGCTTCCATATCTCTAATAAGATCACCTGACTGGTTATGGCAGCTAGCATTAGCCTCAGTTTCCCTCAGAGTCCTGCTCGAGTCACAGTCAACACCCAATAAAGCCTGACGCCTCTCTCCCAAAACGACCTGAGTCGCCCCCATTTCCCTCTCGTACTAGTCCAAGTAAGCCGTGGTCAAAATGGTACTCTTCCTGCTCTTGAGAATGGCCCTGGGTGGAAAAGCAGTGTATGTCCACGCCCTCAAGAAAAATGAGAAGCTGTTTGGATCCCTCATGTCAAAAGGCGCTACCTCCATAGTACGAATGTCCTCCCAATCATCCAACGGTCCTGCAAAGTCCCAAACTGCCTGGACACTAAGCAGGGAATGTAGAAAGAGGATAAAGATAGTCCCGGAACTCTCACTACATAGGACTCCTGAAACGTCCTCTGAGTCTGCAACCTCCAATGAGGCACCCACCAGTGAATGTCCGAGTTAGATAACCGAGCCATCATCATCTCCCAACTACCCTGATCCTGCTGCCTTGGTGCACCCCTCCGGGAAATCACCCAAGGGCACTGAGTAGGTAAAGCCCCAGGCAAAGCCCCAACCTTCTCCTGCAACCATAAAGTCAACACAGCTGGGCTCCCAGATCACATGAAATGGTCGCCCTAGCCATCCTGTCAATGCCATGCAGTGTCTCCCCCAAAATCAGCGAGACAATATCTCTCCCGGACCTGCAGTCTATGACCATGTCCAAAAGGCCACTATGACAGACCCCGAAGGACTTGGCAGTAAATAGAAAGGAAAATACACAGAGGACAAAGGCATCCATGGATACTGTGGTCACAGCAGCACCCGGAGACCCAAACCTACTTGGGATATCAAAAATGTCGATCCTGTCAGAGGCTATCATCATCCCCTCGACCTCTTCTGGAGAAATTTAAAGAAAAGATGCCAACTTTACAGTCATCGGCAAGTCCCCCGTCAAAGGAATCGAGATGGCCTCAATTTCTGGACCCCCAATCAATGCCCGGAAATGTTCAAAGGTTGGGACGAGTTCATTGTAGGAAAAGCAGTAAACGTGTCTCCGAACGTCCCAAAACCTTGCTGCTTCCCTCAAAAGGTCCCAATCAGGCGAGAGATCCTTCAAATGCGATAAAGACTAGATCTTGAAGGTGTTGTCAAACAGCCCCTTATGAGATTGAAAGTTGTGTCTCATCCAAGATTGAAGATCGGACAGAAAACGATCCCTTTTTCCCTTTTGCAATCGGACTGGTTTCTCCATTAGCTGTGATCGAACTTGATGATTTTTTTGGCCAAAAAATGTGCTTTGGGATCAGTTGGGACAAGTCTAGGGTGAAAATGAAATGAAAAGGCCCTTCCTTGATTTTATTTGCAAAAAATCAGTTCAGACAAGGTTCCAAGCCGCACGGCTTCTTTTGCCCAGGTCCTAGCCGGACGGCCTCTTTCGCTTCTGCAGAAAAAAAAATCTGTAGTAGCCAAAGCTGCTGCCCAAGTGGAGTTCTCACCCCACTTTCTCAATAAAACCTGCATAAAAACATGTCCAAACACCATCCATGCAGTCACATACCATTATAAACCATTCCGGCTCAATTTCCGCCCCATTTCCAAGCAAAAAAGCTGCCCTGAGGCTCAAGTAATATGCAAAATCATAAAGCATGAATAGGAAAAGAAAATAAAAGATCATGCCTCCTTGGCACCCCAAATAAAATAATAAAATACAATTTGTGCATAGTTTTGTTCATTGTTTCTCTCTTTCTCTCCTAGTTCAATCCTAAGGAATCCTAAGTCTCTGATTCATCATCATCGCTACTCAGCTCATAGAGCTCAGGATCCCTCACCAAATCTACAGCATCACTGACATCAGATAGGTGGACAGGCACGTGCTCATACTCTGCCAGGTGCTCCAAAATGTCCGTGTTAGGCCCTCGCCCCCGAGGCACGGCACTGGTGGACGATGAGTGGTACCCTGAGGTCGAGGATGTAGAGGCCGTGCTCCCAATGTGCCTCCTCTTGCGCTCGGGCTCCTGCGCATTCCCCGCAGCCCTTGATGCACAGGCGAGCTTCCTCAGAAGGGACCGAGCTACCTCCTTCCAGCCCCTGTTCTGCCGTACCAAGCCATCATAGGTACGAGCAGGAACCTGCGAGAAAATAAAAGAAAAGCTCAGAAAGTCTCAAAAAAGTTCAAAACCGCAGAAAATAAAGAAAAGCCGAAAGAAAAGGGGCCCAGAGTTACTTACAGTGCTGTCAGCCGGCAAAGTATACTCGGCCTCCCTCGTATCTCGAATAGGCACCATCAACCTCCTCGGTACCTCGTTCACCACGTAAGAAAGGTGAGCAGGAGGCATAGGTGGATCGGTCGGCTTGGCCTTCCCGTACCCCTGAGCAGCGGCTATCTTCACTAACTTCTGCGGCGTCCTCAAACGCGCCTCCACAAAGGTGGCATACGAGGTAGCAAAATCAAAATACTCCTCAGCTGCCAGACCAGCCTGATACCTCTCTATCTCATCCATTGACCAATGCTTGGGCTGCAGCATGAACGGAGGAGGGTCATTAGGGGCAATAGCGCCCAAAGGAGGGACGTGACTGTGCTGCCTGGAGAAGCGGTCCCCCAGATAAATGATATCACAGGTCAACCCTGTCAGCCATCTCCTCTGCCTGGTCACTGTAGACACCCCATTCTGAACCCATCAGAGCACATTTATACCACTCTAAGGCTCGCCTTGAGTCAAGAAGTAGAAATCCACCATTTCGTCATGTTTCGTTAAATTTTGACTAACTACCGTTAGTTTGGGACTAAACTGCATACGAAATAACGAGGGAAGGACAGAATTGTCCACAGACTGCCTTATCTCGCGCGGAATAGCGTGTCTCGCGCGAGATAAAGGAGTTCTGCAGACCTGCAGATGGCAGTTTCCTCGTCGATTTCAACCTCTTTCGGGATAAAACTTTATCCATTCGGCCAGCCAATGAAGTTTGGATTCTGGAACCTTCCCAAGGTGTTTGATCTCATCTTTAATACCTCTCCAACACCTATAAATACCTGAAGACTTTCAATATTTTAGAGCCCTTTTCAAGTCAAAACCCCCACATTTACTGGTTTCTCTCCCTGAAAGATTCCTGTAAATCACCCCTAAAATCACCTAAAGTTTGTTAGTCAACCTTGTTGAAACAAACATCGAAGCTCAAATCAAGGAATGAGGCGAAGCTCTATTCGAGTCAAGGTTCAACTCTAAACTTGAGTCGAAACTCTGTCTGAATTACTTCACGCAAGGTAATCTTCCTTTCCCTTTCTAATTGATTGTTAGGGTGGTATAAATACATTGAATCTAGGATCAGCCTAGAGCCTCCCCAAATCATGGGGATGGTCTCGAAGCAATAAATCCTATATTCCGTTTAACCTCGTTAAATGGATCTTTATTTTATTTATTATTTAAAATATTTTCCTTCTTTGAAAACCCCTCTCTTTTTTAGCAAGACCGATTTCCGAATTGGGTGGAATGGGTGCTCCTTAACCTTCCCATTCCATAACCTAAGCCCCGAACCCAAAATCTATTTTCAAATGGTTTTTCTATGTTTCCAAACAAATAATATAGGTGGCGACTCATAAAGATGTTTAAAAACTTGCGCATCGCTACAGTGGCGACTCCGCTGGGGAATGTAAATATAAAGAGGCTTAAACTTGCGTCAAAAATAAAAGAGAGGTTTTCAAAAAAAAATCGATTTTTTCTTATCTAGACCAAGCATATCTCGAACGAGACATCCTGTCACGCGCGAGATATCACTTCGGCAATCAGGTGTATTCTGGTTTTCCCTATTCGTCCCAAGGTCCAAGACAAGAGTCGAACACACAAGGGGGATCCCAGAATTCATTATCTGCAGAGTTCCCTCATCTTAAGGCCTCCCTTAAGATGTAGAACTCGAACCCATATTTGGTTTAAATAATTGATTGTTGTTTATAAACTGCGTGTGATTGGGTTTTATTTTATTAAAAGTCCGGTCCGTTGGGGATTCGGGAGTTGTAATTGAATTATTATTCTCTCTCTCTCTCTCATTAATTGGAACTACGATGGCCCGAGTCTTCCTAAATTGGGAGAAACGTAGGCAACCATTTGGTGCAGCCACTATCTATTTTTTTTTATTTTTCAAAAACAATCTCTATTTTTTCTATCACATATATTGACTATCACACACGCGCACTCATATTATATCTGTCGTTGCACTACATACCCCGATTAACCCGGGACACATACTAAGGACGGATGACGGTAACCACCTAGTCACCGGTCTCTCCGAAGTTGGATCATCCCACTCCGCGTATTCAATCCATCTAGATTGTCATATCGCGGGGAGCCTAGCCTTCCAGCCCTGCATCGCCACATATCATGTAGATTGTCTTTTTAGGATCACTCCGTGACCGGTCGGTTTGACTCGGTGATCTTTTCGTGTTTTGACCAAAATAAATCCATGTAAAATTGACGATAAAGAAGGACTCAGAATAGTCCCTTTGGAATAGTCCCTTCGGAAAAAGAAAAAGTCCCTTCCGAATGACCCTTTCGAAAGTCCCTTTAAAAAGAAAAAAATGTCCTCCAAAACAATCTTACATGGCTTTGTTTTACAAAAATCGGACTGGTTACTTAGTCGTTAGGTTCTAATAAGGTCCTTAGAAACCCCTCAAAACGGATTCTCCGTTCCGACCAAAGATTAGGTCTAATTAAAATCGACTTTCCGTGCGATTATCTCGTGTGTGATAACCTGTCTCGCGTGAGATAATGTCTCTGTTTGCTGCGTTAGAGCCTGAACCGTTTAAGCCTGCTTCTGACTCATTGGGGCTAGATTTGATCCTGACACCATCTCTGCGTCTCTTCTGTCAGTTTTCCGAAGCTACTCAATCTCAATACTCCCAACACAATGTCCGGTATCGATGAAATTGCGAGTGACGAAACTTTGTCCAAAAATAACCACAAACTTCTGGAAGAAGCCAATGTTCGCTTAGAGGTACCAGCTACCCAGATCAACACTCTCGTGGAAGAAATCCAAGAGCTTAGGGCAGCAGTAGCCAACAAAGAAAAGAAAAAGAAAAATGATTCTTCCTCCGAAGAAGAGGAATCATACACCAAAAGGGCTAAAAGTTGTTGCCAAAGCAAAAGCAAGAAAAAGAAATACGAGTCTAGCTCGTCATCTTCCTCCTCTGACAACGAGAGCTACACATCCAAGAAAGAAAGCAAAGGGGAAAGCAAGAACGAACCCCTCACCATGGCAATGTTAGAAAAGAAGCTTGCATCCTTCGATGCGAGTAAGGGAACCTCGCTCTCTATTGATTATGACACCCTTCGTCAATCCATGTCCAAGCTTCCCAGAAAGTACAAAACACCCGACATTGCAAAATTCAATGGCACTACCTGTCCCAAATCACATTTGGAGACCTATTCTTGGGCCATGCTACCTATGGGTGTTGATGACAACCTGCTAGCTCAATGCTTTCCACAAACTCTCGATGGTGCCGCTAGAGATTGGTACATGACTCTTCTACTCTCTACAAGAATCGATTGGCCACTCGCTAGTCGTACCTTCCAAAAGCAATATGAGGACAACTCCACTTACCGCATCACTAGAAGGGATCTCGAACAAACCAAGCAGCTTCCGAACGAATCCTTCTCATACTTTGTCAAAAGATGGAGGACCAAACTGACTGAAATTGTTGATAGGCCAAGCCTAGATGAAAAAATCCACATCCTCATACAATGTCTTCGAGAAGAATATCAAGACAAACTTGCAGGCAACTACTTTCCTAGCTTCGCTAAACTCCACAAATCGGGCATACGGTTAGATGACCTCATCAAGCAAAAAAGGGAAGCCAAGAAAGAAAGCGGGTTCCGTTACAACAAAAGTTCCTCTTCCTCTTCCAACCCTAAGGACACTTCTGTCAACGCTATTGTCTTCAATCATCCCGGAAATGGTAAGTACTCTGCGGTACCCCCACCGCAAAAGAAGAAAAGGGATTGACATTACGACAAGCTTGAAGGGATAACTCAAGAAGAAATCCTCGAGGTGCTCGTCAAGAATGGAAAAATCAAACCGAGAGAAGGTGGACCTCCAAAGAAAGATCTTCCTGCTAATCATGCTCATCATATCTTCTTCAAGTACCATAACTTCACCGGCCACGACACCAACTCATGTTTCCACTTGAAAGACGTCATCCATGATTTGTTCGATGATAAAGAGATAGGATTACCTAATGTTGTTACTAATCATTTACCAAACAACGAAGTCAATTTGATAGAAGTAGAAAGTAACTTCAAGGACCCTACTCGTCTAGCCACAACTGTGGACGAGAGCCCTTTTGAATTTAATAAATCTTCTTTCTGTTATATGATGTCTTGGGATGAAATCTTAGAACAAAAGGATAAGGGGTCAAAACAGTCAATCTCCTCACACGATCCGGTCGAGTGATAATCAACAAAGATCCAAGGGATAAAAATCCCCCTAAACAAGTAAAAGCTCCATCATCAAGAGAACCAGACGATCCTCTCTTAGCCCAGCTAAAGAAAACACAAGCAAACATCTCAGTTTGGGATCTTATAGGAGCATCTCACAAGCATCGTGAAATGTTGAAAAAGGCCTTGGCTCAAATGACCATTTCCTCAAAAGCAACACCCGAAGAGCTTACTCAAATGATCGGCCAAGTACAATTTGGAAACGTCATCACTTCCACTGACTTGGACCTCCCATCCTATGGGAACAATCATCATGAAGCCATATACATAGCTGCTAAGGTGAATGGATACCGAATGCCACGCATTTTGGTCGACAATGGTTCTGCAATCAATGATCTTCCAAAGAAAGCCTTATCATCATTAGGCCTCACCCACAAAGACCTTAAGCCATCAGGACACACTGTACGAGGGTACGATTGCACTGCTAGAACTGCTTTGGGATCAGTTGTGATACCTATAGAAATGGGGCGAGTCACAATGAGCATCGAATTTCAAGTCATCGACATCCCGATATCCTTCAACTTGCTACTTGGCCGCCCTTGGCTACATGACATAGGGAGTGTACCTTCCTCCCTACACTAGTGTATCAAGTTCAGACACAACGATACAATAGTCACCATGCACGGAGAAATGGTTACTGCTAGCCCTATCCTCGAGGTACAACACAGCACCTCTGATTACTTGCTCAGTGGCTTTGAGATCGAGAAAGAAAGCACCGTGAATGTCATAGAAACTTGCAACGAAAATGATTACTCCAAAGCACTTCAATTTTTTGGAAACCTTCCTGTTTGGAGAATGATGCAAGCAAAAGGATACTTTCCTGGCTTAGGACTTGGAAAACACTTGCAAGGGGTAACGGAACCACCACCGGTTCCCCCACCACACACGAAGCATGGCCTAGGATACATCATTTCCATCCTCGATGGAGATGACGAAGAAGAGTGGGACTTCACTCAAGTCAAGTGGGAAGGAACCGCGTACAAAGGCCTCAATAGCCCAAAGGTCAAAAATTGTAACCTAGAGCCATATTGAAAGACACTCAATGGCTACTTCATTCGGGAAGGGGAAAGCATCCCATACTTTATCAAAGTGATCGAGTATCCGGAATGGCTATCAAACACGGTGCAAGTAGCCAAGTCAAACGGGAAAATACGAGTCTGTGTAGATTTCAGAGACTTGAACAAGGCATCCCCTAAATATGACTTCCCACTACCAAACATAGATATGTTGGTCGACGCCACAGCAGCATACGAAGTCCGCTCATTCGTCGATGGCTTCGCAAGTGTAGCGATGCGTGGATTTTTAACATCTCAGAGTCGCCACTTATCATTTATTTAGGAAAACAATAAGAAAAACCTTTTTGATTTTAAAGAGATTTGAGGATTCGGGGGTTAAGTTATGGAATGAGAAGGTCGAGGAGCACCCATTCCACCCAATCCGAAGATCGGTCTTGCCAATCGAGTATTATCAATCTTTTCAAGTACTAATTAAATAAAAGAACAAGAAAACCCTAATCAATTTCTTGATTGGGAATGTCGGATTATATGCTTCGAGATCACCTTCATCGATTGAAGGGACTCTAGGCTAATCCTTTTGATGGGATTACACCACTCTAAAAAACAATAGAGAGATTGAGAAGAAGAAGAGTAAAAGTATAGGAGTTTACCTAGTGTTTAGGGATATTTGATTTAGAAGGTGGTTCTAAGATGTCTTTCCGGTCGAGAATTGATTCGGGCAGAGTTTCGACTCAATATGAGAGTCAAATCTTGATGCGGACAGAGCTTCGCCTCAATCCTTGATTCGGGCTTTGATGTTTGTTGATCAACAAGGTTGATAAAAAAACTTTAGGTGATTTGAGGGTGATTTTAGGGTGATTTTGTAGGAATCTTTCAGGGAGAGAAACCAACAAAATGTGTATGTTGTGTGTTTTCGATCGTGGATCGGGGACCTCTTCAGTTTATTCCGTTAGTCAGTTAGGTCCAAAACTAACGAGGTTAGTTAGAAACTTAACGAAACATGACGAAATTGACATGCTTTCATCAAAACATAAAAGAGAGACGAAGAGTAGTGTAATCATAAATTATTGGTTCAGAATGGGGTGTCTACAGAGCCCCTCAGCGACAAGACTTATGGAAGAAGTCATGTCGTCGATAGAAAAGACATCATTCAGAACATTGGGATGGTCGTGCCGCACGGCTGTCTACGTATCTCTAAGAGAGAATCAGACCAAACGTAGTTCGACTCCAAAACACTAAAAAGGCTATTATAGGTATTTTGAAAAGCATTTTTGAAAAATTGAAGAGGGATTTTTTTTTGAAAAGGTAAAATCATACTGAGGAATCAAAGACTTGACCTAATTCTGAAGATACCTGTTTGTTGATGAAGTTGTTGAAGTGCGCCGCCCGAGGTTACTGACTTTGCCATTGTTGTCGAGGTCACGGACTTGAAAGTTGCTGCGGTCACATACTTTTTTGACGTTGCCGAGGTCACGGACTTGAAGTTTGCTGCCGTCACAGACTTTGAAATTGTTGCCGAGGTCACGGACTTGAAAGTTTGCTGCTGTCACAGATTTTGAAGTTGTTTCCGAGGTCACGAACTTGAAGTTTGCTGATGTTGCCGAGGTCACGGACTTGAAGTTTGCTGCAGTCGCAGACTTTGAAGTTATCGGTTTAGGTGGAGGATCTGTCGGCTCCTGTAATGCAAGGATATATTCATGCTGGTCTCAGATAGACCCGAATGATTCTTACCTTTCTGCATCTGTTAGCACATAAAGATTCCAAGTAGAATTTTCAGATTTTAGTTGTTTAACTGGACTTACGTGGTGGTGCTCACGACTGTTCGTGTAAATGGCCGGTTTGTCATTTTGGTGGTGAGTTTATGTATGAGTATAGGGTATATGGACATGTAGGAACATTTGTATGGATTTGTATTTGAGATGGGTGAACTGTATGAGTGAACTTGTGTTTGACAAGTTGGGACCAAATCAGGTTTTGCAGAATCTGTTGCTAGTCAGCAAGGCTGAATTTCAATGAGTAACCTTGTGTGAACACATCTAGGCCTGTTGCGAATCTTTATTCTTACTTCTCCTTTGAATCGTGTCTCTAGGAGGAAAACGACTACAAATCTGTCGACTGTCATAATGGCTTTATGTCCAAGGCCCTTTGGCGTCTCAAGCCCCAAGATGCTTGCAAGTGGTAGATGACTTTGTGAACAGACTTGTGAGTCTGCTCTCTGGATTTGGAGATGATCGAAGAAGACTCTCCTTGTTGATTTGATTAGAAGAGGATCGAATGATGTTTGATGAAGAAGGTTGAGGAAAAGTCTCCCTTTGTCCTTTGATTTTTTTTCTTAGTGACGCACCCTGATTTTTGCTTAGACTGCCCTTTCGGGTTTTCAATCTAGCGGGCATCTCTTTTGCGTATTTTTTAAAAATATAGTATGTTAACTCGAAGAGAACTCGATGAAGAGAATCTTATTGAGGAGAGAGGAATGAGATTTCAAGTTAGTTGAGGAGAGGCGGACTCTATTCTTTGGAAGGTGATTCAAGCATTAATTCTTTAGAGAAGTGGACTCTTTAATGATGAGAGAGAGAAGCAAAGAGGAAAGCACCTAATGCAGATTTGATTATTTTGAAGAGTTGAAGTAGAGATTTACTGGGGGAGGAAATGTTAGGAAGCCCCAATTTTGATGCTTGGATTTTAAGAGTGTGTATGAGAGTGGCTAACAGGAAGCCCCTAGACTCAACAAGAAATGCTACTTGGCTCGAAGATCTAGAAAATTTGTTTTACCTTTTAATGAACCGTGCATCATCTAGAATTTTCTAAATAAGTTTGAGAAGAAAGCCAATCATTAGTATGACTTAAGGGTAAACATTTTTCTTGATACTGAAAGTCTTCTTCACTTGTGGTAGGAGGATGTTGAGTAATCTTCATTTCTTTTGTTGGTAGGTATCACTTGACTCTTCTTCTTTGTGGAGAGTCCTTTATGCATTTGAATTTTCACCTTTATTGTGGGGGTGATGAAAACTTGAGAGTTTTTTTCTTTTTTTTGTACTCTCAAAGCTTTGAATTGAGTAGACCCACTCTTCTTGGGATGAATGTTGACAGCAGCACCTTTGGCTTTCTTCGTCTGTTGACTTTTGACTTTCAGTAGGGGTAATGTTTAGCCCTTAAGCTTCCTAAGGGTAACTTTATTCTTAAACTCGCTTAGAAGTCTCTATTTTTGCGATGATTTAGGGAAATGGAGGGTCCATTATTTTGTATGAATTAAATGATATTCATGAGGTAGAACAACCTTAGGGAAAGTGTTTAGGAAAAAATTACTTTGATTAATCGAAGAAATTGAAACAGACTCGATAGTTTAGATGACACAAACTAGAGGAGGTGAGAAGTACTAGAAAGACAGAACGACTCTTCGAGTTCATACTTGGAAATTTAAAACCTAATCTACTTCTATCAAAGGAGAAAGGGAGAGGATAGTTGTAGTCCCAAAGTGGTAAGTGTAGATTTCTTCTTGGAGCTTTATCTTCTTCATGGATTGTGAGGGAGAGGATTGGTGATGACGTTGGGACGTTCTAACTCTCCGTTGTCAAAGAGGTCTTGGATGATGTCCTTCAAGTGGTGGCAAGTGTTGGTGTCGTGACCGGTGAAGTTGTGGTACTTGCAGAATAAGTGATGAGCATGATTGGGACCCATGTCCTTAGGAGGACCACCTTCCCTTGGTTTGATCTTTTCATTCTTGACAAGAACATCGAGCAGTTCTTCTTGAGTGATTCCTTCAATTTTGTCATAGTGTCTCTTTTTCTTTTCAGGAGGAGGAACATCAGAATACTTGTCGGTGTTGGGGCGGTTGAATGCAATAGCATTGACTGAAGCATCCTTACTTGTGGTGGGCTTGTTGTAGAGGAAAGTACTTTCCTTCTTTTTGCTTTTTAGGAAGTCATCAATCCTAATTTCGGACTCATGGAGTTCATTGAAACTAGGAAAGTAATTACCGGCGAGCTTCTCTTGAAATTCATCACGGAGGCATTGGAGGAAGATGTGAATTTGCTCTTTGAGAGTAGGTCTTTCAAGAATTTCAGTAAGTTTGAGTCTCCATCTTCTAGCAAATTCATCAAAAGATTCATTTGCATGTTGTTTGGTTTGTTCAAGATCCCTCCTAGTAGGGCGGTAAGTGGAGTTGTCTTCAAACTGTCTTTGGAAGACTAAACATGCAGACGACCAATCAAGCCTTGTAGCCGTAGGAAGAGACATGTACCAATCCCTTGCAGCACCTTCTAAAGTTTGAGGAAATCATTGGGCCAAGATTGTGTTATCAACGCCCATCGGGAGCATGGTCCAAGTGTAGGTCTCAACATGAGCTCGAGGACAGGTAATACCATTAAACTTTGCAATGTCGGGTGTCTTGTACTTGCGAGGAAACTTGGCGATGGATTGTTGAAGAGCATCGGGATCAAATGGGACAAATGATCCTTTTGAGGCATCAAGGGTTGCAAGTTTCTTCTCGAGGTAGTTCTTAGTAACATGGTCACCAAGTTTAGTAGTTTCACCACTACCTTCCTTCTTGGTCTTAGTGCTTTTGGAGACATGTTTCTCATCATTGGAGGAGGATGAGGAAGAGGAGGAATCGGATTCTTCCTTTTTCTTGTTTGACTTTTTGGTTTTCTTATTCTTTTGGGTGTAGGATTCCTCTTCATCGGAGGAGGATTACTCTTTCTGCTTTTGCTTTCTGCCTTTCTTGACTTTCAAATCGTTGAGTTCATTCATGAGGGCAGCCATTTGGGCATTTTTCTTATCAATTTGCTTACTTTGTTCATCCATATTAAGTAGGGCTTGGATGAGTTGGGCCTTAGCTTCGTTGATTTCAGCCTCGATGACAGAAGGAGAAGCAGACATCGTGTCGAGCTTTGGCAAAGAACCTAGACGTGTAGCAATCGTGTTAAACCATGAACGAGTCCCAACAAGTCGGCTGAATAGGGTGAATGAAAGTTTGAAGGTTTTGGCCAAAACACGAAAAGACCGAACACTTATCTCGCACGGAACAAGTAGTCTCGCGCGAGACAACGCCACGGAAAGTCACAATTTTTTCTGATTTTAATCCTAATTTTGGTCGGACGGAAAATCCGTTTTGGGGGTTTCTAGCATTCAGAATCCAAACCTAAGGACCTAGGGGTCGGAGTAATCTCAAGTAATATCAAGTTTTGTGCTATAATTTTGGTGAGAAATTTTTCTCTTTTTAGGGGCAAATTCGAAGGGACAATCATAGGGACATTTTCGAAGGGACAATTCCGAAGTGACAATTTTTTGATTTCTTTTCCATGGTTTATTGCACAAAACGATCTTGACAAGAGATTACAAAGACTCCAAGATCAAACCGACCGGTCACGAAGTGTCTTAAAAAATCAATCTACATGATATGTGGCAATGCAGGGCTGGAAGGCTAGGCTCCCCGCGATATGACAATCTAGATGGATTGAATACGCGGAGTGGGATGATCCAACTTTGGAGAGATCGACGACTAGGTGGTTACCGTCATCTGTCCTTAGTGTGGGTCCCGAGTTAATCAGGGTATGTAGTGCAATGACAGTTATAATATGAGTGCGTGTGTGTGATAGTCAATCTAGGTGATAGAGTAAAATAGAAAAAAAAATTGAAAACTAAAAGAAAAACAGATAATGGTCGCACCAAGTGGTTGCCTACGTTTCTCCCAAATTAGGAAGACTCAGGCCATCGTAGTTCCACTTAAAGAATAGAGAAAGAGAATTAAATTAATTAATTACAAAGCCCGAGTCAACCGATGACCGGTAAAAAATTAAAATAAATCAATCTCACGCAAGTATATAATTCAAGTAATAAATTAATTATTCTACCCTGCAAAATAAAGTTAGTACAAGCAAAATAATATTTTTTTTTATTTTTCTGAATTTTTTTTTAATTTTCTATAAGTTTTTTATTTTATTTTTTTGGCTTTTGTTTTTTTTATGTGGTCAATTTTTTTTTTTTGAAAAGTCAACCGACCAACCGAGGTTTTTTGTTTGGTTTTGCGGTCAAACCTGAAAGACAAAGTCAACAAACTTAAACCCTTACCCTTTTTTTTATTTGTTATTCATGTGCCGCCGCAAAACAGATGAGACTTTTTTGAATATTAATCTCGCGCGGGATACTTTGTCCCGCGCTGGATAAGCTATCGCACAGTAATTTTTTTTTATGAAAACCGTACAGAAAAATTTTGAAAAATTCTGAAAAATTAAATTTTTACAGAAAAATAAAAAGATTGATAATAATCAATTGTGCGCAAGTCTAACCCTCTTAATTAATTGTACCCAGCGGAGTTGCCACTGTAGCGATGCGTGAATTTTTAACATCTCGGAGTCGCCACTTATCATTTATTTAGGAAAACAATAAGAAAAACCTTTTTGATTTTAAAGAGATTTGAGGGTTCGAGGGTTAAGTTATGGAATGGGAAGGTAGAGGAGAACCCATTCCACCCAATCCGAATATCGGTCTTGCCAATCGAGTATTATCATTCTTTTCAATTACTAATTAAATAAAAGAATAAGAAAATCCTAATCAATTTCTTGATTAGGAATGTCAGATTATATGCTTCGAGATCACCTTCATCAATTGAAGAGACTCTAGGCTAATCCTTTTGATGGGATAACACCACTCTAAAAAACAATAGAGAGATTGAGAAGAAGAAGAGTAAAAGTATAGGATTTTACCTAGTTTTTAGGGATATTTGATTTAGAACGTGGTTCTAAGATGTCTTCCTGGTCGAGAATTGATTCGGGCAGAGTTTCAACTCAATATGAGAGTCAAATCTTGATGCTGACAGAGCTTCGCCTCAATCCTTGATTCGGGCTTTGATGTTTGTTGATCAACAAGGTTGATAAACAAACTTTAGGTGATTTGAGGGTGATTTTAGGGTGATTTTGTAGGAATCTTTCAGGGAGAGAAACCAACAAAATGTGTGTGTTGTGTGTTTTCGATCGTGGATCGGGGACCTCTGAAATACTGAAAGCCTCCAAGTATTTATAGGGGTTTAAGAGGTAAAGGTGGAGAGGTAAAACAACCTAGGAAGGTTCCAGAACTCAGATATGATTGGAGAACCGGATTAGATGATGTTTATCAAGAAAAGAGTTTGAAACGGAGAAGGATTGTGATTCTGCACATCCTGCAGAGGGGTTATCTCGCGCGAGACATGTATGTCTCGTGCGAGACAACTAGTTGGTTGACTATTTTGTCCTCTTCAGTTTATTCCGTTAGTCAGTTAGGTCCAAAACTAACGAGGTTAGTTAGAAACTTAATGAAACATAACGAAATTGACATGTTTTCATCAAAACATAAAAGAGAGACGAAGAGTAGTGTAATCATGAATAATTGGTTCAGAATGGGGTGTCTACAGTAGGGTATAACCAAATCCTCATGGCAGAGGAGGATCAGCACAAAACAGCATTCACCACACCTTGGGGGACGTTCTATTATACGGTCATGCCGTTTAGTCTCAAGAACGCTGGGGCTACTTACCAAAGGGTAGTCACGACACTATTATATGACATGATCCACAAGGAAATAGAGGTATACGTGGATGACATGATTATCCACTCAAAAGGGACAGATGGTCATCACTTCAGAGATCTCAAAAAATTCTTCAATCGACTGAGACAACACAAGATGAGGCTCAACCCCGCAAATGCTCATTCGGAGTGGTCAAAGGGAAAGTCTTAGGGTACATGGTCACCGAGCATGGCATAGAAGCAGACCCCGCCAAGATAAAGGCCATCATAGACATGCCTCCACCAAGAACACTGAAAGAAGTAAAGGGATTCATGGGTAGACTCCAATACATCAGTCGATTCATCAATCAACTGACTACAATGTGCGATCCTATCTTCAAGCTACTTAAGAAAAACGCACCTCAAGAGTGGACCGAGGAATATCAAGAAGCATTCGAGTAAGTTAAGCACTACTTAAATTCCACACCCATCCTGGTTCCACCGCACAAGGAAAAGCCCTTAAAACTATACCTCACGGTTACTGACAACCCGCTAGGGGCTATGCTCGCTCAAGAACAGCCTGCTTCACACACAGAGAATGCAATCTACTTTGTCAGCCGCAGATTCCAAGGCAGCGAAATTAACTACTCTCCACTTGACAAATCTTGCGCTGCTCTTGTCTGGGTATCACAAAGACTAAAGCACTATATGGAAGCCTTCCCGGTTCGTCTCATCGCAAGAATAGATCCTTTGAAGTACATCCTAGAAAAATCAAATTTGTCTTCGAGACTGGCTAAATGGTACTTCATGCTCGCGGGATATGATATCACTTACGTCACTCAGAAATCCGACAGGGGGAGTGTATTCGCAGATCAGTTGGACAAATTTCCTTGTGAAGAAGTGAAGGGGGAAGACCCGCGATTCCCTGATGAAGACATCATGAATATAGAAGACGAAAATAAGTGGCAATTATTTTTTCGATGGCGCAGCCAACAAGAAAGGATTCGGCATCGGAATGTTGTTAGTAGATCCCAATGACATCTATACTCCACTGGCAATACATCTTGACTTTGACACCACCAAAAACACCACAGAATATGAAGCTTGCATAGCGAGTCTTGAGGCAGCCTAGAGGGCAATGTGATTGAACTTGAGGTGTTTGGGGACTCCCAGTTAATCATCAATCAGACACTGAAGAAGCGGAGGATCCAAGATCGAACCCTTCAAAGATACAATGCCCACCTCCAAGAGTTGGTGCAAGAATTTCAGGATATCTCGTTCCACTATCTTCCTAAAGACAAAAGCCAGTTTGCTGAAGCATTGGCTACACTTGCCTCCTTGGTTGAAATCCCTGTAGGAAAGGCAGTCAAACCCTTCAAGATAACCCGGCGCGCAACTCCTGCCTATTGCGCCATTATAGATCTCCACGACTGCAAAGTGAATGTGCGCTCGCCCGCAAAATTTTGTTTTCACGATGAAAAAGTAAATAAGGAGTCGCCACGCCATGCTTTAGAGGTGCATTTTGAAAAACCTATGAAAGAGAAAGGGTTCGGGGGTCAGGTTACGTGTTGGGAAGAACCGAGAGTTCACCCAAAATGCCTCGTCCATTGATGAGTCTTTCTAATCAAACATCCAAGCAATCCATGAGTGTGTGCAAGCATTGATAATAAACAAGTGTGGTAAACATGCATTTTATTGATATGAATTGAGACTTACAACTTGTGAGCCAATTATTCAGGGAGGCCACATCCCTTATACAACGGTCGTAACAGTTACGAGAGAGGAAAAGGGTTCCTGCAAACAGGCATAATGTGTCGCATGACACATGACATAGATGACCAGATGTGTCGCGTGACACAGGATCACCTATGAACAATGTGTCGCGTGACACATAATGACCATCTGCAGGAACTTACAAAGTTGAACACAAAATCAACAATAGCCAACACAGATCTAATTAATCAAACAGATTAGCTTCGAAATGCGGAATTAACAACAATTCGATCCCGAGAGTGTGGATATGGAGAGATCCACACTCCCTTGGGATCTAAACAATTATCTCAACAAATATCAAACAATGAACACACAATTATTCAGACCAACCAAGTTAAACAGAGAGATTGGGATTGGGATTCAGTAATCTAGACGGATGGAGTCTGATTACTGAATCCTAGAGGGATAAAACAATAGAATTATAAAGGAATTAGGTAGAAGAGAGAGAGAAGAGGGGGTTTAAGGATGTTACCCTTGTTGCTTCCACTAATTCTGTATCAAGTTAGATACAGAATCCTTCAACTGCAGCTTCTGGTCTTGAAAGGCTTGAGAGGATTGGTACAAGGTAGATCTAAGGTTTGGTTGAGAGGGTGAGTTGAATTGGAGGGAATTGGGGTAGGTTAGAGGTAGGAGAGAGAGAGGGTTATGTTTGGGGTGTGTGTTACGATGCAATTTCTGCAGAGTAACAGTAGGTCAGGTTGGGATCCATTTCTAAGAAGGGAAGGTCTTATTTATAAGCTGCAGTTAGTGGTCACCTTGTGTCGCACGACCTTACGTAACCACTTTCCAGGCCTCGACTTGTCGCGTGACACAAGGTGTCACAATCGCTTTTGGCTCCAAAACCAGTTTCTGGAACATTCAGGCATAAATACCTAAAAAGTCCAAAGAGGTTTATTCCTAGCAGGTCCATTGGCATGAGCAAAGTACCAAAAGGTACTTCCTTCGCGGGAAACTTATGAGATGTTTCTGAAAGTCTCGAGATAGGCCGTAAATTTACCAAAATGCCCCTCAATGCAATATTATTACATTAAAATGCATCTAAAAGGGTCGCGAATTGGATTGGCGTACTTACAGAGCCCCTCGCCAACATCACTTTTGGAAGAAGTGAGGTTGTCGATAAAATAAGACCCAATCCCAATGAGCGGCAAGGGATAAGGTACAGGGCTAAACGGTGATCTGGGGAAATCGGATGGCTGGACCTTTGGAAAAAGGATTCCTACGTATCCCTAAAAAGGGAATCAAGCCAAATCGTAGTTCGGAAACAACACTGACACTAAGCAAGAAAGGGTAGAGATGTGTCTTCATACCTTTGATGTGCTTACCTGTGGCTGTCGGAGGGTTGGTGCTTCTGCGGGTGGCGAGTAGCGGCCGGAGGGTCTCATGCTACTGCCGTTGGTGCCGAGTTGTAGCTTCCGGAGGGTCTCATGCTGCAACTGGTCCTTGTAGATGCTGGAGGGTCTCATACCACTAGGTGTTGGTGTAGGGTAGCTGCCAGGGGACTCACGCTACTGCTGCTGGTCTTCGTGAATGTCGGAAGGACTCATATCAATGGGTGTTGGTGCAGGGTAGCTGCCAGGGGACTCATGCTACTGCTGCTTCTGCTGGGGATAAGTGTAGCTGCTGGGGGACTCACGCTGTTTGTTTTTTTGTTGGTAGTTTACTGGTTTTGCTGAATGTTGGACGGTCTTTGTTGATGGTTTGACTTTTGTGTCCTGAGCTTTGCTTGGTAGGCTGGGGACTCTTCTTGCTAGGGAGCGGGCTCTTGTTTGTGCTTCGGTCACTTATCTGGTAGGACGGGAACTTTACTTTCTAGGGAGCAGGTTCCTCTGGTGCTTTGGGGTCACTTGTCTTGTTGGACGGGAACTTTTGCTTGCTAGGGAGCAGGTTCCTCTGGTGCTTTGGGGCCACTTGTCTGGGAACTTTGCTTGCTAGGGAGCAGGTTCCGGGTGGTGCTTTGGGGCTACTTGATCTTGTTGTGCACTGCTGGGGAGACTAACATAGATACGGATTTTTGTGTCGGTTTTGCTTGAGGGCCAGTCTTCAAGGGTTGACGGGGCTCAGTTGAACATTGTACCTGTAGGGGGGTAACTGCAAAGCGTACCTCAGGGTTTAAAGTGCAAAGTATCATATCACAAGGGTATTTTTGGAAAATTTGGCTAAGAGGCTCGTTGTGTCGCATGACTGTTTAAAGCCTATGAACAGTCTTTTATAAAAACGAACTGCCTTCATTTTTTGAAACACATTTTAGAGGGAGGTGAGCGATTTTGAGAGGAGAAACCACCCCTTTGCACAATTTCGAGTGCAATCAGGAGAATCTAGGGTTTGATTTCGTTTTTTGGTTTGCAATCATGCCTCCTAAACCACGTCCCACGAAGAAGGGACCTCAACAAGCTCAGTTGGCTGCTCGGAGGAAGAATGCCCAGCGGAATCAACGGCTGTTCATCCCTCAGACAGTGAGAAGAGATTTCTACGCACAACTCAAGGAACACACCTCTGCACCTGAGAAGAAGGATACGGTAATTTTGTAACTTTGCCCTTCGTTGCTTTGAACCATTGATTTTGTGTCGGAATGTTCGAGCCTTTTACCTGTGAAATCATGAATTTGCTGCATGGTTTTGAGTTATCGGAAATCATGGATGCATGCTAAATTTTTCAACCCTAATTTTACTTGGAAAAAGGGGATATGCCGAATTATCACAATTTATTGACATGCTTCTTTTGAGAAATTGAGATATTCATACCTGTGCTATGTTTACCTGCAGGAGTTGCGTACCCGAGGCTCACCAGAGGTCATTGGTCGGCTATGGGATCTCTTGCCCGGTAGTCAGGAGCTGGAGCATTCGCCTAAGGTCTTGGTATACGCTGTAGGGCTGGGTCAGTTTTTTGAGATGTCGAAGGCCATCGGGGATACTCAGCGGAGTACGGGGCTTGTGAGGGCATTCCGGGAGTTTTGGTGGGAGACAACTCACTCTTTCCACTTTTCTTGGGGAGAGGCGATGGTCACGCCGTATGATTTTGCTGCTATCACGGGCCTTCCTTTAACTGCTGAGCCATTGTTCTTGGAGGTGCCTGATTTGGAGGATGACCCACAGCCTCCCACTGAGGCCTACTTCAGGGAGCTGATAGGTTTTGTTCCCAAGGACAAGAAGGGGAACGAATATGAGTTAGGGGAGCTCCACGGTCAGCTTGTTGTGCAGAGTAGAGGTTATCCGGCTGATGTGGCTGATACTGAGGAGGACAGGCTGAGGGCTTTGAGATTGGCTAGGGATTTTGTGTGGATCGGCTTTTTTGATATGCTGTTCATCAATGGCACGTCTTCTGCTTTGCTTTATCTGCTGGAGCTTTTGAGAGATTGGGACGCTGTTGGGACTTTATCTTGGGGAGAGGCAGGATTAGCTGAGTTATATTTGGCTCTGGATGATGTTCGCGGGGGGGGGGGGGGGGGCTAAGTCCTTCAACTGCTACCACTTAGCTTTTGAGGTGTTTCCTAGTCTGACTCCATTCTTTGAATATCATTTCTTTCTGTTATTTCTTGCTATCAATCTGACTTGCTTTGCTCCTCCTTTTCTCAGGTTTGGGCCTATGAGGTCATCGGATGCTATGCTTGGCGAGTTGAGGAGGCGTACCCAGCCACTATGTTTCCTGCTATGAGGCGCTGGGTGAAAAATGCGCGGCAGAAGGTCCGGACAGCGGACACCAGGGGACGTGTGATGGCTTCTTACTCTGACACATTGATCTATTTGCGGGGGGCCCCCGGGAGTTTGAATCTATTTCCTTGGGCTGACCAATATGCTGGGGTTGATCTGGAGTATGCTTTACATCTCACTGAGTGTCGTAAGCTCTTGGTAGGCCTATCTGGGGATGCTTTGTATTTGGGAGAGCGGGTCTACAGACAGCACGGCCCTGGTAGCATTGCTAGAGTCCCAGTTGATCCTCCTCCTGATATATGGTTTCCTCGAAAATTGGAGGACATGGCTGCTTTGGTCCAGGGGGAGGCTGCATTCAACTACACTGTGGACGGAGATTACAGGGCTTATGTGACTACGAGGCTGAGGTCACCGCACGTGGCTTCGAGACGTGATGCTCAGGGCGTAGGCCCCTCTACTAGATATGTGGCGGATGCTCCCTTACCTCCTCCCTTCGTTGACCTTCAGGATAGGGACCATATGAGGCGGGCCCCTCTCGATACCAGTCGGATTTATCCATATTTTCAGCTTCCTGAGGGCACTCGATCTGTAAGTAACTGTCTTTTCTTCTTTTATTTTTTTGAACTGTTTAAAACTCTTGTCTTTCATGATGACTGGTTTCTGATTCTTTCTCTGCTTGATTGTACTAGGTCTTGGCTGATATTTACTGGGGTTTTGCTCGTCATTATACCGGAGCTATGGATATGATTGATCAGCTGGTGAGGAGCAACCGTTATTGGAGGGAGCGGTGTCTGGCTCAGAGCTCTGATGATGGTGATTCCACGCCTAGCTTGCACGACGGGGAAGAGGGCTCGTGCGATATGTCTGGCGATGATACACACGAGCCCAGGGACCAAGATCAAGCTCCTCATTGTCCCCCTAGTCCTCCCAGTTCTGAGTATGAGAGTGATGCTTCCGGAGATCCTCACGAGCTTGAGACCATAGCTATTCCCGCTGTTCATGAGCTTTTCCGAGATGATCCCATTATTTATCACGATCCTGCTATCGATCCCGATCATGCACATGCGGAGGTCAACGATGCAGATGGAGAGGAGAGCGAGGGAGGTGACGATGATGATTCTGATGATGACGGAGATGCCTATGTTTCTGAGGGTGATGGCTCGGAGTAGTCTCTTGTATCAAAACATAGCTTTTTGATCATTTTACCCCCTCTTGGAAAGGAACGGACAAACATTCTCTCTTTTTCTTTTAGGAAAACTATTTTCTTTTTTTTTGCATTGCATTGCACTTTCTTAGTTCTAGCACATTATTATTAGTTATTTGTTGTTTGCACGAGTCCACTTTTTTGGGAAGAATGGGAATGAATGGTTTTTGAATGGCTATGGCCTAAGTATGAATGGTTTATATTATTTGGCTTGTATATGAATGGTGAATGTGTATGCTAGTTGAATGAATCCCTCTCCCATGATGTTTGCAGGGTGTCTTTGCTATTTTGCAGTTTGAAACAAGTCGGGGTGTGCCCTGGTACATATCAGATTACAGCTTGCTGATGTCTGGTGTTGGACTTATTGTGTCGCACGACTCAAGACAGCTGGGGCACATTATGTCGCGTGACACAACAAATCATGCTGACAGGCCTTCCAAACTAGGCTTCCGTACTATCTCAAAACTTCTCCCTTTGGCTTGGGGCAAAGAATGCAGTAGTCCCCCAATCCTGATGTAAGCCTTAAGTCACCAATCCATGCCCAAGGATTAAAATTATAAAGTTAGCCTCGGTACTTTACACAGATGAACATATCATTCTCTCTCTTCTTTGATCAAGCCCCGGTTTGGCACAAATAACCTTAACACATCATGCATCTCAGGAGAAGGTTATTCTTCAAGTTTTAGTCAGTCAGTCGGCGGACAAGACTCAGGAACGTATATGTGCAGGGGCATATTTTTTGAAGGTGAAATGAATCCTTTGTGTATGACATTCTCGCTTTAGGTTTGACTCTTTTGGGAGAGTATAGGCGTTACAAGGTGTGGTAAGTGTATGGAAGCCCCTGCTTGACAGAAATACAGTGTTTAGCTCTATATCCTTAAAAAAGTAGAGAAGAAGACTTGCCGAGACACTTGAAAACTTGTCTTATTCATGATGATCACAAAGCTGCTTAAAACCCTTTATTGATGTTCGAGTTATTCGACCGCCAAAGCTGATATGAACAAATGTTTCAATCAATCCTGAGGAGAAAGCCTACTGATATCGAGAATCAAACTCGGAAAGATGAACAGTGTATGGGCATGGTCCTTGAGAAGACCGGATCTTCTGAGATCTGTTTGTGATTTTGACCGAACCAGTTATGGTTGCCTACGTTCCCCTCCTTAGGAGGAGCTCAGGTCGCCGTAGTTCGGGCTTATCCCGAATGAAAAGAATGAAAGTTGGAGTTCGAGGATCTGAGGACCTTTTAGGATTTTGAGAATTGAAAGAACATGTCCTCTTGGAGTGTCGATGGGAGACACGGATGTGAAGCCCCTGTTGTAAGTACCCAAATCTGGCTCATGCCTTCCGGTTAATTTTCCCGGCAATTCCGGTAAATTTCCCGGTAATTCCCCGGACTTTCCTAGAGTTCCGGAACAATTCCGGAACTGTTCCAAACCTCTTAAGGGCTGAAGGGAAGGCTTAGTAATTAAGAAACACGTTTTTCTTAATTACAAAAAGCTTCTAGAATTGCCACCTTGCATGATTCTAGAAACATGCTGAGTCATTGTGGATAATGCCGCACGGCTGCATTAGGAGGAGACTCCTAGCCGCACGGCTTCATTAGCCTTATCCAGACTGCCTATAAATAGAGCCCTCCTCTTCCCATTTTATCAAGACGAAAAACACACACCATACTCCATACTCAGCTTCACAATACACCCAAAACACTGCTGGAAATCCAAGAGGTTGAAGAAGAAAGCCAAGAAGCCACCTCCCTCCTCCTTGAAGATCCCAAAGTTGGTCCTTCCACCTAGCTCAACCCAAAGGAGAAGAGGCCACCACCATTGGTAACCTCTCACTCCCTTAACCTTGCATTTTACTTGCTCTATGTGATTTAAATTGCTCATTGCATTCATATATTGTCATTATCTTGCTTGGGACTTGGTAGTTATCATTAAAGATCATATCTTTATCATACCCCCCTATCCCCCTTTGTATAAAATAGGCATCACTTGCTATTAAAAATGTAATCTTTGAATCAAAGGTGCATCCTTTGCACCTAAAAACCCCCTTTTACAATAAAAATATCATCTTTATGCATCCTTTGCTCATAAAAATGCAATCTTTACGTTCAAAATGCATCCTTTGCACATAAAATCCATTTTCATGCATCCTTTGCATTAAAAGTCATTGCTTTATCATCAAAGTTAGCATCCCTTGCTTTCAAAATGCAATCTTTATGCATCCTTTGCATATTAAATACTATTTTCCCACATAAAATGCATCCTTTGCATAAAAATCATTTCTTTACATAAAAATGCATCATTTGCATATTAAGTATCAATTTCTTCATAAAAATGCATCCTTTGCATAAAGATCACTTCTTTAAACCAAAAAGCATCCTTTGCAACCCAAAAATGTCATCTTTTCACTAAAAATGTCATTTTTACATGCATTCCCCCATGTCCCCATTAGCAACCTTGGAACGGACCGGTGTAAAGATCCTATCTTTACATCGTTTCTTCCATTAAAGGTGCCATAATCTCTTTAGAAAGGGATAACCTTGAACCCGATATCTCCGATTATCACTTAAGACGAGCATGAAGCACATATATAAGCTCAATCGTCTTAAGGTGTAGGATTGATGGGCTAAGGACATTCCTTCCTAAAGAACCTCATTTTGGACTATAAAAGAGAGTCCTTCTCTCGATCACGCAAGTCCCGAGGTTAAAATGCGATGATCACAAGTCCAAGATGAGGACGGGATCAAAATCCCGAATACATAAAATCCAAGAAATCTCGAGCGACAACCAATAAATGGTTTGTACGTCCGGAAGACAACTTGGGACATTCCCTCCCCTTTTATTCAAACACATGCACACAAGAAAGCACGCAAGCAAGCACGATAAACGGAATCTAGGGAGACTTGCTACGGCAAGGCACCTTGGGTGAACGACGATCCGTTCTTCCCAAGGGGTAACTTAACCTCCGAGCCCATAAAAACCTTTTTTTCAAAGTTTTGAGGAAATCAAAATGGCGTGGCGACTTCGTTTTTCAAATTAAACCGGATGTCTTCAAACTCGCGTGAATCCACAAAATTTGAGCACACATTTACAGTTTGGCGACTCCGCTGGGGACATCCCAAAGGAGAAAAGCTTTCATTTTTAAAATAAACGATACCTGGTATATAGGTGGAAAGCACTTAACCTTCCTGTATCGCTCCCTAACCCGGGGCTTGGGATAAACGGTGGTTTAACAATCCCATGTACCGGTATCCCGTTTCGAAAAAAAATAAAAGAAAGCTTTTCCCTTTGAGCGGGTTAGACTCCCATTGCGGATTCCATGAATCGTGCTTGCTTTCTTTACCTTGCATTGCATCATTTGCATCTTGAGATTTGTGCATACTTTGAACAGGAAACAACCTGAAATAGCAAAGGAGTGGAATCTGGAAAATTGATCCATGCAGTCGTACGGCTCAATCCTCCTTGGATTCTGACCGGACGGCCTCAGTGGCAATTCCACCAGGAAAAATTGAGGTTAATCGCGGCCTTGGCGACTTGGGGCTATTCGGTTCCAAGGACCGGGGCTCCCGAAAAATTTACGTGCCTTATCTGTTGCATTTTCCCCCGTCCCAAAAATCATTCCTTTAAAACACATTTATGAAAATCTCTGTTTTAACTCAAAAAGGAACAATTTTAGGAGAATGCACACTACGCGCACCTTATATATCCTGTACACTTTGCACGCACGTCCCTTTAAACCTGGGATGGTTTTTTCAGCTGCAGTCACGGACAGCCTTACGATGCTCCCGGGCGCGCACGGAATCATCCCAAACTCCCCATGGCAGCCAGTGTCGACCAATGCACAGTCCGTGTCACACGTTTCAAAAAACCGTGACTTTTGGTTGGTTTTTGGTCTAGTCCATGTCATATAGCCCAGTTGCATATCCCCGTAAAGGTCAAGCCTTAGCTCATAACGGAAGTCAAGATCCTTCGCTCAAGCGAAACTCTGCCAAAATTCCGACAAGGAAAAATCGGTAGAATCTTGACTCCGACATTGACTTTGACCTTGACCCGCACGGAATGCGTAAGAGTCGAGACCGAGTCTTTGCCAAAAAAATCCAAAGATCTTTCGCTCAAGCGAAGCTCTGCAAAAATTCCGACAAGGAAAAAATTGGCAAGATCTTGACTCGGCATTGACTTCGATTTTGACTCACACACAGCGTACGCAACGAAGTTCAATGTGACACTGTGTCATCCGGCTTTTACCGCCCGACCCATGCCTATTATCTTCTCGAACATTACCGAAAATTCAAAACGTCATTCGCGCAAGCGAAATTCTGCCGAAATTCTATCAAGGCTGAAAGACGAGACTTTCCCGGTACTGCCTTGATTATAATTCGCATCGCTCGTGCGTTAAAAGTTCCTATGACCTGCTAGACCCGTTAGGAGCGTCCTTTTCTCTCAGTCGGTGGGATCCGCGTGCCCTATAGGACCCTCGCCCGGGGCTGTCCACCCTGGGAGGTCGAAATACAGGTGGAATACGAGGGGCTTATAGACGTAGTGACGGAATCCACTGATCCAGGATCTAGAGTAGTTGCAAAAAAGAAGGGCAAATCCCCTTTTCCAACCAAATAGAAATTAATAAAAGACACTGTTTTAAGTAAACCGGAAGATTCCTAATTTGCATATTGCTTAAGCCTTCAGCCTAAACACCTACCCCGAGTCTAAACCTCCCCTATCCCTTTCCCGCAGCGAGAAAGAAGTGGGTGAGAACACCGGATCAGCGACTTGTTAGCGCAGAATTCTCAGACAGTTCGCCAGAATCCTCAGTCTTGTCAGTTCAGAGTATCAAGAATGGCCAACGTGGTAGTCAACAATGGTAATGACCAAGTAGTCGGAGAGGCCATCCCAGTTCAACCCAAGCCCCATATCTGGTATGATGTATGCGACTGTGAGGATTATGCAGGAATACGAGTATCAAGAATGGATTAATGAAGACGCTCCTTCAAGAAAGAAGAAGAAGAGGAAGTCCACGCAGCAGAAATTAAAGGAAAGGTATGAAGCCGGGGACAAGAGCGCCGGAACTCTAGGGGAGCCGTCAGGCAAGTTTGATAACTGCGTCAGTTATGCCAAAGAGCCCGCCAAGGAACCCATCATTCAAAGCACAGTCCAGCCTGATACCCCTATGGACAGTGACCCTCTTGAAGCAGAAAGTGTTGAATTTGTGGCCATCGTGAAATTCAATGAGAAGTTAGCAGATTTAGAAGCAGAATACGAAAACCCATAAAATACGTGGCCAATCAAGGAAGAATCAAGATCCCTTACGAAGAAGACTTCATCGGCATTATCCGGGCCAACCCTCTGTTGGCTATACCGACAAGGTCGTAGTGTCCAAGATCAGTAAAGAGAAAATGAGTTATCAGCAGTGCATTGATAAGATGAGCCAAACTCTTCAGTCAATGAGTCCAGTTGTCACAGACGAGCTTGCCGAGAGACTACATCAAGCTACTCTAGCTCCCCTCACCATCTTTCCACGGTACCGGCCTGTCAATGATTTCCAGCAAGTTTTTGATCAGTTTGAAGTCTCCGACTTTCTGAAGAATGCTGACAAGACTGCTACTCCCCAGGGCAACAGCAGGAAAGAGTGAACCCCAGTCCAACCCGTGTCAAACACTTCGAGTCAATAAGTAGTGTAGGGTCCAGAGTCAGTAGGGTCCAGAGTCAGTTGAGTCAGGAATCTTTGAATTCCAGTCCTCTGAGTCATCCGAAGGCCTCACGCCTGAGGATTATGAATATGTAATCAATGTCATCTTTCCCCTTATTTTGAATGAAATGACGGATCTTTCTGATTATCCCCTTATTGCCAACTTAACAAATGATAAATTAACTCAAAACTTAACAACAGTTAATAATGAATCATTTGAACAAGATGCAAACACACTAAATGAACAATACATTAAAGAAATCTTTAAGCAGGTTACGAGAAAAGAGGAAAACCGGGCTCAAGGCTGCGAGGAGGTTTTGACAAGTGTGAACTTGGGTACTATCGAGGAACCTAAAGAGACACAAATTGGAAACTTTTTCCGGGGGGTTGAACGGAGACAGGCGGTTAATTTGCTCAGAGAATACATGGACGTCTTTGCGTGGTCGTACAAGGATATGCGGGGCTAGACGGTTCAATAGTGGAGCACGAGAATCCCTCTAGCACCGGATGCTAAGCGGTAAAAACGAGCGAGGAAAATCAAGCCAGAGTGGTCTCTACAGGTCAAAGAAGAAATTGAGAAGCTACTGCAGGTAGGATTCATCAGAGTCATCGAATATCCGACATGGTTGTACAATATTGTGACGGTCACCAAGGCCAATGGGAAGGTGCGCTGCTGTGTAGATTTTCAGGATCTGAACAAGGCCAGCCCCAAAGACGATTACCCTTTGCCAAACATAGACATCCTGGTGGACTCCACTGCCAACTACGAAGTCAAATCCTTCATTGACGGTTTTGCAGGCTACAACCAGATCAAGATGGCCGAAGAAGACCAAGAAAAGACAGCCTTCACCACACCGTGGGGAACTTACTGCTATACAGTAATGCCATTTGGGCTTAAGAATGTCGGGGCTACTTACCAAAGGGCAGTGACCGCGCTTTTCCATGACATGATCCACGAGGAGATTGAGGTCTACGTTGACGACATGATAATCCACTCCAAAGGCGAGGATGGGCAGCACTTTGTTAACCTGCGAAAGTTCTTTGAGAGGCTGAGACAATATTCCATGAAACTAAACCCTGCTAAATGCACCTTCGGAGTGACAAGGGGAAAAGTTCTTGGGTATATGGTCACTGAGCGAGGTATCGAAGTCGACCCTCAAAAGATCAAATCCATTATGGACATGAGGCAACCTCGAACCCAGACAGAAGTCAAAAGCTTTATGGGCAAGCTGCAGTACATCAGCCGCTTCGTCAACCAGTTGACCACTATGTGCGAGCTCATCTTCAAGCTCATGAAGAAGAATGTAGATACAGAGTGGACCGAAGAGTGCCAGGATGCCTTTGACCAGATCAAAGCATACTTAGTACATCCTCCAAGACTATGCCCCCACATAGACGAAACCTCTTCGCTCTACCTCACATCCTTGATACGGCGGTTGGGGCTATGCTTGCTCGGGAGAAGAAAGACTCTCGGGTAGAGAATGCCATTTACTTTGTCGGTCGGAAGGCTGCGGGAAGTGAGCTCAATTACTCCACATGTGAAAAGACTTGTGCGGGAGGCGAGTGCGGGTAGTTGGCAAGTTGAAGCATTATATGCAAGCCCACCCTGTGAATTTGGTCTCAAAAATGGACCCCATCAAGTATATCTTCGATAAGCCTTCTCTCTCGATGCGTCTAGCAAAGTGGTCCTTCTTCTTAGCAGAGTGCGACATCAGCTATGTGACCAGAAAGACCATCAAGAGGCCAAGCATTGTCGAGACCATGCGGCGAACTTCCCCGATAATGAGGACCGTGGGCACGAACCCCAATTCCGAGATGAATGGATCTTTGTAGTCGAGCCGAGAGAACCGATGGCAACTTTTCTTTGATGGAGCCGCTAACAAAAGAGGAAATGGCGTAGGGATGCTACTGGTCGATCCGAAAGATGAACATACACCCATAGCCCTCAAGTTGAACTTCCCCGCCACGAACAATGTCGCCGAGTACGAAGCTTGCATTGCTTGTTTGGAGGCTGCCTTAGAAAGGAATGTCAAGGAGCTCGAAGTTTATGGAGACTCGGCCACGATCATCAACCAGGGTTTCCAACAAATGGAAGATGTGGACCCTAATCTTCGGCGGTATCATGCCCATATGGAGGAGTTGGACAGCCAGTTCAGAGAAGTGACTTTCCACTACTTGCCAAGGGAAAAGAATAGATTCGTAGATGCCCTAGCTACTTTAGCTTCACTGGTAGAGATCCCCGAGGGAAAAGCCATAAAACCCTTCAGAGTGGGTAGAAGAGAAGCCCCAGCTTTCTGTTATGAAGTAGACCTGGGACCCGAGCCTATCAAGGAACCGTGGTACAATCAAATTTACCAGTTCCTCAAAGATGGAGAGTCATCTTTTAGAGATGAAGAAGGTAGGCCAAAATAAGGTGTCAAAGCCAAGAGCTTGCATGCCCTGAAAAGGTTGGCCTCTCATTATGTCATTCTAGGAGGCAACCTGTACAAGAAGCGGTATCAAGGACCGCTCCTCTTGTGCGTCACTCAAGAAAGGGCCAAAGATTTGATGACCGAAGTCCACAATGGTCCCTGCGGTCCTGTGACGATGTTGAAATTTTCCAACTCGCGGAAAAAATTCGATTTTTCGTTTCTTTGAAAACCAAATAAAAACCGGAAAAACGGAGTCGCCATGCCATTTTTGTTTTAAGGGCCAAAACTTTGAAAAATGCTCGAGATCAGAGATTTGAGTTCGGAGGTCACGTTACACGCCGGGAAGAACGTTAGTGTTCACCCGGAATGCCTCGTAAAACGAGTCTTCCAAGCATAGAAACCATTTGTGTGTGTGTGTGTGTGTGTGTGTTACTTTGGCTGAAATAAATTGAAACTGAGAAAAGTAAAAATTGGGAATTCTTTATTAGACTTTGGACAGATCCCATGATTTTTGGTATGATTTTGGGTTGAGTTTTAGGACTCAGGATTTTTTGAAGTTGAAAAACATTTCTGCCAGAATGAAAAAGACAGTAGACACTTGACTTTGAAATGGATTTAAGGGCTTTAAAACTTCATAATATGAGGAAACTCAGAGAATGAAAGTTGTTCCAAACACCTTAAATAAGATTTCTGTAAAAGAATTTTCCATTTTGGAGATGATTTGAGGGACCAAAACCTTCTGGAAATCTCAGATATGAAATCTGGACTTCCAGAGACTGAGGAACTGACCTTTAAAAGAAAATTTGAAAAAGGGAGTTTTACTCACGAAAAAAATAAAGTAAAAATATGTCTGGAAAGCTCTGGATGTTGGATACGAAAAGTATTTTGTAGTCAACAGCAAATTCCAAGTTCTTCTGTGTCCAAAAAATTAGACCATGGACTGAGGCCTTAGACAATTGCTACTGGACAGCAACTTCTTCTTGAAGAAAAACATGATTTTAAAGGGGGGTTTGGCATCCATGCTTGTCCCCATTTCCTTAGGCTTTGATTAGTGATCACTTGACATTTTAGTGGTGAATCAACTATGTCAAACCATCCTTAGGGTACATTAGGACTAAGCACTTCATTTGCTTGGGAAGGGGAATTTTATCCTTTGAAAAAGAGATTTGATGTATGAAAATGATTTTTAGGGTTTTGAAAATGTGTTTTCTTTGCAAGTAAGTAAGAACACTTTGAAAATAATGTTGATCCTTGTAGAAGATCATCCATGGAGATGAACTTCCATGGTGATCTTCTTGGATCTAAGGCAAGAAGATGAACAAACTACATTTTGGAGTTTGAAAATGCATGCATGAATGAAGGAGTTTAGGGTAAGGAGAAGGAGGGTTTACCAATTTTCTTTGTGTTTTGAGTTTTAGGCTTGAATGTAAGAGTGTTTGAGGCTTGAATATGAGAGTGTTTGAGTGAGTGTGATTTTTGGTGAATAGTTGAGAAAAAGGTGACAATTCTAGAGAATTCTCACTTTTTTCTCTCTATTTTCGCCAAGGTGCAGTTGTGAAAAATGTTTTTTCTCCTTTCATTTTTGAGACTGGAGGGCTCAATTTATAGCCCTCTGAAAACTTCATAACCATCCGCGCGGATGGTTCCTGCAGCGTGCACTGTTCATTAAATGCAGTTGCAGGCTTTGGACACAAAGAATATTTTTTTGAAAATTCAAAGTGGCTTTGTTTTTCAACTTACCAATTCGAGATTTTCTTAATTCTTTTGCTTTTTGAGATTCGTTTGTAGGCTTAACCTTAAATAACAATGCCCACTTTGCCCTTGCTTTGTTAGAAAAGTTAGGAATGTTAGGAATGTTAGGAATGTTATAACTCTCGTTAATTTTCTAACGAGAATACTAACAACTCAAATTGGAGTACTTACAGTAGCCCCTCGGCGACGGCGCTTTCGAAGGAAGCAGGGTCGTCGATAAGAGTAAGGCTCCAAATTTGACAGGATGATCAAGTGATCGAGTGGCTGAACCTATTTAATAGGCTACCTATGTATCCTTAAGAGGAATCAAGTCGGCCGTAGTTCGGGTCTTTGACCCTGAAGATGATGGCGTTTTAGGTGCCTCGAACCTTGAAAAGCTAGCTCTGCGGTCGGGTCTTTGGATAGAAACTTCTGGCTGGGATAAGAGATGACCATTTTGGTCTGATGGCTATCCGCTCTGCTGGGGATAGGAATGACCATTTTTGGTCGGATGACTGAACCTAATGATAGGCTACCAGAGGAATCAAGCCAATCGTAGTTCGGGTCTTTGACCCTGGAGATGATGGCGTTTTAGGTGCCTCGAACCTTGATGATGGCGTTTTAGGTGCCTCGAACCTTGATGATGGCGTTTTAGGTACCTCGAACCTTGATGATGGCATTTAGGTGCCTCGAACCTTGATGATGGCGTTTTAGGTGCCTCGAACCTTGATTTGAAATGGCCTTTCGGTGGACTTTGTCTGCTGCCGAAGGAGAGGGTGACCGTTTTGGTCGAGTGGCTGGACCTAATGATAGGCTACCTACGTATCCCTAGTGGGAATCAAGCCCTTTCGTAGTTCGAGATCTACTCGAGATTCCGTTGGCTTTTGGGATTCCGTTAACTTTTGTTGGGGATTTTGTTAGCCTTTGCTGGGGGAAAATCAGACGTATTCGTCGGAGAAATCGGCCTTACGTTTTACTGCCGTTAAGGAAATTGATGAAAGAAACGGGATTCCGTTATCTTTGCTGGGGACTTTGTTAGCCTTTGTTGGGGTTTAGTTCAGGAGTATGATCCTAAATGGGGGCTTAATTCAGGAGTATGATCCTAAGTTGAGGTTTGGTTCAGGAGTATGGACCTAAATGGGAACTTAGTTCAGGAGTATGATCCTAAGTTGAGGCTTGGTTCAGGAGTATGGACCTAAATGGGAACTTAGTTCAGGAGTATGATCCTAAGTTGAGGCTTGGTTCAGGAGTATGGACCTAAATGGGAACTTAGTTCAGGAGTATGATTCTAAGTTGAGGCTTGGTTCAGGAGTATGGACCTAAATGGGAACTTAGTTCAGGAGTATGATCCTAAGTTGAGGCTTGGTTCAGGAGTATGGACCTAAATGGGAACTTAGTTCAGGAGTATGATCCTAAGTTGAGGTTTTGTACCTGAGGGAGACTATTTGAAGGTGTTCTTGCTGGGGAAGGTTCATGCTTACGAGAACTGTCGAGAAAAAGGGTGACCGTGTTGGACAAGTGACTGGACCTATGGTAGGCTACATAGTTCGTCAAAGGGGTGGCGATAACGAGAGGCCACGGGCTTTGTACCCAAGGTTAACTGCTCTTAGGGGAGTCACTCGAGGATTGACTAAAGCTTACGTTGCTATAGCTAAGGTCGTGGGTAATCGCGCAACATTTGTGAGTGTATGCATATTTTTGAGATATGTTGTAGGACTAATGTACCTTTGTTGTGCTTACCTGCAGGAGAGCAAGTTGCGGGGCTGTGCGGTAGTTGATAGTGTTGATGCATCTTTGAGAACTTGGCGCCTCTGTCCGAACTGTATTTGAGAACTTGGCGTCTCTGACCGATTTGCATTTTGAGAACTTGGCATCCCTGACCGAATTGTATTTGAGAACTTGGCATCCCTGACCGAATTGTATTTGAGAACTTGGCGTCTCTGACCGATTTGTATTTGAGAACTTGGCGTCCCTGACCGATTTGTATTTGAGAGCTTGGCGTCCCTGACCGATTTGCATTTTGAGAACTTGGCGTCCCTGACCGATTTGCATTTTGAGAACTTGGCGTCCCTGACCGAATTGTATTTGAGAACTTGGCGTCTCTGACCGATTTGTATTTGAGAACTTGGCGTCCCTGACCGAATTGTATTTGAGAACTTGGCGTCTCTGACCGATTTGCATTTTGAGAACTTGGCGTCCCTGGCCGGTTTGTAGACACTGGAGGCGGTATTCATATGTTTGTGGATGTTGGGGGCTGTTTTCATCCATTTGTGGACATTGGAGGTCGACTTTGGTGAAGATCATCCTTGCCGAAAAGGGGGATTTGATTTCACGTTTGAATTCCTGCATTCGTTAGTGAAGAGGAAGATGCATATATGGCATTCATGATGACATATGCATGCATGGAACCAAAAATGATTATGAGATGATGCATTTTCTTGCTTTCGAAGATGCACTTAGCCTAAGCTTTTGGCAGGGAAATTATGATTTATGATCTTCAATCACTTAGGATTGTTCCTATTGATTCAAGTTTTGTGCATGCTACATGAGCCCTGGGGAGATTTTTGTGGGGATGCATGGTGATGAGAGGGGATGCATGTGTCTGGAGACTGTTTGAAACAGATTTTGAGCAAGTGGGGGGGGTGAGAGCCTACGATTAAAACAGCGGCTGTTGATGAGGTTTTGTTAACAGTATCGCATGGACCTCAATTTTGATGAGATTGGATTCGGATCCCGGGTCTTGATTGAAATTTTCCCTCTCGTTCTTGGTCATTTGAAGCTGATGCTGACAGGCTCTAGGGCACGTTGATACGAGTGAAGCTTCTTTCATTTGGGTGAGCTGTGACTTTGGCCGAAACCTTGTCCGGAGAATGATTTGATGGAATTGCTAATGCCGGGAGAAACCTTGATCTTGAATTCCAATGCTACGGGAAGCTGCTGTGTAACAAGTTTTGAAGCTGGAATTCTTTCTTGCGACTTGATAGAATTCGGGTCCAAAAGACCATCTTGACAAAGTCCCCCGGATCCTGAGTAGGCAAAGTCCAGATTTTGAAGAAGTGACTTGGCGAACCTATCTTGTAGTGAAGAACCCAATGTGGACCCAAAGATGACTATAGAAGCCCCAGCTTGAAGAGCTGATACAGGAGAACCTGGGAGAACCGCTTAGCAAGTCCCAGCGTGAAGAAATTCAGAGCAGTCTTATTGCAGACAGAGTCATCATGTGAGGGGGCGCCCATCTTTTCAAATCTTAGTCAACCAGTTACTGGACAAGACTCAGGAATGTTTACGTGCAGGGGCACATCTTTCGAAAAGTGGGAATTGAATCCCAATTTTGTGTATACGCACTCGTTTAGGTTTGACTCTTTTGAGAGAGTATAAGCATCACAAGGTGTGGAAAAGTGTATGGAAGCCCCTGCAGGCAGAAAGACAGTATTTGGCTCTATTTTCCTATGACATAGAAAGAGAAGACTTGTCGAGACACTTGAAAACTTGTCTTATTCATGATGATCACAAGGCTGCTTAAAACCCTTTGTTAATGTTCGGGTTATTCAACTCGTAATTCTGATATGAACAAATATTTTGATTAATCACAAGGAGAAAACCAACTGACATCGAGAATCAAGCTCGGAAGGAAGGAAAGTGTATAAGGACGATCCTTGATGAGACCGGATTTTTTATTTTTTTTTGAGATTTGTTTGTGATTTCAACCGGACCAATTATGGTTGCCTACGTTCCCCTCATCATGAGGAGCTCAGGTCGCCGTAGTTCGGGCTTATCCCGAATGAAGAGAGAATGAATGTGTTATTCAAGACTTTGAGGTCCTTTGGGGAATTTGAGGATTGGAGATTCGAATAACATATCCCCTTAGAGTGTCCATGAAAGACACGGATGCGAAGCCCCAGTGGGACATCCACGGCAAGTGTTTGCGGAGGAGAAATGAAATATGCTCACGTGAAGTGTCGAAGGGAAGGATTGAATTTGCACAATCTTTGATTGAGGATCATTTGAGTCGAGATGGATTTGGCTCCAATTTAAGCAAGCAATGAAGCATTAATTTGATTTAGCTTCTGAAGATACTGGAATGAAATTACTATCCGGTAAGGACTGTAGCTGGGTTTCCGGGCTTCGATCGGCCATCGGGTGATTTGGAAAGTTGTGACCTCTTAAGATGAGAGGTCGGCTGGGCCTTTTGCTGACTGAACCTCTAAAGATGAGAGATTGGCTTATAGGGATGTGTTTGGAATTTCTAAGGTAAGGGAATTGATTGCCTCTAAGAATGAGAGGTCAAATTTTGACTTTGGCCAAAGGCAAGGGTAATGGTAATGGGAGTATCCTCTAAAATCGAGAGGATGGCTTGGGATTGGTTTAAGGCAATGATGAGAGGAAGTCCAAGCTATCGATAACTTTTGTGAACTTGCGAGAATTTAGTCTCCTTTTTGATCATTGGAGAGCTTCCTGAGAAGTCGGGGACTTTTGCTGAATTGTGAGGGTCGACGGTCCTTCTTTCTTTTTTTTTTTTTTTTTTGAGGTTCTTGTTTGAAATTTTTTTTATTTCTTTCTCTTTTTTTTGTTTGTTTTTTTTTTGCTTGGAAGGCCTCCTAAGGAGTTGAGGATTATCTTTGTCCTTCCCTCATGGCTTGAGATATTTTGCGTATCGCCGACTCTCGAAGCTAACTTCTTGGCCTTGCTTGGACTTCTCTCAGTAAGGGGCAAATGTGATGGCTAAACAGGGTTTCGAAACATGCCGATCTTGAAACGAAAGGATATTGTTTGGTGAGGGTGAGGTAATGGCTTTCCTGGGGGTGAAAGGTTTCAACCGCAATCCCTACCGGATGATCTGAACGAGATTAAGTCTTCATTGCTTGCTTAAGCTTTTAAAAGATCTGTGCCAATTCATCGGACAGCGAGATGATGATGATGATGAAAGAGATGTGAGCACATGAGATGCAAGATGGGGAGTTGGTGAGCCCCGATTTGAGAAGGATATCAATTGATTTTCTCACTCCGATTAGTTTAAATATTAATCATTTCGAAGAATTAGTGACTGAGCAGCACAAGTGATCATCTAGGATAAAACCATTTCAATCAAGTGTAATGTGGGTGTGCAAGTGATGTCTCGAGTCTAGCAAGAAAAGAAAAAAGACTTATATATATTGAAATTTTAAACTTCTTTCCACAACATTCGAGGTGGACTAAACCGACAAGTGTTCGAGACGGACTTAGGTGAAAGGAGAGTACTAGAACCTACGAAGGTTGACTAAAAGACTATTTCAGAGATAGGTAGCCCCTAGTCTAGCTGCTCTTTGGCGTTGGATCATGCATCTATTCTTCGACGCTGGAGATGGGAGCTATCGCTGATCTTTCCACCAGGATTTCTTTGGCAATCCCTTGCTCAACCCAGCCGTTTTCATTGCCTGCGATGACTGGTTCATCGATCTCACAAAAGGGCGAGTCAAATTCCCTTATGCCCACGAGTCTTGAATCACCAAACTCGACCATGTTGACGCTCATGTTGTTATTTCTAGGGAACGGGTTACTGATAGTATTGGGCCCTTCAGGCACCTCTAACTTCCCTTGCTCAATCAAACCTTGGATTGCCTTTTTCAGGGGGACGCAATCGTCTGTCAAGTGCCCATGGTACTGATGAAAGGCACAATGCTTGGAGGTATCCAAAGGAGCATTGGGGTTTCTGGGATGATAATTTTCTAAAGGCCGGAGCAAACCTTCTTTTACCAAACCTCTGAAGATATCATTCAAAGGCATCCCAAAGTTTCTCAAGTCTTGGAGCCGGGATCTGGACGCATCAGGTTTCTTGGTAACAAAGGGAGTGGCATTGTTACAGTCCTGTCCCGAATAGGGCTGGGCAGGAGTCGTGTTGGAGGTGGATGAAGCCCGGTATCTGTAGGTAGGTGCAACAACTTGCTGTTGATTGTGAGCCCTCTCAAATTTAGCCCCAGAATTAACCATTGCACGCAAGTCCGCGTAGGGGAAGTGACTGAGGGAGGCTCTCAAATGAGGTTTCAGGCATGACTGAAAGATGTCCAACTGTTCCTCTTCAGAGGGAGGAATTGCCATTTCGCTAAGTTTCAAATTCCAACGCTTATAAAAATCCCCGATGTTCTTATCGGGACGCTGCACTGTTGTCTGCAGATCAACTCTATTTGTTTCCCATTCCAAGTTAGCTTTGTACTTCTCTGTGAAAGCACTAGTGATCTGGTCCCATGTGGCCCTGGCCTCGGGTTTTAAGCGGAAGAACCATTTCAAAGCCCCTGACTTCAAAGAGAGACTGAAGTAGTCGGCCAACTGCTGGTTTGTGCATCCCTTAGCTTTCATTGCCAAAGTGTATGTATCCAGGTGAGTTTTAGGGCATGCAGTCCCATCAAACAGATCTAGATTAGGCATCACGAATTTGTGGGGTAGGGGCACAATGGAATCCGGGTCCGTAGGCCGAAAGGCAGCTTTCTTAGCAGTCAATTCAGCAATTTGTGCTTTCATCTCCTTGTGTTGTTCCATGAACCAGGCCAGGTGAGGGTCCTGTGGTGGAGCCATAGCGTTCAAACCAGTGACTGAGCTGGAGAGAGGAGTTACCACTGGCGGCACACTGGTGGAAGGGATACCATATTCCGGGGCATAGGTGAAAACCTGTCCTTGGCCCAAATTACCCTGGGGAGTGTGAGTAGGAGCCTGGGCGAAGGGATAGAACCTTGCGGCTTGCTGTTGATTTTCAACTGGCAAAGTGGGTGGAGGTAGTCCTGATGTAGCTGGGTAGCTCGGATTTCCGGAGTGAGACCCATAAGTAGGCTTAGATGCGGGCTGCTGTCCCTGGTTGTTGAATTGCATGGCTGGCTGTGGCGATGGTGTATAACCCGGGGGGTACTGCGGTCCTGGTGATTCTGATGAAACCGGGATGGAGGTTTGGTAACCCATCGAACCCTGAGTGAGAAATGGGTTTGTGAAAGCTGTGTTAGGAGCGGCTGAGCTAGCATCATTCTGAGGAGGGGCTCCTGACTGTTGTCCTGGACCAGACTGTGGGGGCATTCCAAACTGTTGCTGTGAAGGCCCGGATTGATCGGTTCCAAACTGAGGTGGGATTCCAATTTGCTGGGGCATTCCGAGGTAACCCCAACCATGAGAAGACATTCCGTACTGGCTTTTCCCCCACCGAGGAACTGCGAACTGATTTGTGCCGTTGGGCTGTATGGATCCAGTGGTCTGAAGCTGGGGGGCTGGCTGACCCAAAGATCGAGGAGTATGGGTTCTGGTAGTGGTACCATATGAGGTGGGTGGTGGCATCCTGGAGTAATCAGGGTGACTGAGAGCGGGATTGAGGTCTTCCTCTTCTTCCACAGTGAAGGTGCCATCTGGGTTGAGACTGGCGGCCAATCCATGGCTTTTGATAGCATCCATAAGGCTGTTCAGCTGTGCTTCTTGTCGCACTCTCATCTGTTCGGCTAACTGATTCCACCGCTGCTCGCCCGAGGAGTCCCGGGAGGCGGAGTGACGTTGTCCCCATCGTTACCGGCTGATGCAGACATTCTGAAACCCGGAGTCGGAACAAACGGTGAAGTTGACGATGCGCTTGACTCTTCCCAACTGATCAAACGGTGACTCGGTGCCCGAAACCAAGCTTTGTGAGGAGCTGCGGTGGAAAAGGCACGAGGGTTCAGATGTCTGGGGATAGAAGGAGGGTAGGTGTTTGGTCTTTTGGACTCATGCAACATGCAGTTATTTGTTCTTGTTTACTTAAAACATGTTTTATTAACCTAATCGGTTGGAAAAGATTGCTCTTCTTTTTCGCAAACTATTCTGGATCTTGGATCAGTGGGCCCCGTCACTACGTCTATAAGCCCCTCGTATTCCACCTGTATTTCGACCTCCCAGGACGGACAGCCCCAGGCGAGGGTCCTATAGGGAAAGCGGGTCCCACCGACCGAAAGAAAAACGATCCTAAAAGTCTGGCGGGTAATCGAGTCTTAACGAGCATTCGATGTAAATTACGGACAAAGCTGACGTCAAAGTCAAGATCATGTCCGAGGGCTCGACAAAAAGTCGGCATGATTCGGACTGATAAACGTCCACGATTGATCTTGACTTGTCGTCAATTAAGCCGTAATTAGGCATGGAATAATCGTTAATTCTTGATGACTCAGTGTCATGCTGGGAGTCAGTGTATAATTTGTGCCAGTCAAAGTCAAGGCGCTGGCCAATATCCGGTCAAAGCCCGTGACGGAAAATCGGCGTGACTTCGACTGATTAGGGGCCCCGAAAGATATTGACTTGGTACGCCGACTAAGGCTTGAAAGGAAAGGTCTATACACAGACAGGGCATGACACGTACTGCATTAAAAACCAATCGGGTCTCGGACAAAGTGTGTCACGGATAAGTGCATGGTCGACACGAGGCTCCATGGGATATTTGGGTAGTCCCGTGCTTGCACCGAGAGGCGTAATAAGACCAAACGGGCCGCGACAGGGATTTCCCCGAGTTAGGGACGTAGTGTGCAGTGTAGGGTTACGTGCGCGTAGTGTGCAAGCAGTCTATCTTCTTTTTCTGAGTAAAATAGAAATTTTTCATGTGTCTTAAAAAGTATGATGCATGATGATTTTTTTTTTGAAAATTTTCTTCTTTTTTCTTTTTTTGAAAATCTTTTTTTTTTGAATTTTTTTTTTTGAAATTCTTCTTTTTTTGAAAATTTTTTTATTTGAAAGCAAATAACACATAAGCACATAATTCAAGGCAACGGGTCCGATAGTCAAAATTTTGACTTTTCCGAGGCGGCCAAAACAACACGAAAATGTGAAAAATCAACACACACACAACAAATGATTTCAAATGCCGGGACGGAAGCTTGACCCTCAAAAGTTTTTCTTTTTTTTTTATGAAAAGATAAAACTTATTAATTAGTCCCCAGCGGAGTCGCCACTGTGACGATGTTGAAACGGAGTCGCCACGCCATTTTTATTTTAAGGGCCAAAACTTTGAAAAATTCCCGAGATCAGAGATTTGAGTTCGGAGGTCACGTTACACGCCGGGAAGAACGTTAGTGTTCACCCGAAATGCCTCGTAAAACGAGTCTTTCAAGCATAGAAACCATTTGTGTGTGTGTGTGTGTGTGTGTGTGTGTGTGTGTTACTTTGGCCGAAATAAATTGAAAGTGAGAAAAGTAAAAAATTGGAAATTCTTTATTAGACTTTGGACAGATTCCATGATTTTTGGTATGATTTTTGGGTTGAGTTTTAGGACTCAAAGGATTTTTTGAAGTTGAAAAACATTTCTGCCAGAATGAAAAAGGCAGTAGACACTTGACTTTGAAATGGATTTAAGGGCTTTAAACCTTCATAATCTGAGGAAACTCAGAGAATGAAAGTTGTTCCAGACACCTTAAATAAGATTTTTATAAAATAATTTTCCATTTTGGAGATGATTTGAGGGACCAAAACCTTCTGGAAATCTTAGATATGAAATCTGAACTTCCAGAGACTGAGGAACTGACCTTTAAAAGAAAATTTGAAAATGGATATTTCCTCACGTAAAAAATAAAGTAAAAATATGAATGGAAATATCTGGATGTTGGCTACAAAAAGTATTTTGTAGTCAACACCAAATTCCAAGTTCTTCTGTGTCCAAAAAATTAGACCATGGACTGAGGTCTTAGACAATTTCTACTGGACAGCAACTTATTCTTGAAGAAAAACATGATTTTAAAGGGGGGTTTGGCATCCATGCTTGTCCCCATTTCCTTAGGCTTTGATTAGTGATCACTTGACATTTTAGTGGTGAATCAACTATGTCAAGCCATCCTTAGGGTACATTAGGACTAAGCACTTCATTTGCTTGGGAAGGGGAATTTTATCCTTTGAAAAAGAGATTTGATGTATGAAAATAATTTTTAGGGTTTTGAAAATGTGTTTTCTTTGCAAGTAAGTAAGAACACTTTGAAAATAATTTTGATCCTTGTAGAAGATTATCCATGGAGATGAACTTCCATGGTGATCTTCTTGGATCTAAGGCAAGAAGATGAACAAACTACATTTTGGAGTTTGAAAATGCATGCATGAATGAAGGAGTTTAGGGTAAGGAGAATGAGGGTTTACCAATCTTCTTTGTGTTTTGAGTTTTAGGCTTGAATGTAAGAGTGTTTGAGGCTTGAATATGAGAGTATTTGAGTGAGTGTGATTTTGGGTGAATAGTTGAGAAAAAGGTGACAATTCTAGAGAATTCTCACTGTTTTCTCTCTATTTTCGCCAAGGTGCAGTTGTGAAAAATGTTTTTTCTCCTTTCTTTTTTGAGACTGGAGGGCTCAATTTATAGCCCTCTGAAAACTTCATAACCATCCGCGCGGATGGTTCCTGCAGCGTGCACTGTTCATTAAATGCAGCTGCAGGCTTTGGACACAAAGAATATTTTTTTGAAAATTCAAACTGGCTGTGTTTTTCAACTTACCAATTCGGGATTTTCTTAATTCTTTTGCTTTTTGAGATTCTTTTGTAGGCTTAACCTTAAATAACAATGCCCACTTTGTCCTTGCTTTGTTAGAAAAGTTAGGAATGTTAGGAATGTTAGGAATGTTATAACTCTCGTTAATTTTCTAACGAGAATACTAACAACTTTAATTGGAGTACTTACAGGTCCTCATATGAATGCTAGAGCCCTGATGCAAGTAATCCTCAGAATGGGTTACTACTGGATTTCTATGGAAACAGACTGTGTCCAGCATGTCCGAGCGTGCGACAAGTGCCAGCGGTTTGCCAACCTCAACCATCTCCCGCCTCATGACCTGTACTGCATGATGACTCCCTGGCCATTTGCAACTTGGGGTATTGACGTGATCGGGAAGATAGCCCCGGCAGGAAGCAATGGGCATGAATTCGTGTTAGTGGCAGTCGACTACTTCACCAAGTGGGTAGAGGCCAAGTCCTACAAGGTCCTCACTTCCAAGAAGGTGGCCCAATTTATCAAAGAAAACATAATGTGTAGATATGGGGTGCCCAATGAGATCATTTCTGATAATGGGTCACACTTTGAAGGGGACTGCGGTAGATTGCTGTCAGAGTTCAGGATCACTCGCCACAAGTCATCCCCATATAGACCTCAGACTAATGGAGCCGTGGAAGCTGCTAATAAGACGCTCGAACGGATCATCCGGAAAATGGCCACCCGTGGTCGTGATTGGCCCGAAAAGTTGAACCTGGCACTCGGGCGTAACGTCTGTCGTAATGACCACAGGAGAAACTCCTTTTGCCCTAACTTACGGGATGGAAGCAGTGTTACCAGTGGAGTTGGAAATCCCGTCATTAAGGGTCCTCCTGGAAAACAGTGTCAACGAAGTAGAATGGTTGCGTAGCCGGCATGATGAGTTGGCCCTGCTCGACGAAAGAAGGCTTAAAGCCATGGAGCATACCCGAGCCTATCAGAGGCGAATGGCCAGAGCATTTGACAAAAAGGTCAAGGCCAGGAACATCAAAGAGGGTGACTTAGTGCTAAAAGTAAAGCCCCCTACCAGAGACAACCCCCTGGGAAAATGGGAACCCGTTTGGATCGGCCCGTATGTGGTGCAAAAGATACTATCGGGAGGAGCCATGAAACTTGCGCACTGGACGGCAATCCCTTTGTCCACCCAAATAACGGTGATAAGCTCCGAAGGTACTATGTCTAAGAAATAAAACAAAAAAAAAAAAAGAAAAAAAAAAAAATGAAAAAAGAAAAAAAATCTTAGTGCAAAAAGAGTAATGCCCAGCTAGGCTGAAAACCCAAAAAGGGCGGTCTAGGTAAAAACAAATGGCCGCACATAAAAAATAGAAAAAGAGTTCACTGTAATGAACTACGAAGACCTGAGCCCCTTAGTCTTTCTTGTAAAAGGGAAACGTAGGCAGCCATTTATGGTTCGGTCTAAACAATAAAAGAATAAAGGGCATTCCAGTTTCCATAAAACGGGTCCTGAGCAAATCAATAAGACATTTAAGTTTCCATGAAATTGTGTCTTGATTAATTTCTAAGATAATATCTCTTGTTCATTACAAGTTAAAAACTTCTTGATGAGTTCAAGCACGGTCTACTCTTGACTCTGCTAACCTGCTACAAAGATCTAAAATATAATAAAATGCCTAATAAACTACTGTGTTTGCAAAATGGCAATAAGGGAATCCTAAGAAAAGATCTGTCAGTCGTCATTCACTGAGTCTTCTTTGGTTTTCTTCCCTTTACCTCGACCCCGTCGAGTTTTCTTTCTCTTCTTCTCCAAGATATCGGTCTCCCTCATTCCTATCTCTGATATCCTCACTGGAGCCTCCATCAAACCCGTGTCAATAAGTGCCCTCTCTACCCGAGCACGAGTCCGCACTTCCTCCCTCTGAGCCTCAATCAAAGGAGCGACCTCGGACAATCTCTTGTATCGAGCCTCCATATCTCCGATCGTGTCACCCGACCGGGTTATGACGACTCGCCTTAGCCTCGCCTCCTCGTAGTCCTACTCGAGTCGCAGCCGCCTCCCAATAAAGCCCGACGTCTCTACCCAATATGACCCGAGTCGCTCCCATTTCCCTCTCGTACCAATTCAAGTAGACAGTGGTCAAGATGGTACTCTTCCCGCTCCCGAAGATAGCCCCGGGTGGGAAAGCAGCGTAAGTCCAAGCCCTCAAGAAGAATGAAAAGCCGGGCCGGATCTCTCATATCAAATGGCACCACCTCCATGGTACGGATGTCCTCCCAATCGCCCAATGACTCCGTAAGGCCCCGAACCGCCCGGATACCAAGCAGGTATGTAGAAGGATGACCAGCAGAACCCCGGAACCCTCACTATATAGGACTCCTAAAATATCCTCCCCGGTCCGCAACCTCCTGAGGTACCCACCACGGATGTCCGAAGTGGATAACCTAGCCATCATTAGCTCCCCCTACCCCGGTCCCGCCGTCGAGGTGCACCTCTCCGAGAAATCACCCAAGGGCACCGAGTCGGCAAAGCCCCCGGCAAAGCCCCAAGCCTCTCCCGCAGCCATAAAGTCGCACAGCCGGGCTCCTGCACCTCATGAAATGGTCTCCCTAGCCATCCTATCAATGCCATGCAAAGTCTCACCCAAAACCAAAGGGGACAATGTCCTTCCCAGCCCCGCAATCTCTGACCATGTCGAAGAGACCACCATGACAGATCCCCACGGACTCAGCGGTGAACAGAGAAGAAAATATGCAGAGGATAAAGGAATCCATAGCCACCGTCGTCGCAGCCATAGCCGAAGACCCAAACCTGCCCGGGATATCAGAAAGGTCAATCCTATCCGAGGCTATCATCATCTCCTCAGCCTCTCCCAGAGAAATCTGCAGAAAAGATGCAAGCTTTGCCGCCACCGGCACGTCTTCGATCAGCGGAATCGATATAGCCTCAATTTCTGGACCCCCAATCAAGGCTCGGAAGTCTTCATGCGTTGGGACAATCTCATTGTAAGAAAAGCAAGAACGTGTCTCCTGGACGTCCCAAAACTTTGCCGTCGCTCTCAAAAGGTCCCAATCGGGCAGGAGATCCCTCAAATGCCATAAAGACTTGATCTTGAAGGAAGAATCAAGCAAACCCTTGTGAGATTGGAAGTTATATCTCACCCAAGACTGAAGATCAGACAGAAAGCGGTCTCTTTTCCCCCTTTGCAATCTAACGGGCTTCTCCATTGCAAAATGATCAAAGATGGTGTCTTTAGGTCCAATATGTGCTCTGGGAACAGTTGGGACAAGTCTAAGTTGAAAATGAAATGAAATGGCCAAGCCTTGGTTTTATTCTGAAAATAACCAGTCCAGACAGAACTGTGAGCCGCACGGCCTCATTTGCTCCAGAGACCATGCCGCACGGCCTCATTTACCTGATGTAAATGGCAAATCTGCAGCAACCAAGTTGCTGCCCAAAGGGAGTTTTCACCCCACTTTTCCAACCAAAACCTGTACAAAAACATGTTCAAAGACCATCCAAGCATTTATACATCATTATATATCATTTTGGCCCAGTTTCAGCCCCGATTCCAAGCAAAAAACTGCCCCAAGGCTCAAGTAATATGCAAATTCATAAAGCATAAATTAGAAAAGTAAATAAAACATTAATACATTGTTTTCGCCCCATCGGCGCCCAAATAAAGCAAAAAATAAACAAAATGTGCATAAAACTTGTTTATTGTTTGTTTTTCTTCCTAAATCAATTCTAGAGACCTCCCAGGCCTCTGATCCTTCCTCCTCATCGCTACTCAGCTCATAAACAGTTGCCTCTCTCATCAAATCCTCCGCGTCGCTCACATCTGAAAGGTGGACATTATCGTGCTCGTACTCAGCCAGCTGCTCCAAGATGTCAGCATTGGGTCCCCGTCCCCGAGGCATGGCACTGGAAGAGTACTCCGATGCTGAAGAGGTGGATGCCATGCTCTCGATGTGCCTTCTCTTGCGCCCGGGCTCCTGCACGTCCGCTGCCGCCTTTGAAGTGCAGGCCAGCTTCCTCAGAAGGGACCGGCACATGTCTTTCCAGCCCCTATTCTGCCTGACCAACCTGTCGTAAGTGTGAGCTGGAACCTGAGAAAAAGAGAAGAAAATCTCAGGAAAATCTTGAAATTGCAAAAGCAAAGAAATCTGAAAGAGGGAAAAGACCCTAAAAGTGTACTTACAGTGTTCTCCGGCGGCAAGGTATACTGGGGCTCCATAGCATCGGGGATAGGTATCCTCAACCTCCTGGGTACTCCGTGGACCACATATGAAAGATGGGCAGGAGGGATCGGCGGGTCAGAAGGCTCGGCCTCCCCATATCCCTGAGTGACCGCCAGCTTCACTAGCTTCTGTGGCGTCCTCCGTCGCTGCTCCACAAACAAAGCATATGGGGTATCCATATCAAAATACTCCTCAGCGGCCACGCCTACCTGATATCTAGCAATGTCATCCTTCGACCAACCCTTGGGCTGTAGCATCCGTGCTGGAGGATCCTGGGGAGTAATGGCGTCCAATGGAGGGACATGGCCATGCTGCCTGGAAAATCGGTCCCCCAGATAGATGACATCACATGTCAGCCCAGTCAACCACCGCCTCTGCCTCGTCGCCTCCACGGCCTCTCCTAGTAGAATCTCTGGATACCTGCCCCACGGGTAGAAGTCCACTCCGTCGTGCCCATCTCTGTTGATAACCGGCCTAACCATCTTGTAATCAAAGGTGATCCGGGTCTTCCCGGTGAACTTATCCCTCGCATCTCCCCTCCAACAGATCATAGCGGGAAAGATGGTGACATCGCTTTGTTGGTTCCACGGAAAGAACCTGATCACCTCACAAAACCAGACCTGCATGTTCAAAATATCAAAAGGGTCATTTATCTTTCATCAAAGTCTCAAAGACAGAAAGTAAAAGAGAAAGGAAAGTGAGACTACCTCAAGGGCAAAGGAGAAACAATCCATGGAGGCAGCCTTATTCCGGCTGTACAGATCCAGGGAGAAGTATAGCTTCGCCAATCCGGCCTCATCCCATGAGACCGTCCCAATCCCATCAACATCCTCTAGAGAGTCGAGGAGGCAAGTCATAGCCAGAGTCCCAGAATTAGCAAAGATGGTGACTGACAGCATCAACCACACAAAGGCTCTAGCAAGCTGGTGGGCAGTCACCTCACTAGCAGCAAAGTCCCGCATGCTATCCTAGACTGCCACCTCGACGTTCCTCGTCTCCATTCCAAGCCCCTTGGGAATAAGCTCAAACCCGACCAAAGCTCTGAATTCCTCAGCAGTGATATGATCCCTCCAGGTCACAGGCCTCCCGGTGAACTGTAAGCCAGTGATAGCAGTGAAATCGGCCGGAGTCACCGTCAGCTCCCCCCAGCTAAGATGAAAGCTGTGGGTGGTGTCCCACCAAAACTCAGATAGGGCCTGGACCAAGCCCTTGCTCTTCGAGGTAATGTGAACACCTCTGCCAATGGCCTCAATAAACAAATCCAAGCCGGTAGCCCTCACCAGCTGCTTAGGGTTCGCCCCATTCTTCTCAAAATCGGGCATCCTCTCCCACAGCTTTACTGCAATCTCAGAAGGCCCCCTAGACTTGTTCTCCTGTAGACAAGCACAGCAAAAGAAATGTGTCAATCTTTTTCAAAAAAGCATGCATATATTCAAAAGTGCACATATTTTCAAAAGAAAAGCATTCATGAAAATTTTCTAGCATCTTTTGCATCAAAAACGTGTCTTTCACATCGTGTCAAGCACATTGCCTTCCTAAGCACAAAATCACAATTTTCAAAATTATTTGCACATAAGCATTAATTTTTTTTCTCAAAAAATGGCATGCATGAATCCTTTTCATCATCCAAAATCCCGTTTTCTCATCTATGACCTAGTTCTAGCACATGCAAGAACTCCGTCACCTCTTAGACAATTATCCTTCTTACTTTTTATTTTTCAAAAAAAAGTGGGTCATTCTCATTATTTTTGTCAAATAAATTGCACATGCATAATCTTTCATCTTCTTAGCCTCATAGGTTAATCATCAAGATTTCGAAATCATCCAAAAATCCTAGGAAAATTCGAGAAATTCCTAAAGCTTGGGTCAAGCCCTAAATCAATCAAAATTCAATCAAAATCGACGGAATTGAGCAAACTAAGAAAGCTTACCCCAACCGATTGAGGGTTTGTCGATTTGTGCTCCCTTCTACCCGGATAGAGCTCCGATGGAGGCGTGAGGAAGTCATACTTCCTTTCCGTGCGGACGAGCTCCTTCCTCCTCCTTCTCGCGGCCGCGGAGATGTTCCTTCTAGCTTGCCTTGGCATTGGATTCCCCTCCGGATCCATCCTAAATCAGTAGAGGCAAAAGGATTGAAGGATTTTGAAGAAAATTCTCTCCCTCCTCTCTCTCTTTCTCGGCAGGCTTGGGCGGCAATGATGCCCAGTCCCCGTTCGAATTCTGTTTTAAATAATCTGGAAAAATCAGGCTTCTGGCCGTACGACCTCTTTTGCCTCCCTCTCATGCCGGGCGGCCTCTTTCGCTCTGAGCAAAATTTATCTTTTTGCCCCTGGACTTTCCACTTGGGCATGTAATTCCCGTTATCTTTTAACTAAGATAACGTCGTTTTCAAAAGATATCCCTTATCTCTTAAGCAAATAAGCTTTCTTCCCTAGTCGCCTCCGTTACTTCCATTATAACGGGATAACGCTAGGTGACAACCTCCGAATTGTCAGAACTCTAAACTTTGGCTACCTCTATCACGAATTGTGAAGTATGCTCAAGTTCTCTAAACTTTAGCTACCTCTATCACGAATAGTGAAGTATGCTCAAGTTCTCCAAACTTTAGCTACCTCTATCATGAATAGTGAAGTATGCTCAAGTTCTCCAAACTTTAGCTACCTCTATCTCCTCGATAGTGAAGTATGCTCAAGTTCTCCAAATTTTAGCTACCTCTATCACAGATAGTGAAGTATGCTCAAGTTCTCCAAACTTTAGCTACCTCCTCGATAGTGAAGTATGCTCAAGTTCTTCAAACTTTAGCTACCTCTATCACAGATAGTGAAGTATGCTCAAGTTCTCCAAACTTTAGCTACCTCTATCTCCTCGATAGTGAAGTATGCTCAAGTTCTCCAAACTTTAGCTACCTCTATCACAGATAGTGAAGTATGCTCAAGTTCTCCAAACTTTAGCTACCTCCTCGATAGTGAAGTATGCTCAAGTTCTTCAAACTTTAGCTACCTCTATCACAGATAGTGAAGTATGCTCAAGTTCTCCAAACTTTAGCTACCTCTATCTCCTCGATAGTGAAGTATGCTCAAGTTCTCCAAACTTTAGCTACCTCTATCACAGATTGAGAAGTAAGCTCAAGTTTTCCAACTTTAGCTACCTCTATCTCCTCGAGAGTGACGTAAGCTTTAGTTCCTTTAGGTGACAACCTCCATTAATTGTCAATCAGGTGACAACCTCCATTAATTGTCAAATCAGGTGACAACCTCCATTAATTGTCAATCAGGTGACAACCTCCATTAATTGTCAATCAGGTGACAACCTCCATTAATTGTCAATCATGTGACAACCTCCATTAATTGTCAATTAGGTGACAACCTCCATTAATTGTCAAATCAGGTGACAACCTCCATTAATTGTCAAATTAGGTGACAAACTCCATTAATTGTCAATCAGGTGACAACCTCCATTAATTGTCAATCAGGTGACAACCTCCATTAATTGTCAATCAGGTGACAACCTCCATTAATTGTCAAAACTTTAAGAATCCTAGACATCGTTCCTAACTATCTAGTGATGCTTGAACTACGATCAATACTTGATTCCTCCGGGATACGTAGGTAGCCTTTCATAAAAGGTCCAGCCATCCGACCACATTGGTCACCCTATTCCTTCGTCACTCCTCAGTGATGAAGTAGCCCCTCATAAAGGTCTTGACATCCGACCACATTGGTCACTTCTAACATATCCCCAGTAGGATCAATTGCTTGACCTCCTAGTTCATTTTCTCTACTATTTCCCCATCAAGAGACCAGTTTTCTCTTCTCTATTCCTCAGCGGATCTTTTCAGAACTACGGCCTGGCTTGATTCCCACTCGGGATACGTAGGTAGCCTTCCAGAGGTTCAGCCACTCGACCACCTTGGTCACCTAATCCGTCTCCGCATTCGCCAGATCGGATCCTTTTCTATCGACAACCCCACTCGCCCTGCAAGTGACGTTGCCGAGGGGCTTCTGTAAGTACCCAAATCTGGCTCATGCCTTCCGGTTAATTTTCCCGGCAATTCCGGTAAATTTTCCGGTAATTCCCCAGACTTTCCTAGAGTTCCGGAACAATTCCGGAACTGTTCCAAACCTCTTAAGGGCTGAAGGGAAGGCTTAGTAATTAAGAAACACGTTTTTCTTAATTACAAAAAGCTTCTAGAATTTCCACCTTGCATGATTCTAGAAACATGCTGAGTCATTGTGGATAATGCCGCACGGCTGCATTAGGAGGAGACTCCTAGCCGCACGGCTTCATTAGCCTTATCCAGACTGCCTATAAATAGAGCCCTCCTCTTCCCATTTTAGCAAGACGAAAAACACACACCATACTCCATACTCAGCTTCACAATACACCCAAAACACTGCTGGAAATCCAAGAGGTTGAAGAAGAAAGCCAAGAAGCCACCTCCCTCCTCCTTGAAGATCCCAAAGTTGGTCCTTCCACCTAGCTCAACCCAAAGGAGAAGAGGCCACCACCATTGGTAACCTCTCACTCCCTTAACCTTGCATTTTACTTGCTCTATGTGATTTAAATTTCTCATTGCATTCATATATTGTCATTATCTTGCTTGGGACTTGGTAGTTATCATTAAAGATCATATCTTTATCATACCCCCCTATCCCCCTTTGCATGAAATAGGCATCACTTGCTATTAAAAATGTAATCTTTGAATCAAAGGTGCATCCTTTGCACCTAAAAACCCCCCTTTTACAATAAAAATATCATCTTTATGCATCCTTTGCTCATAAAAATGCAATCTTTACGTTCAAAATGCATACTTTGCACATAAAATCAATTTTCATGCATCCTTTGCATTAAAAGTCATTGCTTTATCATCAAAGTTAGCAACCCTTGCTTTCAAAATGCAATCTTTATGCATCCTTTGCATATTAAATACTATTTTCCCACATAAAATGCATCATTTGCATAAAAATCATGTCTTTACATAAAAATGCATCCTTTGCATATTAAGTATCAATTTCTTCATAAAAATGCATCCTTTGCATAAAGATCACTTCTTTAAACCAAAAAGCATCCTTTGCAACCCAAAAATGTCATCTTTTCACTAAAAATGTCATTTTTACATGCATTTCCCCATGTCCCCATTAGCAACCTTGGAACGGACCGGTGTAAAGATCCTATCTTTACATCGTTTCTTCCATTAAAGGTGCCATAATCTCTTTAGAAAGGGATAACCTTGAACCCGATATCTTCGATTATCACTTAAGATGAGCATGAAGCACATATATAAGCTCAATCGTCTTAAGGTGTAGGATTGATGGGCTAAGGACATTCCTTCCTAAAGAACCTCATTTTGGACTATAAAAGAGAGTCCTTCTCTCGATCACGCAAGTCCCGAGGTTAAAATGCGATGATCACAAGTCCAAGATGAGGACGGGATCAAAATCCCGAATACATAAAATCCAAGAAATCCCGAGCGACAACCAATAAATGGTTTGTACGTCCGGAAGACAACTTGGGACATTCCCTCCCCTTTTATTCAAACACATGCACACAAGAAAGCACGCAAGCAAGCACGATAAACGGAATCTAGGGAGACTTGCTACGGCAAGGCACCTTGGGTGAACGACGATCCGTTCTTCCCAAGGGGTAACTTAACCTCCGAACCCATAAAAACCTTTTTTTCAAAGTTTTGAGGAAATCAAAATGGCGTGGCGACTCCGTTTTTCAAATTAAATCGGATGTCTTCAAACTCGCGTGAATCCACAAAATTTGGGCACACATTCACACCTGTGGGACATTCACGGCAGGTGTCTACGGAGGAGAAATGAAGTTTGCTCACATGAAACGTCGAATGAATGGATGGAATTTGCACAATCTTCGCTTGAAAATCTTTTGAGCCGGGATGGACTTGGCTTCTCTTTAAGCAATAATCTGCTTTAGATCTCGACGATATTGGAATGAAACTGCTATCCGGTAGTAACTGCGACTGGGTCTCGGAGTTTCGATCGGTCTTCGGGTGATTCAGGATATCATGACCTCTAAAAACGAGAGGTCGGCTGGGCTTTTTGCTGACTGAACCTCTAAAGATGAGAGGTTGGCTTTTGGGTATGTGTTTGGGATTTCTAAGGGAAGGATATCTTGTGATTGCATCTTTGCTGGCTCTAAGAATTAGAGGTCAATCTTTTGGCTTTTGGTCAAGGTCAAAGGTAATGGTAATGGGCATATCCTCTAAAATCGAGAGGACGGGTCGGGGTTGGTTGGAGGTAATGGTGAGGGACATCCGTGCTGTCTCTTTATTCATTCTGAGACTCCTCTTGAATAACGACCGGATCCTTTGACTTTTGCTTTCGAGAGGATCGCTGGGGACTAGGCTCTCTTTCTTTTCTTCTCTCCCTTTTTTCTTTTTTTTTAATATATATTTTTTGTATTTTTGTCTCTCTCTTTTCTTTTTTCTTTTTTTTGAGAGGAGAATTTCATCTAGTCCCTAGGATGGATCGTTACTTTTCGTCGTTCTTGAGCTTGGAGACGGTCGATGCTTCTTTTGAATTACGGGAGCCTCAAGGATAGTCCCTCTTCTTCTGGCGATGGCTAAATGGGCTTCAAAACATGCCGATCTTGAACCGAAGGGGTATTGTTTAGTGAGGGGGAGGAAATGGTTTTCCTAAGGGTGAAAGGTTTCAACTGCAGCCCCTACCAGATGACTCGAGCGAGATTGAGTCTTCATTGCTTTCTTAAGCTTACTTCGTGAAAGATCCGTGCAAATTCATCGAGCAACGAGGTGGTGAAGACGATGAAAGGTACGTGAGCACATGGGAATCGAAGTGGGGAGTTGGTGAGCCCCACTTTGAGGAGGATATCAACCGATTTTCTCACTCCAATCAATTTAAATATTAGTCATTTCAAAGCATTAGTCGGTGAGCAGCACAACTGATCATTTGGAATAAGACCATTTCAATTAAAATGTAACGCGGGTGTGCAAGTAATGTCTCGAGTCTAGCAGGAATAGAAACAAATATTTTATTATTGAAATAAAAGACTCATAACATGGATGCAATAGATTCAAATCATAGGAACACTTGCTAGCAAAACAAAATAAAACAATCTAGGACCCTACGATGCCTGACTGACTGACTTCTTCACATGGGGTATCTTTGGAATTGCGGGAGAGGATTGTCGACCACCTTTGGAGGATCTTTCTCAATTCTTCCCTCATCAACCAGCTTCTGAATAAGCACCTTTAGAACGGAACAATCGTTGGTTAAATGCCCAGGGTACTGATGATAGTAACAGTACTTGCCACGATCCAAATTCGGATTGGGTTTGGTAGGTTGATAATTATCAAGTGGCTTTATCATTCCCCTTCGCATCAATCCGTTGAAAGATTCCTCAGTTGTTATTCCCAAGTCATCAAATTCTCGCTTCTTGCGCGGTGGGAACTGACCATGACTCTGGACACCGCTTTTTTCATGAGAGCCAATTTCGATCTTCCCTTCATCAATAAGTTCTTGAATGATCACCCTCAACTGTCTGCATTCATACGAGGTATGGCCCTGATATTGGTGATAGTAACAATACTTGCTCGGATCTAGCTTTGTGTTGTTATGAGGAGGGACGTAATTGACTAGTGGTTGAACCAGTCCTTCGCTCACCATAATTTTGAGGAATTGATTCATAGGCATTCCCACCTTTCCCCAGTACGCTTTCTTCCTTTCCGTCTGAACAGTCTTTGGAGAAGCCTCAGGTATTGGCTTCCCTTGCTGGATAGGGTTCATAGCAGGAATAAAAGACATGTGATTCACAGTTACGTATGAGGTCGGTCCTGAATGTTGATCATGCGGGGATGATAAGTTGAAGCCATATGAACTCATTGGTGGTAGAGAAACACTTCCTTGAAGGGGAGCTTGGTCAGAGTGGAATGGCAGTGATCCTTTCTGGTTGGAATGGCCGTTCGCAAAATAGCACGATTCTTGGGGATCTGGCTGGCACTGACTCTTCAAATCAAGTTGATTAGAAAAACCGAAAGCCTCAGGGATTGGCTGTTCATCCTTAATTAGAATTTGGACCACATGAGGTGCCGGGGGAAGAATTTTATCTTGTTCATCCTCATTCAATCCCTTCATTACGTTTCCATTCCCATGATTAATACCGCTAACATCGATGATTTCTTCGTACGACCCATCTTCGTGACGAACTATCGTGATCCCTCGGACACGCATCGCTTCTACAAAGCTAGTGTGCGTCTCTTCCTCTCGGGCTTTGGCAATTTGGGCAAGCAATTGGGCCTTACATTCACGAACCATGGCAGCCTCAAGAGCAGCTCGCAACTCTGTCACCGACAAATCATTCATGTCTAGCTGACCCGAAGTGAGAGGAATTCCAGACTGAGCGGATGGCATAACTTTTGCACCAGACATCTCGAACAGTAGAACAGATGGGGGGCTTCGGAGGAACTGCAAATACTTCGGAGATTCGGACTAGCAGATCAGAGCATGCACCAAACTTGTCACTACTACAAAGGGTAGATACGGGTTTATAAGGTAGTGAAGGGGATTTTGAGGAAAGGGAGAGGGAAAGGAGCAAGGGATAGATTCTCACAAACAATCTTATTTATCTTCAAGTATAAATCAATGTCTTAAATCCTAAGTACGGTTGGGAAAGGAGAAGCCTTTATTTATACTAACTACACCTTGGGAAAGCTTAGGGACGCAACGTTCGAATTACACTAAATGCCTTGCGTTGAAATATATAATAGGTAATGATACCTAACCAAATCCTAACATCATGTGGAACGGAGAGGTTGTCCAATTTTCTGGGGAAATTTTGGCAGCAAAATGGGTATTCTTGAAGAATTTCAAAGAAAAATCCGGCATGACCTCTCGTCGGTGCACGTTGACAATGCGTCATGATCTCTCGTTTAGAACACGCCACGGGAGTGACATGTCCCTGTTGGGTTTTATGGGTCCATGCGCAGCGGAATTAAGCATCAAATTAACACAAAACCCAAGCCCTAAGATCCGTTCTATTCGATTAAATTGAATTCCTATGGGATAGAATTTACCAACCTTAATTGCTTTCCGGCCTTGAGCTATCGAACAATCTATCGGTGTGATTTTAAATCACAATCTTCGATCTTCAAAACCTTTCAATCTTCGGATTGGAACTCTAGGCCTTGATCGTCAAACGAGCGAAGACCCACTATTGTTGTATCCACACGTAAGAATGAAACAAGAACGGTTCTTGAGGATTGCTAGATCCTTAAACCCTTGGAAGAAATTTGAGAAACCTTTTTGTGATTTTCTCTCTTGAAAATTCGGCTCAATTTCGGCTGTTTACAGACTCATATTTATACTACATTAGTATTAGAGTTTGTGCCCTAATCAAATTAGGAAACAAGTGTAAACCGCCTCTGTGGCTCGTTGTGTCGCGCTACAGAACATGCCAGATGGCCAGTTGTGTCGCGCTACAGAACAAGCCATATCAGGAACTCTCAATCATTCTTCCTTTGGTTTAACCAATTCATTCTAGTTGTGTGTGACCCAATAGGATTATATTATGTTGGCAATGAGTTCGATCATATCGACTCCCATAAGACATAAGCGGACTTGTTGGTGTAAACTGCAGGTGATATCGTAGATGATTTCCCAAAAGTCCAGGTGATATCGCAGATGATTTCCTGTACTGAAAATTATATAGTTGTATATTTCTTGTTTATTATTTAATGGACTAATGTGCTAATATAATCTGTATAGTCTATAGTTTATGTTTATATTTCAGAGTGCAATAGCATCAAAGAAGGAGCTAGACACGTGTGGAAATTGGAAGAAAAGAGTTTATACATTTTATGTATAAATTCGTAACTTGGGCAATAACAAACAAAATGTGTGAAGACTTGGTCAAGAGTTGTTGCTGAGTTATAGAAGAAGTACAAGGTTGATAAAGCATGGGAGTACAAGGCGTGGAAGCTTGACTTGAGGATTAATCAACTCGGTTGCTAAAATTGAGGAAGTGGGAGCTAAAAATGTGGAACAACTTCACCCACTCTCCCTACACTTTCTCAACGTGGAAGACCAGCCCCAAGGCTGTTAATTGAGTAGCCTTCAAGTATTTTGAAGACTATAAATAAGCTAAGAAGGTTTCATTTGAAGACATGCCAATTACATCATCACATTCACACCTTCGAAAGCTTAGAGATAGAGTTCTTTGTTTGGTTTGTTTTAATCCTTCCTCCCTTGTAATTTTGCACTTGATTACATTGGTATCAAGTTGTGTGAAGGCTAGGATAGGATTCCGTTCTTTATCTCTTGTTCCATAGAGCTCAAAATAGTTATAGCTATAGGGAACTTTCGGCTTTGTAAATTCATTTATAGTGATTATAAAGTCTTGCCTAAGAGGCACTCTCAAGTTATATTTATATAACTTGAGAAAAACAATTTTGGTGTCTTTATTCCGCTGCAAACTCTTTTACAAAATTGTTTTATTCTTGAAGTGTTTGTGTGTTATCCCAAGTGCTATCGTTGGTGCAGTTATCACCTTGGATATCACTTGTGATTCTGGCCGTGACAATTTCAATTGGTATCAGAGCAGGTCACTTGACGTTACTTAGTGCTTGGTCTAGGTGTCATGGCTTTTGATCCTGCAAATCCAAATCAAAAACGTCTTCCTGTTTTAGATGGTTCGAATTATGCATATTGGAAAATTCGTCTTCGCTCGCATATCAAATCAATTGATCTTCGAGCGTGGCGATCTATAGTTAATGGGTACTCTCTTCCACTTTTACCTCCTGATGAGGATGGTGATATTCAGGTTAAACCTGAAGGTGAGTGGACTAATGAAGAGATCACCCTAGCTAACTATAATGAGAAAGCTCTTAATTCTATCTTTGAGTGGGTTGACATGCATATTTTTAAACTTATTCAAAATAGTTCCACAGCTCAAGAAGCTTGGGATATTTTATAAAGGTTTTGTGAAGGTGATTCTAGTGTGCGTGAAAACAAACTTAGAGGACTTACTAGCAAATTTGAAAGGTTGAGAATGGGTGAAAGTGATACCATTTTCTCTTATTTTGAAAAATTGTTTGACATTGCTAATGAGTGTCAACTTTTAGGTGAACCTTTTACAAACAAGCAATTGGTTTCAAAGGCTATTAGAACTCTCCCTGAGCATTTTAATATAAAGGTTTCATCTATAGAAGAGGCTCACAACCTTTCTACTATGGACATCAATTCCTTAATGAGCATTTTAAAAAATTTTGAGTCAAATCTTGCTGAGCAAAGTGAAGCTTCTAAAGGCAAGAGTGTTGCTTTAAAAGTTTAATCCTCTAGTGGTTCAACTAATGAGGATGACGAAATTTTTGAGGAATTAGGTGAAGATGCCAGTGTTGCCTTACTTGCTATGAAATATAACTCAATGGTGAGAAAATTTAACAAAGAAAATGTGCAGGTAAAGGCTAAAGAGCAACAAACCAAGGTGTACAATTCAATGCCAAAGAGGACATTTCCATCAACTCAGAAAGGTGGTCCCATAAGGAGAGCATCATCAGATCAATCCGCATCTCGATCCAAAATACCTTGAATCAATCCAATGTCATGCTTGCTCTGGATGGGGTCATTACTCAAACGAGTGTGGTAACACTCTAAGGAAGATGGGAAAGAACCTATGGGTTTCACTCAGTTACAATGAGGATGAGGAGACCAATCAATCTGAAGATTCAGATCAAACAGCAACGGTGGTCACAAACTGTGACTCGGACATCGGTGATACCCCAGGTGATATCCAAAGTGGGATAGCACCTGAGATATCATCCAACAGGTATACAGATTTAAATTTGATAAATGTTGTTTGTTTTGTGGGTTCTGTTAACATGGATGCAGGTAGTTCACAAGAGGGTGAACAAAGTAAGGAGTTCAGCAAGGATGAACTCATTTGTGGTCTTAAGAACCTTTGCAAAGAATTGGTGGACGAATGGAAGAAGGAGAACAAGAAGGTGATTTCTCTGTCCAAAGAGGTTCAAGACCTGACTGATGGCTTGACTAGATTGGAAGTTCAACTCACAAAAAAGGATGTGGAGCTGGATAAAGTCAAGGCCAAGCTTACTCTTGCCGAAGCAACATTTAAGAAACTCAACACGAGTTCTTCCAAGTTAGATGCAATTCTTGGGTTGAGCAAACCACTCAAGGCAGGTATGGGTTTTCAAGAGTCTTTAAATGCTATTACATCTTGGCTAATAAGGAAGATAAGGTAGTTTTTGTTAAAGAAAGAGACAACGTTGAACTAATATCTTCTGATAAGTCTTCTGACAAGGTAAAAATATGTAACTACTGTTACTCTTCTGGACAGTTGAAAAATGATTGTAAAACACTTTTAAAGAAACAGCCCAGTTCCTGTGTGATACCTGAAGTGCTACCTAGCACGTCAGATATCACTGGTAGTCAGAAGAAAAATTATCAAAGTAGGAAAGTGTGGAAACCTAAATCTAACCTAAGATGTGATGTTGTGTGCACTACTTTAAAAACTAATGTTGAAGGTTCATGGTATTTTGATAGTGGTTGTTCTCGTCATATGACTGGAACAAAAATGTTTTTAAAGGAATATGAACCTATTCAAGGTGGTAGTGTAACATATGGTGGTGGTGGCAAGAGTAATATAGTAGGAAAAGGCATATTAAATGTACCTGGATTTCTTGCTTTGAAAAATGTTTTGCATGTTGATGGACTTGTAACTAATTTAATTAGTATTAGCCAACTTTGTGATGACAACCTTGAAGTGAAATTCAACAAAAACACTTGTGAAGTTTTTTATTGTACCAATAACTGTGTTATGAGTGGTACTAGGTTAAGTAATAACTGTTATCTTGTTGAGGATAAACAAGTGTGTCATTCTGTGAGGGTTGATGATGCTACCTTATGGCATCAAAAGTTGGGTCATGTCCATTTTCGAAACATTGTGAAACTCATTAATCCGTAAGAGGTATACCTAGTCTGGACATAAGTACGAAAATCATATGTGAAGATTGTCTCAAGGGTAAACAAACACGTGCTACCCATAGTGCTACCCAACATAATGAGGAGTATTCTGGGACAACACACTGTTTTCAATTAATGCATATGGATTTAATGGGTCCAGTGGAGGTAGACAGTCTAGGAGGTAAGAAATATACTTTTGTAATAGTTGATGATTTTTCTAGATTTACTTGGGTATATTTTTTGAAAGAAAAATCAGAAACTTTTGAAAAGTTTAAGATCTTACATGCTAAAATCAAAAACATGTTTTCTGCTCTTATCATGCGAATAAGGTCTGATCATGGAACGGAGTTTGATAATTCATTGTTCTTTACTTTTTGTGAATTAAAAGGAATTAAACATGAGTTTTCTGCTCCCAAAACACCTCAACAAAATGGGGTGGCTTAAAGGAAAAATAGGACCTTACTTGAGATGGCACGTGTGATGTTGTTTTCAAAAAGAATTTCAAAAAGATTTTAGGCTGAGGCCTTAAACACAGCTTGTTACACGGCCAATAGAGTTTTTCTAAGACCCGGTACTAGAATGACACCTTATGAAATTTTGAATGGTAGGATACCAAAGGTTCATTATTTTCATACATTTGGTTGTGTGTGTTATGTTCTAAATGATCGGGATTAATTAGCTTAATTTGACTCTAAAAGTGATAAGGCTATATTTCTTGGGTATGCTCAGGACAGTCGAGCATACAGGGTTTATAACCTTAGGTTAAAAACCATTCAGGAATCAATTAACGTTGTTTTTGATGATTTAGCAAGTGTTACAGGTGATGGAGTACAGGAATCTCCATTGATATTCTGGAGGATCAAAATCAAGTAAGTGATACCCTGTGTGTTGGCCTAAGTGTTGCCACGAAGGGATAGCATCTCCCGGTATCACCCAAGTCGATCCAAAGAATCGAAAAGGAGGAAGAGTCGATGATGATGCTCATGTGCATGAAGATTTGAGAAGGGATCCACCCTAGGATCGAAGAGATCATCCTTCATCTCAAATCATTGGAGAAGCAAGTGAAGGGAGTACGAACAAGGAATAAAGGACACATTAGCAACCGTGAAATGGCAAGGTATGTGTGCATGTCCACCACATACCACAAGGTAAAATATTCTGTTTGTTTCTTCTTTAGAACCCAAAAATATTTCTGAAGCTTTAAAAGATAATTTTTGGATACAAGCCATGCAAGAGGAACTTGAACAATTTGCTCGTAATGAAGTTTGGTGTTTAGTACCACGTCCCATTAATACAAATGTAATTGGTACAAAATGGATTTTCAAGAACAAATCAGATGAGCAAGGAAATATTGTTAGGAACAAAGCTCGTCTCGTAGCTCAAGGTTACACCCAAATTGAAGGTGTTGACATTGATGAGACCTTTGCTCCTGTTGCTAGAATAGAATCCATAAGACTCCTCTTGGCTATAGCTTGTTTTCTAAAAATTACCTTGTTTCAAATGAATTTTAAAGCTGCCTTTTTAAATGGTTATTTAAAAGAAGAAGTTTTTGTTGAACAACCAAAAGGATTTAAAGATCCTCATCTACCAAACCATGTATATAGACTTGATAAAGCCTTATATGGCTTGAAACAAGCTCCACGTGCATGGTATGGTCGCTTAACCTCTTTCTTACTTGAATATGGTTTTACAAGAGGTGAAGCAGATAGGACCTTATTTATCCTAAGGCATGGCAAAGAAACAGTCATTGTTCAAATCTATGTTGATGACATAGTCTATGGCTCTACTTCTCAAACATGTTTAAAAGATTTTGTAGAGGCTATGACATCAACATTTGAGATGAGCATGATTGGTGAGTTAACATTCTTTCTAGGCTTGCAGGTGAAACAATCAAATGAAGGAATTTTCATTTCACAAAGCAAGTATGCAAAGAGCCTAGTGAAACGGTTTGGGTTGGAAGGAGCAAAAAGTTAAAAGATCCCTATGTGTTCTTCTCTCAAACTTGGTAGAGACAAAATAGGTGAGGATGTTGATCCTACTCTATATCGTTCTATGATAGGTAGCCTTTTCTATCTCACTTCTAGTCGTCCTGATATCATGTTCAGCGTGTGTGTTTGTGCACGTTATCAAGCCAATCCTAAAGTCTCACACCTTAATTCTGTCAAAAAGATAATTAAATATGTTTCAGGAACAAGTAAATTAGGGATTTGGTTTAGTAAGGATACTAATACCAATTTGGTTGGCTTTAGTGACTCGAATTGGGCAGGGGATATGGATGATAAGAAGAGTACTAGTGGGGGGTGTTTTTACTTGGGTAACAATTTAGTTTCATGGTATAGTCGTAAACAAAATTGTGTCTCTCTTTCCACAGCTGAGTCTGAGTATGTTGCAGCTGGTAGTTGTTGCTCACAACTTATTTGACTAAAACATATGCTAGATGACTATGGTCTAGAGAGTAATTCTTTGACTATGTACTGTGATAACCTGAGTGCTATCAACATTTCAAAAAACCCTATTCAACATTCCCGTACTAAGCACATAGACATACGTCATCATTTTCTTAGAGATATGGTAGATAAAGACCTAATTAACATTGATCATATTGATACTAAGTATCAACTGGTTGATATCTTTACCAAGGCCTTAGACCACGAGAGATTTTCTAGTTTGAAAAGATCTCTTGGTCTTTGTAATCTCTGAGTCTGTTCGTGTGTGCTACCCCAAGTGATGTTATCACTCAGAGTAACACTTGTATATTAGTGTATTTTTTCCTTTACTTAAAAAAAATGCATTTTTATTTGTTTAATCTGGTTAGCTTAGCTCTAATCGTGGCACATACTGACCTTTTTGTTATGGTAGGTTACTACTTAGGTTATCATGTGTGATATCACTCCCCTTCATATGCTTAAAGTGACAAAGTCACTAATCTTTTTTTTGATAAATAAAAGGCAAAGGCAATGTTTCCATACTATTCTCTCGAGTTCGGGGCACGGTGTTCGCTGCAACGATGTACTCTTGCCAATGAGAATGTATGAGGTGATTTGTGCTAAGTATTAGGGACATGGAGTTCGCTACTACAGTGTACCCTACTTGAAAGGCATAGATCACTTGATCTCTACACTTGAAATATAACTCGAAGCACGGAGCTCGTTACTACGTAGCTTTCTTGTTTAAAAGAAGTGTATTGATACGTGATTAACAAGCAATGTACTTAAAAATATATATAGGCATATAATGCCTAAAGTGCATGAAAAATGCTCAGCTTGTTATGCCTGAAGTGCCTAAAAATGGCTAAGTTTGTTATGCTTGAAATGCTTGAAAATGAAAAATATTTATCAAGGGGATTTATATCACATGTGTTATCCTACGTGTTACCATCATTGCCTTAACACATTAGTGTGTTCTATATTAGTTTTTTTTTCTTATTTTCAAAATATTGTTGATTAATTTTTCAAAATATGAAAGTCTTTTTAACTAAAGAGTTTACGATTTTGAAAACGTCTTCAACAAGTTTCCTTTATTTTTGGTAAACTTTGTTGAGTAACTAACCCATATTTATTTTGATTTGTGCATATAATGTTTTGGGATTAGTTGCAATATATTTGGTTTACTTATTTTTTTATTTTTACGTTTTTACTTAAAAAAAAATTGTTTTTTAAATTTTTTTTAATTCAGCCGTGCTGTTTTATTTTTAAGAAGAGTTGAGGTTTTAAAAAGGTGTGGTTAGGGTTTATTTTAAAAATATGTGGATAGGGATTAGTTAGAGTATTAATAGGGGTTTTAGTTTAGATAGGACATTAAGTGTCAAATCAATTTATTTGTTTGTTCCCTATCTAACCTCCTTCTCCTATTTTCACTCTCCCTTTTCCTATTTTCTCTCTCTATCCGTTACCGTCTCTCCCCTTTTAAACCCTCGTTCCAACGCCTTCTTCTCTCCCAAAATCTTAGGTCAAAATACGTTCCAAAATTTCACACAAATCTCCATGGCTTCTCCATCCAAAACCAATACCGAACCATCTCACACGGACCAAATGGACATTTCACCAAGCCTTGCTCCATCCGTGGCATCTCGTGTGGCCATGGAAACTTCACCAATGATCACTCCAAGCTCTTCTCCACCTATAATGGCGATTGTTCCAGCCACGCCCGTTGCCTCGTTTGAACATGGAATCCCTAAGGTAACTCTCATTCCAGCCGAGCCAAAGAGAAAGAGGAAAGCCCCAACTTCCAAGCTGTCTCCTCAAGTTGCAAAGATGAGATCCTCCAATCGCATTAGGTCAATCAGGTCCAATGCAACATCAAATACCTCCTTAGATCCGGTTGAAGTCTCAGAAAGCTCTCTTGATGTGTCCTCACCCCATGTGAGTGACGAGAACTTTGATGCAAACAAGGAGAAGGAGCCTTCTGTGGACTCCTTTGATGCTTGGGTAGATGGTGATGAAGAGGAAACTCTCTCTGATTTTCAAAAAAAGAAGGCCAAGGGCAAAGCTACTGTGAGTGCTACCAAAGGTGCTACCAAGAAGAAGATGTCATCTGAGGTAACACCTTCCCCCTCATCTGTTCCTACTCATTCCTCTAGTGGTAATTCTGGTGATGAGGTTATTCGAAGTGAAGAGGATAAAGCATTTCCTAAACCTTTTCTTACTCTGGAATATTATAAGAAAGAAAATATGGAATTTTGGTTGAATAATTTGAGTAAGAGATTGTTAAAAGAAAAGCATATTGTTGAGGGTCAGTTGGAAAAGGAAGGAATGGTTCAGTTTTTGAAGGACAGGAATTTTCTTAATGCTAATAATCATGCTTCTGTGTTTGTTGAGAGTGTTATACGCAATTTCTTTGCTAACTTGCATGCTCATTTGGATGATGAAGGGTCTGAAAAGTTTGGTAAAGTGTTTGTTAGGGGGAAAGTCTATTCTTTTACTCCAGCCCTAATTAACAAAGTTTTAGGCCTCCCAAATGTAGATGATGAGAGCATTAGGGTTAATATAGATGAAATGGTAAAATTGCTCACTCACAACAAAATGTAGTCCTGGCCTGTGAAAGAGAAACTTCATGCTTCTAGGCTTACCTCTCTATATTATGTGCTTCACAAATTATGCATCTTCAATTGGCTCCCTACAAATAATGAACCTATTGTGACATTGGAGCATGCGAATGTGTTATATAGATTGGGTAAGAATTTAAGGATTAACTTTGGAAGATTAGTTTTCAAACACTTAGCTTCATGGGGTAGAAAAAAGGAAGTGAACATTAGCTTTTTCTCCTATCCTTCTCTAATCTTCAAAGTTTTGGTATTTCAATCCTTACCCATTGAAGCCTCTGAGGTTTTCACCACTGAACCTGAGTATTATACCATTGATCAACAACTGAAAAAAGGTAAAAGGTATACAAAAGATCTCCCTTGGAACAAATCTGATGAATCAGCCCCTGCTCTTCCCAGTGCTATCTCACGTGATATCCCAAGTGCTTCCCCAGGTGTTGCCCCTAATACTTTTGCAGGAACTGATGCTGCAAGTTTTCTAACCAACATGATGAATCTTTTGGGCAACTCTGGTCCATCAATTCCAAAGGCAACAGTGATTAACTTCTTGCAGAAACAATCAAGTGCAATGGGAGAACTTGCTGAGGGATGGGCTAAGCTTAAGGTGTTACGTATGCTTTTATTGATGAAATTTCTTCCCAAACAGGGGAGGATCTGTTCTTCTTTGCAACTCGGAAGAGTGGTGCTACTGCAGGTGCTACCACCAGTACTGGCCCAAGTGATGGTGGAAGTGATAGGGAAGGAGATCAGGAGGAAGATGAAGAAGAAGATGAGTTTGAAGAAGAAGAAAACTGAAATCTGAAGGTTTTTAAACCTGAAGATTGATGTTGCCACTATCATGTGGGTGGCTATTTTTGTGGTGGTCCTAAAACAATTTCTTTTATTTTGGTGATGTGATGTGGTTTCCTAAACAATTTTCTTTTATGTTTGTTTATATTGGTTTGCTAAACACTTTAGTTGGTTTGTTTATAACTTAAACTGCTAGGTTGTTTTTGCTAGTTTTGGATGATTTTTTGCTACAATGGTTATGGTCTTTAATGGTAACTTAGTTTATTTCGAAAACTTGTTAAAGTTTGAAATAAATTAGTTTTAAATGATTAATCATTGTTTGTGATTAGCTCCTTGATTAAGGGGGAGTTAATTTTTGTGGAGATATTATATTGTGTTCTATGCTCTGTACATGTGTATATAGACTAAACTCTGCAGGACAGCAGCACATTGAGTTTGGAAAGAAATATCCAACTAAGGGGGAGATTGTTAGTGTAAACTGCAGGTGATATCGTAGATGATTTCCCAAAAGTCCAGGTGATATCGCAGATGATTTCCTGTACTGAAAATTATATAGTTGTATATTTCTTGTTTATTATTTAATGGACTAATGTGCTAATATAATCTGTAAAGTCTATAGTTTATGTTTATATTTCTGAGTGCAATAGCATCAAAGAAGGAGCTAGACACGTGTGGAAATTGGAAGAAAAGAGTTTATACATTTTATGTATAAATTCGTAACTTGGGCAATAACAAACAAAACGTGTGAAGACTTGGTCAAGAGTTGTTGCTGAGTTATAGAAGAAGTACAAGGTTGATAAAGCATGGGAGTACAAGGCGTGGAAGCTTGACTTGAGGATTAATCAACTCGGTTGCTAAAATTGAGGAAATGGGAGCTAAAAATGTGGAACAACTTCACCCACTCTCCCTACACTTTCTCAACGTGGAAGACCAGCCACAAGGCTGTTAATTGAGTAGCCTTCAAGTATTTTGAAGACTATAAATAAGCTAAGAAGGTTTCATTTGAAGACATGCCAATTACATCATCACATTCACACCTTCGAAAGCTTAGAGATAGAGTTCTTTGTTTGGTTCGTTTTAATCCTTCCTCCCTTGTAATTTCGCACTTGATTACATTGGTATCAAGTTGTGTGAAGGCTATGATAGGATTCCGTTCTTTATCTCTTGTTCCATAGAGCTCAAAATAGTTATAGCTATAGGGAACTTTCGGCTTTGTAAATTCATTTATAGTGATTATAAAGTCTTGCCTAAGAGGCACTCTCAAGTTATATTTATATAACTTGAGAAAAACAATTTTGGTGTCTTTATTCCGCTGCAAACTCTTTTACAAAATTGTTTTATTTTTGAAGTGTGTATGTGCTATCCCAAGTGCTATCGTTGGTGCAGTTATCACCTTGGATATCACTTGTGATTCTGGCCGTGACAATTTCAGGACTCTAGCAAGCCATTATGTCTACCCAAATAATATAACGTAAGAGTTCACGTTTCCAATGGTACACTTCCATTTCTCCCTTTGTCTCACGATGTTATATTGAACACAAGTCATGGTCCACGTCAACTTGTATCTGTTCAATGCTTTCTCGATCTTGAGTATAATGATATTCCAATCGCATTGGGGTGTGGCCACACACTTTCCATCATTATCACTCATCGAGGGTCCCAAGCAAGACATCTCTCTTTCGAGGGACAAATTCCATCTTGACTTATCATCCTTCCCATCATAAATCCGATCATGCCAAAGATAGCCTTTATAAATATCGTGTAAATATCGTGTTAAGATATCGTTTGACTAAAATCAAACATGACTTTCATCATATGTAAGGTCATGATAATCTCAGGTCTAGGGACTAAATGAAGTGACCATATGAGATTTAATTATGACATTTGACCATGACATAAATCTCATACGGGTCAAGTCCAGTCACTTGTTCTCTAACAAGTACCCATAATTTCAATGTGCATCTCTATGCATATAATCATCATATGATTATCCATTGACTATCATACTAATTATTCTCTTAATAATCAGGGACGGAGATTATTACAATAAATATGCAAACTATATAATAATCAAATAATAAACTTAAACGATAAAGATGATACATAACGGTTTTCAGTTAAACATAACTAAAGCCTAGGGCATTACACCAACAGTCTCCCACTTGCACTAGGCTCCATTTATGTATCGAATACTCATGGATCTAACATGACCATCATGCTTCTGCCTGTGCGAGGGTCTTTGTAAGTGAATCCCTTATGTCATCATCGGTTGATACTTTGTATATCTTAACGTCTTCTCATTCTTTATGAATTCCTCGAAGAACGTCTAAGTGAGTGTTTGGATCCCCGTTGTGACCTTGGTTCCATTGTTTGCACAAGGAGCACCACTATTTGTCATAACAAAAGTTTCACCGATTAGTGATACTTGGAACATTTCCAAAACACTAATGAACTTTTGATCCAAACTGCCTCTTTTAGCCACATCATATGTTGCTAAAATTCGGCCTTAGTAGTAGAATTGGCTACAATTTCTGTTTGAAACTCTTCCAATCAAAACTGCACCGCTAATAAGCATAAACACAAATCCTAATTGCGATTTTAAAATAACTTTGTTAGTTTGGAAGCTAGCATCTATGTAACCCTTACAACAAGATTAACTTCCAATCTTTCAAATCCCAAGAACATATCCTTAGTTCTTCTTAAGTACTTAAGGATCATCTTGACTGCCATCCAATGGTTTACATCAGGATCAGATTGGTATCGACTCAATATGCTTAGAGCATATGAGACGCCGGGTCTAGTACAAAGCATGGCATACATGACAGATCCAAATGCCGAAGCATATGAAACTTCATTCATTTCCCTTTTTCTCATCAGTTGTCATAAGATAATGAATATTTCTAAGAGAAATACCATGACCCATTGACAAGCTACTCTTCTTAGACTCTTCTAAGTTTTCTTCCATGCCACATCTCATGTGGGGCCTTAGGAATCGATTTAGTAGGGACTCAATTCAGTGTAACCGCATTATTTCTAATGCATATCCTCAAAAGGAAATAGGAAATAGGAAAGTCAAATTGACACATCATCGAATGAACCATGTCCTGCAAGGTTCAATTCCTCCTTTCAGATACACCATACAATGTGGTGTTCCGGGTGGAGTCAACTTTGAAACGATTTCACAGTTTTGAGATGATTGTCAAACTCTTGGCTCAAATATCATCACTTCGATCTAATCGAAGTACTTAATAGTTTTGCCAAGTTGTTTTGCACTTCATCTTGAAATGTTCAAAACATCTCAAATGATTCACCTTTGGACTTCATCAGATAGACAAAGTCATATCTAGATAAGTCTTTGGTGAAATGTGATGAAATACCGAAATCCTCCCCTAGCAATGCTACTTAATGGTCCACATACATCTCATGTATAATGACCAATAAGTCACTAGCCCTCCCACTACTCTTAGTGTAGGGTGGTTTGGTCAATAATCCTAATAAATAAGATTCACATTCCTCAAATGACTCAGAGTCATATAAGTCTAAAAGTCCTGGTTAATGGAGTTTAGATATATGTATCTTATTTATTTGACCAATCCGGCAATGCCATATGAACGCGTTGTTCATATTGTTTGGTTTAGATTTCCATTTATATTATAGATATCTTCAATATTATTTTGTTTCTCATCATCAAGGATATGATTATCCATTGACTATCATACTAATTATTCTCTTAATAATCAGGGACGGAGATTTTATATCACATGTGTTATCCTACGTGTTACCATCATTGCCTTAACACATTAGTGTGTTCTATATTAGTTTTTTTTCTTATTTTCAAAATATTGTTGATTAATTTTTCAAAATATGAAAGTCTTTTTAACTAAAGAGTTTACGATTTTGAAAACGTCTTCAACAAGTTTCCTTTATTTTTGGTAAACTTTGTTGAGTAACTAACCCATATTTATTTTGATTTGTGCATATAATGTTTTGGGATTAGTTGCAATATATTTGGTTTACTTATTTTTTTATTTTTACGTTTTTACTTAAAAAAAAAAAAAGTTTTTTAAATTTTTTTTAATTCAGCCGTGCTGTTTTATTTTTAAGAAGAGTTGAGGTTTTAAAAAGGTGTGGTTAGGGTTTATTTTAAAAATATGTGGATAGGGATTAGTTAGAGTATTAATAGGGGTTTTAGTTTAGATAGGACATTAAGTGTCAAATCAATTTATTTGTTTGTTCCCTATCTAACCTCCTTCTCCTATTTTCACTCTCCCTTTTTCTATTTTCTCTCTCTATCCGTTACCGTCTCTCCCCTTTTAAACCCTCGTTCCAACGCCTTCTTCTCTCCCAAAATCTTAGGTCAAAATACGTTCCAAAATTTCACACAAATCTCCATGGCTTCTCCATCCAAAACCAATACCGAACCATCTCACACGGACCAAATGGACATTTCACCAAGCCTTGCTCCATCCGTGGCATCTCGTGTGGCCATGGAAACTTCACCAATGATCACTCCAAGCTCTTCTCCACCTATAATGGCGATTGTTCCAGCCACTGCCCCTGTTGCCTCGTTTGAACATGGAATCCCTAAGGTAACTCTCATTCCAGCCGAGCCAAAGAGAAAGAGGAAAGCCCCAACTTCCAAGCTGTCTCCTCAAGTTGCAAAGATGAAATCCTCCAATCGCATTAGGTCAATCAGGTCCAAGGCAACATCAAATACCTCCTTAGATCCGGTTGAAGTCTCAGAAAGCTCTCTTGATGTGTCCTCACCCCATGTGAGTGACGAGAACTTTGATGCAAACAAGGAGAAGGAGCCTTCTGTGGACTCCTTTGATGCTTGGGTAGATGGTGATGAAGAGGAAACTCTCTCTGATTTTCAGAAAAAGAAGGCCAAGGGCAAAGCTACTGTGAGTGCTACCAAATGTGCTACCAAGAAGAAGATGTCATCTGAGGTAACACCTTCCCCCTCCTCTGTTCCTACTCATTCCTCTAGTGGTAATTATGATGATGAGGTTATTCGAAGTGAAGAGGATAAAGCTTTTCCTAAACCTTTTCTTACTCTGGAATATTATAAGAAAGAAAATATGGAATTTTGGTTGAATAATTTGAGTAAGAGATTGTTAAAAGAAAAGCATATTGATGAGGGTCAGTTGGAAAAGGAAGGAATGGTTCAGTTTTTGAAGGACAGGAATTTTCTTAATGCTAATAAACATGCTTCTGTGTTTGTTGAGAGTGTTATACGCAATTTCTTTGCTAACTTGCATGCTCATTTGGATGATGAAGGGTCTGAAAAGTTTGGTAAAGTGTTTGTTAGGGGGAAAGTCTATTCTTTTACTCCAGCCCTAATTAACAAAGTTTTAGGCCTCCCAAATGTAGATGATGAGAGCATTAGGGTTAATATAGATGAAATGGTAAAATTGCTCACTCACAACAAAATGCAGTCCTGGCCTGTGAAAGAGAAACTTCATGCTTCTAGGCTTACCTCTCTATATTCTGTGTTTCACAAATTATGCATCTTCAATTGGCTCCCTACAAATAATGAACCTATTGTGACATTGGAGCATGCGAATGTGTTATATAGATTGGGTAAGAATTTAAGGATTAACTTTGGAAGATTAGTTTTCAAACACTTAGCTTCATGGGGTAGAAAAAAGGAAGTGAACATTAGCTTTTTCTCCTATCCTTCTCTAATCTTCAAAGTTTTGGTATTTCAATCCTTACCCATTGAAGCCTCTGAGGTTTTCACCACTGAACCTGAGTATTATACCATTGATCAACAACTGAAAAAAGGTAAAAGGTATACAAAAGATCTCCCTTGGAACAAATCTGATGAATCAGCCCCTGCTCTTCCTAGTGCTATCTCACGTGATATCCCAAGTGCTTCCCCAGGTGTTGCCCCTAATACTTTTGCAGGAACTGATGCTGCAAGTTTTCTAACCAACATGATGAATCTTTTGGGCAACTCTGGTCCATCAATTCCAAAGGCAACAGTGATTAACTTCTTGCAGAAACAATCAAGTGCAATGGGAGAACTTGCTGAGGGATGGGCTAAGCTTAAGCAGGTTACAGATGCTTTTATTGATGAAATTTCTTCCCAAACAGGGGGAGGATCTGCCGTCGCAACTATCTGAAGCCGGTGCTGCTCACAGGTGCTACCACCAAGATCGGCCCAAGTGATGGTGGAAGTGATAGGGAAGGAGATCAGGAGGAAGATGAAGAAGAAGATGAGTTTGAAGAAGAAGAAAACTGAAATCTGAAGGTTTTTAAACCTGAAGATTGATGTTGCCACTATCATGTGGGTGGCTGTTTTTGTGGTGGTCCTAAAACAATTTCTTTTATTTTGGTGATGTGATGTGGTTTCCTAAACAATTTTCTTTTATGTTTGTTTATATTGGTTTGCTAAACACTTTAGTTGGTTTGTTTATAACTTAAACTGCTAGGTTGTTTTTGCTAGTTTTGGATGATTTTTTGCTACAATGGTTATGGTCTTTAATGGTAACTTAGTTTATTTCGAAAACTTGTTAAAGTTTGAAATAAATTAGTTTTAAATGATTAATCATTGTTTGTGATTAGCTCCTTGATTAAGGGGGAGTTAATTTTTGTGGAGATATTATATTGTGTTCTATGCTCTGTACATGTGTATATAGACTAAACTCTGCAGGACAGCAGCACATTGAGTTTGGAAAGAAATATCCAACTAAGGGGGAGATTGTTAGTGTAAACTGCAGGTGATATCGTAGATGATTTCCCAAAAGTCCAGGTGATATCGCAGATGATTTCCTGTACTGAAAATTATATAGTTGTATATTTCTTGTTTATTATTTAATGGACTAATGTGCTAATATAATCTGTAAAGTCTATAGTTTATGTTTATATTTCAGAGTGCAATAGCATCAAAGAAGGAGCTAGACACGTGTGGAAATTGGAAGAAAAGAGTTTATACATTTTATGTATAAATTCGTAACTTGGGCAATAACAAACAAAACGTGTGAAGACTTGGTCAAGAGTTGTTGCTGAGTTATAGAAGAAGTACAAGGTTGATAAAGCATGGGAGTACAAGGCGTGGAAGCTTGACTTGAGGATTAATCAACTCGGTTGCTAAAATTGAGGAAGTGGGAGCTAAAAATGTGGAACAACTTCACCCACTCTCCCTACACTTTCTCAACGTGGAAGACCAGCCCCAAGGCTGTTAATTGAGTAGCCTTCAAGTATTTTGAAGACTATAAATAAGCTAAGAAGGTTTCATTTGAAGACATGCCAATTACATCATCACATTCACACCTTCGAAAGCTTAGAGATAGAGTTCTTTGTTTGGTTCGTTTTAATCCTTCCTCCCTTGTAATTTCGCACTTGATTACATTGGTATCAAGTTGTGTGAAGGCTAGGATAGGATTCCGTTCTTTATCTCTTGTTCCATAGAGCTCAAAATAGTTATAGCTATAGGGAACTTTCGGCTTTGTAAATTCATTTATAGTGATTATAAAGTCTTGCCTAAGAGGCACTCTCAAGTTATATTTATATAACTTGAGAAAAACAATTTTGGTGTCTTTATTCCGCTGCAAACTCTTTTACAAAATTGTTTTATTTTTGAAGTGTGTATGTGCTATCCCAAGTGCTATCGTTGGTGCAGTTATCACCTTGGATATCACTTGTGATTCTGGCCGTGACAATTTCAGGACTCTAGCAAGCCATTATGTCTACCCAAATAATATAACGTAAGAGTTCACGTTTCCAATGGTACACTTCCATTTCTCCCTTTGTCTCACGATGTTATATTGAACACAAGTCATGGTCCACGTCAACTTGTATCTGTTCAATGCTTTCTCGATCTTGAGTATAATGATATTCCAATCGCATTGGGGTGTGGCCACACACTTTCCATCATTATCACTCATCGAGGGTCCCAAGCAAGACATCTCTCTTTCGAGGGACAAATTCCATCTTGACTTATCATCCTTCCCATCATAAATCCGATCATGCCAAAGATAGCCTTTATAAATATCGTGTAAATATCGTGTTAAGATATCGTTTGACTAAAATCAAACATGACTTTCATCATATGTAAGGTCATGATAATCTCAGGTCTAGGGACTAAATGAAGTGACCATATGAGATTTAATTATGACATTTGACCATGACATAAATCTCATACGGGTCAAGTCCAGTCACTTGTTCTCTAACAAGTACCCATAATTTCAATGTGCATCTCTATGCATATAATCATCATATGATTATCCATTGACTATAATACTAATTATTCTCTTAATAATCAGGGACGGAGATTATTATAATAAATATGCAAACTATATAATAATCAAATAATAAACTTAAACGATAAAGATGATACATAACGGTTTTCAGTTAAACATAACTAAAGCCTAGGGCATTACACCAACAGTCTCCCACTTGCACTAGGCTCCATTTATGTATCGAATACTCATGGATCTAACATGACCATCATGCTTCTGCCTGTGCGAGGGTCTTTGTAAGTGAATCCCTTATGTCATCATCGGTTGATACTTTGTATATCTTAACGTCTTCTCATTCTTTATGAATTCCTCGAAGAACGTCTAAGTGAGTGTTTGGATCCCCGTTGTGACCTTGGTTCCATTGTTTGAACAAGGAGCACCACTATTTGTCATAACAAAAGTTTCACCGATTAGTGATACTTGGAACATTTCCAAAACACTAATGAACTTTTGATCAAATCGCCTCTTTTAGCCACATCATATGTTGCTAAAATTCGGCCTTAGTAGTAGAATTGGCTACAATTTCTGTTTGAAACTCTTCCAATCAAAACTGCACCGCTAATAAGCATAAACACAAATCCTAATTGCGATTTTAAAATAACTTTGTTAGTTTGGAAGCTAGCATCTATGTAACCCTTACAACAAGATTAACTTCCAATCTTTCAAATCCCAAGAACATATCCTTAGTTCTTCTTAAGTACTTAAGGATCATCTTGACTGCCATCCAATGGTTTACATCAGGATCAGATTGGTATCGACTCAATATGCTTAGAGCATATGAGATGCCGGGTCTAGTACAAAGCATGGCATACATGACAGATCCAAATGCCGAAGCATATGAAACTTCATTCATTTCCCTTTTGCTCATCAGTTGTCATAAGATAATGAATATTTCTAAGAGAAATACCATGACCCATTGACAAGCTACTCTTCTTAGACTCTTCTAAGTTTTCTTCCATGCCACATCTCATGTGGGGCCTTAGGAACCGATTTAGTAGGGACTCAATTCAGTGTAACCGCATTATTTCTAATGCATATCCTCAAAAGGAAATAGGAAATAGGAAAGTCAAATTGACACATCATCGAATGAACCATGTCCTGCAAGGTTCAATTCCTCCTTTCAGACACACCATACAATGTGGTGTTCCGGGTGGAGTCAACTTTGAAACGATTTCACAGTTTTGAGATGATTGTCAAACTCTTGGCTCAAATATCATCACTTCAATCTAATCGAAGTACTTAATAGTTTTGCCAAGTTGTTTTGCACTTCATCTTGAAATGTTCAAAACATCTCAAATGATTCACCTTTGGACTTCATCAGATAGACAAAGTCATATCTAGATAAGTCTTTGGTGAAATGTGATGAAATACCAAAATCCTCCCCTAGCAATGCTACTTAATGGTCCACATACATCTCATGTATAATGACCAATAAGTCACTAGCCCTCCCACTACTCTTAGTGTAGGGTGGTTTGGTCAATAATCCTAATAAATAAGATCCACATTCCTCAAATGACTCAGAGTCATATAAGTCTAAAAGTCCTGGTTAATGGAGTTTAGATATATGTATCTTATTTATTTGACCAATCCGGCAATGCCATATGAACGCTTTGTTCATATTGTTTGGTTTAGATTTCCATTTATATTATAGATATCTTCAATATTATTTTGTTTCTCATCATCAAGGATATGAAGACCATTCAATGACATATGCATTACAATAAGGCATATCATTAAATAAATATAAAACTTCTTATTTTAATAAGAAAATTATATCCTTCATCATCCATATGAGAAACGAAAATAATACTCCTACCCAAATCCGGAACATAGTAACACTTGTTCAAAACAAGTACTAGTCCACAAGGTAAAGTGACTTCATAAGTCCCTATGGCTAATGTAGCAACTCTTGCTCCATTTCCACGCATAGGTTTAAATTACCTCCTTTGAGTATCTTTCTATTCTTTGTTCCTTGCACATTTAAACAAATGTGGAATCCAATCCGGTATCATATACCCAAGAACAAGAAGTCGAAAGGAAAATATTTATCATATAGATACTTGAAGTAGCAGCAATCATATTGCCCTTCTTCACCTTTTAGGCCTTCCTAGTAAGCCTTGCAACTTTGCTTCCAATGACAATCTTATTGTAATGACAGCAAACAATATCCTTTTGAGACACTTTGGGTTTAGCCTCTTTGGCTTTGCAACTTTTGCCCTAGGTTCAGCAACCTTTTCTTTACCTACTTTTCCTTCCTTTGTGAACCCTTTCTTGTGTTAACCATTAACACAATTTGCGGATTGCTCCTTCTTTCATCATATGAATTAAGAGCTTTCACCACAACATATATCTTTTGCCTAGCTTGCACTTGGAACATTTCCCTTTTTGCGTTATGCTAGAACAAAAGAATAGTTATCATGTGCTCAAGGTTCTTCATAAGAGCCTTTAAACACGGTGGCAATTACAAGGCAAGCAATATTGTCAGAATCATCAGCATGTTTCTAATGTTGCTTCCTTATTTGTCATATGCAACATTTGCACTAGGTTCAATAGGAACGGATTCGTCAAGAACGTACACATTTACCCAAGAATCATTCTTTAGGCTTCTGATCAAATCAGAATTATTTGTATCGTTCCTTTCGAACTTTGTCCTTCATAAGGACGAATCGCAATTATCATTATGTAATGCTACTTCTACAACAAAATATATAAATTATATGAGCACATATCAATACCAACACATTTATAATCTAAGAGCAAATAATGTATTTTCAAATACCCCCATTAAATCATACACCTTCCAATGCAAATAAGCATAATATGCATTTAATGGGCTAAGATCCAACTTTAATTTAATCTCAAGTACGCTATGGCGCACCGCTCAAGATTAAATTAATTAGGTAGAAAACATCAATCATATCGTATATGACTCTTAGATCTTTTATGAGATTTATTCAAGACATCATATGTCTAAGCATATTTTAATCTCATCTTATGCCTTGGGTCCAAAACCATTTTGATAACCCAATTAAGTTCATCCACTTTAAACGTATAGGAACCACCATTTCCTCATCTTGCTCGCAAACGGAATAGAATCAAAGCACCTTGCTATGGCAAGCCCACCCAAAACTATCCGAGTGGTCTCAAGTGTTTTAATCATGGATTGGCATAAAGAACTTAAAAGTTAAATGAAGGTTCTTTAAAGTAGATTATAAGCATATCAACAAAGATAATCATAACTGTGCACCAGGTAAGTTCCCAAGAAAATAGGTGAGCCACAAGGACTTCTTAAGTACCAAATTTTCCTTTGACAGAACTCTCCTAGTCATGCACAATTATAATACCAATTTGAATGCAACATAATCAATACTTTGTATACTGACTTGTTTCTCATAAACAATCAGACTAGTAAACTGACTTGTTTCTCATAAACAATCAGATTTCTTCAAATTTTGAGTAAACTGACTTGTTTTTCATAAACAATCAGTAAACCAAAATTTAATGTTTCAACTAAACATTTAGGAAATCACAGTTCAATGTTTCAACTAAACATCTAATAAAATTATTAACAATTAAGAACAAATAATTCATGCATCGCAACAATTAATAAAAACACATTTAAATTAATTAAGCATGCATAAACAAAGAATTAATCTAGCATAGCCCTATAAACTCAATTTTCAGAAATTTATAGCATCCAGATTAAGATATAAAACATCTCAGATTATCAACATAATCATAGATCAACAGAAAGATTAACAAACTGATTCTGCAGATATTGGCAAGTTATGTCGCGCGGCCCCATCAGCCAGTTGGCTAGATCTGTCGCGTGACATACCAAGACCAACTACCAGAATTTCTCCTCGTGGATAACTCTGTCGCACGACTTGAGTTGCCAGTTTGGCAGATTTTCTGAATTTCAATCAATTCTAATCATATTGCAATCAAATCAAATAAACAGCTTTTACAGATTTAATTCAACATAATCAGAAAACGATTTACATATTGTTTCATATAAACAATAAGATTCTACCTCATACAAAACATGCAATAAGCATATAAACGATTTATATCTTGATTCTAGCATGTTAATTCAAACTTAATCATACGAACCAGGCTTTGATACCACTGTTGGGTTTTATGGGTCCATGCGCAGCGGAATTAAGCATCAAATTAACACAAAACTCAAGCCCTAAGATCCGTTCTATACGATTAAATTGAATTCCTATGGGATAGAATTTACCAACCTTAATTGCTTTCCGGTCTTGAGCTATCGAACAATCTATCGGTGTGATTTTAAATCACAATCTTCGATCTTCAAAACCTTTCAATCTTCGGATTGGAACTCTAGGCCTTGATCGTCAAACGAGCGAAGACCCTCTATTGTTGTATCCACACGTAAGGATGAACCAAGAACGTTTCTTGAGGATTGCTAGATCCTTAAACCCTTGGAAGAAATTTGAGAAACCTTTTTGTGATTTTCTCTCTTGAAAATTCGGCTCAATTTTGGCTGTTTACAGACTCATATTTATACTACATTAGTATTAGAGTTTGTGCCCTAATCAAATTAGGAAACAAGTGTAAACCGCCTCTGTGGCTCATTGTGTCACGCTACAGAACATGCCAGATGGCCAGTTGTGTCGCGCTACAGAACAAGCCATATCAGGAACTCTCAATCATTCTTCCTTTGGTTTAACCAATTCATTCTAGTTGTGTGTGACCCAATAGGATTATATTATGTTGGCAATGAGTTCGATCATATCGACTCTCATAAGACATAAGCGGACTCTAGCAAGCCATTATGTCTACGCAAATAATATAACGTAAGAGTTCACGTTTCCAATGATACACTTCCATTTCTCCCTTTGTCTCACGATGTTATATTGAACACAAGTCATGGTCCATGTCAACTTGTATCTGTTCAATGCTTTCTCGATCTTGAGTATAATGATATTCCAATCGCATTGGGGTGTGGCCACACACTTTCCATCATTATCACTCATCGAGAGGCCCAAGCAAGACATCTCTCTTTCGAGGGACAAATTCCATCTTGACTTATCATCCTTCCCATCATAAATCCGATCATGCCAAAGATAGCCTTTATAAATATCGTGTTAAGATATCGTTTGACTAAAATCAAACATGACTTTCATCATATGTAAGGTCATGATAATCCCAGGTCTAGGGACTAAATGAAGTGACCATATAAGATTTAATTATGACATTTGACCATGACATAAATCTCATACGGGTCAAGTCCAGTCACTTGTTCTCTAACAAGTATCCATAATTTCAATATGCATCTCTATGCATATAATCATCATATGATTATCCATTGACAATCATACTAATTATTCTCTTAATAATCAGGGACGGAGATTATTACAATAAATATGAAAACTATATAATAATCAAATAATAAACTTAAACGATAAAGATGATACATAACGGTTTTCAGTTAAACATAACTAAAGCCTAGGGCATTACACCAACAGTCCCCACGTGAAATCACGTTGCGTTGGCAACATGCCCACAAGATGCGAGGTTTTGGGGGAAGATATAAGGACCTACGATATGTTTCAAAAACAATTCATTTTGGTGTAATAAAAACGTTGTATCAAAACCTAACCGTGGGTAAGGTTAAAGTGTGGTGCCACCTATAACGCACTAGGGGGTAGGTTTGATTTCAGGCGCTCAAGCGTAGGCGAATTTCATGGCCGTCCGCGATGCCGTCAATCGCACCCGAGGGTTCTAGATCTACGTGGTGTAGTGTGCGGATGACTAATTCTTTTATTTATGAAAAACAAAATTTTATTATTTTCATTTTATTTATTTTTGAAAGAAAGAAGAAAACACACACACTCTCACAGAAAAGAAAAGGGAACAATAATCAACTGAGTCATATTCCGATTCAAGGGACTGCCCTCAAACCAGCTTCCTGAATACCTGTTCAGTGGCTACTCCTGTCGCGTGACACAGGACATCAGAGGACAGAGATGTCGCACGACCAGGGTAGTCACTGAACCAGGACCCTGCAAACAATCAAATCAGTCCCTGCCTCTCCGTGGCAAGGGACAAGCAAAATATCTAATAGCACAACAAGAAAGGCCACAAAACACAAGGCTCACAAGTCTCATAACCAACAAAATGCATGAACCACAAATTATTATCAAAGGTGCACACAAAGATGGATATATTGGATGTTCAATCTAATGAAAGCTTGACCCACTTTACTTTTGAAAAACAGGTTTTCAAAGTGATATCCCCAGCAGATTCGCCACTGAATGTGCGCTCGCCCGCGAAATTTTGTTTTCACGATGAAAAAGTAAAAAAGGAGTCGTCACGCCATGCTTTAGAGGTGCATTTTGAAAAACCTATGAATGAGAACGGGTTCGGGGGTCAGGTTACGTGTTGGGAAGAACCGAGAGTTCACCCAACACGCCTCGTCCATTGACGAGTCTTTCTAATCAAACATCCAAGCAATCCATGAGTGTGTGCAAGCATTGATAATAAACAAGTGTGGTAAACATGCATTTTATTGATATGAATTGAGACTTACAACTTGTGAGCCAATTATTCAGGGAGGCCACATCCCTTATACAACAGATCATAATAGATTACAAAGAGGAAAAGGGTTCCTGCAAACAGGCATAATGTGTCGCATGACACATGACATAGATGACCAGATGTGTCGCGTGACACATAATGACCATCTATAGGAACTTACAAAGTTGAACACAAAATCAACAATAGCCAACACAGGTCTAATTAATCAAACAGATTAGCTTCGAAATGCGGAATTAACAACAATTCGACCCCGGGAGTGTGGATATGGAGAGATCCACACTCCCTTGGGATCTAAACAATGATCTCAACAAATATCCAACAATGAACACACAATTATTCAGATCAACCAAGTTAAACAGAGAGATTGCGATTGGGATTCAGTAATCTAGACGGATGGAGTCTGATTACTGAATCCTAGAGGGATAAAACAATAGAATTATAAAGGAATTAGGTAGAAGAGAGAGAGAAGAGGGGGTGGGTTTGAGGATGTTACCCTTGTTGCTTCCACAAATTCTGTATCAAGTTAGATATAGAATCCTTCAACTGCAGCTTCTGGTCTTGAAAGGCTTGAGAGGATTGGTACAAGGTAGATCTAAGGTTTGGTTGAGAGGGTGAGTTGAATTGGAGGGAATTGGGGTAGGTTAGAGGTAGGAGAGAGAGAGGGTTGTGTTTGGGGTGTGTGTTACGATGCAATTTCTGCAGAGTAACAGTAGGTCAGGTTGGGATCCATTTCTAAGAGGGGAAGGGTCTTATTTATAGGCTGCAGTTAGTGGTCACCTTGTGTCGCACGACCTTACGTAACCACTTTCCAGGCCTCGACTTTTCGCGTGACACAAGGTGTCACAACCGCTTTTGGCGCCAAAACCAGTTTCTGGAACATTCAGGCATAAATACCTAAAAAGTCCAAAAAGGTTTATTCCCAGCAGGTCCCTTGGCATGAGCAAGGTACCAAAAGGTACTTCCTTCGCGGGAAACTTATGAGATGTTTCCGGAAGTCTCGGGATAGGCCGGGAATTTACCAAAACGCCCCTCAATGCAATTTTATTACATTAAAATGCATCTAAAAGGGTTGCAAGTTGGATTGGCGTACTTACACAAAGACAAATGGCCATCCGAATGCGCCACCGTTGAGGACACCGAAAAGAAACAGTGGTACCATGACATTTGGCATTTCATCCTAGATGGAACCATCCCGCCTGAGACCGACCAGAAGACTCAGATCGCCCTTAAAAGGCTGCCAGCTAACTACTTCATCATTGCTGGCCCTCTATTCAAGAAATACTCCCAAGGAAACCTCCTTTGTGCCACCAAAGAAGAGGCCCAAGAAATAATGGACCATGTTCATCAAGGCATATGTGGAACCCACATGAGCAGAAACATGCTAGCCAAAAAGATCATCAGACAAGGGTACTTTTGGCTAACCATGGAAGCCGACTGTACCAGAATGGTCAAGAAATGCCATAAGTGTCAGATACACGCCAACCTTCAGCATGCGCCGCCTTCCTTACTGTACTCTATGACGTCTCCTTGGCCGTTCTCAACATGGGGCATAGATGTGATTGGAAAGGTCACACCCGCAGGAGCCAATGGACACTCTTTCGTCCTAGTATCCATCAACTATTTCACTAAATGGATCGAGGCCGCCTCCTACAATGTTTTGAACGCCACAAAGGTAGCAGAATTCATCAAGCACAACATCATCTGCCGATAAGGGGTCCCGCAAGAGACGATATCCGATAATGGCTCGCACTTCGAGAAAGAAACCGATCGCCTCCTAACAGAGTACAAAATCATAAGGCATAAATCATCTCCTTATAGGCCTCAGACGAATGGAGCAGTTGAAGTCGCAAACAAGACAATCGAAACCATCATCAGAAAAATGGCAATCATTGGGAAAGACTGGCCCGACAAGCTACCCTTCGCACTTTGGGGATACCGTACCTCAGTCCGAACAGCTACAGGGGAGACCCCCTATGCCCTCACATTCGGGATGGAGGCTGTCCTACCGATAGAATTGGAAATACCATCACTAAGAGTTCTCCTAGAAAACCAAGTGAATGAAGTCGACTGGCTAGAAAGCAGATACGAAGAGTTAGCCCTGCTAGATGAAAGGAGGCTGAAAGCAGCCGAGCACACTCAAGCTTACCAAAGAAGAATAGCAAGAGCTTTCAACAAAAAGGTCAAGACAAGGAATATCAGAGTAGGCGACCTGGTTCTCCGTGAATATCATCCGGGACCTTTCAACCTGCTAGGCAAGTGGGGATCAAGATGGATAGGACCCTACATCGTGAAGAAGATATTCTCTGGGGGAGCCCTTCAGCTGGTGGGCTTAGACGGAGATCAGCTACCGAAGCCAGTCAACATGGACAAGCTCAAGAAATACTTCGCGTGACTTGGCCTCTTAAAAGGAAAAATGCTCGCTAGGTTGAAAATCCCGAAGGGGACGGCCTAGGCAAAAATTAGAGCTTGCACAAGAAAAGAAGCCCGCTAGATTGAAAACCCAAAGGGGCGATCTAGGCAAAAGAAAGGGTGTGCATAAAAAAAATGGGGGAGCCTTGTCCCGCGCGAGATTACCCTTCAGCCTGAAACCGTATTTTGTCCTTTTTCTCTCAATAATGAACTACGTTAGACCTGAGCCTCTTATTTAATTGCTGTAAAAGAGGAACGTAGGCAGCCCTCGGGTTCGATCTAATCAAATAAATAAATCAAATTTTGTCCTTTTATTAATCAAATACATTTTATTAATGACAAAAGGAAAATTCTAACCACAACGACTAATTTACTAAGCTAACAATCTTGGAAAAAAAAACACTAATAAATTAAACTATTGACCTATCGAAGCAATCTCTTGGTACTCTTTAAAGATCTAGCCTTTCATTGACTTAGTAGCCCGGCAGACATGATCACCACTGTCATCGCGATCTCTCTTGCGTTTTGGGCCCTTCGAAGCAGAACATCCCTCGAGGCGAGTGAAAACGGACTCCAAAAGCCTCTTGAAGACATTGGGCCTATCTAAAGCTTGCATCTTTCCGGGCATGCCCTTGCCTCGCCTCTCATACCAATCCCCATCAAGAAAATCCTGGGTTGGATCAGTCCGTACATTAGCAGGATCAGACTGAGCCTCACTCCTTCGCAAAATATTGCTAGCTACGAAGGAAACCCCTAACAGTGAAAGCCGCAGATCATGAATCTTCTCCACATTAGGGTGACCGGTACGAAGAAACCAATCCAAATACTTGTCAGATAAGAAGATGCTTGCATCAAAAGTTTGAAGGTTCGACCAGCGGTGCCGATTAGTTCCTTCACCTCATGCTTGAGCTAGCACCTTTGCAAACTCTACGCCAATATAAAAACACCTCACGAGAGGCCCCTTCGAAGAGATAAGTGTCCTGCTGCTGGCCAAACTGACGAAGCACCCGCTTGGGAAAATAAAAGGAAGAATCTCCCAAAAAGAAAAAAAATCTTCTGGGCCCACACGGCCAATATTTACAAATTCTCAAAAAGTAAATGGGGAGAAAAAGGGGGATCACGCCATCAAGTCACTCGAGCCGCAGGCACCTCCGCCTTCACCACCATTGGGGCTGCCGTCCCTTCTCGACCGCTTGGCTCCATAAGTCGGGGTCATCGCAGAGGCTACCGTCGAAGCTGCCAAAGCTGCCTTCTGAAACAACTGCTTAGACAGGTCTGACACCAAGGACATCAATCCAGCCATCCTGCTCGCCCCACGGTTGTAATCAGCCGCGGACATGGTAATCTGACAACAAAAGAAATACTCAGATGAAGTCGGACATATACACATATATGGACGAATACGGGAAATAGTATGAACAGAAACGTACCAAGGAGACGTCGGATGGAAGGCGGTAACCCTCAGGAATATGGTCCGGGATTGGGATGTGGCCCACCATCGGCATGCTCCCCATCATATATGTATAGCTCGGAGGACCATAATACGGCGCAAAGGGAATAGGACCCGCATACTGGGAAGAAGAGTTGGGGGCTGACGAGCCTGAGGCGGAGGCAGAGGTGGAAGCCCGAGCAAATGACCGCCGAGCACCTACCAAGAGGGGACCCATTAGTCGAGGTAAGAACTCCGCATATGAAGCTCCCCGGACAACGCGATCCGTCGCCGCACAACCCTCCACAAGGTCAGCATAGTCATCATCAGGAATGAAGTGGGTAGGGTACATAGCCCTCAACAGATCCGCTGGCACCCTATATGGCAGTGAACCCCAGCCATGCTGAGGGAAGACTCGCTCGCCCAAGTACATGGTATCCCCCTCCAGAGATACCAAAATCCTCTGCATCGCAGTAGCATCCCAAGCAAGATGAACCTCTCGCTCCACCAAGGTCCACGGATAAAGGCCCAGCCGCTCAAACTCAAAGGCGTCCAACATGGCCCGCGCCTCTGCAACGGTCAGGGTCCAGTCCTGATCTCCCTCCTCCTCATCCACAGTCCGATTGGGTGGCTCCACCTCCTGATATCTGGAAACAAAGGAGTTCGGCTATCTAGCTCAAACTTATACAATCCGAAGACGACATAACCCCATATCTGTACAAGAAAGAAAAACAGATTCAGTGCAAAACACAGATAAGTGGTACAGATAAAAGACAGAAACAGAATCAAGAGCATACCTCCCAAGCATAAGAATACCCCAACAGAGTATCCTTGGTATGCCTGCACGCCTCATCCATGGCGTGATAACAAAAGGCCAGCCCAGCTGAGCCCCAATCATACGTCCTCATAGCATCCAAATCAACCAACAAGCCCAAGAGAGTGAGGCAAGCCATAGAAGAATGGTTCGCAAAGATTGTCTCTGACAGAATGTACCAGAGAGCACCTCGCACCGACCGATCAGTGTTCGGATTTGGCATATCTGCATAAGCCTCAAGCTGAGCTCGGAGAGGTGACAACTCAGCAGAAAACCCCTTAACCTTGTTAGGGACAAAACCAATCAGAGAGGGCAACACCGGTAAACTCCAGCCCCGTGATAGCCAGAAAGTCTGTCGGGGTCATGGTAGCTTCCCCGAAGCGAAGATGCACTGTGTGGGTAGTGTCCCACCACCTCTCTCTGATTGCTTGAAGGACCTGGGGAGTTCGGCTCATCCTCTGGATGTGGTCAACGAAGGTCAGAAGCCCCGTTTGAGCCATCCTAGCTCGAACGCCATGCAAGCCCTTGATTTTGTCCCACAAAGCTTTGGCAAGCTTCGAACTCCCACGGCAATTCTTGGCCGGCCTGTACTACTACAAAAAACAGAGGAAAAGCAAAAAATCAATGTTAGAAATCATCCCATGGCAAAAATTCAAAGAAATAGAAGAAAATTCTCATTGAGGCATTTCATCGAACACTTGGCATGCGCACAAGAAAAGCATACCCAAAGAGACATTCGACTACCCGAATCAAACCCTCCTACAATCCATGATATGTAGGGGACTAATACGCGCACAATGCAACGTCAAACAAGCAACAAATTCAACCAAATCGAAGCATGCAAGATAGAACCAAGTTTTAGACAAAAACAAGAGAAGCTGCCAATTTGATGAAATTAGGATTCAAAAAAATGGATTCAAATGCAATGCAATACATGAAATGAGAGTTGAGAGAGATGCTCTTACCAAACCTTCACGAACGGCATGAGAGATGTGCATATCCCTATCGAAAGTGAGGTCATCACGGGGGTAATCCTTGCCAAGCAAATGACTCCCCAAAGTTGGATTTTTCCTCTCTTGCGCCATCGATATTGGAAGGAGAAAGGATTGAGGGTTGATTGAAGGAAGGAATCAACGAACAACAAGCAAGAAATTGCAGAGAAAAATCGCCTTGCCTCAAGCTGGGAAAGAAAATTTAAAAATAAGTGTTTTTCAAAATAAACAGCAGCTGCTGTTATATTTCCCCGACAGTAGATGTATCGCACGAGACAAGCCATCTCGCGCGAGATATACCTTCTGGAAATGTACTAAATTGTACTCGACAATAAGCGTTCACGCAACGTCAAAATTCAAAATTTTGACATATTTACCCTTGGAAGTGATACACTAGCAAGGAAACGTGGAAAAATCGGCACCGCAAGTCACGGAACGAGCCGAACGTGACACCCGCACAATCGCCCAATACGGTACCAGTCGCCCGAAAATGATTGATCCAGAGATCAACTCATTCCACATGATTCAACGCCCAGGCAGGTGGATCATAAAAATTAAAAGCCCGATTCAACGCCCAGACAGGTGGATCAACAAAATCAAAAGCCCGATTCAGAGCCCAGACAGGGGGATCGTCATCACAAAAGCCCGATTCAACGCCCAGACAGGTGAATCGTCATCACAAAAGACCGATTCAACGCACAGACTGGTGAATCGTCATCACAAAAGCCCGATTCAATGCCCAGACAGGTGAATCGTCAAATCAAAAAACAAAAAGCTCGATTCAATGCCCAAACAGGTGAATCGTCATCCCCAATAAAAAGCCCAATTCGGAGCCCAGACAGGCGAATCGTCACAAAACCGACAGGACTCAAAGGACGGGATAGGTAAGCCTTTGTTTTCTAACATATTTCCCTGCAGGTTCGGAGCCCAGACAGGCGAATCTTCAGACAAGCAGGTATTTTCAGAATTGTGTCTTGATTTAATTCCTCAGTTTGAATTTACCTTCTCAAAAAACAAAATCTCCTCAATTTTCAAAATGATTTTCAAAATACCTAAAGCAGCCTTTTCGTGTTTTGGCATCGAACTACGTTATGGTCTGATTCTCCGATAGAGATACGTAGGAAGCCGTGCGGCCCGACCATCCCGATGTTCAGAATGATGTCTTTTCTATCGTCGACATGACTTCTTCCATAAGACTTGTCGATGAGGGGCTCTGTAGACACCCCATTCTGAATCCATCGGAGCACATTTATACCACTCTAAGTCTCGTCTTGAGTCAAGAAATAGAAATCTACAATTTTGTCATGTTTCGTTAAGTTTTGACTAACGACCGTTAGTTTGGGACTAAACTGTATACAAAATAACGAGAGAAGGACAGAATTGTCCACAGACTGCCTTATCTCTCGCGGAATAGCGTGTCTCGCGCGAGATAAAGGAGTTCTGCAGACCTGCAGATGGCAGTTTCCTCGTCGATTTCAACCTCTTTCGGGATAAAACTTTATCCATCCGGCAAGCCAATGAAGTTTGGATTCTGGAACCTTCCCAATGTGTTTTATCTCATATTCAACACCTCTCCAACACCTATAAATACCTGAAGACTTTTAGTATTTTGGAGCCCAGACGTTTCAAGTCAAAACCCACATTTAATGGTCTCTCTCCCTGAAAGATTCCTGTAAATCACCCCTAAAATCACCTAAAGTTTGTTTGTCAACCTTGTTGATAAACAAACATTGAAGCTCGAATCCAGGACTGAGGCGAAGCTCTGTCCGAGTCAAGGTTCAACTCTAAACTTGAGTCGAAACTCTGTCTGAATTACTTCACGCAAGGTAATCTTCCTTTCCCTTTCTAATTAATTGTTAGAGTGGTATAAATACATTGAATCTAGGATCAGCCTAGAGCCTCCCCTAATCATGGGGATGGTCTCGAAGCAATCGATCCTATATTCCGTTTAACCTCGTTAAATGGATCTTTATTTTATTTATTATTTAAAATATTTTCCTTCTTTGAAAACCTCTCTCTTTTTTAGCAAGACCGATCTCTGGATTGGGTGAAATGGGTGCTCCTTGACCTTCCCATTCCATAATCTAAGCCCCGAACTCAAAATCTATTTTCAAATGGTTTTTCTATGTTTCCAAACGAATAATATAGGTGGCGACTCATAAAGATGTTTAAAAACTCGCGCATCGCTACAGTCACCACCACGGCATCACCCATCAAAGCCTCTGGATACCTCCCCCAGGGATAGAAGTCCACCACCTCCTGACCGTCCCTGTTGATGATAGGCTTCACCATCTTATAATTGAAGGTGATCCGGGTCTTCCCGATGAACTTATCCCTAGCCTCTCCCCTCCAGTGCACCATGGTCGGGAAGGTAGCCGGATCACTCTGTTGGTTCCAAGGAAAGAACCCAATCACCTCATAGAACCAGACCTGCATGTCCAAAACATAAGGGTCATTTCTCTCATAAAATCTCAAGACAGAAAAAAAAAGTAAAAGAAAGAAAAGAGAATGAGAATACCTCAAGAGCAAAAGAAAAACAATCCATAGAAGCAGCCTTATTCCGGCTGAACAAGTCCAGAGAAAAATAGAGCTCAGCCAATCCAGCCTCGCCCCAAGAGACCTCCCCAACCACATCCAGGTCCTCCAAAGAGTCAAGCAGGCAAATCATTGCCAATGTCCCAGAGTTAGCAAAAATGGTGACAGACAGCATCAACCACAAGAAAGCTCTCGCGAGCTGGTGGGCAGTCGCCTCGCTGGCTGCAAACTCCTCCATGCACCTCAGAATCTCAACCTCAATAAATCTCATCTCCATCCCAAGCCCCTTCGGACGGAGGTCAAATCCCACCAAAGCTCTGAAATCGGCCTCAGAAATGTGATCACTCCAGGTCACATGCCTACCAGTGAATCTCAAGCCAGTAATGGCAGTAAAGTCGGCAGGAGTCACCGTGATCTCTCTCCAGCTCAGATGAAAGCTGTGAGTGGTGTCCCACCAAAACTCTGAAAGGGCCTGGACCAGCCCCTTGCTCTTAGAGGTCACATGAATGCCTCTGCTGATAGCCTCGACAAAGGAATGGAGGCCATTCGCCACCACCAACTGCTTAGGATTCACACCATCCTTTTTGAAGTTGGGCATCTTGTCCCATAACTTCACCGTCACCTCCGCGGGTCCCCTCGACTTGCTCTCATGTAGGAAAACACAATAAAAGCCTATTAGTCCTTCATTTTTATCTCAAAAGCATGCATATATTCAATAAAAAGTGTACATGTTGTCAAAGAAAGCATTCATAAGAGATTTCTAGCATCATTTGTCTAGAACACGTGTCTTTCATCATTTGAAACACGTCATCCCGAGCACATGCTCTCCCAAACACAAAAATTCCAATTTTCACAAAATTCTTTGTATATAGGTTTTAATTTTTCAAGATGGCATGCATGAATCCTTTTCATCGTCCAAAATCTCATTTTCCCACCCATGATCAGAAGTTGACCTAGTTCTAGCACATGCAAGAACTCCGTCACATTTTAAACATTAATTTTCTTACTTTATTTTCAAAAATGAGTTATTCTCATATTTTTCTCAAATAAATTGCACATGCATGTTTATTTGTGTCCATAGCCTCATAGGTTAATTATCAAATCCCTAAAGGCATCAATAAAATTGCAAGAAAAATCCAAAAATTCCCAAAAAATCGGGTCAAACCCTAAATCAATCAAAAATCAACCAAAATTGATGAAATCAAGCAAATCAAGAGTGTTTACCCCAACCGATTGAGGTTTCATCGATTTTTGCTCCCTCTTGCTAGGATAGAACTCGGAGGTAGGTGTCGTGAAATCATATTTCCGATCGGTCCTAACGAATTCCCTCTGCCTCATCCTCGCGGCTTGCGATAAGGTTCTACACGCTTGTCGAGGCAAGATGTTCCCTCCTTGATCCATGTTGAGCAGTAGAAGCTCAGGATTTGAAGAATTTTGAAGTTTCACTCTCTTTTCTCTCCTCTCTCCTCGATAAAAATGAAGCAGCAATGGTGCCACTGCCCGTTCTAATTCTGTTTAAATCAATCTGGTGAAATCAAGTTTCAAGCCGGATGGCTTCTTTTTCCCCATCTCATGCCGGGCAACTTCATTCGCTCTGAGCTAAATTTATATTTTTGCCCCTGGACTTTCCAATTAGGCAAATAATTATCGTTATCTCCTAACAGAGTAACGTTGTCTCCCAAAAAATCTTTGTTATCTCTAAATAGAATAATGTTTTCTCTCAAAACACCTCCGTTACTTCCGTTATAACGGAATAACATAAGGTTACAGCCTCCGAATTGTCAAATTTCAACTTTAGCTACCTCTATCTCCTCGATAGCGAAGTACGCTTTAGTTTTTCCAACTTTAGCTACCTCTATCTCCTCGATAGTGAAGTATGCTTTAGTTTTTCCAACCTTAGCTACCTCTATCTCCTCGATAGCGAAGTACGCTTTAGTTTTTCCAACTTTAGCTACCTCTATCTCCTCGATAGCGAAGTACGCTTTAGTTTTTTCAACTTTAGCTACCTCTATCTCCTCGATAGCGAAGTACGCTTTAGTTTTTCCAACTTTAGCTACCTCTATCTCCTCGATAGCGAAGTATGCTTTAGTTTCTTAAGGTGACTCCTCCATTAATCGTCAAAACCTCAAGGATCCTAGACATGTTTTTAACTATCTAGTGAGACTCGAACTACGACCAAGGCTTGATTCCTCCGGGATACGTAGGTAGCCTTTCATAAAGGTCCAGCTATCTGACCGCAGTGGTCACCCTCTTTCTTCATCACTCCTCAGTGGTGAGGTAGCCTTTCATAAAGGTCTAGCCATTCGACCACATTGGTCACTCACTTCATTTGGCATATCCCTAGTAGGATCAGCCATTTGAACTCCTAGGTCACTTCCTTTCCACCTTCATAGCAAGGGACCAGTTTCTCTTTGCTATTCCCTAGTGAATCTTGAACTGCGATCAAGGCTTGATTCCTCCGGGATACGTAGGTAGCCTTTCATAAAGGTCCAGCCATCCGACCACAGTGATCACCCCTTTCATTCATCACTCCTCAGTGGTGAGATAGCCTTTCATAAAGGTCCAGCTATCCGACCGCATTGGTCACTCCCTTCATTTGGTATATCCCCAGTAGAATCAGCCATTTGACCTCCTAGGTCACTTTCTTTCCATCTTCCCAGCAAGGGACCAGTCTCTCTTCGATATTCCCCAATGGATTCTGAACTACGATCATGGCTTGATTCCCCCGGGATACGTAGGTAGACTACTTTAGGTTCAGCCAATTCGTCACATATGACACCCTTTCCCCAGTGGATTCCGAACTACGATCATGTCTTGATTCCTCCAGGATACGTAGGTAGGCTTCCAAAGGTTCATCCACTCAACCTCCTTGGTCACCCAATCCCAATCTGTAACGACCCTAACCCTAGGCACTATTTTAGTATCCTATTATATGCTTTTTATATTAGAGTTGATTTTATGTGTCCATTTTGTGTCCTTGATTTCTTATGGTTAAAATGAGATGGTTGTGAAATAATTCTAAAGCTTAGGATAAAATGGAAATAAGTTAATTATTTTGTTGTGATATATTAATTGAAAATAAATAAATTATGAGTAGTTTGGTGGTACTTGTGTAGAGGATAGTAGTAGAAGGTTTAATTTCATTCCTTGGAAATGTAGTGGCTTAAATGTTGGAATTGGGAAGATTTTAATTATTTGGACATGGGGGGGAGCCATATCCCCTATTTTCCTCCCCCTCCCTCTTCTTAAGTCAAAGCCCCCATACTTCCCCCATACTCCTCCCATGCTTCCTCCATCCTTTTCATTCACCTCCCCACTTTCCCCTCATCATTTTCTTCTTCCTTCCTCTCAAAAATATCCATGAAAGCTCTTCCATGAAACCTTTCCCTTCTAAGTTCCTAGGGCAATCAATTCTTCTCCATTTGATGATCCGAGTGTACTTTCGTGTTCGTGGAGTTAAGGGGAACACATCAAGCTAAGAAAATCATTATTCCATCTCATATTGCCAAAGTAAGTTATTATGACTTCTTTCTATTAATTGCTCATTTTATGTGTTATTGAATGTGTTGTTGAAAGGAAAGAATTTTGGGTATTTTAAATAATGTTAATTGAGTTAAAATGATTGTTGTAAAGATGGATTTACTTTTAGTTATAGAAGGGTGGTCTAAGTTGAATGAGGGATGATATAATGGTTGTTGATATGTTGGATCACTTTCTTGGAGTTAAGGAATGGAGTAATGATCTAGGAAAGTGTTTTTGTTCATGATAGTGACAAAGAATGTAAGAAAATGGGTTGAGTTAGATCAAGATTTTAAGTGTGAAATGTGATAGTGAAATGAGTAGTAAATCAAAGTGTGAGTAGCCTAGGTTGATGTTACTTTGGGTTTAAATGGGTTATAATAATATTAGAAAGGTTGGTAATTATTCTTATGTTCACAATCTAGAGGAAGCTTGAGTTGGATTATTGGTTTTCTTGACTTAGTAATTTAAGGCTGATGTTGATACCTGAATCTGGCCGTGGCACGAGTCGTGCCCCTTGGCACGAGTCGTGCCCATGGCCAACTCGTGATGACGACTCGTGGATTTGAGGTTAAGTCGTTCTGATCAACTTAAGGGTGATTTGGCACAAGACGTGCCCTCTGGCACGAGTCGTGCCATGTGGAAGTAACGAGTCGTGCTTTAGGGGACGCATGAATCTGAGAAAGGCCAAAGGGGCACGAGTCGTGCCCTGGGGCACGAGTCATGCCCTGGCCTGGTGACTATGATCCAATTTGTGAACTGTTTAAACCTAATCAAACTAGAATCAAAATAAATCCTCTTTAACCTAGATTAAAGTAGAATACTTTGGCTACACCATGACGTCTTATTGGGTCAAAATGGATTTGGGGAAGTAGTTTAAATATTGTCCGGAAAATGGTTGATAAGCATGGTTAGTAACTTCACCAAAGTAGTTCAAACTTGGGAAGTAGATCTTGAACCTCTATTAAGGCTATTTGAGGTTGTGTAATGACTATGTAGGAATGGTTTATGACACATAGTGGCCTTACTTGCCCCATATCCTTGGTAAGTGGTTTGAATAGTGTAGAAGATGTGTGTTACACTATCGTGCTAGTTTGGAAATGTGTAGTCATTACATTGGTTCATTATTATCCAAAGTGTGGATTTATATACTATGTTGTTAACATGTTATCCCAAGGGTGGATATGTTCATTATATGGTTGCATGGTTATCCCAAGTGTGGATATGTTATCGTATGGTTACACTGTCATCCCATTTGTGGATTTAATTGCCATATTGTTACCTTACTTGGATTAATATTCATTGATGATACTATGTATAGTGTATTAAATGAATGTTGCACTATGGTATTGATTTAGCATGAGTATACATTACCATGTTGTTATATTCTTATCCCTTTTTGTGGATTTATTTCAAGTATCTATTATGTGCTTGAACGTGTTATATGTGATTCGGGGGTATAATGGAATTCAATCAGTTATTGATTTGTTCTATAAGTGATTGAAGGTTCATCATACCTGTGATCGGCCCCTCTGTGGCCACAGAGTGGGAGTGCTAGCAGCTGTATTGAGCCAAAAGCCTTACAGTCCGCTGCGATTTTGGTGATTAGGTGGAATGCTTCTGTATTAAGCCAAAAGCTTTACAGGTAGCGGCGATCTTATATGGTACTCTGATTAAGGGTCATATAAGTATCTGATTTTGTTATATGGATCTCTGGAGTATGAGTCCTATAAGCGGTGAATGTGCATGGAGGCAGTTCACCAAAGAGTGGAGTTTTACTCCCACGTTGTACGACTTATTGTTCAGACGGGAAAGGTAAAATAAGGTAACGTAAGGTGTTTACCGCTTTAATAACATGCTATGTGTAACCATGCTATGTGTTGCATCTTGTTTGGCATCTTGCTGCATTCATAATAGCTTATTGAGATTTATTCTCACCCCTCTCTCTTTACTGTTTTTAGATCGTGCTGAGACAGGTGACTGAGCCAGTGAGGCCGGGGAAAGAGTTTGGACTCTTGCTTTTGGGACTTGTCAGGATAGGTATATGAGTAGGTTGTCGGGAGTCCTATTTAAGTATTACTCTTTTACAAGTTGTATGGAAAACTCTTTTGTTAAACAATGTAAATCAGGGTTTTCAATGTAATTGATCAGGTTATGGTTTATTGAAGTATTTGTTGAAATTTCCTCCGAGTGGAGATATTATTAGTTGACTTTACTTTGAAAGTTTGAGAATTGGTTTTCTTTTAAAGTGAAATAAAAGTTTTAAAAATTTAAGATGGGTTTTCTTAGTTTGAGTTCCTCAAGCTCGGGACACGCGTTAGGTCCCGGGTTGGGGTGCTCACAGTTGATATCAGAGCTTAGTTTAGAGGTCAAGGGTAGATGTCTAAACTAAGGGGGAGTGTATGGTAATTGACGCCGAGTGTTTAATGCAGGAGTTCGTTCTAATGGCCGGAAGCAATGATGATCAGCGAAAGGTTCTAGAAAATGAAGGAGATATGGGTATAGGTGGAATTCAGAATGAAGAGATGATGAAATTATTCAGGATGTTTGTACAGAATATGGAGACTAGAGGATCAGTTCCGAATCAACCTGAGGGATGTCAAAGTGATGGATTGGAAAGATTTGTGAAGATGAACCCACCGAGCTTTAACGGAGATCCAGATCCGTTAAAGGCAGAAAAATGGTTAGAGAAAATGAACAAAATCTTTGAGGTTATGGAAAGTCCCAACGAAGATAAAGTTAGATATGCCGTTTTTAAACTTGAAGGTCCAATTGATCAGTGGTGGCAGATTTTGAAGGGAAGTTGGGAGCGGGATCATACGCCCCATACTTGGGATAATTTCACCCAGCAGTTCGAGGATTATTTCATTTCAATGGTTACAAGGGACAAGAAGGAGATCGAATTCTTAGGACTAGAACAAGGGAACATGAGGGTGAATCAGTATTCAGTCCGGTTTGAGGAATTAGCTAGGTGTTGCCCTCATTTGGTATCGCATGAAGCGAGAAGAGTTCATAGGTTTGTAAAAGGTTTGAGGACTGAGTTTAGGAAGAAATTATTGATTGATAGCTTCACCAATTATCAGACAGCCATAGATAGAGCATATAAGATCGAGAATGACATTGAGGAAAATAGTGGAAAATCGGAAAGTGGGATTAGAAATAAACCAAAGTATCTAGGACAAGGATCCAAAATCACTAGAGGACAACCAAGGGCTTTAACTTCAGGAAGTGTGAGAGGGGAACTTGTTGTAGCTTCTTCGTCTAGGCCAATATCCAAACAGTATGGGATGATTTGTAAATTTTGCAAGAAGGTTGGACATACTGAAGATCTATGTTGGAGTAAGCAAGGAAAGTGTATTAATTGTGGAGCAATGGGACACTTTAGGAGGAATTGCCCAAGGTTGCAGCGGGGATGAGCTTCAGGCAGCAGTCAGCAAGGTGGACGACAAAGAGGTGGTACCAAAAGAGACAATGAAGGGGGACCAAAAGAGAAGGTCTATGGTCGAGTATGTGTTTCGGGTCCAGGAGAGATAGATTCCTCAGAGGTCACTAGAGGTATATTCCCTGTCTCAGGAGTTAGGGGTCATATTTTTATAGATCCTGTTTTATATCATTATGTGTGGCATAGCATTTTGCTTCTATGTGGCATACATTGCTTGAAATTGTCTTATGTGATAGAGGTTTCTGCTCTTGTGAGAGAGTACCTTGAACCTTCTTTGGTTTACCACGATGGTGATGTGGTTATAGCTGGGCATGTATTGCCAGTTGATTTGGTATGATTACCGATTTGTACTTATGAGATATACTTGACCTGGAGGGTTGAGTAGTTATTGTGCATTGGTAGACTATCATAAGATGTGAGTCTCCTTTTCTATACCTAATTTGATTATATTGGTATTTGATATAGATAAACCTTTATATGGTATTCTTGTTATATAGGCATTAAAGGTGGAAGTTTTGGTTAAAAGTGTGAAGGGTATTTGGTATGTATTAGACGTGCATAAGAAGTCTTTTCAAAAAGTTTATGTGCTAGTTGTGAGTAGATGGTAAATGTGCTTCCATCGGAGTATCCCATGTGTTGGTTCTGGATATGATAAGCGGAATTTTAATTCTTATTTTGATGGCTGTATGATAATTAGGATTGATGACCTCTTTGTTTAATTAAAGTTACGAGAGGATCATGAAGATCATTTGTGAGTTGTGTTATTTATCTTTAGTGGGAATTCATCGTTTGAGAAGTTTGGCAAAAATGAGTTGACTCGAGAAGATTTCAAATTTTGGGTTCTACAGTCTTAAGCTTGGATGTTACCATGGATCTTACGAGGATTGTGTTCGTGAGCTTTGGGGTTGGCAAGTGCTACCGAAGGAATTTTAGGGAATTCTGGAGAATTGTAAAATCGTTGATTTAGTTAACTCTAGAGGATATATCAACAGTGTAGGATGTAATAAGGATGAATCATACTGATAGAAATGGAGAATAGATTGACTATAGATCCGATCCTTACTTTACCTAGTGGATGTGAGGACTTTGTGAAAATTAATGGTGTATTAAAGGAAGATTAGGTTGTGATATTATGCAATGGAAAGTGATAGCGTATACTTCGGGGAAGTTAACTTAGATAAAGCGGAATTTTCTTGTTCCCTACTCGAGAGTGGCTGCAATGGTGTTGCGTTATTTACGTAGGAACCTTATCTTTGTGAAGCTCCCTTTTGGGATTCGTTACCGACCCTATGAGTTTGGAGAATTCAGTTATTCGAAAGGAAGAGATCAACAAGCCAAAGCGATGGTTGTAACTATTAAAAGATTTTAATTGCGTCATTTTATATTGTCCGGAAATGTTATTGTGATTGCGAATGCGATTAGCCGAAAGGCTTATGTGTCAACAAGTGTATCCTTTGAATCGCAAGGTGAGATATTATTGCAAATATTCAAGTTAGACCCATAGCATGTGGAGACTTTAAGGGAAGTTCAACGGTGATTCAGATATTTTTATAGGATTACAGGATAGTTTCAAGATGAGAAGATTATCCAGATTTTTGAAGAATAGATTGTGTGTTATGTGATGGATTTCCTTTCAACCTAAGAGGTTTTATTAATCTTAGTGGAGTTGAGTATAATAGCAGTTTTAGTTTAGCATTGAATGGGTACTGTATAAAGCTTGGTATGGAAAAATTTATTTGTATGATCCTTCGTGCGTATGGAGTTCTTCAATTAATGATGTTTAGGCGGATTTGACTTATGTGGGGAAAATGTGGAGAGTTATTAGAATCGCAATTTCGAGATTAAATTTTAGAATATTTGGGTTGTGAGAATGTATAGAAGAATCATGACATTAAGGAAACTGTTTGAAGGTTGTAATTCAAAATGCTTGGGAAAGTAACCTTTGTTATTGATCATTAAGGTAATCAAGTTTAAAATTTGGGGCGAATTTTCTTTAAGGGAGAGTGAGTATAACGACCCTAACCCTAGGCACTATTTTAGTATCCTATTATATGATTTTTATATTAGAGTTGATTTTATGTGTCCATTGTGTGTCCTTGATTTCTTATGGTTAAAATGAGATGGTTGTGAAATAATTCTAAAGCTTAGGATAAAATGGAAATAAGTTAAAGTATTTTGTTGTGATATATTAATTGAAAATAAATAAATTATGAGTAGTTGAGTGGTACTTGTGTAGAGGATAGTAGTAGAAGGTTTAATTTCATTCCTTGGAAATGTAGGGGCTTAAATGTTGGAATTGGGAAGATTTTAATTATTTGGCATGGGGGGGGGGGGCATATCCCCTATTTTCCTCCCCTCCCTCTTCTTAAGTCAAAGCCCCCATACTTTCCCCATACTCCTCCCATGCTTCCTCCATCCTTTTCATTCACCTCCCCACTTTCCCCTCATCATTTTCTTCTTCCTTCCTCTCAAAAATATCCATGAAAGCTCTTCCATGAAACCTTTCCCTTCCAAGTTCCTAGGGCAATCAATTCTTCTCCATTTGATGATCCGGGTGTACTTTCGTGTTCGTGGAGTTGAGGGGAACACATCAAGCTAAGAAAATCATTATTCCATCTCATATTGCCAAAGTAAGTTATTATGACTTCTTTCTATTAATTGCTCATTTTATGTGTTATTGAATGTGTTGTTGAAAGGAAAGAATTTTGGGTGTTTTAAATAATGTTAATTGAGTTAAAATGATTGTTGTAAAGATGGATTTACTTTTAGTTATAGAAGGGTGGTCTAAGTTGAATGAGGGATGATATAATGGTTGTTGATATGTTGGACCACTTTCTTGGAGTTAAGGAATGGAGTAATGATCTAGGAAAGTGTTGTTGTTCATGATAGTGACAAAGAATGTAAGAAAATGGGTTAAGTTAGATCAAGATTTTAAGTGTGAAATGTGATAGTGAAATGAGTAGGAAATCAAAGTGTGAGTAGCCTAGGTTGATGTTACTTTGGGTTTAAATGGGTTATAATAATATTAGAAAGTTGGTAATTATTCTTATGTTCACAATCTATAGGAAGCTTGAGTTGGATTATTGGTTTTCTTGACTTAGTAATTTAAGGCTGCTGTTGATACCTGAATCTGGCCGTGGCACGAGTCGTGCCCCTTGGCACGAGTCGTGCCCATGGCCAACTCGTGATGACGACTCGTGGATTTGAGGTTAAGTCGTTCTGATCAACTTAAGGGTGATTTGGCACGAGTCGTGCCCTCAGGCACGAGTCGTGCCATGTGGAAGTAACGAGTCGTTCTTTAGGGGACGCATGAATCTGAGAAAGGCCAAAGGGGCACGAGTCGTGCCCTGGCCTGGTGACTATGATCCAATTTGTGAACTGTTTAAACTTAATCAAACTAGAACCAAAATGAATCCTCTTTAACCTAGATTAAAGTATAATACTTTGGCTACACCATGACGTCTTATTGGGTCAAAATGGATTTGGGGAAGTAGTTTAAATATTGTCCGGAAAATGGTTGATAAGCATGGTTAGTAACTTCACCAAAGTAGTTCAAACTTGGGAAGTAGATCTTGAACCTCTATTAAGGCTATTTGAGGTTGTGTAATGACTATGTAGCAAGGTTCTAAAAAGCGCTAGGCGGATGCTAGGCGGTGGAGCCGGGCCTAGCGCCTAGGCGGGGACTAGTCGAGGACTAATCGGGATTAGTCGGGATTAGTCAGGACCTAGGCGGGGCTTAGAACTAGGCGTTGGAGAGGGGCCTAGCGCCTAGGCGGGGCCTAGGCGCCCTTAGGCGGGGTCTTTTAGAACAAAGCTATGTAGGAATGGTTTATGACACATAGTGGCCTTACTTGCCCCATATCCTTGGTAAGTGGTTTGAATAGTGTAGAAGATGTGTGTTACACTATCGTGCTAGTTTGGAAATGTGCAGTCATTACATTGGTTCATTATTATCCAAAGTGTGGATTTATATACTATGTTGTTAACATGTTATCCCAAGGGTGGATATGTTCATTATATGGTTGCATGGTTATCCCAAGTGTGGATATGTTATCGTATGGTTACACTGTCATCCCATTTGTGGATTTAATTGCCATATTGTTACCTTACTTGGATTAATATTCATTGATGATACTATGTATAGTGTATTAAATGAATGTTGCACTATGGTATTGATTTAGCATGAGTATACATTACCAAGTTGTTATATTCTTATCCCTTTTGTGGATTTATTTCAAGTATCTATTATGTGCTTGAACGTGTTATATATGATTCGGGGGTATAATGGAATTCAATCAGTTATTGATTTGTTCTATAAGTGATTGAAGGTTCATCATACCTGTGACCGGCCCCTCTGTGGCCACAGAGTGGGAGTGCTAGCAGCTGTATTGAGCCAAAAGCCTTACAGTCCGCTGCGATTTTGGTGATTAGGTGGAATGCTTCTGTATTAAGCCAAAAGCTTTACAGGTAGCGGCGATCTTATATGGTACTCTGATTAAGGGTCATATAAGTATCTGATTTTCTTATATGGATCTCTGGAGTATGAGTCCTATAAGCGGTGAATGTGCATGGAGGCAGTTCACCAAAGAGTGGAGTTTTACTCCCACGTTGTACGACTTATTGTTCAGACGGGAAAGGTAAAATGAGGTAACTTAAGGTGTTTACCGCTTTAATAACGTGCTATGTGTAACCATGCTATGTGTTGCATCTTGTTTGGCATCTTGTTGGTTTCATAATAGCTTATTGAGATTTATTCTCACCCCTCTCTCTTTATTGTTTTTAGATCGTGCTGAGACAGGTGACTGAGCCAGTGAGGCCGGGGAAAGAGTTTGGACTCTTGCTTTTGGGACTTGTCAGGATAGGTATATGAGTAGGTTGTCGGGAGTTTTATTTAAGTATTACTCTTTTACAAGTTGTATGGAAAACTCTTTTGTTAAACAATGTAAATCAGGGTTTTCAATGTAATTGATCAGGTTATGGTTTATTGAAGTATTTGTTGAAATTTCCTCCGAGTGGAGATATTATTAGTTGACTTTACTTTGAAAGTTTGAGAATTGGTATTCTTTTAAAGTGAAATAAAAGTTTTAAAAAATTAAGATGGGTTTTCTTAGTTTGAGTTCCTCAAGCTCGGGACACGCGTTAGGTCCCGGGTTGGGGTGCTCACACAATCCGTCTCAGCAGTTCGTCAGATATTGGATTCTTTTTATCGACAACCCCACTCGCCCTGCAAGTGCCATTGCCGAGGGGCTTCTGTAAGTACCCAAATCTGGCTCATGCCTTCCGGTTAAGTTTCCCGACAATTTCCTGAACTTTCCTAAAGTTCAGGGGCAATTCTGGAACTTTTCTAAACTGCCAAAAGGGGGAAGGGCCTGCTAGGAATTAAAATTTTAAGCAGTCCCTCTCTAGAATGAAGCTTCTAGCTGCCACCTTGCATGAATCTAGAAGCAGGCTGAGTCATCGACGGATAACGCCGGACGGCTTCTTTTGCTAGAGGTTAATGCCGCACGGCTTCATTAGGAAACACAAATTAGCCTATAAATAGAGGCCTCCTCTACCCATTTTAACAAGAACAATAGAGCACTGTTACTCTGCCAAACTGAAAACTCGAATTTCCAGAAACCAAAACTCCCAAAATATCACCTCCCTCCTCCCTAAAATCCATCCAAAACTCTTCCTACATTAGGAAAAACCCCAAGGAAGATAGAGAAAACCACCATTGGTAATATCTCCTTCCTTTCTCCTTGAAATACCTATATTATATTGTTATATTGTTTACTTGCCTTTTGCTTTGCCTTTTCTTACCATTAAATTTGATATATTGCTATAAAGATCCTATCTTTATCATGTAGATATCATTTCCCCCTATTTCCCCCGACACAAATGATTCATGGGGAATCCCTTCCCAAGGATGAACAAGAGTCCAGACGTGGCTTGTTTTAGGGAGGATTCATCACATGATGATGTGAAATAGTCCCATTTTATTACATAAAAATGCAATATTTACTCTCATAATGTATTCCCCCTCCCTTGACCTTGCTTCCAAGGATTTTCCACATCATAAGGTTCTTAAAGGAGATAGGAAAGCCTCAAAGGTCTTCCCTTTATATTCATAGCTTTAGTTCTCATAGTGTTCATTACACTAATTTTCATAAAAATGTAATCTTTACTTTCCAAAGTCATCCCCCATGTCCCTTTTGATTGGATCACTCTTCAAGGATTGTCTAGTGACCTTCTTAAGGCACGAAAGACATAGGACGAGTATAAAGATCTAATCTTTGTACCCCTCCCCCTAGTCCCTTTGGTACTTGAAGCATCCCATGGTGTGGATCGGTGTAAAGACATCATCTTTACATCGTTTCCGCCACTAAAATGTCATAGTCGAAGTCCCTTTAGAAGCGGATGAATCTTGGCCCCTACATCTCCGATCATCACTTGAGACGAGCATAAATGTCCCTACTAAGCTCAAATCGTCTCAAGATGTAGGATTGATGGGCAAGGACTCTTCCTTTCTAAAGAGTCTCATTCTTGGACTATAAAAGGTGTCCCTCTCTCTCGATCACATAAAGACCAAGTCCCGAAGAACGTTGGTTTAAAACACACCAAGGCTCTTAAGCCGAATATGGTTGATTATTCCAACGGGAGGGTAAAAAGGTCACTTAATGATGATCATAAGTCCAAGATGAGCACGGGATCAAAATTCCAAACACATCAAATCCAAGAAATCCCGAGCGATAACCAACTCAAATGGTTTATACGTCCGGAAGATAACTTGGCACATTCCCTCCCCTTTTTCAAAATCACATCTCACACACGAACACACAAAACAAGCACAAAAATCGGATCTAGGAAGACTTGCCTTTGGCAAGGCTCCTTGGGTGAACGCCAAACGTTCTTCCCAAGGAGTAACTTAACCTCCGGACCCTATTCCTTTTTTTCAAAGTTTTGAGGAAATCAAAATTGCGTGGCGACTCCGTTTTTCAATAAATCAGTGTCTTCAAACTGAGGTGAAACGGCGACCCTATAAAAACACGGTTCACATTCGCGATTGGGCCCACATTCACACTTATGAATCCAAGCAGGAACATGGTATACTTTGCTCAGCTCATGGATTTGGTCCCTTAGCTTTCTGGTGAAAGTCACCTCTTCTCGGATCACATGCAATTTGGCCCTAGGAGGCCTCTGTTCCCCGTCTTTGCTTTTTTCATCATCTTCACTATCGTCTTCCTTTCGCTTCCGCTTGCCATCCTTCTTCATGACATAGCGGTCTAGCTTGCCTTTATCTACCCACCTTTGGATCATTCGCTTGAGGGCAATGCACTTTTTGGTGGTGTGACCATGGTCTTTGTGGAAATCACAAAATTTGGAAGTGTCACGAGGAAATTTTGGCTTGTCGCTCAGCGGATGAGGAGGTGGAAGGTTGACTAGTTGCATGATCTCCGTAATGGGTTTGGTAAGAGGGGTAAAAATTTCAGATTTTTCAGAACCCCTTGTTCTATTCTTCCCCTTGGATCTGTTACCATTCCCATTTCCATTGGAAGCATGGTGATTGCTAGCTGCTTCCGGTTCAGTCTTGTCTGACCTTTTCTTGCCTTTGTCTTTCGCTATGGCAATAGCGTACGCCACATTATATAAGTCTGCTTTGAACTTTGGCTCTCGGGTGGAGAGTTCATAGATAAGTGGTCCGGATCTCGGTCCGGAATTGAAACAAACAATCACCTCCATGTCTGTGAGGATTTCTTCTACTTGTTCTGCCATGGTTCGGAATCGGTTATAATAACTTAGAGTGGACTCATTCTTCCCTTGCTTGATATTGGCAAGGTCAGTTAACCTCTTCTTCCTCCTTTCTGCCGTAGCAAAGTGGTCTAGGAACATCCTCCTCATGCCTCTCCAGCTATCGATGCAACCCTTTTTTAACTCACGGAACCAGGTCAGGGTTGTTCCGGAGAAGGTGCTCGCGAAAGCTTTACAAAGCATGTCATCGGCCTTAGTGAGGAGGGCCATAGTCGACTCGAAACTTTGCACATGGTCCTTTGAGTCTGTGGTTCCGTTATACTTATCAAAATTCGGGACCTTGAAAAGAGGATTGGGTGGTACATCTGTGATTCTCTGAGAGAAGGGACGAGTAGCCCAGTTGTCATCGTCTTCGTCGTCCTTCTTTCCCATCTCCATGTCATCAATTCTCTTTTTCAAAAGTTGCCATTCTTTAGCTTCCACTCCCTTTTCAGTGCTAGAGTGAGTACTTTGATGAGAACTCCGGTGGGAACTGCGATGGGAGCTACGATGAGACCTATCCTTAGGGTGACCATTCACCCTACTGTGTTCCTCGTCATCTCGACGGTTTTCTCGCCTGGATGGAGCTTTATCTCTCCTTGGTTCTGTCTCATAGCCACCAAGGATCATTCTGTATGGTTCAGGAGTCCTCGGCCTTGCAAAGTTACGAGGACGGGGTGAATCACGCCAAGGTCGAGGAGAGTCACGTCGATGATGGGTATGACGAAGGACCATGCCAAGACGAGGAGGGGATAAACACTGGGATAAACTGAACCTTGTTCGTAAGTCCTTTGAGTTTACCTCCTGGTCTTTTGAATTCAAGTGATTCCTTAGGTCCACTACCTCCTTCTCGTTTTTCTGATTGTTAGGCCGAGGACGAGGGGCATCTTGGAGGTCCTGCTTAGGTGGTACAGCAGGATCATGGGGAGGATCTCGGCCACGAGGAGGACTCCTCTGGCTATCTCGTTGCTCACCAGTTTCCCTTCCACGAGAGTTGACTCCTGACCTCGAAGGCCTAATGAACTCGGCCATTGAGTTTTCTGGATCTAATTACAATAGAGTAGCTTGAGTCTCGTACATTCTTTGCAGCGTCTCCATTTGTCGTGCAACAAGGTACGTTGGTCAACGGGCTGGGTGTTCTCAGCTCGTTCAACATCGGCGTTCCTGGTCGTCTTCCTACTCGTTTGTTTCCCTCGTGGACGAGTATGACAAGGGAGATTTGCACCTACCCCCTCGGCAGCTGACTGTCCCATTGAACGGAGAGTCATGTTGAGGGGAGGTGGTCCTTCGAGCTGAGGTGGAGGAAGTACCTCGGTGTTAGATTGGACCTCGTCTGCGTGAGCCTGCTCCTCGTTGTAATACTAGCAAATTGACCATCTTCCATTGATATCAAAGATTGTAGATAGCTCAAATTATCAAAACGGACAATTTTTCCCAGTTACTAGAATCTGGCCAAAACAACAATTCCGGCCAAAACAATGATTTTCTAGCCAAAATTCAGATGGGTTTCGAACGCCAATACACGAATCCAATCACGATTGTAAGAACACCAAATTTCCGTCCAAAAATAAATATTCCGGGCGAGAGTTTGCAGATTCCGGCGAAACTCAAAACAGAGCAAAACGGACAACGATTTTCCGGCCAAAATCAAGATTATCCGACGGAAAAAAGGTCTTTATGCGAGCGGTTTTTTCAGGCCAAACAATGAGCGTTTGAATCGATTCCCGGCAATGGAATCAAACTGATGACGCCAAAATCATTAAAAAAAAAAAAAAGTAAAAGAAAAATGCTTTCTAATAATAATCATTTAAGATTTAGTCTATGGTACTCCATAAAATCTAAGGAGAAACGCGTTTCTCCTAAGCGCTTAGGAGAAACGTGTTTCTCCTTAGCGGTTTATTAACGGGTTTAATTGAACGTTTAACGAACCGGTTTCTTAACCGGTTTAATTAAAACATGTTTGCCCTAAGTTCAATACCAAAACGAAATCAGTAGCAAGGAAACCCCAGTTGAATATCCAGAAACTATATCCAGAAATCAGTAGCAAGCGAAATCAGTAGCAATCGAAGGAATTATGGAAAATCCAGCTGTTGAAATTAGGAGCAAGCGAAAATCCGACTGTGAGTTCACATGTTATTATTGTTTTGGTTCGCATTTTCATAAATTTATGGATATATTAAGCATACTCATCTGTATATGAATTTAACAATGTGTTTTAGTTTGAAATTTACAATTTCTGTGTATCTATTTTGTGTTTTATGTTTAACGATTTACCATTCTACTTAGTATTGTCTCTTGGCTTTTAATTCATAATTTTTGTCATGATTAACAATGTGTTTTAGTATTGTCTCTTGGCTTTTAATTCATAATTAAAAAGGTTCGGATATAAATTAAAAAGCTTCGGATATAAATTAAAAAGGTTCTTGATATCAATTAAAAAGGTTACGGTTATAAATTAAAAAGCTTCGGTTATCCTTTCAAAAGGTTCTGGATATCCTTTCAAAAGGTTACGCTATATATTTTCAAAAGGTTACGGATAACATTTCAAAAGGTTACGGATATCCTTTCAAAAGGTTACGGCTATATATTTTCAAAAGGTTACGGATATTTATGTTTTACTCATTAATTAATTACTTTTTCTTAAATAATAGAAGAACCTTTTTAATTATTTGTGTATATTTTCCGGATATCATTTTGAAAGTTTTTGGATATTCAATTGTTTGTTTCGGATATTCAATTGTTTCTAGTTATTCATTTGTTGATATTTTCGGATATTCATTTGCTTGTTTCGCTATTCAATTGTTTGTTTCTGGATATTCATTTGCTTGTTTCTGGATATTCATTTGTATGTTTCTAGATATTCATTTGTGGATATTTTCGGATATCATTTTGAAAGTTTACGGATATTCATTTGTGTAGTTTCGGATATTCATTTGTGTAGTTTCTTGATATGCATTTTGATAGTTTACGGATATTCATTTGTATGTTTACGGATATTCATTTGTATGTTTACGGATATTCACTTCATTTATTTACGGATATCCTTTTTTATTTTTTATTTTTTATGTTTTGTAGCTGCAAATTTAAATAAAGGTGAAGGTAGTAAGAAGCATAAGAAGAATCAATTAAGTGAAGGTCAAGTTAAGAACTCTAATAAGAAATCAACAGTGGATGTGGTTGAAAGTGGTAAGAAACGGGCATTTGAACATTGTTGTGTCCCAGAAAGGCTTATTGATCTTTGTTTAACCGATGCTCAGAAAGAAGATGTTAAATCTATAGGTTTTGGTGGACTATTAGAACTTAAGTTGAATAGATTGCCAACAGGGGGAATTGTGGAATATCTTGTTGAAAGATTTGATTCGGGAAGCTTTATTCAGAGAATCAAGAATAACAAGTATTATATAACCACAAATGATGTTTTTGATATTCTTTGTCTTCCAAGGAACTTAAAAAAGAGAAGATAAATTGTTGATAGGAATTGACAAAGAGTTGAGCGCACGATATAAAAATACTTTTGGGAAAGTTAAAGATGGTATTCGGTCCGTGCCGCTTGGTCAACGCATCAAGAAGCTGCCGATGGAGGTGATGAGTTTAAACGCCTCTATGTATTGTTTCTTTGTCGGTTTCTTTCTTGCACCGGTAGTAACAAAGGCCGTTGATTGTTCTTTGTTGGCATTGGTTGAAGATGTTACTCAAATCAAAAAGTTTGATTGGTGCCAATTTGTATTGAATAAGTTATCTCGATGGTGTTAGGAAGTTTAAGGCTTCTTACGGCGGTAAAGTGAGGTGTTGCGGTGGTTGTGTGGCAATTCTTTTAATAGCTTACTTTCATAGATTTCCATATTTGCGTAAAAATGAACCAACCGCACGTCCTTTGATTCAACATTGGACTCAAGAGAAAATTTCTGTCCAAATGGGAATGAAGCTAAGATTGGTTGGGGTGGAGTTCTTTATTTGGATAATGTTTATCCTATTACAAGCTATGAGGATGATTTGGATGAAGGACGGATTGGATTCTTTGATTGATCTTGCTCCTTTTTGTTGAGGATGTAAGTCATCCTACAAAAATACCTGCAAGTGAAAATGTTCCGAAGTTTTGGATTACATTAAAGAGTCATTGAAATATTTAGAATGATATTAAAGTTGCTATCAATGCTCACATTGCAAGGATTTCAAAAATTGAGAAGGGGAAAGAAAAAGTTAATAATGATGATGTTGAGAAAGGATCTGTGAAGAGGAGGATTTGGTTGGTGATAGTGAACCTTGGGGAAGTCGGGTTTTTATTACATTGATGATATTATTGATAAATTGAAAACTTCAAAAGATGAAATTTGAAGGAGAAAGGGAAGGTTGGACCATTGCCAACATTTAGGATTCTTTCACAGAGTCAAGGATGCGAGCATACAGAGTACGATGATAATGTTGAAAAATTTGAGAATTTTGATGACGGATATGTGCATGAGCATTATGAGGATCAAGATGCTACCAATGTTGATCAACCAATTGAAGATCAATCTGCAGAGCATCAAATTGCTAGGCTTAATACGAGAGGATCAAGTTGCGATACCCATCTGTTAAAACAACCAATGATTGAGCCTATGTGCATTATTAAAGAAGTTGACGTGAAAAGAAGAATATTCTTCACAAATTTTTGGTGCTATTGATAATTTGGTTGAAAAAAATTTTCAACATGGTGTTAATGGTTAGAAGTTTGACAAGATGTTAGATGAAGTGCATTTGGAACCCGTGTGAATGGTGAGATTATTCTTTCATACGAGATTCATGGTGAAGAATAAGGAAGTAATGATTGGTATGCCAAAGATAAAGATGGAAGTGGTTGATTATTGCTTCTCAAAATTGATTCTTTGAGTCAAAAAGTAATATCCCCCTTTTTATTTCAATATTATTACGGTTGAAATTAAATATGTTATTCAAATTTTAATATTATTTTTTTCGAGTGCTTTTTTCGGTTTAATGATTTCTTTAATTTAGACGGAGACGATATTCGAGTATGAGAGAGACACGGATATAGATCACAGTGCAATTGTGAATGCTTGGGCAATGTTGTTGAACAAGTGGAACATAAAAAAGGTGTAATGAAGAGATTTAAGTTTGGTGTTGACATTTACGTAAGTTTACTTTTTTCAACAACTTACAAGTATATATCGATTGCGGGGTATATATCCATGAAATTTTTTAAGATATTGTTTATCATTTATATTAACAGGCTACTTGGGCGAAACGTTCTTTGAATGCTCGTGTTGGTGCTTTGAGAAATGCTTCAAACTTTTTGTATTGGAAAAATGATGTTAATGTAGATGGGAATGTAATGGATGCGAAAGAAGTAGATGTGGTATGTATTTTCATTTGTCAATACATTTACGGATATCATATTGATATTTTACGGATATACTTTATGGTATTTACGGATATATCCATGACCAAGGCCTAGGCCAATGCCTATGGCATGTCATAGTAATTCTGGATATACTTTATGGTATTTCGGATATACTTTATGTTATTTCTAGATATATCCATTACCGAGGCCTAGGCGAAGGCGAAGGCATGCCATGGCCAAAGTAATTTACGGATATACTTTATGGTATTTACGGATATACTTTATGGTATTTACGGATATACTTTATGATATTTACGGATAGTCACCTAATATATTTACGGATATACTTATTTTTTTGCGGTTTTTTCCCATACTTTAAGGGAAGCAATAAAGGTGGGCACTTTACACTATATGTGTACAACATGGCTTCAAAATCCATTCACTATTTTGACAACCTTTCAATGAATCAAGCAAAAAAAGTGAAGTTGTGAAACTTACGAAAGCATTGGTATATGTTTTGAAACTTATGAAAGCGGTTTTATATTTTTCATTTTTGTTTTCATTGGTTATCTAATATTTTATACTTTAAATGTTTTGGTATGCGCCTATGAAAGGTTGTTTGAAGAAGATTGATCATCCATGTTATAATGATTTTGAAGACAAAAAAACATATAAATTTGAATACATGGAATGTGATTGGGTTCTTAAAGAAAATCATGTTAACCATGATTGTGGAGTTTATGTGATGTCGAGATGAATGATTTTCAAGGATCAAAGTACTCATGCCCCCGAGTTATGTCGGGTACTATTAAAGTTTTTATTCATATTTATATTATATGAGTTTGTATATATATGTTTTAACAATTTTTTTTTATTTTTTTTACTTTGTAGGATAAACAAAGGATCCGTCTACGATTTGAAATTCTTTCAACACTTTTGCTTAGTCAATTGAACGAGAGATAAGCATAATTTAATGATTGAAACAAAACACTTTTGAAAAAGAGAAGAAAACAAAAAGAACGGAAGAACAAAAGTAATGTACAAGATTCATAGGTGTATGTAATTATGTAATTAGGAATCGGGTTTGGTGATGTAATTAATGTACTTTAGTGAATTGATAGTTTACGGATATTCATATTGAAAGTTTACGGATATGCATATAGATAGTTTACGGATATACATTTTTGATATGCTTTATGGTATTTGTGGGTATATCCATGACAAAGGCCATTTAAAGTTTCTTGATATCAATTAAAAATGTGTTTTAGTATTGTCTCTTGGCTTTTAATTCATAATTAAAAAGGTTACGGATATAAATTAAAAAGTTTACGGATATATATTTTCAAAAGGTTACGGATAACATTTCAAAAGGTTACGGTTATAAATTAAAAAGCTTACGGATATCCTTTCAAAAGGTTACGGATATCCTTTCAAAAAGTTACGGCTATATATTTTCAAAAGGTTCGGATAACATTTCAAAAGGTTACGGATATCCTTTCAAAAGCTACGGATATCCATACAAAAGGGTTACGGATATTTATGTTTTAATCATTACTTTTTCTTAAATAATAGAAGAACCTTTTTAATTATTTGTGGATATTTTACTGGATATCATTTTGAAAGTTTTGGATATTCAATTGTTTGTTTACGGATATTCAATTGTTTCTAATTATTCATTTGTGGATATTTTACGGATATTCATTTGCTTGTTTCACGGCTATTCAATTGTTTGTTTACGGATATTCATTTGCTTGTTTGGATATTCATTTGTATGTTTCTAAATATTCATTTGTGGATATTTTACGGATATCATTTTGAAAGTTTACGGATATTCATTTGTGTAGTTTACGGATATTCATTTGTGTAGTTTACGGATATGCATTTTGATAGTTTACGGATATTCATTTGTATGGTTTACGGATATCCTTTTTGATGGTTTACGGATATACTTTTTGATAGTTTACGTATATAAAATTGAAAGAAAACAAACTAAGTAAATTATTTTAAATATAATTACAAAAAAAAAAAACCAACAATAACAACAAAAAACATCTCATAACAAGAAACAAGAACATCAACATCCCCTAATTCGCATCATTTATGTCATATGCCGCTCTAGTGCCATGTGTTGTTCCTTGGATATTTCTCCATACGAAGAAATAGATCCACGATGAATAGCATGTGCAAAGAGTTGGTCCCAAGTCAATGTTCTTGATGGAAAGCTAATGCAGGGCGAGAATGGGCATTGCAATTGATTTTCCACATTATAGAGGGAAAACGCCCATTTTGGATTGATCGCTGTGACTTGCAACTTTTTGCTCCGGGGTCCATTCTCTTCTAACCCTAGGCGGAACATCCACAATATCATCTACATATTCAACCTCCTCAGCCGAAACCCTATATCGAATCAGAACTTTCGTCTGCTTGAGCTTGGTTGTTGTTGTTGTTATTCATTTTGAGAAATTTGTTTTTTTTTTTTTTGTTGTGATGGTAGGAGTGGTGTTGTATGGTATTTATATAGGATGAGTACTTGAAACCGAGTCAAAAAAGTTGCTCAATGAATTCAATGCACATACATTTATTACTCTTTGAATTCAATGAATTCAATGCACTTACCATCTGTACACATTTATTACTCTTTGAATTCAATAGTAAGTCATGTCTTTTCAAAGTTAAAAGACACATTGGTTGGCTAAAGTCATGGATTCAATAGTTAACTACATATCAAACAAAAATAGTCATGGATTCAATAGTGCCAAATTTCAAACAAAAACATATTCATTAAAACGTAATTTAGTAACCATTAAACAAAAATACATCAAACACAAAAATATTAAAAATAGAATTTAGTAACCATTAAACACTACCACTACCACCTGCTCCATCATCATCTACATTGTCATTCAATTTGTTTTTTGGATCATATTCATTCAAAATATATTCCAAATACATTTCCAAAGCCTTGTGGTGAATCCTAGCAGCTTCATCAATGTTGTGAGCTTTGCCAAACTCATGAGCATGTTTGACTATCCCCACATAATCCTTATCCCTACAATTGTGTCCATTACATGGCTGCAATGGACAACGAAATGAGGGAGTTCCATTTGCGGAAGAGAATTTGCAAAACAACAAGATGACCATTGAGCAATTTTTGGTAGCACACCATGTATATTTTCCAACTTTTGTCATCATTTGAATCACACAAAGTTGGCTCCCCAGAATTTCCCTTCCCTTTGTTCATCACTAGAAAAATTATTAAAGGTAGAATTTTTCTTGAACTTGATGTATATGTTTACCTTTGGACAGATTTATATAGGCAGAGTACTTGAAACCAGTCAAAAAAGTTGGTCAATGAATTCAATGCACTTACCAAATGTACACATTTATTACTCTTTGAATTCAATAGTAAGTTTGAATGCTTTTTTGACCATTAAAGTATATCCAGAAACTATCAATTCTATATCCGAAACTCTTAATTTGAATATCCGAAACTACAAAATGTATAACCGAAACATTCAATATGAATATCCGTAAACATTCAATATGAATATCCGAAACTACAAAATTTATATCCGAAACAACCACATTGAATACCCGAAACTTTTTAATTGGCCTTGAACTTTGATTTTGGAAAAGTGTTCCAAGTTAGGTGTTCCAAGTTGAGTAATAAAAAAACAAAAACGATCACGGATTCAATAGTTATCCCAACTAGTCTTTGCTTCATTTTGTCCATAAGTAATAGTGCCAAAATTCAAACAAAATCAGTCACGGATTCAATAGTTAACTACATTTAAAAAAAAAATCATGGATTCAATAGTGCCAAATTACAAATAATTTGTTATGTGTTGTGTGGTTTGTTTGTTTGTAGTTTTTTTTTTTTTAATGAATAATATCTACTGTATAATATCTACTGTATAATATTATGGAGAGCATGGTCAAGGCCTTGGCCTTGACCATGGCCTTGGCCTTGGAATTCTTGATATCAATGCACTTACCAACTGTACACATTTATTACTCTTTGAATTCAATAGTAAGTATATCCAGAAACTATCAATTCTATATCCAGAAACTATCAATTTGAATATCCAGAAACTTACAATTCTATATCCAGAATCAATTATCAATTTCTGGATATGCACCTACCACATTTCTGGATATACATTCACATACTTCTGGATATAATTAGCCAAAGCCAAATCCATGACAAGTTCAAGGTCAAGGCCAAGGCCAAGGCCAAGGCCAAGGCCAAGGCTTGGCCATGGCATTGGCCATGACCATGGCCTTGGCCTTAGACTTCTGGATATCATTGCATTTACCAACTGTACACATTTATTACTTTTTGAATTCAATAGTAAGTATATCCAGAAGCTATCAATTCTATATCCAGAAACTATCAATTATATATTCAGAAATTATCAATTCTATATCCAGAAACTTAGAAATGTATATCAAGAAACTATCATCAATTTCTGGATATACACCTACCACATTTCTGTATATACATTCACATACTTCTGGATATAATTGATAAAAACATTTAACTAGTCATTTCGAACATAAAAACATTAAATATACGTGGTATAAAATATTTAACTAGTCAACTTAATAAATTGTACTTCAATCTAAAAACTATTAAATCAAATGTTCATTTGGTGTTTTTGAACCAAACTCATCGGTGATTGGCTTTCTTCTATCAAACTTTGTCTTTAGCTTTCGTTTTACGCCCTTTGTATTTGCACGAATTGGATCCATCACGCTGAGCACTTGTTATACTTTACGAACCAACACTATCATTAACACTTGTCGTAGATCTACATTCCCGTTGATTTTCCGACAACAATTGTTGTATAAGAAGTGAGTCTCTATTGAACCCATCTTCCAAAGTATCTTTTTGCGGCTCTGTTTTCATGACAAGCCATCATCAGATTGTGGTATTTCATTGACATCTTTTGTTTCCAGGAATGAATTCATTTTTCTCTGTTGATGTATTATCTTTTCCTTGATAGACTTTGTCCCATACATCTTTTTTGCCATCTTTGTCCACCTTTTTTCAATGTAGATATCCGGTATCCTTGTGACATTTGACAAATTCGGCGCCTTTATGCAATGAAAGCACAACCAACCGACCGTAGTAAGCGGTTGCATTTGCATACAATCATTACACTTTCATCATTCCTAACAAAGAGTACACTCTCATATTTATCTCGGGTACTTCTCATGAGCAACATGTATGAATCCGCAATCTTCATCACTTTCATCTCCAAATTTGTATACAAAGCAGAAAAGCTCGTTTTACCTCAATCTCAAAGAACTTGAATATACGTGGTGTGTATACCTCACCGCTTGTTTTATGATACCACCATACATGTCTGGTTGAGGGACCGAAATTGATGCTTGAAATTCCTTCTCTTGTTCGAGTATTCCTCCAACGTTTAACCTGTTTCATTGAATATGTCAAAGAACCGAGTGAGGGATGTGTTTGTTTGCTTTGAAACAAAGGGCATGATTTGTGCTCTCGCTTCTTTGGGATGACAATATTCCGGCGGAGAAGAAATTTGTGCTTAAAGCCGTGCACCATTTCTCCCGTAGTCCATATAGACGCTTGAACCAGGAATTTTCAACGAGATTGTATTTCACCAAAGATTGACTCCCAACAACTTTCAAATTCATCCTCACCGGTACATCCCATTAAACAATGATCAAATTCTTTTTAAAATCTTCATTTGTCTTCAATTGTCCAAAGTGGGATACAAAGATTTTGTTGGATGTGCCATAAACATAGCCTATGCCTCGTACGCCCTTCAAATACGTATTATAATAAAGTTTTGGATATTAACATTATATGCTTACGGATATTAACATACAATAAATTTACATTGACTAATTTTTTGTCATGGCTTAGGCCTTGGCCATGTCCGAGAAACTAACAATTGAATATCCGAAACTACCAAATGAATATCCGAAACTACCAAACCGAATATCCAAGAAACTTTATATTGAATAACCGAGATACTTTAGAATGACTAGCTCTTGGATATTCAATATGGTAGTTTCGGATATAAACACCAATGACATATGGGCAAAGTTAAGGCACATACTCGAATTATTTTTAGAACTATATAGCACAAATAAAATACTAGATAAGAAATATTATAAAAAGAACTGGTTATGGAATTTTATAATCATACCTCTTCAATTGCATTTGACATTGCTTGGTCTTGGTCTCGTAAATATTGTTTTTGGTTCTTTTCCTCCCATTGATTTTCTAAACCGCTTAAGCAACCGGACAAATGTTTCTTTTTTCATTTGCTATGAAAGCACAACCAAACATGACGGTGTTCCAATGATTATTAATGCCAACTATTGGGGCACGAGATAAGATTGTATCTTGTTTGTAGTATAAGTTGTGTCAAATATAACCAGATCTCCATAGAGCTTGTAATCTTCCTTCATCATACTATCTCTCCAAAATATAGCCCCAAGTCTTCCTTCATCATCAAATTTGATTTTAAAATAGAACCCTCGATCTTCCAAAATAAATTTCAAAAGCCTATCAACAACATTCACGAGCATCACCATTTTCAATTTTTTCCATTCTAAGTTTCGAACAAAATTGACATGATCTTTCTTTGTGTGACCAACATGTTCCTCTCCACCATTGCTTTTACCAAAAGACTATATCCATCAGTTGGTTTTATACCGGCTTCTTCTATTATTTCAATTATTTCACCCCGATCTTCCGAGATACACCTTTCACTACGCTTCAAATGGTTCCAATCTGTCCTTGTCATTGGATGATTGTGCTCTGTAACATGGCGGTCAACAACATACATATCTTCCTCTTTTAGCAATTTTGCCCTCAAAAGAGCCTTACATTGAGTCCTCTTTATGTAATTTCTCCTTCTCTTTTGTTGTTTTTGGTAACATCGAGTTGTTCAACCGGTGAAGGAATTTGAACTTCATTAACATCAACTGGTGATGGAACACCGATTTTATCCTCTTGGGTTGATCAGTAACTCCTTCACATGAGCAACGGAATAGCTTGTCTAATATCCTTGAAGTCTTTTTTGAAACATGATTTGTTGACAACTTAATACTAAATCCTAGTGCATTTGCATGAAGTTTATACGGTTTGTACAATTCCTCCCATGTCTTTGCTTTTGTTCCCAGCAAATTTTTGCTTATATCAATATTAGGGTCCTCGATTACGATTCTTGCACACACAAAATATATTAAAAAGAATAATGTTATATGAAATCGGTAATTCTAAAGCAATAAGTCAATAAAGTTAAGAGAGAAAACCTATTTGAAGCCCAGTTTCAGGATCTCGTAGGTTGTTGAATTTGAGATTCTAAATCAATAGGAGAATATGATTCTGCAAGAAAAGGCAGTAGTTAGTTAGTTTACGGATATTCATTTTGAAAGTTTCGGATATTCATTTTTGTAGTTTCGGATATATCATTGGCCTTGCCCAAGGACATGGCCATATCCCTTGGCATAGTACATTGCCGGTTTAAAAGTTTCTGGTTATTCAACTTGGTACTTTCTGGATATACATTTTATTGTTTCGACATGGTCAATTGTGTGTATCCGGATATTCAAATTGGTACCTACCGGATATACATTTTATTGTTTCGGATATTCAATAGATAGTTTCGGATATACATTTTTGTAGTTTCGGATATAGCATTGGCCTTGGCCAAGGACATGACCATATCCTTTGACCTAGTACATTGCCAGTTTAAAGTTTCGGATAGTCAAATTGGTACTTTACGGATATACATTTTAATGTTTCGGACATGGTTAATTGTGTGTTTCGGATATTCAAATTGGTACTTTACGGATATACATTTAATTGTTTCGGATATTCATTTGATAGTTTCGGATATACATTTGAAGGTTTCTGGATACTCATTTTATAGTTTCTGGATATCAATGCACTTACCAACTGTACACATTTATTACTCTTTGAATTCAATAGTAAGTATATCCAGAAACTATCAATTCTATATCCAGAAACTATCAAATGTATATCAAGAAATTATCAAATGTATATCAAGAAACTATCATCAATTTCTGGATATGCACCTACCACATTTCTGGATATACAATCATATACTTCTGGATATAATTGGCCTTGGCCTTGGCCAAGGCCAACTTGTCCATGGCAATGGCCAAGTCCAAGGCCAAGTCCATTGCCAGTTTAAAGTTTTTGGATATACATTTGAAGGTTTCTGGATACTCATTTTATAGTTTCTGGATATCAATGCACTTACCAAATGTACACATTTATTACTCTTTGAATTCAATAGTAAGTATATCCAGAAACTATCAATTCTATATCCAGAAACTATCAATTCTATATCCAGAAACTATCAAATGTATATCAAGAAATTATCAAATGTATATCAAGAAACTTGTCCATGGCAATGGCCAAGGCCAAGGCCAAGTCCAAGGCTCGCATGGCTGGGCTTGACTGGCCTTGGCCTCGACTCGGATATCAATGTACTTATCAATCTGTACACATTTATTTCTGGATATGCACCAACCACATTTCTGGATATAAATTCACATACTTCTGGATATATAATTGGCCTTTGCCTTAGGACTTGGCCATGGTCAAGGCCAAGGCTAAGTACAAAATCAAGGTCAAGGACAAGGTCAATGCCAAAGCCAATAAGCAATTTCTGGATATGTACCTAACACATTTACGGATATACATTTTTGGTACTTACGGATATCATTAATATAAATTTCGGATATGTACCTTACACATTTACGGATATACATTTTTGGTACTTTCGGATATCATTTATATAAATATCTGGATATAATTTATATAAATATCTGGTATGGATATAGAGATTAAACCTGTAAATTTGGAGAATATCGATTTGTGTAGCTGGAGAATATCGATTTGTGATATTTCTGAATATCTGTCATGTAATTGAGCTTCCATTTATGCTATTGATGGATAGATCCAAAATTACGTAGATCAATCTCTGGAAATGTACAATAATAATCGACCTTATTACAATAAACGTTGATTAAAATTAAAAACAGTAGTTGTTGATTTGGTTCATATTACCTGATTTAATCAATATCGATTTCTGTATTGTTTCTTGATATTCATTTTGATTGAACTGTCCTGCTCGTCTCCATTTGCTGTGATCGTTGTAGTGTGTCTGTGTGTGTATATACGCAAATATTGAATTTATCTAGGTTTTTGTAGGTTTTTGAATAATAGAACCGGTTTAATTGAAATGGTTGCCGATTTTTGAATATATCAAAAAACCCGTTTCTCCATACAGATATGGAGAAACGCATTTTTCAACCGACCAACTCATGGTACTCAATGAATTTTTTGTTGATAAAGAAAGTAACGGAGCAACGGTGATGCATCATTATTCATTCATGGATTATGTTTGTACGTGTAATTATTTAGGAATCTTATCGTCCTTTGTATTCTTGTGATGCATGCATATGTGGTTCAAAAAAAATGTGTGCTCCTAAATTTATATCACCACTTGCGCTTTTGTATATTTTTATATTCCTTCATTTCATAATAATATATGTCTGTATATTTATTTTCTATTTGTTCAACTAAAGATTGTATATTTTTATATTCCTTCATTTCATAATAATATTATGTCTGTATTTTTATTTTCTATTTATTCAACTAGAGATTAGTTTGTTTCGCGTAAAACTAATTTCGAAAATTAAATTTCTTTAAAATATTTTTCGGAAAATAAAAATATTTTTTGAAAAATGACCTAAACATGTTTTCGGCTGTTTAGTAAGGAAAATATTTTCATAAAGATATTTTCATGTGTTTAATTAGGGATGGCCAAACTGGACCGAAACCGGACCGAAATCGGAAAACCGGACCGAAAAAGCCCGAAACCGCCATGAACCGCCACGAAAATCGAAATCGGGGTAACCGGAACCGTTTTGAATAAGGGCCGGTTAAGGTTCACATAAATAGTGAACCGGATCGAAACCGAAACCGGTTTTGAAATTCCTTGTTTTTCAATAATTTTTAGCTTCGTTATTCATTATTGATCGGAACCGCACCGAAACCGGAACCGGATTGTGGTAACCGGAATCGGATCTGGGGTAAGCAAGGACCGGTTAAGGTTCACCCTTTTGCCAAACCAGAACCGGCAGTTCCGAACCGAAATCGGGCCCGAAATCGATTTTGGCCATCCCTATGTTTAATAAATTAAAGGAAAATATTTTTCGATAAAAACATAATTTAAGATAAGTTGAAAGAGATATGGTGAGGTAGGGTGATGGAGGTGGGAATTAGTAAGTGTGAGGTGCGTGAGTGTGGAGTAGGGTAGGGTGGTGGGGGAAATGTAAAGGGTAAATGATGTTAGGCTAGGGTGGTGGTAGGGTAGGGTGTGGGATATGGTGGGTAGCCAAGAGTGTGGGGAGGGAGGGGATAGGGTGGGTAGCCGAGAGTAGGGGAGTGGGGTTGAATGGGGGAGTTGTAAAAAAAATAAATTAAATTAATTATAAGTTGTTTGATCTTGGGAGGGGGGTTGGTGGGTGGATGGATTGGTGGGGGTGGTGAGGGTTGTTAAAAATAATTTTAATATGAATTAAAAAAAATTGCTTGGTAGTTGGAGAGTTGTTAAAATATAATATTAAAATGAATAAAAAAATATTTTTTAAACCTTGAGGTGGTGGTAATGGTGGGAATGGGGAGTTGTAAAATAAATTTAAAATGATTATTTTTTTTTATCCAACCGGGGAGGGGGGTTAGAATTGTAAAAAATAATTTTAATATAAAATATTTTTTTATGAGGGGGTGGGGTAGGGAAGATTGATGTGGGGTGGGTAACGTGGGGGTGTATGAAAAGTTAGATGTGTGTGTGAGAGGGTGTTATCATTTTTCGAAAAATGTTTTAATTAGAAAAAATTTGTATGTCATTTTACTTATAAAAGTGGAAAAAATATTTTCTCCATTTTTCGGTGCTTACCTAACACCGAAAAATGAGAAAAACATTTTCCGAAAAACATTTTCCGAAATACATTTTCCCCTAAACAAACGGAGATTAAATAAGTAATTAAAGTACATTTAATAAAAATTAACAAGTTAAATGTAGCATTTATTATATACTCCCTTCGTTCGATTCGAAAATGTATAAAATGGGTTTTGCACGAAAATTTAGGAGAGTGAATACTCCCTTCGTCCCACAATAATATGCAAAAAAACACCTTTTGGGCGTTCCACAATAATCTGCAAAGTCTCAAAATAGAAATGAGACCCACTTTTCTCTACTCACAATAATTATCTACTTACTTCATTTTCTCTCCCCTACCCAACCAGCTACACTCACAACACATCACGTTTTTCACATTTTACCTTAATTCTTATGACATCCCAATTTGTGCGCATTTCTTCGGGATGGAGGGAGTATTTGAGTAAGTGTTGAGAGTATGAAAAGTGAGGTAGGAAAGAGAGGTGGGGCAGAAATAATAAGTAGATAATTATTGTTATTATAACAAGTGGTGGTGAACAGTATAAATCGAGATACGAACATGGGCTTGTCCCCAAGTGGATTGGGCTATAAACATAATTCATCTAATCTTGCGGTTATGAGGTAGAACATGGGCTTCCTCGTTCTTCTATCTCGTCATCAACAAGGTCGACCAACGCCCAGTAAGCGAGCATAAGCAAGGCCCAACTTGAAGAACCGAGGAGACCTCCCTCGTAGGCCGAGATCATCTCCCTAGAGGACGAGGTGCCTTCCTCGGACTTAAGATTGTCGTAGGGCTCCACTTCTTTCTCATTCCTTCCCCAGCTCATCATGGACCGAGATGACCATGAATGACGAGGAGAGGAATATTCGCACCTCGACATACCAGCATATGACGAGGAAAGGAATATTTGCATCTCGTCTATCCCACCAAGCTCTTCAGCTCTTATTCCCTTCCACGGCTCATCATGGACCGAGATGGCCATGTATCACGAGGAAGGAAATGTTTGTATCACGTCATGACGGTGGATGACGAGGAGAGGAATTTCTACATCTCGGCTTTTCGGCAGAGCAGTTTATGCAATCCTAATCAAACAAGGACAACAAGCAGTTATAATCCAATCAGGATTGTAACCACCTACATCAATTCAAGTCAAACAACGACTCCTTAATAGATATGATCCTCCTAGGATTATATCTTATCTCTTTACAGTCCAAGTTCAACATAGATTCTACATAACCATCCCTATAAATACAGGCCATTATTTTCATATTTTGCTACGTTAATTCTTTGACTCGAAACTCTGTCAAATTATTTTCTCTCTCTACAATCCGTGAACTTACTCTCACGCCGGAGGGTCTTCGCCGGAATCGCCCCTGGCTTAGTTTACGTGTTTTGTCTTGTTTTCAGGCAAAGCAATCGGCGGTTCCGGTTCAGAATCGCCGGTTCCGATTTGGCAAAAGGGTGAACCTTAACCGGCCCTTGCTTACCCCGGTTCCGGTTTCGGTCAATAATGAATAAAGAAGCTAAAAATTATTGAAAAACAAGAAATTTCAAAATCGGTTCCGGTTTCGGTCCGGTTCACTATTTATGTGAACCTTAACCGGCCCTTATCCAAAACGGTTCCGGTTACCCCGATTCCGATTTTCGTGGCGGTTCATGGCGGTTCCGGGTTTTTCCGGTCCGGTTTCCCGATTTCGATCCGGTTTGGCCATTCCTAATTAAACACATGAAAATATCTTTCTGAAAATATTTTCCTTACTAAACAGCCGAAAACATGTTTATGTCATTTTTCGAAAAATATTTTTATTTTCCGAAAAACATTTTAAAGAAATTTATTTTTTGAAATTAGTTTTACGCGAAACAAACTAATCTCTAGTTGAACAAATAGAAAATAAAAATACAGACATATATTATTATGAAATGAAGGAATATAAAAATATACAATCTTTAGTTGAACAAATAGAAAATAAAAATACAGACATACTCCCTCCGTCCCATTTTACTTGGCACTAATTTCCATTTTGATCCATCCCACTTCACTTGGCACTATCCAAAATGGCAAATTTTTTATAATTTTATATTCACTCTACCCCACCACTCATTCTCTCTCTTCATTTTTCACCACTCAATTTATTCAACCAACACTACTATTTACTCCACTCATTCTCTCTCTTCATTTTCTACCACACATTTCTTTTATTTTATTATTTTTTCTTAGTTATTGTGTCATTCAGTTTGGTGCCAAGTGAACCGGGACGGAGGGAGTATATTATTATGAAATGAAGGAATATAAAAATACTCCCTCCGTCTCAATAGTAGCTTCCCATTTTGTCATTTTGGGTGTCCCGTTAATAGCTTTCACTTTCCTTTTTTGGCAAAGAAATCTTCACTATTCCCTCCACTCATTCTCTCTCCTCCATTATTTTAATACTCACAACACCATTATAATTTACTATTCTCTCCACTCATTCTCTCTCCTATTTTCAAATTACACTCGCATCATTTTTACTTCTCCCCAATTCCTTAATTTGCGTGCTGCCCAAAAAATGAACAGCTATTATTGGGGCGGAGTAGTATACAAAAGCGCAAGTGGTGATATAAATTTAGGAGCACACATTTTTTTTGAACCACATATGCATGCATCACAAGAATACAAAGGACGATAAGATTCCTAAATAATTACACGTACAAACATAATCCATGAATGAATAATGATGCATCACCGTTGCTCCGTTACTTTCTTTATCAACAAAAAATTCATTGAGTACCATAGACTAAATCTTAAATGATTATTATTAGAAAGCATTTTTCTTTTACTTTTTTTTTTTTATGATTTTACGATAATTGTTAATATATATATATATATATATATATATATATATACTCCCTCCTCCCACCCAGCTTAAGAAAAAATGAAATGGCACGGAAATTAAGGAATAATATTATAGTATTAGGAGAGAGAATGAGTGGAAGAAGTGTTGTGAGTGTGAAAAATTAAATATGAGAGAGAATGAGTGGGATGAATAGTTAGAAGAGAGAATGTTGTGAGTGTAAAAGTAAAGTAGGAGAGAGAATGAGTGGGGTAGAAAGAGTATAAAAATAATAAAAACTTTTCATTTTTGGATTCTTAAGATCGGCGGGACGCCCAAAATGAAAAGTTTTCTTAAGATCGGTGGGACGGAGGGAGTATACTCCCTCCGTCTCGTCCGACTTAGGACATTCACTCCCGACACGGAGATTAAGGAATACTATTATAATATTAGGAGAGAGAATGAGTGGAGAATGTGTTGTGAGTGTGAAAATTAAATAGGAGAGAGAATGAGTGAGATAAATAGTGATGGGATTATTGTTGTGAGTATGACAAGTGGGTCCCATTTAATATAAAAGTAATATAAACTTTTCATTTTGGGCCGTCCTAAGTCGGATGGGACGTCCAAAATGGCAAAACATCCTAAATCGAACGGGACGGAGGGAGTATATATATATAGAGAGAGAGATAAAAAGAACAAAAAATAGATAAATATGAGCCGAAAAAACCAACGCACATTTCGCCCCCCAAAAAAAAAAAAGAAGCCAAAACATCGTGACATGTAATTATGGATGAGCGAAAAAGGTTTACAAATGTATGAAAAGCTTTTCTTCAAAATAATCAAATAAATATTGTGTTTTCTTTCAACAAATATAAATTAGAAAGAATTAAGAATATCCTATTCCATCCTAAGTGTTTATGAAAATTAACAAAATATTCAATTCGTCCCGTGATATAGTTCTAATAATTTTGAAAATAAAGTTATCTTTTTAAAAAAAAAAAAAAACAAACAAACAAAGATGATATATATAAACATTTTTTGAGACAAACAAAATATATTGTGTGTCATGCCATAAATAAATAAAGAAATGTCTAAATTCACTTTGTGAGAATATAGGTCCACTACTCATAGGGGCCAGAAATTGCAGAGGAGCAGGATCCGAAGCGATGGCTGCTACAAGAATGAAATATTCTATAGCATTAGCTTCTAAAAGAATTTAGTGGGAAGAGGTGAGAATTAGGATTATGATGATAACTTGGGCCCTAAGACAATTATTTCGAAAATGAGAATTTGGATTATAACACTATACTCCTCTACGTTAAGTTTAGCCTCTGATTCAGAAGATTAGCCACTAATTTAGTAGTGACTAAAACATGTTTTTCTAGTAGTGTGAAATCAAATATCCCAAATCTGTCAAAATAAGCTGAAAAAAATAAGAAAGACTGCAAACATGAGAGAAAGAGGAGGGAGAGAAGTGGATCTGGGAAGGTGGTGATTAAATGGAGATGAGACGGACTAGCAGAAAGCTGAAGAGGCAGAGATGAAGAGAAGGAGAGGCCACGGCGGTGATAGGCGCAAATGGATGGAGAAGCGAGAGAACAAACGAGAGAGGAGATAGGGTGGATTAGGAGCGACGATCAGAGAAGGCTAATTGCCGGCTGTTTCAGATTGGAGATGGCTAGAGACGAGGGAGACGAGAAATGGGATTGTGGGCCAATTGTTGCGTGTATTTGCACGCGTAAGTGGACGTGGGTGTATTTTGATAGTTTAGCTAGGTGTTTATTGAGGTTTAAAAGGGTAGAATAGTAATAAAGGTGGTGTATCTTATTTTTTATAAATAAGCTTAGCATTGCGGGGTTATTAAGTAATTGTGCGGGGGGTGAATAAGAGTAACTCTTGTGAAAAACAAGTTTTTTTCAAATGTTATAAAAAAATTAGTTTTCAGAACCATTCATCACTCTTATTAGTTAGACTTGGTGCTTTAAAACTAGCTTTTTACTTATGTTACAAAAAAAACTAGTATACCCTATAAGCAGTGCCACTAAGAGTTTTCTTCCTAATTTTAGACAATGATTAGGCTAAATGTTAGGCATGAACTTTCTCATTTAAAATACTTTTGAAAACAAGTTTGTATATACCTAAAATTGAATATAAAACACTTATGTGATCTAATTGCTCATTGCATTCATATATTGCTATTATCTTGCTTGGGACTTGGTATTTGTTGTTAAAGATCCTATCTTTATTTTTACAAGATTTTGGCGGTGAATAATAATGCTCTTAGAAAAATTAAAAAAAAAAAAAAAACTAGGGGAGGAGATTTCACAAATGTCCAAATAAAGCAATTTCTATATACTTATATTGATTAGTCAAATGTTAGGCGTTCAACCTTAGGCTTATCACCTAGTTTATTAATTTCAATATATTTGCCATTTGTCTATAAATGGAGAAGTATAACCTTGTACTTAACAACTCACCATCTGAATCTGCTCTTCTTTATTTACATAATTAATCATGTACCCTCCAAACCAAGAGTATTCAAAGTCTCAACCACCCTCAGCTCCGCAACCGGAATTTAGCCAATATGCACAGCCACCGCCACCATCATACGGTGGTGCTCCGTATGCCAGTGGTGTTCCAGTGCAATCCGTCGCTCCTGCTCCATGGTCTACCGGTCTTTGCGATTGCTGCGATGATGTTCCCAACTGTAAGTTAAAACTGATATGATCAACTTATTATTAAATTGTCAAGTTCTTGTAGTCTCATCTACCTGCATAATTGATGTGAAACAAAAATTGGATTGCTTATTTTTCCTCACTTTTATTTTTGTGATTTGACAATTTTTCCTGAAAATTTGTCATTCTTTAATTTTAATTTTGAGATCAATCTGAACTATATATCACTGAGAATATATGAAAATTAGTCGATTGATTATCGTATTGAAATTATACAAATTATAATTTATATTATTCTTAATCGTGCATTGCTAAATATTTTTAGAAATTTATTAGGATAATTATATTTCTTTTATTTTTGTTCAAAGTTATTCATGTTGATTATCGTCAAATGTGACTATCTTTCTAAGAACAAATATTTTAGTAATTAAGATGTATAATTGTTGAAACACCTATCCTACACCGAGATTAAATAAACCTTTTACTCAATATATATAAAGATTCTTAAATATTCTGGGCTAATCCTCTCATTGCCAATTAATTTTAAGATAGAACCTCATATTTTATTACTAATGAACTTAATTGTTTTTCTAACTTCTGTGGTACACATGCAGGTTGCGTGACATTTTGGTGTCCATGCATTACTTTTGGACGAGTAGCTGAGATCGTCGACAAGGGAACAACATGTAAGATTTTCTTAAAAATAATCAAACAGGTTTCTTGGCCGTTGATTGTAATTTAAGCCTCGGTGATCGATGGTATTAATTAAATAAAATTATTTAAACAGCATGCGGCGTCCATGGAGCATTGTATGCATTGATAGCGGTGGTGACCGGTTGCGCTTGCATATATTCATGTGTCTATCGATCCAAAATGAGAAGTCAATATATGTTGCCGGAGAGCCCTTGCAACGATTTTCTTCTTCATTGTTGTTGCGATTCATGTGCTTTATGTCAAGAATATCGCGAGCTTAAACATCGTGGATTCGACATGTCCATAGGTATTACTACATCATACATACTCCCTTAATTTGTCTCATAATAATTATTAAGTTCTTTTTTTCGTCTTAAAATAAATATCACGTGAAATAAGAAATAATATTTATTTTATTTTATTATTATAATGCATAAATAAATAAATATATTTTTAGTAAAAAACTGATAAATTAAATGTGATCGATACTGATTTTGAGAGGATTGAAGTATCTCTAAATGTGATGCGGAAATGTCATGGTCATGCCATCATTTATTTTGTCTAGTTGGTTTATTTTTCTCTAAGTGTGACCTCAAGTGTCTAAGCAGAAATTATTCATTTAAAATTTAGGTTAGTTTAAATGTCGTATTTGATCTGTAAATATTTTTTTAGCAATTCCTTCGTCTTATAATAAATATCTTTTTTGATTTGTTAACTTTTTTAATAAATACTCCCTTCGTTTCATTACAATAAGCATAAAAACCCAATTTTTAAAGGCACATCAAATAAAAAGAGTTAGCTTACCAACTTAACTTTCAAGATAATGAAACTTTAGCTACTTCAAGTTTTGAACAAGTTGACTTTTTTTTTTAATTATTTTTTTATTTGGACTCCCATTTGTTAAATAAAAGGCCTACATATATCAATAACTTTGACCTTGTTTAACGGATAAGATTCAATTAAATCTTACTTTTAACGTAGTGTGTGGTAGATATTTGATTTAATAAATAAAATGTTAGGCCCAGTTGCAAAACAAGTTAATCTCACTTCGACTATTCACTAGATTACTTTTGACCAAAACTATATCTTCCTATCTTTCGAACCAAAATAAATATTCGAAAAAGAAATAAATTCACTTTTAATTAAATTAAAAATATTTTTTCTTGGAAATTTATATAAAAACAAGTCAAAATCTTGTAAAAAACTAATTTTTTTCTTAACGTAAGAAAAAAACTAGTTTTAAAGCACTAAATCTAACTAATAAGAGTGATGAACAGTTATGAAAACTAGTTTTTTTATAACATTTTGAAAAAAAATAGTTTTTCACGAGAGTTACTCTAAAAACAAAGAGTACTGATTTATTTACCTTTATAACATTCAAAAAAATTAGTATTGATAATATATATTTTTATTCATAATTGATTTTTTTTTAAAAGAAAGCATATTGATATAATGTTGGATTTGGTATTGATTCAGGATGGGAAGGAAATATGGCGAGGCAAAACGGTGGAGTAGCAATGCCGCCAATGGTTCACGGCGGAATGACCCGTTAAGTTTGACGTACCACCATCATAGTATAAAATCGATCTTAATAAGGCTGTGCAATTTTTATTATTTTTGCTTCTAATTGTATATTTTTAGCAAGTTTGTGAAAGTGTGTTGGGGAGCGTAATGTTATTATGTAAAATAAATTTCACCTGAAATAAGAAAATAATATTTATACAAGTTCAAGTTTTTAGAATGAGTTTTTTATATATGTATAAATATTTTAGATTCCAGTTTATCATAAAAACTAGTTTTATGAAATTTGGGGTTCAAAAGCCAACAACTAATACTAATAGGCCATTTTGCTATGACGATTTTTTAATCTCTACTTGTTTTTGCCTAGTTTCGCCCCTCTCCTCTCCGCTTTATAATTCCTACGAAACCCGTTATTTATCAGTTATTTTGAATAATTTTTGTACTTATTGTTTGGTTAAACAACTAATTGATAAATGTAATTTATAACTGATAAATATGGGGGTTTTGTATTATGAATTAAAAAAGCCAAAATCTAGGGAGAAACGTGTTTCTCCATAATTTATGGAGAAACAGATTTTTTCCATCGTCCATTTTGCAAAAGAGGACACACAGAGATTCATACCCTTTCTCTCTCTAAACGCAAATCCAACCTTCTCTCTACTATACGCAAACAATTCCTTCACCATTAAAGCCGCCCAGTCATCTTCTTCACCTAGCCCATTGCCGGAGCTCGCTCCCTCCTCACCAATCACCGGCGACCTCTCCCTTGTTCAAAACCCATTCACCGGCTACCTTCCTCACCGTCTTCTCCGGCTACCACCAACAACACCGCTCCAAATCAACCGTGTTCGATCTCCCTACTTCCAACCACAAATCGCCCCTCTCTGTCCTCTCCCTTCTCTAATCGGCCGGAACAATCCAATTCTTCTTCAATCCCCTTTTCTCACCGACCAAATCTCTCTCAATAACACCAAAAACCCGTCGTAGCCTTCCTCCCCTGTTCTAGACTTTAAGCTGGACATTCTATTTGTTTGAGTGAATTTGAAGAAGATGAGACGCTTAGATTGTTGCCAAAGTGTAGTCATGCCTTTCATATATCCAGAAGTTTTTGAAAAGATATTCAGAACATTTTAAAAGGATATCCAGAATTTTTTGTATTGGCCATGACCTTGGCCCATGGAGAAACGGGTATCCAGAACCTTTTGAAAGGATATCCAGAACCTTTTGAAAGGATATCCAGAAATTTTGTATTGGCCATGATCTTGGTCCATGGCCTTGGCTTGGGCAATTCTAAATTTCTGGTTATTCATTTTGAAAGTTTCTGGATATCCAGAACCTTTTGAAAGGATATCCAGAAATTTTGTATTAGATATCCAGAACCTTTTTTCTGAATATCATTTTGTAAGTTTATGGATATCATTTTGTAAGTTTCTGAATATCATTTTGTAATTTATGGATATCATTTTGTAATTTCTGGATATCATTTTGTAAGTTTCTGGATATCATTTTGTAATTTCTGGATATCATTTTGTAAGTTTCTGGATATCATTTTGTAATTTATGGAAAACCACATTTCTGGATATCATTTTGTAATTTATGGAGAAACACGTTTTTCCATAATTCATGGAGAAACACGTTTCTCCGGAGACCTGCTCATTAAAGAAAAGTTATAATTCATTCCTTCCTTGGTAGAACGTGGATTTTTGCCATTCAATATACCAATGAATTTTTTAGGGTCAATATGGATAAGGCTTTTCAAAAGTTATAATTTATCAATTCTAGTTAATGTAGGTAGGGTCAATATGGATAAGGCTTTTCAAGTTATAATTTATCAATTCTAGTTATATGTACATATCTTTAAATGAAAAAAATAATTTAAAAATGAGAAACGGGTATTCAGAACTTTTTGAAAGGATATTCAGAACCTTTTGAAAGGATATTCAGAAATTTTGTATTGGCCATGATCTTGGTCCATGGCCTTGGCTTGGGCAATTCTAAATTTCTGGTTATTCATTTTGAAAGTTTCTGGATATCCAGAACCTTTTGAAAGGATATCCAGAAATTTTGTATTAGATATCCAGAACCTTTTTTCTGGATATCATTTTATAAGTTTCTGGATATCATTAGGTTCTGGATATCATTTTGTAAGTTTCTGGATATCATTTTGTAAGTTTCTGGATATCATTTTGTAATTTCTGGATATCATTTTGTAATTTATGGATATCATTTTGTAATTTCTGGATATCATTTTGTAAGTTTCTGAATATCATTTTGTAATTTCTGGATATCATTTTTGTAATTTCTGGATATCATTTTGTAATTTCTGGATATCATTTTGTAAGTTTCTGAATATCATTTTGTAATTTATGAAAAACCACGTTTCTAGATATCATTTTGTAATTTATGAATAAACATGTTTCTCCATAACTTATGGAGAAACGCGTTTCTCCGGAGACTTACTCATTAAGAAAAGTTATAATTCATTCCTTCCTTGGTAGAACGTGGATTTTTGCCATTCAATATACCAATGAATTTTTTGTTAGTTTTCAAAAGAACTTTTTGATAAATGCTCCGCTATTTTGGGCCACGAAGAAAATGAGAGAAAGACACAAAAGAAAGCCGAATTGTTTTGGGCCAAAATAAAAGTCTTTATGCCCTACCGCTGGGGCAATTAATTTTATCTCAATTATTTAGTGAATTTTGGATATGTTTGAATCATAAGATCTTATTTTGTATTAGAGTCGGTCTGGGGAGAAACGCGTTTTTCCGTGCTTCTGAAGAAACGGGGCTTGTTTTGTCGCGCGACATAATAAGCCAGTTTCTGGATATTATCAGCTTCTGGATATCCAGAAGCTTTGGAAAGGATATCCAGAAGCTTTGGAAAGGATATCCAGAAACCAAATATTTTTTCTGGATATCCTTTCCAAAGCTTCTGAATATCCAGAACATTGAATATGGATATCCAGAAACTTTGAAAAGGATAGCCAGAAAAAATATTTGGTTTCTGGATATCCTTTCCAAAGCTTCTGGATATCCTTTCCAAAGCTTCTTGATATCCAGAAGCTTTGGAAAGGATATCCAGTTGTGGTGGCTAAGTATGTCGCGCGACAAAACAAGCCCCGTTTCTCCAGAAGCGACGGAGAAACGCGTTTCTCCCCAGATTTTGTGTTTGTATTATCCTTTTTTTATTTGAACAATTAACAATATAAGGATCATTTTATAAACCCATGTTAATCCAAATAATATATATATTAATGGGATTGAACTGTATTATCTTTATATGCTGATCGATCTTATTAAATTATTCTAAATAAAATTTAATATATTTAAAATTAGTCTATTCGATCTCAATGCATCAAAATGATTTACATTCATCCCGATACTAATAAATTAATTATATTATCTTTGATTAAACTATGATAAATATGATGGATTTTAATTATTATTCTAAGAATTAATGTCATTACATTTTAAAATTTGTTATTTATAGTATTTTTATTGTGTATCAATTAATGATTCTAGAAATTTATGTGTATAAATATATTTTCATAATTTTAAATTTAGTTTTTCTAAAATTCATGCATATAAACAAAAAAAAAAAACATCATTCACCTCAAATTGGATATATATTTTTCATTTAATGGACATTTTGAAAATGTTTAAGTTTCATAAAAACTAATAACAAAGATGTAAAAATATTTTAATCATCAACTTTTCAAATTTTTATTCTTGCAATTTTTAAACTCTTTAAGTCGCATCATTATCATTTATCAATTCTAGTCAATATGGATAAAGCTTTTCACATCTTGATTTCAAAGATTTAAGACTCTGTCTAACATAATTGATTACAGCATGGCTTATACTCCCTCCGTCTCAATAAAAGCTTCACCAATTACCCAAAAGGGCGTCCCGTTAGAAGCTTCACCTTTCCTTTTTTGGACATAAAATATTATTATTTCCTCCACTCATTCTCTCTCCTACATTATTTTAATACTCACAACACCATTATAATTTATTATTCCCTCCCCTAATTCTCTCTCCTATTTTCAAATTACACTCACAACATTTTTTTTCCCTCCCATTACCATAATTCCCGTGCCCAAGAAAAATGGTGAAGCAAATGGTGGGACGGAGGGAGTATGTACATATCTTTAAATGAAAAAAATAATTTAAAAATGATAATAATAAGAAAAGTATAACACCTTAAACTTTATCCATCTCCCTCCTCAATCGTTGTCTAGATAACAATGGAGTTTGAACCTCAACTCCTAATTTTTTTTATGCAAAGTTAATAAGGGCCAGAATTGACCCATCTTTCTTTATTTATGACATAAATTTTCTTGATAAATTGGGTGTCAGTGGTGCAAAATTGGTTTAATTCCTTAAGGTCCGTTCTTTTCAAACAAAAAATTATAAAAACTCACATAATTTACTAAATTTCACATACACCCCAAAGCCCAAATCAAAATTCATATAAACTCAACACCCATTTGACCCAATTAAGTAGACCACTCAAATCGGTATCTCCGTCCTCTCACCTCCCCAGATCCGTCTGACGCTCTCACCTCCTCAGATCCGTCTGACGCTCTCACCTCATCTCTCTCCAACTCCTTTAGGTTTTTCAGCGATCTCTCTGTTGGGATAGAGGACCAACCAGGTTAGATTTCGGAGAAAAATCGTCGGAGCTTCTGGAGGCATGGGCGACCGTCCAGGTGATGGTGGGCGACTGCCCAGTTGATCAGTGGGTCGTCAAATTGTTACTCATCTTCTGGGCAACCGCGCATATGGAGGAGGGCGACCACTCATCTGTACAGAAAGTCATGGCTCGGAGAAAAATCACCTTGGGCGACCGCCCATAGGCTGTTGGGCGACCGCCCATGTGTCAGGGTGGAATTTTCTGGGCCCATTTTTTAGGCGTTTTTTCGGGTTTCCTTGTCTATCTAGGGTTTGGTTTGATGCCCTAGCACATATTTAAGCATAGTTCCGCCCCCTAAACTCATTGTAACCAAAAATCACATATTATAGTGCAAGATCCTGGCTTGGTAGTGCCCCCAGACGTAGCCAAACATTGGTGAACTGGGTTAACAATTTCTTGTGTTCTTCTTTGTGCTTTATTTCTTGTGTTTTGTTTGTGTGCTCTAATCGTTCTTGTAGGTTTGCTTGGTAGTGGAGGGCTATATTCACAACAACTGGTATCAGAGCCTGGTTCCAAGATCAAGGGAGTTGTCAAGCAATCAAGAATGGGCAAGGACAAACAGGCGGTTGAGAAATTCGATGGGTCTGACTACGAATATTGGAGGATGCAGATTGAGGATCTTCTGTACAACAAGGATCTCTATAAGCCTCTGAAGGGTGTCAAACCGGAAGAAGAAGATCAGGAAGAATGGGAACTCATGAATCAGAAAGCCTTAGGGGTGGTCATATCTACTTTGTCAAAGTGGATTGTAAAGACTACCAAGAAGGCGACAACCACCAAGGAGCTATTGGATTATCTTACTGAGAGATTTGAAACTCCATCTGCTGCAAATAAGGTTGATTTGATACGCAATGCGGTGGAGATCAAGTTCGATGATGAGGTTCATGCGTGCTTGTTGCTAGCATCTTTACCAGCAAGTTGGAGCGGAACGGTGACAGCGATCAATGCTTCAGCAGGTAAGAAGAAATTGAAGTATGATGATGTTAAAGACTTTCTTTTGGCCGAAGAAAATCGCATGAAGAAGTTGGGGACATCGAGTGCTTCGGGATCGGCTTTAGCTACTACTAGCAAGGGGAAGCCGGGTACTAGCAAACAAGGGAGAACCGAATCTAGGGAGAACGTGGTGAGTGGTAAGGGCAAAGCTGTGGAGACCAAAGACAAACCAAAGGTTGCAAAGGGATCTGTTCAGTGCTATCATTGTAAGGAATTGGGACACTACAAGAGGGATTGTCCCAATCGTAAGGGCAATTCGGTGAATGTGACAGTCGAAGGTGACGATGTACTGGTTCTGAGTGTTAGTAGTGCACTAGAATCATGGGTGCTGAATTCGGGGGCATCATTCCACTCTTGCGGACATAAAGAAGAGATGGAGAATTACACTTCCGGTGATTTCGGTAAGGTCTATCTGGCTGATGGCGAGCCTTTGGAAATCAAGGGAAAGGGGGATGTCAGAATAGGAGCATCGGACGGGAAGGTCTTACATCTGAACGGGGTCAGACACATTCCGGGTTTGAAAAAGAACCTACTATCAGTTGGGCAGTTGGACGAAGAAGGTTACAAGGTAACATTCGGCTGCAGAAACTGGGTTATTACCAAGGAGGATTGTGAGATCGCTCGGGGTAATAAGGAGGGGACTTTGTATTTGGCGAATAACACCAAGGATAGTATCGCGGTGGCGGCAGCCAAGGGTGATACGGATTTGTGGCACTGTCGATTGGGTCACATGAGTGAGACGGGGATGAAGGTACTTTGTTCAAAGGGACTACTATCGGGTTTGAAGACAGTCAACGTGGAGATCTGCGAAGATTGTATGTTTGGCAAACAGGGGAGAAATAATTTCTCGAGGACAGGTAGGGGTTTGAGGGAAGCAAAGTTAGAACTTGTTCACACTGATTTGTGGGGACCATCTCCGGTAACTTCTCTTGGTGGTGCGTCATATTACATGACTTTTATTGATGATTCTACAAGGAAGGTCTGGGTTTATTTCTTGAAGGGGAAAGATGAAGCTTTCGAGGTGTTCAAGAAGTGGAGGGCCTTGGTGGAGAATCAGACGGGACTTAAGCTTAAGTGCTTAAGATCAGATAATGGTGGGGAGTATGAGCTTGGTGAGTTTAGGGAATATTGCGCTGCAAATGGTATTCGTATGGAGAAGACACCAAAGCGCACACCACAACTCAATGGGGTTGCAGAGAGGATGAACAGAACATTGAACGAGCGGGCTAGAAGTGTGAGATTGAAGTGTGGACTTCCGAAGACGTTTTGGTCATATGCAGTTGACACGACGGCTTTCTTGATCAATCGGGGACCATCGGTACCATTGGGGAATGGAATTCCAGAGGAAGCATGGAGTGTCAAGCAGGTAAATCTGTCCTTTCTTCGCATATTTGGCTGCGTTTCTTATGTTCATATAGACTCTGCTGATAGAACTAAATTGGATGCAAAATCTGTTAAGTGTACGTTTATTGGGTATGGCGGGGATGACTTCGGGTATAAGTTTTGGGATGACCAAAACCATAAAATTATTCGTAGTCGAGATGTGGTATTCAATGAACAAAAGTATTGCATACAAGGACAAAGGGGGCATCTGATGGCATTAGTTCGGAACCGGAGATTGTAGAGGTGGATATTCCAGACTCGGGTGGGAGCAGAACAATTCATGTTGACCATGGTCAGGAGGTCACTGAAGATGAACCACATACACTAGAACCGGATATTCCGCTGCGTAGATCCAGCAGGTTTCGTGGATCGCCTGACAGGTATACTCCTTCCAACTATTATTTGCTGTTGACAGATAATGGGGAACCGAAATGTTATGCGGAGGCTGTTCGTAGTGCACTTTGTAACAAGTGGAAAGCTGCGATGGATGATGAGATGGACTCATTGAAGGCCAACAAAAATTTGGGAGTTGACTGAACTGCCTAAGGGGAAGAAGGCACTGCATAACAAGTGGGTTTACAGGATCAAGGAGGAAGCAGACGGCAGCAAGCATTACAAGGCAAGATTGGTTGTAAAAGGGTTTCAGCAAAAGTACGGTATTGACTACACCGAGGTATTCACTCCGGTTGTGAAGATGACCACTATCAGAATGGTTCTGGGATAGTAGTGGCAGACAACTTGTTGCTTGAACAGATGGATGTGAAGACGACCTTTCTTCATGGGGATTTGGAGGAAGAAATTTACATGGTACAGCCAGAGGGTTACTTGTCTAAGGGTAGCGAGGAGCTAGTTTGCAGATTGACTAAGAGCTTGTATGGCCTTAAACAAGCTCCTAGGCAAAGGGTACGTAAATTTTGACGGGTTCATGCATGACATTGATTTTATCGACGCGAGGCGGATCATTGTTGCTACTTCAAGAACACGGACAACGGGTACATAATCTTGTCGTTATATGTGGACGACATGCTAATAGCGGGCTCTAGCAAAGAGAGAGGTAAACAACATTGAAGGCTCAGTTGTCCATACGGTTCGAGATGAAGGATTTGGGAGAGGCCAGAAAAATCTTGGGCATGCGGATTGACCGGGATAGGGAGTCGGGTAAGTTGGTTCTTTCACAAGCAGAATAGGTTGAGAAAGTCTTAGCAAGGTTTTGTATGGAAGAGGCGAAGCCAACAGGACACCATTGGGTTTGCACTTCAAGCTATCCGAGAAAGACTCGCCATGGGCAAGGAGGAGCGTGACAAGATGGAGAGAACTCCATATGCTTCAAAGAAAGGGGGAGTCTCATGTATGCAATGGCGTGTACAAGGCCGGACATTGCACATGCGGTGGGAGTAGTCACCGGTTCATGGGCAATCCAGAAAGCAACATTGGGAAGCGGTTAAATGGATCCTGCGTTACTTGAAGGGTACCGCCGGTAAGGCTCGTGTTTCTCAAGCAAGGAGGTCGTGTTAGCGGGTTATGTTGATGCGTGACTTGGCATCAAGTGATCTTGATAAAGAGGAGAAGTACTACGGGTTATGTGTTCACATTGGGTGGTACGGCAATCTCCCGGGCTTCTAAATTGCGTAAGATCGTGGCTCACTGACCGCGTGGCGTAATATGTAGTAGTGATGAAGCAAGCAAAGAGATGGTATGGCCGCGTAACTTCGGGTGAACTTGGGAAGACGCGAAGTGGTAACGTTCTCTACAGTGACAGTCAGAGTGCAATACATTTGGCTAGGAATCCGACATTTCATTCGAGGACGAAGCACATTGAACTGAGGTTTCACTACATCAGACATCTCTTGGAGGAGAAGATCTTAAGGCTAGAGAAGATTTTAGGATCGGAGAATCCGGCTGACATGTTGACAAAGGTTGTGAACCTTGAGAAATTGAAGATGTGCAAAGCTTCAATTGGGCTTGGAGAATAGAAGAGGAGGATGGCACTACCTTAATCGAGGTGAGCACTAGGAGACACCAAGGATGAGTTGGAGAACGGATACGGGGCTTATATGTGTGGTTGATCTCTAGGTGGGAGACTGTTGGGATAGAGGACCAACCGGGTTAGATTTCGAAGCAAAAGGGAGAAAAATCGTTGGAGCTTCTGGAGGCATGGGCGACCGCCCAGTTGATCAGTGGGTCATCAAATTGTTACTCATCTTCTGGGCAACCGCGCATATGGAGGAGGGCGACCGCTCATTTGTACATAAAGTCATGGCTCGGAGGAAAATCACCTTGGGCGACCGCCCATGTGTCGGGGTGGAATTTTCTGGGCCCGTTTTTTAGGCTTTTTTCGGGTTTCCTTGTCCATCTAGGGTTTGGTTTGATGCCCTAGCACATATTTAAGCATAGTTCCGCCCCCTAAACTCATTGTAACCAAAAATCACATATTATAGTGCAAGATCCTGGCTTGGTAGTGCCCCCAGACGTAGCCAAACATTGGTGAACTGGGTTAACAATTTCTTGTGTTCTTCTTTGTGCTTTATTTCTTGTGTTTTGTTTGTGTGCTCTAATCGTTCTTGTAGGTTTGCTTGATAGTGGAGGGCTATATTCACAACACTCTCAATTATCGCCTCCTACCGCAAGTCATCTCACGTTCATTGTCTTTCCCCTTCTTTGTCACAGTAACTCAACCTAAGTCGCCGGCCGCCGTCTTTTTGAAAGTTGTTATAATGGTGGATGTGTTGCGCAGAGCTGGTGCATAGTCGAGTTGGAGATGCAGGTTGAAGCCTCTGGTCTTCTAAATAACGCTTTTCTTAGTTAATTGAAAAAGAAACAGAAATGTAAAAAATTATGAAAAAAATACTCGTACACTATATAAGAGTTATTTTAGTTTTATACCTTTTGAGTATAAAACAAATAGCTTAATAAAACATGAGACTTTTTTAATATCTATATAATATATTAAAATGGAAGAAAATCGAATGCACACAGCCTGCCACGTGAAATTATGACGTGGAATTCCACGTGACACCTTCTCATACGTCAGCCATGCTATTAAATTAGTGATAGTAATTAGTAATAATATTTACTTAAATTCGAAATTTTGAATTCCAAACATACCTTTTTGATAAGATTTAATTTGAATATTGATTTGTCAAAATTTAATCACATTTAAAATATTGCCGAATCATAAAACTATTTGAAAATTTAAAATTGTGATATTAATAGTTAGTAGCTAATTTGAAACTTAAATCCAATCAACTTTTCTCTTTGATTTTCAGGCAAAAGTCAAATCATAAGCCATTCTTAAAATATTAAATTTTGAATTCCATATTAAACTTAAACAAGTAGGAAACGGGTAAAGAAAGAATTGTAAAATTATTTAAAATCCAAAGTTAAAATTCTATCACATTTAAAATAACACTACAAGGAAAACCGGATTTAGAGACGGAAATTTAGAGACGGACGAAATCTGTAGCTAATTTGGCGACAGATTAGAGACAGAACCAAAAATCAGAGACGGATTCGGATTCCGTCTCTAAATTAGAGACGGATTCAGATTTCGTCTCTAATTCAGAGACGGAATACGAATCCGTCTCTAGTTCGTAGATCTAATCTCGAACTGCCTTCTAATATAGAGATCTGGAATCCGAATCCGTCTCTAATTTAGAGACGGAATCTGATTCCGTCTCTAATTTAGAGACGGATTCAGATTCCGTCTCTAAATTTTAGAGACGGGTTTTGTATCTGTCTCTAAAATAGAGACAGATTAAGAATTCGTCTCTAAATTAGAGACAGATTCAGAATCCGTCTCTAAATTAGAGACAGATTCAGAATCCGTCTCTAAATTTAGCAGACAGATTCGAATCCGTCTCTAACTTTAGAGACAGATTTTTAACCTCGTCTCTAATTTAGAGACAGATTTTTGAATCCGTCTCTAATTTAGTGACGTATTCAACATTCGTCTCTAAAATTTAGTGACAGATTTAGTATCCGTCTCTAAATTTGACTTTTCTTCTATATACTTTCATTTGTTTAGTTTTTTTCTATCTTTTTTTATATAACTTTTTCTAAAAAAAACCACTAATTAACAAAGGCTAAAATATTGTTTTCTAGTCAATAAAATTTTTTTAAAAATAAAAAATAAATATAGGGTAGTCCGTCCTCTTTTGACTTTTCTTCTATATACTTTCATTTGTTTAGTTTTTTTCTATCTTTTTTTCTATAACTTTTTCTAAAAAAAAACCACTGATTAACAAAGGCTAAAATATTGTTTTCTAGTCAATAAAAATTTTTTTAAAAATAAAAAATAAATATAGGGTAGTCCGTCCCTCTTTTTGACTTTTCTTCTATATACTTTCATTTGTTTAGTTTTTTTCTATCTTTTTTTCTATAACTTTTTCTAAAAAAAACCACTGATTAACAAAGGCTAAAATATTGTTTTCTAGACAATAAAAAATTTAAAAAAATAAAAAATAAATATAGGGTAGTCTGTCCCTCTTTTGACTTTTCTTCTATATACTTTCATTTGTTTAGTTTTTTTTCTATCTTTTTTATATAACTTTTTCTAAAAAAAACCACTGATTAACAAAGGCTAAAATATTGTTTTCTAGTCAATAAAAATTTTTTAAAAAATAAAAAATAAATATAGGGTAGTCCGTCGCTCTTTTGACTTTTCTTCTATATACTTTCATTTGTTTAGTTTTATTCTATCTTTTTTTCTATAACTTTTTCTAAAAAAAACCACTGATTAAAAAAGGCTAAAATATTGTTTTCTAGATAATAAAAAATTTAAAAAAATAAAAAATAAATATAGGGTAGTCCGTCCCTCTTTTGACTTTTCTTCTATATACTTTCATTTGTTTAGTTTTTTTCTATCTTTTTTTCTATAACTTTTTCTAAAAAAAACCACTGATTAACAAAGGCTAAAATATTGTTTTCTAGACAATAAAAAATTTTTAAAAAAATAAAAAATAAATATAGGGTAGTCCGTCCCTCTTTTGACTTTTCTTCTATATACTTTCATTTGTTTAGTTTTTTTCTATCTTTTTTTCTATAACTTTTTCTAAAAAACCACTGATTAACAAAGGCTAAAATATTGATTTCTAGTCAATAAATTTTTTTTAAAAAAATAAAAAATAAATATAGGGTAGTCCGTCGCTCTTTTGACTTTTCTTCTATATACTTTCATTTGTTTAGTTTTTTTCTATCTTTTTTTCTATAACTTTTTCTAAAAAAAACCACTGACTAACAAAGGCTAAAATATTGTTTTCTAGATAATAAAAATTTAAAAAAAAAATAAAAAATAAATATAGGGTAGTCCGTCCCTCTTTTGACTTTTCTTCTATATACTTTCATTTGTTTAGTTTTTTTCTATCTTTTTTTCTATAACTTTTTCTAAAAAAAACCACTGATTAACAAAGGCTAAAATATTGATTTCTAGTCAATAAAAATTTTTTAAAAAAATAAAAAATAAATATAGGGTAGTCCGTCGCTCTTTTGACTTTTCTTCTATATACTTTCATTTGTTTAGTTTTTTTCTATCTTTTTTTCTATAACTTTTTCTAAAAAAAATCACTGATTAACAAAGGCTAAAATATTGTTTTCTAGATAATAAAAAATTTTCAAAAAAAATAAAAAAAAATATAGGGTAGTCCGTCCCTCTTTTGACTTTTCTTCTATATACTTTCATTTGTTTAGTTTTTTTCTATCTTTTTTTTTATATAACTTTTTCTAAAAAAACCACTGATTAACAAAGGCTAAAATATTGTTTTCTAGTCAATAAATTTTTTTTAAAAAAATAAAAAATAAATATAGGGTAGTCTGTTCCTCTTTTGACTTTTCTTCTATATACTTTCATTTGTTTAGGGTTAGGGTTTGTGGTTTAGGGTTAGGGTATAGGGTTTAGGGTATAGTGGTTTAGGGTTTAGGGTTAGGGATTAGGGTATAGGGTACAGTGGTTTATGGTATAGTGGTACATGTGGTTTAGGTTTAGGATTTAGGGTTAAGGGGTTAGGGTTTAGGGTTTAGGGGTTAGGGTATAGTGTGTAGGGTTCCCTATACCCTAAACCCTAACCCCTAACCCCTATACCCTAACCCCTAAACCCTATATCCTAACCCCTAACCCCTAAACCCTATACCCTATACTCTAAACCCTAAACCCTATACCCTAAACCCTAAACCCTATACCCTAAACCCTATACCCTAACCCCTAAATCCTATACCCTATCCCCTAAACCCTAAACCCTATACCCTAAACCCTAAACCCTAAATCCTATACCCTAACCCCTAAACCCTATACCCTAACCCCTAAACCCTAAACCCTAACCCCTAAACCCTATACCCTAAACCCTATACCCTAACCCCTAAACCCTAAACCCTAACCCCTAACCCCTAACCCCTAACCCCTAAACCCTAACCCCTAAACCCTATACTCTAAACCCTATACCTTAAACCCTAAACCCTAAACCCTAACCCCTAACCCCTAAACCCTATACCCTAAATCCTAAACCCTATACCCTAACCCCTAAACCCTAAACCCTATACCCTATACTCTAAACCCTAAATCCTATACCCTAAACCCTAAATCCTATACCCTAACCCCTAACCCCTAACCCCTAACCCCTAAACCCTATTTGTAACTCAATTTCCATTTGGATTTTGAGGAAAGTCATAAAGATGAAAAAACTTTAAATGTCATTTAGAATGTAGAAAAAAATTAAAAAAAATAAACGAGGTAGTCGTATACCATTTTCACAAGATCGGGACACATTCCTTAAAACCCTAAATAATGGCACATATTTGTAACTCAATTTCCATTTGGATTTTGAGAAAAGTCATAAAGATGAAAAACACTTTAAATGTCATTTAGAATGTAGAAAAAAATAAAAAAATAAACGAGGTAACCGTATACCATTTTCACAAGATCGGGACACATAAAACCCTAAAAATCCTAAATAATGGCACATATTTGTAACTCAATTTCCATTTGGATTTTGAGGAAAGTCATAGAGATGAAAAACACTTTAAATGTCATTTAGAATGTAGAAAAAAATTAAAAAAATAAACGAGGTAGCCGTATACCATTTTGACAATAACATCATTATTAGTCTTATTATTAAGTATTATTACTAATTACTATTTTCTTTAAAGATTAAATTATTGTTATTGTTAATAAGTATTTTTTATAATTTATTAATATCAATTATTACTTAGGTATATTAATATTTCTTAGAAGTTTAAATTATTAAATTATTATTAATACATTTAAAATAATTAAATTAATGAATATTTTATTAATTAATAACATTATTATTTTTGATGTTATGTATTATTACTAATTATATAATAATAATTATTAATAAATTCAATTATATATTTGAATAATTAACAATAACATCATTATTAGTCTTATTATTAAGAATTATTACTAATTATTTGATAATGTTATTATTCTTGATATTAGGCATACTACTATAACTAAAATTTTGGGTAAATCAAATAAAAGCATGTAAATATTTTAGATAACTTCATGTAAATTTTAGTAATAAAAAAAAATCTAAAATATTTTTTCCTATTCAATAAAAAATAATAAAAATTACTAGTTATTATTAATACTATTATTAATATTATTACTGTTTATATACTTAATATTAATATTATTTAATTAATCAATTATATAATTAATAATTTATTAATAAATATTATTAATAATAAATATTATTATTTTTAATATTAGGCATAAATATTTTAGTTAATGTATAATATAGTGTGAAATAAATATAAGTATGTAATGTGGGATTGTTTGATTGGGTTTAAAAATTTCACGCGGGATTGAGAGGCAAACAAGATCTCGACCCTTCAATCCATTCAATCCAAAGGCCCAAAATAATTTAAACAAACCCACTTACTCCCTCCCACTCCCTATTTCACTCCTCATTTCTCTCTCTCCGTCATTTTGAATTTACGTAACCCCCAAACCCGCCGCCGTTCTCTCTCTCTCTCATTTCCCAGCTCCCTCACCGTCCCTTCGTAGCCTTCGCCGTCGCCGGAGCTACTAATACCTTCGCCCTCCGTCAGCTCTCTCTATTTCTCTCCCTTCAACAAACCTATTATCTCTTCACCTTACGCCGCCGTCACCCTCCGCCTCCGCCCTCCATCACTCTCTCTCTTTCTCCATTTGTAGTCTCTGCCGAACCCTCGGGTAGGGAGCCAATCGAGGAGAAGGTGGAGAAGCAAAGGGCAGATCCGGCGATAAATCAATCTTTAACACAAAATTGGGTTTGGTTTTTTAGTTTCTATTTTTCGATTTGATTGATTTTCGATTGTTTTCTTTGTTTCGATCTATTTTTCAATTTGTTTTCCATTGTTGGGTTTGGTTTTTTGGTGGTGAATCCGGCGATGGTTGCGAATCCGTGAATGGTGAATGCGTTTTTCAATTTGTTTTCGATTGTGCGGTGAATCCGCGCGCCGGTGATGGTGTCGCCGGTGATTGAGGACGGTGGTAGGGCCTGGTGGACGGTGGTGTGTTCTTGGTGGACCGAGGCACGCCGCGTGAAGGATTCTTGTTGGTGGAACCGTGGAAGTTTGTGAGGACTGTTTGAGTATAAAAGAAGTTTAGGGATCAAAGTGTAATTATGAAATATCAAGGACTTATTTGAGATTAATAAAAATTAATGGACCGATTTGAGAATAAGAAAAATTAAGGGATCGATTTAATATATATTTAAAAATATATATTAATATATTTTAAATATATATATATATATATATATATATATATATATATATATATATATATATATATATATATATATATATATATATATATATATATATATATATATATTTAAGATATATTAATATATATTTTTAAATATATATATAATTTTTTTTTAAAAAAAATATCAATTTAGCTACAGAAATATCCGTCGCTAAAATGGTTCGAAAATAAAACGAGAATTTAAATAGAGACGGAAAATCTGTCGCTAATTCGTAGATGGTCATATCTGTAGCTAATTCAGACACGGACATATCTGTCTCTAATTTAGAGACGGACATATCTGTCTCTAATTTAGAGACGGCTATATCTGTCTCTAAATTAGAGACGGATATATCCGTCTCTAAAATAGCTACAAAATAGCGACGCCCAATTTAGCGACAAACCTGCACCCACGGAATAGCTACGGAACAAATCCGTAGCTAAATTCGATTTAGCTACGGAATCTTCATTTTAGCTACGAAATTTGCCGTAGCTAAAATGAATTTTCCTTGTAGTGTAATTTCGAAATCCACAGTTAAAAAAAATAAGAATCCAGACACATATTAAAGCAAATTTAATTCACATAAACATAATTATTTAATGTAAGCCTTATTTGAAACTGAAGTTAAAATGTAACCCTAATTTGATAAGATTTAATTTGAATATTGATTTGTCCAAATTTAATCACATATTTAAAATATCGCAGAATCATAATATTATTTGACAATTTAAAATTTGAAATTAGAATTCAATATTTCTAATTCACGTATGTAATAGATGATGTCCATAAATTAATTTTTCATGACTCATGCAATTATTTTTTATTAGATTTCATATTAATAAGCAAATTCAAATCACATATACGTAATCTATCTATCTATCTATATAATATATTAAAACAGAAGAAAATTGAATCCACACAGCCTGCCACATGGAATTATGATGTGGAATTCCACGTGACACCTTCTCATACGTCAGCCATGCTATTAAATTAGTAATAGTAATTAGTAATTATATTTACTTAAATTCGAAATTTTGAATTCCAAATATGACTTTTTGATAAGATTTAATTTGAATATTGATTTGTCCAAATTTAATCACATTTAAAATATCGCAGAATCATAAAATTATGTGACAATTTAAAATTGTGATATTAATAGTTAGAAGCTAATTTGAAATTTAAATCCAATCAACTTTTCTCTTTGATTTTCAGACAAAAGTCAAATCATAAGTCATTCCTAAAATATTAAATTTTGAATTTCATATTAAACTTAAACAAGTAGGAAACGGGTAAAGAAAGAATTGTAAAATTATTTGAACATTTAAAATAATTTTGAAATCCACTGTTTAAAAAAAATAAGAATCCAAACAGGTATTAAAGCAAATTTAATTCACATATACGTAATTATTTAATGTAAGCCTAATTTGAAACTGAAATTTAAATGTAAGCCTAATTTGATAAGATTTAATTTGAATATTGATTTGTCCAAATTTAATCACATATTTAAAATATCGCAGAATCATAAAATTATTTGACAATTTAAAATTTGAAATTAGAATTCAATATTTCTAATTCACGTATGTAATAGATGTTGTCCATAAATTAATTTCCCATGACTCATGCAATTACCTTTGATAATATTTGATATAGTGAATTTAAATCACATACTCCCTCCGTCCCGCTTATTACTTCACCATTTTGGCTCCGGCGCGCAAATTAAGGTGGAGAAAATGTTGTGAGTGTAATTTGAAAATAGGAGAGAGAATGAGTGGAGGGAATAGTAAATTATAATGGTGTTGTGAGTATTAAAATAATGTAGGAGAGAGAATGAGTGGAGGGAATAGTAAAGATTCCTTTGCCAAAAAAGGAAAGGTGAAGCTTTCAATGGGACACCCAAAATGGCAAAAAGTGAAGTTATCAGCGGGACGGAGGGAGTATATGTAATATATCTATCTATCTATCTATATAATATATTAAAATAGAAGAAAATCGAATGCACACAGCCTGCCACATATAATTATGACGTGAAATTTCACGTGGTGCCTTCTCATTCATCAGACATGATATTTAATTAGTAATAGTAATTAGTAATTAGTAATTAGTAATTAGTAATTATATTTACTTAAATTCGAAATTTTGAATTCCAACAATGCCTTTTTGATAAGATTTAATTTGAATATTGATTTGTCCAAATTTAATCACATTTAAAATATCACAGAAATATAAAATTATTTGACAATATAAAATTGTGATATTAATAGTTAATAGCTAATTTGAAATTTAAATTCAATCAACTTTTCTCTTTGATTTCCAGACAAAAGTCAAATCATAAGTCATTCCTAAAATATTAAATTTTGAATTTCATATTAAACTTAAACAAGTAGAAAATGGGTAAAGAAAGAATTGTAAAATTATTTGAAATCCAAAGTTAAAATTCTATCACATTTAAAATAATTTCAAAATCCACAGTTAAAAAAAATAAGAATCCAGACGCATATTAAAGCAAATATAATTCACATACACGTAATTATTTAATGTAAGCGTAATTTGAAACTGAAATTCAAATGTAAGCCTAATTTGATAAGATTTAATTTGATTATTTATTTGTCCAAATTTAATCACATATTTAAAATATCACAGAATCATACAATTATTTGACAATTTAAAATTTGAAATTATAATTCAATATTTCTAATTCACTTATGTAATATATCCTGTCCATAAATTAATTCCCCATGACTCATGCAATTACCTTTGATAAGATTTGATATTAATAAAGCAAATTTAAATCACATATACGTAATTATTTAATGTAAGCTTAATTTGAAACTTAAATTCAAATGTAAGCCTAATTTAATAAGATTTAATTTGAATATTGATTTGTATTCTAGTTTAATCGAATATTTATAATTATTTGAAATTGAAATTCAATCTCATTTCTAAATTGATTGATTAGTCGGTTATGGAATCCAATTTGATTTACACAAAATAATTATCTTTTACTAACATCAAATATTTGATTTCTACAGAATTTGAATCCCACAATACCCGGCTGCATAAATGATTTTTACACACGCATAAAAAGTCCTACCAATTTAACGCCGCATAATTTACTCGTAAAAATTCTCACAATCCTAAAATTCTCAAAAATATACAGTCCTTAAAATAAAAAACTCTATGGACATTAGTAGATACATACGAATTTGAATCGCAATATCCTCATAATTTAATCCTAAAAAACCTCACAATCCTAAAATTTTCAAAAATATACATAGTCCGTAAAATAAAAAACTCTATAACTTGAACAACCCTACCATTCTATTTCCTTCTTTTTCATCACAACAGTACCCGCCATCATTCAACTCTTCTTAGGGTAAAGCTCTTATTTTTATACTTCCATATTTTTCTTCTGCAGATTTGTTCTTCTTCATCTTCTTATCTCCTGTGACGCATCCAGGTAATTCAATTTCAGATCTTCTCTAAAGAGTTTACATGCGGTTTTTTTGCATTAAAATAGAGTAGATGAATTTTATGTGAGATGATCTTATTAACTTACTAGCTTCCCTTCAATCATAACCATATTTTGAGTTCAGAAGTTAACATTTACCTTTGGTTTTTGGTAGATATATTCTATGTCATCTGCGCGTAGTTCTATCAAGAGGTTAGTGTTTAAAACTTCAGTGGTTCCAAATGAGAACGAATGACTCCCTGCATTCTGCATGTGATCGTAAATGACTGAAATCATAAAGATGACAAGCATGTAAATTTGAAACTTAAATTTATTGAAACATAATTGGATGCTCATTAAGGCTCTCAAACCTTCCTTGCACACCATAAAGAGACACTTGCTTCCTTCTAACACTATTATGGTCAGCTTGCTGGTGTGAGGTAAAAGCAATAATTACAAGCCTTTATAGACCAAAGACAAATTTTAAGCCTTCTGAATCCATCGATGAGAGATCAAATATTGTTCGTGATGCATATAATAATAGAATACATGCGTCCATAGTTAGAAGGAAGAGTTAGTAATCCTAGATTAAGTTGAATACTTGGATAGCAATCAAGCACTTTATTCCCTCTTTCAGTTGAGTGCTATAATTTCATTTCATAGTACATAACAAGGAACCATATAATACATCTTGTTGGGCTTAACATTCTCAATTAAACACCATAATAGCAAAAATGTGCAACAAATTCAACACTTTTGCTACGATACAAGCAAACAATACAAAATATTTATCTATTTAATATGCAAAGAAGGCAGTGTCTGAACCATACTATGATTCCTTGGGGTGAGACTGAATACCAAGAACAAAGAACAAAAAAACAATTTAATTACACAACAGTTTGCTTCATTTGTCAATATAACGATTGTAAACACACATACGCATATCCCACTTGATGTATTTTGATAAATTGAATGTCGTTGGTTGAATATTTACCTCACGTATGGTTTCATGTATATAAATTAAATAACAGATAATGGAAACAAGTCGAATGATTGCTATCAAATCAATTGATTAGTGAGCTAGACTTTGTAGCATCAACGTCCGTATTTTACGCAAATGGGAGCAGAAGGAACGATCCGGAAAAATGTCTATTGAGATTATATTAGTTGATAAGGAGGTAATATTTTTTATCAATTACCTTCTGTATCTTGCCTAATGTTTAATGCAATTAACATTTAATAATATCAATACTCGTATTCTTTTATTAATATTATTGTATATTTTTTTTATGGATCTAAAATTCAGGCTACTGTTCCATGTAGCTTGCCGCCCAAATTGATATGTTTGAAGAAGGGAGAGTTCTAAAGATCTCAAAATTTAGGATTGAACAAAATATTCAACCTAACCAAAAAGCGAAACTTAATCACCAATGAAAATTGACTTTTAGTCTGGCCACTGACGTATCCAATGCCGATACATCTATCCACATTTCAGATAATAGTTTCGAGTTCACACCTTTTGAATCTTTTGGGTCTTTAAATTTGGAATTTGTTGTGAGTGAGATCTGTACCTCGCATATCATTTTTTTATTTTACTCTTAAATGAATTATGATATTTACTAACATGAAATTTTTATTTGCTAGATGTGATTGGTGAGGTCATTTTACCTCTCGGAGATTTTGACTAAGTGCAAAAAATCGGTGCTAGAAAGTTGGATGTTCAGCTGATTGATAATTAGTATGTGATCTAAATATATCATATACTTGATTATTTAAAGGATAAACAATAAATTTTTTGAATAATTTTAATTATATTTATTATATAATTACACTCTTTCATTTTGGAAGGGGAATGGAGTTGTCTTGCGTCTTGTGGGAGTCATATGTAGATGAACTAAAACAGTATATTGACAAACGACGCGAAGATGAGAAAGACCCAGTTATATTAATTTTACAGTTTGTAATGTTGTCAAAATTTCAAGGTAATATATTTACTTAATCTTTGTTTTAAATCTTATAACTTTTATGATTAAGGCTTATTACATATTAGTGACATTTAAAATCCTTATACAGGAAAGATCCGTGTTGGTACCCTGAAGCACGCATCAAAAATTCACATCAATCCATCCTTTCCCGAAGTAACGGAGTTTCTTAGCAAGTAAATGAAGATTAAACTCTAACAAGAACCTACGAATTTGTTTTACTAATTCTGATCGTTTGGTTAAATTTCATATATCATTATTCTTTTACAGGCGTAGTGACATTGGATTTTCATCCAACAACCGTTCTTTATCTACTATCACTAATGATAGTAGTCATATCAATAGTGATCAGTGGTTGAAAATCGGAGAATCAAGACAATTGGTGATTTGCTCACATTTACAGAGGTGTATAATAATTTTTGGCCCTTTATACAAGGTGCTCATTTAATCTCACATAATTGCTCTTAATATAAATAATTATTTTTATTAGGTTGGCGAATACACCATATTTGCAACCATATTTGATATGGATTCACATGCTAAATGGTACTACGACGGTTGCAGCAATGTAAAGTGTGCTAAAGAATTTGATAAGAGTGCAAAAAATTGCCTAAAATGCAGTACACCCTTTGACAACATTATTCCGAGGTAATTGTTTTTATAGCTATTTTAGATATTATAAATACTATAATTATTTATGCTTTAAAATACAAATATTAAGTAGAGGCAAAAAAAAAAGTTAGTGAGGAGAATAAGAAAGAACATGTTCCGATGTTGGAACGATGGTGGATGCATTGTAGTGTGGTGTAGCGTTCTTCAATTTCTTACGTCGCTTTTCTGAAATCGCAAATAATGGAAGGGTAGAACACATATTTGAATATAAAAATACTAATAACATTAAATGAATTATTAATCATTTTATCCACAACCAACATTTTATTAATTTATTATTTTTGATAATTTATGGGGTTTCCTGTGGGTCTCCATAAAAAATGAGGTAATAATTGGGATATTTGTCGGGGAATATTTGACAGGAGATATTTGTCGGGTAAATGCACAAAGATGCTAAAGGCGACAATACCGATGAATAATAATAGTATTCTGACCAAACATATCAATCATGAATCTTCAAGATCATTGCTATTCTCTTATGACGTCATTCTACTTTTTTGGGAACATTAGTTATGTCATAAGAAATCAACTGCAGATATGAAACTAACTTAGCAGATGGTTCCGATCCACAACCCATAAATTAAACCTTTTCATTTTCCTTTTGCAGGCAATTGCACCCTAGCACTAAAGCCTAATAACTTATAGACATTGCAAGGTTAGACTCCCTCATATCACTGTATTAATAAACTCAGAATCTAAAACTTTAACAAATCCAATTCACAAGATTAGAGAACTTATCAAACATCAATTTTTAGCAACAAATCCATATAACTTTTAAAAAGATCCATCGAAAACCAGAACTGGAGTAAGGGATAGGCTCTCGTAGAACATTCACAAGATTTTCCTGATAGTTATAAAACACAATTCATGTAGTTGCAAAGCTCTATAGTTGATACCCAAGACCAACAAATTCAGGAGAAATAATAAAAAAGCAGCAGCAATTGATTTACATCAGCACCAAAATAACTATAAAATCCAAACTTGAAGAATCTCCTTTAACACATGCTAAAATTACATCTTTCTTCTTTATATTCATTTCCATAAAATTTTCCAAACATATAACTGAGTTAACAGTAAGACAATTCATATTACCTTGGAAGTTGACCAAAAAGTAACATCAATCTACCAGCTCCAAAACTTTCATTGCATCGACGACAACAATGCATGTCAAAAAAAAAATTATAGACAGTTATTTGTTGTAAAAGTGAAATGAGGATCAAAACATAGTAATTCACATTAATAATTGTATACATATGGAGAAAGACGATTACTTTTTTTAGATACAAATTAAGAAGATATAAAATACCTCATTTCATTTGCAGAGTTTAAGGATGACCCAAAATTTATGTTTCTCCCAAAATATTTGGCATAGAATTGTGACATGTAATTTTTGCAACAATAATTACTTGCTTTTCTTTTAACATAATTTCCAGCATTGATCCTTGATGATTGAGATCATGTGCTTTTGCAGGCTGAGAAGACTGCTTTTACGAAGGTTCAAAAAGAAACAATAGGTAAAGGTATTGCTCTTTATATTTGTTGCTTAATTGTTTTTAATTTTTAATATATATGTATCTAGATTTTTCTAATCCTATATCTTAACCCTAATTGTGCTCCCCTTGTCAGGAATCAAAGGAAAATCCTGACGCCAAAGACGACGGTGAAGCTGAAGATGCAGCAGGAGACGATGTTGATACTGACTAGGAAGATAAGCGGTGTCAATGAAGAATATTTCTTCTTGAGGACTTTCTATGAACAGTTTGCTTTGAAGTCATTTTACAAGAATCCTTTTTCCTGGTTTCGATGGGCACTAAACACTTTGTTACCATTTGGCATTTCAAGCCTTGAAAATGGAGATGGAAAACCAACTTGAATGTTCTTTGTGTTTGCACTTAATGGCTAATTTTTTAGTTGTTTCCCCTCATTTTTCTAAGTTATACGCGCGCAGAACTTCCGATGATGTATTAGACTTTTTGCACGGCTTTCACTTGTCAACCATGTCTCACTATCATATTCATAAACTTTTTCTCACTCACATTATTTTTTGAGTATTATTATTTACACTTTAATACTTATGCTCAACAATAACTGTGCACATTAAACTGGAACAAAAAAAGTAAGTTTGAAGGTGTACTGTGCAACATATATATATATATATATATATATATATATATATATATATATATATACATTATAATAAAGAAAATCAGAAATATATTATATTTTTATATGTGTCATGTGAAATTTTACATGAAATTCTATTTGTAACTCATTGAAAATATTATTTTGGAATAATAGTCAATTAAAAAAATGGGCACAATTGGATATTTTAATTGGGGTTAGTCAAACGAGTTAAAAAAATGAGATTTGCGCGTTTAATTCATCATGTGCACTACACATAACTAATTAAAAGAAAGAGGTTATCAGTCGGATAATTAATCCACTAGGAATTTCACTACCAGAAAAAGGTCATTTAGCGACGGAAATTTCCGCCGCTAAAATTAAATTTCCGTCGCTAAAATAAATCACCGACGGAAAAATTCCGTCGGTGGTCCGCCGCTACCAGCTCGTCGCAGTGCTCCGACGGGTCAATTTCCGCCGCTATTTTTTTCTTTTACCGACGGAATTTAATTCCGGTGAATTAATGGTTTCACGACGGAAAATTCATTCGCTATATTAATTTAATTTAATTAAATTTTCATTTACTGGCGGAAATTTCCGTCATTGTAATAAAATTAATTTAATTAAATTAATTTCAGCGGCGGAAATTTCCGTCCGTAATAAAATTTAAATTAAAATTAAATTATTTCGGCGTGAAATTACCGTCAGTGAAATTATTTAATTTTAATTTAAATTTTATTACGCCGACGGAAGTTTCGCCGTTGAAATCAAAAAATTAAATAAAAATTAAATGATTATAGCGCGGAAATTCCGTCCGAAATTAATTTATTTAATTAATTTTTATTTGACATTCAAAGATTTGTTGACGGAAAATTCCGTCGCCGATTACGAAATAAATTTAAAAAAAAATAATTTAAAATATCAATAAACCAAAATTTTTTGTACACGATATAACATTTCAATTTATAAAACTAAAACTATAAAAACTAAAATTCAAATATCAACGTACCAAATAAAAACTAAATACCACCGCAGTACCAATTCGGGAGGGGGAGAGGGGGGAGAGGGGGAGGGGAGAGGGGGAGAGGGGCGGGAGAGAGGGGTGGAGGGCGGGGAGAGGCGGGGAGGGGCTCCCACGGGTACCAGGATGTCTCAAATGTTTACAAACAAGTATAAATTAATACAAAAATGTCTAAAAAATCGCATGATCAACTTTGGGGGACGCTGAAATTACCTCGGGAGTCTGGCCGAGATGAGCCATCAACGGCGCCAATTGTCTTTGAGTCTCCGCATGTTGTCTTTGAATCTCGCATGACGCCGATCGTTCTCCTCCCGCATCTGCGTCCGAACGCCAAAGCATCCGCAAGCTTTGCCGCTCGCGTTTCTCCTCCTCCAACGCAGCCTCAGAGTGTCGACCCTCGGATCATGAAACGTGGGGTCGGGCTACATTTCGCCGACGGCCGGTCGGCGTCGACGGGCATTGCCGCCCGTAATCCCCATCCCTAACACTCGGGCTCCTCTCCTTGGATGTCCCCCGAGAGGTGACCTCGTGCTAAACATCGAGCACGAAGGGGACGGGCTCGCGGAGGCGTTCCTTCGGGAACAACTGCGGCTTGATATGCGGCTTTGTCAAAATAAAACAAACAATTATAATCATATACACAATGTAAGGTACATAAATAAATTTACATATTCAAAATCAAGTCATTTAATGGTAGTTTACTTACAAAGGCAAGCGTGCAGATCGATCGTCAACCCGTTGCGGAGGTTGATCGGGCGCCGTATGGGAATTCCGAATATGGGTGCTAGCGTAAACATCCACAAACCGATATTCGGACCATACTCCCTTTCCTATAAATAAAATAAGCGAGATTATTACTTTGAAATTGTATAAATGCAACATTTAAACTGATTTAAAAGCATGCATACACTACATTTACACTAAAACTATGGATTTCATAGCATCAACATGGCTCCCAGCTAACATACGTACATAAACCTATTTAAAAAGCATCCATACACTACTACATTTAAATTAACATACATACCATGCGGTCGTGATGCTCGGCGACCGTGAGCGTCCCCCCGGTATGCAACGCCGCCGACCCCGAGGAGCTCGCTTTCTATTGGCCTTAGCTTTGTTCGGATATAGCCTTCGCCGCATCCGACCCCCAATATTCGCAAAATTGACGAAACACCTCATCGGTCATAAAAGTAGGACACAAGGGCTGTTCTCCCGCCGCGAGCCGAGTAGTATAATAATTTTTCTTCGTGGTACCTATAAAAAATATGACTATCTCGTAAACATATAATGATGACATTATAAAATTAAAAGAGTATAATCATTGTTAATTAAACTAATTAAGGATAGATAAATATGTTACAAATAAAATCCTTAAATAGCTTGTGAGCCCGCTCATCGAAAACATATCTAGCCGTCGCATCGCCGATGTCGGCGCCCAATAATATTTAGCCTACAACATATAATGATAACATTACAAAACTAAAAGAGTATAATCATTATTAATTATAACATTTTAATAACAAACTAACATTTAAGTTTTAAATAAAAACCATTAACACATTACCTTAAACTCATCCCACGCATCGTCCTTCTGCCTCTGTGGCAATTTTTTCGCCTGGGCCAAAAACTCGGTCATTTTTCGAGACCGCCGCATTGCCCGATCTTAGTCCTCGTGGTGGGGTATCCACCTACAAACCGCTAAGTATATTTATACAATAACATTTTAACTTAAATAATGAATTATATATAAAGCAAAAAGGAACCAACTTATATCAAATTAATGAAGAGTTACTTATCGGTCATAAAGTGATGATATCCCGACAAATATCCTCCCCTCGTAATCGACAGTAGTCCGAGTACCGCCCCGTGAGGTGGAGCTAGTACTCGCGTGAAGGGTCGACATCATCGCTACCGGATCGGGACGGTTGCGTCCCGGTAATCAATGTGTAAATAGGCTTAGTCTTCTTACCCTTGCCCTTTCTACTAGAACTCATATCAGTATTACGGTAAAAAATATTAAAATATACAACTTTAACAATAGGAAACAATATATTCACAATACATCTAAACCTTTAAAGTTCTAATAATCTAAAGCATTCACAATACATATAAAACTTTAAACTATTAATAATATAAAGCATTCACAATACATATAAAACTTTAAAGTTCTAATAATCTAAAGCATTCACAATATATATAAAACGACGGATATTAAAAATAATCTAAAGCATTCACAATACATATGAAACTTTAAAGTTCTAATAATCTAAAGCATTCACAATACATATAAAACTTTAAAGTTCTAATAATCTAAAGCATTCACAATACAATTTTAAACTTTAAACTATTATTAATATTGGTCCCCATCATCATCTTGGACTACGAATTACTACAAAACCTCGAGTTCTTCATCTTCGTCTTCGGACTCGATGAATCAAACTCTGGGTTCCTCTTCCTCTTCCTCTTCCTCTTCCTCTTCCTCCGATTCATCAATATCAATGTGCGCGAGATGACCCGAACGAGGCGGGGGAGCTGGGCAAATTCACCGGTAAGATATCCTCCTCGGGTTCATCAACATTTTGAGGAATATGAGTGACATCATCTAATGGATGATTAGGCGATGAAACGTTAGGTGTCACCGGCATTTCATCCTCTTGATAGGGTGTTTCTAATGACGACTACGTAGTTGTCGACGAGGGTAGGTTGTCAATCATGCTCCTAGCCTTGGTCATCCGAACAGCCCACCATCCGTCGGGTCGTGGACGAGGGTAGGGAGTCATGTATACCTGTTGTGCTTGAGATGCTAAGATGAAGACGTCGTCGCCATTATGTCTGAACGAGTCCTTTACATCGACGAGGTCAAATATGGCGTGCTTCTTAACACCTCGCACTGACATCCCGCCAATCACAATTGAACAAGACAACACTTTGTTTCTACCCAAATACTCCACCTCGACTACTTCTTTCAGACGCCTATAATAATCATTCCCTATAAGCTTCACACCGCTATTCCACATCAATTTAGAGCCCCCGTAAGCTTTGGTATGAAACACATAGCCATTCATGAAATAACCGTTGTATAAATGAACGTTCAAGTACGGAGATGATGCTAAATGTCTTAACCTCGCAGCTTTGGCATCACCCGGATGTTCAGCTATCTATAAGACAATATTGTAACCAATTTAATACAATTTTAAGATTGAATGTTTAAAGAAGTGTATAGAATAAATTTGAATGAAACGAAATATTTACATATTTCCTTAGCCGGTTGGAAATTCTCTTTCCCGTCCTAGTTGCGATGAGTTCTCGGAGATAAATCCCGAGCTAAATCTTCAAACATTCCCGCAATAGGGTTAAACAAGGCATTTCATATGCGGGTAATTAAACATGCATAATTTAATCGACGAGGCGTAAACATAACATCAATGACTTACTTGATATATTCCCCAACCTCGTCGCAGCTTAAGAAGAACATACGTTTCGACCGCGGCAAACTCTTTAGCGTTTAACGTACGCGTACCTCAACCCGTTTGCCGAGCAACCGAGGCCAGGGGATGAAAATACAGAGATGTTTCCCTTAGACGGAAAACCACCATCGTAATTGCGGCCAACCCTAGTCAATCTCGTATCAACATCGGGAGGAAAATATGTTCCGACAAAGGCAATAATCTCATCTATGATAACGGCCTCGAAATTGAGGCCTCGACCATGGCCCTATTGCTCATCTTCCTTTTCAATTGGCCTAGATACCTAAAAGTCATTCGTAGATTAAAACATAAATAATGTTAAAGAAGGTATATTGTTAACGCTCAAATTATTTAGAAATAGAATAAATTCAATTACCTCTCGAAATGGATACATCCATACGTATTGAACCGGACCACCGACTCTAGCTTCGTATGCCAAGTGGACCGGTAAATGCTCCATAGAATCAAAGAATGAAGGAGGAAATATCTTCTCAAGTTTGCACAAAGTCACTACGATGCTTTGCTCAAGCTTTTTCATGTGATCAACACGCAGTGTGGTCGATGTTAACGCTCGGAAAAACTCACTTAACTCTGTTAACGCCACCCGAGATATTGTCGTGCAAGAGACCCCGAGAGCAATCGGAAGTAGCCTATCCAAAGAAAACGTGGCAATCGTGACTCTTCAAACCCCGCACTTTCCCCTCCTCTACATTGACACGCTTACCAATGTTAGACGCCAGTAACCATCCGGGAAGCCTTAAATCCTTGAGCCATTTCGGGAGGAGGAGCTTCTTTTCCTTTGTAAGCACGTATTGAGCCATCGGTCTAAGCTGGTTTACCATTGACGTATACCAAGTCTAAGGCCGGCCGCTACAGATTTCCTTAAGGTCCTTTCGAGCTTTTTCGTTGTCTTTAGTTGTTCTCTTGAAATCCATCAACGTGTTAAAAACATTATCGAATACATTCTTCTCAATGTGCATCATGTCAAGGTTATGTCGAATGAGATTTGTTTTCCAGTATGGCAGCTCCCAAAATATACTCCTCTTTATCCAGTTATGGGTAGTCCCAAACCCTTGTATTTTGGTCTTCGAAAACTTTTTCCCCCACCGAGGATCGGGCAATCTAGATACCTCCTCATAGACCGTGTCACCACTTAAACGAATCGGGGCCTCATCATGGTCAATCTTGTTCTTTTTAAACGCATTCTTCTGGGTCCTGAATGGGTGGTCCTCCGGAAGAAATTTTCTATGGCAATCGAACCATGGTTTTCCAGAGTGCGTGAGCGTGAAAGACTTTGTGTCACTCATACAATACGGACAGGCCAACTTCCCGTGGGTGCTATACCCTATACACTATACCCTATACCCTATACACTATACCCTATACCCTATACCCTATACCCTATATCTTATACCCTATACCCTATACCCTATATACCCTATACCCTATACCCTATACACTATATCCTATACCCTATACCCTATACCCTATATCCTATACCCTATACCCTATACCCTATACCCTATATACCCTATACCCTATACCCTATACCCTATACACTATACCCTATACCCTATACACTATAGGGTTTAGGGTTTAGGGTTTAGGGTTTAGGGTTTAGGGTTTAGGGTTATGGTTTAGGGTTTAGGGTTTAGGGTTTAGGGTTTAGTGGTTTAAGGTTTAGGGTTTAGGGGTTTAGGTTTAGAGGTTGTGGTTTAGGGTTTAGGGTTGGGGTTTAGGGGTTAGTTAGGGGTTGGGTGTCAAGGCTTCAGGGTTTTAGGGTTTAGGGTTTAGGGTTTAGGGTTTAGGGTTTAGGGTTTAGGGTTTAGGGGTTAGGGGTTAGGGTTTAGGGGTTAGGGGTTAGGGGTTAGGGTTTAGGGGTTAGGGGTTAAGGTTTAGGGTTTAGGGTTTAGGGTTTAGGGTTTAGGGTTTAGGGTTTAGGGTTTAGGGTTTAGGGTTTAGGGTTTAGGGGTTAGGGTTTAGTCCAAAACTAGGAACTAACCAACTATTAGACAACACTCTGGAGATTATTGTCTCATAAGTAATAACTAAGATATCCGAGAAAACAAAGACCCACTGTCATTCTTGCTGAGCACACTGCACTCTCTGGCCCCCACCACCGTGCATGTCATCATCTACATCGTAAGCTTCAATGTTGACATCGTGAAGGGTTGTCTCCTCGCACTCATCAAGCTCCATATCTGTCATCTGCGATGAAGGCTTAGGAGGCAGCACACCCTCTAGGGCCTTGCATTGTTCGGAAGTCAAGGAATCTGGGAAGTCGACCGAGAAGTGGATGTATAATTTGCCCCTCATGAATGGTCTTTGGTACATTGGCATCCCTTCGTCATTTATTGCCTTGAATTGATCTGGCTTAACAACTTCTCCAGGTTGGGATTTGATGAGGAGCTGCCTGTTATCTAGATGAGTCAAGATAAATTGGAAGCCACATAATGCCTCAGTAAGGGTCAACGCGTGCTCAACAAATATGTCATCACCCTTTCGCTTGAACTTTGGGTGCTCTTTCTGTTGTAGTACAAAGACTATGTCTCCAGTAAGAGTGTCAGGAGCTTCATCGGCTTCTCCTGAGAATATAATTTTTTGTCCATTTTGCATACCCTTCTCCACAACCACTTCCAAGACCTTCTTCTCCTGTACAACCTTTTCGCCCTTGCATTGTGGGCAGCGGTCCTTGTCATTGATAGGGTATATGGTATAGGGTATAGGGTATAGGGTGTAGGGTATAGGGTATAGGGTATAGGGTATAGAGTATAGTGTATATGGTGTAGGGTAAAGTGTATATTATATAGGATATTAGGTTTAGGGTTTACAATTTATTTATTTTTTCAAAAATAATATTTATTGACTCATATTTATTTTTTTGAGAGTAATTTAAAATAACTTTCATATTTTATATAAATAAAAATAATGGCATTATAAAATTAAAATTAATAAATATTTATGATTTATTTATTTTTTCAAAAATATCATAAATATTTATGATATTTTAATGTTTTTTAGTTTGTTATTTTGTTAATTAGTTCTAAAAATAAACAAAAATTACGTTTATTATCGGCAACGGAATATTTCGGGCCGATAAATAAAAAAATATTAAATTATCGGCGGCGGAAATATTCCGTCGGTGTTTAATAAAAAAACATTTAATTTCACTGGAATTTTTCCGACGCTAATAAATTAAAAAATTAATTATTTAGGCCGGAAATATTCCGTCGGTGTAATATTTCAAAAGAAAAATAAAAATATTTTAATTTCACCGTCGGAATATTTCCGACGATAAATAAAAAATAAAAAAATGATATATTTTCACCGGCGGAATATTTCTGTCGCTGATAAAGATTTAGCGGCGGAATATTCCGTCGATAAATCAACCGCCAAATTAGCGGCGGAAATAAACGAATATTCGAGGAATATTCGTTTTAGCGGCGGAATTTAGCGGCGGAATTAAATTCCGTCGCTAAATTTGACGCCAAAAATATTTCGACGCTAAAGCCTATATTCCGCCGCTATTTAGCGACGGAATCTGTCCGTCGCTGATAATTCCGTCGCTAAATGACCTGTTTCTGATAGTGTTTATTGAAATTACGTAAATCAAGTATACATTTTTAATTCAATATAAACGTTGCATATTATTTATTTATTAACTCAGTTGAATTTTGATAAAAAATTTGTGTAAGTGAGGGATAATGGTAGGCCAAGAATGAAAGGTAACTCTGCACGTCGGAAAGTGAACCACAAAATTTGGCTCACTGTATCTCGCATAAAAGAAGGACAAAGAAAAGTGCTTTAAATAATTAGCCTCAATATGCCCGTCGAATTTCGACGGATTACTCACTAGTTTTTAAGAAAAAGTGAAAAATTGAGAAAAAATAGTATGTATACCTTAAGGTATAAGAGTAATTTTAGTCTTATACATTTGGGTATTAGAGCGACGGGCAGGGGTAATGTTTGAGTATGGGTTTATGCGGAATTTTTTATCTCGCATGGGATTTTATTGTTTTGATATCTATCCCATTAGGCATAGGGTCCATGGCCCTGTCATCCATTTCGTAAACCAAAAAATGTAAAATCTTACCTTAAACGAAAAAAAAAAATAACATCTCCGTCCCAAAATGATTTTCCTACTATTTAAATTATTGACTCCGTTCCGAATTGATCTTCCTACTATTTAGATTGTTGATATGAAGTGGAGAGGGCTATTTAGGGCTTAAGCCCGCGGGAGGCCCGCCAACCCCGTTGTATGTGGCCGGCCTGCCTCCCAGCCCACATAAAGAACGGAACGGGCTTGGACTGGTGTAAGTGTCCCAATCTGGGTCGTTAATGTTTCGTCAGCCTAAATTAATGATTTATAATCATTTAGGGGCATTTTGGACATTATTTTGATAATTTGAATGAGGAAGGACCTCTTAGGAATAAAAAAGTGGCATAGGACCTCGCTGGAAATATGTCATTCCCAATAAAAAAAGAATATTGACCATTTGCAAACAGCCAAAACTGTTTTCTGCAACAACCAGGCACGTTGTTGATCCCATCCCCGCGGATGAGATTGTGCCTACAATCTCATCTACGCAGATAAGATTGTCATTCAGCCAACCTATAAATACAGCCCTTCTCCCTCAGTTTAACAAGGCCAAAAAATCCGAAAATCTACTGTTACTCTGTCAAAATCCACCTTCAAACAACCATTTACACCTTCATAACTCAAATTCCACACCAAATCCAACCTCAAATCCACTTCAAAACCACTTCTAAGCCTTGAAATCCATCAAACCCTAAACACAAACCCAAGAAAATTGGTAAACCCTCACTCCCTTTACTCATATCTCTCTCATTCATGCACATATTTCATGTGTAAATAATGTAGTCTTACTTACTACTTGTTGTTTGACTCCCCTTTTCCTTTTGTCCCAAGGATCCAAGAGGAACTTCATGGAATCCATTTCCATGGATGATCTTCTAAAGGAATCCACATTCTCTTTACTTTTATGTTATTTCCCACTTCCCTTTTTACATTACTTGCTCTTGTTTGTTCATTTGACCTAAAGTATAGTCATCTTGGAGTCCATCTCCATAGATGACCACTTTAAAAGGTCCATATTATTTACTTCCTTGTAAATCCCCCTCCCTATGTCTAAGATGCTCACCTTGGAACCCTTTCCTTGAATGAAAATCATTTAGACTTACAAAATAGGTCACACAAGATGTATAAGATACACTTGAGTATAGGTCTCAAGGATGGTCTTCTTATGACCACCTTAGAGATCTTCCTCTAAACGTTGATACATCTTGACCTAACTCTCTTGTCAACTTACTTTTCATGTCAAAATCTCCCTTGTCCCTAGCAAATGACATGTTTTCAAAGTTCTAATGTACCCCCGTGATGGCTTGGTTAAGTGGATTCATCACTTATGACCACTAATCAAAGTCTAGGGAAAGAGAGGACAAAACATGGATGCCCAAAAATCCAAAAATTTCCTTCATTTTCTGCTTTCAGTTACATTTCCAGTTAAGTCCTGTAAATCCAGTTAACTTTCTGGAAATTACAGTGACTAAATTGGAAACTGTAAAAAATATTGACACTGCATGCCCATCCACGCCGATAAGATTGTACTACAGTCTTATCCACGCAGATGACATTGTCATCTGCAAACAGTTTTCTAATTTTCTGTTATTTTCAGTTTAATCACTATTTTTCTGTTTAGTCCTTAGTATTTCAGTTATTTCCAGAAAACCCTTTTTTTTAGAAAGTCTTTTTTAAAACACACACACACAAAAAGTTTCAAGTGAGGAAGACTCGTCATACGAGGCATTCCGGGTGCACGTCAAACGTCCATCCCGGAGTGTAACGTGACCTCCGAACTCATTTTCTCTAATTTTAGGCATTTTTCAAAGTTTTGGCCCTTAAACTAAAAACGGCGTGGCGACTCCGTTGATTTTTCACAAAAAGAGAAATTGGGTACATCATAGTGGCGACTTCGCTGGGGATCTTATAAGCTTTTTTTTAAAAAAAAATCATTTTTCAAACAAATAATAAAACTTGTTTAGAAAAAAAAAACTTTTGTGGATCAAACTTCCGTCTCAACACTTGAACTTTTGTTTTTTGGTGTGTATGTGTTTTTCCCATTTCGCGTTGTTATCGATTTGACCGTCCCGGGAAAGTCAATTTTGACTGTCGAATCCATTTCCTTAACTGTTTAAACTTTATGTGTTTATGTGCTTATGTGCTCGTGCATTTATGTGTTTACATGTTTTCCAAAAAATGAAAAATGATAATCGGTATATAGGTTGGAAACCATTAAACTTCCTCTTAAAACACCTCCTTATGGGAGCTGGGGATAACCTATGGGGGAACAACGCCACATACTGGTCTCATTTCAAAAAAAAAATTGTTTTCAAAAAAAAAAAAAAATATTTTTTGCATGCATCATGCTTTTAAGACACATTCGAAAATTTCTGTTTTTACTCATAAAAGAATATAGACTGCCGCACACTACGCGCACGTTGACCGTACACTGCACACTACGTCCTTAATCCGGGAAATCTCAGTAGCAGCCTGGGAGGCCTTACTACGCCTCTCGGTGCGAGCATGGGACGACCCAAATAGCATTGGTTTACCCTCGTGTCGACCCTGCATTTGTCCGTGACACACTTTTTTTCGAGACTCGGTAGGTTTTTGGTCCGGGCCGTGTCAGACTGTGTCAGTGTATACCCCGCATAGGTCAAACCCTAGTCAACGTGCCAAGTCAGGATCCCACGCGGACCTAACTCAGTAGAAGTCATGCCAGTTTTTTCCGTCATGAACTTTGACTCGATCTTGACTGGGGCTCGGACTTTGACTTTGACCCGCACGGTTTATGCACCGGCTCCCGGTGTGATACCGAGTCATCAAGGATTAACGCTCAGTCCATGTTTAATTACTTCTTAACCAAACGACGAGTCAAGATCCCTTGTGGACTATTATCAGTCAAGGTCATGCTGGCTTTTAGTCAGGCACCCTAACTCGATCTTGACCATCGTTGCTGGCTTTGCCGGTAATTTACATCGAGTGCGCGTTAAGACTTCATAATCCGCCATACCTTAGGTTCATTTTCCTTTTCGGTCGGTGGGACCCACTTGCCCTACGGAACCCTTGTTCGAGGTTACAGGTTGAGGGTCGGCAAGCGTAGTGATGGGTCCCACTGATCCAGGGCTGAGAATAGCAAAAAAAAAAAAGAGCAATCTTTTCCAACCGCTTAGGGTTTAAGAAAATACGTTTTAAGTAAACTCAAACAAATGCCCGCATGTTGCATGAGCCCTGAGCCCAAACACCTACCCCTTTTTCTTCAACTCCCAAAGTCTGAACCTCCCTTATATCATCCTCCCGCAGCACCTCGCAAAGCTTGGGTACGGACACCGAGTCACCGTCTGGTCAGTTGGGAAGAATCAAGTGCATCGTCAGCCTCACCATTCGCTTCAACTCCGGTTTTCAGAATGTCTGCATCAGTTGGTAACAATGGGGACAATACCACTCCGCCTTCGGAGATCCCTCAGACAGACCAACATTGGATTCAGTTGGTCGAACAAATGAGATTGCGACAGGAAGCTCAGATGAACAACCTCCTGAAGGCTATTATGAGTCATGGTTTGATCGCCAATCTCAATCCCGATGGCACTTTCACCGTGGAAGAGGAAGAGGACCCTAATCCCACTCTCGGTCGCCCCGAATATGCCAGGATGCCACCACCAGCCTCCTATGTGACTACCGCCAGAACCCCTGCTTCTCGGCCTACAGGTCAGCCGGCTCCCAAGCAACAGCTCAAAATGCCTCCGTCACAGCTTGATCTAAAGCAGCAGTCAGGGATGGGTCAGTTTGGCTTTTCTCAGCAGCAGTCAAATGTCCCTCCTCAGAATGGTACCCATCAGGCAAATCCCGACGTTTCCCAAGCTGTCCAAACAGATATCAGCAAAGGAAATGAGACTTTACTTCCAAGAAGCTTTCGAACAATGGAGGAAGTATGGTTAGCCGTCAGGGCTCTCGAAGAATGCCAGAACGAGCAGTAGGCCTGGATCGAGGAAGCCACACGTCATTTCGAAACCTTGACAATTCCCCAGCTGACGGGAGCTCCCCTAAAGGACAAATACGTGCCTGCTCCCCCAGTTTATAATGTCTCTCGTTACCCCTCGGGATCCAATCATTTGCTTCTAGGCGAACCCAGCAACCAGCATCTCGAGGCCCCAAATTCACCACCATCTGTCGAACATATTTGGTGGGATGTTTGCGACTGCCCTGATTGTCTTGAGAGGGACTACCAAGATGAAATCAGTGAAGACTGTCCCCCAAAAAGGAAAACAAATCCCTCTTCCCAGCAAAAGTTGAAGGCCAGATATGAAGCCGGTAATCCTGCAGTGGGAACCCTCGGAGAGCCATCCGGAAAATTTGATTAATATGTCATTTATTCCAGCAAATCTCCTCAGTCCAGCTCAACTCAAAACCACTCCAACGCAGCTCAGCTCGAGGCCCCGAATTCACCACCAGCTGTCGAACATATTTGGTGGGATGTCTGTGACTGCCCTGACTGTCTCGAGAGGGACTATCAAGATGAGATAAACGAGGCTCGTCCTACCAAGAAGAAGAAAGCCTCCACCCAGCAAAAGTTTAAAGAAAGGTTCGAACCCGGTGATACCAGTGTTGGGACACTTGGGGAACCATCAGGGAAATTCGAATAATATGTCCTCTACCCTAATGAACCTAAGCCGCGACACTGATGACTGCACAATCTTGAGGCTCGCGATCCAAGTACCAATGAGGAGTAGCTATGATGGGGGCTACCCATCCTTAAATGAAAATGTTAAAATAGTCTCTTAGTCAACCTTCGTAGGCTCTAGTATTTTCCTTTCACCTAAGTCCTTTGTGGACATCTGCTATTGTAGTCCATTATGGACAGGGTAGTTAAATATCTAACTTATGTATGAGTCTTTTTATTTTCTCGCTAGACTCGAGACACTATTTTGCATTTAATGAAATGGTCTTATTTCAAATGATCACTCGTAATGCTCAATGCTTGAACTACGACGGCCTGAGCTCCTCACAACGAGGGGAACGTAAGCAACCAGAAATGGTCCGGTCATAAATGCATTTCAAACTGATGAAGGATCTTGGGCGGTCTTGTGATCATTTTGGATAAAACACGTTTTTAGATGTATCGACGAGTCTTCTGTTTCTACGTTATAGGGGAAGTAGAGCTAAACACTGATTTCTGTCAGCAAGGACTTCCATACACCTATCCACGTCCATCCTCTTTCAAAAGAGCCAAATCCCAAAATGAGTTCTTTTGCGCCCTCAGCAAGTGAGGCCATTTTCAAAAAAAAAAAATGATACTCAGTATACAGGCTGGAAACCATTAAACTTCCTCTTAAAATGCCTCCTTATGGGAGCCGGGGATAAGCTATGGGAGAATAACGCCACGTACTAGTTTCATTAGTCTGTAATAATTGAGGACTTCCCTCCCCACCTTTTTGAAAACAAGCCCTTGCAGGTATACACTTCTAAAAAAATCTCTTTTGTTCGGTTGACTAATTGACTAAAGAAAATATAGAAGGATGGGTAGCCTCTTTCGCCACATGGAAATTCAATCTTCGATAGAGGTGGGCCATTCAAGGAACGATGACGCAACCCCAGGTTCAGAAACTCGTAACTTGGGAAGCAATCCGGAAGGCTGCCCAATCAGAAGTCAGTAATACTTACTATCCCCAAGCTCAACCCCTCACTATTGCTAAGCTTCGGGAAACTTGTAACAAAATCAGTCAGAACCAGTGGCCAGTTGCCAAGCACGCTCCTCCGTTGACCCTAGCAGCATTGAAAGAGTCCTGTAAAGAAGTAACAGATAAGCCGAAAGGAGAAGTGAACCTGTTGACCAGATCCGGGCAGATCCACCAGGGTAATACCAAGACAGAAAAGAAGCCAGCAGATCAAGCACCCAGGGAGAACCGTAACCCTTATGCCAGAACAGCTGAAACTCCTGACCCTAATAAAAAGGATCATGTACTCACTCAGTTGAAGCAGACTCAAGCCAACATCTCTCTGTGGTCCTTACTCACCTCATCTTATCCCCACAAGCATAAATTGGAGGAAAGTCTGGCCCGCACACTGGTCCCTATTGATGCTACCCCTGACGACGTGGTGCAACTAATTGGGAACATCCACTACGGAAACATAGTCACCTTCACAGACCTCGATCTCCCATAGTTCGGAGTCGATCATAATGAGCCTTTCGTCATCACGGTCCAATTGGATGAACGACGCCTCCCTCGATTCTTAGTTGACAACGGGTCTGGAATGAACATCCTCCCAGCAAAGATCATGAGCCTGCTCGGCATCAAGCCCACAGATCTGAAGCCTTCCTCCCTTACAGTTAAGGCCTATGACTCAATGTCTCGTACAGTACTTGGGGCTGCTACTTTGAACCTGTGGTTTGGCAAAAAGATGATACCTGTAGAATTCCAAGTCATTGATATCCCAATCACCTTTAATGCTTTTGGGAAGACCTTGGCTGCACCAAGTCAATGGGGTCGCTTCAAGCCTTCATCAGTGCATGAAGTTCGTTTAAGATGGAGATCTAACTACCATTTACAGAGACCTAGTCACTCTGGAGGGCACTGACACAGGTGGAATACCCATCCTGGAAATCAAGCATGATGAAGATGGTTTCATGTTGACCGGCTTCACAGTCGAATCTCCTAAAGCTCAAGTTTGCAATGTGGATCTGACTGTTACCCGGGACAAGATCCATCCCGTTATGAGGATGATGAAGAAAATGAACTACATGCCTCGTCTGGGTCCTGGGAAATGCCTACAAGGGACTCACAAGGTCATTGAAGTGAAGGAACAAAAAACTCACCATGGCCTGGGATACAAGCCAACCTCAGAAGAGATTGCAAAAGAAAAGGAAACTACTCGGAAGAGGAGGGAAGCTGTTGCAAAAAGGATCCCTGACAATGGTCCTAAATCTCTCCCTTTCAGTCTTGACATGACCGACTACTTCATAAAAGGTGCTCAGCAGGTGGACAACGCCACAGGCAAAGAGCCCACTCCTACAAAAGGCTGGCTGAAATTACAGGAGAACCTTAGCAAGTTCAGGGGAAGCAAAGCCAACCCCGTCTGAAGAATGTTTCTCAATTTACCCAAGATACCTGGGGCTACTACCACCATGAAAAGTGAGTATACTTTCAAAGGAGTGCCGGAGCTGGTAAAGCAGTTTGAGAAGCTCAATGAAGTCATCCCGACTGTCGAAGAGGCCACAAAAGATGAGTTTGAACTGGTCATTCCAAAGGCCAAGACTCCAGAATTCTCCCTCGATAAATGGGATGGTCCCGTCATGCAGCAGATGTTTGGGGAAGAAATACACATTCCAGACCTGATCGACGTGGGTTCAGTGAAAGAAATGATCACGGTAATTGAAGCAGGAGGACAGAAGCTGTTAGATCCCCGAGCCATGGTCATGCAGTCTACCATGCCCCTGAAGAATTGGGAGACTCTCTCCGGTCCGTCCGCGAGCAAAGAAGAAATGATCACAAAGCTTGGATTGGTCCCTCGCCCCCTTGTGTCCACCTATCTCAAGTCCTCTAAGTCTCTTGTCTTCGAATTTGAGTCCCTGGAGTCGTCTAATGGCCTCACGCCAGAAGACTATGAAATTGTAGCCAACGCTGTACTTCCTTTTACTCTGAATGAAATGATCGACCTTTCTGAGTATCCCCTGATCGCCACTTTAACTAATGATAAATTAACTAATAACTTAAAAATGGTTAATAATGATTCACTAGATAAAGATGAAGACACACTAAACGAACAATACATTAAAGAAATATTTAAGCAGGTTGTCGAGAAAGAGAAAAACCGAGCCTAAGATACCGAGGAGGTTTTGACTCGTGTGAATCTGGGAACTGCAGAAGAGCCTAAAGAGACGCAGATTGGCAGTTTCTTCAACGGGCCCAAACAGGGAACTCTCACTGAACTACTCAGGGAATTTGTGGACTTATTTGCATGGTCTTATAAGGATATGCCCGGCCTCGATCCCTCCATAGTGGAGCACAGGATACCATTGGACCCCGAAGTCAAGCCGGTAAAACAAAAGATGAGAAAGATCAAGCCCGAATGGTCATTACAAGTAAAGGAAGAAATTGAGAAGATGCTCAAAGCGGGATTCATCTGGGTCATTGAATATCTCACCTGGCTCTCCAACATCGTAACAGTCACCAAGGCTAACAGAAAAGTCCGATGCTGCGTGGATTTCAGAGATCTCAACAAAGCCAGCCCAAAGGATGACTTCCCCCTGCCCAACATTGACATGCTGGTAGATACCACGGCTAACTACGAAGTCAAGTCTTTCGTTTACGGTTTCACTGGCTACAACCAGATCAACATGGCCGAAGAGGACCAGGCTAAGACAGCTTTCACTACTCCCTGGGGGACATACTGCTACACAGTCATGCCGTTTGGTCTGAAGAACGCTGGGGCTACCTATCAGAGGGCAGCCACCGCCCTGTTCCACGACATGATTCATAAAGAAATAGAGGTCTACGTGGATGACATGATAGTCCACTCCAAAGGATCCGATGGCCAGCACTTCATTGATTTGAGAAAATTCTTCGACCGTCTTAGAGAACATTCCATGAGGCTGAACCCAGCTAAATGCTCCTTCGGCGTCAAGGGAGGTAAGGTGTTGGGGTACATGGTAACTGAACGGGGAATTGAAGTAGACCCGCAGAAGATCAAAGCCATAGTTGAGATGAAGCCGCCTCAAACACTGACAGAAGTCAAATCTTTCATGGGAAGGCTGCAGTACATAAGCCGCTTTGTGAATCAACTAACTTCCATTTGTGAGCCCATCTTTAAGCTAATGAAGAAGAGCACCTGCACTGAATGGAACCCAGAATGCCAGTTTGCTTTTGAAAAGATCAAGGCATACCTTGTGAATCCTCCAATCCTTTGCCCCCCATATCGGCAAAAGCCACTACTGCTATACCTGACTGCCACAGACACAACAATTGGGGCTATGCTGGCATAGGAGAAGAAAGACTCCAAAGTTGAAAGCGCCATCTATTTTGTGAGCAGAAAGCTACAAGGCAGCGAACTCAACTACTCAGTTTGCGAATAAACCTGTGCAGGTCTAGTATGGGTAGTGGGAAAGTTGAAGCACTACATGCAGTCTCACTTAGTGCACTTGGTCTCGAGGCTGGATCCCATTAAGTACCTGTTCGACAAGCCCTCCCTCTCCATGATATTGGCAAAATGGTCATTCTTTCTAGCCGAATACGATATCACTTATGTCACAAGAAAATCCATGAAAGGGCAGATAATGGCAGAACAACTGGTTGATTTCCCAGGTGATGAATGCCAAGGACCTGAACCTCAATTCCCTGACGAAGGAATTTTGGCTCTAGAAGAAGAAAATCGCTGGAAACTCTTCTTTGATGGGGCAGCGAACAGACGAGGGAATGGAATAGGAATGCTCCTGGTCGACCCCACTACGAACATACTCCCATAGCCGTAAAACTCAATTTTGAGGTCACTAACAATGCCGCCGATTATGAATCCTGCAAAGCTGGATTGGAGGCCGCTTTAGAAAGGAACATCAAGGAGTTAGAAGTATATGGTAACTCCGCCCTCATCATCAACCAAGTGTCCAACAAGTGGAAAACAATTGATCCGGGTCTGCAAAAGTACCATGCTTATATGGAAGACCTCGTGGCCCAGTTCAAGGAGGTCAGCTTCCACTATCTGCCCAGAGATCGCAACAGGTTCGCAGATGCCCTGGCAACACTAGCCTCTCTTGTCGAAATACCCGAAGGAAAATTAGTCAAACCCTTCAGGGTTGGGAGAAGAGAAAACCCAGCCCACTTTTTTGAAATTGAAGCGGAGGGTGAACCAGTAAACGACCCATGATAGCTCTGAAATGCATGGCTTCCCACTACGTCCTTCTGGGAGATACGATATACAAAAAGCGTTACGGGGGTCCCCTCGTACGATGCATCAGCAAACAAAGGGCTACCGAGCTAATAAATGAAGTACATGGTGGTACCTATAGCCCCCACTTGAATGCTCGAGCCTTAATACAGGTCATCCTGAGAATAGGATATTTGTGGATCTCTAGGGAAACGAATTGCATCCAGTTCGTGAGAAGCTGCTACAAATGTCAGCGCTATTCAAATCTCAACCATTTGACTCCACACGACCTTTACTGCATGATAACCCCTTGGCCTTTCGTTACCTGGGGAATCGACGTCATCGGCAAAGTTACCCTACCAGGAAGCAACGGTCACAAGTTCGTCCTGGTAGCCATAGATTATTTCACCAAATGGGTCGAGGCCAAGTCTTACAAAGTCCTTAACTCCAAGAAGGTGGCCCTCTTTATCAAAGAAAACATCATGTGCAGATACGGGTTGCCAGCTGAAGTGATTTCTGACAATGGCTCTCATTTTGAGGGAGAATGCGACAGATTGTTGGCAGAGTTCAAGATAACTCGTCACAAGTCATCCCCTTATCGGCCCCAAACCAACGGTGCCGTTGAAGCAGCAAATAAGACTCTAGAAAACATCATCAGGAAGATGGATGTCCGAGGCAGAGATTGGCCAGACAAGTTCCACCTTGCCCTCTGGGGATACAGAACATCCGTCAGAACTGCCACAGGAGAAACGCCCTTTGCCCTCACTTACGGAATGGAGGCCGTGCTCCCAATCGAATTGGAAATCCCCTCACTACGTGTGTTATTGGAAAATCAGATCAACGAAGTCGAATGGCTCCAGAGTCGCTATGATGAGTTGGCCCTGCTAGATGAACGTCGTCTAAAAGCCATGGAACACACTCGGGCTTATCAAGCAAGAATGGCCAGAGCCTTTGACAAGAGAGTGAAACATAGAGACATCCGAGAAGGCAAACTCGTGCTAAAAGAGAAGCCTCCAACCCACGCCAATTCACTTGGAAAATGGGAGCCCGTCTGGATCGGACCCTATATAGTTCAGAAGATCTTTTCTGGAGGAGCCATGCAGCTCGCAGACTTAGATGGAAATCCTTTCATGCATCCGGTGAACGGAGACAAGCTCCGCATATACTATGCCTGAAGATCGAGTCATTTCCCCTTAAAAGTGCTAAAAGAGTAACACCCAACTAGGTTGAAAACTCGAAAGGGCGGCCTAGGTAAAAAACATGGTTGCACTTCTCTCGTCCCTCTCTCTACCTACCCCTTCTAAAAAATGATAAAAAAACAAACTCATAAAGTCGAACTACGGAGACCTGAGCCCCTCAGTCCTCTTGTAAAAGGGGAACGTAGGCAGCCGGAAACGGTTCGGTCTAAAACATAAACAAAAATCATACTTTGTCATCAACACATTGATCAAGTCATGACTGCGTCTCGAAAAAATCTAATCCAATTCATACGTTCATTACAATTAAAAACTTTTTGATGAGTTCAAGCCCGATCTACTCTTAAACTCACAACTGAGCTAAAAGGAAAATATATAAAAAAAAACAAAAACATAACTAAAAACTAATGTGCCTGCAAGGATGATCAGTGGATACTCGAAGCTCTAGCCACTAGTGCTCGCGTCCCCTTCCATCCTATTTCGTCTCCTCCCACCGTGCCTCGAGTTCATCCTAGGCACGGGAATGATGTCCGTCCTCCTCCTCCCTAGATCTAACATAGGGGTCGGGTCCATCAAGCCTGCTTCTATCAGAGCTCGGGTCGTCTGGGCTTCGTCTCTGATCTCTTACCTCCTGGGCGGCGCCATAGGAATCCTGTCTCTTTGACGCTCCACTCTCAACTCATAGTCAAGCATGTCGTCCCCGCTCCTGTCGTAAAGACTAGCCCTAGCCTCGGCTCTCCTCAATACTGACACTGGGACGTCTTCTGGTCCCACAATGGCCTCACGCCTCCTCATAAGAGCCACCTGAGTCTCCCCCATGTGTCCCTCGTACCAATCCAAGTACCAAGTGGACAGAAAAATACGCTCTGGATGCCTGAGAAGGACCATAGGAGGAAAAACATGATACCTCCATACTAGGGAGAAGAAGGAAAATGCAGATGAATCATCCATAGAAACAGACATTACCACCCGTGTGGCAATATCATCACAGCCTTCCAAAGGAACCTGCTCCATCCTGAACTGTCAAAGAGCCAAAGCCGGAATGTAGAAGGTCGACCAACAGAGCCCCGGAAGCAGGACTACCTAAGATCCATCCTGAAGCGTCCTCCTAGTCTCTATCTACCAGTGCGGAATCCACCATCGGATGTCCTGGGTACGACGCTGAGCCACCCAGCGCTCCCACGAGGCCTGATCCTCAATCTCAACTATAACCCCCTCCTGGTAAAATTCAATGGCCTGAATGTGTGTGGAGCCTCCCGCAGGACCCCCAGCCTCTCCATCAGCCACATCGATAGCAGAAATGGGCTTCCCCCGTGCATGTACCGCTTCCTGATAGCCAACTGGTCAATAGCATGAAGGGTCTCTCCCAAGATCAAGGGAACTATATCCCGACCCAATCGGCAGTGAACAACAACATCTAACAAAGACCGGTGAGACATCCCAAAGGAACAAACCATGAACAAGGACCCGATTGCACAAAGAGAAAATGCATCCCAATAGCAATCACCGACCATACCCAAGCTCCTAAAGCTATCCGAGAGACCATAAATGTCAAAATAGTCAGGTCCTCGAATCATACCTCGGGCTTCCTCCGGAGAGATTTGAAGGAGACTAGACAATTTGTTGACAAAAGACATCCCTCCGGGCAAGGGAAGTGCAACCTCTTCCACCTCGGGCCCTCCAAGTAAAGCCCTAAAATCTTCAAGGGTGGGAACCATCTCATTGTAGGAGAAGCAAAAGACGTGCCTCCGAGTGTCCCAAAACGCAGCGAAAGCCCTCATCAAGTCATAATCCGGAACAAGCTCCTTAAGAGACCACAAAGATTTGATCTTGTACCTTTCCTCAAAGAACACCTTGTTCCCATGCATGATCTCCCGAGACCATTCCTTGAATTTGTCGAAGAAGACCATTTGCAACTCCTTTGGCAATTTAGGAGAATTCTTCATGTTTTCCATGGTTTTTTATGGTTTGCTCGAAACTTCAGAAAAAACAGAGAGGAAGATGAAGCTGAGTGATAAAAACCAGATCTGAGGTGAAAATTTAAATAACCTTGCCAGATGCTGCCCTTGTCCGCGCGGATGAGATTGCAGCCTCAATCTCATCCACGCGGATAAGATTGTCTCCCAGTCCAAAAAAATTTCTGACAACAGTAAAAACTGCTGTCCCCAAATGAGGAAATATTTCCCCAAACAGCCAAGCAGCAAAAAGTTGCCCATTCCCCATTTTTTTTCAAAATCCCAACAAAGATTCCATTCAAAATCCCACAATTTTTACTGTTGTCATAATATTTCTCCAAACAGCCAAGCAGCAAAAAGTTGCATTCAGTAAAGAATTAACGAAACAAAAATAAAAAAGTAGTGAAATAAAATGCATTAACCTAGTTATTACATTCAAAAAAATATAAAAAACAATGTGCATAAAGTGTATATATGTTTTCTCTCTCTGCCCTAACAGGTACAGTCACTCAGAATCGCTGTCCGAATCAAGAACAGGATCTTCTTCCCTGGCAATCCCCTTGTCGCGCCTCCGCACCCTCCGTTGAGCCGTGCTCGGTCTCTCCGCTGCTGCCTCTGGGAAAGCCATCCCCGGCTCTACATCATCCTGCTCAGCATCAGAATATGTGTCCTCAGGATCCACAGGCACGCCTCGGTACGGCACACCGATATCGGCAAAGAAGTCGTACCCGAAGGAGAAGGCGTCAGAACTCTGACCGTACGTCACATGAGTCTGAAAAGGAGTCCCATAATCCCCCTGCGACTCAAAGGCGCCATAACCCCTGCGATGCGAAGAGGAACCCTCACTAGCTCTGCCCTGAACGTAGCTCGGCCCCTCCATGCCCCCGAAGATGATGTGATCCCGGGAAAGCTCCACGCTCCTGTCCATGTAGGGAGAAGGAGAAATGTCCATCGACTCCCTGGGCTGAGTACGAGGAGTCTCCATAGACCTCCTGCCCGGCATAGTCCCACTGGCAGGAATAGGCGACCTCTCTCTCGCAGAGGCACTAGGCGCTAGTCGCGACACCCTTTCGGAACCCCGAGCGTTCCCCCGCGTCACGAGGTTGCGAATGAACCTCTTAGCCCCGATGACCTGGCGCAGAAGCCGATCCACAACCCGGGACGAGTACTGCAAAGAAGAAATGAAAGCATCAAAAAATAGTCGAAGCAATCAGAAGTACAAAGGCTAAATAATCAAAACGCGATCAGCACTTACCTGAGCATTCAGTCGAGGCTGGAAAGCTCACGGTGTCACCTCTGGGAGGGGAATCCGCGCCCTCATCCTAACCCCCTCCTGGGTATACGAGAAGTCAGCTCGAGGGATCCTCACGACTGAACTCCCTTCCCTCGCCAGCACCTGAGGCGTCCTCAGCCTGCGTCCCATAAGCGCCTGATAGGGCTCCTGAGTGACATACTCTAGGGCGGGTCGCCCACCCCTGAACCATAGCCAGTTTGCCGACCCTTCCCAGGGATACATCATGTCAGCCGGAGGCTCAGCTGGCGTCAAAGAAGCCATCCCTAAACCGTGCTGCCTCATTACCCTCTCCCCCAAATAGTAGACATCGTAGGTGAGTCCCCGCAAAATACATCTCTGCCCCATCCAGCGATCAGCACCGCCCAGCTAATCAACCTTGAACAGATCCCAAGGGTAAAAATTAACCCTATCACTGGTCTCTGCCTTCAAAAATGGTACCATGTCATTGTACCTCACCTTCCTCCTAGTCCTGCTATTCCTCTTCACCCGAGCATCCTTCGTCCACCAAAGCATAGTCGGGTATGCGAAAGCCTCCTCCGAGACATAGTCCCACAACGCCCATCCAAAGATCTCCAAAGCCCAGACCTGCATCCGACAAAGGAGACCCATCAATACCAAAAGTGCATACACAATATGTACAAGGGAGTATAGAGAAAAATAAGAAAGTATACCTCTAACGGGAACTCGAAGCAGGTCAGGGAGGTGGACGCCTTCCTGCTATATCTATCCAATGCAAAGTACAACTCCGCCAAGCCTGCCTCTCCCCAGGCATACTCATATATCATGTCAATATCTGCCAAAGATCCCAGCAAGGCGAACATAGTTGTGCCCTCAGTGTGCCCAAACAGAGTGCTAGAAAGGGCAAACCACAAGAAACAGCGAGCAATCTGCTCAGCCGAGATGGTCTAGTCCCCTCTCTCATACCGAGCTATGCTCTCGGTCAACTTCGCATCCACCACGGCATACTCCATGCCCATTCCCTTCCTCGGCACGAGGACAATCCCCAGCAGATCCATCAACTCCGCGTTCGTGTACCCGTTGTGTCACTCCAAGCTAAGCCCCTTGAAAGACAAGCCAGTGATAGCGGCATAATCAGTAGGGGTCACGGTAGCCTCCCCCCAGAAGAAGTGAAACGTGTGGGTAACATCCCACCAGTGCTCGATCAGTGCCAAATAGAGCCCCTTGCTCTTATGTAAACCCGCCACCCCTCTCAAGCACTCAACAAAACCATAAAGGTTAGAAGCCACCACGAGCTAGTGAGGACTCCGCTGACCCACCCTACCAGCCGTGGGCAGGGCATCCCAAAGCCTGACAACTGCCTCCACGGACCCCCGTGTCTTTAGCTTATCCAACTTGCGTTGGATGACATCCGCTCTCCCCTGAAAGTAAGCACAGCGCAAGTAAGTCATCAAAATTGCACACAACAAAAACAGAAAAGAAAGAAAATAAACTCCGTCCCATTTTCGGACACATTTTTATACATGCATCTTTTCTCACATTCAAGCATCATGTTATCAAGCATACATTTACAAAAAAAAAAGGTTTTCATCAAAAATCTCTTGTGCAAGAGTCCATTCCAAATTCGGCAAATTTGTATCCATTTTACAAACAAAATTTTCATCAAAAAAATCTCTTATGCAAGAGTCCGTTCCAAATTCGGTAAATTTGTATCCATTTTACATTTACAAAAAAAAGTTCTCATCAAAAATCTCTCATGCAAGAGTCCGTCCCAAATTCGGCAAATTTGTACCCATCTTACATTTACAAAAACAAGCTTTCATCACAAAAAAAAAAATCTCTTATGCAAGAGTCCGTCCCAAATTCGGCAAATTTGTACCCACTTTACATTTACATTATGCAAACTACCCATATTTTTTACAAATAAATTGCATATTCCTTCTACCCATGTCCTCAAATTAAACAAATGCATCATCAATTTCATATTTCAACGGCAAAACAAACAAAAGCCCCAAATTTTGGCATTCAAGCCCTAAATCTAGCATGAACCAATTTTGATAAAAAAATCAACAAAGTAGACAAAATTGAGTGTCATACCATACGAAGGTCCTCATCGATGGCCCAATGTTGCCACATATCCGGGTAAAACTCCTCGTTCATCGATTGCGAGAGTGTGTAGTGGCGGTGCATCCTCACCAATTCAAGCCTCTTCTCCGTGGCCTCCCTACTCACCCAACCTCGGCGGACCACATTAACTCCTCCCTCTCGCTCCATAGCCTCAATTTTGAAGGTTTTTGCGGAGATTTTAGACAACAATGGCGTTTTCTCTCTCTCTTTTCTCTCTCTTGCCTCGGCTGATGGTATTTGACAATGAAGAAGATGGATACGGCGCCTGTCTGTTTTAAATCTGTCGCCCTGCTGATCTGGTCCGCGCGGATAAGATTGCAGGGCGAAATCCCTGTTTTACCCTTTTAATTCTTGACCCTCTGCATCCAGACCCCCAGTTTGACAGAAAGTTAACAGGAGTTAGCCTTTCCACCAAAACTTAACGGAAGCCCATTCCCTTCCTCGTTTTCAACCCCGGTCTTCGACATAAGCCCGGCCTTTTCACCAAAACTTAACGGAAGCCCATTCCCTTCCTCGTTTTCAACCCCGGCCTTCGACGTAAGCCCGACCTTTTCACCAAAACTTAACGGAAGTCCATTCCCTTCCTCGTTTTCAACCCCGGCCGTCATCGTAAGCCCGTCCTTTAATGAAAACTTAACGGAAGTCCATTCCCTTCCTCGTTTTCGACCCCGACCGTCATCGTAAGCCCGTCCTTTAACGAAAACTTAATGGAATTCCATTTCATTCCCTTCCTCATTTTCGACCCCAGCCGTCATCGTAAGTCCGTCCTTTAACGAAAACTTAACGAAAGTCCATTCCCTTCCTCATTTTCGACCCCGGCCATCATCGTAAGCCCGTCCTTTAATGAAAACTTAACGGAAGTCCATTCCCTTCCTCGTTTTCGACCCCGACTGTCATCGTAAGCCCGTCCTTTAACGAAAACTTAATAGAAGTCAATTCCCGTTCTCGTTTTCGACTCCGGCTGTCATTGTAAGCCCGTCTTTTAACGAAAACTTAGCGGAAGTCCATTTCCTTCCGGATTTTCGACCCCGGCCGTCATCGTAAGCCCGTCCTTTAACGAAAACTTAACGAAAGTTCATTCCCTTCCTCATTTTTGACCCCGGACGTCATCGTAAGCCCGTACAGAGGATACATACCCCCAGAAGATAAACCCCGACAGTCATTGCAAGCCCAAGTTTTCCCCAACTAAGCAAACAAAGCACATCCCCGTTAGTCGAATTACTATTAGCAACGCCTCCGTTAGTCGAGTTTCCTTCGGCAACGCCTCTGTTATTCGAGTCTATCTTCGGCAGCGCCTCCGTTAGTCGAGTTTCCTTCGGAAATGCCTCTGTTAGTCGAGTTTATCTTCGAAAACGCCTCTGTTAGTCGAGTTATATTCGGTAAATGCCTCCGTTAGTCAAGTTTCCTTCGGCAACGCCTCCGTTAGTCGAGTTTACCTTCGGCAACGCCTCCGTTAGTCGAGTTATCTTCGGCAACACCCTCGTTAGTCTAATTACTTTCGGCAACGCCTCCGTTAGTCGAGTTATCTTCGGCAATGCCTCCGTTATTCGAGTTATTTTCGTCAACGCTTCCGTTAGTCGAGTTATCTTCGGCAACGCCCTCCGTTAGTCGAGCTATCTTCGGTAACGTCCCCGCCTCCGTTAGTCGAGTTATCTTCGGCAACGCCTCCGTTAGTCAATTTATCTTCGGCAACGTCCCCGCCTCCGTTAGTCGAGCCTACCCTCGACAATGCCTCCGTTAGTCGAGTCTACCTTATACAACGAAAGTGCGGCGAGAGGTCCATTCGTTTGACAGCTCCTCTCCCCCGCAAGACCTGAACTACGGCTGGCTTGATTCCCACTTGGGATACGTAGGAATTCTTTCGTTAAGGGTCCAGCCATCCGACCGCTTCGGTCACCTCCTCACCCATCTAGGAAAAAGTTTGCCAGATTGGGATCCTCACTTTGTCGACGACCCCACTTTCCCTGGAAGTACCATCGCCGAGGGGTTACTGTAAGTGCCCTAATCCGGGTCGTTAATGTTCCGTCAGCCTAAAGTAATGATTTATAATCATTTAGGGGCATTTTGGACATTATTTTGACAATTTGAATGAGGAAGGACCTCTTAGGAATAAAAAAGTGGCATAGGACCTCGTTGGAAATATGTCATTCCCAATAAAAAAAGAATATTGACCATTTGCAAACAGCCAAAACTGCTTTCTGTAACAACCAGGCACGCTGTTGATTCCATCTGCGTGGATGAGATTGTGCCTACAATCTCATTCACACGGATAAGATTGTCATCCAGCCAACCTATAAATACAGCCCTTCTCCCTCAGTTTAACAAGGCCAAAAAATCCGAAAACCTATTGTTACTCTGTCAAAATCCACCTTCAAACAGCCATTTACACCTTCATAACTCAAATTCCACACCAAATCCAACCTCAAATCCACTCCAAAACCACTTCTAAGCCTTAAAATCCCTCAAACCCTAAACACAAATCCAAGAAAATTGGTAAACCCTCACTCCCTTTACTCATATCTCTCTCATTCATGCACATATTTCATGTGTAAATAATGTAGTCTTACTTACTACTTGTTGTTTGACTCCCCTTTTCCTTTTGTCCCAAGGATCCAAGAGGAATCCATTTCCATGGATGATCTTCTAAAGGGATCCACATTCTCTTTACTTTTATGTTATTCCCCACTTCCCTTTTTACATTACTTGCTCTTGTTTGTTCATTTGATCTAAAGTTGGTCATCTTGAAGTCCATCTCCATAGATGACTACTTTAAAAGGTCCATATTATTTACTTACTTGTAAATTCCCCTCCCTAAGATGCTCATCTTGGAACCCTTTCCTTGGATGAAAATCATCTAAACTCACAAAATAGATCACACGAGATGTATAAGATACACTTGAGTATAGGTCTCAAGGATGGTCTTCTTATGACCACCTTAGAGATCTTCCTCTAAAAGTTGATACATCTTGACCTAACTCTCTTGTCAACTTACTTTTCATGTCAAAATTCCCCTTGTCCCTAGCAAATGACATGTTTTCAAAGTCCTAATGTACCCCCGGGATGGCTTGGTTAAGTGGATTCATCACTTATGACCACTAATCAAAGTCTAGGGAAAGAGAGGACAAAATATGGATGCCCAAAAATCCAAACAAGTCCTTCATTTTCTGCTTTCAGTTACATTTTCAGTTAAGTCCTGTAAATTCAGTTAACTTTCTGGAAATTACAGTGACTAAATTGGAAACTGTAAAAAATATTGACACTGCAGGCCCATCCGCACGGATAAGATTGCACTACAGTCTCACCCACGCGGATGACATTGTCATCTGCAAACAGTTTTCCAGTTTTCTGTTATTTTCAGTTTAATCACTGTTTTCAAACTGCTTTTCAGTTTAGTCCTTAGTATTATAGTTATTTCCAGAAAATCCCTTTTTTTAAGAAAGTCTTTTTTAAAACACACACACACACACACACAAAAAGTTTCAAGTGAGGAAGACTCGTCATACGAGGCATTCCACGTCAAACGTCCATCCCGGAGTGTAACGTGACCTCCGAACTCATTTTCTCTAATTGTAGGCATTTTTCAAAATTTTGGCCCTTAAACTAAAAACGGCGTGGCGACTCCGTCGATTTTTCGCAAAAAGAGAATCGGGTACATCACAACTGGTATATTTGTGACGGACGGGGCTTTGATCCGCGGGTTAGAAGATCCATTGGGTATGTGGCCCGTTTAGCCCCTTTTTTTTGTAAATGTCTATAATGTACTCAAATATATTCGTTAATAAATCCGTTTGAGTGGTATTTTCGTTCAAATTTTTTATAACGGCTCCTTTATCAGATTTTAATTTTTTGAGACATAATTACCCCTCCCAGCAGTCATATTTAGGGAAAAAATTGGTGCAAAATGAATTTATAATTACTATAAATATAATAGAAAGTTTTACCATTTTTCTCAAACAAAAAAATCAATCCATCATAGAATTCTCAAATATAATAGAAAGTCTTACCATTTTTCTCAAACAAAAAATTCAATCCATCATAGAATTCTCTCAAACCCAAACCATCAAATTATTTCCAATTTAATGTTTCCATTAGAAGAAAAAAATACATGAAGATTTCCAATACAAAACTTTGTGATTACATCGTAAAAGTTGAAGGAAATTTATTTTTTTTTAATTATTTAATTATTTACTCGCTAGTTAAATATTGTGTTAAGTAGTTAATTATTTTTAATCTTCATAAATTACAAAAATTACAAAAAAAAAATTATATTTGCATATCTTGGTAGTTAATTATTGCATTAAGTAATTAATCATTTTGATTACATCTATTTCAAAAATTACAAAAAATATAATTGTTTACTTTTATTGCTAGTAAATTATTGCCTAAAGTAATTAATCTTTATAAATTTTGAAAATTCAAAAAAAAAATTAAGTGCTTCATTTTTAATTTATATTGTTAGTTATCATGAAAGATCTAATTAATGATATATTTGCATATCTCAACCCCCCACCACAAAATTAAACCCCACAAAATGTACCCCATCAAAATTTAGGGCCAATTGATAATTCACTTTTGCACTATAATGATCAAATTATGTTTGATATGATTAATCAATCCTTGAACTCAATGAATACCCCTCTATTTCTCGACTATACTTCGGATTCGACGCCGGATTGGATGAATGAGCCCAACACAAATTATATATCTAGAACCTATCATCACATACAAGACATAGATGGGAGTGAGGAGGGGGATGACGATGACGATTTACAAGTCACCCATAAAACCCTCACAATTCCAAATACACCTAATAACGATGTTGCCTCGGGTAGTGCACCTAGCGGGGTAAGGGGTAAGGGTAAGACAAAGGCACAACCTAGAGTGTACAAGTATGCCCATTTATATGATTTGGTAATTGTTGACGGTGAAATAAAAGCCAATACAAAAGGTGCTCGAAAGTTATAACATCGGCGGGTGTAAATGGTACCTCTCATGTAAAGAGACAAATGGATAAACATGACGGGAAACGGCTAAAGGGATAGATGGTACCATGCAAACGCAACTCAATATAACATGTGCCACTTACCCAAAAGTGGACGTTGATTTGATAACTATGTTACTAGTAAGTTGTCGATCGCCTCTTTCACTTTCGTATAATGATAGACTCACCCGCTATTCTAAAGGCCTCAACCCGTCATACCAACCAATGAGCCGCCAAACTATTACTAGGCATATAAAGAGGCTCTTCCAAACTCATTAACTTAAACTAGTGAGCGGCCTCCAAAATTCAAGGGTAGTGTTTGCTTGACCACCGATGCTTGGAAGGCCACTCTAAGTTCTAGTTCTGAAACCTTCACTTGTATAACCGCTCATTGGATTGATGAGGAGCGGATGTTGCAAAAGAGGGTGATTTCCTTTAAAACAATGCTCTATCCCCACACGGCTTTGCAATGTACAAGTCACATTAAGGATGTACCGAGTGAGTATGTTATCACCAACAAAATTTTAACAATATCCTTTTATAATGCGACTTACAATACCCTCACCGCCATAATGTTGATCCAAGCTCTTAATCCTCCCCTAGATGGCGCTTTGTTTCATGTTAGGTGTGCATGCCACATTGTTAATCTATGTGTCCAAGATTTGATCCACTCACTAAATTCTGTCACCAATAGCATTAACACGGCCTCCCATGTTATCAAAAATTCCGGCCCAAGGTTGAAAATTTATGCCGATTTATGTGCCGCATATAACATGAAATACAAGAAACCTCAAGTGGCCGAGAATATTAAGTGGAACTCAACCTATAAAATGTTGAAAAGAGCTATCGAATATAGGGTGGTACTCACATAATACTTTTCTATTCATCAAATGGACTACAAAATTAGTGAGTATGATTGGTCGATAGCTACTAAGCTTTTAGATTTACTCAAACCTTTATAGAGGGCAACCAATATTTTTTTGCGAAGTTATTTCCCACCTTCCATCTTTTGTGCCGTGAAATAAATGTACTAAGTGAAGTTATTAGGCAATTTAGATCACATGCCATGTTTGAGGTGTCGTTATGAAAATGGAAACTAAATTAACAAAATATTATGAACATTTTCCTGTAATTTCCCAATTAGCGACTATAATTGATCCTATGATTAAGTTCTCCTCATTAGCTACCTTGTTTGATGAATTTTATGAGAACACAAGGCCCGAGCTTAACGTAGATGCTGTTAACACTTTGTCCAATAGCAAACTGAGGAAATTTCACACAATCATATATCGTTTGTTTGACCACTATTGTATAACACTAAAGGGACAAAAACAACATCCGAAAGAAAAGATAATGCAGCAATAAAATATTAAAAAAAATGATGGGGATTCATAAGAAAAGGAAAAAATGCATCTTCATCTATTAGTGGTTCTCAAAGTGGTGTAGATGACCAATACCTTGAAAGCCCATATTACCCCTTAGATGATGAAAGTTTTGAAAACTTGAATGTCCTCCAATGGTGAAAATCTGCTAATATTTATCCTATTCTTTCAGTGATGGCACGTGATCTACCTACCCCTCCGGTGTCCACGGTAGCATCGGAGGCTGCTTTTAGTCCTGAAGTAAGATTCGTGACGTTAAAGCGAAACCAACTCAAACCCGTTCTTATCAATAGATTGATTTGTATTGCGGACTGGGATAACGCGGAGTTGAGAAAACAAAGCACATTTCGGGATATTGAATACGATGATTATGATAGGCTCAAAGAAACAGTATCAACGAGAAGTTTTTGCGACAAATACTTTGAAGCAATAACAATATTGAAGACATAAAGCTTTTTGAATACTTTGAAAATTTGAAGAACATAATTAGTTTGAAGATTTGAATATTCATTTATTTTCAAGACTTTGTTAAATTTGAATACTTTGTTAAATTTTAAACCATGTCATTTGAAGATTTGAAGACTTTTTATTTTAATACTATGTAATTTTAAATTGTATCATTTGAATATAATGAAAATTCCCCCAAAAAATTCTGAAATAAATATTCCTAGAGTTTCTATAATTAAATTCATTACATTATTACCTTATTTAATTTATTTTTTATAGAAGAAATATATGTTATTTATCAACAAATAAAAATTATTTAAACTAAATTGTTTTCAAAACGGTATATTTTATACCTTTTAGAAAACAATTTAGTTTAAATAATTTTTATTTGTTGATACCGTATAAACTATTGTTTTGTTATATGTATAAAATAACTAATTTTCTTATTTCTAAATGATTTTATATTCTTAAAAATAGCTTATTAAATACTAATTTTTTTTCCAAGCTTTTTCTGAATTTAAAAAAAAATAAAATTGAATACCCGTTTAAACCCGTGGACCTTTAGATCCGAGCCAAACGGGCAGGCTTGTAAGGTTATTTTGGGGTGGGCCAAGCCAGGTTTAGGCCCGTTTAATGACACAGGTTAAGGTTAATTTAGTTATCCTATTACAACAATAACATTACCACAGTGTCGCAAACACTTCCACTTACGTGGGATAAAGAGAGGTCACACGTATGTACACAACCTTTCCCATATATTAAAGCACATATACGATGTTTTCGAATGACCTGTGAAGAAAATTGCATCAAAAATTACATAGATTGACTGATATATCATAAGAAAGAGGTGCAGACAGTTTAGCGACTCATTTTGTTTTATCCTAATTAAAATTTAAAATTTGTTATTAATACACCATTATAAATACTATAATAACATTTTAGATATTCGTTAGGATAATTAAATTAACCTGAGGGTATGTTTGGATACCCCAATTCCATAGCTTGGAATTGGAATTGAGGCCTCCAAAACCAATTACATTGTTTGGAAACATAACTAAAATTTGGAATTGAAATTGTGTTGAAATTCTAAATCACTCAATTCCACAAAACTAATTCCACCTTAAATCCTAATAATTTAAATTCTAAATTTTGATCAATTAATAACAACTCACATTCTTTTTATCACCACCACAACAACTTTCAATCACCACCATGTGTGCCACCTCCCGCCGCCGTCGAAAACCGCTGACCACCGCCAAAACCGCCGTAAACTGCCCGCCGCCGGCCGTCGCCGCCGGCCGTCGGAAACCGCCCACCGCCGCCTCTGCCGGAAACCGCCCACCGCCGGCCGCCGGAAACTGCCCCACCACCGGCCGCCATCGCCGACAACCGCCATCGCCGGCAACCGCCGTCGCCGCCTCCGGCCACCACTGCCGCTTCCGAAAATCACCGCCTCCAACTACCTCCGCCGGCTACCACCTACCGCCGCCGTTAACCACCACAACTGTATACTATTTATTTTAAAAAATATAAAATTTTTATACTTTTATTGTTAACAACTAACAACCATATACCACTAGACTAAACTAGATATTTTACTTACTATTGAACTTTTATTTTATATATAATGTATAATTACAATTGAATTCCACACATTATCCAAACAATGAAAATGCTATGATTTTAAAAGAAAATTCTAAGTTATTTAAATTCTATAGAATTTGAATATTTATTGAATTCAAAATCAATGTATCCAAACGGACCTAAATGTATTGGTAAAAAAACCTTTGAATCGAATCGACAAAAAAAAAAAAAATAGAAAGACAATTTGGGGACCAAGGAAGTAGAAAAAATATGGAGCACAAAAAATATGGAGCAGCGGTGATAACGACCGAGAAGGAAGGACAGGGCCTCAAATCCTAATGAAAAACAGGGGGAGAGAGAGAACAATATCAAGGCTAATCATTCACACACCGATTATGTAACCATCAAACCTTGAATGAGGCAAAAAGACCGGTGTAACACAGCAGCATAAAGGAGAGAGAGAGTAAGCTTATTAACCAAGGCTCAACATTACATCAGTTATTTAAGAGTACAAGTTGAATGGAACAGAAAGCCGCAGAAAACGTAAAAGGCTTCTTCTCCATTACTATCGAGCTTAAATCCGAGATCTAGAAACTTTTATGATGAATTCTGAGCCATCTTTGGATGAGTTGCAGCATATATTGAACAATTTACGTCAGTTTTTAAGTGAGAGAGAAGATGCTGCACATCTGGACGTAAATTTTCCAATGACCTTGCACACAGTGCCAAAACTTCTGGTCTTGGTTTGCTGCCTGCTTGTACAGGCCCTCCCTGTCCTTGGTAATGTACAACATGATGGCTGGGCAAGAACAATATTTCTCAAAAGTATTAATACACTAGCATAAATTAATACATCAAGTTAAATACTCCCTCCGTCCCAAAATGATCTACCTACTATTTTAGTTGTTAATACGAAGGTATTTTGAGTAATAACATTAGGTTAATTTTATTATCCTAATGAATATCGAAAAAACGTTATTGATAGTATTTATAATGGTGCATCAATAACACGTTTTAAACTTTTATTAGGATAATGAACTAAATCTAAATTTATTGCTCAAAGTTTCTTCGTAGTGACAACAAAAAAAAGAGGGAAGATCATTTCAGGACGGAGGGAGTATAATGGTCTGGTTAAAGGGCAGAAACGTAATCTTACAGGAAGTCGATGAGATCTGCTATTTCGGATGCTTCAACTGGAGCTGGAGGCTGTGAGTTCTTCCCAAACACATCCACCATCATATTTAGCAGCAGTTGCAAACTCTGGAAAATTAAGGTTTTAAATATAAGAATATCGTTATGAAAAAGTAACTCAATTGACATGCGTGGTCCATACTCCATAGTATATACAGAGCCACAAATGAAACTGCTCACTCATGACTCCTCTGTAAAAAAAAAAACAAAACAAAAAAAAAACCCTCTCTTCTTTGAAACCTTCTTTTTCTATAGAAGAAAAGAGTATTTCAAGTATACATTTTGGTCAATAGTGAGTATCTCTAATACATTTTATACAGCACATGTTGATATAAATGATTTTATGTATTACTCCGTATATCATAAGTTATACTCCCTCCGTCCCAGACCAAGGGTCCTCGGGGGGAATTTCACGCTTCTTAAGAATTTTTTTTAAAGTGGGTAGAAAATTTTAGGAGAGAGAATGTAAAAGTTAAATGTGTGATAGGGAATAGGAGAGAGAATGTAAAAGTTAAATGTGTGGTAGGGAATAAGAGAGAGAATGTAAAAGTTAATAATATTTAATAGGAGAGAGAATGAGTGGGAGGAATAGTAATGGTTTTTTTGTAAATATATGGAGATGATAAGGGTATAAATATATGAAAAACTTTCCATTTAAGGAAAGAGACTCTTGGTCTGGGACGGACCAAAAAGGAAAGTAGGACTCTTGGTCTGGGACGGAGGGAGTAATTGTTAATCAAGAAGATTGAAAGCATTCTAAAGGATCCCAGAGAAAATTTTCTGTACCCAATTCTAAATTTGCGTAAAACCTTCAATTTTGATACATAATTGAGATATATATATATATCATCCAATCATGGTTCCCATATATCTTCTTTTTTTTTCTTTTTTGAGATCTTTTTAACCTTGGATGTCACTCTATAGGGATTTTAGCTTTAAAAGAGATAGCCTTGCAAATAGGATGAGCAGTTCATCGTACTTCCATCCCATAATGATAGTACCATTTGACTAGTCAAACATTTTAACAACCTATTTTCATTTCTATCACTAACCTAACATGTTTTTGGAAATGGGACCATATTTGGGACAAACAAAAAATGACAAATGAGAACATCTTTATGGGATGAGGGGAGTATACTATAAATGAAAATAGCTCATCACCAGATATACAAAAAGAGTTTGTTGGCAAATTGCCCTGCGTACTGATTGGGGCTGCGTACTAATTGGGGATAGTCAATGTCACATGCTTAGTTCCTGAACATGAAATGTCACCTTCGTACTTTACTTTTGGTTTAAATTAGACCACTTTTTCTAACACCCGTTATAAAATTAAAGGATCAGTAAATGGGAGTTAACAATTCAACTAACCAATTAGTTTGTAGTTGATTTTCTTTTAAGGGATTTTTTTAGAATTCCACAAGTAAAAGGGCTATGAATCAAAAAAAAATTGAAACATTTTTTTTTGAAAGAATTTTTTTCTAAACATTAATATATTAAAACTTACAATAAATATTTCCTTTTTTACGAACAAAATATTTCGTTTTTATTAATATGGATATATATTTCTATAATTTAAATTGGGTCTTTTAAAAAACAAATAATAATTGGTTACAAAAATATTTTTAATAAAATATATTTATCACGTTATAAATTAAATTATTAATTTTAAAATAGGTTGTATCCCCTTCATTTATATTTGAAAAATATTTGTTTACAGAAATAATTAAATATTAATTTTATAATTTTCATCAATTAAAAATCTCCACCATCAATCTCCAACTCCACCATCAACCTCCATCTCCACAACAATCCTCAAAATCCTTGAATATCTCAATTTAATAAACATAAATACAAAAAAAAAAAACAATTACTGAACACCCATGTTCCATAATCAACAAGCCAAAATCCCATTTCCATTAAACCCCAGATTCAAACACACCCAAATAAAAATTTAATTGAACCTAGAAAGCCAAATAAATACTTAATTAAATGACTCAAACAACGCAAATTTGAACACACACACATAAACCAACATTATTGCAGACACCACAGACACTAAAACCACCAAGACGCACACCAGCATTAACAAATATCAATCATACAACAAATGAAATCAAAAACTTGAATCTAGATGCAATAACGAACAGAGGAGTCGGATTGAGAAGTAGGTTGGTGATGAGGAGGGTTATGACGGGGATGGGGGTGGGGAGGCGGATTAAGAGGAGATGGGGTTATGTTAATAGTGGGTAAGAATAGAGGAGTCGGCATTTGTAGGAGGAAGCGTGCAAGGTATAAGGAAAGGGGAGGTTTGCTGGCGAGTATGAGCGGCGGGAGGGGTGGTGGTGGTGGGTAGGTAACGGGTTCTATCTGCTAAGGAGAGTATATGGGCTAAGGTGGGTTAGGGTTAAGGATAGATCCAGATTATTAGGTTTAAAAAAATAAGGGTGTGGTCTTTTACTTGCATTTGAACATCTCTAGTTAAAACTTGATCACGTAGATCCTTGTATTTCCACATAGTGAAAAATTATTAAATATGAAGGGTGCATAATGCAATTTAAAAAAAAAAAAAACTCGTTCTATTTTCATGTTTTTATCTTTTTACGTATGGAATTTTCAATAAGCCCCTTAAAAGAAAAATCAACTTTAAACTAGCTGGTTTGTTAAATTGTTAACTCTCATGGACTGATCCGTTAATTTTATAACAGGTTAAAAAAAAGTGGTTTAATTTAAATCTTAGGTAAAGTACACAAGTGACATTTCATGTTTAGAAACTACATTTGCGATATTGACTATCCCCAATCAGTACGTAGGGCAATTTGGCAATAATCTCCTACAAAATCAAAAGCAATGACTAGAGCATGATTTCTGAATTGGGACCAGGAATGAGTAATCAACACAACCTTACAACTAGAGGTATCGAGGCAATTTCAAGTTCATAATGCGATTTTACAATTGCACCAAGTCTCGCGTAGAAAACATTGGGAATATATATATACTCCCTCCGTCCCATATAAGATTTAACAAATGAGTTTTGCACGGGAATTAAGAAAATGTGTAAGTGGTGTAAGTATTGTGAATATGAAAAGTGAGGTAGGAGAGAGAAGGTGGGGTAGGGAATAGTAGGTTGAATGGTGTTGTGAGTATAAAAGTAAAGTAGAAGAGAGAATGAGTGGGAGAAATACTAAAGATTCTTTGTCATTTTAGGAAAGTGAAATCTTATATGGGACACCCAAATCTTATGCCAAAATTTATTTTTATTTCTTAAAAAAAATATGTAGGCAACTTTACAACACCATAAAAAATACACTAATTCAATTTTCTTAAAAAAGAATTATTCCATTGAAAGAAAATAAGTGAATATCTTACAATTGAAATAAGAGAATAAGAACATACCCCCTCTATCTATGTTTTAGTAGTACTATTCTTTTTGACTTGTTCCCAAATAAATGTTGTGTTTTTAAATAAGGAAAAAGATCTGGTGCAATTTTGTCATCGTACAAGCAATGTAAAAACATGTAAAATACATTTTCTAAATATAATGACAAGTCAAGTGCGACATTTATTATAGAACAGAGGAAGTATTTATATCTTTATATATATATATATATATATATACACAAATTTGATTTTTAAAAGAAAATAAAATTTGATGCCACAACTTATATTATGGTCGTATGGGAAAAAAATACATTGTTTCATAATGAAATTAGAAAAAATAAAATTGTCACTCACTGTTATGTTTAATTGAAGGAAACTAATATAAAAATATTAATTGATTTAATTCAACTGGAGGATTTAACGGGTCAGGAAAAGGAAAGAGAAGAAAATGAAATTAAAAATAGAATAGGTTGTCTTTAGTGCTAAATGTTAAAGGGTAGTTTTGTCAGAACATTAATTGATATAGTTAAAAGTATTCATTATATAATGGTAGTATGGGAACAATAGTCCTTCCATATATATAGGAGTATATACATACATATATACTCCCTCCCTCCGTCCCACTTCAATTGATACCATAAAAATATTAATTGATTTAATTCAACTGGAGGATTTAACGGGTCAGGAAAAGGAAAGAGAAGAAAATGAAATTAAAAATAGAATAGGTTGTCTTTAGTGCTAAATGTTAAAGGGTAGTTTTGTCAGAACATTAATTGATATAGTTAATTCATTAATAATGTAGTGGAACAATAGTCCTTCCATATATATAGGAGTATATACATACATATATACTCCCTCCGTCCCGCTTCACTTGATACCAAAAATTTTGGCACAAAAATTAAGGAAAAGTAGGAGAGAATTAGTGGGAGAAATTGTTGTGAGTATGAAAAGTAGGAGAGAGAATGAGTGGGAGGAATTGTAAGTTGATTGGTGTTGTGAGTGTAAAAGGTTGCCATTTTTGGCAGTATCAAGTGAAGTGGGACGGCTCAAAATAGAAATTGGTATCAAGTGAAGTGGGACGGAGGGAGTATATATGTATATATTACTAATAACAAAAAAGGAAAAGTGGGACAATCTGCTAAATAGAATGTGTGTGCCCGTGGTTACCTTATTGAACAGAGAGTGAGCATTTGCTATTCTTGGAAGTAACGGACCCATAATGCGGAATGCTATTCTCAACACAGCCACTGAAGTTACTGGTCTTAAATGCTTCATGATGAGATGTGTACCCTCTAGCCATTCCATTGGAAGATTACTGAAGAATGAATGAAGCAGGGCCACAACATTTCCTACAATATAAAACATCACGTGATTGGATCAGAGCTCCAGTTAAGAAAATATAATGTAACAAAGATTCAATAAGTGAACTCAGCATGTTTTATGGTGGTTAATGTGTATGACCCACAAAACCAGGGGAGGGCCGAGCCACCACAATAAGGATCTGCCTTGTTACAAAATATGAGTATATATACACACACACATACATATATAGACATAAGCAACTACTCCATCCATCCCAAATGAATGACCAAAACATTTTCGAATTTGCCGTTGATCAAGAGAAAATTTGAAATTTTTTTGGTCATTCATTAAGGGACGTAGGGAGTAATATTAAGTACCCACTCTGTCCCCGAATAAATGACGCCTTTCCATTTTGGATCGTCCCAAAATAAATGTCGCGTTTCCAAATAAGGAAGGTGACTTGGTGCAATTTTATCATTGTACAAGTAATGTACAAACTAGTAAAGAACCTTCATTAAAAATGTTGACAAGCCAACTGCGACATTTTTTCTGGGACGGAGGGAGTATTAATTAGCCAACTAATAACTCACTGCAAATTGTAACATACCAATAGCTGTTGAGGTATTATCTTGGGCAGCCCAGGTAGGATCTAACAAAGCATAGCCAACAGCAGAGTCAAGTTCCCCAGGAGACCTTTTCCCATCAGTAAGCCACCAGCTTTCTTTAATAACACGCGATGCCTCTATGTAAAGTTGTATGTGAAACTCAGGAGGAAGCTGAGCCAATAGGAGACCACAAGCTTGGATCAACAAGCAAGATAATTGCTGGCATGTGTAACCACTTCTTGAAACTAAGTTGCATGGATTTATTCCTGAAGCGGAAGGAGCAGATCTGCTCCCTCCTAAGGAATCTGTACTGCCCCCTGAGGGCGAAGTCGGCAATGTAGAAGACGGTCCAATGCTAGTTGAAGCTCCATGTAGTCCATTGCTAGACTGGGTAAGTGTAGGCTGTATGTGAACTATAATCTGAACTAGTGCTGATACTATTTGAGAAGCGGATACGGGGAGGGAAAGTATTTCTATAACTGCAGTTTCAAGAATCAGCTGAGTATATGTTCCAGGATCTTGTATTTGATAGAATGCCTTTTGACCTTCGAAAGAATTTGTGGGTCCCGGTTGATTTGTTGCTGGATTTCTATTTAATGGATTACGCATATGGTTATTTGAGGCTTCTCCTGTGGGTCCCGATTTTGAGTTACTTAGTGGAGGGATAACATTATTTACGAGACCCAATAAGAGAGATGCAAAGTACTCCATTGGTGGACACATGGCGTTGGACGAATTTATATGTTGAGGGAATGTCTCGGAAAACGGCATCTGAAAGAATATATCACTCATTAGATGAAGCTTGAAGGACCAAAAAATCAGTTGGAACTTTTAAGCTGAAGAGCCATTTTTACCTTTTTAATATCTAATACATTCAGGATCCGGAAGATGAGCTTCCCTGGAATATGGCCATAGAAATACGCGAGTATATCACGAACAAATGTAAAATTCAAAGGATAATAGTGAAGAAAAGTCGAATAGAACTGAAGAAGTCTGTCTGCTGCATCTGTGGCATCATTTTCAATGAGTCTATAAATGATTAAGGGAATCACTGGAAGCAGACGAGCTGCAATATCATCAAAGAATGTTGGATACCTGAAAATCAATAACTAAAGTTTATAAAAAATTTGAGGTCTGCGAACTTATTAAGACGTGAAAACATGTTAAAAATGCAGAACATATAACTATAAGTCAATCTAATCATAAATAGATTTGTACATTTAACATAAACATCTATTAGAATGATTTTTTTTTTGTTGAACAGCAAATAAAGATAGACGAATACAAAGTGCAAACTTGTTTATGCCTGAAGCAATAATGATGCAAATGCTTCCTCTGGAACAATATCTAGTTCACGTCTCTTTTTCCAAAAAGTTATTCTATTGACAAACACCACTAAGTTCATAAGATGACTACACTTATCATTTTCTACGTTTAATGGAGCCAGAGAAGTCTTAAATCCATTATTTATGAATGGGAAGATTGTTAACAACTGCAATATTATTTGGCGATTTCACATGTTGAGAAGAGGCTTTTCAGAAAGAGTTGAGGCCTTAGGCTCACTAAATTCTTCAGTTCTGTATATCATTTCTTGAATTGCCAGCTCCAAGCATTTATGTAGCATTGAATGTTTTCTAGGATGTTTGGCTCCTCGTCATGATTATTAGATAGAATGCCGAATGCGGCTGGTTAGTGCTCCTATTAATACCCAAAGGGTCAATAATATACTAGGTAGGAAATATCCGAAAGTGCTTTGCTGAGAATAAAAGAATAAGGCATTTCAGAAAATCACTTCTACCAAGCACCCAAAATCCACTAATAAATATACTCCTCTCTGGTCTCAGTTAAGCCTCAACTGAGATTTAAAAGAACATTGAAGTATCCGGTTTGGACTCCCTGATCCTGGAAAACTAAGTATAAGATCAGAAGCTTTTAATCTATCGAACCATTGTTTGTCTTATTCAAGTTTTGCCTGCTGTGACAGCTTTGGAACTGTTATAAGCAACAGTTAAAGGGTTTTTGCAAAGAAAATTTTCTCAAAATGTCACCTTTCTTTCCATGACAAATGACTTCCAAGAGCTTTCTGCAATTCAACACGCTTGGAAATTCCATTGTAAAGCCAATGCTCAGGCTTGCCACGGTTAGCAACGTAATGTTTTATTCTCTGTTGAAGCTCTTGTCTATCGAGAAGATTAACCTGCAAAAAGAAAAGGGAATAAGAATAATGTATCTTTTCGGACCACACTCAGTCATTCTCCCTTTGTCCCATAAAGATGTTCCCATTTTCTATTTCTTTTTGTCCCAAAAAGATAGTCCCAGCCGGATTCTATTACTATGCATGACGTCAAAAGGAGTTAGCCTCTGCTTGGACTCTCTAACCTTTCTTTCTTTCACTTTGATGAGTCGCAGGATTTTTCTTCTTTTAGTTACTTCGGGAAATGTCAAACATCGTTCACTCTAAATTTGAATCAACAATTCAGCGTAATCATTCTTCATATATCTACGTTACGGCAACTAATAGGACATTAATGATTTTCTTTTTACTATACATCATATTACTTAAACATTTTACCCTATTGTGACTGACATTTGCCCATGCATATGTGTACCATTACTTGATCGGGTCGGTAGGTGATTGGTCATTGATACAACCCAACTCAGTTCTGATCTCAAATATTTGTGCTTACTCATTGATTTATTAAAGAAAAAATTCAAACCAGAGGCAGTCATCTGAAGATTTTCTATAGCAAACTTCAGAAGGCTTAAAGAGCTTTGCTGTTGAGCTTGGTTTACCTCAATGATAACACTAATAAGCAAATTGGTGCTACAAGAACTCCCACTATGCGGGGGGTCCGGGAAAGGCCGGCCCACAAGGGTTTAATATGGACAACCTTCCCCTGCGCTCAAATCCAAGAGGCTACTTCCACAGCTCAATCATATTTATTAGAGGTGGGGAGAGGTATCTAGAAAAGGCGAAAGGCTAGGTGGTTGAAATAAGGCCGAAAGGCGAGCATGACGGTTAAACAGAACCAACAAAATAGTAATATATACTCTCTCTGTCCCAATACAAACTACACACTTTCCTCATAGGGGGTCCCGCTACAAATTACACACTTCCTAAAATGGAAATGTTTTATTATTTTTATATTAATGGGACCCACACGTCATACTCACAACAACAATTCAATTATTATTCATTACTCCGCTTTCTCTTTCCTACCTCACTTTTCATACTCATAACACCTACTCCATTAACACTCTTCCTTAATTCTCGTGCAAATAGTAAGTGTGTAGATTGTAGTGGGATGGATGGAGTATATATATATGGAATATATATGAAAACAACACTTAAAACATGTGATGAACAAGAATTTGCATTAAATAAAAGTTATAATTCGACATGTAGTAGCAACTTAACATAATTTAAACCCTACAAGAGAGAATTTTAAGACAAAAGGCACATTAATTTAAACTATGATGCTCAAATAAGCAAACAAGTAGGAGTTTAAAAAAGTGGAAATAAATTCCAAAGCACGTGAGAATATTATGCGAATTTAGTTAATGCTCCCTCCATCTCGGAAAGATAGACCCACTTTTAGTGGTCAATTTGATTGAACTTTGACCAATTAATTATGATAATTTAATAATCTTAATGAAAGTTTGAAAATTGTTATTGGTAATAATTTTAAAGTCAAAATTCATTTTCATCCATCGTATTTTCACCCAACTTTCATTTTAACCATTGTACTTTTATAATAACATAGAAATCATTGTAGTTTGGAAAACCTATCATCCCGATACCAAATTCGTGTCTTAATTTGTGCCCAATCCGTGCCTTAATCCGTGAATTTGGGTCTGAGATGATAGGTTTTCCAAAGTACATGAACTTTTATGTCAATAAAAAAGTATGATGGTTAAAATGGAAATAGCCTTAAAGTACAGTGGACAAAAACAAACTTAGGCCTAAATTTTAATGGTGTGTCAATAACAAGTTTTATAATTTCATTGAGATGACTATTTTTTACTATATACTCCCTCCGTCCCATAGAAATATAGAATTTTTGGCCCGACACGGAGATTAAGGAGGAAGTATTATATTGAAAGTGTTGTGAGTGTGAAAATAAAATAGGAGAGAGAATGAGTGGAGAGAATAGTAAATTATAATGGTGATGTGAGTATTAAAATAATGTAGGAGAGAGAATGAGTGGAGGGAATAGTAAAGATTTCTTTCCATTTTAGGAAAGTTATAGATTATTGTGGGACGCCCAAAAAGGAAATTTTATAGATTATCGTGGGATGGAGGGAGTATTTGGTCAAGTTCAATCTATTAAACTACGAAAACAAAGTGGAACTATCTTTAGGTTATGGAGGGAGTATATAATTTCATACCTATAGATGAACATAAGAGATAACTAAAAGTGCAATTTTGGTACTTAAAGGTTGATTTACCCATTCTCTGTTGGATAATGCATGGACTTATCATATACTCCCTCCAGCCCAAAATGAATATCGCATTTGACTTGTCAATGTTTTTAAGGAAGGTGTTTTACTAGTTTATACATTGCTTGTACAATGATAAAATTGCATTAAGTGTCTTTTCTTATTTAAACGCGACATTTATTTTGGGATGGATCAAAAAGTAAAGTTCGAAATTTATTATGGGATGGAGGAAGTATTACTTGTTGACCACATTCCTTGCATGTAAAAGAAATAGTTTTCCAACAAGAAATAGAACAAGGAACACTTATGCAAGCATACCACTATAGGCAAAGCATGGGGATCATCATCACGATCGATCAATGCCAGAAGCAAAATATCCAGAGGCAGCAACTCATGCGTCCAAATGAAAAATGCAAGATTTGCACAAGCTCTTAATATAAGATCCTGAAGAAAGGAGCCCGATGAGGAACTTAATATAGATAAATAGACTGCAGAGTTTTGTGAAAATTACTATTGAAAATTGTAAAATTTTAAAGTGTCAACACACAGAGAGGGGGGCAACATAAAACCTGCAAGGAGTGTCCATGTTGTAGCTCTAAATGAATATGATGGAGAAGGACATCCACCATAGTATATATATTTGCAGTCACTTCTTCAGGAGAAATTTCTCTTAGCACACGTCCCTGCATTCAGATGAGAGAAAGAGAGAGAGGGGGGTATCATGGTAATTGTCTAATAGTAGTATTAAGCTTTTTCGGTAAGGTAGATGGAGATTGGAACTTTACAAGGTTAGTGCTGTTTATGTTTTCAGGGTGTCCATGCATCAGTATCCATGCTCCAGCACAGAGATATTGCCGATGTTGAGGAAAACTATGACTGATATAAGTCATGACATAAGTAGGATCAGCAGATGGCGAAAGCAGCTTTGTGCACTGATTGATTACAGTTTGTTCCACCTGTCGATGAAATCATATCCTTGGATTAGTAAAACAGTTTCAAAAATGAAAATGAAAATGAATTGTTCTCAACATTGTGATTTATAAGGAGCCATAAGAAGACGAAAAGCAAGATTGTTGTTATTGGTTCTAGTTTCTAGAGATATTCAAATATCTATCAATGAATTATAAAAAGTTGATATGTATTGTCATTCAAACTAAATTTAACAGACCCCCATGTTCGGAAGTCAGGGGAACAACCCTTAGAGTTCTCAAAACGCCAAACTTTTGGACCAGATGACAATAGTGGAAGCCTCACTTCTCCATCTTTTTAGACAATCAAGCACAAGTAATATGTCCAAAGATTGAGGGCAGAACAAGCTGAAGCGCACAAGGGCTGTGAAGTCCTTAGTAACATGCATAAACCATCTCTTTTTTTGTTTTTTCTCTTTTTTGGTAGCAAGATGAGCATCTAAGGTAACTAAATTTATTACTATCCTCAGATTCTTACAAGAAGCCAGGATTCTCCTTCTGCATTTAAATCTTAAATATTTAGCAAAATCCAGCCCACTACAGTAGTTTGGTGTCTTATTTTTTCCGTTCTTTTATATTCTTGCAGCAGCGACTGTCGGAACAATTATGTTAAATGGATAAAAGAAACACTCAAAGGCAGTTTGCAATAGTGTATGAATGTAAAATCAACGCCTCAAAATGATCCCAATAAATAAAACAAGATGTAAGCAAAAACTTGCAGACTGTGAAAATGTAAAGCATATCAAACACATGATTGACCTGTTGCCAAGCGTGGATCGCCAGGCCCCTCTTATCTACCCTCCCAATCAAGGCCTCTCGAAGAACTGACGGGAAATGGCGGAGAGTTTTCTCCGACCATGTATGCTGACTTGTAGTTAATATTTGTTCCAACATTGTTTGAAGATAGAGAAGGTGCTCCGCTTCAGCAATGCCACGAGTCTTGATGATGATAGCTAGAGTAACGACTGTTATTCGATTCAATGTTTCAGTGAACTCAGTGGGACCCTGAAAAGGTATTAAATAATCTTAAAATATGTGACCGACTCGAATCGAAGAAATTTGCAGTTACAAGACCATTAGTCTTACCTTTCCTTCCTTCCTCACAAAAAAGAAATCTCTTAATGACAATATGAGATTCATGCACAAGTTCTCGGCCAATCTAAATACACGATGATCTCCACGTTTGCCTTTTAGTGTAGAGAGTATCTTAGTAACATCATACATCAAGGTTTTGCTCTTTCCATGGTACCTATAAAGAAAAGAGAAGGTAGAAGTTGCATAAACAAAAAAATAAGAGATGGACTGAATTATGCTGAAAAAGATTTTCTCAAACAGAATTTGTAACACACAAAAAAATACATATAAACATGTTACTCCCTCCAATCCTTTTTAAATGTCTTTTTAGACTCCTCACAACATTTCTTTTTATTTGTCGTTTTGAGTTTTCTCTAGTTTAATAGACCAAATTGCCCTTTTTAATCATTAATATATTCTCTCTTCTCTCTCTTTAGTATCTCTCGTCTTCATATGCATTTAATAGGGGAAGAAAGGGTATTGAGGGAAAAATGAAGAAAATTAAATGCTTCCTTGGTTTCTACAATCTTGGCTAGAAAGACATTTCAAAAGGAATGGAAGGAGTATTGAGTTTAGTCTCATATGCTTATGTGAAACTAGTTTTAAATCAAAGTAAAACATCTGCCATATGTCAATTACCTGTACAGGGAAAACAAACGATAGTTCAAAATTTCAAGCACCAAAAGAGAAGCACCGGGCTTACTTAAAGCATTGGGGTTTCTCTGTGTCAGATGCTGCAGGATTTCCACATAGAACGTATTAAGATATGTTGTTGTGTGATTAAACGCAGAAGGTTACCCAAGAATACACACACACACATATATACATATAACCACCAAAAAGTAGCGAAGGCACATGAAACATGCACAAACAAAGAAGCAAACAGATCTAAAGGAACATAAAACTTGTTAAATACATATATTTAATCTACTGAAGCACCATAAAATCCAGAATTATTCTTTCATGATAGAGTAAACTATATTGAAGGTAAGAGGATCACTGATGTAAATATTATTAAAAGAGAATAGTGCATAGAACAGTAAGCATCCCCGCCACCTCCTATTGGCAATCCAAACTAACAACACCAGTATCCTCTGCATAAAAGCTCAGTTTCCTGCTTCTATTTCCTTTTGTTGGAGTTAAGAAAAGCACTATCTCTTTCTTCCATTTACAGGACATACTATACAAGTGATGTCTAATGCACAGACTACTTGTACAATATTTGACAATTTTGTTCAAGTAAGAGAGTTCTTAGAAGTAACAAATAGGGATAAGTCTGAGAGAAAATTATTCTTTCCAACTCAGTAGTGTTATTGAGAGGACATATGTTTCTCAAGTATTTAAGCTGCATGTCCATCTCAAATAGAAAGATATACTTTCCTCTTAAGTTGTCCCAAAACAGAGGTGTGTTCCCTTTTAGAAAAGTATCTTTTATTACTCTCACCCATTTTAAAGGATGATCGACATATATCAACTGCATCAATGAGGGGTACTTTAGGAAGTCAAGGCTCGTCGACCATTTTCCTTATTTGCGCAACAAGTCAAAGGGTGCCCCTCTTTTTGCGGAGGAGGGGATACTTTCTTTTTTTATTTTGGAAAACCAACTCAACAGTCATTTTCATGCTAAAAGGCAGGATAAATTAAATAAGCCTTCCCGATTTATCTCAATCCTTACGGGATGAAGATGAAGATTATGCAATTGGAAAAGAGAACAACATCCTTAACTCCTCTTGCGGTCATCTATGAAGTGCATGGACATGACATGACACGAGCAAAACACAACATAGATATGTTGGCACAAACTAGGCGAAAGAAAAAAAAAACCTTGCCCGCTGGGAATACATGAATTATCTTATTATCTTGATCGATCAGGAACTTACCAACAACTTCCATACATCTCTTTACGCTCGGATAAATTTGTCATATAATCACCAAAGTACAAATAAGAAAATACGCAATTTAAAAGAGATAACAGAGGAAAAAATTAATACTCGTCTTTTTAATATTTATAGATTTCCGGTTCAGTAATTCTGAGCATTCACAATACAGAAATGAAATATACGAACTCATCAGATGGTCAAAACCTCCAAGTAACTATAGAAGAAAGTTTGTACGAAGTAAAGACTGCTAAATTAATAGCCAACATTTCAACATGTCTTCATGCTCTACTTCTAGATCCTATCTTTTTTGGTTTGTAATTCCTTACTAGAGGTACGTTCATTTGGGAACTTATACGACTTCTATAGTTGCGGCTTTGCTAGGTTTTAAGTTCTTGCAGATGCTCAAATGAAATGATACATTGCAAGAATGTTTATAGTTTTGAATCTGGACATCTTTGTGTATGGTTAAGCTAGTGAAAACCACTGTTATCTTTTAATCATAGCATAATTTTTATTGCCTTAGCAAAGAGGCCATATTAATGTTCTGTTAAATACTAGGTTCCTCCAACTTTGATTGGGCCCTTATTGATGCTTAAGCATGGCAATGATGCCATGGTAATGCTCTTTCTGAGATTGCAGGATATGCTTTTAAACAGTACTTAGAAAGAGAGAGAGAGAGAGAAAGAGAGACGAATGCACGCTATGTCCAGAAGTGCACAGCCAAATACCAGCACGAGGTAATGACCTGGCCTCCTTCAGCCTCTTCAGTCTTTATTGTTCGAACCTTGTTGCTTTCAACAAATACGGTATTCATAAAACAATTTCTGGCTTTTCCTATTTCACTTCAATTAAAGTCATACGTAATTCAGCTCTCACGAATCAGTGTTTGCAATAATTGATTATTAGACCTCCACGAGACACCTACCCTGACAGAAATAGCTATACGGGTAGCTCTTAATGACACATTTATGTTCCCAAACTAGGCAGGTCTTTCCCGATCATTTGATGGCCAGTATCACGCAATCTCTGAACTAGTAATCAGTTTGATTTTATTCCCTTTAAAAGTTTCAACTAAAGCGGCATAAATTTTATGGGGAAAGTCTTGGAGCAGGAAGCAAGGTTTCTTTCTCAAAAGCATCAGATATAATTATGGTTCTGGGTGATACCTCCATTAAACACCTACCCAGATGAGGTATGGTATAGCTCCTAATGACATTTTGTATGATCCCAAAGTAGGCAAGGTCTTCCATAACCATTTGATGGCAGAGTATCATACAATCTCTGAGCTAGTAATCAGTTTAGTTTATGCCCTTTAAAGAGATTCAACTAAAGAACTTCAGAAATCTCTAAGCTAGTAATCCGTTCAACATATGCCTTTTAAAATGATTCAACTAAAGCACTTCAGCGTAAAATTATCGGGAAATTCTTGGAGAAGGTAGCTGGATATATCGCTTAAAGCATCTACTATAATTATGGTTCTGGGAGCAGACCATAAAAAGGTCGTCCAATTTATCTTCCTTTCCTCTGAGAAACAGGAGTTTCTCTTGTAACAAAAGATTACCAAAAGTATTGCATGAAAACATACAGAATACGGGAAAGGCCAGAGAAGGAAAGATAATTACACTTAAGTGTGAACGAAACAACGAATGAGGTGCAATCAGCAGCAATCTCGTATATGTTTCGACCATCGCGATGTTAGGCACAACCTGCATTGAAATTCTGGAGTCAAACATCAAATCAAAATCTTACAATGTTAACTCTAAGTCTGACAATATTTAGAACAATAGCTAATCAATTTTAAATCAACCACATTCAAACAAGCAGTGAAATGGCATTCAATGGTCCATATTGAGCGCATTACTGTCATAACAGAGTTGCAAGTCTCAAGTATTTTCCACTGCAACGTATGGATTTTGACATTTGCAATCCAAAACTTACCATGCAATATGTAAAATTGTTCTTGCCTTATTGTCTTCTGAGTTCTGACTATTTTGGTAAGATTCTCGATAGGAATCAGAAAAGAAAAAGTACTTTATCTTAATATAGTGATGACATAGAGTGGTGAAGCACAAAAATTCTCCAAACTTCAGAGTCCAACGAAAAGAAAAGATGACGTACAGAGAAACCAAACAGCCTAAAACACAGTCCCTAGGATTTTTATTTTCACTTGAAGACTTTTCTTCCCCACCCCCACCCCACCCCCGCTCCTATTTTGGTTGTTTTCTCACAAAATAACAGTAGTAAAATGCCAACCTACTGAATGGTACATAAGATCTCTGTTTGAGGAAAACTAGCAAAAATAAATATGGAAGTGAGAGAAAACATAATTTTCAATGACAGAGAGAGAGAGAGGAATTAGGTAGTTCGATCGGTTTGAACCGCGGTTTGAAACTGAACCAAACCAAACCACGCAGTTCGGTTAGGTTTTTAAGCATTAGCGGTTCAGCTTGGTTTCAGAAATTTATAAACCATGTGGTTAGGTTCGGTCTGCGGTTTGATCCCTCCAAACCGTTCCAAAACGAACCGCGAGACCGAGTTGTGAAGCCGAACTGCGGAACTGAAGCATGAGATTAGGTTTGATGGAGAAATTAATGGTGGCGGAGCGTGATTTTGAAAAAGATCTAGGATCTTCATCAGGAAAAAACATGAACTGTAGGTAGTTCGCAACTGAATTTAGAAACCCTAGGCTAATTCCTGGCCTTCACACTGAACTAGCGGGTGTGAGTGATGCTTAAGCATGGTATGTTTAAGATAGCATGCCTTGTTAAGTAAATTGATAATTTAACCTCTCAATATATATATATATATATATATATATATATATATATATATACACTCCCTCGGTCCCATGATAATATACAAAATTATCCCTTTTGGACGTCTCACAATAATCTACACTTTCCTAAAATGGAAATGTGACCCACTTCTCTCTACTCACAACCATTACCCACTTACTCCACTTTCTCTCTCCTACCCAACCATCTATACTCACAACACATCACCTTTTTCACTTTTTTCCTTAATTCTCACCCTCCCAAAAAGTGCATATATTTGTGAGATGAAGGGAGTATATATATATATATACATATATATATATATATATATATATATATATATATATATATATATATATATATATATATAAGTTGGAATGAAGGTCCTAAAGCACAATGAATGTCATAAAACAATTAATTATACCTGTCCAGAAAACATAGAATCTTCCATTTGGAAAGCCAACTTCAGACACAAGTTTATCGAAAACCCTGACAACAACGATATTGGCACAGGGCTAACTTCTCGCATCACCATTAGTCTCTCATTGGGTTGTAGATTTTGTCCTGGTAACAGCTCTGTCACTCCAGCAGATGTTAACCAATTTATCACGGTTTCACAAGCAGGTTGTGCCATGGTGTAAGATACAACCCAAAACATTCCAATTGATCTTTCATCCAAATTCATATAGTCCATCATACGCTCCCCTGAAAATAATTAAAATGGTGAAGTGGAAAAATACCCTTCAAGGCAAAAAAGTAAAGCTAATTACGGAAGTATCACTATTATGTTACACGACATTATTTACAGATAAATTGCAGTAAGATTCTAGATGAAGAACTCCTGGATCCTAATTTTAAGTCTAGGGACGGGGATCCATAAAGTGCAAGTGATAACAAAAGTCATGACACTGGGCTTAGTTGATAGGTCATATCTAAGGTCTGTGACTCGAGAACAATTAGCAAAGGAATGACACAAGGATCACATAATAGAAGATTACAAGCTTAGCATACCAAGCTTATCGTCCCAGGTCCACTCTAAATAGAATAAAGTTTATTAAATGAGATCAATCCCTCAACCATCATTTATCAGTTCCATGAATGTTCATATTGTATAGTAGCTACAGCACAAATTAGCCTTCTTAGATTCCTCTTACATATTTGCTTATGGCTTCCTGCTTCTGATAAATGCTTATGTGGGTGTTTTTGTAGCTGTTATGCTGAAGTTCATGCTATCCAATGAATATTCATCTTCTAAGAAAACGCCAAATTTGGAACTTTTCAGCCGGTCAAACTTTCTTATCAATCATACAAGAGCACACAAAAGATTCTACTTTGATAATATTTTCTTTTAGGAATACTTTTGAAGAGTTTTAACCTCAAACAAACTCGGTTTTTGGAGTAGCACAAGGCAACGAGTTGGAGACTACTTTCGGTGGGCTAGATAATCCTACTACTGCTAATACCTATCCGGTCCGTCCAAAGAGCTGCATGAAGCTGCTCAGGATGCTGTAATTTTAGACGGTGATAAACAGAGGATTGAAATGGAAGAATATCTTGGCTTCTACTTAGATGTTCCTCTTTTCGATTAACTTTTTTCCCTCCTTCAAGTCAATTTGCAACTTCTTCTCTCCTCATTCATCTCCTGCTTATGTAGATCATTAGAATAATGTTTTTTACATAAAACCCTCAAATCTTATAGCTTGGCTCAACCAAAGAGAAAACGAGATCCATCATGGCAACCAAACCACTACATATAAGTAATACTACAGACGTATTCTGCATTTATTTCCAAACTATTCAAGAATAACAAACTATAGATATAAACATGAAATCTAATTTTACCTATAAAATTTACCTTTGTTAACTTGCTTCCACCATTCATCAATTTGTTTTCCTTTCTGAAGCTGCTCGTTATTCAAATATTCTCTGGTTGACGTATTCAATGCCCAGATCCGTAGGTTCTGACAACTGCTTATAAAGTCAAGAAGGATACTTTGAGGATTATTAGGATCGGAGCTTCTATCTTCTTTATGAAAAGACAGGATCTTTCTGGTTGTCTCCACCTATAAGCAGAACTGCAATTTAGTCAAACAACATTTCTTTGCAGAAAATCAACGACTCATAACTATACAAGCACCAGCAAATCTAAACCTGAAAAAAATATTTAAGTACAGTAAACATTTTGACTTGGAATCTTCAAGCATATGCTCTCTGAAAATTGAATATTCAAGGGTATGTTTGGAAACTCAATGCCAAGCCTTGAATTTGGTTTGGAATTGAAAAAATATATTGTTTTAATGGACTTCAAATTGTAACTTCTATTCCATGGCTTGGAATTGAGTTTCCAAACACACCATAAAGACCAAAGGCAGATTGACAGAAAGATACAAGACAGAGATCCAGAGGAGTACTTGAAATTTAATAATTTTGACAAATCAAACACTACCTTTCTTGAGTCTGTATTCAAAGCATTCATCACAAGCTCAACTCGGATGATTTGTGCAAGCAACCACGTGACATGGTTTGTCCTAAGAATTTGGTGTTCATCCTCGGCAACGCGTATAACTAACTTGTCCACAAAATCCACAAAATCAATGCACCCACTTTTCACAAGGAAAAAGAAAATATCTGAAAAGACGAGCCACTCAGACCAGCAACTTATCTCTGCATAAAATTGGGGAAATAGAATTAACAGGCAGATGAAAGATTGAAGAAAAGAAACCGAGATTTTTATGCTTGCTAATCTACAAAACAGAAGTTCAAAAAAAATAAGAATCATCAGGCAAATTTCATTTACTGCATAATAAAGGGGATGAGAGATTTTTTTGCACCGGTTCATTTGTCAAAATATTGGCGTTTCAGTAAATTTTCTACACTTTCCTTTTTAAGTCATTCGTGGAGCCTTCTTTTTTTGCTCATCGCTAACAGTCAGATGCAGCCAGCAGGAAACATCTCGTGTTCCAAAATTGAAAATGGATTTGTCAAAATTGCCATCTGGGGCAGTGAATGAACTATAGAAGGGGATAACATGCTATTTTATGACGGGCTGTTTAAGATCATGGCCTCGTTTCATCATAATTATAAGAAGATGCAATTGGATATTTGGCTTTTTTGAATGCCAAATACCATCGGATGCCATCAGAATAATACTTGATTTTTATTTCCAGTTTTCCGGACCCAAATCAAGCAGGCTTTACATGAAAAAGACTTCTTTGCTAAATTTACTAATGGAAATAGTCATCATAATCCTCCTAACAATCTCGACATACCTGGTTTTGGGGAACAGAGCTGGCTGGAGAAGGTATCATTGATTTGTTTAAAAGTAACGAATTTTGGTAAGAAGACACTTACCTTCATAAGCATAATTTCAAAAAATATGAATTTCTAGAACCCTCAAGAGACGGGCTATAATATCAACACAGATGGGTCAGCTTTGAAGAAAACTGCATAGGTGGTGGAGTTATAAGCCCCAAAATAATGACAAATGCTATTGCATTCACCCGTTTGCTAATCATGCAAGGCCCATCACCGATTCTAATTCTGCTTTGTTAGTATAATTTACAGCCCTACCGGTGCTTTATTCTGTATCCACTTATGAAAGATTACAATGATAGAATAGGCACTGCAAGTATGAGTAAGCGTTCTATGTCAAGAAGCATTTGGGCAGTTATGCAGAGCACAATGATGGAGACTGATAAAGTAGAAGAGGCTAAAAGCTTCCATCCAGCAAAAAGGTCTGAATCAGCCTTCATATCTACTTCAAAGACAATGTACTTAAAGTCTACCAGTAAATCCATTAAGAACATCTCTTAGACTTTCAAGAGAGAAAATTGAGAAGGATACATGACAAGGACTTCAGAAAACCACAGTATCGCCGAATTGCAAAATGCATAATATGCAGAAAACCCGGCAAAGCTTTATGTATTAGAAACTGCTAGCCCCAAATAGGGAAAGGAGACTGCACACAGATTATGTAGAAGTGGCAGAAGCAGACAAGAAAACTGAGTGAAGGAAAATCCTCCAGACTTCCTGAAAATCCCCGAGTCTCATGCCTCAAAACTTTCATGCAGAAGCAGACAAGAAAACAGAGTGGAGGAAAATCCTCCAGTCTTCCTGAAAATCCCCCGAGTCTCATGCCTCAAAACTTTCATTACCATGTTCAATAAGAACACTCTGTCTCGCTCAACAAGTGGACTTTGAACTATCCAAACTTGGGAAAAAGCATGCTCTGGGCAGTGAACCATAAGTGGAACCTAGTTCACAAGGCGGTTCGAAAAAGGATGAGCAAGGGAGCGCTAGCAGGAATAAACACGGCATTTTTATGTCGCGACATGGGTTTATATGTCTCCATCCACAAAGAAAATTATTTGCAATGAGGATGAGAGACTAGGTGGGAATCTTTATTCAGAAACAAATCTTGGGTTTCCTGAAAGTTTTAGCTAAGGAAACAAAATGATAAGTGATATATGTGAGGAGGCAAAAGAAGACCCAGATAAAAAAAAAAATGAGCATTCTCAGACTAAGAATGCACGCTTGTTTACCGGTGAGAAAATGAGGTATGGAGAAAGGTTAAAGAAACCAACAATGAGCTCATCACAAATGTTTTAAGAGAAATAAAATTTTCCATGAAATAAAGGGGCCTTCCTACAAACAAAGCTGGATAGGTTCTCCATTGCTCCTTCAACCGACGATAGACCCCAAGAGAAGTACAGAATATGCAGATACAAAAAATAGATCCTTCAAAAATGTACACCAAAAAACAGCAGTATTGTGGAAGCTAGCATGTCTCGTTTCAGAAAGGGGATGTCCTCCACAACTGAAAAGTTGTTTTTCAAACCATTGGCACTTTTTAAGCATCACATTGTTAAAGATTTTTTCTGTTAGATCAATCTTGTAGATGATATAGTACTCCCTCCGTCCCAAAATGAATGCTCATTTTTGTTCTTGATTATTTTTGTTCTTAATCAAGAATAAAAATGGGGACCTTCATTTTGGGACAGAGGGAGTACATCATAAGTTTTAAAAGAAAACAGCAGCAGAATGCAAGACAGTGAAACGAGAACTCCGGAAAACAAACACTACTAGCTACAAAAGTTTCAACGAATAGGGTTTGAGAGTCTTACCTGAATTGGCCAACTTCAATAGTTCAACAATCCTATCAATGGTTGCCTCGCAGATCATTTCAGAAGTAAAAACAGCACCAGGAGAAGGTCCTTGTGAATGAATTCGGTGACAAGGTGCCACAAGAAGCACACGCCTCCACCAATCAGGTGATGGTGTATTACGAAGAGCGTGTCGAACACAACGCAGTGCTCTTTCCCAGTCAAGACTTCCCCTCGGAATAGATGCAGCAATATCCTGCAACAACAAACGTCGATGCTATTAAACGGTTGATGTTGCTTACTTACGTGAAGAGATGTAGTTTTTGTTATCTCAATATGCATATACAACTTTATTGCAGCAGTAACTGCAAGAATAAGCTGTAAGTTTTCTAATGCAGTGCTGGGTACTAAGTGCAATCTCAATATGAAATATAACTATTTTTAATGCTTCAAAGAACATCAAGCTAAGCAACTGCAGATTTCTTTTATATTTAGAGATCAAATAGAGGGTAGAGGTTGCAAGTACATAAAAATTCCAAAAAAAAAAGTGAATAACAACAACAATGCCTTAGTCTCAAAACATTTTGGGGTCGGCTAACATGAATCATCATCTGTTATCGTGAAAGAAAAGATGTGAGAAAAAAAGGGTTAAAAGAAGAAATAGGTGGGGATAAAATTTGGAAAAAGCAGAAGAAAAAAAAAGTAAAAAAGAAATAATATATACTCCCTCCGTCCCATCAAAAGCTTCACCTTTACCCAAAAAGGGCGTCCCATTAGAAGCTTCACCTTTCCTAAAATGGAAAAAATTGTGGGCCCCATTTGTCAACCCCACTTACTTTTTCCTCTCACATACTTCAATTGGGGACCCAACTTGTCAATCTCATTCACTTTGTCCCCTCACACATTTAAATTGTAGGTCCCACTTGTCAATCTCACTCACTTTCTCCACTCACAACTCATTTCCTACTCATTCCTTTTCTTAATTCTTGTGCCAAGAAAAAATGGTGAAGCTTTAGCCGAGATGGAGGGAGTATAAACATAGGGGGAAATTAATTAAAAAAAAAAAGAAGTAGAAGGAAAATTAATCCCATCGCCCACATGAATCTTTGCCCTCCACTCCGGCCTATTCAACGCCATAATTTCATCCAATCCAATAAACTTATGTCGTTTTCAATCACACTTATCCAAGTTTTCTTAGGCCTTCCCCTACCCCTCACCATTTTATCAATTCTCCACTTTTCAGGCCCCTAACGGGTGCATCACTCGGTAACTTTATTAATTCAGTGTTGGGTACTACGTGCAATCTCAATATGAACTTAACTGTTTTTAAAGCTTCAAACAGCATCAAGCTAAGCAACTGCAGATTTCTTTTATAGTTAGAAGCTCAAAGTATAATTCAGTATCAGTGAGAGAAGAAAACAGAGTATTAAGTCGCCAAGATGTTGGGTGTTACACCATAATTAAGTGTTCAGTTGCCACCCTGCCCGTGCCATGTTGTGTCGACACAGGAACTTCAGGAGAAAGGGAACTAACAGTCGATATATCAGACTCTATATACATGCATATATAGGATGTTTCCGAGTCTTGTTCACAACCTTTCTTGCATTTCCACTGGCAAAGTTCTTATTAAAGGTCAGCCCGGTGCACGAAGCATCCCCGCGTAGCGAGGGTCCGGGGAAGGGTCCCCACCACAAGGGTGAAATGTAGGCAAAGTTCTTATTGATGACGTAAAAATATAAGCGTCTCCTTTTACTGAGCTAACTGCGTAACAACTTTTTATTTAATAGTCAAGGATAAAGATAATAAAAAATGAAAGCATGTTTTGAGAAATTCATGAGAAGCATGGAAGGCATGGAGCCATATAGGAGAATGGTACTAATGGCTATAAGAGCTCAGTTTTTTAGCCAGCAATAGAAAGGAGATAAATAGGCAGATAAATTTTCTATTGATAGGTCGAAATGGTTAACTTTCACGACTACGCTGGCCTCACTTTCAGGATTCAATAGCCCTGGATGTGGACAAGGGATACTGCATGGCTTGTGAAGTTCTTTGACACTATTAATGTCTTTAATTGTTTTAACTACTTGAATTGAAGAATAACCCTTGTCACTATATGACCCTCGGCTTTCTCATAAACATATTTGAAATCTCTTATCAAGGAAAGAAAATGAAACCGAAAACATACTATTTGGAGTAAATTATGAGGAAAAATTGATCACCTCTCCATGCAGTGGTTCTCCAAGCACACTTGGATATGTAATAGGAGAATATCTCATGTTTGTTACTGCTTCACCAGATATATTAGTGGTGGCCTGAGAAAGAAGCCGCTGAGTGCCAAACGTAGGGCAGTGAAGATGTTGATCCAACATTAACATCTGCATAGCCATCATATCCCGCCTTCTATGGATCTCCAAAATAAGTGTAAACAGTGCCTCGTCATCAGGTATATTTTCTATAAACTGCAAACCGCTCCGTAATAATTCGTAAAAAGGCACACGGCATTTATCCTCCTCAACCAACAGCCAAATAACATCTAAGCAACTGTGAAGCCATTCAAATAAGGCCTTATCTAGTTTCCAGGATTTAGCACTATCAAGTTCATCGACCCCCGGTTGTCGTTGGTCCCAATTAACCAGCCAGTTCAGCATGTGGTAGAAAATATCAGCATGAGTCACTGGCTTTAAGTTGGATTCAAGGCCACTGAAAATGATCTTGCAACACAACTGACGAAGGCTGCTTATAGCGTTATCTTTTAATGACACATGGGCTCTTGACATTGACTGTTGACCAGTGGAAGTCAAATCAGATGACTTTATAGGTGATAAAGCTGCAAAAGATGATGAAGGCTCATTTGCGGATTGAGCTGGGGATCCAATCCCATGAACTGACGTCAAAGGAGAAGTCGGATTTGAAGACTGAAAATTGGACGAATTGGTAATTGTGCTAGCAGGCGGTAACATCCCAGTCTGAGTTAAAGATGTAGAAGACACTGTAGGCTGTGATAAAGTTGTTGAAGAGATACCTGCCGACAGTTCTGCTGAGGAAACTGAAGAAAGAAGGGACGGTAGAAAAGTATCCCATCGTATGTAGCCTATACTGTACAAACTACGTAAAGCAAATAGGAGAAACTCTGCCCGGGGTGCATGATCACTACATTGGATAACCAGAGAGATAAGCACCGACTCTGTCACAGTTCGTAATTGCTCCTGATCCTGAAATAATATGTAGCAAAAACCAGCAACAATTTCAAAGTCATTTGAGGCCAATTTTATGGATGCCATAAAATTCATCTTTCTGCATTTGAACTTACACCAAACTGGCTCTGGAGCTGCTCAAAATCTAAAAGAAATTGTTCATTGCGTGGAGGAAGCTCTCTGTTAAGGGCAGTAACACGCTTTTGTGTTTTGTTCCTGCAAGTAAATCTCATCACTATTGCCACCATGTATCAAAAATTTCTCAGAATTCACCAAAATGGTGATACAGAATAAGCAAGTCAGAAAATAAAGAAAACAAGCCAAAATATTGATTTGCAATGCATATCGTTCAGTACAAATCAGAAATGAAATTAGAGCATGTAATCAACTTTTGACTATTTTATAACAAAAAATAATTCACTTTGCAAACATAATTAGTGGGCTTGGGAGAGTTTCCTACAGAAAATGAAACTAAAACACTAAGGGTGTGTTTGGTAGCTCAATTTCAAGATTTAGATTTGGAAATGGAAGAGCAATTTGAAGCCCGCTTATTTTGTACTTTCAATTCCAAATCTGAGGCTTGCAATTGAAGTTGTCAAACATTTCATTAGTATATATTTCATAAGACAACCACATATAGAAGGAAAAACCTCCAAACACATGTTTAATTAATCAAAGAACAAGGAAAAAGATTGTGCGTTTTTAAAGTAAGGAGGTTTTATAATAGAATCAGAAAAATAATAAACAAAAAAAAAACAAATTTGTGCTTGCATGGCAATCAGAAAAACATACTCCCTCCGCCCCTGAATGAATGTCGAAAAAAGTTTTAAATCTGCTCTTGATCAAGAGCAAATTTGAAATTATTTTCGACATTCATTTAGGGACGGAGGGAGTAATTAAGTTTGCTACAGCATTTTCATAAGAGCAAATGTGAAAAAAAAAAATCGACCATTCATTTAGGGACAGAGGGAGTGATTAAGTTTGCTACAGCATTTCTAGCTAATAGGAGATTAGCGACTGCAATCAAACTAGAACACTCAATCCAAAACACATACAAGCTACTCCCTGACACCCAAATGAGTATCATTATTCACAAGAAATTACTAAATGCACCTTTATCTGCTGCCTCTTCCCTGTGTTCACTAGCAATATGCTGTATTAAGAAGCTAGGGGTAATCATCAACAGTAAACACACAAACAAAATTGAACTAAATTCATTTCCTCAATATATACATAATGAACACTCATTTTGGGAATAATGGAGTCTAACATTTACAATAAAAAGACAAGAATTGTTATTCACCCTCGCAACATTCAATTAATACAAAAATGACAACGATTCTCTAAAAAGACACTCAAAAATAATCAAGAAAGATTTTTAAAAAATCAATTAATCAAAAAAAAAAAAAAACAAAGAATTAGTGGGTATTAACGTACGGAGGTTCTCGAATAGAATCATCAGATTTTTGGCGACTAGTCTTCTGCAAAATTGAAAACAAACAAATTTAAGACAACATAAACTGATTCAAAGTCAAAAAATAACAAAAATGATGAGATTGACGTACTCCTAAGTAGAGATTGAAGAGGTCGAGGATGGAGGGTCTGGAAGGGTGGAATTGAAAAGCTCTTGAAGCCCTTTGGTGGGTCGGGTCCATGTCCGGATTCTGCTGCTGCTGATTGGCGGATGCATTTGGAGCTCTCAACATTCTTTGATTCTGAGAGAGAGAGAGCTTTCAGATGAATTTATGATAATCATAAGCAGCGAAGTGATAAGAAAGAGTGTTTCTTTACTACGGCCGGAACCTAAATTTAGCTGACGACCAACGCCCAATTTTGTTCAGTTGAGTCAGTCGTCGTCACCGGTCTACACAGTTGCCTTGGAGGCTCTTTTAGATTAGAGCATCCATCCGTAGGCATTGATTTTTAAAATTTGATTCATTCCATCCCTCTTTCCTCCCTCCAACTCAACTCAGCTCCGCGTCATAATAATTAAGAGCCACAACTCCAAATAATTTTATTTTCATTCGTTCATGACAAAAATATCAGTTTCTCTTTCTTATTTTTTACTATGTCTCACCATATTTTCTCTTTTCTATTCATTTATATTACATTTATTACTACCATATATAATTATTAATTATTGTACTATATAAACGATTAATTATAAATTTTATTATAATTAATTTTTTTATTAATATTTATTAGTTTTATTTATATTATTTGAAAAAGTTTATATTTAATAAATTATTACATACAAAAATAAAATGCATTAAATTATGTAATAAAGCATAGAAAATATTAAAAATTACATGGGATACCCTCTGATATGGAGCAAAACATTTTAATCATCCACTTCCTCATGAAATTTTTCTCATATATTCTCAATCAAGTCTTCCTTCAGTGACATATGGATATTTGTATCTCGAACTCGACTCTTATTACTCATATATGATGATAAATTATATCTTCAAACATTGGAGTAAGTAAACCTCTCATTTTCAGTGCTACTTGATACTTGATTTTGAGGACGCTCTTCTTCAAATTCTCTTATTATATCCCGATGAGCACCTGGCTTTACCTCAAATTGGGGTTGATGGGATGCTGGAGAATAATGGGTTGTTTTCCATCCCCAAATTTTGTGATCCCCATGAAAACTATGGGTTGAAAAACATATTTTTTGAGATTACACATCTTACTAGGATGTTAAGTATGATAATCTGGGAACTTTATTTTGTTTTGTTATATAATGTCTGCAAAATTGTTTTAATTAGATTTGGTATGATTTTTCATGAGAAATTTTGGTCAACTGGTTATTGGCTATTTGCTAAGCGTGTTTGGCATTGTAGAAATAGTTAAATTGTTATGAGCTTTTATTTCTGTAATGGCTGTTGTTTCATTGGAAAGCTTTTAATTTGTGTAATGGCTGTGGTTTGTGATCTGAGACAAGTTTAGATAACTAGATGTGTGTATGTTTTCAGATGAGTGATGAATTTCAGCAATATACAATAGCTCAACGCACATGGGGACAATATGCTCTGCTACACATGAGGTACGAGCAGAAGAAGGCGGCAAGGAAGCGTGAGAGTAATTGAAACAGAGAAGGGATATGAATGGGACTGACGTTGAAGTTGAGAGTTCAGGGAGGAGTAACATTGCAAAATCGGGAAAGCCCGTAACTATGAGTGGGAGCGGGAGTTATGGTTCTCTGCTAGTGCGTGGATGTGTCAAGAACCTTCAATCTTGATCCAGGCATGGAGAACCTGGTACTTCATATCCTTCATTAATCATCATTTACTAGTGATGCATTGCCATTCATCAATTTACATACCTCAGATAAAGCTCTGATCTGGAAATTAGCTCTAAAACTTCTTGCCTTTTCTTTGCATCTAAGCTCCCCTACATCAGAAAAATTGTTTTATGAGTTCAAGTGTGTCATAAGAGAAGTGGTTGTATTTCAGTTTCACTCATTCAACAATAACGAGATATGGAAGGGAAAGAGAGGCACTTGGCGGAGGGAGAAATGTAAGTGCATTTCATGACTCCTTTTGGGACTTTCATGAAAGATTTATTGTGTCCTACTTTGACAAGGACTTTGTTAATATAGTAAATATCTTTTATTTATGTACATAGTTGTTAAATTAGGACTAACCTACTAACAATCTTTTTCCATGTGAGTGTGCTTTATGTTTCCTTGTAGGAATTGGAAAACTCACATAAGGAAAGCATTGGATACGTGAAGATCTTCTCCAAGGTGCCTATAAATACAAGGAATCAGCACAAGAGAAGACACGGCTTGAAGAGAGAAAAATACTTTGTCATTCACGTTTTCAATATTGTTGTTTTAGGTTGTGAGTGAAGGTTGTGACATACATCCGAACTCACATCTAGGTTTTTAATCGAGTTCTTTGTTTTACTTCTGACTAGAATAGGATCTACTTGGGAAAGGAAAAATGTTCTTGTCGTAGAAGGTGATTAGAACTTATTTAGTATTTTCGTCTTTTAGTTTTCACTTATTCGTGTTTTTGTAAGCAACACAATTTTTAATAGTGAAAAGTTTTTGGGCGTAAGCCTAGTTTACTGATCTCAAGATCAGTGAGCGTATATAACTATTATGTTATTCATTTATTCCGCTGCATTATTTGTGGATGTGTGGACAGTTGTGAGACACATCTGTGCTCACATCCGTGTTCTGTTGAGTGTTTGAAGCTTCCTAGCTACACGAAACTTTCAATTGGTATCAAAGCCAACTCTCGATATATTACTGAGTGTTGATCAGAAAGTGTAGTCATTATGGAATGCCAAAATCATCAAAATAGGCCTCCTGTATTGGATGACACTAATTATTCTCTTTGGAAGTCTAAGATGCGTAATTACATAAAAGGTATTGATGAAAGGGCTTGGATGTGTATCCTTGTTGCATGGTAACCTCCTACTGCGGAGAAGAAGCCTGCTTCTGGTGTTGATGAGTCTATTTTTGAAAGGAAACCTGAAGAGTAATGGACTCTTGAAGAAATACATTCTGCTAATTATAATTCGAAAGCAATGGGTGATATTTCCAGCCATGTTTCTAGGAATATGTACAAGCTTATCACTAATGAAAGTGTTGCTAAAGCTACTTGGGATATTTTATAATCGCAATGTGAGGGAGCACCAAGTGTAAAGGCTACTAGGCTTAGAATTTTAATGAATAGGTTTGAAATTCTTCGAATGGAAGAGACTGAGGACATAGTTTCATATGCTTCTAAAATTCATGAAATTTCAAATGAGTGTACAAGTCTGGGAGAATCAATCTCTAATGCAAGACTTGTGAATAAAATTTTAAGGACCTTACCTGAGATGTTCAACATAAAAGTGGCTGTGATTGAGGAAACAAATGATACCAACACAGTAGGTCTAGATAAAAGTGGGAATTTTGACTGTATTTGAGCTAAATCTTGAAGCTCAGAAAATGAACAAATCCATTAGTCTTGCTCTCAAAAGTGTTGCTGCTCTTCCAAAAGAGCTTGTGGATCTATCCTATGAGATTGACAAATCAAATCTTGAAGAAGAAGATGTTGCTTTTATCTCTAAAAAATTCAATTCTATACTGAAAAACAAAAGGATGAGTAAGTTTCCCAATAGACCTGCTCCCTGTACTGCTGAAAAGCTAAAACCTAACACTGAGAATGGATTCAAGAAACCAAGCTTTGACAATAAAAAATCCTCTGAGTCTGTTCAATGTAGGGCATGTCGTGGCTTTGGTCACTATGCCAATGAGTGTGCTAACAAACTTAAAAAGAAGAAAATGAGCTTAACTGCTACCCTTAGTGACAGTGAGGATGAAGAAGAAGTAGATAACATGTTTATAATCAACTGTCATTCTGTGTTTAATGCTTTTTCTGCAGATATAGAAGAAGGAGTTCCTGAAGAAACTATGGATGTGGTCCCAAATGTGAACACATCTGGTGTTACATCTGACCTAATGCTGAACTGTTTCTCTGTAAAAGGAGATTCTGAAGATGAGAATATGGACATTCCCTATGAGGAACTTTTTGCAACCTACAAGGAGTTGCATACAGATTGGATAAAGAGGATGGACAAGATTGAGGTACTTGCAAAGGTAAATAAATTTCTTTCTGATAAATTAGCTATCTGTGAAGATGAAAAGGCTAAACTTTCAAAAGAAAATGATGATAAAAAAGATACCATTGCCAAACTTGAAGTCCTTGTGACCAAAAGAGAAGTTGAGCTTGAAAAATTCAAAAATGAGTGTGAAAAAGCTGAAAATACTTTTACCAAGTTGAACAAAAGAAAAATGAAACTTGATGAGGCTATTACTATGGGTCAACTTTATAAGACTGGTCTGGGCTTTGAAAAAGGTAATTTTGTAAAGGAGGGATATGAGGCTTCTACTTCAAATAGTATGGAAAAACTAAGTTCTAAAGAAAAATCCTTTTTGAGTGAGAATAGGCCAAGGAGGAGGCACTACAACTGCCATTATTGTTTTGTTCCTGGGCACATTAGACTCTTCTGTTACAAACTCAAGACTGATAAAAAATCTGGTTACTTCAATCTGCCTCAGATGTGTGAGAAGATGTATGCACATTCGAACACACATCCTGATAATCTGAGACCTCTGCACCAAAAAAAGAAAGCTGTAAAGCAGTGGGTGGCCAAACCAAGTGCTACCTGCAATGTTGTTTACTCTTCCCTCAAGAGTACTGTCTCTGGCTCTTGGTATTTTGATAGTGGGTGCTCTAGGCACATGACTGGAAACCAAGCTGTTCTTCTTGACTATGAGTTAATTAGTGGGGGGAAAGTGAACTTTGGTGGAGGTGCTCAAGGCAAAATTGTTGGGAAAGGAACCCTAGATGTCAAGGATCTCCCAAAATTGCACAATGTGTACCATGTGGAAGACTTGAAAGCCAACCTGATAAGCATCAGTCAACTGTGTGATGATGACCTTTATGTGAAGTTTAACAAACACTTGTGTGAAGTGTTTGATAAGGACAATAAGTGTGTGTTTACTGGTCCTAGATCTACTGACAATTGTTACCAATTTGATGACAATCTTTTTTGCCTAAGCTCAAAAGCTAATGATGTCAATTTGTGGCATCAAAAATTAGGACATGCTAGTTGCAAAACTCTGGAAGAACTTCAAAGATTTGAAGCTATTAAAGACCTCCCTAAGCTGACTTCAAGAACCCTGATGTCTGTGGTTCATGTCAAAAGGGAAAACAAATAAAAGCCTCACATAAGAAGGTCCAACAGTGTTCCACATCTAGGAGTTTGGAGCTGATTCATACTGAATTGATGGGACCTATTGAAATAGAAAGCTTTGGTAGGAAAAAGTATACATTTATGTGTGTTGATGATTATTCTAGGTATACTTGGGTGATGTTCTTAAGGGAAAAATCTGAAACAATTGGAGAGTTCAAGAATTGGTACAAAAGGGTTAGAAATCTTTATGGTCTTAAGACTGTGAGGATTAGATCTGACCATGGCACTGAATATGAGAACCAAATGTTTACTGCCTTTTGTAATTATAAGGGAATCACACATGAATTTTCTGCACCAATCACTCCACGGCAAAATGGAATTGCAGAAAGGAAGAATAGAACTTTGCAAGAAATGGCTAGGGTTATGCTAAGTTCTAAAAATCTGTCCAAGTAATTTTGGGCAGGAGCATTGAACACTACCTGTCACATTGACAATAGAGTGTTCCTTAGGATTGGTAGCACTGTCACTCCATATCAAATCCTTCTTGGAAAGAAACCCACTGTGAAATATTTTCATGTGTTTGGGTGTATTTGCTACATTCTTAATGATAGAGAATACTTGTCCAAATTTGATTCAAAGAGTGATAAAGCAATTTTCATGCGATATTTCACTAATAGTAGAGCTTATAGAGTTTTTAATCTAAAAACAAAAACCATTATGGAATCTGCAAATGTTGTTTTTGATGACTCACTTGATCTTAACCTCAAGACTACTGAGGATGATGTTTCAGGTTGCTTGCTGAACTGGAAGGATACAGAAACAAGTGCTGGAGAACCAACAGAAACTGTCAGTGTTGAAAAACCTGTTGAACCTGCAAAGGATGTAACCAAGGATGTGGACACATCTGTATTCATATCTGAACACACATCTGCTCCCACATCCACTCAAAATCCTGAAACTGAGGACAGTTCCTCTGAATCTGATCAGGATGATGCTCCAGAAGATAATGTGGATGGGTTTGTGGATAGATCAAGGGATATTCCCTCTAAAATCCAGAAAAATTACCCCACTTCACAAATTGTGGGAGATGTGCAAGTCTGAAATTACCCGATATTTTCGCGCGCGGGGGGCGCGGAAAAGGCGGTTGTCTTTCGCGGAGGGGTTGGTGTCTGAGACCTCGCTTCATGGGAAGGAACAAAATGAGGATTCGCCACGCGGTTTTTGTATTTTGAGCCCAAACGTTGAGAAACGGCTATGGTGAAAATGTGTCCTTTTTATTGGTAGCAAAAACTTAGGAAAAGGCTTTGAAAACGGGGATCATTTTTATTGGTAGCAAAAACGAGTAAAAAGCTTTTTGTACTAGAGATTGTTAGGTTCGGAGGTCAAGTTACGTTTCGGGTAGAGTATTACGAGATCGCCCGAAACGCATCGCATGACGAGTCTTTCTACCTTTCTCGAAATCGTGTGTGTGTGTGTGTGTGTCTTTTGAAATGGGGGCTTGAATGACAAGCTTAATCTTGGTTTGAATGACAAACGTTTGATTAGGTGACTTTTGAAAAGACGAGCGTTTGAATGACAAACGTCGGTTTTGAGTTTGAAATGAGCGTTTGCGTGGCAAACGTCGGTTTTGAGACGGAAATGAGCGTTTGCGTGGCAAACGTCGATTTTGAGTTAGAAATGAGTGTTTGCGTGGCAAACGTCGACTTTGAGTTGAAATGAGCGTTTGCGTGACAAACATCGATTTTGAGATGGAAATGAGCGTTTGCGTGGCAAACGTCGACTTTGAGTTGAAAAGGAGTTCGAAGGTCGAACTCCGGTTTTTTGAACCGAGCGTTACATTGTTAACGATTTGAGTGTCAAATGGCGGCTTTGAGTTTGAAAGATGAGCGTTTGAATGACAAACGTCATTTCGCGCGTTTTGAAAGAGAGTTCGACGGACGAACTCCGGTTTTGAACCGGGCATTACATTGTTAACGATTTTTACGGGAAAAATGCGTATTAAATGATATGCGATCAACGAATCGGGTTGCGACTCGAACTTTGAAAGGTAAATACTATCACGATCCAAACGGGTCGGACTTGTAAATGACAGTATTTAAAGCAGTGTCAACGGAATCAAACGATCCGGATTCGTAAATGACGATCAACGAGGCCAAACGGCTCGGAATTGTAAATGACGATCAACGAGGCCAAACGGCTCGGATTTGTAAATGACAGGAATTAAATGACGATCAACGGATCGATCGATCCGGAATTGATAAATGACAATAAAAGTAAATGGAACGGGGTCGGAACGCCGTTTTAACCCGTGATTACTTCTCTTACGAAAAGAGAAGAGGATCGAGGGGCTAAAACGTGGCATCCAGGACCGTTGATTAGGCATGAGAGGCGTCTACATTTCGATAACGACGTTCGAAACGGTTATAGCGACTGGCGCGTAAACCGAGACGGAACGGGAGATTTAGAGAGAGGGAGTTATACCTATGGCTAGGGTCGACTCCTTTGACTCGAGAGGTGTGTACGGGACACGGAAAGTAATTCGAAAGGTTGTTTCAAAGTTGTAAGGGGCGTATTTGATCGAAATACGAAGGTTTCACGCGAATCGAGACAGAACGGGAGCTCGGGAGGGGTAAAAACTGCTTAGGCCGTGGGGTGGTGAGTTTTTTGGAGTAAAAATTCTGTCTTTAAAGCTTTGACAGCAACTTCTATTTATAGGGTGAAAATTGCAGTAGGAGTCCGGACGGACTTGGCCTGAATCCAGGGGGTTTTGTGGTATTTTGAGAATTTGAAGGACTTGTTGGCAATTTCAGAAAATGTGCACAGTGAGTCCGTAGGACTTGGCTTGCAAATCGGGGGTTTTTGGTCTTTTCCACTTTGAATTTGATTGAAGGGTGACTAGAGAGGTGGCATGGCTGCCACGTGCCTCTGAGTCACCGGCCATGTGGGATTTTGTCCCCGGTCCGGTTTTGTCCGTTTTTAAAATAACAATCCGGAAATGTCCGAAACGCCCGGAAAGTGCCGAAAAATGCGTTTTCGGGGAAAGCCGTGCTTTTACGTGTGATGACACGTGTTAGAAAGTACGGTTCGGCGTCGGGATGCACCGGGGCGATCCCGGGGACGTCTCATTGGCACAGCAACGGGGAGTTTAACGAGTTCGGTTAACCTGGAGGCGGGCCGGTTAACGGATTTCGGTTAACTTTCGACGGATTTGGACGATCGGATTTGGGTACTTACTGAGTTAGCCCCTCGGTGACGTCACTTCCGGAAGGAGGTGGGAGTCGTTGAAAAAAGATAAGGATCCAAATCGGGATGCCTTACTTTGAAGGAGACACTGGGCGGTGGTCGAGCCCTTATGAAAAGGGATTCCCTACGTATCCCGAGCGGGAATCAAGCGATCGTAGTTCGAAAAGGGGCGAGGGCGCGCGCATGGGGACCTTGACCCGAGCGAGACTTGATAGGAGCGCGTCCCAAGCACTGGATGAGACCATTTGCGCGTACACATGCACGAATGGAAGGCTGTTAGGGCGTCCGAACCTAGGACTTACGAAACCTTCGAGGCGTGTGGCGCCTCAAGCCGGAGTTGCGATGCGACGAGGGCGTTCGTGCCTTGGAGTCTTGGGCTTATTCTTGTTGCCCGAGTTTTATCCTGCTGAGGATGAGCAATCGGAGCTTACGGCGGCGGGGAGATGAATGTTCACTTGTTGAAGTGAAAAAGGTGTTCGGGCTTACGAGGATGGCCGAAGAGGGATTGTTGCAAGGCGTTCGTGCCTTGGGGTTCGGGCTTATTGCTTGCGGTGAGGCGAACGGCGAAGGTCTCGATTGACGAGTGGAGGTCGGACCGCGAAGGTCGGGATTAACTGTTTGAGATCGGACCGTGAAAATCGAGTTTCGAGAGCAGACGGGTGATTGAAAGGTCGCGGTGACAGGTCGGACCGAATTGAGTGAAAGGTCGCGGTTAAGACTTTGAAATCGGACCGTGAAAGGTCGCGATTGGGAACTGGAATCGGACCGTGAAAGGTCGCGATTGGGAATTGAAATCGGACCGTGAAAGGTCGCGATTGAGAGTTGAAATCGGACCGTGAAAGGTCGCGATTAAGGATTGGAATCGGACCGTGAAAGGTCGCGATTGAGAACTGGAATCGGACCGTGAAAGGTCGCGGTTAAGACTTTGAAATCGGACCGTGAAAGGTCGCGGTTGAGACTTGGAATCGGACCGTGAAAGGTCGCGATTGAGACTTGAAATCGGACCGTGAAAGGTCACGATTGAGACTTGGAATCGGATCGTGAAAGGTCGCGATTGAGAGTTGGAATCGGACCGTGAAAGGTCGCGATTGAGGATTGGAATCGGACCGTGAAAGATCGCGATTGAGAACTGGAATCGGACCGTGAAAGGTCGCGATTGAGGATTGGAATCGGACCGTGAAAGGTCGCGATTGAGAGCTGGAATCGGACCGTTAAAGGTCGCGATTGAGGATTGGAATCGGACCGTGAAAGGTCGCGGTTAAGAATTGAAATCGGACCGTGAAAGGTCGCGGTTGAGAGTTGGAATCGGACCGTGAAAGGTCGCGATTGAGAGTTGGAATCGGACCGTGAAAGGTCGCGGTTAAGAATTGAAATCGGACCGTGAAAGGTCGCGATTGAGGATTGAAAATCGGACCGTGAAAGGTCGCGATTGAGGATTGAAATCGGACCGTGAAAGGTCGCGATTGAGAGTTGGAATCGGACCGTGAAAGGTCGCGATTGAGGATTGAAATCGGACCGTGAAAGGTCGCGATTGAGGATTGGAATCGGACCGTGAAAGGTCGCGGTTAAGACTTTGAAATCGGACCGTGAAAGGTCGCGGTTGAGACTTGGAATCGGACCGTGAAAGGTCAAGATTAAGGATTGGAATCGGACCGTGAAAGGTCGCGATTGAGGATTGAAATCGGACCGTGAAAGGTCGCGGTTAAGACTTGGAATCGGACCGTGAAAGGTCGCGATTAAGGATTGGAATCGGACCGTGAAAGGTCGCGATTGAGGATTGGAATCGGACCGTGAAAGGTCGCGATTGAGAATTGGAATCGGACCGTGAAAGGTCGCGATTAAGGATTGGAATCGGACCGTGAAAGGTCGCGATTGAGGATTGAAATCGGACCGTGAAAGGTCGCGATTTAGACTTGGAATCGGACCGTGAAAGGTCGCGATTAAGGATTGGAATCGGACCGTGAAAGGTCGCGATTGAGAATTGGAATCGGACCGTGAAAGGTCGCGATTAAGGATTGGAATCGGACCGTGAAAGGTCGCGATTGAGGATTGAAATCGGACCGTGAAAGGTCGCGATTGAGAATTGGAATCGGACCGTGAAAGGTCGCGATTAAGGATTGGAATCGGACCGTGAAAGGTCGCGATTGAGGATTGAAATCGGACCGTGAAAGGTCGCGATTTAGACTTGGAATCAGACCTTGAAAGGTCGCGATTGAGGATTGAAATCGGACCGTGAAAGGTCGCGATTGAGAATTGAAATCGGACCGTGAAAGGTCGCGATTGAGAATTTAATGGTGAAGACCATTATTAAATTTTAACGTCAGGAGACGAGCGTTAGTGAAAACTAACTTTGATTTATCCTCGGGGGATGGGGTGTTAGAAATGTCTATCTGGGGGAAATTTTACACTTTTGGGGGCCAAAAGTGGTAAAATTGGAATTGCCAAAAGTTGAGGACCAAAATGGAAGGAATCTTTTCCTGGTGTAGTAAGAGTCGTGGGACTTTTGCGAAATTTGAAAATGCCCTTATTAGCGCGAGGCGGAGAAAGAAAAAGTCATTTTCTTTCATAAATTCCGGCGAGAAGGAGAGAGAGGAGGGAGAAAATCCAACCCCAAATTGCAAGGTTTGCTCGTATTTGTGAAGGAAATTTGCTATGGAGGGTGAAGGAGGACCAATGGCTCGCCGGAAGGACCGATGACGAAAGAACACGGTTGGTTCGGACCATTCGAACCACTACTCTTCCATTGAATCCGGCGGAGTTTTATCCGGCGAGGGATAGACACAACTCCAAGGGAGGGATCGAAAGACAAGTAAGCTTCCTACAAATTCCATTATTTTTAAGAATGTGCATTCTTTAAATGTTAGAAATTTGTTAGGAATGAACTTAGGGATTTTGGTGCCCGAATTGGGGCTTTTGACTTTGCTATGAACCTTTGTCGAAATTGACTAGGATGTAGTTCAATTGACACTATAGGTGGATGACATAAAAATTTTGGTTGCAAAATTCCATGTCTAGATGCATTTTCCAAAATTAAAGTAGCTTTAATTCGGGACGGAGCAAAATTTTCAAAAAAATTCGAAAGAATTTGAAAGTTTCGGATTCGACGGAGTTTTCGAAATGTTTTGAAAGTTCCGGATTCGACGGAGTTTTCGAAATGTTTTGAAAGTTCCGGATTCGACGGAGTTTTCGAAATGATTTGAATATACGTAGGAAATGAATGAGAACCGCATCTGCATTGCATCCTTTTGACATGCGTTGGTGCATTTCTGTTGACGTTGCTTCTGTCTTGTTTGTGTACACGGGGACGGGGGACGGTTAATACTCATAACCAGAAGAGTCGGGGGTGCCTTTGAGGCGGTGCGAGCATTGTGGGGCATTATCCGGACGTGGCTCGAGAGGGAGAGAGGAGTCCGCGGCAGCGGTGCTTGACTCGGGTTGGTTTGGAGTTTATCGGTCTTGTCAGGCTGCCGACGAACGTGATACGCCAAGCGAGGCGTCCATGTATGTCGCGTTGGCGAGTGCGGCAGTGGGATACGACCCACACTTTCCATTTCAGATAGGGGGGCGACGGTGACTCCCACGGATTTTGCCGCTATTCTTGGGTTGCCGACATGGCAACACTTGGTGTGGGTTGATAGTTACACCCCGGAAGCGGTTATGCAGGCTGGGGTTTTGATATCACCGATGCCGGGGGCTTGGGCATTCGGTACAGGCGATGGAGAATCATTTGAGGAGAAGGTGTCGCTTACTTGGCCAGGTTGGATCTTTGAGGATGACCGCGGAGCGTCTGGCTCGAGGGTTCATTTGGTCTTGTCGGCGACTTTATTCCCGACTTTTGACACGTCTTGTCACTTCCCTTTGCTCGGGTATTGGTAGACTTGGATGCCGTGAGGGGTTTGCGTGGGGGAGGCTGGGTGGCCGAGCTCTACCACTCCACAGACGGAGTTCTCGCGGGGAGAGGAGCACTCATTTAGCCGCTTTGCTTCCCGTCTTGGATGTAAGTTTTCGTACTTTTTCTCTTCCTCGCCTCTTTTATGTACTCGTATGTATACGCTTTGTAGGCGACATAACTTTCCATTCTCTTGGCAGTGCGGTGCTACGAGGTGTTCGATCCGCGAGCTTGGGACATCAAGGAGCCGTGCCGTCCCTGTTCCCTGCCATCTTGGTTTGGCGGAAGAAGGCGAAGAGGGCGGTCTCTTCGAGTTGGCACTCGAGTGTCATACGAGGAGATATCTCGCGCGCGAACACGGAGTTCTGCGAGAGGATCCGGTGACACAGTGGAGTAGGTTCGATCATGTCGCGGTGCGGGTGCAGCGAGACTACACGGCGCGGAAGCTCTGGTAGGACTTATTTGTGACGCCATGTATTTGGGGAGAGGGTGACTCGTCGGCATAGGCGAGGGTCTCTTCCCTTGGTGCTTGGTGGATCCTCCTTTGTACATGCGGCATCCGGGAGATGCCGATTGATGAGTTTGGAGGGTACATGCGGGGCGTGTACTCTGGCGAGTACATCATAGCGGGGGGCCGCCTACGATGTTTTCTTGAGGATGGTGAGGAGCCCGCGGTACGGCATAGAGAGGCGAGGTCCACAGGAGGTCCTCGAGATTTTCCGGTCCCGCGAGCTAGGCTAGCGTACGAGGCTGGACGGTTCGCGTAGGCGACTTGTGATCCCGCTCCGGGCGAGCCGAGACCACGATACGAGGCGGACCCCAATGCTTCGGTGAGCACCCTTTTTTGATTTTACGCATTTGATAGTAGCATTACGCACATGATGCATCTGTACTTCTACGCTTGCTTTCGATGACTTTCTGGTTCGCGGTATCGGCCGTACGTACAATGACGCCATGAAATTTGGTGGACGGAGTGGTCCGCCTACGCTAGGAGGCTCGTGGAGTTCATGCGGTGCGGTTCCGGAGGAGCGTGGACGTCCGTGATCGGGGGCCATCTAGGCCGAGAGGTCGCACTGCTCCCACGGCCGGTGGGGAGGACTTTACACGGGGTTTGGCCGGTTCGCGGGCGGAGCAGGCTGGATTTGGAGCTCCTTCTTCTGCGCACTCGGGCGCGAGAGAGGAGTCCTCGAGTTCGCGTACTCAGGAGGCCCTTTGCCTATTCATTTGGAGGAATTTGGCGAGTTCTGTTTGCGACGGATCCGGCGGCGGAGCGGTGCGTCGAGTGTACGGATGACGAGCGGGACTCGAGTAGTCCCCTTTTCTTGCTTTCTTTCTTTCTTGCTTTGTTTAGACAAAATGCATGTATTTATCGGGAACAAATTTTGATTTGAAGCTGTATTTGCAAAAAGGCGCCGTGGGGCGGAACACATGCTTCGCATATTTATTCTATGATCACCTACATTATTTTCGGCAAATAAGCAAATAGGTTAATCAAAAATAAATAAAAAAGAGAAATGCATTAAAAATTGAACGGGTCAAAAATTAAGCATGTATGCACTAATTTTTAATTATTTGCACTTTGTTGCACGAGCCGGGGCGGAAGGGATATTGACATTTGGTTGAATGAAATCGAGGGCGAGCACGCGATTTCATAGGAGTGAACAGGGCATGGTTTGGAAATGTTTCCAATTTTAAGAGCGGTGGTTATGAGTTGACCAAGTCAGCTGCGAGAGAAGTCGGCCGGACTAGAGCTGAATTTCAGATTCTTTAAATTGCGGTTTCGGCTTTGCAATTGGTGAAAAGCTGCGCATTGCTTTGTTCAAATGCATTTGAATTCCTTTCCCTTTCTTAAGGTTTTCTTCACCTTCGACATGGCTCCCTTTCCCAAGTTATCGTCTCGGATGCAAGAGCGATATTTGGACAACTTTCGATCGTGGGTACGGAACCACACGAGGCGAGAACAAAAGGTTTTCGAAGGCATTACGGGATTAAATCTGTTTGGGCTTTGAAGGAGCTCATGCCGAGATTGGGATCTTTTGAGAGCCGCGTCTCGGTTACAGGACGTACGGAGGAATGTGTACGGCTTTTCGTACAACGAAATCACTCCTACGTTTGAAGATTTCGGGCCGTGCAGGAGGACTGAGGCGGAACGGCTAGTTCTTCCGTATCTTTGGTGGCATGGCCCTTTGTTGAGAAGCTAGTGTCTTTGTTGGGTATCTCATTTGGAGAAGCATACGGGATGCTTGTCTGAGGATACCGATTACGTTGACATTTCGGGGCTGCCAGAAAGATTTGCGGGCGAGGAGCGTCTTTTCGTGGGACGCGTTTGCTACGTGCGCGATTGCTACTTTGTTCACATTCACGTCTGCAGGTGTGTGCCATCACGAGTGTCTTGGACTGGTGAGCGATGCCGGAGTGGGGAGACATCGTGCCATTGGTCTTGGGCGAGACGTTCACAGGCGCATAGGCGGATGGCGGCCGTAGCCGATACATGTGGGGAGGAGTCCCGCTATGCGACCATGTGGTTGAGGAGAGGCTGCGAGATGATGCACGAGGTGCCAATGTCTTGTGACGCTTGGTCTTTCTCGCGGCGTCCTGCGGTGATAGGGGCAATCGAGTGGCTGGAGCTACGGATGGCCGGACTTTGCACGCATCACTTGCGATGGTGGGTTCCCATTGGAGATTCTGAGACTTGTAGGACCGCTCGGGAGGGTGCATTGATTGTCGAAGTGCGGGAAATTTGTCTCGGGCGTCTTTCTATATTCCATCATTGGTTACGCGGCGATGCGAGTGGAGCGAGTGCAGCTGGCGATCGATTTATGTTGCTACCTTTGAGGTGGGATCTTTGCGGATGGAAGATCCTTCGACGCTATTGCGATCACCGGTGGTGGCAATACACGTCCTTTCTGCCCGGGGTTCTCTTTCACCGGAGAGAGAGGCTTTGTGCATCGTGATATACGGGCGAGTACGAAGAGTGTATGGGGAGACACGAGATGGCTATCTTGTGGAGACGGAGTGGTGTTGGAGTGCGATCACTGGACGGCTCGACCTTGAGGAGGACGAAGCGAGGCTAACCACAGGAATCGTGCGGGCGATGCCGTGGGCGATTATGTGGCAAGTGCTGATCGGGAGGCCAATCAAAGCACTATGATGATGGCTCGAAGCGAGGTGGCTCGAGACGAGCTAGAGAAAGGGCTGCGTTGACGGCGCGAGGCTTGACGGAGGCGTCGGGAAGAGTCACGAGCCGGGTAGAAGGCCTACGGAATATTTCTGCGAAGGTGAAGAACACTCGCCGGGGAAAAGGGAAGGGGAAGAAGGATGAAGGACCTAGTACGGGAAACTAGGTTGACCTTCTTTGTCAGTATCCGCCCATTGTCATTGCGAGACACATTAATTGATTAATGTTTTATTGTAGTTTTGCTAGCGTGTAGCGAGTCAAGAGTTGACCGTGCTTGAACTCATCAAAGAATGTTTTAACCGTTATGAATTTGTAGGTTAAATGAAAAGAGTTTTTGAAACACAAGCAATTGATGCTTATTGTATTTTTTGTTTTTAGACCGAACCAAAGATGGCTGCCTACGTTCCCCTTTTACAATTGGACTAAGGGGCTCGAGTCACCGTAGTTCGACACTTTAGGTGAATTTGAGAAAAACAAAGACAAAAGAAGTGCGACCTTTGTTTTTACTGGATCATTAGCGGGAATGTATCCGGTTGGGTATTACTCTTTTAGCACTTTAATTTCTTGAGGGGACGATGTATGGGGAAGGTGAGTTGACTCGTGCTCTTCCTCAAGCGAAGTATCTGCGGAGCTTGCTTCCGTTCACGGGATTAACGAAAGGGTTTCCGTCCAAGTACGCTAGCTTCATGGCTCCTCAGGAGAAGATTCTTTGTACCACGAAGCGGTCCTATCCGGTAGGCTCCCACTTTCGAGGGGATTGAGTGCACGTAGGAGGCTTTTCCTTTAGCACCAAGTCGCCTTCTCGATGTCTCGGATCTTGACTTTCTTGTCGAATGCTCGTGCCATTACGCTCTGGTAGGCTCGAGTGTGTTCCACGGCTTTCAATCTGCGCTCGTCGAGTAGAGCAAGTTCGTCGTGACGGCTCTGTAGCCATTTGACTTCATTGATCCCGTTTTCCAAGAGGACTCGGAGGGATGGAATTTCCAATTCCACGGGTAACATCGCTTCCATTCCGTAGGTAAGTGCGAACGGAGTCTCCCTGTGGCGGTTCGGCGATGTTCGGTATCCCCGAGAGGGCTAGATGTAGCTTTTCGGGCCGGTCCGACCTGCGGTGGTCATCTTTACGATTATCATGGCGAGAGTCTTGTTGGGTGCCTCTCTTTGCACCATTGGTTTGTGGTGCGTAAGGAGAAGACTGTGACGTGTGACTACGAATTCGGTCGGTAGTTGGTCACAATCTCCTTCAAAGTGGGTCCCATTGTCGGAGATGATCTCGTTGGGCACTCCGTATCGGCACATGATGTTCTCTCGGAAGAACTCGGCCACCTTCTTAGAATTCGGTACCTTGTACGATCGGCTTCTACCCATTTGGTGAAGTAGTCGGCTGCGACTAAAATGAACTCGTGACCATTGCTCCCTGGAGGAGTGATCTTGCCGATGACGTCGATTCCCCATGTGGCGAAAGGCCGTGGCGTAGTCATGCAATAGAGTTCGTGAGGAGGGATGTGATTGAGGTTGGAGAACCGTTGACATTTGTCGCGGCTTCGGACGGCTGGATGCGATCTGTTTCCATTGATATCCAATAGTATCCCATACGGAGAATGATACGTGTCAATGCTCGGGCGTTCATGTGCGGACCGCGGGTTCCGTTGTGAACTTCGTTCATTAGCTCGTGGCTTTTTCTTTGTTTACACAGAAGGAGTGGCCCTTGAGTGGCGCTTCTTGTACAACATACCCCCGAATGACGAAATGGGATGCCGGGCGTTTTAATGCCATCATGTTTTGGCTTTGATCCCTTCTTTGTATTTTCCATCTTCATTTGTGAAGGAAGCTTCTCCGCTTTGGAGGTGCTTGGTAAATTTGATTGTACCGGGGTTCGTCGATCGTTTCTTTTTCTTTTTCGATCTCACGGCAATAGGCGGGTGTTTCCGTCTGCCTATTACGAGGGTTTCTTGCTTTCCCTTCGGGAATTTCGACAAGAGGCGAGGGTTGCCGGGCGTACGCGAGCGGTTTCTGTCTCTTGGCAAATAGTGAAAAGAGATGTCCTTGGGCGAGCAATGAGTTCCTCCGTATACGCGTGGTACTTACGAAGGCGAGAATCTACCGTCTTCCATTTGTTGGATACTTGATTGATGATCAATCTTTGAGTCTCCATATACATCCCGGCTACGAGATGTTGCGCTCGAGGCGGCTTCCAAACCTGCTGCACTGAGGCTTCGTATTCTGCTGCATTGTTGGTCGCTTCAAAATTCGGCTTGATGGCTATGGGAGTATGCTCGTCCTTGGGATCGACAAGGAGCATTCCAATACCATTCCCCTTCTTGTTGGCTGCCCCATCGAAGAAGAGTTGCCGGCGGTTTCTTGTCAAGTGAAAAAGATTCCGTCGTCAGGAAATTGCGGATCGGGACCCTTAGGTTCCTTTGCTCGGGAAGTCGGCAAGGCGATGCGCCATGACTACGCCCTTTGTTGATTTTCGACCATGTACTTGATGTCGAACTCGGCCGGGAAGAATGACCACTTGGCTAGTCGCATCGACGAGATGGCTTGTCAAAGAGATATCGGACGGGGTCCACTTTGGAGACCGGGAGCAGAATGCGGCTGCATGTAGTGTTTCGGTTTCCCGACTACCCATACCAAGGCGGTACAAGTTTTCTACGATCTTTGAGTAGTGAGTTCACTTCCTTGAAGCTTTCGGCTTACGAAGTAGATTGCATGCTCAACCTTGGAATCTTTACGTTCTTGTGCCGGCATTGCTCCGATTGACGTGTACATTGCTTGTCGAGATATAGGAGTAGTGGCTTGTCTTCATGTGGCGGAGCACGGGGTGGGGATTAACCAAGTAGGTCTTGATTTTCTCGAAAATTTGTTTGGCACTCGGAGTCCCATTTGATGTCGGCATTCTTTTTCATCGGTTTGAACATGGGCTCGCGAGAAGATGTCAGCTTGGTTGATGAAGCGGCGATGTGCGAAGTCTTCCCATGAAGCTCTTTACTGTCGGGGGTTTGAGGCGGCTTCATGTCGATGATGGCCTTGATTTTCACAGGATCGGCTTCGATACCTCTTTACGTAACCATGTACCCCGGTACCTTGCCGCGCTTGACGCCGAAGGTGCACTTTGCCGGGTTCAACCTCATGGAGTGTTTTACAGTCTGTTGAAGAACTTCCTCGAATCTGTCATGTCTTTGCATGTCGATCCCTTGGAGTGGATGATCATGTCGTCGACATATACTTCGATTTCTTTGTGAATCATGTCATGGAAGAGAGCACATTGCGGCCGGTAAGTAGCCCGGCGTTCTTCGGACCCGAACGGCATGGCCGTGTAACAGTATGTCCCCATGGAGTGGTGAAGGCGATCTTGGCTTGATCCTCCTCGGACATCTTGATACGGTTGTATCCGGCGAACCCGTCCACGAAGGACTTTACTTCGAAATTTGCCGTGGTATCGACCGGCATGTCGATGTTAGGCGTGGGAAATCATCTTTAGGGTGGCCTTGTTGAGATCCGGAAATCTACGCGGCATCGACCTTTCCGTTGGCCTTGGTGACCGTCACGATGTTGGAGAGCCAAGTCGGGTACTCAATCACTACGATGAAACCAACTCGGAGCATTTTCTCAATTTCTTCTTTAACTTGCAAGGACCACTCTGGCTTGATCTTGCGCGGCTTACATTTGACGAGGCTTGGATTCGGGATCCGGGGAATTGTGCTCCACGATTGAGGGATCGAGTCTGGCATGTCTGATATGACCGGCGAACACGTCAACATACTCCCGGAGGAGGCTTATCGGGGCTTCTTTTACTGCATCGGCGAAAAGCGCCCTTGTGTCTCTTTAGGCTCTTGCGCTGACCCCGGAGTTCACTTTGGTCATAACCTCTTCGGCGGCTTGGGCCGGTTGTCCTCTTGGTCAACTACACGCTCGAGAACTTCTTTAATGTATTGTTCGTTTAATGTGTACGCTTCTTTATCAATTGAATTATTAACGTCTTTTAAGTTGTTTGTTAACTTATCGGTTGTTAAAGTGGCAATGAGAGGATACTCAGAAAGGTCGAGACTTTTCATTAAACAAGAACGGGAATACATGATTGGCTACAACATTATAGTCCTCAGGCGTAAGGCCGTTGGATGACTCGGAAGGGCCCGGACTCGACAAGGGCCGGCTCGAGAGGGTTTGAGACCGGGTTTAGGGAGATGTGGGTGCGGGCCCGGCTTGTCTTCCAGTGCACTGCTGGCTTGCCCTTGGTCGGTGAAAGTTACCCAATTCTTCGATGGCATTCTTGGATGCTTGATGAGGGTGCGGGGATCGAGAGGCTTGGCTCTGCTGTCCCTATCATGGCGATCATGCTTTGTTGTCGGAGCCCCGATCGATCAAGTTTGGCAACTCCATGACTTCTTCAAACAGACTACTGTAGAGGCTGGTCAGCTGAGGCGTCTTCTATGAATTACTGGTTCCTTACGCTTTGGACTTACTTGTCTCGAATGTGGCCTCGGCGGGCTGATCCGAACAATCTGTTTCCCATGGAGAGTACCTTGAGTTGCTCCTCCAAGTGCAGGATTCCCTTGAATGTGTACTCATCTTTGGGTGTGGTGGCGGTTGGTCAGGTAGAGGCTGTGATGTCGAGGAACGCTCCCCTTATCGGATTAGCTTTGAGTCCTACGAAACGCTTGAGGTCCGTGCTAGGCTTTGTTCCATTCTTCTGTAGTCTCGGTCTTGACTATCCCTGCTTCTTTCTCATCTTCATCGGTTCATTTGTCGGTCCCCTCGGTTCTGTCGGTTCATTGTCGGTCCCCTCGGTTCTGTCGGTTCATTGTCGGTCCCCTCGGTTCGCGTCGGTTCCCTTGTTGGTCCCCTCGGTTACGCATCGGTTCCCTTGGTGAAGTAATGAGCGAGGTCAAGGCTGTAAGGTCGGAGGTGGGTGTGCCGTCGGAGGTTCCCCTTTTGCGGGGCTGCTTGCCTTGGTGCGGGCGAGCCTTTTGTCTTCCTTGATGTCGGCGGTGTTGGCACGTAGCGAAGCCCCTGGACCGTGGTGTGGTCCTTGACTTCAATAACTTGGTGTTGGCCTTGTAGCCTTTTGCCGAGCCCAGTCACAGGATGAAGTTCATGAGTTTCATCATCCTCATGGCGGGAGGAATCGATCGTGAGGCAGTGGAAGGTCCACGTTGCATATTTGGATCTTGGAGGTCTCGAGTGAATCCGATTAATGGCATGTCATCATTATGCTTGATTTCCAACCTTTGGAATGTCGTTGGTCTTTGGTCCCCTCGGTGGTGATGTCGCCGTAGGCGTGGTTAGCTCGTTGCCTTGCATGAACTTAAGGCTGGTGAAGGGTGGATGCCACGCCATTGATTTGATGCGGCCGGGGACGCCCCGGGATGGGCTGTGAAAGTGATTGGAATGTCCACACTTGGAATTCGGTGGGGATCACCCGCTTGCCGAACCGAGATGTTGAGAGTAGCAACCAGAAGCTGTACGGGAAGTAGAGTCATAGGCCTTGACGGTGTGGGTGAAGGCTTAAGATCTGTGGGCTTGATGTCAAGCGGAGTCCATCATCTTGGCGGGCAAGACATTCATTAGGAACCTCCGTCTACCAACACGCGGGAAGGCGACGCTCGTCAGTTTGGGCTGTGATGTAGAGCGGCTCGTTGTGATCGGCCCCAAATTTTGGAAGGTCCAAATCTGTGAAGGTGATAATGTTGCCATAGTGGATGTTGCCGATCATTTGAATGACTTCATGCGGGGTTGCGTCCACGGGGACCATGGTACGGGCCGGGCTTTCCTCTAGCTTGAGCTTGTGAGGATAAGAGGAGGTGGCGAGACGAGGGAAATGTTCGCTGAGTGCTTGGTAGTGAGGATCGGGTCCTCTTTCAAGGAATTTGCGTCTTCGGGTGGCCGGATTGCAGTCGGCTCCGTCGGCTTTTTGGTGGCCTTAGGTGGTAATGCATGGATTTGACCCGATCGGGTTAGAACGGCGACATCGGGTTTGGTCCCTTACGAGCAGTGCTCTGAGTTGAGCCATAGTTAGAGGAGGATTCCTCGTAGCATAGGGCCATATGTCTTCCCTCAACTCATTGATTGTGGATGAATTCCGGGAGCTTCGGCGGCTTGGCGGATTACGTCCCGGGATGCGCTTGGATGCCTCTGCGGGGAGGTAGCCTACGGTTTGTGATTGTTCGAATGTCGGTGCACAGCAGTGGTTGCACTGCCGAGCGTGCGTTGCGACCCTCGGGGGAGGTTGGAGAGTTCTCGGCTCAAGCGAACGGTCTCCTTGATCTCTTCACGGTATATCGCGTTCCTTTCCTTCTTCTTGAGCATACTCGGGGCATTACGTGCAGGTTGGGTGCAGCGATACTCGTGATTTGCTAGTTTTCCTCCGCTGCACGGGCCCCGAGATCAACCTTCTTGCGGCGGAGCTGCGTCGAGTTAGTGCTGCGTTTCTTCCCATGTGAGAATAGCCGGTGCTTCTTTGAGCTGCGTGCGGCGGTCTAGGTAAACCTCCATCGGGGAGAGTTTTCTCCTCTGCTTTATACGAGTGGCGGGTATGTCGGAAGGTGAGTACACGGCTTCCCGAACATCGGCCCATGTATTTGGTTCTTGTCCCGGTTGATCGTTTACGTAAACGAATGCCGTAGGCTGTGGAATTTCCACGAGTAGTTGCTCGAGCGAATCTCCATCCTCCTCTTGTTTTTAAATAGACCTTCCTCCCTGAGTTGGCCTTTCAATTTGAGTGCGGCAATGATCCGTTCCCATCCTCCCGGGACCCTTGGGAGTCCGGTTTTGTTGACTTCATGCCCGGCTTGGAAGAGAATGGTTTCATCGTCTTCATCGTCGCTTTCACGAGAGAACTTGCTTTCCTCGGGAAGGTAAGCGGCGGGATTCGTTCTGTGTGTCGTTCCATCTCCTAGGTCATCGGGACCGTTGACCACCCTTGTGTGGCGAGAGGGGTTGGATGAGAACAGGACGGTAGTCGGGGAAGTTGCCATGAGCAAAGCTCTTGAGGTCGAGCGAGTCTAGAGTGGCCTCTAGCTTTACATGAAAGGCACTGTGACACTTTAAGGGCTTGGTCCTGTAGGTCTTTCGAGCTTGGTCTTCGTCCCAAAGACGACTTTCTTGAGCGGCTAGTTCCATGAGGGCTTTCCTTGCGAGAGCTAGGCGGTCTCCGTAGGTGCGCATCGTGGCTAGTGTCGAGCCGTGATTACATTCAAATCGCCGAATGGCGGAACACTTGGATTACATTGACGAAGGAAGTCGGGCCAGGACATTCCATGCGGCCTTCCTTGATCTCGATCACCAAGAAGTTTGCCCATATACGCTTGATTGACCCGGGGTATTGAATCTGCAATGTTGACGGTCTCGTGATCTCGCTCGATCGCGAGTCTATCGAGCTAACGGTCGGCGCGGGATGTACGAATCGGGGGCGTGACGGTGGGAGTAGAATCGAGCTGGAGCATGTTGATCTTTGAGGTGGTCATTTCCTATGTCGGAAGGCGGCTACGCCTTGCGGGGAAGACTTTCCACGAGATGTTTTCGGGGTGGGCTGTCGGAAGCGTTCGAGGTTGATCGACTTGTAGCGGGGTGAGGAGCTTGGTCTCCTTGGCTGTTGCCCTTGGCCTTGGCGGCGCTTGAGGGTATAAGCTTGGCGACGGCACGGGCCGGTTGCAGGGGAGTGGTACTCGGAAGTAGTGATGAGCTCACGAGCTCGCTTGGCCGGGAGCCTCGTTTACCGTGAGCGGGCGGTCGTCGAGGGTGACCTTGGTATTGCGAGAATCGACGATAAGGACCGGATCCTTGGTATCATCGGGGTATACGGAATAGATGATGTTGACGAAGTCGTCGTCGATCACTTGATCGAGAGGATTCTTCGTCGTGTCAACCGGTAACTTCCAATTGTCGGATAGTCGCACATGCTTGGACGTTGAGCTTGACAATTTCCATGGTATTGGAACCTTGGTCGTAGGTGACACGATCGGAAGGAGTTCCGTCCTCAAAGCGAGCATGTGAATGCGGAGTGCGCTTGCGGGTGCCGCGTCCTCGACTCCGGAGAGTCAGATTCATCGTCATCGATCGCTCAATCCGGGTGTAGGGGCGTATTGCGTCCGGTTGCGTTGTTGGAGCGGCTAGGAAAACATCATGCTCTTCGTTGGAGAAGAGGGGTGCGGCGGGTAGTTCCTCGTGGAGGACATCCCATACGACTTCCATGCATTCATCACGAGAATGACGGTGCTTGTTGACCTTTATCACAAAGATCTCTTCGCACGGCGGGAGCCGAGAGAGTTTGTTTGGAGAATCTTGACGAATCTCCGATTGGAGACAGGGGTTTATGTGCCCGCATCATGGCGATGTTCGGCGTTTCCTTCCAATGCCTCCAAATGTTGGAAACAGCAGTTGAACTTGATGTATCGGTTTGCTTCGAGTGCACTTTGCTCGAGTACGTTTACATAGTTGGCATCTCAGGACTACGAGGATTCGATGAGATTTGCCCGGTAGTCCCTTGGTTGATTCGAAGGAGGTACCCCGGTGCACAGTGCGGACACGCAGCTCTTGTCTCGGCTTCGTTTCCTATGAGGAAACTATCCCCTCGGATGACTTCGAGATCTCCCTGCCGGTTAATGAATTTAACACCTTGATGGAGAGTGGAAGCTATGGCTTTCATGTGGTGTAGCCAAGGGCGTCCCAAAGAGGCTGTGAACTCGGATGGAATGTCCATCACGTGGAATTTCTTTGGCACCATTTGGGTTTCGAACCCGAGTTCCCGAGTCATTGTCCCCGGGATGGGGCGAGACGAGTTGTCGTAGGCCTTGATAGTCGGCGACGGAATCGAGGTGGCTTTCATGGATGCGGAGAGCTCGCATCATCTTGAGAGGGAGGACATTAACGGCTGACCCGTTATCTACCAATACTCGGGGAGTGATATGGTGTTGAGTTTGAGAGTGATGTACGAGCTTCGTTGTGCCCGAGGCATCTCTCGGTAGGTCTTCGTCACGAACGTGATCATGCGCCATACAAACGGGAGTCGTAGATCTCGTCTCTATCCGTAGAAGGAGAGTCATCCAGGCCATCCGTTTCTGTCTTCCTCTTGCGAGGTAAAGCCTTTCTTTGGAACCTCGGGAGTGTGTTGAGGCTTTGTGGCGGTTGCCGCCCTTAGTTAGCACATTGATCGAGTGCGATTGCCAAGTGACCTTGATCTTCCTTTGCCGGTCCGAGCTCGGAAGGCTGGACAAATTGAATCTTGGGCGATCCGCGGAGGGTTAGGCTTACGGCGCGATAAGATTACCAAGATCCGAGGTATTCCGGTGTCCCGGGGCCTGAATTCTGGTTTCGGCGGGACTTTTCGGCTTTCCACCTGTGTTTGCTCTAAAAGTGCATGGCACGGAGGCAAAGAGGGTAGGCTGGAGTACGGCACGTAGTAGTCGAACCTCCGGAGGGTTTCTCCAAGTGTACCTACCCGGTATCTCGGCTTCGTATCTTTCTCTCGATTCTTTGTTGAGAGGATTTCTTCTTTTGTTTTCTCGGAGGATTGCTCCGGACGGTTTCTCGGGACTCGTACTCCCGGGCGGCGGAAGCGATCCAAACATCGTAGGCGATGTGGACATTAGAGGAGGATCCAGTGAAAGAGGCGGGCGGTTACTGTGGCACTCTTCTTGGGCACCCACTCAATGGAATTCACGTTGTTATTGTTCGGAAAGGGTTCCCGGCTGTATTGGGCCCACGGGGGCGCTCTAACTTGCCTTCTTCTATCAAGTTACGGATTTCGTATCGTAACCCCAAACAATTGTCGGTGGTATGGCCGTGATGCGATGGAAGGCGCAGTATTTGCTCTTGTCCGCATTGGCTACGGGAATTTTGGGTTTGTAATTGGCAACGGGCTTAAGGAGACCCTCCTTGATTAACCCTTCCAGACATCTTGCTCGGTGGCATGTCCAACTTGTCGAAGTGTACGGACAGGCGCTTCAGTAAAGCTGTTGCTTTGTGGGGCCCAGGGTTTTACATTACCCGGCTGTTGTCCACGATGGACGTAGTTGACGGACGTATCTTTCCCTTTGCCGGGGGCCGGTGCGGGATTGAATGCAAGCTGTTGAGCGGTATACGTATGGGCGTGCGGTAGCCAACTTTTCCTTGAGATCCTTCTCGAGCGTGAGCCGGCATTGACCATGGCCGGAGATGCAGGAAGAAATTGTGGCCCGATGAGAGTTCGATGGACGGTCTTAAGCGGGACTTGAAGATCCGCATCTGTTCGTCTTTGGAGAGTGGCTCCATGATCTCGGAGAGTTTCCGGCTCCATCTCTTGTAGAATTCCCCAACACTTTCATCCGCTTTACGCTCGGTGGTGATTAAGTCCTCGCGACTTGTTTCCCAGCTCTAAGTTGGATCTGTACCGTTCCGGGAAGATGTTACTAATCTGTTCCCAGTGTGGCGATCCGCGAGGCTTGACCCTCGAAACCATCGTAACCGAACTTTTGAGCGTATCTTTGGAAGTGGTCGGCCATTTCTTTGGAGGGTTGCTCCTTTTGCTCTCATGCCGAGAACGTAGGTGTCGACGTGCGTTTGAGGACATTCGGTTCCGTCGAATCGGTCCATCTCAGGCATTACGAACTTGGCGGAGAGGCGTGACCATTCCGGATCTGTGGATTTGAGCGTTTCTGCTTTGAGCTGCTCATGGTGGCTTTCGGGTCTTTCATTTGCTCGACCATCCAGGCTAAGGTTGGGTCCGGTGGTGGGTTTGTGAGGCTCGGCGCCGGGTGCTACCACGTGAGCGGTAGTGATTGGAGGTGGAAGGCTTGGTATATGAGAATATACGGGAGCCTTTTACGAGCTGTATCGGGGTTTGTCCCGGTGTTTAGAGATTCGTGTATAGGCGGGACGAACCGGGAGGGTATTGAGGATATTGGCATCTGAGATGGTCGGCGGTGCGTTTGGTGGTATTGAGTGATAGGAGTAGCACTTTGGGGCGACCAAAAATGACGGGGTTGCCACGAGAGGTGGCAACATGGAGCCTAGGTCATTTGTTTCCTTGGTTGGAAGGCATCCAGTAAGTTGGCGGGGAGGAACTGATTGAAGGTTTGGTGAAGCTGGTTTCGGGGAATCGTCATCCTCGACCCGGGACAAAAGTACCGTACGGCAGGGGATAGGCTGCTATACCACGCTCATTCGAAAGGCTGTACCACGAAATTACTGCGATCTTCTTTACGCCTCTTGTGAACCTCACAAGCCCGGATGGCTTCTTCCAATGTCATATACATTACCGGTGGCGGGGTCCTTCCCGTCACGATTTCTCAGTGAGCTAGACATGTCGGAAATGCATTTGAGGAAGCGAGGGAACCGAAGAAGCGTGACGTTTGCCGTTCTTGTGATCTGACAGGCGGCGGCCGGAAATCGAACCACTTTACGCTGCATTGCGGGAACGAAAGGAAGGGTTTAGGCTTCGGAAAAGGGTATTTGGCTCAAGGTTTTCGGGCTTGTGCAATGTGCAGTTACCGATTAATGTTTACTTAAAGCGCGTTTTCTCAGAGTCCTAATTGGTTGGAAAAGAGCGTGTCTTCTTTTTCGCAACTAATCCTAGAGCTCTAATCAGTGGATCTCGTCACTACGCTTATAAGCCCCTCGTTTCCATTGTAGATCATCTTTCTCGGGACAGACTATCCGAGCGAGGTCGATAAGGCAAGCGAGTTCCACCGACAAAGGAAAAAGTGAACTTAAGGCTAGGCGATCACGCAAACTTTCAACGTGTGTGACGTACGGGCCACGGTCAAAGTCAACGTCCTTAAGTTAAGGCGGGGATCGTGCCAAAATTTGGGCATGACCTCTCATGACTCGCTTGTGCGAGAGACCTTAGCTTTTTAGCGTTGGCCAAGTTGTGGCTGGTACGATACATACGGCAAGGTTTGGTGACACGGCGTCACATTGAACCTTCGGGTATATTTTTCGGCAGAGCTCCGCGTCAAAGTCAAGGCTGAAAAGCTCAAGACTTCGGGTCGGGAACGACCTTTGGTCTCAAACTCTCGAGCTTGACTCGGAGCGGGGCCCGGCGTGAAAAACATACACTTAGGCTTTATGACACGAGCTAAGCCAAAAACCAACCGGGGTCTTGGACAAAGTGTGACACAAAGAGTGCATGGCTTACACGGGCTAGGATGGGATGTTTGGGACGACCCTGTGCGCCCCCGAAAGGCATACGCGAGCCAATCGGAGTGCAAGCGATAAGGCCATCCCGGGTTAGGGGTTGTAGTGTGCGGTGTACCGGCGGCAAGTGCACGTGGAGTGCGGTGTTCCGAGGCAGCAAGTGCGCGTAGTGTGCGGTCACTAAAATTCTTTTTCTGAGTAAAAACAGAGATTTTTTTTCAGAATGTGTCTTAAAGAATTTATGATGCACAGTTCAAAAGACAGCAATGAAAATCAAACATGAATGGGGATGCACAAACATGGTATGATTTTGGAAAATGTCAATGTAATGCCTTTGAAAAAACCGTTCGAGGTTTAAAGTAACACACGCACACGAAAACGAGGAAGGGTAAACGAAAGTTTGACCCACGGAAGGCTTTTTAGAAAACATCGGTAGTTTTGAAAAAAGTATCTTTTCCCCAGCGGAGTCGCCAACTGAAATTACCCGATCTTTTCGCGCGCGGGGGGCGCGGAAAAGGCGGTTGTCTTTCGCGGAGGGGTTGGTGTCTGAGACCTCGCTTCATGGGAAGGAACAAAATGAGGAGTCGCCACGCGGTTTTTGTATTTTGAGCCCAAACGTTGAGAAACGGCTATTGTGAAAATGTGTCGTTTTTATTGGTAGCAAAAACTTAGGAAAAGGCTTTGAAAACGGGGATCATTTTTATTGGTAGCAAAAACGAGTAAAAAGCTTTTTGTACCAGAGATTGTTAGGTTCGGAGGTCAAGTTACGTTTCGGGTAGAGTATTACGAGATCGCCCGAAACGCCTCGCATGACGAGTCTTTCTACCTTTCTCGAAATCGTGTGTGTGTGTGTGTGTGTCTTTTGAAATGGGGGCTTGAATGACAAGCTTAATCTTGGTTTGAATGACAAACGTTTGATTAGGTGACTTTTGAAAAGACGAGCGTTTGAATGACAAACGTCGGTTTTGAGTTTGAAATGAGCGTTTGCGTGGCAAACGTCGATTTTGAGTTTGAAATGAGCGTTTGCGTGGCAAACGTCGATTTTGAGTTTGAAATGAGCGTTTGCGTGGCAAACGTCGATTTTGAGTTGAAAAGGAGTTCGAAGGTCGAACTCCGGTTTTTTGAACCGAGCGTTACATTGTTAACGATTTTTACGGGAAAAATGCGTATTAAATGATTTTAAGTGTCAAATGGCGGCTTTGAGTTTGAAAGATGAGCGTTTGAATGACAAACGTCATTTCGCGCGTTTTGAAAGAGAGTTCGACGGACGAACTCCGGTTTTGAACCGGGCATTACATTGTTAACGATTTTTACGGGAAAAATGCGTATTAAATGATATGCGATCAACGAATCGGGTTGCGACTCGGACTTTGAAAAGTAAATACTATCACGATCCAAACGGGTCGGACTTTGTAAATGACAGTATTTAAAGTGCGGTATCAACGGAATCAAACGATCCGGATTCGTAAATGACGATCACGACGAGGCCAAAGGGCTCTGAATTGTAAATGACGATCAACGAGGCCAAACGGCTCGGATTTGTAAATGACAGGAATTAAATGACGATCAACGGATCGATCAATCCGGAATTGATAAATGACAATAAAAGTAAACGGGCAGGGGTCGGAACGCCGTTTTAACCCGTGATTACTTCTCTTACGGAAAGAGAAGAGGATCGAGGGGCTAAAACGTATCGGACCCCGTTAGACGGAGGCGTCTACATTTCGATAACGACGTTCGAAACGGTTATAGCGACTGGCGCATAAACCGAGACGGAACGGGAGATTTAGAGAGAGGGAGTTATACCTATGGCTAGGGTCGACTCCTTTGACTCGAGAGGTGTGTACGGGACACGGAAAGTGATTCGAAAGGTTGTTTCGAAGTTGTAAGGGGCGTATTTGATCAAAATACGAAGGTTTCACGCGAATCGAGACAGAACGGGAGCTCGGGAGGGGTAAAAACTGCTTAGGCCGTGGGGGTGGTGAGTTTTTGGAGTAAAAATTCTGTCTTTGAAAGCTTTGACAGCAACTTCTATTTATAGGTGAAAATTGCAGTAGGAGTCCGGACGGACTTGGACTGAATCCAGGGGGTTTTGTGGTATTTTGAGAATTTGAAGGACTTGTTGGCAATTTCGGAAAATGTGCACGATGAGTCCGTAGGACTTGGCTTGCAAATCAGGGGTATTTTGGTCTTTTCCCTTTGAATTTGATTGAAGGGTGACTAGAGGGAGGTGGCATGGCTGCCACATGCCCCTCTGAGTCACCAGCCATGTGGGATTTTGTCCCCCGGTCCCGGTTTTGTCCGTTTTTTAAAATAACAGTCCGGAAAATGTCCGAAATGCCCCCGGAAAGTGCCGAAAAATGCGTTTTTCAGGGAAAGCCGTGCTTTTACGTGTGATGACACGTGTTAAGTACGGTTCGACGTCGGGATGCACGGCGGTCCCGGACGTCTCGCGGGCACAAAGAACGTGGAGTTTAACGAGTTCCGGTTAACCTGGAGCGGGCCAGTTAACGGATTTCGGTTAACTTTCTGACGGATTTGGACGATCCGGATTTGGGTACTTACAAAGTCCAAGTGAGAACTAGACAGAAAGAAAAAGTAGACTACAGAAAGATGGCTGGTTTGTGGAGTTGCTCATCAGCATTCTCCTAGGTAAGCTTTTGCTGTTTTGTTTCAAAGATTGAACCTAAGAATATCACTGAAGCATTAAAAGATGCTGACTGGATTCTTGCTATGTAAGAAGAGTTGCTTCAATTTGAAAAGAATGAGGTTTGGACCCTTGTCCCTAGACCCTCACATGGAAATGTCATAGGAACTAAATGGATTTTCAAGAACAAAACGGATGAGCAAGGTGTGATTATTAGGAATAAGGCTAGGTTAGTTGCTCAAGGTTATACTCAAATTGAAGGAATAGATTTTGAGGAGACTTTTGCCCCTGTTGCAAGGATTGAGTCCATCAGACTCTTGTTGACTATTGTCTGCTACCTCAAACTTACTCTTCATCAAATGGATGTTAAGAGTGCATTTTTAAATGAGGTATTGAATGAGGAAGCCTATGTTGAACAACCTAAAGGCTTTGTGGATTCCAAGTTTCCTAATCATGTTTACAAACTGAAAAAGGCTCTGTATGGGCTGAAGCAAGCTCCTAGAGCTTGGTATGGTAGGTTGAATGACCATTTGCTTCACCTAGGATTCAAGAGAGGTGAGGTTGACAAGATATTGTTTGTAAGGAAAAATAAAAAGGAGATTCTTGTGGCACAAATCTATGTGGATGATATTGTGTTTGAGTCAAATTCTGACTCTATGCTAGCTGAGTTTGTGGATAATATGACTTCCACATTTGAGATGAGTATGGTAGGTGAGTTGAATTATTTTTTAAGTTTACAGATAAAGCAATTCAAGGATGAAATGTTCATTTCTCAGTCCAAGTATGCCAAGAATCTTGTGAAAAAAATTTGAACTTGAACAATCCTCACATCTCAAAACACCAATGGGATCTTCCCAAAAGCTGAGTCATGATTTAGATGGTGAGAGTGTTGACCAAACATTGTACAGAAGAATGATTCGAAGTCTATTGTATCTCACTGCAAGTCGACCTGACATAATGTATAGTGTGTGTCTCTGTGCAAGATACCAAGCTAACCCAAAGGTGTCCCATCTTAAAGCCTTGAAAAGAATCATAAGATATGTTAGTGGGACTTTGAACCTAGGGCTGCACTATTCTGAGGAGACAAACACCAATTTGGTTGGCTATACTGACTCAGATTGGGCTGGAAAGAGTGATGATAGGAAGAGCACTACAGGTGGATGCTTCTATCTAGGAAACAACCTTGTGTCTTGGTATAGTAGGAAGCAGAATTGTGTGTCTTTGTCCACGGCTGAGGCTGAATATGTAGCCCTTGAAAGTTGTTGCATACAATTGCTTTGGATGAATCAAATGCTGAAAGACTATGGATTGAATAGCAAAATTTTGACTGCTTTTTGTGATAACAAAAGTGCCTTGTACATATCTAAAAATCCTGTCCAACATTCTAGAACAAAACACATTGATATTAGACATCATTTCATTAGGGATCTTGTAGAACAAAAAACTATGTATCTGAAATTTGTTGAGACTGAAAATCAATTGCCTGATATATTTACAAAGGCATTAGATTTGGAGAGATTTTCCTCCGTGAGGAAGTCTCTTGGTTTGTGTGATATCTAAGGTTGTGAGCACAAATGTGTCTCACATCCTCTAACACATCTGTATATTAGATTAACAAAAGTATATAAATAAATAAATATATATATATATATATATATATATATATATATATATATATATATATATATATATATATATATATATATACATGCATTAGCACGAAATATCTCAGTGTGGTCACTTGTGAGTTTTCATCTTTGACATTGTTCTGATCACTTAATTGTGAGCACTTCTTGTTCTTGTTGTCTTTTGATGACTTGATATAATCTTACTAGATATCTCACAGTGGGTGCTTTAAAAAAATTAAAAAAAATGAGAAACAACAGTTTCACCCTTAGTATGAAGCCATACCATTGTGATCAAGTGATTCTCATAAGAAATATTGAAATCAAACTTGATAAGATCATTAGGAAAAAAGGGCTATCTTTGGGATCAAAGAAAAGTGAAAGCTACTCACAATGCAAAAATTCACAATTAAAAAAAAAGGGTGGATGCATGGCTGTGCAGATTGGATTATTGCTCATTGACTTTTTGTGATCTAAATGTGTCCTCAAATGTGACTCACATCCTATGCCACATTTGTGAGCTGAGATTTTTTCCTTCACCTGTGTGTTGCATCATGCTAGCCATTCTGCATATTAGGTCATATAGGAAGCTTTGAAAATATGCTAGTTAATTAATTTCCATTATTAACTTACTCTTTGATTTAACATGTTTTTGATTTTCAATATCTCACATGAAAAAGAAAAGATGTGTATCAATCCAAATTTGAAAAGGAAGGACAATTTTGAAAAGGGATTTAGTTTTGAAAAGATATGGCTGAAGTATGCTTGTTTCCATAAAAATCTGTCAAAATCTTGATTTATTCTAAATTCCTATTTTTTTAGAAGGTTGTTGTGTGTGGAAATCTCAAGGGGTTATAGCCGTTGGAGGATCTTTGAGGTATTTTGGCTGTGAGAAACCTTTTTGGAGAAGGATTCCCTAATTAAATTGGAAAGGGGGAGTTGTGTGTATTTATTAGGACTCACATCCGTCCCATCCCCCATAAACCCTTGCTAAACCCTTGTCTCTTCTTCCTTAATAGCTCACACTCACACACTGCAATCAATTTCTCTTCTCCTGTTCTACCTAACTCGTTTTTGCAAATTTAAATGGCGTCTCCATCTCATATTCACGAAGAAGAAATTCTAGACATTGAGCCAATTTCAGTCGCCTTAGCTGACACCCCCATTGTCGATCAACCACCAAAACCTAAATTTACCTATGAGGTACCCCCTTCATCATCTTCGTCTGAATCTGCCATGGATGCTCCAACCCCAAAATCCCCCTCATTGGAACCCTCGGCTGTTCCATTGTCACCTAAAATCCCTATTCCTCCACCATCTCCAGCTTCTCAACCATCTGTTGAACCTTCTGTCGTGGCCTCTGTCCCAATCTTGGAAACTCCATTGACCAAAAAGAGGAAACTAACCACCTCTAAACCTATGGGCCACTTTGTCAACCCTGCACCCCCAAGGAACCTTTGACGATCTCACAGGGTCAGAAGACTCTCTGAAGCTGACAAAGCCAAAAACCTTTAAAAACCTGGAGAAAAACCTTCATCTGCCATTGTCTGTGATGATGAAGAGGAAGAAGAGGAAGTCCAACCTCTAATCAGAACCAGAAATCAACCTGCTCCTCCATCTGATGTTGTCCCTACTCCTGCTGTTGCTGTTGCTCCTACTCCTGTTGTCCCAACTGCTGTTGCACCTGATGTTGCCCCTGCTGTTGCTGAGCCTCCAGCTGATAGAGATGAGGAACCCCTTGCCAATATCCTCATGGAGTTGAAGGGAAAGAAGAAAATGGCTGAAACTGATTTGGAGCCAATTGTTGAAGAAACTGATGAATCAGATGGAAGCTATGAGAGTGATGACACTGCATCTGATGAGAATTATAAGCTGGGACGTGATGAGCTAGAACAAGAAAAGGAGGATCAATCCATTGATGCCCCCTCTGATGATGAACCAGAAGCTGAAATTGAGAAGGTGCCCTCACCTGTCAAGGATGTGCCTGCAGATGTGCACACATTCAAACGCACATCTACAAGGAAGAAAGCTGAAAAGGGTAACTCTAAAACCCTCTCCTTATCTCCTGCTTTTAAACCCATTTCTTCTAAGTTTTTATCTAAGGATGCCTCAGATAGGTTTGGCCAGATTGTGAATAAGGCCTTTATTGTTGAAATGAAAAGAGATAGAGATACTTTCTCTAAGTTGGGTTTGGACAAGTTTTTTGAGGAAAGAGGATTATTTTTGACTGTGGATCACCCTCTTCCCTTTCTTCCCAAGCTGGTTTATGAGTTCTATGCAAATTTGACCAAAGGGTTAGACAGACCCTCATCCCCTTTATTTTGCTCAATTTATGTGAGAGGCAAGTTTATCCCCTTTTCTCCCTCTGTGATAAATGATTTTCTTGGTTTAGAGAATGGTTTTGATAATGTCTGTGATGTCTCTGAGGAGGAATTGGTCTCTACCATAACCCATGGAAAAGTAGCATCTTGGCCCATTAAGCCAAAGGATTTAGGTAGTGGTTCTCTCACTTCCCTTTATTGCTTTCTCCACACCATCCTTACTGCCAACCTTTGCCCTTCCAATAATAAAACCTCAGTTACTAGGGTTCAAGCTGATTTGCTTTATAGGTTGGGTGCTAAGAAGAACATTAATTTTGGAGAATTTATCTTTAGGAAAATTTGTGGGTATGGTGAGTCTCCTTCCAAGAAATGATCTTTGCCTTATCCCTCTCTCATCTCTCAAATCCTAGTTGCTCAAGGTGTGAAGCCTGAAAAGGGTGAGGTTAGAATTGAAAAGTTTGAATTGTTCAAGAAATCCAAGACCTTATTGGATGAAAAACAAAGGTTTGTTGATCTCCCATTGGTGTTGTGCCTGAAATAGCTATGCCAGATGTGGGCACATCTAGTCCCACATCTGTATCTCCCTTTGATGCCCAAATAAAAGACCTGGAAGCTGAGATTGCAGCTGCTGAAGCCCTTACCACTGCACTGAATGATCAAATGCAAGCCTCCAAATCCCATGCCAACAACCTCAAAGCTCTCAAGGACGGACTTCTAAGGTGGCATGCAACTCTTTCTGTTCAAAAAGGGGGAGAAAGAAATGGTGGTGTTGATGCTGTCCCTGCTGCTGATACTTCATCATGGAGACAGTGGGAACTTTGAATTAAGGGGGAGAAGATTTGACTCTTTTTTTTTTTAATCTGTGGTGGTTCTTAAAACAATTTCTATTTCTGCTTTAGTTTTTAAATAATGGTCTGTAATAACTTAAAACAGGGTGTTGAATGGTTTGTTTTTAATTGATGAACTGCTGTTTTTGATCTAATCTGGTGTATGCAGTTTTTATGTGTGGATGTGTAAACACATCTGCACACACACATCCATTAAGGGGGAGTCTTTGCTGCTGTATATTTTGATCACAAATGTGATAATCATAAATCTTTGGGTTTGACCAGAAAGTCCAAAATAGGGGGAGATTGAAAGCGTGAGTTTTAGGGAACAAATGTTGTTTCCTTATTTTCAAAATTACATCAAATTTGATAAGTTGATTTTGAGACTTTCATGAAAGATTTATTGTGTCCTACTTTGACAAGGACTTTGTTAATATAGTAAATATCTTTTATTTATGTACATAGTTGTTAAATTAGGACTAACCTACTAACAATCTTTTTCCATGTGAGTGTGCTTTATGTTTCCTTGTAGGAATTGGAAAACTCACATAAGGAAAGCATTGGATACGTGAAGATCTTCTCCAAGGTGCCTATAAATACAAGGAATCAACACAAGAGAAGACACGGCTTGAAGAGAGAAAAATACTTTGTCATTCACGTTTTCAATATTGTTATTTTAGGTTGTAAGTGAAGGTTGTGATATACATCCGAACTCACATCTAGGTTTTTAATCGAGTTCTTTGTTTTACTTCTGACTAGAATAGGATCTACTTGGGAAAGGGAAACTGTTCTTGTCATAGAAGGTGATTAGAACTTATTTAGTATTTTCGTCTTTTAGTTTTCACTTATTCGTGTTTTTGTAAGCAACACAACTTTTAATAGTGAAAAGTTTTTGGGCGTAAGCCTAGTTTGCTGATCTCAAGATCAGTGAGCGTATATAACTATTGTGTTATTCATTTATTCCGCTGCATTATTTGTGGATGTGTGGACAGTTGTGAGGAACATCTGTACTTACATCCATGTTCTGTTACGTGTTTGAAGCTTCCTAGCTACACGAAACTTTCGGTTTGACTTCAATCCCAATACTTTGGTGGGCAGAAAGGTCACCAGCTTTTATTGGGTTATTTTGTGCTTGCTTATTGTGGCAGCATAATCTATATGGAGTACATTTTTTTTCTTTTTGGTTTCTATCCATATAGGCCAATCAAATGCAACTGCAGCCAATTGGGATTCTCGTAATATCCTTGCACATACCTCCCTCCAACATCACAACTATAACTGTTTGGATCCGAATTCTTTACAAGCCTCCCAAACTCTGCTCCGGTTCTGGCGCCTGTTCTAAGATTCATATACTCTGCCCCCGTTGCTGCAAGAAGCTTTGTGTTGAATGTAATGGCTCGATGTCCTGGCAAAGGGCCCGGCGGAGAACATCAGCAAACGGGAGCTTCAGCAGCTTTGAGGCGGCCGCCTGGCTAGGCTTGAGGCGCGCATCTCAAAGGCAGTAGGATGGTCTGAGTTGGGACAAGTCGAGGCGGCCGCATGGATTCATGCGAGACGGGCGCCTCGGCTCCAGAGACTTGTTGATTGCTGCATCCGTTGCGAGGCTGGTGCCTGGGAAATCGCCAGGCGGGCGCCTGGACTGACGGGCTGAACTGTTTTGCGGGCTTTTCTATTTTCTTTTATCCTTTGGGCTAGGGTTTGTTCATATATACTGTATATGTTTGTAACCTATGTAAACAACTCAGATTATTGCAATGGAATAAGAAAGGCATCCGAAATTCATAACCCCAATTACATCTCTTTCTCTTTCGATTTCTCAATTGTGTTCTTGGTTATCGTTCATTAGCTTCCGCTGCGATTGCACAATACTTTGGATTGTTCTCCATTGATGCAAGGAAAGTCCTGCTATGAGACTGATAGCTGCACATGCAACTTATGCTTTTCATGCTTATTATCATCAGATGGTTATGGTTGAAGGGACCTGCCGTCTCAATGGGGTGGCTACTGTTACTACTACAACCCTCAATACGGACTATATTTATTTAGTAGCTTAATTAACTTGCAAAATCTTCTGCAACTTTTCTTAATTTTTTAGCACTACATCCAGATAACTTTTGTTTTTCTACTGATGCAGGTCGTGGTACTTGTGCATTTCCAGGAAGGTATGATTCTCTAACTTGGTTTACTCGTTTACGTCTACAAGTATATAATAAAGTGAAAAAAGTGTATTTATGGTTAAATATTTAATCTGTTTTACCCCCTCTATTGCCCATTTTTTACTTTGAGAAACATTTTTAAAGACTTTATGACTTTTAATCTGTTTTAGTGCAATGATAATATTCAGCGAGATGTCATTCCACACAAATTGGAGCCTCATCTCGTATATAAAGATTGTTGGGATGAACAATCCTAAGCATACAATAAAAAACGAATTGTTAGTGGATCGTCTAACCTGTAAATAATTAGAAGCCTTAGCTTTGTTTATTCACAATTGATCAATATATATAGTTACAATTGAAGAGTCCTAATTGTACAAGGATTGTGAGATCCTATATATACATGGAAGATATATTTTCCTAATCTATTTATGAAAGGATATTTATCAAATACAATAGGAAAAGAGAGATTAGGAAACTAATGTCAATTAGGAAACAACATCATCTTTTGGAAACAGGAATCCATGTCTGCACAGGAAGAGTCCCACGACCAGGCGGGCGCCTGGGCCACGACAAGCCTGGCAAGCCGTAGGAACAGCCGAGGTTGGTAACGGATGAGGCGGCCGCCTTGGATCACGTGAGGCGTGCGCCTCAAGCACAGTAGCTTCGACTTTTGTTTCCTCCATTTGAGGCGGGCGCATGGATGGAGCTAGGGAGGGCGCCTCAGGTGCAGGGACTTCCTCCTTGGTTTGGTGTCCTGTAGTAGCTATATCCTTAACACGCCCCCGCAAGATGGACGATCCTTGGAGAAGACCAATTTTGGAGAGAAGTTGTTAGAAGCGTATACGGGATAGTGGTTTTGTGAGAACATCTGCTAGTTGATCCGTCCCAGAAATGTGTTGTACACGAAGAGAACCAGACTGAATTTGTTCACGAACAAATTGAAAGGAGAGAGCCACATGTTTCATTCGAGAGTGAAAAATCGGGTTTGCAGAATAGGTAGTAGCACCAAGGTTGTCACAGTAAATCACTGGTGTAGTGGGAGATGGAAATCCAAGCTCAGTATGTAAGTTCCCAACCCAAGTAAGTTCAGCGGCGGTGTCTGCGATAGCCCGGAATTCAGCTTCAGTGGTGGATCTAGCAAGGGCACGTTATTTTCGGGATGACCAAGTGACCGGGTTTTTGCCCAGATAGACAAGCAAGCCAGTAGTGGATACAAAATCATCTTTATCTCCAACCCAATCCCCATCACAGAAGGCATGAAGAGAGGGAGGAGATGTCGCAAAAATTTGAAGACCAAGGTGCATAGTGCCATGAAGGTAGCGTAGAAGACGCTTCAATGCAACCCAATGTGAAGAATGGGGATTTTGCATGAATTGCGCAAGCTTGTTGACCGAGAAGGCAATGTCGGGACGAGTGAATGATAAGTACTGAAGTCTGCCGACAATAGTACGATAGGAAGTAGGGTCAACAACTGGAGTGGCAGTGGATCGTGTGAGGGGGGTGATGCTACCATGGGGGTGGGGAGCGGCTTGTAGTCAATCATGTTGTGATGGGTGAGAAGGCATGGATGTATTTGGTTTGAGAGAGGAGGAGCCCATTTTGGTTAGGAACGACTTCAACACCCAAGAAGTAGGACAAGGGGCCAAGGTCTTTGAGGGAGAACCGGTTGGATATATTGGAGATGAAAGACTGAATGTGAGAGGGGGAAGGGCCGGTGACAATGATGTCATCAACATAGACAAGGAGGTAGATTGGAGATGGGGATTTGTTAAAGATAAACAGAGAGGGATCGGCTAATGAGGGTTGGAAGCCATATGTGGTGAGGTAGGTTTTGAGTTCTTGAAACCATGCTCGGGGAGCCTGTTTGAGACCATAGATTGCTTTTGACAAGCGACAAACAAAGGATGGGTTGGTGGAGTCCTCAAATCCAGGGGGTTGTGTCATAAAGACAGTGTCAGAGAGAGTGCCTTGAAGGAAGGCGTTGTTGACATCAAGTTGGTGAAGAGGCCAATGGTTGGTTGTGGCAAGGGAGAGAAGTAGCCGAACAGTGGCTAGTTTGACAACGGGACTAAAGGTTTCAGTGTAGTCAACACCGGGTTGTTGGTGGAATCCTTTGGCTACAAGTCGGGCCTTGTATTTCTGAATGGTGTTAGTCGGGATTGTATTTGACGCGAAAGACCCACTTGCATCCGACAATGTTATGGGCGGATGTGGATGGTACCAAGGACCAAGTGTTGTTGCGGGTTAGGGCTTGGAATTCTTCAATCATGGCGTTGCGCCAGTGAGGAATGGAAAGGGATTGCTTGGTGGTGGTGGGAAGGCTTGTGGGAGATGTGAGGAAGGATAGGTTGGCATACTTGGGGTTGTGTTTGGTGATGTCATGGGAGAATCTAGTGGTGATAGTGCGGGTGGGAGGTGGGGGGATGGTGGGTTGGGAGTGGGTGGTGGAGTATCAAGTTGAGGTGGGGGTGGGGGTTGAATAAGGGTGGGATTGGTAGAAGTATGGGTTGGAGAAGGAGGAGTGGGGGGAGGGGGAGGGGGTTGGGGTTGGGGGGAGGAGGTGGAATAGAGGGGGTAGTATTGAGGATGGGTAGGAATAGGGTGTGCCATTCAGAGGGAGGAGGAGTGGGAGTGGTGGGGGGTATGGTGATGAGGGAGTTGTATGGGAAGGTTGTTTCAACAAAGCGGACATGGCGGGAGGTGTAGACACGATGAGAGATGGGATTAAGGCAGTAGTATGCGCTTTGTGTGGGTGAGTAACTAATGAAAATACAAGGGATGGATTTTGGGTCGAGTTTGTGGGTGGTGTATGGGCGAAGCCATGGATAGCAAAGGCAACCGAAACTACGTAACTTGGTGTAGTTTGGAGGGGAGCGGAAGAGGCAGAAGTAGGGGGAGTCATTGTTTAGGGTGGGGGTGGGTAATCGGTTTATGATGTAGGTGGCAGTGGTGAGGGCATAGGGCCAAATGGTGAGGGGTAGATTTGCATGGGAAAGAAGGGTGAGGCCTGTTTCAACAATGTGGCGGTGACGACGTTCGACGTACCTGTTGTGTTCAGGAGTGTGAGGGGGTGTAGTGAGGTGGGAGATACTGTTTTGACCAAGTGTGGGAGTGAGTTTGAGATATTTACCCCCGTTGTCGGAGTATATTTGGATGATGGGATGTTTGAAGTATTTTTCGACTAATGCTTTGAAGCGGAGGAAGGTGTTGTAGGTGTCGGACTTGTGTTTGAGAGGATAAAACCAAATATATTTGGTGAAGTGATCGACAAAGATAACATAGTATTTGAAGTTGTCAAGTGAGGGAATTGGAGAGGTCCATACATCCGAAAAGATGAGATCAAGGGTAGCATGTGAGACAAGAGTAGAGGATGCAAAAGGCAGCTTATGACTTTTATTAATAAAGCAGGAATTACAAGGAGGTAAGCTAGAGGAAATAGATAAACTAAACTTGCTACGTAATAAACTAAGAATGGGGGAAGAGGGATGTCCTAATCTATGATGCCACAGCTGCGATGAGAGAGTGCTTGAATGAGCTTGAATGGGCGGAGGGTGCCAAATGTAGAGGCCATCCTCAAGGTTTCCATGGATGAGAGTTTGACTCGTGGCTTTGTCCTTGATAAGAAAAGAAGAATGTGAGAATTCAATAATGGCATTGTTATCACGACAAAATTGAGACACGGATAGAATATTACGAGTGGTGAGGAGGACATGCAAGAAACTATTAAATTTGAGGAAAGAGGAGGATGTGGGGAGAGAGAAGGAACCTATGTGAGAGATCGGAAGAGAGGATCCATCGCCGATAATGACGTCGTCACTGCCATTGTAGGGTGTGTGAAGGGCAAGGTTGGAAAGATCATTGTGATTTGTTGCTCCACTATCGATGAGCCAAGAGGGAGGGGGAGGGGTTTGGGATGGGATGCGGTGTGGGCTTGTGGGTTGGGATTTTGGGTTCAGTTTTGGCGAGGAAGGGGGGGAAGTTGACGACGGGGTAGTCGCGTTTGAATTGGAGACATTGGGAGATAACATGTCCAATGTTGCGACAGTATTGACACTTTCCGTTAAAAGGGCGAGGGGAGGAGGACGAGGTGTGAGATGGAGAGGGATTGGTGTTGCGGTAGGAATTACGGTTAGGCGAAGGGTGGGTGTGGGCGGTAAAGGCGGTGGTGGGAAGAGGAGAGGTGGCCTTGGATTGTTTGAGGGTGAGTTCATGTTGGATGAGTTTTTCGTGTAGGGCTTCAAAGGAGATAGGGTTGTCTCGGGCTCGGGTGGAGTCAATGACGGGTTTGAAGGTTTCATAGTCCAAGCCTTTGAGGATAGTGTAGATTATGTCCTCGGAATCCATGGGTTTTCCTAGAATGGCAAGTTTGTTGGTGTAGGTTTTGACGACATTCATGTAGTCGGAGATGGATAGTTGGTTTTTGGTGAGGTTTGCAAGGTTGTCTTTGATTTGAAGTATGTGGCCACGAGAGGGGTTGGCATAGGTGGTTTTGAGGATGGTCCAAGCTTCATGAGAGGTTTTGGCTTGATGGACAAGGGGAGCAATGGCGGGGTCTAGGGTTCCTATGAGGGCTCCTAGGATGAGGCGATCTTGGCGAGACCAAGTAATGGCTGCCGGATTAGGAATGGTGGTGGTGGTGGCTGGTTTGGCCGGTTCATCATCCGTTTCAACGGTGGCGGGAGTGGTGGTGATGATGTTATCATTGGGTTTTGGGTGGGTGCCATCGACGAATTTCAAGAGGCCGAGGCCAAAGAGGATGGAGGTAATTTGGGATGTCCATGTGAGATAGGTTAAAGGGGTGAGGGTGCGACAGTAAGAGAGGTTGACCAAGAAAAGTGGTTGGTCGGGTTGGGCAGCGTTTGGAATGGTGGAGGAGGCTCCGGCCATTGCCAAGGTGGGGTGGGGCTGCCGAGATTTGACAGGGGTTTTGAGGGTTGTGAGGCTTTGAATCTTACAGCTCTGATACCATATAAATAATTAGAAGCCTTAGCTTTGTTTATTCACAATTGATCAATATATATAGTTACAATTGGAGAGTCCTAATTGTACAAGGATTGTGAGATCCTATCTATACATGGAAGATATATTTTCCTAATCTATTTATGAAAGGATATTTATCAAATACAATAGGAAAAGAGAGATTAGGAAACTAATGTCAATTAGGAAACAACATCATCTTTTGGAAACAGGAATCCATGTCTGCACAGGAAGAGTCCCACGACCAGGCGGGCGCCTGGGCCATGACAAGGCGAGCGCCTGGCAAGCCGTAGGAACAGCCGAGGTTGGTAACGGATGAGGCGGCCGCCTTGGATCACGTGAGGCGTGCGCCTCAAGCACAGTAGCTTCGACTTTTGTTTCCTCCATCTGAGGCGGGCGCATGGATGGAGCTAGGGCGGGCACCTCAGGTGCAGGGACTTCCTCCTTGGTTTGGTGTCCTGTAGTAGCTATATCCTTAACATAACCTTGAACCACATCAAGACTTCAATTAATCCAAGTGCTTCACCTTCAATAGCATGCAGTGCACCGAGATATACACTTGTTTGCGTTGCCACAAGCTTATCACCGTCATCTCTAATAGTGAGGCCCAACTCTGTCTCTGAATAATAACTTGTGACGCGCAAATACTTCTCCAAGTATAACTTGACAATTTCCAACTCGGGCTTCAGAAAATCCGTACACGGAATTTTTTTGGCATTGAGGTCACAACAAATTAAAGCATTTGGGGATTGGGAATAATTGCCCAACCAAGCATCCCAATCATTATAACAAGAAAAAAAAATGCAGACATCACATAACGACTCTCTTCAAAATGAAGAGAAAACAAAGGCTCTGGACAAAGGAGAGAAGGCTGAGACTCTCGACAAAAAAGAGAAAAACATGCGGTCCATGAAAGATCCGTAAAACAAGACGTTGATATTTCGAATTGACATTGCAAAATGAAACACCCAATGAAAACACAAGAAACCCGTAACCCGCAAAACTCTACGAATTCGGGAAATATGAAAATTATAATAGAAGAAAAACATACTTTGAGAAATCGAACGGACCGGAATTAAAGACGGAGAATGATTGAAATGGCGGTATTAGTGTAATCTACAACCACTGGCGCCGGTTGCTGAGAAGAATGATAAATGTTACCATATATTAAGGTATTGCTTATTCGCTCAATCAACAAATTCAACTGCATCTGTTGGCGGTTGGCCATTCACTCTTCTTAGGTGATGCTGGTCTGTTTATGAGTTCAGTAACTATTGGGATGTTAGTACTATGTAATGCTATTTTCTTGTCAAGTAGTGATGTACATACTATCTTGTTTTCATTGCATTTCACTATAAAAGACTTGAAGTATAAAGATGTATAATATGTCATATAAAGGAGATATAAAGTTTTGACACTTTATATTCTACTGAAGGGGTGACTCTGCTTGTAGCAGTAAGGTTATTTCGGACATTAAACCCATTTTATAGTCATTACATTTCAGGCCCCTCATGAACTGGACAGAACGTCTAAAATGCTCATGTCCGTAACGAACTCTGCATAACAAGCATCACATACAAACCCCGAAGACCCTGGAAGAGTACATTGTTGACTAACATGCTGATTGCAGTAAGGCTTATTACAGTAATTGCATTTAAGAAGCAGAAGCCAGCATTTAGTACACAACAAATCCGAACAAGCCGCTTCACAATCTTCTTCAGATTCTACACATCCCCCACACTCCTCACACCTTGGAACACAACGTATACATCCCCGACATTGGGTACTAGGTAAAAGATCTCTCTTTCTCTTACATGTTTCCTTGGTACAATCGAAAACCATCTTCACTTCATTGCATTTCGGGCAAATATCTACATCTATAGAAGAGTGATCAGTTTTCTGCTTATACTCTGGATAGAAGTTCTGCTGCTGTGGCTCATTTGCTCCTAGCAAAGAACGTAAATGTTTGAGGATGAATTTCGGCTGACAACTAGAAGACTTCAACTTGCAGTATCAACTTGTATCAGACACTGAGACAACCTGGACTCTAATTTGACTATCTCTTTGCAGGTATATTAATTCCTACTTTTCAGGGATTACGATCGGTGATAGAGATTTTTCGTGATGACTCAGTCAAGAAAGCATGGGATAATGGGATTGAAGCTCAACAAACCATCCGAGATTGTAGGAGCAACAAAAGTTATCTTCTTCAATCACTTTTAGTATAAATAGAACACACGTTATTGTAACACACACACACAATCGAAGCTACTGAGTTCTTTTCTCTACATTCTTCCTCTCATTGTAACTTCATCATTTCTATAAAATTCCACCTTTGAGGTTTTATGCCGGCGAACATGTTGTTCAAGGGCTTTCCTCGTTAAATATCTTGTTCATTTAATTTCGAGTTGATTTGCAATTATATTCCATTTAACCCAATCTTAGTCAGCTTGTCAAGTTCTAAAATTTGACCAAAACAATTTGGCGCCGTCTGTGGGAATTTTGGTCTTTTAATTGCTTTAGGAAACTCGAAAATGTCTACTGGAATGTCTGTGGGTTCGTCTTCCCTTGGTTTGAGATCCACTGTGGAGACCATCCCAATTGTGACAAGTTTGCAAGCATCAACCCAAAGCGTAGGTGGAGTATCACGTCCTATTCAAGTTCACGACGGGACAGCGCATTGCGTCACGAAATCCCACTTGATATTGCTTCCAACTTTGACCGCTATGTTGCGCGAAGTGAGGAACCAAGTCATTGCCCAAGATGTTACTTCAACTATGCTTTGATGAACCCAGATTGCTAGGATGCAGCAGGAGATGATCTCTCTACAAAGTGGAGGTTCGAGTGCACTATCAACAAGTATCCCAAGCATTTTTCAATCCGTCGCTCCAAACGGCCCACCAGGTTCATATACCCCTTATCAACCTAGGAGACTCAGCTTTGGGAATGAAGCTGCCGGATCATCCGGATATGGGAAGCGCTCCGACAACCAGCTGGTTTCTGAAAGCACCATTGTCCATCCTGGAACCGTCACTCCAACAACCACAACATTTGCAGTTCCAACTTCGATTACAACAGGGAGTGTTAATCCCCAGTTTGATTTCAATTATAATAATAATTATCAGTTTGCTCCTAACCATGATGCAGGCAGTCTATTGGGCAGGCAGATTCAAGAGCTAAAGGATATGATCATGAGTGTCCCTGGAATGACACTACCTTACAACCAGGCCTCACCAACTTGCTCTGATGAATCTCGTTTCACTCCCTCCATAGCTTGATGTGGTCATCAGAAGAAGTTCGAGTCCTCCACACATGAAGCAATATGACGGAACCACCGATCCGTGAGCATGTTGCATTATACCAAGAGAAGATGGATGTTGTCCATATACCGCCTCAATATAGAGAGGCTTGTTTTGCGGGGTTTCGGATCAACTCTTACGGAGCGGCTTTGAGATGGGCGATCAACCGGCCATTGGGTTCTATAGGATCCTATGCACAACTTATTAACTGTTCACTAATCGGTTTTCGTGCAACGGGGTATTTGAAAAGCTAACTAGTGATCTTTACGGGGTGGTCAGGCAACTTTGATGAGCTCTGAAAGATTATCTCGGCGGGTTTAATAGAGAAGCGGTGAACATCTCCAACTGGATACCGTAACGGACAATCGAAGCATTCGGGATGGGGCTTAAGAAAGACTCTCCATACTACGACGACTTGGTAATGACGCCTTGCAAAAGGTTGGACGAAATCGGGACTAGAGCATCCAAGTTCATCAGTGGAAGAAGACAAGTTTCTACGAGGACAAGAAGAAGGCGATTATCCCAAATGCAAACCGGACCCCTCTCATTACGGGCGGCAAGATGGAGACATCCCATGCTAGATCCAATAGGGGCAAACCCTACTCTAAACTTGACTCTTCCAAAGTTCTTAGTGTAGAAGATAATGATGAGGATGATGAGTCTTTGTATCCAAGAATTGATGACTATTGTTTTTCCGTTGATGTTGCGGGGCGATTAACGCTATGGACAACTTGGGAGAAAAGGCAAGGTGGCCCAAAAGGTCCGATAAACCTTCAATACGGAAAGACAAGTCCAAGTGGTGCGCCTATCATGAGGATTTCGGTCACACTACGGAAAAGCGCATTGCACTCCGTAAAGAAATCGGTCATTTGTTGTCTAAAGGATTACTCAAAGAATTACTTGGTAGAGGACGTGGACGCAGAAACGGTTGGGCGACAACCGGGGAAAAGCAAGTTCGTGCTAGCAACCGGGAGAAGCAAGGCGAAAGTCCTCCTCAACATCCACCACCTACCGAGTGGTCAACATGATCTGCGGCGGTTCGGATATTTGTGGTACAACCTATTCGAGTGCGAAGCGCCATGCTGCGGCGCTAAGGAGGACAGAGTCGTATTTGCTGCAAGGTCCGTCAACAAAGATAAAGGCTGGAGATTTCCTTTGATGAAGGTGATAGGGTCAACATCCGGGATCCCCATCATGGCCTTTGGTTGTGAGCCTTCGTGTGGCAAACCTGTTTGGTTAGGCGCATCCCGATTGACAATGGTAGCTCGGTCAATATCGTTACTACGACGGCTTAAAGGGAATGGGGATTCCACTTGAAAACGTAACTAAAAGTTCTTCGTCTTAGTTGGATTCGGTGGAGAGACGAAGCACACCTTTGGGGAGATTACTTTCCCAGTTTATGTTGAAGGGATTTATTCTATGGAGAGGTTCTGCGTGATTGAATGCCAGTCGTCCTACAACATCATATTGGGAAGGCCACTGGATTCACAACGTTAAGGCTATCCCATCAACCTACCACCAATGTCTCAGTTGCCAACACCTTGGGGAGTTGTCAAGGTGTCGAGGTGATCGGCAATCAGCAAAGGAATGTTACAAGGTGTCCATGAAGGCGGCAAGTTGTCCTAGACTAGCATAGCAATTACGGCGAAAGGCTCGGGATGTTCTTGAAGGCTGCGAGTAAGACGTCGAGAGAGGTGCGGCTCGATCCCACTAATCCCGATGTCAAAGTCCTAGTTGGTGTAGGAATTCCCCCAGAAGTTGAGGATGAAATCATAGAGTTCCTCAAGTGTAGAACAAGCACTTTGCTTGGAAGCATGAGGATATGGCGGGATAAGTAAAGATGTAATAACCCACAAGTTGAACGTCGATCCCAACGCCAAACTGTCCATCGTGAAACGAAGAAAGTTTGCTCATGAGCGCAACAAGATCATCAAAGAAGAAGTAGAGGCTTTTGAAGTCAAAAATGATTAGGGAGGTTGACTACCCTAGGTGGTTAGCCAATGTAGTAGTTGTGGAGAAACGCGATGGCAAGTGGCGAGTACGTGTGGATTTTGCGGCTTGAACAAAGCCTTGCCCGAAGGACCCATTTCCCTTGCCTCACATTGACTCTTTGGTAGGCCCAGCAGGCAATGAGGCATGAAATATTGACTTTTATGGACGCTTCATCGGGTTTTCAACAAATTCGAGATGGAGCCTTCCGATCAAGAAGATACGGCGTTTATTACTCTGAGGGTATTTATTGCTTCATAGTCATGCCCTTTGGATTAAGGAATGCGAGGGCAACCTACCAAAGATTAGTAAATTTGATGTTCAAAGATCGAGATCGGAGAAACAATGGAGGTATATATTGATGATATGGTGGTCAAGTCTAAATGCATGGTGATCATGTTCGTGATCTCAAGGAAGCCTTTGACATCTTGGAAGCTTTTAACATGAAGCTCAACCCATCAAAGTGCAACTTCGGAGTTAGAGTGGGAAATTCCTTGGTTATATGGTCACAAAGAGAGGTATTGAAGCAAGCCGGAGCGGATCAAGGCCATTATCAACTTGAACTCACCAAATTGTTAAAGATGTGCAGAGGCGGCTGGCAAAGTGGCGGCTTTAACAAGGTTCATTTCTAAATCATCGACGGGTGCAAGTTGTTCTACGATGTGCTTTGAAGAAAAACAAGTTGTTCCGGTGGACGAGAGGAGCATGAAGCGGCTTTCAACCGGCTTAAGGAATACTTGTCTACACCACCTCTACTTTCCAAACCGGAAAGTGGGGAAGCGTTGTACTTGTACCTTGCGGTATCAAAGAATGCGGTGGCGCGGTCTTGGTAAGAGAACAAGGCAGGTGAGCAACATCCGAGTATACTATGTAAGTAAATCTCTTTTAGATGCGAAACCAGGTACTCCCACCTTGAGAAACTTGTCCTTGCTTTAATAAGCGCCTCTATTAAGTTACGTCATTATTTTGAAGTTCATCCTATTATTGTGAAGACTAACTATCCTATCGGGAGTGTAATGAGAAAGCCCGAAATGTCGGGGAGAATGGCAAAATGGTCCGTACAACTAAGCACGTACAATATTCGGTATGAAGCAAGGAGGTGCAATCAAGTCGCGAGCTCTAGCGAGACTTTGTAGGCGACTTTAGTCCCAACCTCTTACCGAAGTAGAACTTGAAGTCCAGCAACTTGAGGAACCCGATCTCACAAGATTACGGACACTCTACACCGATGGGTCATCAAATTCCGGGGGACGGGGTTGGGAATAGTTCTAAGGTCCCCTCAGGTGATCGATTCCTCAAGCCGTGGCTGTGAATTCAAGGCGACAAACAATGAGGTGAATATGAGGCCCTCATCTTGGGTTTAACTATCTTGCTTTAAATTTAAATGTTAAACGTCTCAATGTTTTTAGCGATTCCTTATTATTAGTTAACCATTTTAATGGATCTTATGAAGCTAAGCATGACGGGATGACGAAGTATTTGCGGCTTGTTAAATCCTTAGCGGCACGGTTTGAAGGCTTCACTTTCCAGCAAATTCCTAGGGAAGACAACGTTGAAGGCGATGCATTAGCCAACCTAGGATCAAGTTGCAAAAGCATGTTGAATAACGCCATACCCATAATCCATATCTTACATCCGGCGATAGATCAACTTTGAAGTGTCCCAAGTAGACCGGCAACAAGATGCAACAACGAGATTCCATGGACAATGTGACATCTTGGACATCACCAATAATGAAATTTTGCGGGACGGAACGGTGCCTCAAGATGTCAAGAATGCAAGAGCATTCGGGATTAAGGTATCTAGATTTATACTAATTGATAATGTATTATTTCGTAAGTCTTTTACGGGATTATATATGAGGTGCCTAGAACTGACAAAGTGAGCAGGTGTTGAAAGAAGCTGCATGATGGTATATGCGGCAACCATTACAGGGGCAAATCACTTTCATCCAAGGCACTCGGGACGGGGTATTATTGGCCAACTATGAGACAAGACGCGGCTAAATATGTACGAAATGTGACGCATGCCAAAGACATAGCAACATCTGCGCACCAACCTGCGGAACCACTCCATCCCATCTTATCACCTTGGCCCTTCATCCAATGGGGCATGGATATCGTTGGTAAGTTACCCAGAGCTCCAGGGGGTAAAGTATTCATGTTGGCCATGACAGACTATTTCTCTAAATGGATTGAAGCCAGAGGCATTCGTTCAAGTTAGAGATAAAGAAGTTATTTCTTTCTTAAAGAGGAACATCATCAGCAGATTTGGAGTCCCTTCAGAGATTATTTGCGACAATGGATCTCAGTTTATCAGTAGAAAAACACAAGACTTCTGTGCAAGATGGGGGATCAAGTTGATTACTTCCACTCCTGTGCATCCTCAAGCTAATGGACAAGCTGAATCCAGCAACAAGTTGATAATCAACAACTTGAAGAAACGCCTTGACCGAAAGAAAGGACGATGGGTTGAAGAGCTACCACTTGTCTTTGTGGGCAGATAGAACCACCCCTAAGTCAGCTACAGGTCACACGCCCTTCTCCTTGGTGTTCGGAGCTGAAGCGGTCATCCCGGTAGAATTCTCTGTGCCCACAGCCAGATACGGTTTGATAACGCCTGAAGACAACCAGATTGTACTTGCAGAAGACTTGGATACTATAGATGAACTCAGAGATTTAGCTAAAATCAGAATGGCTGCCTATCAACAAAGAATAGCTAAATCCTACAACAAGAATATTCGTGTAAGAAGATTCCAGGTTGGAGACATGGTGTTGAGGCGAGTCTTCGAACACGAAAGGAATTAAATGCGGCAAGTTGGGAGCTAAATGGGAAGGTCCATATTTAATTGATGCGGAAGGCTGGAAAAGGAGCATGCGGCTTTCAACCTTGGATGGCGACAGGATACCTAGAAGAATTTGGAATGCTATCAACTTGAAAGCATATTTCATGTAAGTTGCGGCTCGTTCTTTAAAAGTTCGGACAAACGGTATGATTTAATTCTTGTCATTTCAATTGTTATTTCAATTTGATTATATTTTTGGACACTTGCGACTTAAGCATCGGAGGGTGTTAGCAAAGCTAACACCCACCCCTAACACGTGTTTGTTTTGCAAGGAATAAAATGAGCTACGGGTTGACAAAATCGATGTAGGCATATGCTCAACTTTCTACAAGTTAGTAGAACTAATGATCGTCAACTTGCGGACACAACGAAAGAACAACTTGATTGAGTTTCAAGTAAGTATTACACAATTAATGTTGTATGATATTTACTTATTCCATGATTAGTAAAGCTTGTCTCCGTAAGGTTTACACCTTCCTAAGGTTTAAAGATTTCACATCTTTCTAAAGTATCAAGGTTCAAACACCTTCGCCCGTGCGCACGTTTTCACATTTGACCAAGTTGCGGGTTGGCCACTTGTACTTTGTACATATTGATTACCTTCTGTACTTGGCCAAATGATGGACTTTAGTCATTTGCAAATTGGTTGTAACATCTACATGTTACCTTGAACAAAGTTTAAAAGGCATAGATATCATTGCCTAACTAAACCATAGTTTTTACAACTAAGTACCCAAAAAGGGATCAACCACTAAATCCCTACCTGAGTTAGGTCATCCAAAAGTTCAAACCATGCCAACCATAGGCATGGCAAGAACAACGCAAACACATATTACATCTTCAAAACAAAAACAAACTGTTTTCTACTGCTAACATCCTGCAGATTAAGAAGTACGTTAAAAAGCTTAATTGTTTCCATCCTCCTGGTTATCACCTACATGCTCAACATTTGTGTCATCTTGAAGCTTAGAAGTGACTTCTCCAGCCTCTTCATCTATGATACCTTTCAGGGTGGCCTTCTCGTCTTCCAGGTTCCATTCAAGGTGTTTGCCAGCCTGATACTCCTCAATCATTTGAATTCTGGCCTCAAAAACAACCTTGCCGGCCTCCCTAGTCAAACGCTCCTCCAAGACCTTCATAGCAACCTGATGGGCTTGGTTCAAGTCTGCACTCTTCTTCATCCATTCCTTGATTTCCATATCTTTCTTATCAATATCAACCTGCATAGAAGAGACCTTGGATTCCATTTCCCTCTGTACAACTTTGACCTTCTTTTCGCCATCAACTTTTGACATCTCAGCTTTACCCTTCCAGAGCTTCACTTCGCTTGACAACAGGCTCACAGCATCGTAAACCTGTCAAGTTGAAACTTATCACTATCTACTAGATATATCAAGAGAAAAGGTACAAAAATAAGAAGATACTCATACCTTCTGTGCTAAAACCTCTTCAATTGGTTCCCCAGCATCTACATCAACGATTTCACTTTTCCTCTTCTTAAAAGACACTATGTCACCCAACATCAACTTAGGCTTGGTGCCTTCATCCTTAGGAATATTGGGCTTAGCAACTTCTTTCTTTGGCTTCTTGAAGCGGGCAATCAAGCTGCTGACTCCACCCACGCTGGGTTGAGAAGTTGTGTCTGTATATTGAGCCTAAAATCAGCAAGGTATAAAGATAACCCTAGAGCAACAGTTAGTGCACTTACCAGTCGACATCACAGTTGCAATTTGTAAAGCTTTACTGGAACTCTTTTCTTCTTCCTCTACTTCTTCAACCTCTTCCTCACCGCTCGGAGTAGCAGGGCGCAAAAACTTCCGTTTTCTTGGAGACAGGGCGACAACAGAAGCAACCACGCTCAATGTGTCAGCACGCTTAGGAAACAATTCATCCAACTTCAAAGCTGTGGAAATCAAGATGTTAGAATATTTGAAACAACCTGAATTCTGTAGAAATAGAAAAGGAAAATTCTCACCTTCATCCAGCCAGAAGGAGTTTATCCTTTCCATGTGCTCTAGTGTAGACCTCTTCACATAGAAGAACCTATTCTTCCACTTTCTATCCCTATCAATAGAGTCGGTCACCAAACTGTTTGATCTTGATTTAACCCTAAAACCAAATCTCTTGTTTCCATGAGATCTCAAGTCATAGCAGAAGCCAAGTTCCTCCAAATCAACCCTCATGTTCATCTCAGCGCTCAATCTCCCTAGGGTAACCAAATTCCTCCACCCTACCGGCATCAATTGAGCAAAGGCCAAACCAGTTTTTTCGAAAAATCGCAGTATGCTAGGGGGAAAAGGAAATGTTAACCCAATCAAAAAAGGGTATTCAAGAAAACATACCCATTCCTCTGAAGCGCAGTCGGAAGTCATTAAAGCATTAGGTTCCAGAAATTCAGCGGTTTTTGGGAAGAACTTCTTCAAGTCTTCAACTTCAGCAACGGTGAGTTCGCATCTTTCTTCATCAGGGTGGTCGATCATGTTTTGGCGAACGAAACCTTGAGGGAGCTCATCCATGGTAGCGGCAAGAAGGTTTTTAAGAGTAAAAAGTGCAAGCTTGGAAAGGTTTTTTGCTTTGTGGGGTTTACGAAATGCGAAGAGGCCCCTTTTATTTATGGTGATGGCGACGGTTGTAGAGTTATAGGGAGTTATAAGTACCTATCCACTAAAAGGTAACTGCCACGCCACTACCACGTGCCTAATCCTTGGTGGGAGTCAAGTGTTAATTTTTGACTCAGCTACTTCCAAATTCAAAAATTAAGGGGCAATTGTTTGAGGATAAATTTCGGCTGACAACTAGAAGACTTCAACTTGCAGTATCAACTTGTATCGAATATTTGAGACAACCTGGACTCTAATTTGACTATCTCTTTGCAGGTATATTAATTCCTACTTTTCAGGGATTATGATCGGTGAATAAAGATTTTACGTGATGACTCAGTCAAGAAAGCATGGGATAATGGCTCAACAAACCATCCGAGATTGTAGGAGCAGCAAAGTTATCTTCTTCAATCATTTTTAGTATAAATTGAACACACTTATTGTAACACACACACACGATCGAAGCTACTGAGTTCTTTTCTGTACTATCTTCCTCTCATTGTAACTTCATCACTTTTATAAAATTCCACCTTTGAGGTTTTATGCCGGCGAACATGTTGTTCAAGGGCTTTCCTCGTTAAATATCTTGTTCATTCCATTTCGAGTTGATTTGCAATTATATTTCATTTAACCCAATCTTAGTCAGCTTGTCAAGTTCTAAAATTTGACCAAAACATATATATATTTGTGCGTGTGCGTATGTATATATATATACGTATGTATGTATGTATAATACATCTCTTAACTAAAGCTTCCAACCTAGGAGAATATATATGATGAAGCAAAGTTGAATAAAATCAAGCTAGAATCATAAATAGTGCATTACACAAAAAAATTTCTTCCTTGAAATAAACCTATTTTCCATCATTTATATACCTATTCAACATATCATTTGAGGTTTAAAAAAATGCGGAAACGAATAAAAAAAATGAAATGTTAAGAGGTGAAGAAATTATACCATCAATGCACTTGACGGATAAAATTCGTTGAAGAAATTATGATCAGCCATCTTCATGAAACAACCATCAAAAAGAACGAGACCGGATGAAGCAGGGAAGCAACCAGGCAATATTGGATTGATTTTAGAGAAACAATGCGCGCAATCACTATTGGAGAGATCATTCATGCAATACGTACACACGATTAGGCTCTTCACCTTCTTCCCCTACTGCAAATTTATTCAAACGCATTCCTTCTTGCATGGAACGTAAAATGGTTATATAATTCTCGTTGAATTGTGATACATTACGGATGTGCCCGGCCCCACAACTTTTGTAGATTAAATCCGCTCTCGGATTTGCCATTGTTAGATGGAAGAAGATTAGAATGGGGATGAAGATTTTGATCATGGAGTATAAGTTGGCCATAGAAAGGAAGATATGGTTCTTCTAGCCTTTTGGGAAATTTCATATTATTGCCGACTCTGTATCATTTGTGTACCATGCCCACGATGCGCAAGTGTGTGTGTGTGTGTGAGAGAGAGAGAGAGAGAGAGAGAGAGAGAGATTATTTTTCTTCTTTTATTTCTATTTTTGTTTTAATTATTTGATGCTATTCATAGTATATGTAATCTAGTACCCTAACCCTCATGATAATTACACATTCCGACTTACAACACAAGCTACCTTCCTTCAAAACGCCAGTGCTATATTAACATATCCAGGATGCCCAAATTAGCCTGAACTTGCTAATTTTGGATGGCCCAAACGACCTTCTTCAACAGCCCTTTTTTGTGTGAGAGGTATAAACTGGAACAAGAAAAGACATACGAATGGAAAGAAAATATTTCTTGATATCTATAACAATGAATGATACTGGAATATATATACATACGTTACCTCTACTCTTTAAGTAATAAGAATTCTTTCCTAAATATTTTGTGTATCAATTGTCCTTATTTAGCTATACAACAATCACATATTATTATTAAGAGATCTCCTAAATCCCAGCTTATACCTCCCCTCAAGCTAAACGACCATAAGGGAGTCGTAGCTTGAGAGTACGTGTCTGAAAGTGCGGTTTAGACAACCCTTTAGTAAACACATCGGCGAGTTGATCATCCGTGAAAACATACCGAAGTTGAAGAAAACCCTTTGTAACTAATTCTCGAGCAAAATGATAATCAATTTCGATATGACGAGTGGGAGCATGAAACACCGGATTCCGAGCCATATGTAAAGCCGAAATTATCACATAAAAGCAAGGGAGTGGAAAACGGAATACGCAATTCCCGAAACAAATACGAGAACCAACATAACTCAGCTGTGGTAGTCGCAATTGCGCGATATTCGGCCTCACTACTTGAGCGAGAAACTGTAGTTTGTTTCTTTGCCGTCCAAGAAACAAGATTAGGCCCAACAAAAATGCATGCTCCAGAAGTTGAACGCCTATCATCTGGGTCACCAGCCCAGTCAGCATCATCATAGTATGCACGGATAGAGAAATTCAAGGATCAATGAAATGTGAGCCCTAACGATAATGTGCCTTTAACAAATCGAAGTATCCGCTTTGCGGCAATGAAGTGAGAGGAGCGAGGTTGATGTATATACTGACACACTTGATTAACTGAAAAGGAAATATTCGGTCGTGTGAGTGTAAGATATTGCAACCCACTAACAAGACTTCGGTATAAAGATGGATCAGGCACCATCATGAGCTGACAACCGTGAATGGGGAGCGGATGGAGTAGAAACAGGTTTACAATCAGACATATTAAAGCGATCCAAAAGATCCAAGGCATACCTTTATTGACATAACGTAGTTTCTTCTCGAGATGCTTCAAGACCCAAGAAAAAACTCAAATCCCCAAGACGACGACTATCAAACGTTGCACAAATAGCATCAATCACGGTGGAGACGACAGACGGAGAAGACCCCGTGATGATGATATCATCGACGTAAACCAGAATAATAGTAGTGGTACCAAAGGAATGCCGAATGAATAGTGTGACGAATCACATCGACTATTGACAAACTTGTGGCGAAGAAGAAACTCATGAAGACGATGAAACCATGCTCGAGGGGATTGTTTTAATCCATAAAGAGCCTTATAAAGGCGACAAATCGAATCCGGACGAGCAGGATCCACAAAATCAGGAGGTTGCTTCATATAAACCTCTTCATGGAGAATTCCATTAAGAAACGTATTCCTGACATCAAGTTGTTTAATATCCCAACCTTGAGAATGGGCAACTGTCAAGACGGTGCGAATAGTAGAGGGTTTGACAACCGGGCTAAACGTCTCGTCATAATCAAGACGGGCTTGTTGTGTAAACCCTTGAGCCACCAAACGGGCTTTATGTCTCTCAATAGTACCATCAGCCTTGCGTTTAACCTTAAAAATCCACCGGCATCCCACGACATCCATTCATGGATTATAAGGAATGAGGGACCACGTCCCATTTTTGTGCAAGGCAAAGAGCTCATCTTTCATAGCCATGTTCCAGTGAGCAAATTTTGAGGCCTGTTTAAATGTCCTTGGTTCATAAGACAACAGATCATTATGTATTGCAACCAAAGCGGAAGGTAACAAATGAGGTGATGTAAGTTCAGAAACAGCGCGATATCTCAGTGGTGGAGTAGATGACGTTGCAGCGTCAGAAGAATTAACATGACTAACCGAGTCTGGAATAGAAGGGGAACTGAGAACTGAAGCTGAATGTGCAGGGGTGGAGCTGTAATTTTCTGGAGCAGGAGATGGTAATCCGACAGTAGGCAAAACTCTAGCGGCAGTAGGTGATGCTGAGAAAAAATGCAAGGTACTGGGTTGTTTTTAAAAACAGGCCATTGGGAGCCATGAGGCGGGCTGGCCAAAGCTGGGGCCCAGGTGAAGAGGCTGGCCTAACATGTGGCGAGAGAGTTGCCGAGCCTGATGAAGTGAGAATGGGCCCAACATTAGATGCACCTGAATGTGAATGTGGAGACGCCCCAAGACCATGATCCAAATGCACATAAGGACCGAATTCAGATCCGTTTGCATCTGTCAATAATTTATTTGTGCTAGTGTCTTGCCAAGGAAAACTAAATTCATCAAATACCACATGTCTGGATAGATAAACTTTGCCATTAGATAAATCTAAGCAGCGATAACCTTTACGAGAATTATCATAACCAAGAAAAATGAAATGTGTTGATTTTGGCATAAGTTTATGAGCATTAATCGGAACAATATGAGGAAAACACGAACACCCAAAGACTTTTAGAAAACGATAATCGGGTTTCGTTTCCACAATTTCTGATAAGGAGACATAAAGTGAAGTTGACGCATGAGAAGTCTATTTACGAGATGAACGGCAGAGTTAAATGTTTCAAGCCAAAATTTGTAAGGTACTTTAGCTTTACCCGTAAAACATAACCCCATTTCTACTATATGTCTATGCTTACGTTCGACAACCCCATTTTGTTGAAGGGTATAGGGACAAGTAAGTTGATGGTGAATACCTACTCTTTTGAGAAAAGAGGTAAACACCCGACTAGTAAATTTTCCACCCCCATCAGTTTGAATAGTTTTAACAGTATGAATAACATGAATGCGACGGGATAAAAGATTTTCAATTTGTGTCTTGAAATCAGAAAAAAAATGTGTCACATCAGATTTATGAGTCATAGGGAAAAGCCACACAAAACGAGAAAAATCATCAACTATTGAGAGATAATAACGAAAACTATTTAAAGAAAATATTGGGGCTGGACCCCAAACATCCAAATGCAACATATCAAAAGGATTAAGTGCATTAAAATTTCTAAGAGAAAAGACAACTTGCTAGATTTTCCTAATGGACACCAATGACAAGAATGTTGTTCATTTATTTTGTGACTTAAAGGCAAACTAAACTGACGGCACAAGACTTAAAAAATTGGAGTGGATGGATGACCCAAGCGAGCATGCCAAACATCTTGACCGGAACGTTCACCAAGAAGAGCAACGGGACTCTTTTGCACCTTGGAATTGAAAGAAAACTTGTATAATCCTCCGGAATTATGGCTAGTAAATAGAACCTTCTTCGTTCGAATATCCTTAACACGAAACCACACGAGTCAAGTTCAAAAAAAAAATTATTATCCTTGGAAAATTGACGAATGGATAATAGAGGTTTATGAATATGTGGCACATAAAGAATTTTACGAAGAGCAAACGTACGATTATTGATATTAACAGAAGAATAACCAATGCTAGAAATTTTTAACTTATTGCCATTACCAGCAGTGACTGCATCTTTACCTGAGTATGGATAAGATCCGGAGAAGGTAGAAGGATCAGCTGTCATATGATTCGTAGCACCAGAATCAAGAATAAACGGGTCCGACTGCGCCATATACGCTGCATGATTCTGGCAATCAAGAGCACCGTAACCCATCCGAAAACATAACTGGCACTCAATATTGGGATTTGAGGCCCCCTGGCCACCTGAAGATCCACTACGGCCACCTCCTCCTCGGCCATTGTTTCTGCCATACGACCCATTATTGTTCCAGTTGCTCCAACTACTATTGTTGTTGTTCCAGTTATTTTTGTTCCAATTTCCGTTATTATTATAACGGTTCCCTCCATTGTTGTTCCAATTTCTCCTGTTGCCATTATTGCCTTGACGATTCCCTTGATTTCGATTGTTACCCCCATGACCTCTGCCAAGATTCTGATTATTGTTGTTATTGTTACCTCGATTTTGACCACTACTATGATTAGGCCCCCTACCACTGTTATTTTCGGTCAAGTTAGCTTCCAGAGTAGGGGAATGGGTCGGTGAAGCTGCCAATAATGCTGAAGTCTGCACTGGTGGTGTAGAAAATTTCTGCAATAACATCTCTTCTTTCAACAATAAATCATTCAACCCATCTAATGTGAGTGGGTTCTGAGCGTGGGTTGCCGCAATTGCAGTAAGAAAATCCTTGTATTCTTGCCCTAGGCCACCACAAATACGCTGAATAAGAACTGAATCGTCAACTAGATCACCGGCTGCCGTGAGTGCATCAGAGATCTGAGAGGCTCGGAGAAGGTAGTCCGCAATCGACGTGTCTGGGGCCTTTTTCATATCGTGTAGCTTTTATTTCAAGGTTTCGATTTGAAGGGCTGAAGTTGCACCAAAACGCTTAGCCAGAACAGCCCACACCTCCGGTGCTGTGAGGCATGAATTAAGGTAGGGTTGAACAGCGGGGGTCACCATACCTTTTATCCACCCACAGACTAAATCTGTGGCGTTCTTCCATATCTCGTGTTGAGGGTTTTCCTTGCCATCGGCAAGTGTAGCAGCCGGTTGTTGGGTTTCAATGACAAACGCAAGATTGTGAGTACGAAGAAGGGTTTTGAACAACGTACTCCAATTCACGTAGTTGTCCTTGGTAAGAAAGGTTTGGCCCATTATGGCCGTGGGGTTGTAAAAAATCAGCAAACCATTGGCAGAAATGCCGCCGTTTGATACACCGGTTGTGCCAGAGGTTGGTGTTGTCGACATGTTTAGCTGAGTATCAAGAGAAGAGACCAAAGGGTATGTCTATGGATCAATCACAGCTCTGATACCATGTGAGAGGTATAAACTGGAACAAGAAAAGACATACGAATGGGAAGAAAATATTTCTTGATATCTATCACAATGAATGATACAGGAATATATATACATACGTTACCTCTACTCCTAAGGTAATAAGAATTATTTCCTAAATATTTTGTGTATCAATTGTCCTTATTTAGCTATACAACAATCACCTATTATTATTAAGATATCTCTTAAATCTCAGCTTATATTTTGTAGGGTGCTGGTGGTGGTGTGCTTCCACGCACAGCAATCACCATTCGAGTTCCTTAACATGAATTCCCTCCTTCCCCAAATGATCTTCCTACTTTCTTGATTGTCGATATAAAGGTATTTTAAGCAATAAATTTAGGTTGGTTTTACCATAATAAGAAACTAGTATAACACCCATTTAATCACGACAAAATACTTTGACAAAAAAATAAAAATTAAACAAACTAAAAAAAGTGTTTAGCTATAAAAATTATTTTAAGAAAATAAATTTTAAAGACATTTAATTCAAGAAAAATATAATGTCATAGTATTAGAGATTTTGAAAAAAAAATATTTTTACACATCATTACACAACATTAAATAAACCTATGTCATCCAAATCATTATTCATCACTTATCATTTTTTTTAAAGGGGGCTCTTCCTTATAAACAAACGTACCATACAAAGAAAAGTAAAACTTCTGCCCTGTAATGGAGAAAGTATCATAAATTTTCATATACTCCTTTTTTGTATATCCCATAATAATGTGCACACATTTCCTATAACAAATCTAATACTAAATTAATGTGCACACATTTTTTTTAACTAATCTTATACTAAAATTAAAGTTGCATTACTTTCGACATAAATAAAATTGCTCACCGATAATCTTTCTCCCCACCTTTCCATGAGTATCAATCCCTCCCATATCCGTTACTTTTACCGTTTTTTAATTTTCAAAAATTTAAAATCCAAACCCCTTCTTCATTAAATAAAAAAATAAATACCAAAACCCCTATTCCCTCCACAAACAATTTTGTAAAAAAGTTATTGCAACATATATGTATACTATTTTAAATTGTCCATTCATAATTTTTTTTCTTTAGTATAATATCTTTTTCTGAAAAAAGTTACTACAATTTTGGTATGATTTCAGGTAAACTTAAGTAAACTACAATTTAAAATTTTGTTTCAATTTCTTTTATTATTTTTAGTGATAATTGAATGCAAAAATAAAAATTAAATAGACAGAGAAACTCAATTGAGTATAAAGAAAAGGGAAGACAAAATTATGAACTACAAAAGAACTTCATAGCTTTGGCTTTCTAAAAAAAAAAAGCAATTAACAATATAAATTAATAATGGTATAATTGAAAAAGTCAAAAAGAAAAAAATAAGCAATCACTTATCCATAACTCCGTTCCACTTCCTTAAATTTCTTAATCAAAATAACCCTCATGCAAAAATTGTTATTCTTTCATATACTCACAATTCTCTAATTAACATCACAAATTATCACTATTCAATATATCCACAATGAAATCCATGTCCTTCATCCACCAGCAAAACTATCTCCTCCACAACCCCGCCATGGTTCGCACCACAAATTCATCCATCTCAGCTTTTGTTCTGCCACCGTTTTTATTCTCCCTTCTCCCCTGATCGTCTATGTCTTATCCTCCTGATTTTTTTTTCTTTTCTTTCTTCTAATAAAGTTTGCTTCACCGCCAAAATCTCATTCTCAGTCGATTCAGTCCGACATTGAAAGAGAGGAAGGGGTTTTATTTGAGGTTAAATTCGTGAGAAATGGAACGAATTTAAATTTGGGGTGAAGAAGGGAGATTTGAGAGAGAAAGGTACAAAGAGAACGAAAGTGGGGAACGAAAAGAGATGTCGTTAACCTCTTAATTTGCAGCCTTTAATTTAGGGATATTTTTTGGGTTTATAATTTTTAGAGGGGTGTTTTTGATAATTGCTAATGAGGCTAATAGATCTAGTCAAAATAATGTCTGAGAGTTTTGACCGAGAAAGTACTTTAAGTGACTTCATCTTTAATATAGTAATAGATATCTAAAAATTGTTATTGATAGTATCTAAAATAGTGTATCAATAACAAATTTTAAATTTTAATTAAAATAACTTAATCAACCTAAATTTATTGCTCAAAATATCTTGGAAACAACACCGAAAAAAATAGGAAAATTACTTTGGGAGGAGGGAGTATCTTTATTTGATAAAATTGATACGGAATTGTTAGAGCATCCACAGCCATGACATTTTCAAATGTCATGGCTGATTTGGCAATTTTGACATCCCACATTCATGACTTTTATAAAGTCATGGATGACTTTTATTTGTTTTGTTTTGCCAGAAGCCAAGGTTCACGGCTTGGGAAAAAAAAAATCAAGGCATTGACCAATTAGAGGGTGACACGTGTCAGATTTTTGAAATTAAATTTTTCAATAAAAATTGCAATTAACATATAAAAAATAATAAAAATACAAGAATATTGAAAAAACTACCATTATTAATATTTTACCACTCTCTATAATTAAAAAGTAAAATATATTAATAAAATAATTAATTATAATGAAATTTATAATTAATTATTTATATAGTACAATAATTAATAATTATATATAGTAGTAATAAATGTAATATAAATGAGTAGGAAAGAAAAAATATGGTGGGGTATAATAAAAAGTAGGAGAGGGAAACTGATGACTTTTGTCATGAATGGAGATAAAATTGTTTGAAGTTGTGTTATTGATGACTGATGACGGGTAGCTGAGTTGGAGGAGAGAGAGATGGCTTTGAAGTTTCATGACTACGGATGCTCTTATGATCTTAGCAATTGAATCGAAGTTATGCAAATTGGAACCAAAGTGGCCTTGGCCCAATGGTATGTTGGTGACTTCCCGAAGGAGAGGTCACCGATTCGATTCCCCTCAAGGGGAATTTTTGTGGTTTAATTCCTACCTTGGGTTTCAGGGTCATTTGGAGTCCCCCGGGGCACATCCGTGCAGTTAAGGAAGCAGCATTGCTGGGCTTGTATCCTCAGTGTGGGGAGTTCGAATCTTGGCAGGAGCAGCCAATTGGTGTTGTAAGAGTGATGTAATTGCCTCGGCAGGAGCAGCTGGAGCAGCCAATTGGTGATGTAAAAGTGATGTAAATGCCTTGTAGGAGGGCTCCCTTGGGGCTCTGGAGTATAAGAGGTACTGCCACCCTGGCTGCATAGCGATTTACTTCCGCCAGCATACTGAGGGGCCGGTACCTGGTGGTCCAGGATTAGTCCGGCGAAGCTGGAAACCTGGGTATCAAAAAAAAAAAAAAAAAAGTTCTGCAAATTGGATATCAATTTGCAGAGCTTAACACCGTGAATCGGAAATACAATTTAAGAGAGAGAGTAGAAGAATTTAGACTGAGGTAAGAGTAGAAGAGAGAGAAAGTAGATAGAAGAGAGAGAAACAGAAATTGGGGAAGAAGGCATGAATATCATTCAACATGCCTTTCCTTTACAAACCACTCCCTATTTGTAACAACCATTACAACACAAAATTAAATAACAGTAAGTAAAACGACATCGTCCTTTACTAAACAAGTCCTTTACTAAACAAAACGACGACGTAACTCTCCTAACAAAAATGACGCCACTTGGTTTATTTGACTTAACCACCGCTAACGGTAACCCAACGGTAACCCCTAAATTGACCAAGAACCCTAAATCATAACAGCAATAGAGCTAATCACAGTATCGACATTACTGGAATGCCCTTTGTCGTAAAGCTTGAACACTTGACTCGTACCTCATCACCTATTGCGTAGTCTCTTTCCTCTCCATCCTGCAATGTCAAGGCAAAGAACTTGTCATGAACCCAAATAATTTTCAGTTTAGGATTGAAAATTTTGGCAATGTGATCCCTACAGACGCGAAAGAAATTAGCCCATGCTTCTATCACATGTCTGATATAAACAATACACACACTCACATGCACAACCTTAAGCCACTATACATTGTTGTAATGTTTTTAACCATGCAACCAGTGGCGGACCCAGGGAAAAGTTGAGTGGGTGCACATAATATAGCACAATATTTACAAAAATGCATATAACAAAAGTTGAATTTGAGCCTATTCCTTACAGATCAACTATCCAAACCATTAAACTACAAATACTTGCTGCACTATCGGTAATATAGGGTAATTTTTAATTTTTTACATTAAATGTTGGACGTGCACCCCATTCATATGCATGGGTCCGCCCTTGCATGCAACTAAGTTAACAAGAGCCTTCCTAAGCTCTATTTCTCTCCGTCAAACAATGGGCGACTATAAAACATTGCGGCGTATACAGTGTCAATGAACAAGAACCAAGTTTAAAACAGAACCGCAAGAACATGAAAGATTACAACTACAGAAAGGCAGCGACAGAAAAGAAGAGCTACAACTACTGATGTACTCCCTCCGTCCCAAAATGTTTGTCCCATTTGACTTTTGTGTTGAACTTTGACCACAAATATATGATAATTTAATTATGTTCATGAAATTTTAAAAATTTCTATTGATTCACCATTAATAATATTATCAACAACAACTTTTAGAATTTCATGAACATGATTAATCTCTCATAAATTTGTGGTCAAAGATCAACAAAAAAGTCAAATGGGACAAACATTTTGGGACGGAGGGAGTATCTGCTTTTCTTCTGTGTGACACAGATGCAATAGAAAAACCAATAAACGGATGGCATAACAAAGAATCTTGGAAAATGCTTGTTCTTTAGATATTTCAAATATTAATAGCATAGACTTGTACATAAGTCACTACCACGCTAGGCTACTAGACAACTACTAGATGAACAGATACAGATTGGTCGATTCAAAAAATATGTTTAAATTAACTCACCAAACAAGCACAGATTGTACGAGAAAACAAAAGGTTCATGCATAGCATAGTGGCAGACAATTAAAGGTGTTTCAGATTGACTACAGTAAACTCAAAATTCACATGAAAAACTAATGTAATGCTCAGAAGGCTGCTGTTAAGTTATAGATAGCACTTACCTCAAACCTATACATTCCACGGATTCCACCACCCAAGTCTAGAACTAAGCCACGTGCACGTATTTGCTGGACTTTAGCAGTCACTTTCGTTCCAAGCTTGAGCTTTTTTGCATTCATTGAAATCACTGCTGCAGAATCTTTTTCAGTTAAATCCTCCTTAGAAATGGTTGTTGATGCAGAATTACTTCTATCCTCCTCATTGGACTCCCTTACAATAGGTTCTTTTTTCGTTTTAGCCTTTTTTGAACCAGAATCAGGGACTTTAGAGCCAATTCCATTCGTTTGAGAGGATACCCTTTTTGGCTTGTGATCGGATTTCGAAGCATTTGTGGTTTTGGGGTTAGTTTTAGTACTCACACTTGACAAAGTAGATTTTTCCTCCTTGTTACACTCCACATCGCTTCGAATAGCTACATCTGGTGAGGTTGAACCACTAACTTCACGTTTTTCAGGTACACCCTCCACTATATTGGTTTGAAAGGGTACCCTTTTTAGCTTGTGATCAGATTTCGAAGAAATTGAAATCTTGGGGGTGGTTTTAGTACTCACACTTGACAAAGAAGATTTTTCCTCCTCATCACATTCCATAACGCTTCGAATAACTACAACTGGTGTTGAGGGAAGAGATGAGGTTGACTCACTAAGTTCACCTTTCTCAGCAGGTACACCCTCCTCCGTATTCGTTTGCTTTTCTTGTTGATTAGGTCTATCACTAGTGGGTGCAGCGGAGATCTGTTTGAAAAAATCCTTAGGTGCTTTGATATCTTCAATTTTCCCATGTGGTAAAGTAGCTTTAAGTGATAACTTAATGTTACCACGAAGATCCTGACCAATGCACATTATGGATAGCTTCTGCCCAACGGAGACCACATCTGAAACTTTGGACACCTGTTACGGAACAGATACGAGATTATTAAATAAAAAAGATCATATAAGTGTATAACCACATAAATAAATACAACAGAAAAAACTTACACTTCAGGATATAATGATGCATATTCCTTGTTGCATGATAAATTCACATTCCAACCACAATAATGGCATTATTACTAGAGAACTTTAGAGTTAGAGAGTTGAGAGCAACAAAAACTTAACGTAAAGACATATTCTGATTTTGACAGTTACAATGAAAATTGTGAAGTTTATAAATTATAGTTGCATTTGCATAAAGGCAAAAGTTATGCAATTATGCATATTATGCATCACCTCCAAAGACAATTGGTTAGCTCGTCACTAAGGTTCATCAACTTAATCTCCATGCTCATCAAAATCTGGGAATCAACTTCAGTTCATGGTCAATATTCATGATTCTATAGTCCCTGCACTCCCTCCGACCTCAATTATAAGAAAAAAATTGACTTTTTTTTGCCTCAAATATAAGCAAATCCCATCATTTTCAATGCAAAACTCATTGAATGCAACTGTATTTAATACTCTTTTGCCAAAAATACCCCTAATTAATTATTCATTTTCAAAGACAACTACATATTTATTACACATTTAATATGAGGATATAATATATTAGTGATTTTGACATGTTTTTGTTATTAAATCAAGATATTAAACTAATTTAACTACCTTCTTAATATGTGTAAAGTTAGTTTTTTTTTTTTTTCTAATAATTGAGGCCGGAGGGAGTACTTTTGAAGGAAACCATCTAGCATCACTTATAAATGCATATCAGCATTGTACTACTGTGACTTATATGCATAATACCACCTATGGGATTTTATCTCATAGGTTGATCGAATGTGGCCCTGCTGGCCTACTCCCCCCTGATATCTAGATGAATATTACCAACGCAACAATAAGGTTTTTGTTTGTTTTCTCCTAGGAACACAAGAACATAATCCAGTACGAGTCGGGCAAGGTCGGTACATATAACTGATCAATCATCTTACAATAACATCGCAGATATTAGTATCTAACTACCAGGTTGTCTTGATCCATTTAGATATTTTCATACTACTGTGTGTTTCTTAAGTTAGCAGGCAGATTAATGTAACCTAGATTGAACTTTTCGACTCCATCCTTCCCCCAAGGATCCTTACAAGTTTATTGACTTAATCATGTCATCCAGCATATAGATTACAAGGGATAAAAATAATATGGTTAAACAAATGCTAATATTTACTTATTTATACAAGTACATATAAAGGGAAAAACAGAGATTATCATAAAAAAGAAAAGAGAAACAATCAAGATGGTCTTTCTAGTATACATACCGGAGCATGTGACAGCTCAGAAATGTGCAAGAGACCTTGCTGGCCACCATTAAATTCAATAAAAGCTCCATACTCTTTAATTGAACTTACAATGCCTTTGTAAACCCCGCCTTTTTCAATTTCACGGCCAACTATAAAATCAACCTGAGACCAGAAAGAATTTCAGGTGTTTAAATTTGATAGACCAAATAACTGGAAGTTCATGAGGCTTTAGTCAAACATTGCATGCACACGGACTTATATTGAAACTAACAATGCTTTAACCCACTAAGTTGAAAACAAACTACTCCCATAAAGAGAAGTGCCGATTTGATCAGCAACTACACAATACAAAATTAAGAGGACAAACTAAGAAGATAAATTACAAGAAATATCTCCCGGGTCTTATTACAATGCTGCATTTCAGCGTAGTAGAATTTTTTTTTTAAATTAAATTAAGCAGAACAGACGAGGGGCATTATCACATGGGCAGTTCGTGTATTAAAACAAACCTTACACAACTACTGTTCACTAAATCTAAAATGCATCAACAACAATTCATGTAAAAACTATATGCATTTGAAAGACCAAATGGCTGTAATATGTCATGTGAGAGATGACTTTCACAATGTGACTAAAACACACAGAAATATTAGGTTCCTATAGACAGTAAGCACTTGGGTACAGAAAGTCAAGCAAGCATACAGCATCATCATGCATTGACAAGAAGCAGCTTGGTTTGAAACAGTGGATTGTGTTCATGCAATTACGTAGGGCAACATTAACAACAAAACCAACCGCTTTATCTTAGAGCTTCATGCTGAGGTGTATGCCAACAAAGTAGAAAGAGAGTATAAATTGCATCAACCGGTTTATGCTCTGACACAATTTTTTTTATTTATTTTTTTGCGAACTGAACATTTAGCTTTTTGAAAAAAATATATACTTCACTGTCCCAAAATAAATGTTTTTTTTTAATCAAAATAAAATGTCAATTTAAAAAAAAAAAAAAGTGTCTCAAAAAAGCTTTTAAAGAGGTTTATGAGTGTGGGATAAAGTTGTTATAGGTTTATAGAAATGAGAGTGTATAAAGTGGTGACATGGCGGACTAACAAACCCCTTCGAGGGGTTTATGAGTAAGGATGCCCTTAATATTGATTTGACCTTTTATACGTGTTTATTGAGGATGATAACTGAATTTCATTTTATTTCTTTGAATAGGTAAAGTTCAATTTGTTTCTTAAGAAGAGACAAATTGGTTTGGAAAATCTCAGGCACCAACATGAAATAGTGTTTCAAAGATACACAAAAGCCAGCCAAGCTGACAAGAACATGTTCATGGCAGAAATTTGTTGTTCCCCAACCCATGCAAAAGAATATATGAACCACAAAAGTTTAGCAAGTGCATGAATTACCTTTTCTTGTACATCCTCCATTTGAGATTGATTCTTAGCAAGTACAGTAAGTGTTCCATCACCCACATAGATTCGTGCGCCTGAGAAGGAAATTTCCAAAAAAAAAAAAAACAGAAACTTATTTATGCATAAAAGCCAGCATGGATCAACAACCAGGGATATTAGCAGCAACAGGAGCACACTTTCGCAATCATAATAACAATTACAAAACATGAGAAATAATTACTTACAATTCTTAGTTATCTGTAGTTTGAGATGCAAAGATTGTTTAAACAACATCATACACACTTAAAAATTGCTACATGCTTCCTTTTCATGTAAAATAATGATGCATAAGTTAAAACAAAATGAAAAGGTGCCATGGTTGTCCCATGCCACTCCATATATTTACACAATGCACTTTATACCAAATAGAGCCAGGGATTGACTTTATATCAGGTAGATAAAGGATTTATCATCTTGTTTGGACAGCCATGGTTGTCCCATGCCGCTCCATATATTTACACAATGCACTTTATACCAAATAGAGCCAGGGATTGACTTTATATCAGGTAAATAAAGGATTTATCATCTTGTTTGGACAAGATGGAAGTATACTCAAGCTACAAGCACTTAATAGTTGAACTGCCAGATATTGGAAGGATACAAGAGCTAACTCTAACCTGTCTCTCGTTCAATTTTCCTCTTCAGGGCACCAAGAGGACCAATCAAGCGGCGAAGATCATCGTTACTATATCTTAACGTCGCTGCACAAAAATAGCATAACTAGTGATAAGAAAAAGAAAAAAAAAACAAATACTCCCTTCATAAGCGTCCACCTTGGCTGGGCACGTAGTTTGAGGAGAATGCTCTTAATATATTGGCATTATGATCCTTTTAATCTTTCTTTTCGTCTTTCTTGTCGATAGATGCATATTTTTGAAATTTTAATACGTGGATAGAATAAAAATAGTTAGGATGAAACTTTTTGACTTCTGGAAATGGGAGGAAATTCAGGCATTACAAGGGAAAGTGGACGCTTATTTAGGGGCAATTCAAAAAGGGAATATAGATTTTATTTTTAAGTATTTTGATAAAAAGAAATATCAAACCTAATTGGGACCAAGAAAAAACAATAAAGGATGGAAGTGGAAGAGCCTACCTAATCTTGGAGTGTTCCTACCATCCTGAGTTCGTGGTATGCTTATCTCCCTCTCCATGTGACCAAGGATTTGTAGTCGACTTTTGAGTGCAGGTTCTAGTGACTCACAAATAATATCAAGAGGAATTCCAGCTGGCTTTATATCTAATTGAATTGCTGTTATCCCATTTCGTGTGCCAGCAATTTTGAAGTCCATGTCTCCCAAATGATCTTCGAGACCCTAATGATGACAAAAATTCTCAAATTTAAATGTATTATACTTGAATTGCTGTTATATATCAGTAGGGACACTCAGGTACGAAATGGTAGTAAATTTGCAGCGTCAAAAGAAAGGGAAGTATAGCAACTGCCTATCAATAAGCATAAAGTGAATATGTGGAAAATACACAACCAATATACCAAATGAAAAGATTAATGAATGACAAATGTATAGCATTGAGGACTTGAAAAAAATCTGCTAAAGGAAAACCAAAATCATTAAATAGGTTCCTCACCAATATATCTGTAAGTATACGATAATCCTTGATGGTAGCAGTTGATGGGTCAACTTCAGTAACAAGGCCCACTGACACACCTGCTACATGTTCTTTTAAAAGGATGCCAGCATCCATCAAAGCTATGCTGCCTACAAATAACAAAGCAAAGAATATATGTGTAAAATAAAAAAAAAATAGATAATCATAGATCAGATATGAGAGAAAGTGAAGCGGAAATTAGTGAAGAAGCTTTGTGGATATTCATTCACATCAAAGATGTGATCCAGTGATATGCTCTCAACACAGTTACAAATGAGATTAAGCAACATCCAAAGTTGAGATATAGTCCCTCGGCCCAAAATGTGTCCCCATTTCCTTTTTAGGATTCCCCAATTGAACTGTCTCCTTGCATCAGTTAGATAACTTAAATACATTGTACTGTTCAATACTTTATTACTTGAATCAACACATTAAATGAGCTTCCTAAAACTATGATTTTTTTTAAGGAGACACTTATTCTGGGACTAAGGCCATAATAAGCCAACACATTGGGCATTCTAATAAAGAACACAATTCCAATGGTGCAAAAAATAACCTATTGAACTGTTACTGAAGTTTAACATACCTCCACAAACAGAGGCCATCGATGTTGAACCGTCAGAGCTCATGACTTCTGAATTGATGCGAACTGTATACGGAAAGTCAGACTCAGCAGGTAATACAGCAAGTAGAGCTTTCTCAGCGAGGGTGCCTATGATTGAAAAGCATGTAAGAGTTTAAAAGTCAGATTATTTTTGTCTTGTTGAACTTACTTTATCTTATCACATGATGATAAACATCTGACTATCTACAATGAAGCATATGCAAAGGTGTTAGGCCAAATGTGGATGCTAAAAAAATGTATAAGATGATAACAATTGAAAAAGAAAAAAAAAAACTAATCACAAGCAGGCTCGGGAATTCTTTCCCAGAGACTTGAACTATCTATAGTAATTAGTAAGCGGAAATTGGTGAAGAAGTTTTCATTGCATCAAAGTGAAAAGCTAAACGGGGTGCATCATCTTTATTTATTTTCCTACGCATAAGGTTACAAGTTCACTGTGATACACAATTTAACCATATATTGTGCTACATGGAAAATTAGCCTATAGAAACCTTGACCAATAGATTGTTTTGTCCATCAAGTGATAGCAGCATCAATTTGGAAGTAGGATTGTCAAATGGAATGCTATTTGTTGCATTTATAGAGGAGAATAACATCCTTTCAGAATATAATATGAATTCATACGCTTAGACAATTAATTGCCATGCTCTACTTGTTTCTAATGTACTCTTTCTACGGTTTTCTTGGGTGCGGGCATCCGGTTCGAATGTGCTTTGGACCACCCAAGGGAGAAGCATTCCATGGTCAAAACATAAAATCTTAATACAGAAAGACCCAGAAACAAATTAACCTCAAGTACTATGCATTGGGAAGAAAACCCTCGATAAGGAAATGACTGCTACCTACATTGATAGTAATAAAAGGATAAGATCACATAATGCAAAAACATGAAATCTCACCATGTCCAACTTCACGACGATTCAAACCAGTTCGTTTACCAACTTCATTGATACAGAATGGAGGAAAACTGTAATGAAGCATGAAGCGTTTGGTTGACGGACCAACCAGGGAATGTAACTGTTGAGCATCTCCAGGTGCTCCAAGGGTAACAGTACAAAGAACCTGACCATTGATTGGTAAAACCTGAGATCTCATACTATGATCGAATTATAGGGAAGAATAAGATTTCAAATTATTTTCCCTAACCTGAGTGTCTCCACGATTAAAAATTGATGATCCGTGTAGTTCAGGTAAGTTACCAGCTTCACAATAAATGGGCCTGACCTCATCAAGACGCCTTCCGTCCAGTCTAAATCCTTCAGCAATAATCCTTTTGCGAACGACCTGATAATTTAGTACACTGAGATATAAGAACACCGAATGTTTAAAATACAAGTCTTTAAGCACACCAAATGTTCACCGAAAGGAGAATTTCTTCCCACGTCCTCAATGAGATCTTTTGTCGCATAACTAACTTCCATATTTAAATCAGAGGTGTCACAATATTACAATGCAACAAAGAGAGTTTTCACTCTTTGGTACTAAAGAGATCCCTGGGCTGATGTTAACCTCTACTTACTTTCTCCACATCAAAAGAACTGCCTCATTTCCTTTTTTTAGTCAGCATAAGACGAATCCACTTATTTTAGATTCTAAAATTTCAATCATTGTAAGAATATTAAGTAAACCATCAATAACATACTCCCTCCGTCACAGGTAAGCGTGGACCAAATATTTGGGCACACAAATTAAGGAAAAGTAAGAGAGATAAATAGTGGAAGGATGTGTTTGTGAGTATGAAAAATTAAATAGGAGAGAGAATGAGTGGGAGGAATAGTAAGTTGATTGGTGTTGTGAGTGTAAAAGTAAAGTAGGAGAGAGAATGAGTGGGTGGAATAGTAAAGATTCTTTGCCATTTTGGGCAGTCCACACTCACCTGGGACGGACGAAAAAGGAAATAAGTCCACACTCACCTGGGACGGAGGGAGTATATTTTTACAAGAACTTGTAATTTCTTATAAATTTTTGGTTGAAGTTTGATTTTCTTGACCAAGAATAGTCAAAATGGGACCATTATCTATGGACAAGGTATTACTTATTGATGGATGTGTTTTCACCCATCCAAATGATATATCTTTAGACCTATTTATTGTTCAACTTTGGGTGTTTTTGATGATTTTTGGAGTGTTCACGAGTATAGGGAAAAGAAGGAGAAAGTCACGGATATTGATCTTAATGAGTACAAAAGGAACGATCAATAGCGGAGCGGCAAATGAGGAAAGGCAAAGTGGAAATGCCCCTGAGTATTCATTAGAATTGAATAGTACTCGTCGAGAGCTTTCCAACGATATGTGGCACGTCCCAATCGGAGTCAGTACGAAGAAGTTATGACCTCCGAAAGTTTGTCGAGGAACGCACGCACCCAAGGGAGGGGAGCGCCCACTCCCCAATTCCAGAAACTCGTTATTTTCTCACCACTAAAGGGTGCGATCGCCCCCCTTTAGGGAGTGCGGTCCCCCCCCCTCCGCCAGCACCAATTTTCTCTTCTTTTTGGAGTAGGATTCTTCGGTTGTTTCCTAACTTGACCTCTCTTCTCCCATGTTTAAATAGGACACTCCAGTAACGTTTTTGGACATCTTTTAGGCTCTTATTCTCTCTTTTTCTCTCTTTTTCTCTTATACATTTTAGTTTAGGTTTTTACAAGTTTTGAAGACAAGATTCAAGGTTTTATGCTTTTGATTTTAATGGCCCTTCGCGGCTAAATTTTTGATTCGTGGATTGGTGATTAACAATTGGATATTTATGCTAAGGTTTTAATTCTTCCTATCCATAGTTGCGAAAGGCGCTCGCCTCTCGCCCGCCTCTCGCCATAATCGCGCCTGGAAGGTTTCACCGCCTTTGCGGATTGTGGCGGTCGTTTTGTAAAAAAGCGACAAACGCTAAGAAAAAGTCAAAGTAGGAATCGAGAAGCTGTCAAATTGGGATTCTGGGGTTTCCAATTATATGGAAACATCGTCAATTTTAGGAATTCCGTGTTCGATTATGAAATTGATTAGTAATTCCGAGTTCGATTATGAAATCGATTATAAAATCGATTATGAAATCAATTTCATAGACGTAACCCAAGCAATTGACAATCGACTCACCATTAACGACCATCGACGACGACAACGACGAACGAAGGCCCTTCCCAAATCACGCAATTCTTCAGGTTAGCGTCGACTCGTCGCTTTGCACTCTGCGTCTCTGTTTTTTTTCTTTGTTTGCGTCTGTCTCTTTTATTTTCTATTTATTACTTTTGTTTTCTTTTCTTTTTTTCAACAACAACGTGTCTTCCTCTCCTTTTTTTTAATAGCATGTGTCTTCCTTTCATGGTTTTTAAGTCATTTTTTATTTTTTATTTTTCCTTTGTTTAATTATTGTTTTTTTCTAGTTTTAAGTCAATGTTTAAATTTATTTTTTCATAAAACAAGAAAATACTTTTGTTATTTTTTTAAATAATGTTCTTTCTTTCAGCTGTGAGATCATTATTAACAATGTCGAACATCTCCTCTACTAATTTTAAACGGAAGGAACCATGTTGGAAGTACGTGACATTAAAAGATGAAAAAAACACAAATAATACAACATGTAATATTTGTGGACTTGAGTTCAGAGGTGGGATATTAAGACCCAAACATCATATCGTTGGAGGAAATCCAATGTAAGGGATTGTGAGAGTGTGCTAGATGATGTTAAAGAAGAAAGGGAATTTGCCTCATAAGTTCCTTTTGGAACAAATCACTTCCCACTAAGTTCCTCATTGTATTAAAATGCCCCATAAGTTCTCATGTTGTATTATGTATAATACAACATTTAGTTATGCAGTAGTTTAAAATCATAATACTGCATCCACACCACCGCCTCCGCCGTTTGCTATCGCGGCATGCCGGATTCCGGACAATTTTCGCCGAAATCCGGTCAATTTTCACCGAAATCCGGCAATTTTGGCCGGAATCCGGCCGCCGATCGCCGGAATCCGGTCGCCGGAGGACGAAATCTGGTCGCCGGTCCATGGGCTTCGAACTCCGGTCACCGACGGCCGCCGGAATGCAGTATTATGGCCTTAATTGATGTTGTATTTTCGAAACATAATACAACATCATAATACAACATGGGAAAGGAACTTATCGGGCATTATGAAACTTTTTTAGAACTTATCGGGCATAGTCCCAAGAAGAAATTAAAGCATTTATGGGCATAAAGCAGCAAGCTAAGGAAAAATGAATTTTCGATAAAGATATCCATCAGCAAAGGATAAGAGAAAAAACTATGAGAAGTTATGGGGATGAACTTGATAGTGAGGATGGAGGAGAACAAGGTCATTCAATTAAAAAGCCAAAGATACAAACTAGAGGGCCAATGGATAATTTTGTTAGTCATGGCGGCTCAACAGCAAAAACATGAAGAAACAAAAGAGTGAGAATGAGGAAGCATTGAAAGTGCTTAGAAACAAAGCATGTTCATCTTTAGCTAGATGGTTTTATGATGCAGGGATACCATTTAATGCAACGAATTATGATAGTTTCCAAGAAGCAATCAATGATGTCGGTAGATGTGGTGTGATGAAAGCTCCGAGTTACTATGAATTGAGAGTTCCTTTACTGAAGAAAGAAGTGGAAGCTGTAAACAACGTTATGGAGGATCATCGACAAGAGTGGAAGACATATTGTCGCTCTATTATGTCAGATGGGTGGAAGGATAAGAGAGAGCGAACTTTGATTAATTTTCTAGTCAACAGTCCTAAAAGAAGTATGTTTCTAAGGTCAGTTGATGCTTCAGATTATTGCAAAACCGGAGATAGGCTATGTGATTTGCTCAGTCAAGTTGTGGAGGAAATCGGTCGTGAGAATGTTATACAAGTTATAACTGACAATGCTTCAAATATGAAAAGTGCTAGTAAGTAATAATTTGATATTATAATTAGTATGTTTATGTAATTGTTTTAATTATTATTTTATTCTCTTTTACATAGGTGAGAATTTAATGGAAAAATATACACATTTATTTTGGACACCGTGCGCTGCCCATTGCATGGACTTGATGTTGGAGGATATTTTTAACATTCCAAGAATGAAAAAAGTATTTGAACGGGCTATGAAGTTGAATAGCTACATTTATGGATGTCCTGGGGTCGTGAATATGATGAGGAAGTTCACCAAGCTAGATTTAGTGAGACCAGCAAAGACTCGATTTGCAACAATATTTCTTACTCTCTCGAGGTATGACAAGGTAAAGAAAGAGTTAAGGACAATGTTTATTTTCGATGTTTGGAAGAATAGCAAATGGGCAAAGGAAGAAAAAGGTAAACAAGCAACTAAAACCATCATGGATGCTAGATTTTGGAAGGTGGCTAAAGAGGCTCTTTTAGTCGTCGGTCCTCTTTTTAATGTCCTTCGATTAGTTGATGGTGAGATAAAGGCTCCTATGCCATATATCTATGAAGCCATGGATAGAGCGAAGGAAAAAATTGCAAAGAATTTTGAAGACAAAGAGGAAGAGTATTCAGAGGTTTTTCAGATCATTGATCGCAGCAGGTGGGAAGATCAACTTCATCAACCTTTGCATGATGCTGCTTACTACTTGCATCCAGAGTTTCACTACACGAATAAGAATATTCACGAGGACCAAGAGGTTTGGGATGGGTTCGTTAAATGTCTTGAGAGAGATTGATACCCGACACAAATACTCAAGATCAAATAACCAGACAATTGAAGGTTTATACAAATGCAGAAGAATCATTTGGGTCAGTGACGGCAAAAAGGCAACGATACACGATTGCTCCAGGTAATATTTTATTTATAATTTGATGGATTTCATGTTTATAGTATAACAACTATGAGTATTAACTTGTTGTTTCTTCAATTCGTAAGTGCGTGGTGGAGGCTTTATGGTAAATCAACTCCAGAATTGCGAGAGTTTGCCATGAAAATCACTAACTTAACTTGTAGTGCTTCGGGATGCGAGAGGAATTGGAATTTCTTCGAGCATATATGTATACAAAATTTAAAAAGTGTGAGTTAGCAATAATATAAACGTTAATTCATGTAGCCTTGTACTAATTTGGATTAAAATAATTACAGGTTCACAGTAAGAAGAGGAATAGGTTGGATCAAACCAAGTTAAATGACTTAGTCTTCGTAAAATATAACAGAGCTTTAAGACGACGCTACCAATCCCGATATACAATCGATCCAATTTGTTTGGATGAAGTTGATGAATGTGATGAATGGTATACCAAAGATGATGGTGATGAAGTGAATGGTGGTGGATTAACTTGGGATTTGGTTAGTAATGTGTGTGGCGTTGAGGTTCGTGCTTATGCTACTAGAGATAGGCCAACCAAATCAACTCCATCACGCGGAAGTGACGGGGGTCCAAGTAGCTCGAGGAAAAAGACAACTACAACGATTAAGGGGGGAGGACAAACTTCAGAGATTCCTAGGCCAAGTAGGCCACCACCACCACCTCTACACCTTCTTGATGAAGATGAGGAACATATAGAGCTCCTTGAGAAAGCACACGACTTGGATGGAACGTAAATGATGACGATGAAGATGTTGAGATACTAGATGATAATGAAGAGGATAGTGTTTCTGTCGGGGGGATGGATTGGGGTCGAGGCTAAGATTTATAGGCCTTAACCCTTGCTTGACTTGCTTTTGCACAATTTTAGAACTTTATTTCCTTTCTTTAGTGTTTTATACTTTAAATTCATTTCAATTTCTGAAACTAGTACTTATTTTGTTGATTTGAACTATGTGGTTTAAATTATGCTCCTTTTGCCTTAAAATTATCTCTTTTGGGGTCTAAATTACGTTTAGGATATTATTACAAGTGAAATGGCATTTATTAAATGTTTTATGTTAGTCCTTAACATGTTTGAATTTTTGTTCATATGTTACAGGTATATTTATATATTTTTCAAATATTTACTAATTTTTTATTTTATTTTTCCGCCTTGCTCGCCTTTTTGCCGCTTTTCTCTCGCCTCGCCTTTCGCCTTTTCCAGGTGTGTATCGCCGCCACTCGCCTTTCGCCTTTAACAATTATGTTCCTATCTGTTTCTCATTTTTGTTTTTCTCAACATTCTTAATTATCATTCTTAGGCTTCAATTGTATGTTAAGATATTTTTGGCTTTTGAATCTATTTGGATATAAATCATTGCATTCACATGGATAGTTTATACAATTGACCATTGTTGAGAAGATTCGATTGATGACTTCACGGAAATCAATGAATCTAGGTTCTAATGTTCTTATGATTTAAATTGAATATCTTGAATGTTTGTATCAACTTCACAGAAGATATAAACAAGATAGAGATATTAGGATTTTAATGTTATAATAACTTCACGGAAGTTATTAACATTTTAACTCTATATTTTTGGTGAATGAACCCTTTAATGAGATTGAATTCTTTTACATGATTTAAATAGCATAATAAAGAGACAATTGTTATGAACCCCAATTCATGAATCCCTTGCTTTCTTGATTTCTTTACTTGTTATTTATTTTGCTTTCGTAGGTTAATAATTGCTCAAATCAAAAACCTCCTTGGTTACTTGTTACACTAATAAAATATACTTGTTCCACTTTAGTCTCTGTAGATTCGACCCTTGCAAGTAAGCATATTACAACATTAATAAACTAGTACACTTACTAGGTAATTTAATAAGAGGGAGATTTCTTTCATCAAGTTTTTGGCGCCGTTGTTATTTGATGGATGTGTTTTCACTTATCCAAAGGATATATCTTTAAACCTATTTTGTGCTCAACCTTGGGTGTTTTTAATGCTTTTTGGAGTGTTTACAAGTACATGGAATGGAAGGAGAAAGTCTCGAAAAATGATTAAAAAGGATACAATAGGGAATGATCGAGAACAAAGAGGCAAATGAGGAAAGAATAGAAATTACAGAATGACAAAGGTGAAGATGATCGGAGCTTTTATTACCATTGGATAGTACTCGTCGAGAGCTTTACAACCATATATGACACGTGTCAATCAAGGTCCGTATGAAAAAATTATGACCTTAGAAAGTTTGCCGAGAAATGTACAAGTCGCTATAGCACGAGGAGCGTCCGCCTACAAAAGGAGGGAGCGTCCTCCCCAAAATTGCAGAAACCACGTTTTTCACTAACCTAAAGGGTGCGGCCGCCCCCCTCAAAGGGTGCGGTCGCTCACCCGAAATTTCGTGGCAAAAGCAACCTTTTTTCTTGGCAAAGTCAGAATCCCATTCCGTGGCAGAATTCCAGCAGCTTTCCAACTCCTTTTCAGATTTGGATTTTGACATAGTTTCCTAATTTTTGACCCTTCTCTCTCAACCTAGTATATAAATAAAACCTCTAGCCATATTTTTGTATCTCTTACTATCTCTTCTTCTCTCTTTAACATATACTCCCTCCGTCCCGACCGATTTAGGATTTTTTGGCCGGCACGGGGATTAAGGAAAAGGTAAATGTTGCGAGTGTAATTTAAAAATAGGAGAGAGAATGAGTGGAGGGAATAGTAAATTATAATGGTGTTGTGAGTATTAAAATAATGTAGGAGAGAGAATGAGTGGAGAGAATAGTGATTTAAGGTTTCCATTTTGGGCCGTCCTAATTCGGGTGGGACGCCCAAAATGGAAATAAATCCTAAATCGGCCGGGACGGAGGGAGTATTACTAGGGTTTTTATTATTTGAAGATTTAAGATTCAAGATTTTTTATTTATTTTATTTTATGGCCCTTCAAGGCTAAATTCTTGATTTGTGGATTGGGTAAGTAACAATTGGATCTTTATGCTATTGATTTAATTATTCCTATCTCTTTCTCATTCTTGTTATTCTCAACATTATTCATTATTGTTCATAGGCTTCAATTGTATGCTAATATACTTTTGGCCTATTGAATTTATTTGGGTATAAACCATTGCACTCACGTGGATGAATTATACATTGACCATTGTTGAGAATATTAGATTCGATTGATCCCTTCACGGAAATCATTGAATCTAGGTTCTTATGATTTAAATTGAATCTCTTTAATGTTCATATCGCTTCAGGGAATGTATTAACAAGATAAAGATATTAGAGTTTTAATGTTATAATTGACTTCACGAAAGATATTAACATCTTCACTATATATTTTTGTGAACGAACCCTTGAATGAGATTGAATTTCTTTTACATGATTCAAATATCATAAAGTGATAATTGTTATGATCCTTGAATCCCTTGTCTTCTTGATTTCTTATTTGTTAGTTATTTCTTGCTTTCTTAGGATTAATAATCAAACCAACCTAAAAATCCCTCGGTTACTTTTGCACTAATTAAATATACTCGTTCCACACTCGTCTCTGTGGATTCGACCCTTGCACGAGTGCATATTACTACATTGGTAACTAGTACACTTGCTAGGTTATTATTACAAGATTGAGAAATCCTCCATCAAGTTTTTGGCACCGTTGCAGCGGACTTGTGTTGCGAACAAGTTAATTTTGTTAGTGTATTATAAATAGTTTTCTTTTCTTATTTTCTTTTTCTTTTTAGTGTAAATAGTTTTCTTTTAGTATTTTCGTTTTTCTAGTTGTTTAAAATTAAGGTGAGAGATACTTTTTGAGGATGTATGGAATGAGCACCTATAATGTGCAAGAGGCATGCGCTAATTGCGGTGATTGTTATCATACTACTATTTATTGCCCGTTTAGGGCATATTTTCCTGAGTATTCTCAACAGGTACAAGAGTTGAGTTCGTTCTAGCCATGTCAATCAAAATATGATTATTCCCCCAATTGTTATACACAAAGGTGGGGAAACAATTCAAACCAGGCATAAAACAGTCATGAGCCACATTCTTATGATCCGCCGCAACCTAAAATGCAACCATGGCTGGAGGCTTTGATAAGAATAGATGAGGAAAATCGTCAACACTACAACAACAAACTGCAGCTCTAAATAGGTTCGACGCACAGATTAGTAAGCTGGTAGAGGTTGTAAGGGGTTGGGAGCGAGAAACGAGTTTGATCCCTCCGGAACAATATAAATGGGAGGATGATTCCATTATTGATGAACTTCTGACTCTCTCTCCGTCTCCTGCTAGTGATATTGTTGTTGATGAAGATGGTAATTGTAAAGACGTGGGGTGGAAGAGAAATTAAAAGGCGATGAGAACGTTCATGTTGAGGAGGTTGGGCCCGACCAAATCAATGAAAATTGTCTCAATGAAGATCTTCTCCATCCCATTAAAAGCGTGAAAATCTTCATCATTCTTGTACCTCCACCTATTTTTGAGGGTGAAGAAAATGGCGAAGGTTTGAAAGATAAGAAGCCCAAAAAGCTGAAACATTGGAAATTCTCCTAGGCACCAAATGATCTCATGGCTCGAGGAATATATATGGGCATAAACTGAAAATAAGGACCCGCGAAACTATGAGGTGAGCCAAAGGACGAAAAGTGAAGTCCAAACGTGGACTACGGTCAGGCTAACAACCTTAACCAAATGCGCTTATTGGGAGGCACCCAAGTAGGTACGTTTTATTTGCTTTATTCATATCATCATTTGAGCCCAAGACATGTTTTAGTTCTCTTTGCTATGAGGACATAGCATGTTTTGAGTTTAGGGGTAGATATCTCTCCGAGTTTGTGGGTTTATAGGGGAGTGTATATAGTGTCACCCTCCAAAAAAATAAAAAATAAAATAAAAAAATTGTTCTTTCATATTTTGGGATGTTGGCAAGAATTGATGATGATTTGAGAGTCCTTAATTTTTAAATCTCGAGTGTTATTCTCAATATGGGGATATAATTGCATTGAAACATGTAAAGTATGATTGTTTCACCTTTCGCTTCCATTTATATTTTCTTGATCATTGTTACCAATTTAGGAGACCCTTATAGGACCAATTTGGCATTTTCGGGGTCCCTAGAACATATTTGCATTACTGTCAATAACAAATCAATTAGACTATTCGAGAAGTGATATATGACTATTTTTTTTGAACCCTAATTGTGATCCTTTAACTTTCTAATCACTTATAAATTTTCGCTAGAACCCTTTTTGAGCTTGAAAAAGAATGAAATCTCTCACAAGTTGAGAGGTTATCTTAAACCACCATTCGCCTTCTTTTGTACCCTCATTATCCTACCCTTTTAACTTATATACTGTTTTCTTACCTTTTCAAGAAAGTGAAACTAGGGAACGAATGAGAATTGTGGGTTATATGTATAGGAATTCAAAAGGTTGAGTGGAAAGGGGTCATCAAAAAGAAGAAAAGGGTTATGTATTTTTTTGAAAAGAGAGGTTTGTGCAAAGTATTTAACGCATATTCTTCGTGATATATATGTGCAAAGCAAAAGAAAAAAAAAATCTGAAAAGCCTTGCCCTCTCTTATGTTGAAGTGGAAAGTGACCAAAGGAAAGGAAGGTGATCAACCCCATATGTGTAAAGTATGCAAAATCACAAGTTTTGGGGTTGAATCATAGGTTGGCATGGTTGAGAGGAGAGTTAAATTCAAAGTGAGGATGTATTATGAAGACTTGCTTGACTTCGTAAGTCCTTACCTTCATTTGTAACCGAAAGCATTTGACTTTCGCGATACATTACAAGCCATAAAGCCATAGTTGATCCCTAAATAGTAGCCAGGTTGACAGTTGTGTTAAACATGCATATGAGTGTCCTTATGCAATTTCATCTTATTATTGATTAGAGCATGACACAAGTGACCTTATAAAATATCTTATTTTGGTGACCATGATCTCTCATTATTCATTCATATTATCATATTGTGGTGGAGAATTGTAAGTTAGATGCATCTATGTAAATATAATCCAATGTTCATGATAACACACGTAGATTATGTGTGTTGTACAAATCTGAGACTTGTTTTGCCAACAACATATTGTATGAATTGAACAATCCCAAAAAAATATTTTTTGTGTTTTAATTTAGTTAGTAGTTTTATTTTTGTTTATTATTTTGTTTTACTCGATTACGAGCAAAAGATAAGTTTGGAAGTATTTGATGGATGTATTTTCAACTATAAAAAGGATATATCTTTAGACCTATTTGGTGCTCAACCTTGGGCGTTTTTGATAGTTTTTGGAGTGTTTATAAGTACAGGGAATGGAAGGAGAAAGTTCAGGAAATGATTAAAAAAGATACAAAAGGGAATGATTTAAAACAAAGAGACAAATGAGGAAAGAATAGAAATTACAGAAGGACAATGTTGAAGATGACCAGAGCTTTTATTACCATTGGATATACTCGTCAAGAGCTTTCCAACCATATATGGCACGTCTCAATCGGAGTCCATATGAAAAAGTTATGACCTCCGAAAGTTTGTCGAGGAATGTACAAGTCGCTGAAGCACGAGGAGCGTCCGCCCCAAAATTGCAGAAACCACGTTTTTCACCAAGCTAAAGGGTACGGCCGCCCCTCAAAGGGTGCGGTCGCTCACCCCAAGTTCCATGGCAAAATCAGCCTTTTTCCGTAGCAAAGTCAGAATCCTATTCCGTGGCAGAATTCCAGCAGCTTTCCAACTCCTTTTCAGCTTTGGATTTTGACCTAGTTTTCTAATTTTTGACCCTCCTCTCTCACCCTAGTATATAAATAGAACCTCTAGCCATATTTTTGTATCTCTATATCTTCTTCTCTCTTAACGTATATTACAATTTAGATTAGGGTTTTTACTATTTGAAGATTCAAGAATCAAGGTTTTTTATTTATTTTATTGTATGGCCCTTCAAGGCTAAATTCTTGATTTGTGGAGTGGGTAAGTAACAATTTAATCTTTATGCTATTGATTTAATTCTTCCTATCTGTTTCTCATTCTTATTCTTCTCAATATTCTTCATTATTGTTCGTAGGCTTCAATTATATGTTAATATACTTTTGACCTATTGAATTTATTTGGGTATAAACCATTGCACTCACGTGCATGAATTATACATTGACCATTGTTAAGAAGATTAGATTCGATCGATGACTTCACGAAAATCAATGAATCTAGGTTCTAATGTTCTTATGATTTAAATTGAATCTTTTGAATGTTTATATCGACTTCACGGAAGATATTAACAAGATAGAGATATTAGGATTTTAATGTTATAATCGACTCACGGATGATATTAACATCTTAACTCTATATTTTTGTGAACGAACCCTTGAACGAGATTGAATTCCTTTTACATGATTTAAATAGCACAAAGTGATAATTGTTATGATCCCCAATCCATGAATCCCTTGTCTCCTTGATTTTTTATTTGTTAGTTATTTCTTGCTTTCTTAGGATTAATAATTAAAACAACCTAAAAATCCCTTGGTTACTTTTGCACTAATTAAATATACTCGTCTCTCTGGATTCGACTCTTGCACATGAGTGCATATTACTACATTGGTAACCAGTACACTTGCTAAGTTATTATTGAAAGACGGAGAAATCCTCCATCAAGTTTTTGGCACCATTGTCGGGGACTTGCATTGAAAACAAGTTAATTTTGTTAGTGTATTGTAAATAGTTTTCTTTTCTTATTTTCTTTATAGTGTAAATAGTTTTCTTTTTGTTTTGTCAATTCATCTGAGAATGGTAGTCAAAATGTGCTGAAAAGTTGTTTCTTCCAAGTTTCCAACATGCGGTAACTGGTAATTGGCATGGTATACCTCACTATACATGTTACTAGACTATATTGTGCTTACCTCTTTCCTCACTTTGTCAACCGTCTTCGATAAAACCCTTAGGCTTTCTTCATCGCCTTCTTCTTCAAGCACAACTTTTACATTTTGTGCAATATTCTCCAAGGCCTCTCCACGTTCGAACTGGATGAAGAAGAATTAATAAATTCATGCTGAGTAACAATTCACGATAACATGGCCTTAGGATTAGTGTGTTTCTAAGTATGCTAATGCATAACATATTCACGCACCTTTCCGTAGGCAGGATCAGTAAAAACAGCTTCAATTGGTGCTTCAGACAAGTTCCTAATTTTCTCATAAGTACCTTCTGACACCATAGACAATTTATATTCCTTCTTCTGTTTACCAGCTTTGGCAGCAAGTCTCAGCTGAGGCTCAATGTATTTAACTGCCTAAATGATTAAAGTAACAACATTAGAATTTCTGCAAGCGTAACAACAATACTGGAAAGTATCATCAGCTTCACGGTTTACCTCAGGATGAGCAAGCCTTAATGCAGCTTCAAGATCTCTTTCAGAAATTTCACGAGCTTGGACATCCATCATCAAAGTTTTATCTCTTGTACAGGCATACACCAGGTTGAGATCACTTATATTAAGCTGTGAGAAAGCCAGTATACAATAAATGCAATCAGAAATTGGATGAGTAGAGGAAAATCAAATAATGAACCCAAGATTAACTAAAGGAATGATGTGAAACTCCAGAACGAAGGAAAGTAAAGAAGACCGACATGCAAAAAGAAACCCATAGTAAGCTACAAATTCCCCTTTTAATATCACTCAAGTTTCAACACGAAAACCAACCGTCATGAAAATAAAATTAATGACGCAAACTAATGCTCCATCCGTCCCATAAAGATGTTCCCATTTGCCATTTTTGTTTGTCCCAAAAAGATAGTCTCATTTCCAAAATTGTAAGGTTAAAATCATTGAACTTCCAAAATTGCCAACCTAGGAGGAAGAGGGAGAAAGGGGAGGATGAGAGTCAGCCAAGGAAAAAGAGAGAGTAGTGAAGTAATAAGTAAACCTCATTAAGTTAGTTATGGAAATGAAAAATAGGTTGTTAAAATGTTTGAATAGTCAAATGAAACTATCATTATGGGACGGGGGAGTACTTCACTCCGTGCTTTCTTAATCTAAAGGAAAGCAACCAAACATCCCCAAAGAGAACGAAAGAGATAGAGAGAGGGAGGGTAAAGAAAGATACCTCGTCCATGCTTGGATTAACAATAAATTTCCCATCAATTCTTCCTATGCGTATCATCCCAATGGGGCCACCCCAAGGAATATCTGATAACATAAGAGCAGCTGACGTGGCATTAGCTGCCATTACATCCGGATCTTGTTTCCCATCAGAAGAAAGAACACTAGCAATTACCTATAGTGAAGCCAATTTCTACTTCAATATGTAACAATGAAAAAAACATAATTAAGGAGGCAGATTGGGGGATGGGAAAAACGTGCTGCAGACCTGGAGATCAAATTTACCTGAACCTCATGGTAAAATCCAGCAGGAAAAAGTGGTCGTATAGGGCGATCAATGAGACGACCACATAAAAGTTCACGTTCTTTTGGAGCACCCTCCCTTCGCATGAATGTGGTGGGAATCACTCCCTGAGCAAACTGTTTCTCTTGATACTCAACCTAACAGCGAAAGGAATAACATCAAAACCCTCAAACGTGCCCCGGGAAGAAAGAGAGGGGGCATCAAAGACAACAAGACAGGATAACAAAGTGGAACTCAAAATAATCACTTGCTCAAGCATAAAGAAAGCTGATCATCAATTGACTATGATAAAAACTACTCCCTCCGTCCCAAAGTGAAAGTCCAATCTTATTTTTCTTTTTTTAGATTTGCTCTTGATCAAGAGTAAATTTTAACATTTTTTGGACATTCATCTTGGGACAGAAAATAGCTCACTCCATTTGGCAATCAGTCCACTTTTTTGGTAAGCCAAAAGTTCACCCACAACTCATAATAAGCCTTGTAACGAGACGCGGGGATGGAGTACTGCCCCGTCCCAACATGAATGTTCATTTTTGTTCGTTAATGGAGTGAGTAATAATAATCACTACAAAAGACGTTTCTTAAACATGTTCTCCAAGTCCTCAACAAAGATTCACATTTCCACTATTTTTGTTCAACTCAATTAAATTATGATCAATAATGGAGCATAAATTACTTAGCTTTACAAAATTATGAACATATCAAGTAATGTTAACTATTGAAATCGAAAATGTACTGTTTGACATACTGTAAGCGGCAAGAAATCACGAACGCCATCGCCTTTAGCTGAGCAAACCGTTGAGAGAACTTTGGTCTCTTCCATGCCTAAAACAACAGAGCCATTAGCAAAACGCGCAATCTTCCCTGTTTCTAGGGTAATTAGACGTGATCCGATCTCGAACTCCTCCTTGAACGTTTCGAGGACCTTGATTCCGGCGACGGGGAGGTCGGTATCGGCGGCTGCCGACGGGGAGGTGGAAGTGGAGAAGCCGAGACGGCCGCTGCAAATGGTACGGAAACCGAATTTGGGCCATGTGAGGATGTAAGGTATGGAGGAAATGAGAGAGTTTGCTTTGGTGGCCACCGATGCTGTCATGGAAATGGTGACTGGTACAGAGCTTTGGGGAAGAAACAGAAGAAAGGAAGGGTTTAGGGTTTAAGACTCTAATGAGGGTTAAATCGTCTATTTGACATCATTTTGTCTCGAGGCAATTGCTTAAAAGCCTTTCAGCCAAACTTTTACTCCCTCCGTCCCAGCGAAAGAGTCGGTAAATTTGTCCGACACGCAAAATAAGAAATGTGATGTAGGAAAGAGAAAAAGTTTAAATGTCATGAGCATTTAAAAATTAAATGTATAGAATGAGTGGGAGGTGATGTAAGAAAGATAGATAATGTGAGTGTAAAAGAAAAGAAAGAGAGAGAATGAATGGAGAGACAATGATTGGCCGCTTTTTGGGAAAGTGGCTTTTTTAAACGACGCCCAAAAATGAAATAAATCATTCTTTCAGACCTTATGAGTATTCTTTATAAGGACTCTGAAATTTTTTTATTTCTCAAAGTTTTTAAAGAAATCTCTGGACGTTAGTGCCCTTACCTACAAAAAGAAAAGATGTTAGTTTATTCCTCATACACCCTAAGACAAAAATACCCTTGAAAGCCTCGTTTAGTTAAAAAATAATAGTCTGCTGATAGAAAGCTATCAGAGTAAAAAAATTATGAAACATTTATCAGAGGAAAAAACTCGGATATACGTCTATAATAACTCAAATAAACGCTGATAGATAATTATCAGAGTAAACAGCTCTGATACTAAAGTTTTAGAAGCAAAATTTGAAGAGATTTTGGTGGGAAAAAAAATGACTTCGCGTGTCATGTTTAAAACCAATTTTCAGGTCGGAGAAACAACTCTCACACTTTGAAGGCCAAAATTAACCAAAAAACCAAACCAAAGTATCAAAAAGTAACAATAACAATAACCATCGTCAACAAAAGACCATAATCTTTGAAATTGCTCAAATTTTCCAACAAAAAATTAAAGAAAGTAAGAATTCTTAAGTTTTTGCAATAAAATAGACCAAGATCCAATTTCGGGTCATTTCTTGGTGAACAAGATATGCCTAAAGATAGTCATTAGTGTTAAGGCATAAAAGCTTTGATCAAATGAACGCCACCTCTACTAATTTCACACCTCTCTCTTTATCTATAAATATCTATAAAGAGAGAGATTCGATTCATGAGCAACCTGACTAAGCGTTACATGTGTACATGGCAACTATTTTCTAAATTTACTAAGCGTCGTCGGACTCGGGGACGGTAGAGGTCTAAGGAGCGTAATTGCCAGAGCACGGGAGAGTGAAAAGTGATAGTTTCAGCAAGAGCAGCTGAACGGAATCTCTATTTTATAAAAAGTGGAGTGCTTATAGGTGAGGGGCGCTTGAAAGCAAGAGTGTGAAAACGAATCACACACAAACACGTATGAACAACGAATATGATCCCAACAAAAAAGGAAAACTTTTATACACAAACAAAAAAGGAGAGAATGACGTCGGAGTTTGAGCCACCTATTGTAGCTGTTGGTTATTTCCTAACTGGAGAAGGAGTTATCAATCGGAGAAGAGATGCGAAAGTAGGTCGCAGTTGAGCTATGGTATATATATATTGTTGAAAAGGCGTAAGTCTGATAGAAAAGGACATGTTCTGGACTGGAAGATGGATGGAGTGGTCATTACTAGGGTGTTGCAGTGTCAAATTTTGTTTGATAGAGTATTAGGGAAGTGCGAAGGTCGGAGTTTATGATGAACACAACCGCTAGTGGTGAATCGCAGTCAGAGTTGTAGAGGGCGACAAAAGAGAGTCAGAGGGGTGAAAAGGAGTGACGTTGTGATTGTGAGTGAGAGAAGAACACCGAGAAGTAAAGCATCATTAGAGGCAGGGGCAGTGCCACCTCAAGGCGAGGGTGCGCCACCGCCCACACTCAATTTTCAATTTTATTTTAAGTCGGTTGTTAAAAATAAAGTGAAACAAATTATTCTTCTTTCTCTAAATCAGTATCTAATTCTTTTGAGTATCCATATATCATTTAGAAAATATTTAGAGAATGTTTATTTTTTATACATTTAAAAAGTAAAGTTGCATAAGTATTATATTTTTTTTATCCTTTTTCTAAACGTTAACTTTTGCAAGTAAAAATAAACTAGTGAAAAGCTAATAAAGAAATATTTAGTTTTAAAGTTTTTAAGAACATGACATTCGGCTTTAAACAAAATTTCTTTAAGATAGACATTTAATTAGGGCGAAAAGTAGTAATTTATTCAAAGTAAAACAAATAAAACACACGCACTCACAAATTTCGCTTACTCATACAATACATAAACTGGTAGATAGGTTTACGATCTGTGAAAACAATAATGACAATCAAATTTGAGAAAGTCTCTTCTCGACATCCACGGTCTCCCCCCCCCCCTCTCTCTCTCACACACACACATTTCACCCTCTCTCTTGACCCTTTTTGTAACTTCTTGCACGATATAACAAAGATTTTTTTTGTTGATAAAGTATTTATTAACGTCAAGCTAACACAAATTTGATTTGAATTCTTCATTTTGATTGCTAATAATTCGATTTCATCGATTTTAAAGTAATTTTAGGTTGAAATTTTCATGGTTTCATCTTCAAATTATTACAATTAATTTTAATTTTTTTTAATATTTTGATGATGTTTAATTTTGTTATTCTAGGGTCGAATATAGTTTGATTATGACGTTAATTTTTTTTTGTCCCACTCTAATAAAAATTTCTGGATCCACCATTGCTGCCGGAGGAAAAGGGTGATGGTGGCCTTCGATAATGTAGAGCAGGGGTTATAGAATATGGGTGAGAGAGTTTTAAAGAGATAGGGTGAGAGGTTTGAAGAGAGAAGGGAAAGATACAAAATGTGGGAGAAGGAAGTGCGTATTTAGGGTTGGGAGGGGTAGTTCAGGATTTTTAGTTCTCATTAAACTAATCAGAGAATCTTAGGGGAATAAACATTTCCTACTGTGGACTCGACAGGAATAAAAGAAAGAGTTGCGTTTTGTTTAAGGGACTTTTAGGTAATTAATACTTTTGTCTCTGGCGGTGGGTTTAGGAAAGGGATTTACACCGGCGACGTGACGATTGTTGCCAAAAGACAACGTTCCAAATCTTCCGCGTGCTCATAAAGCCAAAAGTCGGCCGGAGGGAATTCGAATGCTCAGTATCAAACTCCGGCAAGCCGCCATGTCCGGCACCGCTACATCCCTCCTCTCTTCATCTTCCCAGCTCACCGCCTTCAAAACCTCCACCCTCTCAAATCCCAAGCTCTTTAATTCAGTCGTCTTCAACAATCGCCTCTCTTTCCCCAACTCCTCCCTCCGTTGCTTCGCCACCTCCACAGCCTCCATGAATAAAATTCCAGTTCACAATCCCATAGTCGAAATGGACGGTAAGTTTTCCCTCTAATTAATTGTACTTCCATAGTTGTATATCTTCGTTTGGCTGCTTATTGTTGTTGTTTATTTTGATTTTTAGGCGATGAAATGACGAGGATTATCTGGGGAATGATTAAGGATAAGGTTTATTGTACTTGTGTTTTCATTTTGCGAAACAGCTTGAATCTTTTCAGTTGGTGATTACTGATGATTTGTGTTTATTTCAGCTTATATTCCCGTATTTGGATTTAGATATTAAGTATTTCGATTTGGGGATATTGAATCGTGATGCTACCAATGATGAAGTTACTGTGGAAAGTGCTTATGCCGCCCTCAAGTAAGCCCATTGACTGATTCTTTTCAATTGCATATGGTTCTGTTTTAGTTGCTAGGGTTTAACTTGTGTTCATGGTTGATTCTTGTTGGTACTTGTTCATGGTGTTCATCAATCAGCTGTAAACTAACTTAACATTGATCTTGTATATCTCTTGAACTCTCTACGTCTCACTTATGTTGTCTACAAGACAAAAGTTAATCATATGAGAATTTGTATTAAATGTTCCAATCACCCCCGGTTTGCATTCTTGGTGTTTCCATCTAATTAATCACTCACTCTCCTATTCCTTTCTCTTTATAAATACATCCTCTTTAAAGTTAACTAAGATGAATATTTATTTTCTTTACTTTTTTCTTTTTATAAGAAAAGAAGTATATTAGATTAAGAGGAAAATATACAAGAGAAGGATAAGTTGTCCATCAAAATACAAAAAATGAACGAAAATACCAAATTAATAGACAAGAACTACAAAATCGCAGCAGCCCACTCCTGCTTTAAATCCTAAATGGAGAATATGTGAAAAGCACTATTAGCCAACGCCCCAAACTCCCAAAGAGAAGCTATAGAACCACTCACTTCCATGATAATTTTCGGAAGATGTTTATTACAAAAAACATTGCCATCCCTCTCCATCCATACAACAACAACAACATTACCCCAGTGTCGCGAAAGCTCCCACCTAAGGTGGGGTAATGGGGGGGGGGTTGGATGTACGTAGTCTTGCCCCTGTATTAAAGCACATAGACTGTTTCCGGATGACGCACGATGAAAATTGCGTCGAAAAATGCATGGACTACATCCTTGTCCCTCCCAAACCTCGGATTTGAATCTGTAAAAAAGAACTAACAAGCCAGGGCACACCCACTTTCCCAATCACCTCAATTACTGATTTCAAAGATAATGAGCAGCATCACAATGGAGAAATAAATGATCATGTGACTCGGCTGAAAACTTGCAATTACACACCAATGGGGCGATATACACTTAAGAGTCCCAACGAATCTACAACTTGTCCTTACTTGTTAGTAGTAAGCATTAAGCATGCCGATTCACATAAAAGTATGACGTTAGTATTTCTGATTGTTTATTTATCGTTGTTCTGACTCTTTAAAGCAATGCAGGTATAATGTTGCTGTAAAATGTGCTACAATCACCCCCGGTTAGTAATCCTTGGTATTGTTAAGACTATACTGGTTGTAAGCATCTGGATGGATAAGTTTCTGATTTGCTGCATCTATTGTATACCTCCCTACGTAGAATAGAATGACATGTACAGAATATATCTTCGGTTTTGACATCTGATTCTTACCTTGATGATTGACTAAAGGAAAAAAAAGTTGTTCTAAATTCACATTCTTTGGTATTTGTTAGCCAATAGTCTAATAGAAATACTTTGCCGCCATAATGTCGAGAGTAATACTTGTATCTTCATCACTTTTTTTTTTTACTTATTTGCAAAGGTTTCTGGATTGAACTCTGACTTGCATCATTCGACATGCATTGAAATGGTACTAAAAAAGCAGGAAACTTGGTGACTTGCAAAAAGTTTATTGGATAAATTAATTCTGTTCTTGACGAAATCTTTATGATAATCCTGCTGATGACTGCAATCAAATTCGTTCACAATATGCATCTTTTTAACTCATGATTTATAGCCTTACAAAGTCTAATACTAGTCAGTTCATTTTGTATCTTACAGATGAGACAAGAGTCAAGGAGTTTGGGCTGAAGTCCATGTGGAGGAGTCCAAATGGCACAATAAGAAACATTTTAAATGGTTTGTATTTGATTAAACTAGTCTGACATCCTGGAACTCCATAACACCTGTTTTTGGCAAGAATAGCCAGGGACAGGTTTTCTTGTTCATATGTCAAGGCTGGCGCCTTCCCTCCTTCTCTCACTTTGGAAGGATTTCGCATTTCGGATGATGACCTGGTCGCTCAGTACTACGATTTTAATGCTCATCCGTACCTGTAAATCAAAATTTCAATAGTATATAATTCTCAATTCTTAGTACCTGTTATGTGAAAATTACAGAGTGATTTCGTGTAGCTTCTTCATACATCAGATTAGGCTTCTTGGGCTGTTTGGTTCTTTCCTGCTTAAATATTTGGTTTCTTTCACCAACTTCCTTCGTTATCCCATATTCATCATGCCAGAATCAAATATATGCTACATCTGTTTGTTACCCTTGCAGTTGCAGGTTGGTTGCTTAACAACGCAATCTTATGCAAATAGTTATTAATACTTTGTTTCTTTCCTGTTTAGTTCTCCTATTGGTGTTGGGTTTCAGGAGACTTGTATGTATATATTTGCTTCTGGGCGGTATGACACCTACCACACCAGCCAATGAGCTGAATGGTGGTAACATGTACCATGGAAAAGATTGGGATTTTGACAAGCTCTAACTACTTAATCAAATCAGCATGACTATTTTCTCTAAAATTGACGCATATTTCAATTTCTGACCTACTAGACATATTTAAATTTGGGTATAAGACTTTACAGGTGTCATTTGGAGTATGATATGGTTGGTTAGTCTGCGTTGTGATTTTCATTTCCCTTTTGGAGGCATATATAATAGTCTGGTCAAAATACAATTTTCTTCCGACTTCATGCATTTTTTTTTTTATTCTTATGTGGAAAAAGGAATTCCAGTTATTATTTCCAATTCGAAGCCTCATTCATTGTAAATGTAGGGACGGTTTTTCGCGAGCCTATTTTATGCCAGAACGTTCCCAGAATAGTTCCTGGTAATAGTTCCTTTCTCGTCCTTCAATCTATTTCAGAAATCATGAATGGCTGTCCTTATCTTATTTTTGAATTTGCAGGCTGGAAAAAGCCAATCTGCATAGGCAGGCATGCCTTTGGTGACCAGTACCGTGCCACCGATACTGTCATCAACGGTCCAGGAAAGCTTAAAATGGTCTTTGGTAATATTCTGCTTGTTTCGTGTTAAAATCACAAATGGAATAAATCAGACGATTGAAAGAAGATAATGTCAGCTGTTATGTTTGTTTCTTTTGCTCAGTCCCAGAAAATGGTGACACCCCTGTCGAGCTAGATATTTATGATTTTAAAGGCCCTGGTATTGCGCTTGCCATGTACAATGTTGATGAGGTTTGTCTTCTTAATGGCCACTGGAAAATGTTTCCCAGCATCTTATCTCATTTTCGGCATTTCCATCTTTCAGTCTATTCGTGCTTTCGCTGAATCATCCATGGCAATGGCGCTCGCAAAGAAATGGCCCCTTTACTTGAGCACAAAAAACACCATTCTGAAAAAATATGATGGCAGGTAACTGTTAAGTCCTTTCTTTTATCAAGTCCAGTGCTTAAGGCTTTTTGGTCGAAGAGTTTGTTAATTTGCTTCTACCTGTATCAAATGGACTACCCCAGGTTTAAGGACATCTTTCAGGAGGTATATGAGGAAAGTTGGAAGCAGAAGTTTGAAGAACATTCAATATGGTTAGATTATTTATCTGAAGAAGCCAGCTTCATGCCTTCTTAGTTGGCTATCTGATAATTAATAAAACACATGTTTGGCATTTAAGGTATGAGCATCGCTTGATTGATGACATGGTGGCGTATGCAATCAAAAGTGAAGGTGGTTATGTCTGGGCATGCAAAAACTATGATGGAGATGTGCAGAGCGATCTACTCGCTCAAGGTGCGTTTATGTACTTCGCTGAATATAAAACATTTTATTGCCTACAAATTAGTGAAGTGATCTTATGTTTTCTGTAAGTGTATATTGAAGTTGTTTTCATGTATCCATCCTTTCAGTAGACTCAGTTAGTGAGGGAAAATGGTTCATTTAACAAGATATACCTATACCATGACTCAAATCTACACCTGTAATAAACCATTTTTAATAAGAAAAGAAGTATTATTAGATTAAAGGAGAATGTATGGGAAAGGGGAATTCCCCCAAAAGCTCCCTTAACGTCTGCCCATAATGAAGCTACACAATCAACTCTATCCCAAAGTGAGGATTTTGAAAGAATATTATCCTTAAATATCCTCGCATTAAGTTCCAACCAGCTGTACCAAGTGATAGCAAAGATCCCACGTTCCCACAAAGTTTCCATACATCTATTATAACAGAGTATAAAGTGGAGAAACAAACACACACTAACCCAAGTAACACCTGTCAACTTAAACAACTGATTCAAAAAAAGCGTGCTCCGTCACAATGTAGGAAGAGGTGATCATGAGATACCATTAACGATTCGCATATCACGTACCAATTTGGAGAAACACTTGTAAGGTCTTCAATGTTGCAATTTCTCATTTGTATTGATTTTGTTAATGGTCAAAGTCCATATGAAAACTAGAATCTTAAACGGAGTCCTGGATCTTCAAATGGTGGAAGAAATAAGGGGAAATGATTAGGACTCCGGGTAAAAAATGATAGAAAAGAACAACATGAATAAGTCTCCGAACCATCCAAACTTCAAACCTTAAGAGTCTAGCTTTCAAAAGCACCAGATTGCACAAGAGAAGTAAGAAGAGCAACAAGATGATTCCTTGTCGTGATATTCCAAAAAAAGGAAAGTTCCACGGCTCATTGTCACCCTCCCCAATTACCAAACAATTAGCAATAGGTGCCGAAGGATTCAAAGAAAGACGATACAGGCGAGGGAATCTCTCACGAGAAGAGGAACTAGCCAACCAAACATTTTCCCATAAATGAATTCTAGTCTCATTTTTGACCCTCAAAAGAATGAAAGGATAAAACAAACGGTGACCATGATTTTTAACTTTCCATGGGCTTTTGTAGGAAACCGAATTGCTGATAAAGATATACTCCCTCCGTCCCGGACCTTGGTGCCTAGTTTGACTTTTCACGTAAATTAAGGAGGGAGTATTATATTGAAAGTGTTGTGAGTGTGAAATAAAATAGGAGAGAGAATGAGTGGAGGGAATAATAAATTATAATGGTGTTGTGAGTATTAAAATAATGTAGGAGAGAGAATGAGTGGAGAGAATAGTAAAGATTCCTTTCCATTTTAGGAAATGTGCACGTAAGTTTGGGACGCCCAAAATGGAAAGTGTGCACGTAGGTATGGGACGGAGGGAGTATCTCTTTGGAGTGAAAGTGAAGCTTGTTCGTAGAAGTATTCGATTTCTTATGCATTCCAAGTTCACTAACATTCTGCTCCCATATTCTACTTGGGGTTTGTTTGGGGAGGGTTTTGAGAGCTTAGATTCACTTTTGGAGCCTAGAATCACTTTTTGAACGTGTTTGGTAGACAGAAGTGATTTTGCATGTCATTAATCAAAACGCAGAAAACTGTGTTTTATTGGAAGTAGCTATGATTAATAACATTCATCTTATATGTGTCATCCATCAGATTGGGATATATACAATAAGGGTATTATTTATATTTACCTTTCTTACTCAATTTGGGCCACATGGTATCCAAACACATTCTAAAGTGCTCAATTGATTTTTAAATAATCAATTTTACAATAATCACTTTGGAAAATTTAATTATGGTGAATCAAAAGCTATGCCGAACTCACCCTTCTAAGTGAATGACTGAATGCATTTCAGAATGTTAGTTTTGGCTAAAAGTTTGCTTGTTATATGCAGGATTTGGTTCCTTGGGCCTCATGTCATCTGTTTTGGTTAGTGGTTCTTGTTTATATTCTCCTCGACATTAATATTATTTTTTTATTTTCAGAATATCAAATAAATCATCTACATTGTAATTTGCACAGCTATCCTCCGATGGAAAAACATTAGAAGCGGAGGCAGCTCATGGGACTGTAACCCGTCATTTTCGCCAACATCAGAAGGGGAATGAAACTAGTACGAACAGCATTGCTTCCATATTTGCATGGACACGAGGACTTGAGCATCGGTTAGTAATGCTGCTTGGATTGGCAACTTGATTTAACTTACAATTTGGTTTTGCAACTTATATATACGCAAGTACCCTTACTATCCACCTTCTAGACTTATGGTTTGGCAAATATATGTTGGATTATGATTATTCGTCAAAGCTGAATTTCGTAACTTCCTTAAAAACTCACTTGGGGACATTTTTCAGAAAATGGCCCCTCATTTAGGAAAGGAGGGATTACTATAGTGAAGATAGGGCATAGTCGTAGATTAGCGTTTAGTTAAAAAAAAATAGGGGAGGCTTCAGCAACTTGTAAACGCGTGAGAAGGCTTATGAACCAATGCTCATTTTGATTGCTCTGGCTAAAAGATAAAATGAATAAAAATCTGAGGACTTGTGGAAATGCTTAATAATCAACTGTGTGATGCTTTGTGCTGAATATTCCAATCAGTATTCAGCTGGCATTGCAGAGTCATGCATATTCAGAATGCGAGTTTGAATACTGGTAGCCAATTCACTTTCAAAAGTTGCATATTACTCCCTCAATAAATTTTTATCCAAGTTATGTATAAACCATCAAGAGTGAGTCCGTTCATTTGTCAGAAGCATTCTGATTCCAATATCTTATTCAGGGCGAAACTTGACAATAATGAGAAGTTACTGGATTTTGTTCACAACCTAGAGGCTGCATGCATTGAGACAGTCGAAACAGGGAAGATGACCAAGGATCTTGCAATTCTTGTCCATGGTCCCAAGTAAGTGCCTGCGTATGTGAATGTTAACAACATTATGTTTATCTAATAATATTAGTAGTATATACTGTACACCGTTTTACTTTAGATTGAATTTTGTTTTTGGGCTTAGCTATGTTATATCTCGGTTAAAAAGAGATGGGAAGAGCTCAGAGGCTCCTAGATCAACTGGTTCTCAAGGTTCTTAGACTTTTTCTTACTCTAGTGAGGAATAGTTGGAAGAAGCAGCCTTACTACACTTACATATAAAAAATGGAGACTCCATGCTTGAAATATACTCCCTCCGTCCATTTACATGGTTCACACTTTCTATTTTGGGCGTCCATTTACATGGTTCACACTTTGTTTCTTTCCTAAAATGGAAACCTTAAATCACTATTCTCTCCACTCATTCTCTCTCCTACATTATTTTAATACTCACAACACCATTATAATTTACTATTCCCTCCACTCATTCTCTCTCCTATTTTATTTTCACACTCACAACACTTTCAATATAATATTTCCTCCTTAATTTACGTGAGAACAGTAACTGCGAACCAACTAAATGGACGGAGGGAGTATATGTTAATTACTGCAGAGGGCGAAATTGAATATCAGTTGTCTGTAATGCTTAAACATAGTCCCAACTTTCAGTTAATAAGTTCAGTGTCGAACTTGGCTGTACTAAAGTAGAAGATTTGACGAATTGCACAATGAAATATTACCAACAATAGGTTCTATCGAATTGAAAGTTTTCAGAAAATTGCTAATTACGCTCTTGATGAACTGGGTTGTAGGCAACATGGAAAGTCTGTTTAAACATATACACCCTCTATTCCATGCAAAGGGTCGCTTTCTGATTGTTTTCACTCAATTTTGAAGCTTAATTACCAACATAGAACCAAAATATGCTTAACTTCATAAACACACATTGACTTTTAGTAGTACAAAGATGACACTTAACGTGGAATGGGAGTATAAAGAAGTTAGAAGTACGTACTCCCTCCCCCGGAAAGTTTATCCCATTTTGACTTTCATATTCAACTCAATCGAACTTTGACAATAATTTTATGAAAGCCTAGCTATCCCTATTCTAAAAATTGTTATTGATTCACCATTAGAAATACTATCAATATCAATTTTTGGAATCGCATAGGGATAATTAGGTTTTCATAAAATTATGGTAAAAGTTCAATTGAGTTGACCGTGAAAGTTAAAATGGGACAAACTTTTCGGGACAGAGGGAGTATTACTTTATCATGAACCATGTTTTTGGTGCTCAAGGTCAATTGGTAGTAGCCATATACAAGCGTTCTACTCTATGTATGCAGAATTGGGAATAAAATATGTTCTACCTTTGTTCAGTCAACTAGAAAAATGAGAAAAGCTTATGCAAATTTGTAGTTTTTATAATAATCTATGTATAATAATCTATGTATACAAACATTTTCTCAATAATGTCAACTTTCTATCAATACATGTTCTGATGTGTGTGTGTGTGTTTTAATCTACATTACAGAGTGTCAAGGGAGTATTACTTGAACACGGAAGAATTCATTGACGCCATTGCACAGAATCTGGAGTCCAAGCTTCCTGCTCCGTCAGCTGTATGAGTTAACGGTCGGTTCTTTTAGAGCAATGCTAGGGGAACAAAAAAATCTCACAAAATTATGGAAACTAACACGGTTGTTAGTGATTGATTGGTTGGTTGGTTGGTTGGTTGGTTGGTCGGTTAATTAATGAGTAGTGGGGTCTACAAACACAACAACCAATCAATGACTGACAACTATGTTTGTGACCCATATTTTGTGAGTTTGTGACTCTAGTATTGCTCGTTCTTTTATTCTGAAATATCATAGCCCCACAGAATTACGGTAGCATGCCAATCTTTCGGACCCGAGCAGGGGATCAGTCTTTTTTTTTTGGTTGTCATTTTGTTTAGACAAAAAACATCTAAACAAAATTAGTTGTAAAACGTTAAAATGGGCATTCAAACTAAACATCTAAACTAGACAAAGTACTCAACTGACGAGATGTTTTTTTTTTTTTTTCATGATTAAAAAAAATGATTACAAATCATACGAAAAATGAAATTGGCTTTTATTTCATCTGCATACGGATTAATTGTAGTCAAGTTAGTCGGTTTTCAAATTATCAAAATACCTATTTTAGAGGCTTAGTGAGTCCTTTCTTTCGTGATGAACTGTTGGCCAGTCTTACATTTTTTCTCGGTCAACCAGTCGAACCCGACTTTCTCAGGAAGCAAAAAAGAAATGGCAAAGGGTATTCCACGAATCGAATTCACTTAGAAGTCACGATCTTTGGCAGCTTCTCACGATGTTAAAGACATGGATTATACCTATTTACACAAATACCCCGACAACTTCTTCCTCGTACGCAGGGGATGCTCGCAAAACATTTATATTTTTGTGTATATATATTGAACTGAAAAATTTGTTTATGTACGAGGCTAAGAAAATTTTGCATTATCCATGTACGTGCCCAAATAATTAAAGTTTCATATATTATCCGAATCATATAATTGGCAAGACTAAACGCTGATTTTTTTTTCATAATACGCATTTCATTTAGTTCATAATTGAAAGAAAGAACGAACAAGTGAAAAAGTGCACGTAAATTATAATTAGGCTTTACTATATATGTAGGGTGTTACGCGCCTTGATTTAATTTAGGTTGTCTTCAGAATATTTGAGTTTTTCGTATGTATGAAACTATACTAAATAATTATGACAAATCATATGAAAAATGAACATTGGTTTTTATTTTATTTACCTAAGGATTGGTAGTAATCAAGTTGCTCAATATTTAAGTATAAAAATGACAATTTTAGAAAGTCGTGGACCTAAAAAAACATGTTTTGTAGGGAAAAGGTTCAAGAAAAGTGTGATGTCCATTTTGTAATTATCCTAAAATGGAGGGGGGCAATAATCATATATTAATGGTCACACTTGTCTTCTAGAAGAAGGTTGGGTATTGAAGAAGAAAATTTGCATGATATCCGACCCGATTGGTGGGCCAATTTATTTGTCAAGGGCCTAAGAGCACATAAAGACTATCAAATGTTGTAATTTTATTTAGTCTAGAAAAGCAATGATATATTTATAATGTTAAACAAATACTAAAGGGTAGTAGAAATTAATATATGTTGTGCACACATTTTGCATGGATGGTGGCATCATATTATGGGGCGGACACAGACACACCCTAAGGGGTGACTGTGAACCCCTCAAAATTAATGTTGACATGTAAAAAATTAAAATAAAAAATATGTAAAATTCGTGATTACTGATTTGAGCTAGCTTTGCCCCTAGCTCCCCTCTTTTGCACGATTTCGATTGTCACCTTGTCATGTAATTTGTGTGTGGTTGACAACGATTCGAAAATTTGCGAGTCTTGCTGAATTTTAAAACATCTCGACAGTTGAGTACAACAATAAGGAAAAGTGATGTGATCGTGAAAAGAGACATGGGCCCAACCTGATAATATGTGGCTCAATACGACAATTATGGATTAGAGATCATGATAATGGGTCCAAGATTAGGTAAAGGAGATCGGCGACTTCTTGAGGTATATTGGCGGGAACGAGGACCGGCGAGAAGTCCGGTAAAGCTCATCGTTGTATGGTATAAGTATCAAGGCTGGTATCTTGCATTTAATATGTTCTTATCATGGTTGCCGCCTTATCATGGTTGCCGCCTATAGGCGACATTGAGATCTGAAGATACAGTCCGGAAGTCGTTAAAGTCGTTATTGTTGGGTTTTGGGGTTACATACGCAGAAGACTTGGAATATAAATCAAAATCCTAGCCATGAATCCGTCTAATATGAATAGATTAAAACTATGAATATAGATTTACTAACCTTTGTTGCGAATTTGTCTTTCGTACATGATTCGTAATTCAGATTTGAATCGTCAACGAAACTTTGATCTTCTTCCTTGTTCTTCCTTGGTGATTAATCAACAACGTAGGTCTCCAATCTTAAGGTGATAAAGCAATCACCCTCTATCGGTAATCCACACGCGAACGAACCAAGATCGAATATTGTTGGATTGCTAGATGATCCTCGATTGTTGAAACTCTTTTCAACGATCTATGACTAATATGGAATTGAATCTAGGGTGTGTTGATCTTTGATTCGTAATCAAAATAAATAAATTTCTGTTTCTCAAACCCTAAAATTCGTGTGTCTTGGCTGAGGAGAAGGGGGCTATTTATATTTTATAAATATCCCTAACATTTAGGGAGAAAAGCCCTAATCCAAATCCAAAACGAAACCTGGCAGACCTTGGGAGCGGACGCTCCCCAATTCCAGTAACTTTTATTCGGGTTTAATCAATTGGGAGTGGACGCTCCCCTTTCTTGGGAAAGGATGCTCCCCCTGTCCAGAAACTGATTTTTTCATATTGAGAGCATTTTTCAATCCGTTCTTTGTGTGTGACCCTATAAGAATTATATTTATGTTGGTAGTTGTTTTGGACAATTTTCAACAAGGTGAATTTATTTGGAAGAAACTTCGGGTACAAATGGAATATAACTCACTATCGAGATGAACGCAAGGATGTAACGAGGAAAACCGTTAAACAATCATTCGCCGGAAAAAATCTCGGGAGGCTTTAGAAAAAGCCTACCTTAACAAAAAATAGAGCTTTATTGATCTTTAGCGTTTTGAGTACAAAGTGCGGTGAGAGCGTAGTGTCATGTATATACAGGTGCGTTTGGTTATGCTTTTATACTTAATATGTAACGGAAATAACAATATAAAAATGAAATCCCTATTCTTCCACCTAGAATCATGCCTTATGTTGATGGTTGCAGCCGTTACTCCTTGGTTGATACTATGGTTGTTATGGCGTCCTTTGACTAAGTCTTCAAATGGTCATGAGGATATATTATTTATCCATGATTTTATTCCTGAAAAATAGGAAGATATACAACAACCAACTCAAGGCGTTAGTTCAAGATGTAGTTCCAAGATGTTACCTCAAGGTGTATGATCAAGATGTAAAACAAGCTGAGTGATTTTTTTCACCCCAAACAATTGCCCCCAAAATATTGAAGTTTTCCAAGTGGAATACGAAAAGCTTTTAATATTTTGCCAAGTGTCGTTTTGCCTTGCCAAGGAGTTGATGAGGTGGTCGGCTCAGGTGGTTAATAGGAGGATTTAGAGATAATTATGGGCTATTAGTCTATATTCGTCCCTTCAGTTAAATACGCTTTAGCGGTTTAGAAGGTCACAAATCCTTCCAAAATCTTTTCTCCAAGTTCGGCGCTAACTCTCCGTCGTTTTCCGGTAAGTATTTCTTCCTTCTTTCTTCTTTCGCTCTTCCTTTTCATCATTTTGGATCATAATGGGGAAGAGTAAGAAAAAGATAATAGATGTAGAGGTAACTTTGCCGGAGAGCAATGCCTTTCCCCCATGCGCTGAGTTTTTAATTCCGACTGAGGCCTTTAGCGCCGATTGTGCATCTGATGAGTAGATAGGGTTTTATGAGTATCCTTTCAATGTAGGTTTAAATTCCCTTTCTCCCCTTCCATTTCCCGCTTTTTAAAGGCAACCCGGTTGTCCTACTGTCAGTTAATGCCCATAGGTTGGCACATCTTGCTTACCCTATATAGAATCGCAGCCGAGCATGGTATGGTGGCTGGTCTAGAGGAATTGGCATTTGTCTCTAATATTAGGGCGCACGGCAACGGTAGATACAATTTTAGGGTTAGGCCGGATAGGGATCCTTTGATTCTGGGTCTTGACGCAGCTGATAGGGGGTGGAAACATAGATTTTTCTATGTGAAGAAAACTGAAAAGTAGCCTGGAGGGAAGTGGAGATTTGGTGTCAACATGAAATCCTTCAGGTAGTCGCCTTTAGCTATGCGTTTAACTCTCACGCCTTTTTACACGTTTATCTTGACATGTTGATAACATGCTTTTTTACAGTTAGCAAGCTGGAAGATTTGTTTCCACCCCTTGAAGATACACCTGCCAATGTTGATTGGATCTTGAGTTTGTTTCCATAAGATCTTTGAAAATTTAAGCCACCATCTGCAGAGCTTGTCGGGGATATTGGCGAAGAAGGAGGAGAAAAGGAAAGAAAGGGAGTTTCTAACAGTGCCAGCAAGATGTCATCTGGTACATTTCTTTCTTCTGCTTGCACATCTTCTTCTATAATGATTCTGTCACCTCTCTTGATATTCTTTTTGTATAGTGTCTCGTTCCAAGGCTAATTTTGGTATGAAGGATATCATGTCCGGTATCAGGGCGAAAGTTGGGTGAAGAAGGAAGAAGTTAAACCTCCAACCCCGAAGGGAGAAAGCTCCAAGAGTGCAAAGGTGGATAAGAAAAGAAAGTTTGAGGATGTAGAGATTGTGGCGGTTTCTGGAGAAGAAGAATGGCAGGTGGGAACAGCTTTGGCTAGCGTGGAGAAGGTGACAGAGGAAGCCTTAAAGAAGGTGGAAAACTCTTGTGTTTACATGTCTGCTTAAAACTTTTAAGATGTAGATTCTAACAAGATGTTTGCTTGTCATTGGAGTACAAGGATTTGGTGGCTTTTCTGCTGAAGGAGATAGAGACCAAAGAGGATAGAATCAAAGTCCTCGTTCAAAAGCATAAATTTGAAGCTTTTAGGGCCGCGAAGGCAGAAGATCAGGTGGAGAAGCAGACTAATGAACTTACAAACCTAACGGCCAGGATGTTAAAAGTTGAAGAAGAGCATATCAAGGAACTGGAGGGGGTGAAAGAAGGCTACATGATGGGTGCAAGTAAATCCGTGATGGAATGCAGGATTGAAATGATGAAAGAATTCGAGAATGGACAACACGTTAATTGGAAGATTGAGGAGGAAGTGGCCATGCTGAACGAGTTTCTGGGAGAGACTCCTGATGTAGGCGAAGTCAGTTCCAAGATGCAGGAAACCAAGGGGCCAAGGTGAGGCAGAAGAAGAAGGTAAGAAGGAAGGTGAGGGTACGGATGGTAAAGGAGGTGAGGCTGTACCTGCAGCAGAAAGTTAAAAACAATTTCTTTTTAAGTTTTTGAACAATGGTTATGTTTTTATTTGTCATGCCTGTGCTCGCATGCAAACTTGGTTGAAATAGGGGTGTGTCCCTAAAACATCTTTTTCTTTTTGGTTTGTAACATGCTCATAAGAGTCTGTACATTTATTTTGGAGATATTAGGTTGGTCCAACATTCTTAAGCTTTATCATGACGCTATTTTCGGTGTTTATAACTCCTAGGACAATCTATATGTTACGAACAAAAGACAACACGTAATAGTGTTGTAACCATAATACTTGTGATAACAGGTCAATGTTATAATCAATTTGAAAAGACAACGTGTAACAATGTTGCAACCAATATGTAAAGATAACATGCAACGATGTTATAATCAAGATGTATAGATAACATGCAACGATGTTATAACCAGTTGATGATGACATGTAGAAATGTCATTTTTCTTTGTTCTTTAGGTAACATGTTTAATGTTACAACCTTTAGTTAACAATTTAAATTTAAAATAGAAGACATAATTCATCTGACAAGATGAATTAAGTCCGCTTTTTAAATCAAGTGTGAAAATCGTGCGCCCCGGCAGTACTATAATCATAATTCTATAAGTATACTATCTAATGCTTTCGAGTACGAATAGATCGTGTACCTTATATCATCAAGAAAAGCTTATCCCTTCAAGGCGTTTGATCTATGCCCTTTTGATGCCCTTTATCTCTCATGCTGAGGGGTCTTCATCTTACAACACAGAAACATGTTAGGGTTGGGTGTTAGCTTGGCTAACACCCCTCCGATGCTTAAGTCAGTATGAGTTTTGATTAAATAAAAGAAATAAAAAATCAAAAAAATATTTAAGAAGATATTCGTACCTTGGCGTTAAAATTTTAATAAATTTTAACTTAAATGTAGTAGTGCTTAAGATGTATAGCATTCCAGCTTCTATCAGTCGTAGCTATCATAAATATTTTTCTTCCTGGGGCTTTTTGGTAATTGATTAACTACGATCATGCCCCATTGTACGAATCAGCCAAGATAAAAGTACACGACGTGGAGGTTCTGTCACACGTTATTGTATTTTTGGCATGTGTCACTTTTCGAGGTGCACTCCATTGTATCCTGCTTTGTTGTTCGCTAATACTATCCCATCTTGAACGTTTTGTGAGGATAACGACTTGCCCTAGAACGGGTTACTATATTATCATCACGTAGTCCTTTTAACATCTTCATCATGATTCGTCTTTGGTTCTTGACATCTGATTCTGGGTTAAGATATCCCTGGAGTTCTTCTTTAGTAGCTACGCTTGGCGAGAAGTAGAACATGCTTTCATATCCGTTTTGTAACATTCCTTGGCGGCTTGTTGGTCTCCCTTCACCCTGATCACGCCCCAATGTGTGGGCATCTTGACACATTGCTGATACGTTGATGGAATTGTTTTCATTTTATGGATCCAAGGTCTGCCCAAGATGATGTTATACGACGATAGGCAGTCGATCACGCAAATCCTTTCCATGGAGTTTACTCCTTCCATGTAGACGGGCAACTTGATTTCCCCAATTGTATGCTTGGTTTCCCCACTAAAACCTACTAGAACGGAAGAATTTTTTACGACCTCTGATAGAGGAATCATCATTTCTTCTAAGGTGCTTTTCATGTTCAGGTTGACTGAACTCCCGCTGTCGATTAAGATTCGTTTCACCTTGCAGTTGGCGATTTGCAGGGTAACAACTAATCCATCATGATGTGGGTCCAAGATGTCCTCTTTGTCATCATCATCGAAAATGATTTATTGACCCGGAGAGTGGTCTGGATGCCTAGTTGGCAGTTCAGACCTATCTTCTTTTGAATCTTTAGCATGACGCTTAGCCGCGGAGTATGTGGTTCCACAGATGTCTGAACCACCTGTGATTAAATTGATCACTTTGGTGGCAGGAGGAGGGGAAGATGGAGCCTCGGCTACGGCTTCTTTGGTTTCGGCACATCCTTTCCTTTTCCCAAGCAAATCCTTGAGGAACCCTTTGGAAAGTAAGTAGCTAATCTCCTTTCTCAAGGCGATGCAATTGTCAGTAATGTGGCCAAAATCTTCATGGTAAGCACACCACTTAGATTTGTCTTTCCAAGATGAAGGCATGTCAGATGCTTTTGGCCATCTTGCCTTGCCACCCAAGTTGTCCATTGCATATAGGAGTCCTGAAACATCAACAGAAAAACAATAGTCACTAATCTTTGGGTAAGTGGTATTGTTGAGGCTGAAAAAATCACCATCTTGTCGGGACATCTTGACTTATCAACTTGACAGAGCAACCTGACCATAATCACTGAATTATAGGGCAGTTACAAGACCTATTCACTAGGAGGAAAATTCGGCCGTTTCAAGCTATACCCAAGGCCAATTGTAACCGAAAAATGAAGACTCCATCAAAGATATCCAGAAGAGTAGGAAATATCTTGATTTTTCGTATATAAATAACACATGTAACAACACACACACACCACGTTTGAGGATCATATATGCACAATGTATACTACATATACTCGACATCTATCACCATACTAATAAAATTCCACCTTTCCGAGGTTTTATGCCGGCGAACAAGTTGTTCAAGGGCTTTCCTCGTTAAATCCTCCATGTTCACACCATTGACTCTATATCATCATATTCCATTATACCCACTTCCTTTTAGGAGATTGGAAATGCTTAATTCTGACCGAAACAGTTTGGCGCCGTCTGTGGGAACGATGGTCTTTTGATGATTGACAGATTCCGAGCGGAATTGCCACCAGGTTGACGATCATGACAGTACAATTAGGGTTACTCTCGTGGATCAATGTACAATGGCACCACCTTCGCACTTTGCACCTGGAGTCGCCCCCACAAAGGCTCTTAGGGGGGGTGTTGCAATTACGCCATTGGGGCAAAGCAAATTTTGGATTGTGCCAACCTGATGACACCCCAGACCGATTTGAAGGCAACGCGTCCTCGATAAGATAACTGAATCTCCACAATTCCCTTAACATCCTCGATCATAGCTGAAGCAACAGAAAGCAATCTGAAGAGACATCTTGATTGGTATGAAAGACAACAAGCTGATCCCTTTTGACGAAAGCTCCAACTAGGAATGGGGCATGCAGCTCGAACAGGATAAAAAGGGGACCTAAAGATTCACCCCTTCCCAGGTACGACTCGTTATGTTTCACTGCCATATAGTTCTTCCGAATTTTAGTTATGCTTTTCTAAAACTCTTGTCAACCCAAGCATAGGGAAAATATTGATCATTTTCGCACTTATTTCTAATTTACTTCACTTAGGGACATTTAAGTTGTAAATTAGAACCCATTAATATAGGGATTTTTTGAAATGCTTGTAGTGTATTCTTTGTTGAACCATCACACTTACCGCCGCTTTAAAAAGGTACTTTCCCTTCTCCGGTTTGAGGATTTTGCATCCCTCTCTAATTGCTAAAGGTTGTCTACACCTTCGCTCGGGACGCACACTCTTCATGCTTTTGCTAAGCTGTAGGTGGGCCAATGTATCAAGACTTCTTGCACTTAGCTAAAGTTATGAACTCAAGATGATACAAATAGGTTGTAACATCAGCATGTTACCACAACGAACAATAAGAATTTTTTTTTTGATGAATAAAGCTTATATTCATTCTTCCCTTCGTTAAGATACTTTAAAATGTTGTACCATCAACCTGTTACACCAAAAACCTACTTACTTTCCAACCCAAAGTATTTTAAGAAAATTTAAACCTAATCGTCAAAAGTATCCAAAGTCATCCTCCATGCCATCACAAGACATGGGGGTAACACCAAAAGCATGCTCAAAAGAACATGCATAAAAACTTTACAACCTAAAAATATCCACCATCTAAAAGCGATGACAGAACCCTCGGCAAAATATTAAAGTTAGAACAAAACCATAAAATTGTCTTTGAGGACACCCCCTCAGTTAAAAGTCATGAAACAAAAAAAACCAAATATTGTTTTTTAAGAAACAGGTAAAGTTAGAACAAAACCATAAAATGGTCTTTGAGGACACTATTGACTCTATATCATCATATTCCATTGTACCCACTTCCTATTAGGAGCTTGGAAATGCTTAATTCTGACCGAAACATGTATGATCTTCATCGTCATCGTCATCCTCAACTACAATATTAATTTTAGAAGAGTCAGTTTTGAGTAGGGTTTTCCCCTATTGGATCGATGATGAGAGGAGTCCGCCTTTCTGTCAGGGTTTTCATATGTAGGTGTCTTCTTTGACGCCTTGCCATGAACCATCTCGTCTTCTTCCAACCTGATGAAGAGAACAGATCTCGTTCTAATTTCTTCTAATCTCTTAGACGGGTACATGACCAAATCTTGGTAGAATGGTGATTCTCTTTTCAGGCCCATCCTGAAAGCTTCCGTTGTCGTTGACACGTCAATATGAGGAATGCTCACGACTTCCTTGTTGAACCTGAACACGTAATCTTTTAGAGTTTCATCAGGCTGTTGTACCACCCTGTAAAGGTCACTAGTTAGTTTTTCAAACACACGATTGCAAGAAAATTGATTGAGAAACATGTTAAGTAATTGTGAATAGGAGGAGATAGAGTTCATAGGCTGATTAGTCAGCCACATCAAGGCGGGACCGGATAGAGTTGACCCAAATCCCCTGCACAAACAAACTTCCTTAAGATGGTGGGGAATGCTAATGATGTCCATCTTCTCTTGGTACAGGGCTATATGTTCTGCAGGGTCCATTGTGCCATCATATTGTTTCATTGGAGGTACTTGGAATCTTTTAGGGATCTCCACCCCAGCTATGGCAGGAACGAAACGCGAATCATGATGGCTGGTTGGAGACGCTTGATTGAAGGGTAAGGTGACTCCTGGGACCTTCATGAGGATATCCTTGATCTGCTGCACTTCCCTTGCGAGGGTGTTATTTGCAACAGGGTTAGTGGCAACAAATGGATTTAAAGGAGTACCAAAAATATTAAAACTCCCTAGTTGCCCCACAGGAGGTGGGGTTGCAAAGGTAAAACATGTTGATAACGTAATTGGGCCGGATGCAACAGTGGTGCTTTCAGTCTGAACAATGCTGGCCATTGTGACATTGCTTTGATCGCCTCCTGTGCTTGGTCCAACATTCGGGAAAAGAGTCCTAGGATGCAGAGGTGAAACTTCAGGCAGGCTGACTGTTGGACCACCGCATCTTGAAGTTGATATTTCCTGTTGCATTATGTTGATTGAATTGAATATCATTTGATTGGTATACTGTTGCACATCCATCTGATTCTTCAACTGTTGCATCATGGTTGTCATGTCGGTTATAATTTCCAATGAGATTCCAAGCAGCGTCAGAAGAATCTCCCAAGTTGAGGCGCTGGCTTTGAGGCATCACGGCACTGAAGCCAACAGTCGGAGGTATACCAGAAGTCATGGGTAAGCTTGAGGTGCTGGTTCTTGCCCCAGTCGTGATAATGGGCGTAGACATTGTAGAAATAGGATTGCTCATCTTGATTGGAATCTAAAAAACCAAAGTTCCCACGGACAGTGCCAAATTGTTTTGGACAATTTTCAACAAGGTGAATTTATTTGGAAGAAACTTCGGGTACAAATGGAATATAACTCACTATCAAGATGAATGCAAGGATGTAACGAGGAAAACTGTTGAACAATCGTTCGCCGAAAAACCCTCGGGAGGCTTTAGGAAAAGCTTACCTTAACAAAAAAATAGAGCTTTATTGATCTTTAGCTTTTTGAGTACAAAGTGCGGTGAGAGCGTAGTGTCATGTGTATACAGGTGCGTTTGGTTATGCTTTTATACTTAATATGTAACGGAAATAACAATATAAATGAAATCTCTATTCTTCCACCAAGAATCATGCCTTCTGTTGATGGTTGCAGCCGTTACTCCTTTGTTGATAGTATGGTTGTTATGGCGTCCTTTGACTAAGTCTTTAAACGGTCATGAGGATATATTATTTATCCATGATTTTATTCCTGAAAAATAGGAAGATATACAACTGCCAACTCAAGGCGTTAGTTCAAGATGTAGTTCCAAGATGTTACCTCAAGGTGTATGATCAAGATGTAAAACAAGCTGAGTGAATTTTTTCACCCCTAACAGTAGTGAGTCGAAACATCGATCCTCATAAGACATAAGTGTTTTCTAGCAAGCCATTATGTCCACCCAATTAATATAACATCAAAGCTTGATTCCTTGATAGATCATTGTCACAATCCCTTTCACACGATGTCATATTGAACATAAGTCATGATCCACGTCAACTTATATTGTACAATGCTTTCTCGACTCCTAATATGTTGATAATCCAAGTACATTTAATCTCTATCAAATCTCTTGTGTGGCCACACATTTCATCAAGACAATTCATCGAGGGGCCCAAGCAGACATCTCTCATTACGAGGGGCAAATCCCATCTTGAATTATCATTCTTTCCTACAAGAATCCATTCGTGCCAACATTTCCCTTATTGCTATCCTATAAAATATAGTGTTAGACTACATCAAACACAACATTCATCATGTGGACGATGATGATAATCTCAGGTACAAAGGATTCTAATGACACGACTATCATGAGATTTAATCATGACATATATGACCATAAACCATGTCATAAATCTCATAGATGGGTCGGTGAAATTACCCGGGATTTCGCGTGCGGCGAAACGCGGTTGTCTTTCGCGGGGTGTTGGTGTCTGAGACCTCACTTTTCGGGAAGGAGTGAGGAGTCGCCACGCGGTTTTTGTATTTTGAGCCCAAAACGTTGAGAAACGGCTTTAGTGAAAATGTGTCGTTTTTATTGGTAGCAAAAACTTAGGAAAAAGCTTTGAAAACAGGGGATCATTTTTATTGGTAGCAAAAATGAGTAAAAAGCTATTTGGTACCAGAGATTGTTAGGTTCGGAGGTCATGTTACGTTTCGGGAAGAGTATTACGAGATCACCCGAAACACCTCGTATGACGAGTCTTTCTACCTTTCTCAAAAACGTGTGCATGTGTGTGTGTGTGTTTTGAAATGGGGGCTTGAATGACAAGCTTAATCTTGGTTTGAATGTCAAACGTTGATTAGGTGGCTTGTTTGAAAAGGCGAGCGTTTGAATGACAAACGTCGTTTTTGTGACGGAAATGAGCGTTTGCGTGGCAAACGTCGATTTTGAGTTTGAAATGAGCGTTTGCGTGGCAAACGTCGATTTTGAGCTTTTTGAAAGAGAGTTCGAAGGACGAACTCCGGTTTTGAACCGGGCGAGTCATTGTTAACGATTTTTACGGGAAAAAGCGTATTAAATGATTTTGAGTGTCAAATGGCGGATTTTAGTTTGAAGATGAGCGTTTGGATGCCAAACGTCATTTCGCACGTTTTGAAAGAGAGTTTGAAGGACGAACTCCGGTTTTGAACCGGGGATTACATTGTTAACGATTTTTACGGGAAAAAGCGTATTAAATGACATGCGATCAACGAATTGGGTTGCGACTCGGACTTTGAAAAGTAAATACTATCACGATCCAAACGGGTCAGACTTTGTAAATGACAGATTTTAAATGCGGTATCGACGGAATCGAACGATCCGGAATCATAAATGACGATCGACGAGCCAAAACGGCTCGAAATTGTAAATGACGATTGAAGAGCCAAAACGGCTCGAAATTGTAAATGACGATCGACGAGCCAAAACGGCTCGGAGTTGTAAATGACGTTCGATGGATCAAACGGTTCGGAATTGTAAATGACAGAAAAGTAAATGACGATCGACGGATCGATCGATCCGGAATGGTAAATGACATAAAAGTAAACGGAACGGGGTGGGAACGCTGTTTTAACTCGTGATTACTTCTCTTACGGGAAGAGAAGAGGATCGAGGGGCTAAAACGTATCAGATCCCGTTAGACGGAGGCGTCTACATTTCGATAACGTGGTTCGAAACGGTTGTGGCGACTGGCGCGTAAACCGAGATGAAACGAGAGATTAGAGAGAGGGAGTTGTACCTATGGCTAGGGTCGACTCCTTTGGCTCGGGGGTGTATACGGGATACGGAAAGTGCTTTTGAACGGTGTTTCAGAGTGGCGAGGGGCGTATTTGATCGAAATACGGAAGTTTCACGTGAATCGAGATGAACGGGAGCTCGGGAAGGGGTGAAACTGGTTTGGGACGTGGGGTGGAGTGATTTTTGGAGAGTAAAATGTTCCTCTTTTTGGCTTTGACAGCCCTCCTATTTATAGGTGAAAATTCAGTAGGAGTCCGGCCGGACTTATCATGAAATCCAGGGGGTTTTGTGGTATTTTGGAATTTTGAGGGACTTCTTTGGCAATATGCGAAAGTCTATGAGAGGGAGTCGGACGGAGGCGTTACCGGGGGTATTTTAGTCTTTGGCCTTGATTTCTGATTGAAGGGTGACTAGAGGGAGGTGGCATGCTTGCCACGTGTCCCATGACTCACCAAATGTGTGGGAGTTCGTTCCCGGGTCCCGGTTTTGTCCGTTTTTTAAATAACAGTCCGGAAAATGTCCGAAACGCCCCCGAAAAGTGCCGGAAAGTGTGTTTTTCAGGGAAAGCCGTACTTTTACGTGCGATGACGTCTGTTAAGTATGCTTCGACGTTGGGATGCTCGGGGCAGTCCCGGGACGTCTCGTTGGCTTGGCAACGGGGAGTTAACGAGTTCCGATTAACCTGGAACGGGCCAGTTAACGGATTTCAGTTAACTTTCTGACGGATTTTGACGATCCGGATCTGGGTACTTACAATTAGCCCCTCAGCGACGTCTCCTCCGAAGGAGGTGGGGTCATTGAAAAAAGATAAGGATCCAAATCGGGATGCATTACTTTGAAAGACACAGGCGGTCGGTGGTTTGGACCACATCGAAAGGATTCCTACGTATCCGGCGGGAATCAAGCCGATCGTAGTTCGTAGGTGCAAGGGCCGCGCGTGGGGACCTTGACCTAAGGCGAGGCTGTTGGGAGGCGTCTAAACTGAATGGAGACCATTACAAGGTGCCGGAACACGAATGGAGACTATTGGGAGGCGTCGAACACAGGACTTCGAAGCCTTCGAGGGCGTGTGGCGCCTCAGACCGGAGTTGCTGATACATACGAGGGCGTGTGGCACCTCAAACCGGAGTTGCTGAACATGCGAGGACGTGTGGCGCCTCAAACCGGAGTTGCTGAACATACGAGGGCGTGTGGCCCTCAAACCGGAGTGCTGAAACATACGAGGGCGTGTGGCAACTCAAACCGGAGTGCTGAAACATACGAGGGCGTGTGGCGCCTCAAACCGGAGTTGCTGAACATACGAGGGCGTGTGGCGCCTTAAACCGGAGTTGCGAGGATACGTTTATCCTGAGACAAAGGCGTTCGTGCCTTGGATGATGGGCTTACGTTGACTGCCAGGTTTATCCTGCTGGGGATAGGGTGGCAATGATGGGAACGTTTGTGTTAAACTGGCGTTATTAACAACTCGGAAGGATTGACGTTTCTTCTTTAGAATCCTGTTGGGGATGAGCGTTCGGGCTTACCTTGATGGCCAAAGAGGGATTGTTGTGCGGGCTTACCTTGATGGCCGCTGAGGTGGGACGATCGGGCTTACGAATGGCGGCCGGGGAAGTGAACGTTGGTGAAAACCAATAAAAATTTTAACGTCAGGAGACAGAAATGTAACTGGAATGTCCGGAGACATGATTGAGCGTTTGAACGTCAAACGTCAACTGGGAATCGAATTTAACGTCTGGAGACGGAATTGTAACTGGAATGTCCGGAGACATGATTGAGCGTTCGAACATCAAATGTCAGCTGGGAATTTAACGTGCGGAGACGCGGAATTTGCGGAATGTCGGAGACATGATTGAGCGTTCGAACAACGGACGTGTGAGGAACTAAGGGAATTGCGTACGGAGATGGCGTTAGTAACTAGCGAGAATTTAACGTGCGGAGACGGACGTTGGCGTTGCGTACGAACGTTAGTGAAAACTACAGAATTTAACGTGCGGAGACGGCGTTAGTGAAAACTAGCGAGAATTTAATGTCAGAGACGAGCGTTAGTGAAAACTAGCTGGGAATTTAACGTGCGGTGACGAGCGTTAGTGAGAACTAGCGAGAATTTAACGTGCGGAGACGAGCGTTAGTGAAAACTGAGAATTTAACGTGCGGAGACGAGCGTTAGTGAAAACTAGCTGGGATTTTAACGTGCGGAGACGAGCGTTAGTGAAAACTAGCGAGAATTTAACGTGCGGGAGACGAGCGTTAGGGAGGAACTAACTGGGATTTTAACGTCTGGAGACGAGCGTTAGTGAAAACTAACTGGGAATTTAACGTCTGGAGACGAGCGTTAGTGAAAACTAACTGGGAATTTAACCTCGGGGGATGGGATGTTAGAAATGTCTAACTGGGGAGGAATTTTACACTTTTGGGGGCCAAAAGGGGTAAAATTGGAACTGCCAAAAGTTGAGGGGCTGAATTGAAAAGAATCTTTTTAATTGCAGCAAGAGTCCGGCCGGACTTGGACTGAGTTTGATCAGATTCAAATCAGCTCCAAGTCTGACGCAAACCATTCCTTTTCCCCCATTAATTCCGACGAGAGAGGAGAGAAAGGAGAGAAAATCTTCACCCCAAATTGTGAGGTTTGCTCAGATTTGTGAAGGAAAATTGCTATGGAAGGTGATTTGGAATCAATGACTCGTCATGGAAGGACCGATGACGAAAGAACGCGGTTGGTTCGGACCATTCGAACCAATATTCATCCATTGAATCCGGCGGAGTTCTACCCGGCTAGGGATAAGCACAACTCCAAAGGAGGGATTGAGAGACAAGTAAGCTTCCCTCAAATTCCATTAATTTTAAGAATGTGCATTCTTTAAATGTTAGAAATTTGACTAGGAATGAGTTAGGGATTTTGGTGCCCGAATTGGGGCTTTTGACTTTGCTATGAACCTTTGTCGAAATTGACTAGGATGTAGTTCAATTGACACTATGGGTAGATGACATAAAAATTTTGGTTGCAAAATTCCATGTCTAGATGCGTTTTCCAAAATTAAAGTAGCTTTAATTCGGGACGGAGTAAATTTTCGAAATGTTCAAAAAGATTTGAAAGTTTCGGTTTCGATGGAGTTTTCGAAGGGTTTTGAAAATTCCGGATTCGACGGAGTTTTCAAAATGTTTTGAAAGTTCGGATTCGACGGAGTTTCGAAATGCTTTGAAAGTTCGGATTCGACGGAGTTTTCGAAATGCTTTGAAAGTTCGGATTCGACGGAGTTTTCGAAATGTTTTGAAAGTTCGGGTCGACGAAGTTTTGAAATGCTTTGAAAATTCCGGATTCGACGGAGTTTTCGAAAGGATGGAAATATATGTAGGAAATGAATGAGAACCGTATCTGCATTGCATCCTTTTTGACATGCGTTCGTGCATTCTGTTGACGTTGCTTCTGTATTAACGTATCCTTGCTTTGTTCACCTGCAGGGGCGAGGGAAGGTTGATGTTGACAATCAGAAGAGTCAGGGAGCCTTTGAGGCAGTGCGAGCGCTGTGGGAGGTAATCCCGGATGAGGCTCGGGAGGGAGAGAGGAGTCCACGACAGCTGGTGATCGACTCCGGGTTGGCTGGGTTTATCAGTGCGGTAGCTGCGATAGCTGCGACGCAGAGGGCCAGGTCCATGTACGTAGCTCTGAGCGAGTACTGGTGGGATATGACCCACACTTTCCATTTCAGATGGGGGAGGCGACAATGACGCCCACTGACTTTGCTGCTATCACCGGGTTGTCGACCTATGGCAACACGCTAGTGTGGGTGGATGGTTATACCCCGGGGCAGTTGTCGGAGCTGCTGGGTTTTGATATTACCGATGCCAGGGGCTTAGGCATTCGGTACAGGCCGATGGAGAGGCATCTGCAGACGGAAATTGCATATTATCTGGCTGGATCTTTGAGGATGACCTTGGAGCGCCTGGCTCGAGGGTTCATTTGGTTCACGTTGTCAGCGACTTTGTTCCCGACTTCTGACACATCCTGTCACTTCCCTCTGCTTGGGTCGCTGACAGACTTGGATGCCGTGAGGGGGTACGCATGGGGGGAGGCTGGACTGGCTGAGCTCTACCATTCCCTGGACAGATTTTCGCGGGGAGAGGAGAACTCCCTGAGCTGTTTCTCGCTTGCTCTGGATGTAAGTTCACGTCTTTTTCTCTTCCTTGTCTCTTTTATGTACTCGTATGTATCTGCTCTGTAGCTGACATAACTTTCCATTTGCTTGGCAGGTGTCGGTGCTATGAGGTGTTCGATCCCACAGAGTGGGACATTAGGGAGGCGTATCGACCCCTGTTCCCCGCCATGCTGGTTTGGCAGAAGAGGGCGAAGGAGGCGGTCTCGTCGAGGGTGGGTACTCGACTGACGTACGAGGAGGTGTCCCAGGCATTGAACCGAGAGTTCTCTGAGAGGATCCAGCTGACCTGGTGGAGTCGGTTCCACACTGTCGCGGTTCAGGTTGCTAGTGAGGTTACGCGGCGGCGGAAGCTCCTGGTGGGACTTCATTGCGACGCTATGTATCTGGGGGAGAGGGTGACCCGTCAGCATGGCCCGGGGTCACTTCCGATGGTGCCGGTGAATCCGCCTCTGCGCATGCAGCATCCTTTATCAATGTCGATGGAGGAGTTTGAGAGGTATAGACAGGGCATGTTCTATACCGAGTACGTCATAGCGGGGGCCGACTATGAGACTTTCTTGAGGATGAGGCTGAGGAGCCCACAGGTGCAGCACAGGGAGGGTGAGGGCCCTGGATATCCCCGCGATCTCCCGCTCCCACGCGCTAGGCTGGCGTACGAGGGGCTGGACGGTTCGCGCAGGCGACTGGTGATCCCGATCCCGGAGGAGCCGATACCTCGGTATAGGGTGGACCCCAACACTTCGGTGAGTGCTTTTGATTTTCTGCATTTGATAGTAGCATTCTGCAAATGTTGCATCTGTACTTTCTGCTCGTCTTTTGATGACTTTCCTGGTTCGCAGGTGTCTGGCCGCACGTACAACGAGGCTATGAGACTGGTGGACGGGTGGGCCGCCTACGCTAGGAGGCTCGTGGAGTTTATGAGGTACAGTTACCGGAGGAGCGTGGATGTTCGTGAGCTGAGGCCGTCTAGGCCGAGAGGTTCGTCTGCTCCCACGGCTGGTGGAGAGGACTTTGCACAGGGATTTGGCCAGTTCGCGGGCGGAATGGCTGGGTTTGGAGCTCATCCTTCTTCGCACTCGGGGTACGAGAGGGCAGAGTCTTCGAATTCACAGACGCAGAGGAGGCCTTTCGCGTATTCCCGCCTGGAGGAATTCAGCGACTTCTTGTTTGCGACGGATCCGGCAGCTACAGAGCAGTGCGTCGAGTGCTCGGATGACGAGCAGGACTCGGAGTAGTCCTCCTTTTTATTGCTTTTAGACAAAATGTATGTATCGTCTGGAACGATTTGACTTGAACTGTATTTGAAAAGGCGCAGGTGGGCGGAACCTGTACTTCGCGCATCTATTCTGTGATCACCTTCTTTTTATTTTCGATAAATAAGCAAGTAGGTTAATCAAAAATAAATAAAATGAAACATGCATTAAAAATTGAACGGGTCAAAATTTAAGCCTATATGCCGATTATTAATTATTTGCCTTTGTTGCACGAGCAGGGGCGGAAGGGATATTGACATTGGTTGAATGAAACCGGGGGCGCACGCATATTCACAAGGCATGAAACGGGCATTGTTTGGAATTGTTTCCAATTTAGGAAGCGGTAGGCTGCGAGTTGACCAGAGTCAACTGCCGGGGGAGTCCGGCGGACGGACTAAAGTGAGTTTCGAGTCTTTTAAATTGCGGTTTCGGCTTTGCAATTGGTTAGAACTGCGCATTCACCTCTGATCAGTTAGCTGAATTCTCTCAAGTTTCCAAGGCTTCCTTCATTTTCTGTCATGGCTCCCTTTCCTAAGCTATCGTCTCGGATGCAAGAGCGATATTTGGACAATTTTCAGTCGTGGGTACGGAACCACACGAGGCAGAACAAAGGGTTTTTCAAAGGCATTACGGGATGAAATCTGTTTGGGCTTTGAAGGAGCTCATGCGGATTAGGATCTTTTGAGAGCGCATCTCGCTTGCAGGACGTACGGCGGAGGAATGTGTACAACTTTTCGTACAATGAAATCACTCCTACGTTTGAAGATTTTGGGCCGTGCAGGAGGACCTGAGACAGGAACAGCTAGTTCTTCCGTATCTTTGGTGGCATGGCGGCTTGTTGAGAAGCTAGTGTCTTTGCTTGGTATCTCATTTGGAGAAGCATACGGGATGCGTCTTGAACAACGATTATGTTGACATTTCGGGGTGCCCGAAAGATTTTCCGGAGTGAGGAGCGTCTTTGCATGGGGACGCGTTTGCTGTGCGCGATCGCTACTCTGTTCACGTTCACGTCCACAGGGTGTGTGCCATCGGTGTCTTTTGGACACTGGTGAGGCGATGCGGAGCGAGGAGACATCGTGCCGTTGGTCTTGGGCGAGACGTTCCTGGGCATAGGTCGGATGGCGGCCGTAGCCGATACATGTGGGGAGGGAGTCCCGCTATGCTTACCGTGGTTGAGGAGAGGCTGCGAGATGATGCACGAGGTGCCAATGTCTTGTGACGCTTGGTCCTTCTCTCGGCGTCCTTTGGTGATAGGGGGCAATCGGGGCGGTTGGAGCTCTGGATGGCCGGACTCCGCACGCATCACTTGCGATGGTGGGTTCCCTATTGGAAGTTCTGAGACTTGTCGAGACCGCTCGGGAGGGTTTATTGGTTGTCGAGTGTCGGGGCTGTCTCGGACGTCTTTCTACATTCCATCATTGGTTGCGACGATGCAGTGGAGCGAGGTGCCATTGACGGGCTTGGTTCATCTTTGCTACCTTCTAAGGTGGGATCTCTGGCGAATGGAAGATCCTTCGACGCTATTGCTACTCACGCGGTGGTGGCAATACACGTCCTTTCTGCCCGGGGTTCTCTTTCGCGGAGAGAGAGGGCACTGTTACTGTCTGCAATATACGGGTGGTATGAAGAGTGTATAGGGGAGACACGAGATGGCTATCTTGTGGAGACGGAGTGAGATGTTGGGTGTCGGACATCTTGACGGCTCGACCTTGAGGAGGACCGAAGCGGGAGCTAACCACAGGGATCGTGCGGGAATGACATGGGCGACTATGAGGCCAATGCGATCGGGAGGCCAATCAAAGCATGGTTATGATGGCTCGAGCGAGGCGGCTCGAGATAGAGCTAGGGAAAGGGGCTGCATTGACGGCTACGGGTTTGACGGAGGCATCGGGAAGGGTCCCGAGCCGGGTAGAAGGACTACCGGAGTATTCCTGTGAAGGTGAAGAACACTCGCCGGGGAAAGGGAAAGGGAAGAAGGATGAAGGACCAAGTACGGGAAACTAGGTTGACCTTCTTTGTCCGGAGTATCCTCCCATTGTCATTGCGGACACATTAACTGATTAATGTTTTATTGTAGTTTTGCTAGCGTGTAGCGTGTCAAGAGTTGACCGTGCTTGAACTCATCAAAGATTGTTTTAACCGTAGCAAATTTGTAGGTTAAATGAAAAGAGTTTTTCAAAACACAAGCAACTGATGCTTATTGTATTTATATTTTTTGTTTTTTAGACCGAACCAATGATGGCTGCCTACGTTCCCCTTTTACAATTGGACTAAGGGGCTCAGGTCACCGTAGTTCGACACTTTAGGTGAATTTGAGAAAACGACGACAAAAGAAGTGCGACCCTATTTTTTACCTGGATCATTAGCGGGAATGTATCCAGTTGGGTATTACTCTTTTAGCACTTTAATTTTACTGGGGGATAGTGTATGGGGAAGGAGAGTTGACTCGTGCTCTTCCTCAAACGAAGTATCTGCGGAGCTTGCTTTCGTTCACTGGGTTAACGAAAGGGTTTCCGTCCAAGTCTGCTAACTTCATGGCTCCTCCGGATAAGATTCTTTGAACCACGAATGGTCCTATCCAGGTAGGCTCCCACTTTCCGAGGGGATTGGTCTGCGTAGGAGGCTTTTCCTTTAGCACCAAGTCGCCTTCTCTGATGTCTCGGATCTTGACTTTCTTGTCAAATGCTCGGGCCATTCTGCTCTGGTAGGCTCGAGTGTGTTCCATGGCTTTCAATCTGCGCTCATTGAGTAGAGCAAGTTCGTCGTGACGGCTCTGTAGCCATTCAACTTCATTGATCCCGTTTTCCAAGAGGATTCGGAGGGATGGAATTTCCAATTCCACGGGCAATATCGCTTCCATTCCGTAGGTAAGCGCGAACGGAGTCTCTCCTGTGGCGGTTCTGACTGATGTTCTGTATCCCCAGAGGGCTAGATGTAGCTTTTCAGGCCAGTCCCAACCTCTGGTGGTCATCTTCCTGATTATCATGGCGAGAGTCTTGTTGGCTGCCTCTACTGCACCATTGGTTTGTGGTCTGTAAGGAGAAGATTTGTGACGCGTGACTCTGAATTTAGTCAGCAGTTGGTCACAATCTCCTTCGATGTGAGTCCCATTGTCGGATATGATCTCGTTGGGCACTCTGTATCGGCACATGATGTTCTCTCAGATGAACTCGGCCACCTTCTTAGAATTCAGTACCTTGTACGATCTGGCTTCTACCCATTTGGTGAAGTAGTCGACTGCGACTAAAATGAACTCATGACCATTGCTCCCTGGTGGAGTGATCTTGCCGATGACATCGATTCCCCATGTGGCGAAAGGCCATGGTGTAGTCATGCAATAGAGTTCGTGAGGAGGGATGTGATTGAGGTTGGAGAACCGTTGACATTTATCGCGACCGGACGAACTGGATGCAGTCTGTTTCCATTGATATCCAGTAGTATCCCATACGGAGGATGATCTGTGTCAATGCTCGGGCGTTCATGTGCGGACCGCAGGTTCCGTTGTGAACTTCGTTCATTAGCTCGCTGGCTTTTTCTTCGTTTACACACTGAAGGAGTGGCCCTTGGTGGCGCTTCTTGTACAACATACCCCCCAGGATGACGAAATTGGGTGCCAGGCATTTTAATGCCATCATGTTTTTGACTTTGATCCCTTCTTTGTATTTTCCATCTTCATTTGTGAAGGAAGCTTCTCCATTTTGGAGGTACTGGTAAATCTGATTGTACTAGGGTTCGTCGATCGTTTCTTTTTTCATTTCGATCTCACAGCAATAGGCGGGTGTTTCCCGTCTACCTATTATGAGGGTTTTACTGCTTTCCCATCGAGAATTTTGACAAGAGAGGCGAGGGTTGCCAGGGCATCTGCGAAGCGGTTCCTGTCTCTTTGCAAATAGTGGAAAGAGATGTCCTTAAACTGAGCAATGAGCTCCTCCATGTACGTGTGGTACTTTTGGAGGCCAGAATCTACCGTCTTCCATTTGTTGGACACTTGATTGATGATCAATGCTGAGTCTCCGTATACATCCAGTTCTGAGATGTTGCGCTCGAGGGCGGCTTCCAGACCTGCTGCACAGGCTTCGTATTCTGCTGCATTGTTGGTTGTTTCAAAATTCAGTTTGATGGCTATGGGAGTATGCTCGTCCTTGGGATCGACAAGGAGCATTCCAATACCATTCCCCTTCTTGTTAGCTACCCCATCGAAGAAGAGTTGCCAGCGGTTTGCGCTGTCAAGTGAAAAGATTTCGTCGTCCGGAAACTGCGGATCAGGACCCTTAGGTTCACTACTTGGGAAGTCGGCCAGCTGATCTGCCATTACTCTGCCCTTTGTTGATTTTCTGACCATGTACTTGATGTCAAACTCAGCCAGGAAGAATGACCACTTGGCTAGTCGCATTGACAGGGATGGCTTGTCAAAGAGATATCGGACGTGGTCCATTTTGGAGACCAGGAGCCTTGAATGTGACTGCAGGTAGTGTTTCAGTTTCCGACTACCCATACCAAGGCGGTACAAGTTTTCTCTAGCAGGCGGGTAAATTTGAGTTCGCTTCCTTGAAGCTTGGAAACTACGAGAAATAGATTGCATGCTCAACCTTGGAATCTCTGTTCTTGTGCCGGCATTGCTCCGATTGACGTGTCTGTTACTACTCGAGATATAGGAGTAGTGGCTTGTCTTCATGTGGCGGAGCACAAAATTGGGGGATTCATCAAGTAGGTCTTGATTTTCTCGAAAGGCATGCGGCACTCGGCGTCCCAGTTGATGTCGGCATTCTTCTTCATCGGTTTGAACATAGGCTCGCGAGAGAGATGTCAAGCTGGTTTGATGAAGCGGCGATATCTTGAAGTCTTCCCATGAAGCTTTTCACTTGTCGAGTGAGGCGGCTTCATTTCGATGATGGACTTGATTTTCTTGGGATCGGCTTCGATACCCTTTTTGTAACCATGTACCCCGGTACCTTGCCGCTTGGCGCCGAAGGTGCACTTCGCGGGGTTCAATCTCATGGAGTGTTTTGAGTCTGTTGAAGAACTTTCTCGAGATCTGTCATGTCTTTGCATGTCGATCCTGCAGGTGGATGATCATGTATAATGCGACATATACTTCGATTTCCTTGTGAATCATGTCATGGCATAGAGTGCATTGCGGCCGTAGTAAGTAGCCCGAGTTCTTCGGACCAGAACGGCATGACCATGTAGTGAGTATGTCCCCACGGAGTGTGAAGCGATCTTGGCTTGATCCTCCTCGGACAACTTGATCTGGTTGTATCCAGCGAACCCGTCCACGAAGGACTTTACTTCAAAATTTGCCGTGGTCTCGACCAGCATGTCGATATTAGGTAATGGGAAATCATCTTTAGGGCTGGCCTTATTAAGATCCCGGAAATCCACACAGCATCTGACCTTTCCATTGGCCTTGGTGACCGTCACGATGTTGGAGAGCCAAGTCGGGTACTCAATCACTCTGATGAAACCAACCCGGAGCATTTTCTCAATCTCTTCTTTCACTTGCAAGGACCACTCTGGCTTGATCTTACGCGGCTTACATTTTGACGAGGCTTGGATTCGGGATCCGGGGAATTACGTGCTCCATGATCGAGGATCGAGTCTGGCATGTCTGGTATGACCGAGGCGAACACGTCAACATACTCCGGAGGAGGCTTATCGGGGCTTCTTTTACGCATCGGCGAAGAAAGCGCCCTTGTGTCTCTTTAGGCTCTTGCGGCGACCCTAGGTTCACTTTGGTCATAACCTCTTCGGCAGCTTGGGCCCGGTTGTCCTCTTGGTCAACTACACGCTTGAGAACTTCTCTAATGTATTGTTCGTTTAATGTATACGCTTCTTTATCAATTGAGTTATTAACGTCTTTTAAGTTGTTTGTTAACTTATCGGTTGTTAAAGTGGCAATGAGAGGATACTCAGAAAGGTCGAGACTTTTATTGAACAAGAACGGAAATACATGGTTGGCTACATTATCATAGTCCTCCGGCGTAAGGCCGTTGGATGACTCGGAAGGACTGGACTTTTACAAGGAGGCCGGCTCGAGAGGGTTTGATACGGGTTTAGGGAGAAGTGGAGTGCGGGCCCGGCTTGTCTTCGATTCTGCTGGCTTGCCCTTGGTCCGGTGAAAGTTACCTAATTCTTCGGTGGCATTGCTTTGGATGCTTGATGAGGGTTTGGGGATCGAGAGGCTTGGCCTGGCTGTCCCGATCATGGCGATCATGCTTTGTTTCGGAGCCCAGGTCAATCGGGTTTGGCACCTCCATGACTTCTTCAAAAAAAAGACTCTAAGAGCTGGTCAGCTGAGAGCGTCTTCTATGAATTACGGTTCCTTACGCTTTGGAGTTCTTGTCTCGAATGTGGCCTCGGCGGCTGGTCCGAACAATCTGTTTCCCATGGAGAGTACCTTGAGTTGCTCCTCCAAGTCTGGGATTCCCTTGAATGTGTACTCGTGCTGGACTATGGTGGCAGTTGGTCCAGGTAGAGCAGTGATGTCAAGGAACGCTCCCCTTATTGGATTAGTCTTGAGTCCTCTGAAACGCTTGAGGTTCCGTGCTAGCTATTCCATCCTTTCTGTAGTCTCGGTGCTGCCTATCCCTGCTTCTTTCTCATCTTCGTCAGTTCCACTGTCGGTCCCCTCAGTTCTGCTGTCGGTTCCCTTGTCGGTCCCCTCAGTTCTGCTGTTGGTTCCCTTGTCGGTCCCCTCAGTTCTGTTGTTGGTTCCCTTGTCGGTCCCCTCAGTTCTGCTGTTGGTTCCGCTGTCGGTCCCCTCAGTTCTGCTGTCGGTTCCCTTGTCGGTCCCCTCAGTTCTGCTGTTGGTTCCCTTGGTGAAGTAATGAGCGAGGTCGAAACTGTAAGGTCGGAGGTTGGGTGTGCCGTCAGAGGTTCCCCTTTTGCGGGCTGCTGCCTTGGTGCGGGCGAGCCTTTTATTTTCCTTGATGTCAGTTGGTGTTGGCATGTAGCCAAGCCCCTGGACCGTGGTGTGGTCCTTGACTTCGATGACTTGGTGTTGGCCTTGTAACCTTTTGCCAAGCCGATCTGGGATGAAGTTCATGAGTTTCATCATCTTCGTAGCGGGAAGAATCTTGTCGTGAGACAGTGGAAGGTCCACGTTGCATATTTGGATCTTGGAGGTCTTGAGTGAATCCGATTAATGCCATGTCGTCACTATGCTTGATTTCGATCTTGGAATGTCGTTGGTGTTGGTCCCCTCGGTGGTGGCCATCGCGTAGTAGGCGTAGTTAGGACATTGCCTAGCATGAACTTGAGGCGATGAAGGGTGGATGCCACGCCATTGATTTGATGCAGCCGGGGACGCCCAGAGGATGGCTGTGAAAGTGATTGGAATGTCCAACATTTGGAATTCGGTGGGGATCATCCGCTTGCCGAACCGAGATGTTAAGAGTGGCAACCCAGAAGCGGTACGGGAAGTAGAGTCATAGGCCTTGACGGTGTGGACTAAAGGCTTCGGATCTGTGGGCTTGATGTCAAGCGGGTCCATCATCTTGGCGGGCAAGGCATTCATTAGGAACCTCCGTCTACAAAACGCGAGGAAGGCGACGCTCGTCCAGTGGATTTGTGATGTAGAGTGGCTCATTGTGATCGGCCCCAAATTTTGGAAGGTCCAAATCTGTGAAGGTGATAATGTTGCCGTAGTGGATGTTGTCGATCATCGAATGACTTCGTCGAGGTTGCGTCCACGGGGACCATGGTACGGGCCAGGTTTCCTCTAGCTTGAGCTTGTGAGGATAAGAGGATGTGAGCTTGAGGACGAAAGGGAAATGTTCGCTGGGTGCTTGAGCTGAGTGAGGATCGGGTCCTCTTTCACGGAACTTGTGTCTTCGGGCGAGGCCAGGTTGCGGTTACGGCTCCGCGGCTTTTTAGTGGCCTTAGGTGGTAATGCATGGATTTGACCCGATCGGGTTAGAATGCGACATCGGAGTTTGGTTCCTTACGAACAGGCCGCTCACGAGTTGAGCCATGGTTAGAGGAGGATTCCTCGTAGCATAGGGCCATATGTCTTCCCTCAACTCATTGATTGTAGATGTATTCCGGGAGCTTCGGCGGCTTGACGGATTACGTCCCGGGATGCGGCTTGGGTGCCTCGCGGGAGGTAGTTTATGGATTGCCGCTTGTTCGAATGTCGGTGCACAACGGTGGTTGCACTGAGGCCCGTGCGTTGCGACCCTCACGGGGAGTTTGGAGAGTTCTGGCTCAGCGAACGGTCTCCTTGATCTCTTCACGATATACCGCGCTCCTTTCCTTCTTCTTGAGCATACTCGGGGCATTTTGGAGTTGGGTGCAGCGATATTCATGGTTTGCTAATTTTCCTCCGCTTTTGGCCCAAATCAAATTTCTTGCAGCGGAGTCGAGAGTCAGTGCCTGCGTTTCCTCCCATGTGAGGATAGCCAATGCTTCTTTGAACTACGTGCGGCAGTCTAGGTAAACTTCCATCGGGGAGAGCTTTCCTTTCTGCTCTATCTGAGTGGCGGGTATATCGGAAGGTGAGTACACGGATTCTAGAACATGCGCCCATGTAGTAGTTCTTTGTCCCAGTTGATCGTTTCTGTAAATGAATGCCGAAGTCTGTGGAACTTCCCTGAGTAGTTGCTCGAGACGAATTTCCATCTTCCTCTTGTTTCTTTTGAATAGACCTTCCTCCCTGAGTTGGCCTTTCAATTTGAGTGCGGAAATGACCCGTTTCCATCCTCCCAGGACCCTTGGGAGTCTGGTTTTGTTGACCTCATGCCCGGCTTGGAAGAGAATGGTTTCATTGTCTTCGTCGTCGCCTTCATGGAGAACTTGCTTTCCCCGGGGAGGTAAGTGCTGGTATGCATTCTGCTGTGCCATTCCATCTCCTAGGTCATCGGGACCATTGACCACCCTCATTTGGCAGAGGGGGTTGGATGAGAACAGACGGTAGTTGAGGAAGTTGCCGTGAGCAAAACCCCTGAGGTCGAACTGATCTAGAGTGGCCTCTAGCTTTCTGTCTGAAGCTGCTTGTGACACTTTAAGGGCTCGATCCCTGTCGGTCTTTTGAGCTTGGTTTTCGTCCCAGAGACAGTTTTCTTGAGCGGCTAGTTCCATGAGGGCCTTCCTTGCGAGAGCTAAACAGTCTCCGTAGGTACGCACCGTCTGACTAGTGTCCAGAAATGTGATCACGTCCAAGTCTCCGAATGGCGGAAACACTTGGATGATGTTGATGAAGGAAGTCGGACTGGGACATTCCATGCGGCCTTCCTTGATCTTGGTTACCAAGATGTTTGCCCATATCTGCTTGATTGAACACACGGGAGTGTTGAACTCTGCAATGTTGACAGTCTCGTGATCTCGCTCGATCGCCAGATATATCAGAGCTAGTAGTCTGGCCGCGGGATGTCTGCGAATCCGTGGCGTGGCAGGGAGCGAGAATCAAAGCTGGAGCATGTTGATGCGAGGTGGTCATTTCCGCGTCGGAAGGCGGCTACGCCTTGCGGGGAAGACCTTCACAGATGTTTTCGGGGTGGCTGCCGGAAGCGTTCCCGAGGTTGATCTGATTCATGATAGGGTGAGGAACTTGGTCTCCTTCGCTGTTGCCCTTGGCCTTGGCGGCGCTTGAGGGTATAAGCTTGACTGACGGCACGGGCCGGTTGCCACTGGGGCTGGTACTCGGAAGTGATGATGAGCTCTGAGCTCGGTTAGCCAGGGCCTCGTTTACCCTGAGCAGGCATTCGTCGAGGGTAACTTTGGCGTTGCAGAATCTGTTGATAAGGACCGGATCCTTGGTATCATCGGGATATCTGGAATAGATGATGTTGACGAAGTCGTCGTCAGTCACTTGATCAGAGGGATTCTTCGTCGTGTCAACCAGTAACTTCCAATTGTCGGATAGCTGCCTGTACTGGACGTTGAGCTTGACAATCTCCATGGTGTTGGAGCCTTGGTCATAGTTGACCTGCTCGGAACGAGTGCCGTCCTCAAAAATGAGCATGTGAATGCAGAGGTCTGCCCGCGGGTCTGCCGCATCCTCGACTCCGGAGAGTCCTGATTCGTCGTCGTCTGACGGCTCAACCCAAATGTAGGGGCGTATTGCGTCCGGGTGCATTGCTGGAGCTTCTAGGAAAACATCATGCCCTTCACTGGAGAAGAGGGGTGCAGCGGGTAGTTCCTCGTGGAGGACATCCTATACGACTTCCATGCATTCATCCCGAGAATGACGGTGCTTGTTGACCTTTATCACAATGATCTCTTCGCCCGGCGGGGCCAGATAGTTGGTTTGAAGTATAATGACGAATCTCCGACTGGAGACAGGGGGTTTATGTGCCCGCATCATGGCGATGCTCAGTGTATCTTTCCAATCTGCCTCCAAATGTTGGAAACGACAGTTGAACTTGATGTATCGGACTGCCCGAGTGCACTGCTCGAGTACGTTGACATAGTTAGCATCTCCGGACTACGAGGGATTCTGATGAGATTTGCCCCGATAGTCCCAGTCGGTTTGAAGGAGGTAGCCCCCGGTGCACGATTGCGAGCACGCAGCTCTTGTCTCGGCTTCGTTTCCTATGAGGAAACTGTCCCCTCTGATGACTTCAAGATCTCCCTACCGGTTAATGAACTTGACGCATTGATGGAGAGTGGAGGCTATGGCTTTCATGTGATGCAGCCAAGGGCATCCTAACAGAGCCGTGAATTCGGATGGAATGTCCATTACGTGGAATTTTGCTAGCACCATTTGGGTTTTGAACCAGAGTTCCAGAGTCACCGTCCCCAGGATGGGACGAGACGTGCTGTCGTAGGCCTTGATAGTCCGAGTAGACGGAATCAGATGCCTTTCATTGATACGGAGGGCTCGCATCATGCTGAGAGGGAGAATGTTAACGGCTGACCCGTTATCTACCAATACTCCAGGGAGTGTTATGGTGTTGAGCTTGAGAGTGATGTACAGAGCTTCGTTGTGCCCCGAGGCATTTCTCGGTAGGTCTTCATCACAGAACGTGATCATACTACCATACAGTCGGGAATCATAGATCTGATCTCTATTCGGAGAAGGAGAGTCATCCAGCCATCCGTTTCCTGTCTTCCTCTTGCGAGGTAAAGCCTTTGCTGGAGCCTCGGGATTGCGTTGAGGCTGTTTGTGGCAGTTTTCGCCCTTGGTTAGCACATTGATCGAGTGCGAGTGCCAAGCTGACTTTGATCTTCCTTTGCCGGTCCGGGCTCGGAAGCTGGACAAATTGAACCTTGGCTGATCCCGGGGGTTAGGCTTCGGCGCGGTAAGATTACCAAGATCCGAGGTATTTCGGTGTCCCAAGGTCTGAACTCGTTGTCAACATGACTTTTCGGCTTTCCCACCCCGTATGCGCTCTAAACCGCATGGCCTCGGAGCGGGGAGGACTGGCTGGAGTAGAGTACGTAGTATTCGAACCTCCCGGATGGCTCTCCGAGTGTACCCACACTGGTGTCTCCGACTTCGTATCTTTCTCTCAGCATCTGTTGAGAGGATTTCTTCTTCTGTTTTCTCGGAGGATTGCTCCGGACCGTATCTTAGGACTCGTACTCCAGCGAGACGGAGCGATCACAAACATTGTAGGCGATGTGGACATTTGATGAGGACCCGGTTTGGAAGAGGGGGAGGAAGCGCTCTGCGGCAATCTTCTTGGGCACCCATTCAATGGAATTCCTGCTTGTTGTTGTTGTTCGGAAAAGGGTTTCCCTCTTGTATTGGGCCCACGGGGGCGTTCCAACTTTCCTTCCTCTATCAAGTTCTGAATTTCGTATCGTAACCCCACGCAGTTGTCGGTGGTATGGCCGTGATACTGATGGAAGGCGCAGTACTTTCTCTTGTCAGCGTTGACTACGGGATTCTTGGGTTTGTAATTGGCAACGGGTTTAAGGAGACCTTCCTTGATTAACCCTTCCTGCATCTTGCTCAGTGGCATGTCCAACTTGTCGAAGTGTACGGCAGGCTTCGAGTAGAATTGTTGCTTTGTGGGACTGGGGTTTCTGTTACCCGACTGTTGTCCCTGATGGATGTAGTTGACAGACGTATCTTTCCCTTTGCCGGGGGCCGGTGTGGGATTGAATGCAACTGCTGAGCGGTATCTATATGGCTGTGTAGTAGCCAACTTTTCCTTGAGATCTTTCTCGAACTGTGAGCCGGCATTGACTATGGCCCGGAGATCTGGGAAGAAATGGTGATTGATGAGTGTTCTGATGGACGGTCTTAAGCAGGACTTGAAGATCCGCATCTGTTCATCCTTGGAGAGTGGCTCCATGATCTCGGAGAGTTTCCAACTCCACCTCTTGTAGAATTCTCCGACGCTTTCATCCGCTTTCTGTTCAGTGGTGATTAAGTCCTCGCGACTTGTTTCCCACTCTAAGTTGGATCGGTACCATTCCAGGAAGATGTTACTGATCTGATCCCAGGTGTGGCGATCCGCAGGCTTGACCCTCAGAAACCATCGTAACGCTGAACTCTTGAGCGTATGCTGGAAGTGGTCGGCCATTTGCTGGAGGGTTGCTCCTTTCGCTCTCATGCCGAGAACGTAGGTGTCGACATGCGTTTGAGGACATTCAGTTCCATCGAATTGGTCCATCTCCGGCATTTGGAACTTGGCAGGGAGAGGCGTGACCATTCCCGAATATGTGGATTTGAGCGTTTCCTGCTTTGAGATGCTCATGTTGGCTTTTAGGTCTTTCATCTGTTCGACCATCCAGGCTAAGGTTGGGTCCAGTGGTGGACTGTGAGGCTCGGCGCCGGGTGCTACCATGTGAGCGGTAGTGATTGGAGGTGGAAGGCTTGATATATGTGGATATATGGGGGCCTTTTCTGAACTGTATCGGGGTTTATCCCCGATGTTTTGGGATTCGTGTATAGGCAACGGGATGAACCCGGGAGGGTATTGAAGAATATTGGCATGCATCGAGATGGTCCCGGCGGTGCGCCAGGTGGTATTGAGTGATAGGAGTAGCACTGGCCGGCCAAATATGACAGGGTTGCCCTGAGAGGTGGCAACGTGGAGCCTAGGTCGGCTGTTTCCTTGGTTCGAAGGAATTCCGTAAGTTTGCGGGGGAGGACCCTGGTTGAAGGTTTAGGGAGCTGGTTTCGGGGAATCGTCATCCTCGACCAGGACAAAAGTACCGTCTGACTGGGGGATAGCTGCTATACCTCGCTCATTCGGAAAGCCGTACCACGAAATTCTGGCGATCTTCTTTACGCCTCTTGTGAACCTCACAAGCCCGGATGGCTTCTTCCAAAGTCATATACATTACCGGTGGCGGGGTCCTTCCCCGTCACGATTTCTCGGTGAGCTAGACATGTCGGAAATTCTCGGCTAAGGGAACCGAGGGAACCGAAGAACCGTCTGACGCCGCCGTAACGGTGATTCTCGGGCAAAGGCGCTCGACCCGGAAATCTGAACCACTTTCTCGCTTGCTGCAGGGAACCAAAGGAAGGGTTTAGGCTTCGGAAAGGGGTATTTGGATCAAGGTTTCGGGCTTGTGCAATGTGCAGTTACCGATTAATGTTTACTTAAAGCGCATTTTCTTAGAGTCCTAATTGGTTGGAAAAGAGCAAGTCTTCATTTTTGCAACTAATCCTAGAGCTCTAATCACCGGATCTCGTCACTACGCTTATAAGCCCCTCGTTTCCATTTGTAGATCATCTTTCTCGGGACGGACTATCCCGAGCGAGGTCCTATAAGGCAAGCGAGTTCCACTGTCAAAGGAAAAAGTGAACTTAAGGCTAGCTGATCACGCAAACTTCCAACGTATGTGACGCACGGGCCACAGTCGAAATCAACGTTCTTAAGTTAAGGCGGGGATCATGCCAAAATTTCGGCATGACCTCTCCTGACTCGCTTGCGTGAGGGACCTTAGCTTTTGGCGTTGGCCAAGTTGTGGCTGGCACGGTACATACGACGAGGTTTGGTGACACGGCATCACATTGAACCTTCGGGTATATTTTTTGGCAGAGCTCCGCGTCAAAGTCAAGGCTGAAAAGCTCAAGACTTCGGGTCGGGAACGACCTTCGGTCTCAACCTCTCGAGCTTGACTCGGGGCGGAACCCGGCGTAAAAAACATACACTTAGGCTTTATGACACGAGCTAAGCCAAAAAACTAACCGGGGTCTTGGACAAAGTGTGACACAAAGAGTGCATGGATTACACGGGCTAGGATGGGCTGTTTCGGACGACCCCGTGCGCCCCCGAAAGGCATCTGGCAGGCCAATCGGGGTGCAACTGATAAGGCCATCCCGGGTTACGGGTTGTAGTGTGCAGTGTTCCGAGGCAGCAAGTGCACGTGAAGTGCGGTGTACCGAGGCAGCAAGTGCGAGTAGTGTGCGGTCACTAAAATTCTTTTTTTCGGAGTAAAACAGAGATTTTTCAGAATGTGTCTTAAAGAATTTTGATGCCCAGTTCAAAAGATAGCATGAAAATCAAACATGAATGGGGATGCACAAACATGGTATGATTTTGGAAAGTCGACAAAGTAATGCCCTTGAAAAAACCGTTCGAGGTTTAAAGTAACACACACACACGAAAACGAGGAAGGGTAAACGAAAGTTTGACACACGAAAGGCTTTTTTAGAAAACATCGACAGTTTTGAAAAAAGTATCCTTATTCCCCAGCGGAGTCGCCAACTGAAATTACACGGGATTTCGCGCGGACGCGAAACGCGGTTGTCTTTCGCGGAGGGTTGGTATCTGAGACCTCGCTTCATGGGAAGGAAAATGAGGAGTCGCCACGCGGTTTTTGTATTTTGAGTCCAAACGTTGAGAAACGGCTTTTGTGAAAAGGTGTCGTTTTTATTGGTAGCAAAAACTTAGGAAAAGGCTTTGAAAACGGGGGATCATTTTTATTGGTAGCAAAAACGAGTAAAAAGCTTTTAGTACCAGAGATTGTTAGGTTCGGAGGTCACGTTACGTTTCGGGAAGAGTATTACGAGATCACCCGAAATGCCTCGTATGACGAGTCTTTCTACCTTTCTCGAAATCGTGTGTATGTGTGTGTGTGTGTGTTTTTGAAATGGGGGCTTGAATGACAAGCTTAATCTTGGTTTGAATGTCAAACGTTGATTAGGTGACTTGTTTGAAAAGACGAGCGTTTGAATGACAAACGTCGGTTTTGAGTTTGAAATGAGCGTTTGCGTGGCAAACGTCGACTTTGAGCTTTTTGAAAAGGAGTTCGAAGGTCGAACTCCGGTTTTTGAATCGGGCGAGTCATTGTTAACGATATTTATGGGAAAAAAAGCATATTAAATGATTTTGAATGTCAAAAGTCGGCTTTTAGTTTGAAGATGAGCGTTTGGATGCCAAACATCATTTCGCGCGTTTTGAAAGAGAGTTTGAAGGACGAACTCCGGTTTTGAACCGGGCATTACATTGTTAACGATTTTTACGGGAAAAAGCGTATTAAATGATTTTGAATGTCAAAAGTCGGCTTTTAGTTTGAATATGAGCGTTTGGATGCCAAACGTCATTTTGCGCATTTTGAAAGAGAGTTCGAAGGACGAACTCCGGTTTTGAACCGGGCATTACATAGTTAACGATTTTTATGGGAAAAAGCGTATTAAATGATTTGCGATTGACGAATCGGGTTGCGACTCGGACTTTGAAAAGTAAATACTATCACGATCCAAACGGGTCGGACTTTGTAAATGACAGTATTTAAAGCGGTATCGACGGAATCAAACGATTCGGAATCATAAATGACGATCAACGAGCCAAACGACTCGAAATTGTAAATGAGGATCGACGAGGCCAAAATGGCTCAGAATTGTAAATGACGATCAATGAGCCAAAACGGCTCAGAATTGTAAATGACAGAAATTGAAATGACGATCGACGGATCGATCGATCCGGAATGGTAAATAACATAAAAGTAAACGAAACGGGGTCGGAACGCCGTTTTAACCCGTGATTACTTCTCTTACGGGAAGAGAAGAGGATCGAGGGGCTAAAACGTATCGGACCCCTTTAGACGGAGACGTCTACATTTCAAAGACGTTGTTCAAAACGGTTGTAGTGACTGGGGCGTAAACTGAGACGAAACGAGAGATCAGAGAGAGGGAGTTATACCTATGGCTAGGGTCGACTCCTTTGGCTCGGGGGGCGTATACGGGATACAAAAAGTAGTTTGAAACGGTGTTTTGGAGTGGTGAGTGGCGTATTTGATCGAAATACGGAAGTTTCACGTGAATCAAGGCAAACGGGAGCTCGGGAGGGGGTGAAACTGGTAAGGGCCGTGGGCTGTGGTGAAATTTTGTGTAAAAATTTGTTATGTTTTGGCTTTGACAGCAACTTCTATTTATAGGTGAAATTTCAGTAGGAGTCCGGCCGGACTTAGGCTGAAATCCAGGGGGTTTTGTGAAACTTTAGGAATTTGAGGGACTTGCTGTCAATTTCTGAAGACTGCAGAGGGAGTTCGGACGGACTTAGACTGAACACCAGGGGTATTTTAGTCTTTTCCCTTTGATTTCTGATTGAAGGATGATGGGAGGGATGTGGTATGGCTGCCACGTGTCCCATGACTCACCAAATGCGTGGGAGTTCGTTCTCGAGTCCCGGTTTTGTCCATTTTTTAAATAACAGTCCGGAAAATGTTTGAAATGCCCCCGAAAGTGCCGAAAAGTGAGTTTTTCAGGGAAAGCCTTACTTTTACGTGCGATGACGCGTGTCAAGTACGTTTCAACGTCGGGATGCATGGGGCAGTCCCGGGACGTCTCGTTCGCATGGCAACGAGGAGCTTAACGAGTTCCGGTTAACCTGGAGCGGGCCAGTTAACGGATTTCGGTTAACTTTCTGACGGATTTTGACGATCCGGATTTGGGTACTTACAACTGGGGTAGACATTATCAATTTGATTCCCCATCTTATACAGAAATCTTGCGTCTTTTTGCTAATAAACTTGGAGCCGTTGTCACATATGATTTCGGATGGGACTCCAAATCTACTGATGATGTTTCTTTTTATGAACGATATCACTTCTTTGTCCCTAATCTTTACGAAGGCTTCAGCTTCAATCCACTTCGAGAAGTAATCCATCATGGCCAGCATGAATACTTTGCCTCCGGGAGCCCTTGGTAGCTTGCCTATGATGTCCATCCCCCATTGCATAAAGGGCCAAGGTGACAAGATGGGATGCAGCGGTTCAGCAGGTTGATGTAGGATGTTGCTGTGTCTTTGACACGCATCACATTTCTGGACATACTTGATCGCATCTTGCCGCATGGTTAGCCAATAGTAGCCTGTTCTTAATTCCTTTGAAGATAATGATTTGCCCCCAGCATGGTTTCCACATTCGCCATTGTGCAATTCTCTTAACACCTCTTCAGCTTGTTCCGGTTCTAGGCATCTCATGTATATTCCTGTAAAGGATTTTCTAAACAAGACATTATCTATCAAAATAAATCGTGATACCTTTATTCTGAAGGACCTCAGACTCTTCACATTAATTGGGATTGTGCCATCCTGCATGTATTGAATTATGGGCAGCGTCCAGGATGTGGAATTGCTGAAGGCATGGTCACGGCATCAAGCTGTTCATTAACTTGGCATGTTTTGAGTGGATCTATGGCGGGATGCATGACATGAATGATGCGTATGGTATTGTTCAACTTGCTTTTGCAACTTGAACCCAGGTTGGCTAAGGCATCTACTTCAGCATTTTCTTCTCGTGGGATCTGTTCGAAAGTGAAGTCTTCAAATTGTCCGACTAACATCTTAACGTGTTGGAGATAACTCATCATTCTAGCCTGCTTAGCTGTATAAGACCCATTAAAGTGGTTAACTAATAACAAGGAATCACTAAATACATTGATATGTTTAACGTTTAAATTCAAAGTGGTGGTTAATCCCATAATGAGGGCCTCATACTCAGCCTCATTGTTTGTTGCTTTGAACTCACAAGCCACAGCTTGAGGGATGAGGTCTCCTTGAGGTGACTTCAGGACGATTCCTAAACCTATGCCCCTGGCGTTAGAAGCACCATCTGTGTATAGTATCCAATACCTAGGAGAGGCAATGCCTTCAAGTTGTTGGACCTTGAGTTCAACCTCGGGCTACAAGGTGGGACTGAAATCTGCCACAAAATTTGCCAAGGCTTGTGACTTGATGCCAGTCCTCGCTTCATATTGTATGTCATAAGTACTAAGTTGTACTTAGCCATCCTACCCGACATCTCAGGCTTTCTCATTACGCTTCTGATAGGATAGTTAGTCTTGACAATAATAACGTGACTGTGACTAAGGCCAATGGGAAGGTACACTGTTGTGTAGATTTCCGAGATCTGAACAAGGTCAGCCCCAAAGACGACTACCCCTTGCCAAACATAGACATTCTGGTGGATGCCACTGCTAACTACGAAGTCAAATCCTTCGTTGATGGCTTTGCTGGCTACAACCAGATCAAGATGGACGAGGAGGACCAAGAAAAGATAGCCTTCACCACACCGTGGGGAACGTACTGCTATACTGTGATGCCATTTGGGCTTAAGAATGCCGGGGCTACGTATCAAAGGGCAGCAACTGCAATCTTTCACGACATGATCCAGTGGGAAATTGAGGTCTATGACAATGACATGATAGTCCATTCCAAAGGCGAGGATGGACAGCACTTTGTCGACCTACGAAAGTTTTGAGAGGCTAAGACAGCATTCCATGAGACTTAACCCTGCCAAATGCACCTTTGGAGTGACAAGGGGAAAAGTGCTTGGGTATATGGTCATGGAACGAGGTATTGAAGTCGATCCCCGAAAGATCAAGGCCATTATGGAAATGAGGCCACCTCAAACCCAGACAGAGGTCAAAAGCTTTATGGGTAAATTACAGTACATTAGCCGTTTTGTCAACCAGCTGACTACCATATGCGAGCCCATCTTCAAGCTCATGAAGAAGAATGCAGACACAGAATGGACTGAGGAATGCCAGGATGCCTTTGAACAAATCAAGGCGTACCTAGTACATCCCCCAGTGCTATGCCCCCCACATGGACAAAAACCTCTTCTGCTCTATCTCACTGTCACTGATACGGCAGTTGGGGCTATGCTTGCTCAGGAGAAGAAGGACTCTCGGGTAGAAAACGCCATTTACTTTGTCAGCCGTAAGCTGCAAGGAAGTAAGCTCAATTACTCAGCGTGCGAAAAGACTTGTGCAGGACTGGTCTGGGTAATCGGTAAGCTGAAGCATTACATGCAAGCCCACTCTGTGAACTTGGTCTTGAAAATGGACCCTATCAAGTACAACTTCGACAAGCCTTTCCTTTCGATGCGTCTAGCAAAGTGGTCGTTCTTCTTGGCTGAGTATGACATCAACTATGTGATGAGAAAGGCAATCAAGGGTCAAGCGTCGTCAGACCATCTGGCAAACTTCCCTAGTAATGAGGACCGCAGGCCTGAACCCCAATTCCCAGATGAAGGGATCTTTGTTGTTGAGCCTGAGAACCGATGGCAACTTTTCTTTGACAGAGCTGCTAACAAGAGAGGAAATGACGTAGGAATGCTACTGGTCGATCCGAAAGATGAGCACACACCGATAGCCATCAAGTTGAACTTCCCTGCCACGAACAATGCCGCCGAGTATGAAGCTTGCATTGCTTGTTCAATGCTTTCTCGATCTTGAGTATAATGATAATCCAATCGTATTGTGGTATGGCCATACACTTTCATCATTATCACTCATCGAGGGGCCCAAGCAAAACATCTCTCTTCCGAGGGACAAATTCCATCTTGACTTATCATCCTTCCCATCATGAATCCGATCATGCCAAAGATAGCCTTTATAGATATCGTGTTAAGATACCCTTTGACTAAAATCAAACATGACTTTCATCATATGTAAGGTCATGATAATCTCAGGTCTAGGGACTAAATGAAGTAACCTTATGAGATTTAATTATGACATTTGACCATGACATAAATCTCATGCGGGTCAAGTCCAGTCACTTGTTCTCTAACAAGTACCCGTAATTTCAATGTGCATCTCTATGCATATAATCATCGTATGATTATCCATTGACAATTATACTAATTATTCTCTTAATAATTAGGGATGGAGATTATTATAAACAAATATACAAAACATATAATAATCAAATGATAAACATCTCATATAATAATAAATAATGTCAACACATAAGTCTATCAATCATAGGCCTAGGGCATACCACTAACACCCATTAGTTGGGATGTTTTAGGAATCACCAAGAACAATTACATACAGGCTGGCGTGATGATTGGTAATGGAGAGGTGGTGCCTCTGGTCCCCATTATCAGATGCCTGAGGTACCCTGATTGGGTCACCCATGAGGGGGCTCGATTTAGATTTAAAAGCCAATGTCATTATTGCAAAGGAAGCCGTGAAGGCTTACAAAGAAAGCGATAATGCCATGATTATGTCACGGAGAAAGCTAGGTCATTCTTTGACGTAGGTCGGAGCCACATGGCTCGACGCATAGTAGTGGACCCCTCCATCGACATATCAATCGAGCAACTGGCTAAGTGGGCTTCTGAGGACTCATACAATGTGGTCGCTCGTCAAGGTCACCATCTAGTGCATTATAATGAGAACAACCTGGCTACCATTGCTCAAGATGACGTAGACTTGGCAGCAGAACCTTGGGTTCCTCCTCCTGTTGAGAACGTCAATTTCAATCTTTATTTTTTGCTTTTGAAGGTGATACTCCCAAGCATGGCTTTTCCGATTCGGGTAAACTTACTGATCTTTAATAGCAGGATGGAGACGTAGAAGATCGAGCTACCACAAGTGGCCAAGTTGAAGCCGATCCAGCTGCTTAACTTTCCTTTGAACATTTGAATGGTTGTGTAATGAACAAGTCCCAAAACAATCTTTATTTTTTTCTTTGTGTATGTTGATGCCTTGGCCCAGTTTTTGGGAGGCATTTTAACTCGTATTTTTTTTGCTAGCTCTAGCCCTGGCCCATTTGGGGGACTGAGCCTTTTATTTAACCGTAGTTGACCTTTGATACTTTGAATTTTATGCTTTTGACTTTAGCATGAATATATGTCGAGCTAGATTTAATAGGACAAATGAATCGCTATAAGCTTTTGATCGGACGGGTTTTTTGATAACACAGTCGACCTTATATTTGTATAGTTTTTGAAAACGGGATTGACTAAGAGTCGAATCTGTTTATGGGTATGAAGCTGACCAAGGGTCAAGCTCGTTAGAACGAGGTCGACTTAGATGTCGGACCTGTTAAAGGAACGAAGCTGATTGAGAATCGAGCTTGTTAGAATGAGGTCGACTTAGATGTCGGACCAGTTAAAGGAATGAAGCTGATTAAGAATCGAGCTTGTTAGAACGAGGTCGACTTGGATGTCAGACCTGTTAAAGGAACGAAGGTGATTGAGAATCGAGTTTGTTAGAACGAGGTCAACTAAGATGTCGGACCTGTTAAAGGAACAAAGCTGATTAAGAATCGAGCTTGTTAGAACGAGGTCGACTTGGATGTCGGACCTATTAAAGAACGTAGGTGATTGAGAATCGAGCTTTTTAGAACGAGGTCAACTTAGATGTCAGACCTGTTAAAGGAACGCAGCTGATTGAGAATCGAGCTTGTTAGAACGAGGTCAACTTAGATGTCGGACCTGTTAAAAGAACGAAGCTGATTAAGAATCGAGCTTGTTAGAAGGAGGTCGACTTGGATGTTGGACCTGTCAAAGGAGTGAAGCTAATTGAGAATCGAGCTTGTTAGAATGATGTAAAAATGTAACACAATGTTTGGTTGAATAGAACTGCAACTTTTATTGAACTAGAAACATGCTTACATCGAAAATGGAGAGCTTGAACTATAACAAACTCAAACTTGAAAACTGAACTAAGTTTGATGCTGAATTAGAAAACTGAACTAGAAGTAATACTTGATAAGGTGAGTAGCATGCCACGGGTGCTTTAATTCCTCACCACTTGGATAGGCAATCATGTAAGTTCCCTCCTTGATAATCCGAGTGACAATGTAGGGACTTTCCCAGTTGGGAGATAACTTGTTCTGCTGAGTTCTCCTTCTCGTTGCCTCGATTTTCCTTAGCACGTGGTCGCCTACTTGGAAGGATCTCGTTTTTACTTTCTTATCATGATAACACTTGGTCTTCTGCTTGTAATTGACCATTCGTAAATAAGCTGTATCTCGCTTCTCGTTAATCAAATCCAAGTCGATCAATCTGTTAGTGTCGTTCTGCTCTTGGTCGAAGAAAACTACTCTGGCCGTAGGAAATCACAGCTCGGCCGGTTCCATGGCCTCTGATCCATATGTAAGAGTGAATGGGGTTTCCCGGTGGGCCCCCAAATGGTTGTGCGGACTTCCCAGAGAGCAAGGGGGAGTTCGTCCAACCAGTTGCTACGTAGACCAACCAAACCCATTTTAAGTGCAGATAGGATAAGCTTGTTCCCAGCTTTGCACACATCCGATTCCAGCTAGCGTGGGAAACTTAACTCGTTGATGGGGGATTGAGACCACCATTCCAAGTGCGACCTGGCCAGGGATACCCAAAATAGCAGCATAATCACTATTCACATCAATAACAATAAATGTTACCTTGGAGACTACCATGTAAGGATGTTGGCCTATGTCGATGTCCAACTCGATCTGTCCCTTGGCATCGACCCTGTGGTTGGTGAAGCCTTCCAGTCGACCGTCATAACGTGAAAGCTGCTCCTTGGATAGCCCCATCTCTTTGAACGTCTTGTAAAACAGAATATCTTTGCAGGCACCAGTATCTACCAAGAGTCTGCTCATCGTACACCCGTCAATTAACCCTGGGATAATGAGAGCTTGCTCTCTGGCCGCTACATTGGTTGCTAGCTTGTCTGGGTAGAAACTGATCACCTCGTCTCTGATGTAGCTTCTAGGTGGCACATGAGGGGCCTTGTTGAGCTGAAATATCTTATGTTTCAGGGCAGTGTTACTGGCTTGCTCAGTAATAATCCCCAAATTCAATCTAGGTTGTCTTGGTTCTTACGGTCCACCAGCAGCTCGCTCACCACCGCCAGGCTGAGCTCTTTTCACATGAATGTCGAGCCTCCCACTATCGACCCACTTTTGATTGATGCGTTTCAGGCTCATACAATCTTCCGTAGTGTGGCCCGTATCTTTGTGATAGTCCGAATACTTGCTGTTATCCCTTCTGAACTTGTTTCCTGGATTTATAGGGGCAGGTGGGCCTAGCTCGACGCTATTCGGGATCGCGGTACGACTTACTGTCAGAGGGGTGAAAGCTTCGGGCACTTTCTCAGTTGCCCTAGTTCTGTTCTTACCATTCTTGTTACTACCCCCATTCTTGGCTAGGTCCTTCTTGTCAGTATCAGCGACCTCAGTCTTGGGACCTTTTCCACTCTTCTTCTCTTTTCTTTCTTCAGACAGTGCCATGTTGTAGGCCTTCTCGAACAGTTCTTGTCGGGTAGTCATGGTTCGGACTGTCAGCTCGTAATCTAAGTCTGTAGAGGCTATCCCATTCCTGAAACAATTTATTACTTCCCTGTCCGTCAGGTCCTCTTCAATCTGGTCGACCATCTCCTTGAACTTGGTATAGTAGCTCATGGAGCTTTCTTTTTTCCCCTGTACCAAATTATTCAAGTCGGTGACAGTCATCTTCCGAGCTCCAGCTGTCGAGAATCGATCTAGAAACTTCTTTCTCATATAATGCCATGTCGAAATGCAGCCTAGTGCCAAACCATTAAACCAAGTAAGAGCTGCCCCGATGAGAGTGCTGGTTAGTGCCTTGCACATCATATCGTCCTCGTTGGAGACGAAGCATATAGTAGCTTCCAAGTTCTGTATATGACTCTTGGCATTGGTTGCACCCAAATATTTTCTAGAATGGGCAACCTGAAACCGTAATGAGGTCGACGGTCGAGAAACTCCTTGGACAAGGGTCGAAGAGAAAAGTCATTTTGTTCGCCCTTTCCAGCATCCTCTTTCTTGTCGGCCTCCCATTGTTCAAACTTTTTCTTCCACTGTAACCATTCCCTAGCGTCTGGCCTGTCGTCCCTTGCTTGGGAGACGTCGTTGGATCTCTTCCGTTCCTCACGGTGAGGCTCCCTCCTAAAGTTGGCCCTATGCTTGTCACTCCTAGAGGGATTTATCTCTCCACCCCTCCGATCCCTACGAGAGGGCGATCTTACTGAATTAAGCGGCGACCTGCGCCTTTCCTCCCTGACTGGCGACCTGCACCTTTCTTCTCTGACTGGCGACCTGCACCCATTCCTATCTCTGTGAGACTGCGACCTCTCAGTTCTGGTAGGTAACCTAGGCCTGTTTCTCTCAGCTTCCCTTTGTCGCCTCAATTCCGACTCCGCCTCCTGCTCTCTGTTTGTATTGAGATGACTTCTCAAGTTGTCAGGTGGTACTTGTATGTGGGTGCGAATAAAAGGCACAATCTGTCGCTCGCCATTCTTTCTGCCACTTCCGCTTTGCCTAACCCTTCTGTCGGGCTGTCTGTTAGAAACATGGGAGGGAGCTGCCCTTTTCGATCTTCTATCATTTTGTTCGGCTCCTCCTCCATAGCCAATAACTCTGCAAAAATTCTAGCTCGTTCCACCAACATCTCCTTTCTGCTGAGGGGATTAGTTGAGGGACCCACTCTATCGCCTGCAGCCATTCGCCCTGCTTGGGGACGCTTAGGAGGGGGCGCCGCTTCCTGCTCGAGCATAGGCCGCTTCTCTCTTCTACCATCTGGCAAACCCCTGCTATCGACAATGCTATTAGAATGTGTCGCCCTTGCGTGAGGACGAGGAGGAGGAGGAGGTGGCATGTTAACATTGTTGTTTCCTGCATTTATATTAGCACCCGTGTTTCCCTCATTGTGCTCGTCCGAGGCTTCAGAAACGTGACTATCAGAAGTCACCATGACTATGGGTTATAAGAAATCTCGAGGTCAAGTACACACGATTCCCGGCAATGGAACCAAACTGATGCTGCAAGAATCGTGCTTATCAATCTCCGTCCAATCAGCAAGACTAATCACTTGGCTCCTTGACCTGAAACAATGAACCCACGACTAGCCGGATTGTCTCCAGCTTAGACCCTCGGGCGTGAGATTAAGTATGGAGTATTTGATAGCTAAATATTATGATGAACAGATGTATTCAAAATAACAAAGAGCAATTACCTTGGAACGGTTGTTGTTGCCTTATGTTTATAGTTGTTGATGAGGGTTGTATTTGTGGTAGGATTGCATGAAATCCCTTAAATCGTGGAACTGATACGTGATAGAGATCTTATCCATAAATAAATCCTGATTTGTAGGGAGTCTTGTTACGTAAGGAATCGTAGATACGCCAGGATTCTGTAGGTCGACGTAACGATGTAGTTCGAGGTCGCCTGTTGGGTCTAGGTCGACCTGACTGATGGATAGGGCTGAACCGTACCCGAATAACATTTGGATCGTAATGTCGGACCAAGCTAGGTCGGGACCAAGTAGGTAGGACAATGAGCTTAGGTCGACTGATCATGTTGATGGGCCTGGTAATAATTGGTAGATGATTGGGCTTACTCACTGGGCCTAGCTCGTCACTTTTATTCTGTTCAAGGATCATAATACATATGTCTACATTATTTAAAATACATTATGCAAAACTTATTTTTTTACTCAGAAAAGGAATTTTAGTGACCGCACACTACGTGCACTCTTATCCTGTAAACTGTACACTACAACCCCATACCTGGGATGGTCTCAGATGAAGCTCAATTGGTGTTCCTATGCATTTTGAGCGCCCACGGGATCATTCCAAACTTCCCATCCTAGCCAGTGTCAACCATGCACTTTTTTGTCACACTCTGTCCAGACTCGGTTGGTTTTTGACCTAGTTCGTGTCATAAATCCTGGATACATATCCCATGTCGGCCATTATCTAAGTCAAAGCCTAGAAATCAAGATCTCATGCGCAAGCAAGACGATGAAAGGTCATGCTAAAATCTTGACCCGATCTTGATTTCTAAAGCTACACTTAGACAATGATCCGTACTGGATATACGTCCATGCCCACGTGACACCATGTCATCAAGCCTTTAATGCATCATCCATAACAATATGACCTAGCCAAAAACATAAAGTCATAGATCCTTTACGCAAGCAAGGTAAAGAGAGGTCATGCCGAATTCTTGACCCGATCTTGACTTAGGTACTGGCTCCGTTCACTATTCACATGGCAGACGCATTAAAACGAACATGACATGCTCAGTCCTTTGGTTCGTTTTTTTCTTTTGGCTGGTGGAAACCTCTTACCCTACAGGACCCTCGCCCGGGGTTGTCCACCCTGGGAGGTCAAAATACAGGTGCAAAACGAGGGGCTTATAGCCGTAGTGACGGATTCCACTGGCCCAGGATCTAGAATAGTTGCAAAAAAGAAGAGCAATCTTTTCCAACCCATTTAGGATTCTGAGAAAACATGTTTTAAGTAAATTAAAACTACAAAAAATAAAAAGGAAACTGCATGTCGCATGAGCTTTCCCCTTTCATCCAAAAAGCCCTCCTGAGTCTAAACCCCACCTTTCACCCCCTCTAGTGAACCAAGAGTGGTTGAGAGTCCTCGGATGCCATCTTTTCAGTATTGATGTTACAAGGTCCGACAGCCCTTCCGTTTCAGCGGTCCGAACATTCTGTTACTCTCCCATGGCAGGGTCGACAGATAACAGTGAGAGAAATGGTACTCCGCCTCTGAGAAATCTCCAAACAATGGAGGAGGTTCTAAAAGCCTTTGAAACCCTTAAGAAGCAACAAGAAGAGCAGCAAGCTTGGATTGTAGACACCATGCACCGTCGCGGAGTTGTTGCGGTTCCCCAACCCGATGGAACCTTCATCCTCATAGAAGACGAAGACATGCCTGCTCCCCCGGTTTCCCAAAGCTATCAGCAGGTCCCTCCTCCACAAAGCTATGAAAACCCGGCAATGCAAAGTAGCTCCCGCTCAAAGCTCCACTCGAGCCTCAGTCAAGCAACTCCGATCTGCCAACCCCAACACAATCAGTTTCCCGGCTCCGCTCCACAAACTCAATATCACCAGCACACTTATGAGCCCACTCCCCCAGATCCTAATGTCTATCGATATCCCCCGGGATTCAATCTGTTGCCTCTGTACGATCCCCGAAGCTACAACCTGAAGTCCCAATGCCTACCTGGGACAGACATACCGAGCGGATATCCAGACTTTTCAAATCTGCCGCCTGCCAGACTACCTCTTTGGACTAATGAGACACTCCCTCAGCTCCCAAACACAACTCAGCATGGTCAGGGCAATCACGCCCTTGGTTCCAATTTCAGTAATCCAGGATACGGGTTGGTATACACTCAACTGCCTCCCCAAGACTTTCGAGTGGCAATCCCGTCAACCAATCCACCTCCATCTTCGGTCTCCATCCCAGAAAACGGAAGCCTGCCTCTGCCTACTGACCCTTATATGGCTTGGCTGGTTGAACAGATGAAAGATATGCAAAGGAAGATTGCTAGCTCTCGAAAAGACTCGCTCATACCCACAGATTCGAGTAAAGTGGTACCTCTCCTCCTAAAATTCAGAATGCCAGAAATGCAGAAGTTCGATGGGACAGAATGCCCAAAGACTCACATTAATACCTACATCTTAGGTATGAGAGCCAAAGGGGCCACCCCTCAACAAATAGCGGACAACTTCCAACACTCCCTCAAATCCATGGCACTAAGGTGGTTCCTAAATGTAAAAGCGGAAAATCGCTCCACTTGGGATCAAATAAGTGAAATCTTTCTGGAAAAGTACTGCGTCAACCTGGAGTGGGAAACCAACCGCCATGATCTGCCAGCCACTGAACAAAAGGATGACGAGCCGGTGGGAGAATTTTACAAATGATGGAACTGGAAGCTAAGCGAGATAATGGATCCACTTTCCAAAGAAGAGCAAATGGACATCTTCCATTCCTACCTCAAACTATCTCTGAGGGCCCTGATTAGCCACCACTTCTATCCTGACCTTCGTGCCATGGTCAATGTCGGGACCAAGTTCGAAAAGACGTTGAGCCTACAAAAGACAGCAGCCACCCCTGCTTCTTCCTACCACTACCGGGTAGCCCCATCAAATCCGGCACCTGTCCCAAGTAAAGGACAGGAAGCCGCCGGAGCAGTCCATTACATCTAGAACGGAATCCAGGGAAGCCGCGATCAAGCGCCCCCGAGAAATAACAACCCCCTCAGCAACAGCAGTTCCAGCGCTTTTATAACCACGACATCCCCCTAAGCCAAGTGTTCGAATAATTGGTAAAACAGAACATTCTCAAAACTCTTGAAAATTTCCAGCCAAAGACTCTCAATCGTAACATGGACATGAGCAAACGTTATACCTTCCACAACTACCCCGTCCATGCCACCGACAATTGCTTCATGCTAAAACAAGTGGTCCAAGGGCTTATTGAAAGTTGGAACGCCCCCACGGTCCCAACACAGTCGGAAATCAGTTCCCCCGAAATGACAAAGTGAATATGATAGCATTCAGCGAGACCTCATGTGGGCCCCCTACAATCTCCTCGTCTGTCAACATGCTATCCCACGGCGATTGGGAATGCAAAACCAGAATCAGGCACTCCCGTAATAGGGAATCCAGAACGAAGGATCCAAGAATAACTGTCTCCTTATGATCCCTGCCATGATCGAGACACACCAACGGTTGGATCGAGTAATCCACGGAGGCAAGGCAAACTGAAACAAACGGCGACGCCGGAAGCGGTCTCACCTTCACAGATGCAGACTTGCTGGAGTGCGAAAACAGACACAACGAGGCCCTTCACATCCTTGTAAAAATAGAAAGGATCTACCTACCAGACGTTCTAGTCGACAATGGTTCGTCGGTCATTGTCCTTGCCGCGTGTACAATGAGATAGCTAAGGGTCGACCACTCCCGAATGAGACCTTCTACCCGAGTAATCCAAGCCTACGACTCCACAGCCCGCACTTTTTTGGGGGTGATAACTCTGGACATCCAGTTCGACGAGCAAGAAGAGTCGGTGGAATTCCAAGTCGTGGAAATCGAGTCCAATTTCTCCGCCTTGCTGGGACGACCTTGGCTGCACCAAATGAAAGCAGTGGCCTCAACCCAACACCAGTGCATAAAGTTCATCAACATCAAAGGGAACCTCGAAGTGATATATGGGGGCAGCATAATGGAGAGCGCTTGACCAGCAAGCTACAACCCAGAAGAAGGTCCCGACATGACTGAGTACCCCTTGGCGGACGAGGCCCAGGTCCCAATCCAATTCGAAAGTGACCCCTACATTCGCGCGTTGAGTAGTGACAAGCTAGCAAAAAGAATTCCTGAGTCAAGATGACAAGTTGGATCAACGCGACTGCGAAGAATGCTTAAAAGAGAACCAAGAGACAGACGCCCAGTTGGAACTTGACCAGGGAATGGACCCACACTTCGCTGGAAATCATCCTGAAGCAAGCTGGCCTACCACCTATCCCTTGGAATTTTTCAACCCCCATATCGACACACCCGGATCCTATGAAGATGGCTACGACAGCATAGTCCAATTCAATGTCCTGGTGCTCGACTTGGAAGAGAAATAGTGCAACATCCTTCGGAGCCTAGTCAAAGAAGGAAAAATAGAATGCCCCCATGATTCAGATATCGTGAATGTCATCCAAGCAAAGACCTTAGCCGTGGGAGTAGAGTCTTTGAAGATAATCAACGTCAGCAAGAGTAAACACCAAAGAAGTGAGTGCCTCACTGTAAATGCATGCTCCTCGTGGAAAAGGGTCGAGTTCACCCAAGGAGCCTTGCAAAAGCAAGTCTTCCTAGGTCCAAAATTTGTGCTTGTTTGTGTGCTTGTGTCTTTTGAGAAAGAGAAAAGGATGTGCCAAGTTCATTATCCGAACATAACAACCATTTTTAGAAGGTTTTAGTTTGGGATACCTTGGACTTTGGTGTTTTCGGGATTTTGATCTCGTGCTCACTTTGAACTTATGATCATCATTATGGGACTTATCTACCCTCCCATTAGATTAATCAACCAATATAGGCGTAGGAGCCTTGGTATGTCTTAACCTAACTTTTCTTGGGGATTTTAGTCAAATATGATCAAAAAGGGTTATCTTTAAGTCCAAGAATGAGACTTTTTAGAAAATAATGAATCTTTGTCCATCAATCCTACATCTTGAGACAATGATGATTTGTAGGGACATTTTGATTTTGTCTCAAGTGATTATCGGAGATTTTGGGACAAAGACTCGTTGATTTCTAAAGGGACAAGGATTGTGGCATTTTTTAATGGGATTGATGTAAAGATGGAGTCTTTACACCAATCCTCACCATGTAACGCATCAAGAACCACAGGACTAGGGGGATGGGATGTAAATATTGTATCTTTATGCTCATCCTATGTCTTTTGTGCCTTAGGAGGCCTTTAGAGAATCCTTGGAGAAAGAATCCAATTTTAGGGACATGGGGGAAATGGTGTAATGTAAAGATTGCATTTTTAATATGAACAATACAAGGAGTATCATTAATCTAAAGACATAATGTTAAAGGGGTGATCTTCATGGCTTTTCCTATCTCATTAATACCTTATAAGGTGGACAATCCTTAGAAAGCTAGATCAATGGGATGGGGATAATATATAATAGATAAAGATTGCATTTTTATACATAAATATAAAGGGGGATCACATCATCATATGGTAGATCATCCCTAGAACAAGCCACTTGTGGAATCTTGTTCATCCTAGGGAGAGGATCTCCATTTGAATCATTTGTGTAGGGGAGTGGGAAATATGAAAACTACATTGCAAAGATCAAGCTTTATGACAATAATGAAGATAAACAAGAGGTAACAATGGAAATAAAAGTATATAGGAATGTATCAAAGATAAGGGAAGGAGAGATTACCAATATTGGTTTTTCTCAATCTTCCAAGGGATTTTTCCTAGGCAATATCTATTTAGGAATAGATTAAGGTAGCATTAGTGTATGAGAGAGGATGGATTTGTGTGTTTTTTGGGACTGTAAGTCGAGTTTCTATTTCTGCAGAGTAATAGTGCTCAAAATTGTATATCAAAATGAATAGAGGACGCCTCTATTTATAGGCTTTTGGTGTGCTTCTAATGAAGCCGCCCGACGTGATCTTGCGGAAAATTAAGCCGTCCGACGTCTTTTTCTGTCGCTTCAGCATGTTTCTGGAAACATGCAAGGTGGCAGATTGGAAGTTTCTTTCCAGCGAGGTCCTATCCAGAATTCTAATTCCTAATAGGTCATTCCTTGTTGGAAAGTATTGAAAAGTTCCTGAATTGCCCCTAAAATTTATGAAAGTTTGGGGAACTGCTAGGAAACTTTAATTGGAAGGCATGAGCCAGATTTGGGTACTTACAGAAGCCCCTCGGCAATGGTACTTGCGAAGCAAGTGGGGTTGTAAATAATAGTGAGAATCCAATCTGGTGAACTGCCGAGATGGATTGGGATTGGGTGACCAAGGAGATCGAGTGGTTGAACCTTTGGAAGGCTACCTACGTATCCCGAAGAGGAATCAAGCCAAATTGTAGTTCTGGATCCACTGGGGAAAGGATGTCATGTGTGATGGATTGGCTGAACCTAAAGTAGGCTACCTACATATCCCAGGGGAATCAAGCCATGATCGTATTTCGGAATTCGAAGGGGAATGGTGAAAAGAAACTGGTCCCTTGCTATGAAGAGGGAGAGGAGGTGACCTAAGAGGTCAAATGGCTGGACCTTTTAATAGGTTCACACACCGCTGAGGAGATGGTAAAGGAAGGGGTGACTAATGTGGTCAGATGGCTGGACCTTTGAAATGGTTACCTACGTATCCTCGGGAGGAATCAAGCAACAATCATAGTTCGGGATCATCACTAGACAGTTAAGCAACAGGTCTAGGATCCTCAGAATTTTGACAGTTAATAGAGGAGTCACCTGACATTATTCCATTCTAACGGAAGTAACTGAAGCTAAAGCTTATGGCGCTATCTCTTTTTGATAGAGATAGAGGGAACTAAAGCTGGAATTTGACAATTTGGAGGTTGTCACCTGACGTTATTCCATTCTAACGGAAGTAACTGAAGCTAAAGCTTGCGGCGCTATCTCTTTTTGACAAAGATACAGGGAGCTAAGGCTGAAATTTGACAATTCGGAGGTTGTCACCTGATAAGTGACTATTATATAGTCATTTATCCTTAGTTTTGTATACTTTTTAAATGCATAAAGCATCATTTTCATTTCATTTTATGTACTTTTTAGTTCCTTTTTTATATTATCTAGATTTTACGCCTTTTGGTATATTTCTTGCATTTAAAGACAGGTTTTAGGGTCTTTTTATCAAAAGGATACTTGGACTCTTCAAGGCAAAAGACATGGAAGAGCACCAACCAAATCAAGCACATAAAGTTAAATTCCAGGTGGAGCGGCCGTGCAGCCAACATGGAGCGGCCGTGCACCTAGCCATTTTCAGGCCATTTGTGGCCCTAAAATATAGAGCGGCCGTGTCTTGAAGAGGGAGTGGCCGTGTCATTATTTAGAGCGGCCGTGCAGCTTGGAGAGGAGCGGCCGTGCGAAGTGTCAAGACTAAAATTCAAATCTGGGGCCAAGGGTCGCATGGCCATGCAGCTTCCTTGACGCGGCCGTGCAAATCGTGACTGCAGATGTAAAGGCACCTTTTGATGGCACCCAATTGAAGAGTCTCCTCCCAATTATAAATAGGACCCTTGTAATCAGTCTTAGATACGAAATTTTAGAGAGAAATCAAGGATACTTCATAGATAGAAAATACAAACACTTGTGATAACAATTTCCAAAGAGATTTGAAGATCAAGTTCATTGTTTGTTCTTGAAATTACCTTGGAAGAAAAGCAATAAAGTGAAGCACCATTTCCAGCATTTGCCTTCTATATTCATAAGTCTTTCTTACTCAATCTCTTACTTTTATTTCTTATATGTTATAAATGGCTTGTGAGTAATCCCCCTTATTCTTGGGGTTGGAAACTCAAAAGCATACTTGTTCATCATTCAAAAAGAAAAGTCTTGTCTTCTTTCTTCATCTGAACAATTTCTTTATATTATTCTCTAAATGCCTTACATTTTGGAGATGTCCAATTTGTATGATTCAGTCAATTGAGAGAAGTACCTAGCGGAGAATCTCGATTGACGGAACCATATAAAGAAACTAGGTTTCATTGATCAGGAAAGTAGTTCAATGGCCTAGGGATGTTCCTTTAATGGAAAATATATCGACTCTCGTTCTTAAAGGGTTCTTACTAATTATGGTCAGCTAGAGATAAGCCGGAACGCCCATTTATGACAGGGCGGGAACAACGTAAATGGAAATCTCAAACAGTTAGGACATAATTAGTGAAGAATACAACGCTACTTGCTTGACCGTGAGAAGTAGTGCAAGCCGAATGTATCATCCTTGCTTTTTATGAAAATCTTTTATCTCTAAGACAATGATGATTTGATGAACAAAACTATGTGTATGATTTCCAATCCCGAGAATGCTTCGTTTTATAAGAATTTAATTATAGAATTTTCTATTTATGTTCTCCCTATTTTTCTAAAAACAAATTTTATCTCCCCCCAATCTTTTCTATAATTTCTAAAGACAAAAATATTCCCTAAAGTAAACCTTGTCTCTGTGGGATCGACCCGTACTTGCACCCGCTATATTACAATAGCCCGTGCGCTTGCGGATATAAATAAACCGTTAGGTTTCGACCGAACAAGTTTTTGGCGCCGTTGCCGGGGACAACGGTTTACTTTTATTTTTGTCTTTACTACATAATTTTTAGTTTTTGTTTTATTTTTACTATTTTGCTTTCTCTTCCGATAAATTGTTGCGTTTAATTTCTCTTCAAGTGTTTTTTATAGTTTATGAAATGGACTCGGACATACGTTGACAACTTTGATCCGGAACCCGAAAGAAGCTTTCACGAGAGATTAAGAAGATTTAGAGAAACTTTAAAGAAACATATGGAAGGAGAACAACAAACACCCGCTAGGACCCTACGGGACTTTGTTAACCCAAGTACCCCAGGAACTAGATCCCCTATTGTTGTGCCGAATGCCGGAGCGGCACACTTCGAGATAAAGCCGCAGTTATTGCATATGGTTATGAATAACCAATACAGCGGCACCACTTTCGAAGATCCCCATCTACACATCCAAACATTCCTTGAATACTGTGATACCACACGTATTCAAAATGTTACGGTGGAAGCAATCCGGATGCGCCTTTTTCCTTTCTCTCTTAAGGATAAGGCGAAACAATGGTTGAATTTGGTCCCCCATAATTCATTAACAACATGGGACCAAATTCAAGAAGCATTCCTTGGTCGATTTTTCCCACCAAGCAAAACTGCCCATATACGAACAAAAATCACTAACTTTTGTCAAATAGATAGTGAGACTTTGTATGATGCATGGGAGTGATTCAAGGAACTTCTCAGAATGTGTCCCCACCACGGGCTTGAAAAGTGGTTGATTGTTCACACCTTTTACAACGGTCTCATATTCAAAACAAGAGAGACCATTGATGCCGCTGCGGGAGGAGCATTGATGAACAAGGGAGTCGATGAGGCATACGACCTTATCGAGAACATTGCATTGAACCATTACCAATGGTTAAATGAGAGGGAGCAGCAACAAGGTACGCCCGGTAAATATAATGTTGATGCAGTTACTCTTCTCTCTTCTAAAGTTGACATGCTTTTGAGTTTTTTTAAAAAAATCTTAATGTCAATCCCATTGCTAGTGTAAATGTGTTATGTGAACTATGTGGGTCTAACTCACATAGTACGAATAACTGCGAGTTACTTGACGTTACTTCTAACGATCAAGTGAACTTTGTTAATTCTTTTGGACAAAAAGGGGGGATGTATTCTAATACATACAAACCCTGAATGGAGGAATCACCCCAATTTTTCCTATAAGAATAACAACATTCTTAACCCGCAACCATCTACACAACCCCTGGGATTTGCACCTAGGAATTTCAACAACAATGCAAGTACCTTCCCCCCTAAATCTAAATTGGATCTTATAATGGACTTTGTAGTGGAAAATAAAAATTCCCAAGAAAAGATCAATAATGAATTTAGGGAATGTTTTAAACTGCTTAATGCTAGGTTTGATAACTTGGCAACGCATAATAAGATGCTAGAAACTCAACAAGCTCAACAGGCTACCCCAATGAATAGGCCACAAGGGAGTCTTCCCGGTCAACCTCAAAGGCCAAATGAGCAAGTTAATATGGTAAAAACTAGGGATGAGCAAGAAAAGATAAATGAATGCCCTAGAAATAATCATAGTCCAATCCCTCCGATGATTGAGACTAGTTTGGGGACGGAATCCCCTAAAAAAGAAGACAAAGATTATGATGAATTCCTTGATAACCTAGATGCCTTTAATGTTAACATTCCATATTTTAGAAAAGATGAAGATATGCCTTTAGCCGTTAAACCTTTGAAAAAATTAATTTTTGAAAAAGAAAGGCTAGAAGAAAATGAGAATGTTATGTTGGCGGAGGAAGTAAGCGCTGTTTTGCAAAATAAAGACCCTCCGAAATTAAAGGATCCGGGTACATTCACCATTCCTTGTTGTGTTGGCAGAATAAACATAGATAACGCTGTCCTTGAATTAGGAGCTAGCGTTAGTATAATGCCATTATCGGTTAGCGAGAAGCTTGGTATAGGGGAACTTAAACCCACAACCATAACTCTCCAATTGGCAGACTGATCCGTTCAATACCCCGTTGGTATTATGGAAAACTTGCCTTGTCGAGTAGGGAACTTGATCATCCCTGTCGACTTTGTTATCTTGGATATGGCGAAAGACCATTATATTCCCGTCATTCTAGGAAGGCCATTTCTTGCCACTGCGGGGGCAATCATAGATGTTAAAAATGGCACATTTTCCCTAAATATAGGAAAAGAAAGGGTCAAATTTAGTATGCATAGGTCAGTTCTCGAAGATCCCTATCTCGAGGCCTACACACCTAGTGAAGAGAATTGGACCCCAAATGAAGAGACCTACACCCCTAGTGAAGAAAATTGGATTCCTAGTGAAAAAGATTTAATGGGTGAGGAACCAAAATCAAAGGAAGGAATGGAAATAGATATTGAACCTTTGATTTGCAATAAAAATAATGATTTAGATATTTCTACATGTTCAAAAACTAACAATGCAGTGAAAAAGTCAAAAAGAACAAAGAAGGAGGTCACTTCGAGTTATCGAAAGTGCAAAGACTATAGGTCGCTTGTTCTAACCAAGAAATCGGGATGGAAGAAATGTCTACCACAAAAGATACTCATTACCCCGGAAGGATTGCAATGGCAAGTTGTCAATGACAAAATGCCAACCAAATATCATGCATCTCCTACTACCGGGAAGGGGTCGAGCTAAGGACCTAAAACAAGCATCATCGGGATGGTAACCGATGGATTATTTTTTTGCTTTATATTATTTTTTTTAATTTAGTTTTTATTATTATTGTGCTAACCTTGTTTTGCAGATATAAAAGAGAAAAAGAAAAAAAGAATTAAAATGGTGAAATTCTGGTTAGCACGGCCGTGCAGTATACCTTGGAGCGGCCGTGCAGTTCATATCGAGTCAGAACGGGTTGACTCAGAAAAAGGGAGCGGCCGTGCAAGTTCCTTGACACGGCCGTGCAAAACGCCTGGGGAGTTGCGTCGTTTCAGTCAAAAGACGTACCCTTCTCCCTCCTCCCTCATTTACTTCATCTTCTTCACTCCTCCCTCTATACCTCCGCCCTACCCACCTTAAATACCCATTTCTCTACCATTTTAACCCACAATACAAACCTCAATCCTCCTCAAAATCCACCACTCAAACATCTCTTCCTCACCAAAATCATCCCAAAACCCTCCTAAAACCCCAAATTCCGAAAATTCAAAACCCTTCACCCATTTCATAAATTCAAAGGGGTTACTCCGAATCAAGGTGCAAGGAGGGAGATTTTGGACGTTTTAGTGGTCGGGTAACAAGGATTTCGTGATTCCTTCAGCAAATTCTTCGGGTAAAAACTCTTTCACTTCTCTTGTCTTTCAATTTTTTGGGTCTTAAGATAATGTCTACCAAAGGGAAAGGAAAGGCTACAGAGAGAGTAACAAAGAAGTCTCGAAAAGAGCAAGGCTCTTCCTCTAACTTTAATCATACTCTCAATACTTTGGGGATTGATTTTAGAAGCCCAAGGGAGACGACATGTTTTGTTGCCTTGAGTTCTAAAAGGATTAGGCCAACCCAATTTCCTGATAGGCTTGCCCTAAGAGCATTAGGAATTTATGGAGATGTTCTTACTCTTCATATGGGATTAAGATCCGATGGCTTCCTTCAGAAGCATGAAAAGACTTATGAGGTCCTTACCCTAGAATTTCTAAGCACGGTGAAGAGTAAGATTGTGGAGGAAACTTGTAGATTAACGGGAAGGGTTTTTAATCAGTTCCATTTGGACTTTCGCCTTGGAGGAAGAGAGCTTCATTTAATCGGGGCTGAAATTAGTAGAATTTTGGGTTTATCATTCCAAACTGAGTCTTTTCCCGACATGCCCATTGAATATAATGAAACTGCTTTTTGGAACCAAATTACCGGCCTTCCATCCTACACATCCCGAAGTGCCAAAGCTTCTTCTATCATTCACCCATCCCTCCGCCTCATGCATAGGATGTACGCTTGCACCATCTTTGCTAGGGAGGATAAGGGAACGGTAAATAGGAAGGAGTTGCATGTATTATGGTGTTTTCTTTGGGAGAGAAGGAGGATGAATTTGTGCAATTTTCTTTTTGAGTTGATTGGTGACATCATTTCTCCAACCTACAACGGGGAAATTCACATTGGAGGTATAGTTACTTTGTTTGCCAAGCACTTCAATTTTGAGATTCCAAATGAATGGGTTGAGGTGAGAGGGTCAACAAAATTGGATATTCCAACCCTTCGGACTATGCAGCTCATTACGGAGAGGGGGAATAACGAGTACAATTGGTTAGTAGGAGCGGGAAAAATGCCCTATATTGTACTCCCAAGCAACAATATCCCCACCATTCGGATAAGAGAGCCCGAAACTTGGATATTTCCAAATGCCATTGAAGGAGAAGAAGAAGAAGAAGAAGAAGAAGAGATTCAAGCCCCATTGCCACCCGACTTCTACCAGTGGTTTGATCAAATGTTTGTCCAACAAGGCCAATTGCTTGAGCAAAACGCTCAAATTTTTCAGCGACTCAGCCAAATTGATAACCGAATTCAGAATGCCCAAGGAAGGATTGACGACATTTACAACTATGGGGCAAATTATTGGGACAACTTTCCACCACCACCACCACCACCATTTTAGTAAGTTTTTCTCTTTACCCTCCCAAATTTTGGCATTGTTTCTTGAAACATTGAGGACAATGTTCATTTCAAGTGTGGGGGGGTATATCTATCCTTTTATTTTTCGCTTTCTAGTTTTAAATTTTTACTTGCTTTCTAGATTAGATTTAATTGCTTTCTAGTATATATATATATATATATATATATATATATATTTTTTTTTTAACTTAGTTGCATTTTTCGTTTATGCATGTATAATAGTATATAAAAAAATATATATATAATAAATCCCTATGATGATCCATATCATATTTCTTATGCTTGCCATTTGCCCTAGTATAATGCCTATTTATCTTTCCTCTCATATTTTTTTTTATAAACTTAGAAATTTATAAAAAGAAACATATAGGGATATTTCTAGGAAATAATTTTAAAGCCTCATAAGTTAGTATAGCAAAATATAGGGTTTTATCAAGAAAAAGGCATTTGATTAGAAGGAATCTTTAAATCTACACTTGGTCATTTTTATGAAAAAATATTGAGAATATTTCTTCAATGTGTACATCTTTTATCTTTATTGAATGTTTATTCCCTTATTAGAAGCACCCTTTTTGTTTTGCATCCCTTGAATCACACCCTTTCATCAAAAATTCCATCTTTCCATTTCTCAAATCAAATCAAAGTAGACATCTTTATCTTATTGCTAAAAAGAGTGACTTAGTCACCAATCCTTAAAAGCAAAAAGAAGCCTATTACTTCCTAATTAACTCGGGGCACGACGTTCGCTGCGACGATGCTTCCTTGCCAAACGGGAGTAATATCCAAAAGTATTATTGATCTAAGTATTAGGAACATGGGGTTTGCCACCACAATGTCTCCTACTTGAAAGGATCAAAAATAACTTAGGTCTTTTGCAAAAATATAACACGTGCAAAAATTAGATAAATTTGTTTAACTTTGATGAGATTTTTCCACTATCATCATCCATTTTTCGCCCTTGTGATTCAAGAATGCAATACAATTCTTCGGGAACTTCTAACTTGTGAATAAATGTTTATACTTTCTCTTGTACATTTTAAAGAAATAAATTCATTTTTTCTCAAAAATCACTCTAATAGAGTGTAAAGCTTCTCTTCTACCAACAAATGAATCTAAGATTTCTCCTTCTAGCATGTTTTACTTGATCAAAATTCTATATATGCTATATTAGGTTATTGTCTTGCATTTTATCACTTTAAAAATATCCCCAAAATGCTTCTTCCTAATAAATTTTTAAAGGTATATAAAATATGATTAGAAAGACAAAGGCATTATCTAAAAAGGCATTTAGGGCTTGCTACTTTATTTCTGAGGGATCAATCTTGCTTTTTCTCCCTATCCGTATTTTCATTCTAAGTTTGCTTGGGGACAAGCAAAAGCTTAAGTGTGGGGGAGTTTGATAAGTGACTATTATATAGTCATTTATCCTTAGTTTTGTATACTTTTTAAATGCATAAAGCATCATTTTCATTTCATTTTATGTACTTTTTAGTTCCTTTTTTATATTATCTAGATTTTACGCCTTTTGGTATATTTCTTGCATTTAAAGACAGGTTTTAGGGTCTTTTTATCAAAAGGATACTTGGACTCTTCAAGGCAAAAGACATGGAAGAGCACCAACCAAATCAAGCACACAAAGTTAAATTCCAGGTGGAGCGGCTGCAGTGCAAAGAATATGGAGCGGCCGTGCACCTAGCCATTTTCAGGCCATTTGTGGCCCTAAAATATAGAGCGGCCGTGTCTTGAAGAGGGAGTGGCCGTGTCATTATTTAGAGCGGCCATGCATCTTGGAGAGGAGTGGCCGTGCGAAGTGTCAAGACTCAAATTCAAATCTGGCGCCAAGGGTCGCACGCGTAGTGCAACTTCCTTGACGCGGCCGTGCAAATCGTGACTGCAGATGTAAAGGCACCTTTTGATGGCACCCAATTGAAGAGTCTCCTCCCAATTATAAATAGGACCCTTATAATCAGTCTTAGATACGAAATTTTAGAGAGAAATCACTGATACTTCATAGATAGAAAATACAAACACTTGTGATAACAATTTCCAAAGAGATTTGAAGATCAAGTTCATTGTTTGTTCTTGAAATTACCTTGGAAGAAAAGCAATAAAGTGAAGCACCATTTCCAGCATTTGCCTTCTATATTCATAAGTCTTTCTTACTCAATCTCTTACTTTTATTTCTTATATGTTATAAATGGCTTGTGAGTAATCCCCCTTATTCTTGGGGTTGGAAACTCAAAAGCATACTTGTTCATCATTCAAAAAGAAAAGTCTTGTCTTCTTTCTTCATCTAAACAATTTCTTTATAATATTCTCTAAATGCCTTACATTTTGGAGATGTCAAATTTGTATGATTCAGTCAATTGAGAGAAGTACCTAGCGGAGAATCTCGATTGACGGAACCATATAAAGAAACTAGGTTTCATTGATCACGAAAGTAGTTCAATAGCCTAGGGATGTTCCTTTAATGGAAAATATATCGACTCGTTCTTAAAGGGTTCTTACTAATTATGGTCAGCTAGAGATAAGCCGGAACGCCCGTTTGTGACAGGGCGGGAACAACGTAAATGGAAATCTCAAACAGTTAGGACATAATTAGTGAAGAATACAACGCTACTTGCTTGACCGTGAGAAGTAGTGCACCGAATGTATCATCCTTGCTTTTTATGAAAATCTTTTATCTCTAAGACAATGACGATTTGATGAACAAAACTATGTGTATGATTTCCAATCCCGAGAATACTTCGTTTTATAAGAATTTAATTAATGAATTTTCTATTTATGTTCTCTCTATTTTTCTAAAAACAAATTTTATCTCCCCCCAATCTTTTCTATAATTTTTAAAGACAAAATATTCCCTAAAGTAAACCTTGTCTTTGTGAGATCGACCCGTACTTGCACCCGCTATATTACAATAGCCCGTGCGCTTGCGGATATAAATAAACCGTTAGGTTTCGACCGAACAAGTTTTTGGCACCGTTGTCGGGGACAACGGTTTACTTTTATTTTTGTCTTTACTACATAATTTTTAGTTTTTGTTTTATTTTTACTATTTTGCTTTCTCTTCGGATAAATTGTTGCGTTTAATTTCTCTTCAAGTGTTTTTTATAGTTTATGAAATGGACTCAGACATACGTTGACAACTTTGATCCGGAACCCGAAAGAAGCTTTCACGAGAGATTAAGAAGATTTAGAGAAACTTTAAAGAAACATATGGAAGGAGAACAACAAACACCCGCTAGGACCCTACGGGACTTTGTTAACCCAAGTACCCCAGGAACTAGATCCCCTATTGTTGTGCCGAATGTCGGAGCGGCACACTTCGAGATAAAGCCGCAATTATTGCATATGGTTATGAATAACCAATACAGCGGCACCGCTTTCGAAGATCCCCATCTACACATCCAAACATTCCTTGAATACTGTGATACCACACGTATTCAAAATGTTACGGTGGAAGCAATCCGGATGCGCCTTTTTCCTTTCTCTCTTAAGGATAAGGCGAAACAATGGTTGAATTCGGTCCCCCAGAATTCATTAACAACATGGGACCAAATTCAAGAAGCATTCTTTGGTCGATTTTTCCCACCAAGCAAAACTGCCCAGATACAAACAAAAATCACTAACTTTTGTCAAATAGATAGTGAGACTTTGTATGATGCATGGGAGCGATTCAAGGAACTTCTCAGAATGTGCCCCCACCACGGGCTTGAAAAGTGGTTGATTGTTCACACCTTTTACAACGGTCTCATATTCAAAACAAGAGAGACCATTGATGCCGCTGCGGGAGGAGCATTGATGAACAAGGGAGTCGATGAGGCATACGACCTTATCGAGAACATTGCATTGAACCATTACCAATGGTTAAATGAGAGGGAGCAGCAACAAGGTACGCCCGGTAAATATAATGTTGATGCAGTTACTCTTCTCTCTTCTAAAGTTGACATGCTTTTGAAAAATTTAAAAAAAAATCTTAATGTCAATCCCATTGCTAGTGTAAATGTGTTATGTGAACTATGTGGGTCTAACTCACATAGTACGGATAACTGCGAGTTACTTGACGTTACTTCTAACGATCAAGTGAACTTTGTTAATTCTTTTGGACAAAAAGGGGGGATGTATTCTAATACATACAATCCCGAATGGAGGAATCACCCCAATTTTTCCTATAAGAATAACAACGTTCTTAACCCGCAACCATCTACACAACCCCCGGGATTTGCACCTAAGAATTTCAACAACAATGCAAGTACCTTCCCCCCTAAATCTAAATTGGATCTTATAATGGACTTTGTAGTGGAAAATAAAAATTCCCAAGAAAAGATCAATAATGAATTTAGGGAATGTTTTAAACTGCTTAATGCTAGGTTTGATAACTTGGCAACGCATAATAAGATGCTAGAAACTCAACAAGCTCAACAGGCTACCCCAATGAATAGGCCACAAGGGAGTCTTCCCGGTCAACCTCAAAGGCCAAATGAGCAAGTTAATATGGTAAAAACTAGGGATGAGCAAGAAAAGATAAATGAATGCCCTAGAAATAATCATAGTCCAATTCCTCCGATGATTGAGACTAGTTTGGGGACGGAATCCCCTAAAAAAGAAGACAAGGATTATGATGAATTCCTTGATAACCTAGATGCCATTAATGTTAACATTCCATATTTTAGAAAAGATGAAGATATGCCTTTAGCCGTTAAACCTTTGAAAAAATTAATTTTTGAAAAAGAAAGGCTAGAAGAAAATGAGAATGTTATGTTGGCGGAGGAAGTAAGCGCTGTTTTGCAAAATAAAGACCCTTCGAAATTAAAGGATTCGGGTACATTCACCATTCCTTGTTGTGTTGGCAGAATAAACATAGATAACGCTGTCCTTGACTTAGGAGCTAGCGTTAGTATAATGCCATTATCGGTTAGCGAGAAGCTTGGTATAGGGGAACTTAAACCCACAACCATAACTCTCCAATTGGCAGACCGATCCGTTCAATACCCCTTTGGTATTATGGAAAACTTGCCTTGTCGAGTAGGGAATTTGATCATCCTTGTCGACTTTGTTATCTTGGATATGGCGGAAGACCATTATATTCCCGTCATTCTAGGAAGGCCATTTCTTGCCACTGCGGGGGCAATCATAGATGTTAAAAATGGCACATTTTCCCTAAATATAGGGAAAGAAAGGGTCGAATTTAGTATGCATAGGTCAGTTCTCGAAGATCCCTATCTCGAGGCCTACACACCTAGTGAAGAGAATTGGACCCCAAATGAAGAGACCTACACCCCTAGTGAAGAAAATTGGATTCCTAGTGAAAAAGATTTAATGGGTGAGGAACCAAAATCAAAGGAAGGAATGGAAATAGATATTGAACCTTTGATTTGCAATAAAAATAATGATTTAGATATTTCTGCATGTTCCAAAACTAACAATGCAGTGAAAAAGTCAAAAAGAACAAAGAAGGAGGTCACTTCGAGTTATCGAAAGTGCAAAGACTATAGGTCGCTTGTTCTAACCAAGAAATCGGGATGGAAGAAATGTCTACCACAAAAGATACTCATTACCCCGGAAGAATTGCAATGGCAAGTTGTCAATGACAAAAGGCCAACCAAATATCATGCATCTCCTACTACCGGGAAGGGGTCGAGCTAAGGACCTAAAACAAGCATCATCGGGATGGTAACCGATGGATTATTTTTTTGCTTTATCTTATTTTTTATTTTAGTTTTTATTATTATTGTGCTAACCTTGTTTTGCAGATATAAAAGAGAAAAAGAAAAAAAAATTAAAATGGTGAAATTCTGGTTAGCACGGCCGTGCAGTATACCTTGGAGCGACCGTGCAGTTCATATCGAGTCAGAACGGGTTGACTCAGAAAAAGGGAGCGGCCGTACAAGTTCCTTGACACGGCCGTGCAAAACGCCTGGGAAGTTGCGTCGTTTCAGTCAAAAGACGTACCCTTCTCCCTCCTCCCTCATTTACTTCATCTTCTTCACTCCTCCCTCTATACCTCCGCCCTACCCACCTTAAATACCCATTTCTCTACCATTTTAACCCACAATACAAACCTCAATCCTCCTCAAAATCCACCACTCAAACATCTCTCCCTCACCAAAATCATCCCAAAACCCTCCTAAAACCCCAAATTCGGAAAATTCAAAACCCTTCACCCATTTCATAAATTCAAAGGGGTTACTCCGAATCAAGGTGCAAGGAGGGAGCTTTTGGACGTTTTAGTGGTCGGGTAACAAGGATTTCGTGATTCCTTCAGCAAATTCTTCGGGTAAAAACTCTTTCACTTCTCTTGTCTTTCAATTTTTTGGGTCTTAAGATAATGTCTACCAAAGGGAAAGGAAAGGCTACAGAGAGAGTAACAAAGAAGTCTCGAAAAGAGCAAGGCTCTTCCTCTAACTTTAATCCTACTCTCAATACTTTGGGGATTGATTTTAGAAGCCCAAGGGAGACGGCACGTTTTGTTGCCTTGAGTTCTAAAAGGATTAGGCCAACCCAATTTCCTGATAGGCTTGCCCTAAGAGCATTAGGAATTTATGGAGATGTTCTTACTCTTCATATGGGATTAAGATCCGATGGCTTCCTTCAGAAGCATGAAAAGACTTATGAGGTCCTTACCCTAGAATTTCTAAGCACGGTGAAGAGTAAGATTGTGGAGGAAACTTGTAGATTAACGGGAAGGGTTTTTAATCAGTTCCATTTGGACTTTCGCCTTGGAGGAAGAGAGCTTCATTTAACCAGGGCTGAAATTAGTAGAATTTTGGGTTTATCATTCCAAACTGAGTCTTTTCCCGACATGCCCATTGAATATAATGAAACTGCTTTTTGGAACCAAATTACCGGCCTTCCATCTTACACATCCCGAAGTGCCAAAGCTTCTTCTATCATTCACCCATCCCTCCGCCTCATGCATAGGATGTACGCTTGCACCATCTTTGCTAGGGAGGATAAGAGAACGGTAAATAGGAAGGAGTTGCATGTATTATGGTGTTTTCTTTGGGAGAGAAGGAGGATGAATTTGTGCAATTTTCTTTTTGAGTTGATTGGTGACATCATTTCTCCAACCTACAACGGGGAAATTCACATTGGAGGTATAGTTACTTTGTTTGCCAAGCACTTCAATTTTGAGATTCCAAATGAATGGGTTGAGGTGAGAGGGTCAACAAAATTGGATATTCCAACCCTTCGGACTATGCAACTCATTACGGAGAGGGGGAATAACGAGTGCAATTGGTTAGTAGGAGCGGGAAAAACGCCCTATATTGTACTCCCAAGCAACAATATCCCCACCATTCGGATAAGAGAGCCCGAAATTTGGATATTTCCAAATGCCATTGAAGGAGAAGAAGAAGAAGAAGAAGAAGAAGAAGAAGAAGAAGAAGAAGAAGAAGAAGAAGAAGAAGAAGAAGAAGAAGAAGAAGAGATTCAAGCCCCATTGCCACCCGACTTCTACCAGAGGTTTGATCAAATGTTTGTCCAACAAGGCCAATTGCTTGAGCAAAACGCTCAAATTTTTCAGCGACTCGGCCAAATTGATAACCGAATTCAGAATGCCCAAGGAAGGATTGACGACATTTACAACTATGGGGCAAATTATTGGGACAACTTTCCACCACCACCACCACCACCATTTTAGTAAGTTTTTCTCTTTACCCTCCCAAAATTTGGCATTGTTCCTTGAAACATCGAGGACAATGTTCATTTCAAGTGTGGGGGGGGGGTATATCTATCCTTTTATTTTTCGCTTTCTAGTTTTAAATTTTTACTTGCTTTCTAGATTAGATTTAATTGCTTTCTAGTATAATTTTTTCTTTTTTTTTTTTAACTTAGTTGCATTTTTCGTTTATGCATGTATAATAGTATATAAAAAAAAATATATATATAATAAATCCCTATGATGATCCATATCATATTTCTTATGCTTGCCATTTTCCCTAGTATAATGCCTATTTATCTTTCCTCTCATATTTTTTTTTTATAAACTTAGAAATTTATAAAAAGAAACATATAGGGATATTTCTAGGAAATAATTTTAAAGCCTCATAAGTTAGTATAGCAAAATATAGGGTTTTATCAAGAAAAAGGCATTTGATTAGAAGGAATCTTTAAATCTACACTTGGTCATTTTTATGAAAAAATATTGAGAATATTTCTTCAATGTGTACATCTTTTATCTTTATTGAATGTTTATTCCCTTATTAGAAGCACCCTTTTTGTTTTGCATCCCTTGAATCACACCCTTTCATCAAAAATTCCATCTTTCCATTTCTCAAATCAAATCAAAGTAGACATCTTTATCTTATTGCTAAAAAGAGTGACTTAGTCACCAATCCTTAAAAGCAAAAAGAAACCTATTACTTCCTAAGTAACTCGGGGCACGGCGTTCGCTGCGACGATGCTTCCTTGCCAAACGGGAGTAATATCCAAAAGTATTCTTGATCTAAGTATTAGGAACATGGGGTTCGCCACCACAATGTCTCCTACTTGAAAGGATCAAAAATAACTTAGGTCTTTTGCAAAAATATAACACGTGCTAAAATGAGATAAATTTGTTTAACTTTGATGAGATTTTTCCACTATCATCATCCATTTTTCGCCCTTGTGATTCAAGAATGCAATACAATTCTTCGGGAACTTCTAACTTGTGAATAAATGTTTATACTTTCTCTTGTACATTTTAAAGAAATAAATTCATTTTTTCTCAAAAATCACTCTAAAAGAGTGAAAAGCTTCTCTTCTACCAAGAAATGAATCTAAGATTTATCCTTCTAGCATGTTTTACTTGATCAAAATTCTATATATGCTATATTAGGTTATTGTCTTGCATTTTATCTCTTTAAAAATATCCCCAAAATGCTTCTTCCTAATAAATTTTTAAAGGTATACAAAATATGATTAGAAAGACAAAGGCATTATCTAAAAAGGCATTTAGGGCTTGCTACTTTATTTCTGAGGGATCAATCTTGCTTTTTCTCCCTATCCGTATTTTCATTCTAAGTTTGCTTGGGGACAAGCAAAAGCTTAAGTGTGGGGGAGTTTGATAAGTGACTATTATATAGTCATTTATCCTTAGTTTTGTATACTTTTTAAATGCATAAAGCATCATTTTCATTTCATTTTATGTACTTTTTAGTTCCTTTTTTATATTATCTAGATTTTACGCCTTTTGGTATATTTCTTGCATTTAAAGACAGGTTTTAGGGTCTTTTTATCAAAAGGATACTTGGACTCTTCAAGGCAAAAGACATGGAAGAGCACCAACCAAATCAAGCACACAAAGTTAAATTCCAGGTGGAGCGGCCGTGCAGCCAACATGGAGCGGCCGTGCACCTAGCCATTTTCAGGCCATTTGTGGCCCTAAAATATAGAGCGGCCGTGTCTTGAAGAGGGAGTGGCCGTGTCATTATTTAGAGCGGCCATGCATCTTGGAGAGGAGCGGCCGTGCGAAGTGTCAAGACTCAAATACAAATCTGGCGCCAAGGGTCGCACGGCCGTGCAAATCGTGACTGCAGATGTAAAGGCACCTTTTGATGGCACCCAATTGAAGAGTCTCCTCCCAATTATAAATAGGACCCTTGTAATCAGTCTTAGATACGAAATTTTAGAGAGAAATCACTGATACTTCATAGATAGAAAATACAAACACTTGTGATAACAATTTCCAAAGAGATTTGAAGATCAAGTTCATTGTTTGTTCTTGAAATTACCTTGGAAGAAAAGCAATAAAGTGAAGCACCATTTCCAGCATTTGCCTTCTATATTCATAAGTCTTTCTTACTCAATCTCTTACTTTTATTTCTTATATGTTATAAATGTCTTGTGAGTAATCCCCCTTATTCTTGGGGTTGGAAACTCAAAAGCATACTTGTTCATCATTCAAAAAGAAAAGTCTTGTCTTCTTTCTTCATCTAAACAATTTCTTTATATTATTCTCTAAATGCCTTACATTTTGGAGATGTCCAATTTGTATGATTCAGTCAATTGAGAGAAGTACCTAGCGGAGAATCTCGATTGACGGAACCATATAAAGAAACTAGGTTTCATTGATCACGAAAGTAGTTCAATGGCCTAGGGATGTTCCTTTAATGGAAAATATATCGACTCTCGTTCTTAAAGGGTTCTTACTAATTATGGTCAGCTAGAGATAAGCCGGAATGCCCGTTTGTGACAGGGCGGGAACAACGTAAACGGAAATCTCAAACAGTTAGGACATAATTAGTGAAGAATACAACGCTACTTGCTTGACCGTGAGAAGTAGTGCAAGCCGAATGTATCATCCTTGCTTTTTATGAAAATCTTTTATCTCTAAGACAATGACGATTTGATGAACAAAACTATGTGTATGATTTCCAATCCCGAGAATGCTTCGTTTTATAAGAATTTAATTAAAGAATTTTCTGTTTATGTTCTCTCTATTTTTCTAAAAACAAATTTTATCTCCCCCAATATTTTCTATAATTTCTAAAGACAAAAATATTCTCTAAAGTAAACCTTGTCTCTGTGGGATCGACCCGTACTTGCACCCGCTATATTACAATAGCCCGTGCGCTTGTGGATATAAATAAACCGTTAGGTTTCGACCGAACATCACCTGACGTTATTCCATTCTAACAGAAGTAACTGAAGCTAAAGCTTGCGACGCTATCTCTTTTTGACAGAGATAGAGGGAGCTAAGGCTGATATTTGATAATTCGGAGGTTGTCACCTGACGTTATTCCATTCTAACGAAAGTAACGGAAGCTAAAGCTTACGGCGCTATCTCTTTTTGACAGAGATAGAGGGAGCTAAAGCTGAAATTTGACAATTCGGAGGTTATCACCTGACGTTATTCCATTCTAACGGAAGTAACAGAAGCTAAAGATTACGACGCTATCACTTTTTGATAGAGAAAGAGGGAGCTAAAGCTGGATTTTTTTGACAATTTGGAGGTTGTCACCTGATGTTATTCCATTCTAATGGAATTAACGGAGGTTTTTGAGAGAAACGTTATTCCATTCGGAGATAAAGGAGATTTTTGGGACACAACGTTACTCCGTTAGGAGATAACATAAATTATTTGCTTAAGTGGAAAGTCCAGGGGCAAAAGTGTAAATTCAGCATGAGGCGAATAAGGCCGCTCGGCTAGAGATGGAGAAAAAGAGGCCGCACGGTCTAAGACTTTGTTTCACCAGATTTATTTAAAACAGACAGAAGAACGGCGGTGGCCATTGTTACTGCTATTTACCGAGCAGAGAAGAGAGAAAGGAGAAAAAAAACATCAAAGTCTTCAAAGATTTGGGTTTCTACTGCTCTGATGGACCAAGGAGGACACATCATTCCTCGCCAAGCGTGCCATGATCTATCACATGCCGCGAGATTGAGGAGGAGGGAGTTTGTGAGGACAGATCAAAAGTATGACTTTGTGTTGCCTACTTCTCGATTTTATCCCGATAAAAGGGATCACAAGTCCATGAAACCTCAATATATAGGGGTAAGCACTCTCGATTTGCTCGATTTCATCGATTTTGGTTGATTTTTGATTGATTAGGGCTAAATTCGAATTTCGGGAATTTTTTTTTGGATTTTCTTTGTGATTTTGTTGATGATTTTATGGATTTAATGATTGACCTACGAAGTTGGATACATAGGTAATCATGCATGTGCAATTTATTTGAAGAAATATGAGTATGACTCATTTTTTGAAAATAATGTGAGAAAAATAATGCCAAAAATGGGACGGAGTTCTTGCATGTGCTAGAAGTAGGTTAACTCCTGATCATGGATGTGAGAATGAGATTTGGGATGATGAAAATCATTCATGCATGCATGTTTGAAAGATTAAATTTATATCCAAAGAATTTTGTGAAAACTGAGATTTTTTGTGCTTGGGAGAGCATGTGCTCGGGGTGACGTGTTTTGAATGATGAAAGACACGTGTTCTAGGAAAATGATGCTAGAAAATCTCTTATGAATGCTTTTCTTTGGCATGTGTGCACTGTTTTGTGAATATATGCATGTTTTTGAGATAAGTGGAAGGACTAACGTACCTTTGCTGTGCTCACCTGTAGAAGAGCAAATCACGGGGACTGATGAGATAGCGGTGAAATTGTGGGTGAGGATGCCTGACTTTGAGAAGGATGGCCATAACCCTAAGCAGCTAGTTGAGGCTACGGGTCTCCATTCCTTTGTTGAGGCTATCAGCAGAGGCGTTCATGTGATGACCAAAGGGATTGGTCCTAGATCTTTCTGAGTTTTGGTGGGATACCACCCATAGCTTTCACCTGGGCTGGGGAGAGGCTACGATGACTCCTGCCAATTTAACGGCTATTACAGGCTTGCGGTTCATCAATCGGCCAGTGACCTGGAGGGACCACATTTATGATGCTGAGTTTAGGGACTATGTGGGGTTTAACATCTGTCCGAAGGGGCTAGGGATGGATACTGGTTTGGTTGAGATCGAGATTCTCAGGTGCATGGAGGGATTTGCAGCTAACGATGTGACTGTTCACCAGCTGGCGAGGGCTTTTTTGTGGTTGACTTTATCTGTCACAATTTTCGCTAATTCTTGGACATTGGCGATGATTTGTTTGTTGGATTCTTTGGATGATTTGGCTACTGTTGGGGAGATCTCTTGGGGTGAGGCCGGATTAGCGAAGCTTTATTTTGCTTTGGATCTGTACAGCCGGAACAAGGCTGCTTCTATGGATTGTTTCTCCTTTGCTTTGGAGGTATTCTCATTCTTCTTCCTATTTTTTCCCTTTCTGTACCCACAAAGCTCATGAGAGAGAATAACCTTTATGTTTTGACATGCATGCTTGGTTTTACGAGGTGATCGGGTTCTTTTCGTGGAACCAGCAGAGTGATCCCGCTACCTTCCCGGCTATGGTACGCTGGAGAGGTGAGGCTCGGGACAAGTTCAACGCGAAGACCCGGATCACCTTTGATTACAAGATGGTGAGGCCCGTTATCAATGGGGACAGTTGTGAGGGGGTTACTTTCTACCCTTGGGGGAGATATCCAGTGGCTCTGATGGGCAATGATGTGTCCGTGACTCGGTAGAGGAGGTGGTTGACAGGCTTGACCTGTGATGTTATCTACTTGGGAGACCGATTTTCAAGGCAGCATGGTCACGTCCCTCCTTTGGGTTGCATTACTCCCCACGATCCTCCACCTTTCATGCTGCAGCCCAAGGATTGGTCAGAGGATGAGAGGGATAGGTACAGGGTTAGTTTTGCAGAGGAGGACTACTTTGATCATGCCACTCCGTATGCCACCTTTTGTGGAGGAGCGTTTGAGGACGCCGCGGAGGATGGTGAAGATAGCTGCTGCTCAGGGGTATGGAGAGGCAGAGCTGACCGATCCACCTATTCCTCCGGCTCACCTATCTTATGTGGTGAATGGGATAGCAAATGGGTGAGCCCCTTACAAGTTGTCCCTAAGAAAGGAGGAATGACAGTCATTCGAAATGATAAGGATGAATTAATCCCAACAAAGACTGTCACGAGTTGGCACATGTGTATAGACTACAGAAAATTAAATAAAGACACCTGAAAAGATCACTTTCCCCTTCCCTTTATAGACCAAATGCTAGAAAGATTGGCCAAATATTCCCATTTTTGTTATTTGGATGGATATTCGGGATTTTTCCAAATCCCTATCCATCCAGACGACCAAGAAAAGACTGCCTTTACTTGTCCTTATGGTATCTTCTCCTATAGAAGAATCCCCTTCGGACTTTGTAATGCTCCCGCCACTTTTCAGCATTGTATGATGTCCATTTTTTCCGATTACATAGAAAATATAATGGAAGTCTTTATGGATGATTTCTCTGTTTACGGATATTCTTTCGACGAATGTTTGAAAATTTTATCTAAAGTCCTCAACGTTGTGAAGAAGTTAATCTTGTTTTAAATTGGGAAAAGTGTCACTTTATGGTAAATGAAGGAATAGTGTTAGGACACATGGTGTCCGAAAAGGGGATAGAAGTAGATAAGGCGAAAATTGAGATTATTGAAAAATTACCTCCGCCTACTAATGTTAAAGGAATAAGAAGTTTTCTTGGTCACGCCGGTTATTACCGACGATTTATAAAGGATTTCTCAAAAATTTCTAAACCTTTAACTAATCTACTAATGAAAGATGCTCCATTTGTGTTTGATAGCCCTTGTCTTGAAGCATTTAATAGGTTGAAGGAAGCTTTGGTATCCACTCCTATTGTACAACCACCCGATTGGGATCTCCCTTTCGAAATAATGTGCGATGCAAGTGATTTTGCGGTTGGAGCTGTTCTAGGGCAGCGGAAAGACAAGAAAACGCATGCAATATACTATGCTAGCCAAACACATGAAGCACAAATGAATTACGCCACCACAGAAAAAGAACTATTGGCCGTGGTATTTGCTATGGATAAGTTTCAGTCATATTTGGTGGGATCAAAGGTAATCGTATACACGGATCATGCTGCAATAAGATACTTATTGGCAAAGAAGGATGCAAAGCCTAGATTGATAAGATGGATCCTTCTCCTCCAAGAGTTCGATTTAGAAATCCGTGATAAAAAGGGGATAGAAAATTTGGTCGCAGATCATTTATCCCATCTTTCCAAGGAATTGGAAATTTCCAATAATGATAACCTTCCCATTGATGACTCATTTCCGGATGATCATCTTCTTGCTATAATCAATGTCAAAACTCCTTAGTTTGCAGACATTTTTAATTACCTAGCATGTAAGATTCTTCCCCCAGAAATGAGTTATCAACAAAAGAAAAGATTCTTATCAGAAATTAAATATTACTTTTGGGAAGATCCGCTCCTTTTTAAGCATTGCGCAGACAGAATCATTAGCCGGTGTGTACCTAATGAAGAGATTAATGACATTCTTTATCATTGTCATTCATCTCCTTATGGCGGTCATGCAAGCATAGCCAAAACCGCCGCCAAGGTTCTTCAAACAGGTTTTTTCTGGCCCACACTCTTCAAAGATTCTCGACATTTCGTTATTTCTTGTGATCGTTGCCAAAGAACCGACAACATTTCAAGAAGAAATGAAATGCCTCTCAATAATATTCTAGAAGTTGAGATTTTTGACGTATGGGGCATTGATTTCATGGGACCATTCCCAACATCATTCAACAATAACTATATTTTAGTAGCAGTGGAGTACGTCTCAAAATGGGTAGAAGCCGTAGCATCTCCAACAAACAACTCAAAAATTGTCATGAAGCTTTTCAAGGATACAATTTTTCCATGATTTGGGGTTCCTAACGTTATCATAAGTGATGGTGGTTCGCATTTTTCACACCGCCAATTCGAGGCTTTGTTAAAAAAGTATGGAGTCTATCATAAAACAGGAACCGGGTATCATCCTCAAACAAGCGGACAAGTGGAAATATCAAACCGAGAAATAAAGTGGATCTTGGAGAAAACAGTAATAAGTTCAAGGAAGGATTGGTCAATAAAACTGAATGATGCTTTATGGGCTTATCGCACCGCTTTCAAAACACCCACCAGAACAACTCCTTTCCATTTGGTGTATGGAAAGCCATGTCATTTGCCGGTGGAGCTTGAACATAAGGCATATTGGGCAATTAAAGCTCTAAACTATGACCTAGCAGAATCTGGTGAAAAGTGAAAACTTCAGTTACAAGAGCTCGAAGAACTCCGATATGAAGCATACGAAAGTGCCAGATTATACAAGGAAAAAAATGAAAAAATGGCACGATGCTCATATCATAAGAAAGGATTTCAAAGAAGGAGACATAGTACTACTTTTTAACTCTCGTTTAAATATTTTTCCAGGTAAGTTAAAATCAAGATGGACGGGCCCATATCAAGTTCGTAAAATATATCCATACGGAGTCATTGAAATTGGGAATGAAGCACAAGGAGAGTTCAAAGTAAACGGCCAAAGACTAAAACACTACATAACCGGAGACCCAATTGGAGTAGTATCATTCGTGACACTAGAAGAACCCACACCACCATCTTAGTATGTTTCTCTTTACCCTCCCGGATTTGACATTGTTCCTTGAAACATTGAGGACAATGTTCATTTCAAGTGTGGGGGGGGGGTATATCTATCTTTATTTTATTTTTATTTTGCTTTTTAGTTTAAATTTACTTGCTTTCTAGTCTAGATTTACTTGCTTTCTATTGTAACTTTTTTTTCTTTTTAACTTAGTTACATTTTCATTTTATGCATGTATAGTATAAAAATAATAGTAATAATAATCCCTATGATGATCCATATCATTACTTCTTATGCTTGCCATTTGTCCAAGAACAATGCCTTTGTCTTTCCTCTCATATTTTCTATAAACTTGGAAATTAATAAGAAGAAAAATATAGGGATATTTTTTAGGAAAAATTTAAAAGCCTCATAAGTTAGTATAGCAAAATATAGGGTTTTATCAAGAAAAAGACATTTGATTAGAAGAAATCTTTATTAATCTACACTTGGTCATTTTTTTGAAATATATATTGAAAATATTTCTTTAAAATTATACATTTTAAAATTTTATTAAATGTTTATTCCCTTATTAGAAGCATCCCCTTTGTTTTGCATCCTTTGAATCACACCTCTTCATCAAAATCCCATCTTTCCATTTCCACTAATCGAATCAAGTTTAGGCATTTTTATCTTATTGCTAAAAGAGTGACTTATTCACCAAATCTTAAAAGCAAAAAGAAAACTATTACTTCCTAAGTAACTCGGGGCACGACGTTCGCTGCGACGATGCTTCCTTGCCAAATGGAAGTAATATCCAAATTATTCTTGATCTAAGTATTAGAAACATGGGCTTCGCAGCCACAATGTCTCCTACTTGAAAGGATAAAAAATAACTAAGGTCTTTTGCAAAAATATAACACATGCAAAAATAAGATAAAATTGTTGAAACTTTGATGAGATTTATTCCACTATCATCATCCATTTTTTCGCCCTTGTGATTCAAGAATGCAATACGATTCTTCGGGAACTTCTAGTTTGTGAATAAATATTTATACTTCCCTTTGTACATTTTAAAGCAATAAATTCTTTTCTCTCAAAAATCACTCTAAAGAGTGAAAGCTTCTCTTTTACCAAGTGATTAATCTAAGATTTGTCCTTCTAGCATGTTTTACTTGATCAAATTCTATATATGCTATATTAGGTTATTGTCTTACAAATTATCTCTTTAAAAATATCCCCAAATTGCTTCTTTCTAAATAATTTTTAAGGGTATACAAAATATGACTAGAAAGATGAAGGCATTATCCAAAAGGCATTTAGAGCTTACTACTTTATTTCTGAGGGATCATTCTTATTTTTCTTTTCTCCCTCTCCGTGTTTTCATCCTAAATTTGCTTGGGGACAAGCAAAAGCTTAAGTGTGGGGGAGTTTGATAAGTGACTATTATATAGTCATTTATCCTAAGTTTTATATACTTTTACTTAGATAAATCATCATTTTTATTTCATTTTAAGTACTTTTTAGTTACTTTTTCATATTTATTAGATTTTACGCCTTTGGTATATTTTATGCATTTTAGACAGGTTTTAGAGTCTTTTTATGATCAAAAGGATGCTTGGATACTTTAAGATAAAAGGCATGGAGGAGCACCAAACAAATCAAACACACAAAAGCCAAATCCAGGTGAAGCGGCCGTGCATCATATGGAAGAGCGGCCATGCACTTAGGCCATGACAGGCCATTTTGTGGCCCCAAAACATGGAGTGGCTGAGCCCTGAAATGGACCTGGCCGTGTTGACCTCGGAGCGGCCGTGCATCTACATGAGGAGTGGCCGTGCAAGTCTTCCAAATTCAAATTCAAATCTGGCGCCAAGGGTGCACGGCCATGCAAAACCCTTGACACGGCCGTGCAAGGTCGTGACTGCAGATTAAAAGGCACCTTTTGGAAGCACCTTCTTGAAGAGTTCCCTCCTCCTTATAAAAATACCTCTTGTACTCAGTCTTAGATATAGAAAATTACTAATATTCCATAGTATATTCATTAGAGATTAAACACAAATACTTGTCATATTGATTTCCAAAGATTATTTGAAGATCAAAGTCTACGTTTTGTCTTGAAGTTACTTTGGAAAAAGAGCAATAAAGTGAAGCATTATTTCCAGCCATTTGTCTTCTATTTCATCATAAGTTCTCTTACTCTATTCTCTATTTTTAATTGCTTATTTGTTTAGATGGCTAGTGAGTAAATCCCCCTTGTTCTTGGGGTTGGAAACTCAAAAGCATACATGTTCTTCATCTTAAAATGAAAAAGTCTTGTCTTCTATCTTCATCTAAACAATTTCTTTATATTAATCTCTAAATGCCTTACATTTTGGAGACATCGAACTTGTATGATTCTGTCAATTGAGAGATGGACCTAGCAGAGAATCTCGATTGACGGAACCATATAAAGAAACTAGGTTCCATTGATCACGAAAGTAGTTCAACGGCCTAGGGATGTTCCTTTAATGGAAAGTATGTTGAATCTCGTTCTTAGTGGATTCTTACTAATTATGGTCAGCTAGAGATAAGCCGAAATGCCCATTTGTGACAGGGCGGGAGTAACATAAACGAAAATCTCAAATAGTTAGGACATAATTAGTGAAGAATACAAACGCTACTGTCTTAACCCGAAGTAGTGTAGGCTTAACATACCATCCTTGATTTTTTATGAAAACCTATATTTCTAAGACAATGACAATTTGATGAACAAGATTATGCGTATGATTTCCAATCCCGAGAATGCTTTGTTTTATAGAGTTTTATTAAAGTATTTTCTGTTTATGTTCTTTCTATTTCCAAAATCAAACCTTATCTCTCCCCAATCTTTTCTACAAATAGTTAGGACATAATTAGTGAAGAATACAAACGCTACTGTCTTAACCCGAAGTAGTGTAGGCTTAACATACCATCCTTGATTTTTTATGAAAACCTATATTTCTAAGACAATGACAATTTAATGAACAAGATTATGCGTATGATTTCCAATCCCGAGAATGCTTTGTTTTATAGAGTTTTATTAAAGTATTTTCTGTTTATGTTCTTTCTATTTCCAAAATCAAACCTTATCTCCCCCCCAATCTTTTCTACAATTTTAAGAAAGACAAAAATAATTTCTAAGTAAACCCTGTCTCTGTGGGATCGACCCGTACTTGCACCCACTATATTACAATAGCCCGTGCGCTTGCAGATATTAAATAAACCGTTAGGTTAACAACCGAACACGTATGCTCTTCTTTTGGGTCTACCAACAACATCCCTATGCCATTTCCTCTTTTGTTAGCAGCTCCATTGAAGAAGAGTTGCCATCGATTCTCGGGCTCAACAACGAAAATCCCCTCGTCCAAAAATAGGGGTTTAGGTCCTCGGTCCTCATTACTAGGGAAACTTGCCAAATGGTCTTATAGTGCTTGACCCTTGATTGCCTTTCTTGTTAAATAGTTGATGTCAAACTCTACTAGGAAGAATGACCACTTTGCTAGGTGCATCGAGAGGGAAGGTTTGTCGAAGATATACTTAATGGGGTCCATTTTTTAGACCAAATTATCGAGTGAGCCTGCATGTAGTGCTTTAGTGTCCTGACTACCTAGACTAGTCCTGCACAGGTCTTTTCACACGCCGAGTAATTGAGCTCACTCCCTTGCAGCTTTCAGCTCATAAAGTAAATGGCATTCTTTACCCGAGAATCTTTCTTTTCCTGGGCCAGCATAGCCCCAACTGTCGTGTCGGTGACCGTGAGACATAGCAGAAGAGGTTTCTGTCCATAGGGGGGCATAGTACCGGGGGATTCACTAGGTATGCCTTAATTTTGTCAAAGGCATCCTAGCATTCTTCATTCCATTCTGTATCGGCATTCTTCTTTATAAGCTTGAAGATGGGTTCACACATGGTCGTCAGCTGATTGACGAAATGGCTGATGTACTGCAGTTTGCCCATAAAGCTTTTGACTTCTATCTGGGATCGAGGTGGCCTCATGTCCATTATGGATTTGATCTTTTGGGGGTCAGCTTCAATGCCTCGCTCTGTAACCATATACCCAAGTACTTTTCCCCTTGTCACTCTGAAGGTGCACTTTGTAGGGTTCAGCCTCATATAATGCTTCCTTAACCGCTCATGAACTTTCGCAGATCAACAAAGTGTTGTCCATCTACGCCTTTAGAATGGATAATCATATCATCGACATAGACCTCGATTTCCTTGTGGATCATGTCATGAAAAAGAGCAGTTGATGCCCTTTGATACGTAGCCCCAGCGTTTTTTTAACCCAAAAGGCATCACCGTGTAACAGCATGTCCCCTATGGCATGGTGAAAGCTGTCTTTTCTGGTCCTCTTCTGCCATCTTGATCTGATTGTAGCCAGTAAAACCATCAATGAATGACTTGACTTCGTAGTTGGCCGTGGCGTCCACCAAAATATCTATGTTTGGGAATGGGTAGTCGTCTTTGGGACTGACTTTGTTTAGATCCCGAAAATCCACACAACAGCGTACCGTCCCGTTTGCTTTAGTCACAGTCACGATATTCGACAACCAGGTCGGATATTCAATGACCTGATGAATCCTACCCGCAACATCTTTTAAATTTCCTCCTTGACCTGCAGAGACCATTTTGGGTTGAATTTCCTTAGCTTCTGTTTCACAGGCTTGGCATCAGGTGTCAAAGGGATCCTGTGTTCTACAATCGAGCTGTCCAACCCCGGCATGTCCTTGTAAGATCAAGCGAACACATCCACATACTCTCTAAGCAGATCAACCAGTATGTCCCGTTCGGCCCCTTGAAAGAAGTTCCCGATCAGTGTCTCTTTAGGTTCTTCGACAGTACCCAGGTTAACACTAGTCAAAACCTCCTCGGCAGCTTGGGCACGGTTTTCCTCTTTATCAATAACCTGCTTAATGATTTCTTTAATGTATTGTTCATTTAGTGTGTTTGCATCTTATTCAAATGATTCATTATTAATTGTTGTTAGATTATTAGTTAATTTATCATTTGTTAAGTTGACAATAAGGGGATACTCAGAAAGATCTATCATTTCATTTAATGCAAAAGGGAAAGATGACATTGGCGACACACTCATAATCTTCAGGCGTAAGGCCATCAGATGACTCGGAGGACTGAAACTCAAAGACTCCTGACTCTAGAGACTCTTAACCCTATACTACTAATGACAAAGTGTTTGACTGGACTTAGGCAGGGGGTACTCTTCACTGTTGCTGTCTGGGGGAGAAGCAAATTTACCGGCCTTCACAAAGTTGGGGAGCTTGAACTGGTCAAAAGCTTTATTGGGGTCATTCGTGGGTCGATGCCTTGGAAAAGTGGTAAGGGGGTCAAGGGAGGCCTAGTGCATTCTCTCAGCAAGCTCATCTGTAACAACCGGACTCATGGATTGAAGAGTCTGATTCATTTTGTCAAGGCATTGCTGGTAAGTCATCTTCCCTTTGTTGATTTTCGACACCACCACCTTATTTGTGTAGCCGACAGGGGGGTTGGCTTGGATGATACTAATAAAATCTTCCTCAGGTGAGACCTTGATTCTGCCCTAACTGACCATGTGTTCTATGGGGATCCTGCGTTCTGCCTCCAAATTTTCCAACTTCTCATTGAACTTGACGATGGCTATGAACTCGGAACTCTCTACCTCTAAGGGATCGACCGGGAGGGGGTTGCTGAGATGGATCTTGTCCTAGTTGATTGATGCTTTGATGGGCTCTTTAGAGTCACTGACATAGTAATCAAACTTGCTTTAGGGTTCTCCTAGCGTTCCTACGCTGGTATCTCCTGCTTCATATCTCTCCTTCAGCTTTTGTTGGGAAGACTTCTTCTTCTTCCTCCTCTTTGAGGGGGCATCCTCATTGATCCATTCCTGATAGGCATCCTCCAGACACTCATCACAGTCATAAACATCGTACCAAATATGGGGCTTGGGTTGAGCTGGTGCGGCTTCCTCTCCAAGTATCGGGTTACCACCATTGTTTGTTATCAGATCTGCCATTCTAATCCTCTGAGTAGACGAAATTGACGATTCTGACGAACTGTCTGAGCCTGAAATTTCTGCACTGAAAAGCCACTGACCCGGTATTCTCACCCATTTATTTCTCACTGCAGGAAAGGGATAGGAAAGGTTTAGACTCGGGGGTAGGTGTTTAGGCTGAAGGCTCAAGTAATATGCAATTAAGAATCTTCAAGTTTACTTAAAACAGTGTTCTTTTTGAATTATTTTTATTTGGTTGGAAAAGGTTGCCCTTCTTTTTCGCAACTACTCTAGATCCTGGATCAGTGGGCTCCATCACTACGTCTATAAGCCCCTCATTTTGCACCTGTATTTCGACATCCCAGGGTGGACAACCCCGGGCGAGAGTCGTATAGGGAAAGTGGATCCCACCGACCGAGAGAGAAGAACGGTCCTAGGGTCTAGTGGATCATAGGAATTTTAACGCACGAGCGATGTGGATTATAGTCAATGTCAATGCTGTGAAAGTCAAGTCTTTGGCCTTAACAAAATTTCGGCAGAGCTTTGCTTGCGCAATAGATGTTGACTTCGCCATTGTCCAAGGAAAATAATAGGCATAGATCGGATGTTAAAAGTCGTATGACACGGTGTCACATTGAGCGTTGTTGCATACTTTGTGCAAGTCAAAGTCAAAGTCAATGATGGGGTCAAGATTTTGCCAATTTGCCTAACGAAATTTCGGCATGGCTTCGCTTGCGTGAGGAATCTTGACTTTTAGCATGGGCTCGAGTTTGACTTTTACATACTCCGTGCAATTCAAAGTCAAGCTCAATGTCGAGGTCAAGATTTTGCTAATTTTGCCTAATGAAATTTTGGCATGGCTTCACATACACGAGGAATCTTGACTTTTAGCATGGGCTCGGGTTTGAATTTCACGGGGGTATACGACAAGGCTGTATGACAAGGTCTAGACCAAAAACCAACCAAAAAATTTTGGTGTTTTAAAAGTGTGACCCGGACTAGTGCAGTGGTCGACACAGGCTGCCATGGGGAAATTGAGATGATTTCGTGCGCGCCCGGGAGCATCGTAACACTGTCTGTGACTGCAACTGAACAACCATCCTGGGTTAAAGGACGTGCGTGCAAAAGTGTACAGGATATATATAGTGCGCGTAGTGTGCGGTCTTCTAAAAATTCTTTTTTGAGTTAAAATAGAGATTTTTCATCATGTGTTTTAAAAGAATGTTTTGGGGACGGGGAAAATGCATCACATAAGCACGTAAATTTTCTGGAACCAGGCCAGATTCAGGACTAAATAGTCCCAAATCGCCACGGTTTCCATATTAACCTCAGATGAAACTGTCCTGGTGGAACTGCTGATGAAGCCACACGGCGCAGATCAGGGCAGATCAAGACGTCCGGCTGAAACTAGCAGTTTTCTAGGTTCCAATTTGCTGCCTTTTCAGACTGTTTTTCCAGGGATTTTTGGCAACTTTCAGCTTCAGAGTCATACCTGTTTATCATTCAGAGTATCTGCAAGCCAAAAATAACACAAAAGATGCATGCAAAAAAGAAAATTGCACAAGCACAAAGATCGGACCCGAGACGGAAGGCTAACCCTCGTAAATGTTTCCCATGCCTCTTATGAGAATAGAAGTATGGAGAACATTTACATGTCCCTAGCGGAGTCCCTAAACTGTGAATACGTGCCCCTCGCGGAAAAGGGTCGAGTTCACCTCAGTTTGAAGACACCAATTTTATGAAAAACGGAGTCACCACGCCATTTTGATTATCCTCAAAACTTTGAAAAAAAGGAAAAGGGTTCAGAGGTTAAGTTACTCCTTGGGAAGAACGTTTGGCGTTCACCCAAGGAGCCTTGCAAAAGCAAGTCTTCCTAGGTCCAAAATTTGTGCTTGTTTGTGTGCTTATGTCTTTTGAGAAAAGAGAAAAGGATGCGCCAAGTTCATCATCCGAACGTAACAACCATTTTTAGAAGGTTTTATTTCGGGATACCTTGGACTTTGGTGTTTTCGGGATTTTGATCTCGTGCTCACTTTGAACTTATGATCATCATTACGGGACTTATCTACCCTCCCATTAGATTAATCAACCAATATAGGCGTAGGAGCCTTGGTATGTCTTAACCTAACTTTCCTTGGGAATTTTAGTCAAATATGATCAAAAAGGGTTGTCTTTAAGTCCAAGATTGAGACTTTTTAAAAAATAATGAATCTTTGTCCATCAATCCTACATCTTGAGACAATGATGATTCGTAGGGAGATTTTGTGTTTGTATCAAGTGATTATCGGAGATTTTGGGACTAAGATTCATTGATTTCTAAAGGGACAAGGATTGTGGCATTTTTATAATGGGATTGATGTAAAGATGAAGTCTTTACACCAATCCTCACCATGTAATGCATCAAGAACCACGGGACTAGGGGGATGGGATGTAAAGATTGGATCTTTATGCTCATCCTATGTCTTTTGTGCCTTAGGAGGCCTTTAGACAATCCTTGGAGAAAGAATCCAATTTTAGGGACAAAGGGGAAATGGTGTAATGTAAAGATTGCATTTTTAATATGAACAATACAAGGAGTATCATTAATCTAAAGACATAATGTAAAAGGGATGATCTTCATGGCTTTTCATATGTCCTTAATACCTCATAAGGTGGACAATCCTTGGAAAGCTAGATCAATGGGAAGGGGATGCCATATAATAGATAAAAATTGCATTTTTATACATAAATAAAAAGGGGGATCACATCATCATATGGTAAATCATCCCTAGAACAAGCCACTTGTGGAATCTTGTTCATCTTAGGGAGAGGATCTCCATTTGAATCATTTGAGTAGGGGAGTGGGAAATATGTAAACTACATTGCAAAGATCAAATCTTTATGACAATAATGAAGATAAACAAGAGGGAACAATGGAAATAAAAGTATATAGGAATGTATCAAAGGTAAGGGAAGGAGAGATTACCAATAATTGTTTTTCTCTATCTTCCAAGGGAGTTTTCTTAGGCAATATCTATTTAGGAATAGATTAAGGTAGGATTAGTGTATGAGAGAGGATAGATTTGTGTGTTTTTTAGGACTGTAAGTCGAGTTTCTATTTCTGCAGAGTAACAGTGCTCAAAATTGTATATAAAAATGAATAGAGGAGGCCTCTATTTATAGGCTTTTGGTGTGCTTCTAATGAAGCCGCCCGGCGTGATCTTGCGGCAAATTAAGTCGTTCGGCGTCTTCTTCTGTCGCGTCAGCATGTTTTTTGGAAACATGCAAGGTGGCAGATTGGAAGCTTCTTTCCAGCGAGGTCCTATCCAGTATTCTAATTCCTAATAGGTCCTTCCTTGCTCGGAAAGTATTGAAAAGTTCCCGAATTACCCCTAAACTTTACGAAAGTTTGGGGAACTGCTAGGAAACTTTAATTGGAAGGCATGAGAAAGATTTGGGTACTTATACTAGCCATCCAAGAGGAAGCTCTCCATGAGCTCCATCAGCAAAATCCCTCGGGATCTGGTAGTAGCACCAATGGAGGGACACCTTCAAATGAGTAGCCTCATACCACATCAGTTTTGTTTGAAGTCGAATCAAAGGTAAGTCTACCCCCTGTGACAGTATCAGTCAAAGAATGGCTACCAGAGCCATCGCCACCTTCTCCGGACCTACAACCAGCAAGGAGGAAATGATTCAAAAGCTTTGTCTAACCCCTCGCGTCCTAGAGTCTAGCTCGGAGTCTGTTGCTTTTGAATTCGAGTCTCTCGAGTCAACTGATGGCCTTACGCCAGACGATTTTGAGTTCATAGCCAACAATGTATTCCCCTACGCTTTAAATGAAAGATTCGACCTTTCTGAGTATCCCCTCATTGCATCTTTAATGAAAGATAAATTAACTAACAAATCAAAAACAGTTAATAACGATTCACTAAATAAAGACGCAGACACATTAAATGAACAATATATTAAAGAAATCTTTAAGCATGTTGTTAAACGAGAGGAAAACCAGGCCCAAGCTGCCGAGGAGGTTTTAACCAAAGTGAATTTAGGGACTGTTGAAGAGCCTAAAGAGACGGAAATCGAAAATTTCTTCATAGGCACCAAGCAAGAAGCATTGATTGCATTGCTCAAAGAATTCGTGGACGTGTTCGCTTGGTCATACCAAGACATGCCCGGCCTAGATCCCGCCATAGTGGAACATCGGATTCCGCTGAATCCCGAGGCTAAGCCTATCAAGCAGAAGCTACGCTGGATCAAGCCAGAATGGTCCATACAAGTCAAGGAAGAGATCGAGAAGATGCTCCGCGTCGGCTTCATAAGGGTGATCGAATACCCGACTTGACTTTCCAACATAGTCACGGTAACCAAGGCCAATGGGAAAGTACGCTGTTGCATGGATTTTTGAGATATCAACAAAGCAAGTCCCAAGGACGACTTCCCACTGCCAAACATAGACATGTTGGTCGACACTACAGCCAATTTTGAGGTTAAGTCCTTCGTGGACGGTTTTTACGGCTACAATCGAATCAAGATGGCCGAAGAAGACCAAGAGAAAACCGCCTTCACAACCCCTAGAACACAGTAATGCTGTTCGGACTAAAGAACGCTGGGGCTACCTACCAACGGGCAGCGACCGCCCTTTTCCACGACATGATCCATAAAGAGATCGAAGTGTACGTCGACGACATGATCATCCACTCAAAGGGGTCAGGCGGACAACACCTCATCGACCTGAGAAAGTTCTTCGATCGTCTTCAGAAACACTTAATGAGATTGAACCCTGCCAAATGCAAATTCGGAGTAATCCGAGGCAAAGTCTTGGGATATATGGTCACAGAAGGAGGCATCGAAGTAGATCCCCAAAAGATCAAGGCCATAATTGAGATGAGGCCATCGCAAACCCAAATGGAAGTAAAAAGCTTCATGGGTCGCCTGCAATACATCAGCCGCTTTGTGAATCAGCTAACTTCCATGTGCGAGTCAATCTTTCGACTAATGAAAAAGAATGCGGACATCGAGTGGAAACCGAAATGTCAAGACGCCTTCAAGGAAATAAAGGTGTACCTTGTGAGTCCTCCGATCCTCTGTCCTTCCCACGAAGAAAAGCCACTCTTACTTTACCTTACTTTGCCCCGACACCGCAGTTGGAGCCATGATAGGCCAAGAAAAGAAAGAGTCAAAAATCGAAAACGCCATCTACTTCATGAGCCGAAAGTTCCAAGGCAGCGAGTTCAACTACTCAGACCTAGAGAAAACCTATGCAGCTCTAGTATGGGTCGTTGGAAAATTACGACACTACATGCAATTGCACACAGTGCACCTGGTCTCCAAGATGGATCCGGTCAAATATCTCTTCGACAAACCATCACTGTCAATAAGGCTAGCCAAGTGGTCCTTCTTCCTGACAGAGTTCAACATCAAGTACGTAAACCAGAAGTCAATCAAAGGACGAGTAATGGCCGAACAATTGGCCGACTTCCTAAGTAACAAAGCTAAAGGTCCCGAACCACAATTTTTGGATGAAGGAATCTTCACACATGAAAATCGATGGCAACTCTTCTTCGACGGAGCAGCTAACAAAAGAGGAAATGGCATTGGAATGTTCTTGGTCGACCCAAAAGACGAGCACACCCCAATTGCCACAAAGCTAAACTTTGAGGTGACCAACAATGCCGCCGAATACGAAGCATGCATTGCCGCTCTAGAGGCCGCCCTCGAAAGAAATGTCCAAGAGCTAGAAGTCTACAGGGACTCAGCCCTGATCATCAATCAAGTTTCCAACAAATGGAAAATGGTAGAACTGGGCTTGCAAAAATACCATGCCTGCATGGAAGACCTTATCGCACAATTCAAGGAGGTCACCTTCCACTACTTGCCAAGAGACCGGAATCGGTTTGCAGATGACCTAGCCACCTTGGCTTCACTCGTAGAGATCCCTGAAGGAAAGGTGGTTAAGCCATTCAAAGTGGGAAGGAAGGAAATTCCTGCCTACTGCTGTGAAATCGAGGCAGCGCCCGAGCCGATCAACGAGCCATGGTATAACCAAATCTACCAATACCTCAAAAGCGGGGAAACCTCCTTCATGAATGAGGAAGGCAGATACAAAGAAGGAATCAAAGTCAAGAGCATTGTGGCCCTAAAATGCCTTGCCTCTCACTTTGTCATCCTGGGGGATATGCTATACAAGAAATGCCACCAAGGACCGCTCCTCCGCTGCATCAGTAAGGAAAAGGCAATTGAACTCATGAATGAAGTCCACAAAGGGTCTTGCGGTCCCCACATGAACGCCAGAGCCCTGATGCAGATCATTCTTCGAATGGGCTACTACTGGTTCTCCATGGAAGCATACTGCATCCATTTCGTCAGAAGCTGTTGTAAGTACGCCAATCCAATTCGCAACCTTTTCGATGCATTTTAATATAATAAAACTGCATTAAGGGGCGTTTTGGTAAATTCCCGGCCTATCCCGAGACTTCCGGAAACGTTCCATGAGTTTCCCGCGAAGGAAGTACCTTTTGGTACATCATTCATGCCAAAGGACCCCTTGGGAATAAAACCCGTTGGACCTTTTGGGTATTTTCCCGAATGTTCCGAAACTGGTTTTTGGCGCCAAAAGCGGTTGAGCCACCTTGTGTCACGCGACAGGCTTGAGGCATGGAAAGTGGACGCGTAAGGTCGTGCGACATACTAAGGCGCCCAACCGCGGCCTATAAATAAGACCCTCCCCTCATTGAGATGGATCCCAATTCCAGCCTACTGTTACTCTACCAAAATAGCATTGTGACGAACATCCCAAACACTAAACCTCTCTCTCTCCTACCTTTCCAACCCCCTAATCCCTCTCATCCAAACCCAATTCTCTACCTACACCAATTGGAACCCTTGGATCAGAGCTGTGAGATCTACAACGAAGAATTGAAGGATTCTATATCTGACTAGATATAGAATTCGTGGAATCAACAAGGGTAACAATTCCCTAACCCTCTCTCTCTCTCTCTCTCATTTAATTCCTTGCAATTTCATAATTCTATTTTGTTTGGATTCAGTAATCAGATCCTAGCTATCTGAATTACTGAATCCCAATCGCAATCTCTCTGTTTAACTTGCATATATTGTGTAATTGAGCTCATATTGATTGATTTGGTTGAATTTGGTGTTTGAGCCCCCCAAGGGGGTGTGGATCTACCCATATCCACACTCCCTGGGTCGATTTGATGTTGTTTATGTTTTTCGTTCATAATTCAGCTTGTTAATTAGATCTGTATAGCTTCTGTTAATTTCTGAATTCATATTGTAAGGTTTCTGCAGAAGGCTCATATGTGTCACGCGACACCTTCGTCCCCAAGTGATCCTGTGTCACGCGACACATGTGGTCACTGGTATGATGTGTCATGCGACACACATGACCCATCTGCAGTGACTCTTTTCCTTTGTAATCTGTTCTAGTTTGTTTGTATCAGGGATGTGGCCTCCCTAAATAATGGGCTCACAACATGTAATTTCTCGTTTCATAATTAATAAAATGCATTTTATCACATTTCGTTTATTATCGATATTTGCACACACTTTGGATTTACTTGGATGTGTTTGATTGAAAGACTCGTCTATGGACGAGGCGTGTTGGGTGAACTCTCGGTTCTTCCCAACACGTAACCTGACCCCCGAACTCATGTTTTCTCTCTAAAATAAAGGTTTTCAATGTTTCCTCTTAAAACGGCGTGGCGACTCCTTTTCCTTTTCATATTTTTCGGGCGAGCGCGCATTCAGTGGCGACTCTGCTGGGGAATTCACTTGAAAACCTGTTTTTCAAGTGTTAAGTGGGTCAAGCTTTCGTTTAGTCAAAAAACATCCAATGCATCCATGTTGTGTACATTATTCGATAATCATTTGTGATACCTACATTTTGTTGATTATGGAACTTGTGAGCCCTTTTTGCTTGTGGTCATTTGTTGTGCATTAGTATCCCTGTGTTGCTCTTGATATGGTAAAGCAGGGGCTGATTTGATGATTTGAGGAGCTGCTGGTTCAGTGACCACCCGAGTCGTGCGACACCTTTGTCTCTGGTTGTCCTGTGTCACGCGACAAGAGGTGGCCACTGAACAGATCATTAGAAGACTGGTTTGAGGGCAGTCCCTTGGACCAAAGCATGACTCATTTGATTATTGTTCCCTGTTTACCTTGTGTGAGGGTGTGTGTTTTCTTCTTAAAAAAAAAAAAAAAAACAAATAAAAAAAAAAAAAAAAAATCATTTTTCGCAAAATAAACGAATTAGTCATCCGCACACTACATCACTTAGATTTAGAACCCTCGGGTGCGATTGACGGCATCGCGGACGGCCATGAAATTCGCCTACGCTTGAGCGCCTGAAATCAAACCTAAACCCCTAGTGCGTTATAGGTGGCACCACACTAAACCTCACCCAAAAAGGTTGGTTTTTGACACGACATTTTCAAATACTCTAAAATGAATTGTTTCAAAATTTTTAAAAGGCTTTCGTACCTTCCCCAAACCCTAGCACGTGTGGGCATGTTGCCATCGCAACATGGTTTCACGAGAGGACATGTCGTTCCCACGACATGTTCTAACGAGAGATCATGTCGCTTTGTCAGCGTGCACCGACGAGAGGTCATGCCGGATTTTTCCTTGAAATTCTTCAGGAATACCCGTTATGCTGCCAAAATTTCTTCAGAAATTGGGGCTGCTCGTTCGTCCCATAAATGCTTTGGTTTGGATTAGGTACTGTCGCCTATTATTAATTTTGACTCAACGCATTTGGTGTATTTCTTGATGATGTGTCGTTAGGTTTCCCCGAGGTCTAGATTATGGAAATAAAGGATTATCCTTTTCCAACCGTCTCTAGGACTTAAAACACCGATTTCTACTTGAAGATTAATAAAGTGTTGCACGAGTCCGTCTCCTTCCGTATTCTTCCCTGTCCCGTACCTCCTCAAAATTCTCTACCCTCCTCCTCATACACGCTCTCTCCTCTCCAGATAAGGCAAGTTGGGTGCGCGATCCGATTCCCGGTGTTCGTTTAGTTCGCGTCTTGAGGCAGTTGCAGTTTCAGCAGAATTCGCATCCGATTCAATTTCAGAGATGTCTAGTGCATAGAAGAGTATGACCACTCAATCTCGAGGATTCATCCGCTGCGGATCAACAAGTCATGCATAGTCTGTCTATGGAGGAGATGAGGGCTAATTTGGAAGCCGCTCTAGCTAGAGAGCGTGAGACTCAATCACTCGCTCAAGCGTGGAAGAGGCAAAGACATTCTAAGTTCGTAGATGCAATGAGAAGCCGAGATATTGCTGTGATCCGACGCGCTGATGGAACTTATGAAGAGATCACTAAAGTTAATGACACTGATCTAGGAGCCGGGAATGTTTCTCTCCCTTTTCAACCTCGCACCTGTGGTGCACAGTTCGCTTACGCTAGAATCGTGGGCCGCCGGTGAACTCTCAAGTTGGTTTTGGAGGAACACAAATGGTCTTCCATGATTTGACCTCCTCACCAATTCTCAATGCTCCCGTGCCTCTAGGCCAATTTGGGTCCCAGCTTCCGAACAATCAAGGTCCGTGGCTTCCTGTGTTCTCGCCTCAAAGAAGGTCGCCTCATGGTCCTCAATTCCTGCAGTAACGCCCGCATCCGAATCGCATCCTTACTCCAGAATCGTCAGCCAGATGGACCTATGCAAGCTTCCTACTAGACGGCCTCAGCTTTCAAGAATACATTTCTCACCTTAAATGGATTTAGCTTTTGAATTTGGCTCATCATCTATGCAACATCCGGGGTCAATTCCTTACAGCCCGCTGCTTTTCCGCGTAATCGAATTTCCCAACCGGTCAATTTAATCATTTGCCGCCTCCAAAGCATCCGGGTCAGCTCGCCGTCTCTCTTCCAACCAGCCAGCTTTGAGCCTTCTTCTACTATCGCTACCACTCTTCCTCAACTTCCCGGATGACTCAGAGGTAATCGCACCGTTGAAGCAAATGCAAGAAGAAATTGACAAGTTGACGGCAGGATCAAGTGGACTTAAGGTTGTTGACCCAAAGCAAGTAGAGCCTCTTCCTTACAAGTTCAAAATGCCCAAAATACAATTTGATGGCTCGGCATGCCCGAAAACTCATGTGGACACATACGTGATGACTATGGGGCAATGGGTTGTACTGAGTTTATGGCTCAAAGCACTTTCATCTCACACTCAAAGGACTGCCTTGACATGGTTTCTAACCCTTAAGTCGAAACTCGAGCTACTTGGAGTCGACTACCGAGGCCTTTCTTGAAAAGTATCGTGGAAACCTTGAATGGCGCACAACCAGAGATGATTTGGTCGGTACAATTCGAAACAAGACGAGTCAATCATCGAAGTTCTACAAGAGATGGAACGCTAAGCCGAATGAACTCTCTCGAGTCAATCCCGCCGCAGGATCAAAAGGACATCTTTTTATTGTGTGTGAAGCCGCTTCTCCGTGAAGCTATCGGAAGTGGTTGGTATCCCGACTTGAGGGAAATGGTAAGCATGGGAGCACGCAGCGAAAATGACTCTTTAACCTTGCATCAAACACCAATGTTGGCAATAATGGTGGATTTCGACGCAGAGCGGCAAGTTCAACGATCCCTAAGGCAAAAGAGATGACCATCGACAACAAGTGTCAAGAATCTACAGTGTGGGACCAGAGAAAGCATCCACCCCGTAAGCAAGACGCTTTGATGATCTCGGAATGACAACCGAAGAGGCCTTCAGAGGATTGGTTCAACAGGAATGATCGTGCCACTTGATAACTACAACCCCACCAAACCCAATCCGGACTTGGATCATAGCAAATATTGCCAATATCACCAGTATCCGGGTCACATCACCAATGATTGCATCCCCTTGAAGAAGGTTATTCAAAGACTTGTTGATGATGGAAAGGTTGAGAAGGCTCGCCCCAATGTTGTCCCCGATCCTCTTCAGTGATATCAGCAGAAGCCCAGAGGTTATCTCACCCGCAGACGGCGAAGTCAATCAGTCAGCGTCGTAGGTTCTAGAGTGTCTTTTATGTGGTCGCGAGTCTGTCAAGTCCATGTTATGAGTCTTTTATTTGCAATAATAAAATATTTGCTTCTATTCCTGCTAGACTCGAGACATCACTAGAACACCTACGTTACACTCAATTGAAATGGTCTTATTCCAAATGATCACTTGTGCTGCTCACCGACTAACGCTTTGAAATGACTAATATTTAAATTGATCGGAGTGAGAAAATTGACTGATATCCTTCCCAGAGTGGGGCTTAAGAACTCCCCACCTCGATTCCAATATGCTCACATATCTTCCTTCGTCCTCGCTATCTCGTTGCTCGATGAATTTGCATGGATCTTCCGCGAAGTAAGCTTAACAAGCAAACGAAGACTCTATCTCGTTCAGACTATCCGGTAGGTGCTGCGGTTGAAACCCCTCACCCTTAGGAAAACCATTACCTTACCCTCACTAAACAATATCCCTTCATTTCAAGATCGGCCTAGTTGAAACCCGTTTAGCCATCACCCGAAGAAGAGGGACTATCCTTGAGGCTCCCGCGATGCAAAAGAAGATCGACCTGGTCCAAGCTCAAAACGATGGAAAGCAATGATCCATCTTGGGGACTAGTCGAAGTACTTCTCTCAAAAACAAAAAAAAAATAATAAAAAAAATAAATAAAAAATAAATAAAAAAATAAAAAGAAAAGAAAAGAAAGAGAGCCTAGTCCCCAGTGATACTCTCAGAAAGCAAAGTCAAAGGATTCGGTCGTTACTCAGGAGGAGTCTCAGAGTGAATAAAGAGACAACTTGGATGTCCCCTCACCATTACCTCAAACCGATCCCAAGCCGTCCTCTCGATTTTAGAGGACATTACCATTACCATTACCCTTACCTTTGCCCTTTAGCCAAAGCCAAGATTGACCTCTCATTCTTAGAGGCATTGAAATGCAATCATGGATTCCCTCACCTTAGAAATCCCAAACACATACCCAAGAGCCAACCTCTCATCTTTAGAGGTTCAGCCAGCAAAAAGCCTAGCCGGCCTCTCGTTTTAAGAGGTCATAATATCCTAAATCACCCAAAGACCGATCGAAACCCTGAAGCCTGGGCCATAGCTTCCTACCGGATAGCTGTCTCATTCCAATACCATCGAGATATAAAACAGATTATTGCTTGAAGCAGAGCCAAGTTCATCCCGGCTCAAAGGACCATAAATTGAAGATTGTGCAAATTCCGTCCGTTCATTTGACGTTGTATGTGAGCATATTTCATTTCTCCTCTGCAAACACTCGCCGTGGACGTCCCCATCAAGCTTCGCATTCGTGTCTCCCATCGACACTCTAAGAGGACATATTTTTCAATTCTTAAAATCTTCGAAGGTCCTCACATCCCCGAACTTCATCGTTCATTCTTTTCTATTCGGGATAAGCCGAACTACGGCGACTCGAGCTCCTCCTATGGAGGGGAACGTAGGCAACCTTAATTGGTCCGGTCGAAATCATAAACAAATCTCGTAAAATCCGGTCTCTTCAAGGACCATGCCCATACACCGTCTATCCTTCCGATTCTCGATATCGTGGGTTTTCTCCTCGGGATTGATAAAAAATATTTGCTCACATCAGCTTTGGCGGTTGACTAACCCGAACATCAATAAAGGGTTTTAAGCAGCTTTGTGATCATCACGAATAGGACAGGTTTTCAAGTGTCTCGACAAGTCTTCTCTTGCTACATCATAGGAAGATAGAGCTAAACACCGTTTCGGTCAGCAGGGGCTTCCATACACTTTCCACACCTTGTGATGCTTATACTCTCTCAAAAGAGTCAAACCCAAAGCGAGAGTGTCATACACAGAATTCGGGATTCATTTCCCATCATTCGAAAGATGTGCCCCTGCGCGTAAACATTTTCGAGTCTTGTCCAGCGACTGATTGACTACGGTTTGAAATGATGAATTGCCTCTGTGGCTACAAGATGACTCTGCCTCGCGATGAAGCCGCATGGAATATCCTCAAGCCGGGGCTTTGGTTAAGGTATCCCTCCGGCTCTCCTTACCCGATTCCCTCCAGATTGCTTTGCACCGACAATCGGGCTTCACCAAGCCGGGATGGCTCTCGCCCCCTCTCTCGCTTGTTGTCTCGGACACGCGATACACTCTGGACCTACCGCAACTGCAGACTTTCGGGAGCGTCCCCGACTTGCCTAGCCGCGCCATATCATTTTCCACCTCACGGGAGAGGACCCCTACTATACATACCTGTCCGAAACAATCCCAAAACTTCATGAATAAACCTCGGCAAAACATGACCTTTAACCCAATAATCACATTTGCTTTCCTGCACGTACGTGACTCGTGCAAACAAGCTAACATAAATTAATCTTTGCTAACAAGATAAGCTTATTTAGGCATAGCATCGGGAGTTGTTGTCTTACCCTCGCAGTACAATAATCAATTGAGTCTCAAGATCGGCCCTCGACCAAATTGAGAAAGAAAGAAACAGAAAAGGCAAAGTCCCCAGCTTCCCAAGCAAAGCCTGTGACATGAAAGAAAGAACAACAAGAGAGCAGAAAGAAGTAGCGTGAGCTCCTCCGAAAGCTACACTTATCCTCAGCCAGGAAGCGTAAGCAACAATGGTAGTCTAAGACCTTCCGACAACTGCGAATGAGCACAATACAGGTATGAACGCATATTTCTTTCAAGCGTCTAGTCATCATATCATGTCGTTTTAAAGTTGGTTCGAGACACCATAGTTCTCACAATATTTTCAAAATTGGTTCGAGACACCATAGATCTCACATTATTTTCAAAATTGGTCCGAGACACCATAGATCTCACAACATTTTCAAAATTGGTTCGAGACACCATAGTTCTCACAACATTTTCAAAATTGGTTCGAGACACCATAGTTCTCACAATATTTCTAAAATTGGTTCGAGACACCATAGTTCTCACAACATTTTCAAAAATTGGTCCGAGACACCATAGATCTCACAATATTTCCAAAAATGGTTCGAGACACCATAGTTCTCACAACATTTTCAAAAATTGTTCGAGACACCATAGTTCTCACAATACTTTCAAAATTGGTTCGAGACACCATAGTTCTCACAACATTTTCAAAATTGGTTCGAGACACCATAGTTCTCACAATATTTCTAAAATTGGTTCGAGACACCATAGTTCTCACAACATTTTCAAAAATGGTTCGAGACACCATAGTTCTCACAACATTTTCAAAATTGGTTCGAGACACCATAGTTCTCACAACATTTTCAAAATTGGTTCGAGACACCATAGTTCTCACAACATTTTCAAAAATTGGTCCGAGACACCATAGATCTCACAATATTTCCAAAAATGGTTCGAGACACCATAGTTCCACAACATTTTCAAAAATGGTTCGAGACACCATAGTTCTCACAATACTTTCAAAATTGGTTCGAGACACCATAGTTCTCACAACATTTTCAAAATTGGTTCGAGACACCATAGTTCTCACAATATTTCTAAAATTGGTTCGAGACACCATAGTTCTCACAACATTTTCAAAAATGGCTCGAGACACCATAGTTCTCACAACATTTTCAAAATTGGTTCGAGACATCATAGTTCTCACAACATTTTCAAAATTGGTTCGAGACACCATAGTTCTCACAACATTTTCAAAATTGGTTCGAGACACCATAGTTCTCACAACATTTTCAAAAATGGTTCGAGACACCATAGATCTCACAATATTTTCAAAATTGGTTCGAGACACCATAGATCTCACAATATTTCCAAAAATGGTTCGAGACACCATAGTAATCTTTGCTAACAAGATAGGCTTATTCAAGTGTAGCGCGTTGGAGTTGTTGTTTTACCCCGCAGTACAATAATCAATTGAGTCTCGACGACCGGACCTCCGACCAAACTGGAGAAGAAAGAACAAACAAAAAAAAAAAAAAGCATGCGTATCTGTGACAGCCCCAAGAAGAGCTCGACAATACCAGAAACCAAGAAAAGCCTCTCAAGCAGAGCCAACCCAAGAAAAGCCTCTCAAGCAGAGCCAAACCAAGAAAAGCCTCTCTAGCAGAGCCAAACCAAGAAAAGCCTCTCAAGCAGAGCCAAACCCAGGAAAAGCCTCTCAAGCAGAGCCAAACCAAAGGAAAGAGCCTCTCTAGCGGAGCACACAAAGAAGAAAAGCCTCTCTAGCGGAGCACACAAAGAAGAAAAGCCTCTCTAGCGGAGCACACAAAGAAGAAAAGCCTCTCTAGCGGAGCACACAAAGAAGAAAAGCCTCTCAAGCAGAGCCAAACCAAAGGAAAAAGCCTCTCTAGCGGAGCCCACCAAGAAGAAAAGCCTCTCAAGCGCAGCCAAACCTAAGAAAAGCCTCTCAAGCGGAGCACAACGAAGTCACAGGTAAGCACAAAGAAAGGTAATGAAGACACATCTCTACCCCTTTCTTGCTTGTAGTCAGTATTGGTAATTCCGAACTACGATTTGGCTTGATTCCCTTCTTAAAGGGATACGTAGGAATCCTTTCTCAGAAAGGTCCAGCCATAATTTTCCCCTTCTCACCCTTCTAGCCCTTCACCTTAACCCCAGCCGCTCATTGAGATTGGGTCTTATTTTATCGACAACCCCACTTTTTCCAAAAGTGACGTTGCCGAGGGGCTCTGTAAGTACGCCAATCCACTCGCAACCTTTTTCGATGCATTTTAATATAATAAAACCGCATTAAGGGGCGTTTTGGTAAATTCCCGGCCTATCTCGAGACTTCCGGAAAGCGTTCCATGAGTTTCCCGCGAAGGAAGTACCTTTTGGTACATCATTCATGCCAAAAGGACCCCTTGGGAATAAAACCCGTTGGACCTTTTGGGTATTTTCCGGAATGTTCCAAACCGGTTTTGACGCCAAAAGCGGTTGAGCCACCTTGTGTCACGCGACAGCTTGAGGCATGGAAAGTGGACGCGTAAAGTCGTGCGACATACTAAGGCAGCCAACTGCAGCCTATAAATAAGACCCTCCCCCTCATTGAGATGGATCCCAATTCCAGCCTACTGTTACTCTGCCAAAATAGCATTGTGACGAACATCCCAAACACCAAACCTCTCTCTCTCCTACCTTTCCAACCCCCTAATCCCTCTCATCCAAACCCAATTCTCTACCTACACCAATTGGAACCCTTGGATCAGAGCTGTGAGATCTACAACGAAGAATTGAAGGATTCTATATCTGACTAGATATAGAATTCGTGGAATCAACAAGGGTAACAATTCCCTAACCCTCTCTCTCTCTCTCTCATTTAATTCCTTGCAATTTCATAATTCTATTTTGTTTGGATTCGCAATCGATCCTAGCTATCTCGACCATCAATCCCACCGCAATCTCTCTGTTTAACTTGCATATATTGTGTAATTGAGCTCATATTGATTGATTTGGTTGAATTTGGTGTTTGAGCCCCCAAGGGGGTGTGGATCTACCCATATCCACACTCCCTGGGTCGATTTGATGTTGTTTATGTTTTTCGTTCATAATTCAGCTTGTTAATTAGATCTGTATAGCTTCTGTTAATTTCTGAATTCATATTGTAAGGTTTCTGCAGAAGGCTCATATGTGTCACGCGACACCTTCGTCCCCAAGTGATCCTGTGTCACGCGACACATGTGGTCACTGGTATGATGTGTCATGCAACACACATGACCCATCTGCAGTGACTCTTTTCCTTTGTAATCTGTTCTAGTTTGTTTGTATCAGGGATGTGGCCTCCCTAAATAATGGGCTCACAACATGTAATTTCTCGTTTCATAATTAATAAAATGCATTTTATCACATTTCGTTTATTATCGATATTTGCACACACTTTGGATTTACTTGGATGTGTTTGATTGAAAGACTCGTCTATGGACGAGGCGTGTTGGGTGAACTCTCGGTTCTTCCCAACACGTAACCTGACCCCCGAACTCATGTTTTCTCTCTAAAACAAAGGTTTTCAATGTTTCCTCTTAAAACGGCATGGCGACTCCTTTTCCTTTTCATATTTTTCGGGCGAGCGCGCATTCAGCTGCGACAAATGCCAACGATTCTCCAACCTTAACCATCTTCCCCCTCATGACCTCCACTGCATGACCACGCCCTGGCCTTTCACCACTTGGGGAATCGATGACATTGGGAAGATCACTCCACCGAGCAGGAATGGCCACGAGTTCGTCTTGGTAGCCATCGACTATTTCACAAAATGGGTCGAAGCCATGTCCTACAAGGTGTTGGCCTCCAAGAAAGTGGCCCAGTTTTTCAAAGAAAACATCATATGCCGATACGGCATCCCAAACAAGGTCATATCAGACAACGGATATCACTTCAAAGGAGACTGGGATAGACTATTGGCCGAATTCAAGATCACCCGCCATAAGTCTTCTCCTTACAGGCCGCAAACCAACGACGCAATGGAAGCAGCAAACAAAACCCTCGAAAGGATCATCAGAAAATGACCGTACGAGGACGAGATTGGCTCGAGAAGCTGCATCTGGCACTTTGGGGCTACCGAACATCAGTCAAGATTGCCACGGGAGAAACCCCATTCGTCCTGACCTATGGGATGGAAGCAGTACTGCCCGTTGAGTTGGAAATCCCATTACTCTGAGTGCTGTTGGAAAACGAAATCAACAAAATGGAATGGCTCCGAAACCGGCACGACGAGTTGGCCCTACCTACTAGATGAACGCCGACTAAAGGCCATGGAACACATTCGAGCCTACAAAAGCTGAATGGCTAGGGCTTTCGACAAAAAGGTCAAATCCCAAGACATCAGGGAAGGCGATCTGGTGCTCAAAGAAAAGTCTCCCACACGAAATAACCCGCTTGGAAAATGGGAACCAACATGGATCGGCCCATTCGTGGTCCAAAAAGACTTATCGGGAGGTGCCATGAAGCTAACAGACCTGAACGGAAATTCCTTCATGAATCCAGTCAACGGAAGCAAGCTTCGCCAATACTTCGCCTAAAGAATATCGAATTTTCCGTCTCTCCTTCACTCGCAAAAGAAGGTCGAGCTACGGAAACTTGAGCCCTTTAGTCCGGGGGGAACGTAGGCAACCTTCATTGGTTCGGTCTAAAAATACACAAAAATCCAAAAAATATTGGATGCCATCAAGGCTCAGATAAAAAAGCAATCAAGAGATTTTGCGTCTCGATAAAGCTTTAAAAGTAAATCACAAATCATTACAAGTTAAAATACTTCTTGATGAGTACATGCTCGGCCTACTCTCAAATTCACAACATGCTAAAATACAACTTAATACATTTAAAAATTAATGTGTCTGCAATGACAATGGGTGGATACCTAGGAGGTCATTCCGCGCCACTCGCGCTTGTCCCTTCACCATTCTTCCCTTTCTTCCCTCATCTCCGGCGAGTCTTCTTTCATTTCACGGGAACTATCTCTGTCTCCCCCCTTCCTAGATTAGGAGTCCTCCCAATCAGGTAAAGCAAACCAGTCGCTCTCAGAGCTTCGTTCGTCCACGCCTCGACTCGGATCTCTCCCCTGAGAGTCTGCAAAAGGGGACCTCTTTTCGTCAATCGGTCAACTCTAGTCTCGTAAACAAAGCATCCCCCGTGACATCCTGAGGGTTAGCCCAAGCTTCTGCACTCCTAAGGCTATAGCTGAGATGGCAATCTTGCCCCAGAATCGCCTCGCGCCTGCTCCCCAAAATCACTTGGGTCTGCCCAAGATGCTGCTCATACCAATCCAGGTACTCGGTGGTCAAAACAATACTCTCCTGGAATCTAAGGAGTACCACAGGAGGGAAGGCGGAATACTTCCATACCCTCAGAAAGAAAAGGAAGGCATCTGGATCTGTCATAGAGAAAGAAGCTACCTCCATGGTGGCGATGTCATTCCAGCCAAGCAAAGGCTCCTGCCTCATCCCAAACTGTTGAGAAATGAGCGACGGGATGTAGAAAGAGGACCAAGACAACCCCGAAACCCGGACAACATAGGAACCTTCCTGAAAGGCCCTCCTAGTCTCAATTCCCCAATGAGGAACCCACCAACGGATCTGATGCGTGCCAAGTTGAGCCATCCACCTCTCCCAAGCGGACTGATCCATATCCAAGACAAGAGGCCGCTGAGCAAACGTCCACAGACTGAAAGATGCCAGAGACACAAGCAAGGCTTGAAGCCTCTCTCGCAACCACAAGGTTAGCAAAATGGGACATCCCCCTCACATGAACCTGTCCCCCGTCACCAAGCGATCTTTGTTGTGGAAGGTTTCCCCCAAAACCAAGGGAATGATGTCCTCACCGGCCCAGCAATGGCCTACCACATCCAATAAAGGGCCATCACATATCCCAAAGAGCTGACCATGAAAAGCGTAGCTATCACACACAAAGCAAACGCATTCCATGAGACATCACTCTCGTCATCACCCATAAATCTCTTGGGCAGTGCAGAAATATCAACATGGCCAGAATCAAACATCATACCTTGTGCTTACTCCAAAGAAGCTCGAAGAAAGTATGCAAGCTTCACGCTCACGGTCGCACCCCTGACCAATGGAAGCGAGATAGCCTCCACCTCTGGCACATCAAGCAAAACCCGAAAATCTTCAAAAGTGGGGGTGAACTCACGGTAGGAGAATCTATACACATGCCTCCTCGTATCCCAGAACCTCGCGATCGCCCATAACAACTCCTAATTAGGAGCTAACTCTTTAAGAGACCAAACGGATTTGAGTTGAAATCTCACCTCAAAAGCTCATTTTTTGTGCTTCATGTGGTGCCTCATCCACATCTTAAGTCGCTCGAGGAAGTGCCCTTGCCTCTCATTTGAAAGCCTCGGGAAAACTCTCGAAACAAACGTCGAATACATGCCAAAAATGGAATTTTTCTTGCAAAAGAAAGAAGAAGAGCCGAATGGCTGTGGTTTAGGAAATGAAAGGATAAGAAAATCCAGATTTCTTGCAAGCTTTATCCCCTTATACAAAGCAAAAAGTGTCTGTACGGACCTCTTTGCATACAAGAGTGGTCCGTACGGACCTCTTTGCTCCCCCAGCTAAAAAAGAATCTGCATCAATGATTAGTTGCTGCCCGCAGCAGGATTTTGCACCCGACCGCTCAAAAAAACCTGTCAAAGCTGTTTCCAGCCCCCATACACTAAAACAAAGCATTCCAAGCTCATGCGGCATGCACAAAAAAAAGTAGAAATAATTCCTAGGCCAGTCCCCATGGAATTGCAAATAAATAATTCATTACTTAGCATAATACTTTGTCCATACATACAAACGTTTGCTATTCTACAAATAAAAATACAAAAAGAAAAAGAAAAAAAGAGGAGTCCTACTTTGAGTCATCATCAGCACCGCCTGATGTAAACCCCTTCATCCCGACATCTCTAGCAACCACCTCGTCGTCGTCAGAAAACTCGACCCCCTCCTCGATCGCCTACTCCATGTAGTCCGAATGAGTAAGGCCGATGAAAGGATCAAAGAAGGGAATCGAGGACGAACCCTCATCCTGTGCACTGGACGGAGGGAAGAACTGGTAATACGTTCGTGCCCCCGGGCCCTCCAAAGAAGTTCCCGCGTCGTAGCCGTGCCGCCCCCGAGTCGGCATCTCAGGCTGTAGAGCAGGCTGTGGATCCGTATCAGCCCTTGAAGAAGGAATATCCACAGACCTCCTCGAAGGCATCAGCTCGTAAGCCGTCGCACTCCGCGATAACCCGCAGGACATATTCCTCAAAAGCTTCTTCGTGAACGCCCTCAGCCCCAGATACCAGTGAGAGATCACATCTATAGTCCGCCCCGAGACCTGCACAAAAAGATAAAAAAGAAAATGCTCAGCAAAAGATATAAACAAAAATAAATGCTCGAAAAAAAGGAGAAACAAGATGCCAAGAAGGAAAAGAGTAAGCAACTCACCGCAGCATCGGGATCAACCCAGTAAGCGTCAGGAAGCTGCTCCGGGATGGGCACCAACACCCTCCTCCTGGATGAGTCCCCGCGCATGTAGGTGATGTCCGGACCAGGCACCGGAACATCCTGAGGACGTGACGAACCAATCCGCCCCTCCCTCCCCAACACCTGAGGCGTCCTGAGCTTCCTCCTCACAAAGGCCTGACACTCCTCGCCCTCCAAGATAAACTCCCCGGTGTCTACTCCGGCCCAATACCTCTCGAACTCCAGCCTGTCAATCTCGGCAGGGATTATCATATGGAGTAGCAGATCCCTCGGAGCGCAGGGAGGAACACTGGCATCGTGCTGCCAAAAAACCCTCTCCCCCAAGTACATCGAGTCGCAGGTGGGGCCCCAGAGAAGTTTCCTCTATCGCGTCATCCAAGGAGCACCTTCCAACTCATCCTTGCCATACCGCGACCAAGGGTATAGTTGGCAACCAGCTGAGCTATCCTTCTCCAGAAATCTCTGTACCTCCACGTAGGTGACGGTGATCTTCCCCCAGCTAGTCCTCCTCTTCCTCAGAGAGCGCGCCCAGCACAGCATGGTGGGTTACCCGATCATGGCCTCATTGTGCAAATCCCACACTGAGCACTGAAAGATCTCGTAGCACCACACCTGCCACAAAAAGCAGATAATGCTCAGAAAAAAAGAAAAAGAAAAAGAAGGGGGGGGGGAACAATGACATTACAAAGCAACAAAAGCAGTAAACTCATACCTCCAAGGCAAAGTCAAAACACCCCTGGGAATTGACCGCGCCCCTGCTAAACTTAACCAAGGCGAAGTAGAGCTCAGCCAGGCCCGCCTCTCCCTAGGACATATCACATACCCTCTCTAAATCCACCAAACTCTAAACTGAGGAAAAAGAGCAGTGGTATAGTGGTTCGAGAACAAAGTCTCGAAAAGAGCAAACCACAAAAACGAGCGCGCCAGCTGCTCCACCGACACTACCCCTGTACCCCGACGGTACTCCCCGATGTTGGCAGTGATCCTTGCCTCCACATTGTGGTATAACATGCCCAAACCCTTACAGGGCAAAGGCGCAAAACCAGCTCGATCAGACACTCATCAGACATCCGAGCGCTGCATCTCACCGACTCCCCTTGAAGGATAGCCCGGTGATAGTAGCAAAATCAGTAGGATTCACCGGCGTCTCCCCCCAGCTGAAGTGGAAGGTGTGCGTGGTATCCCACCAGTACTCGTACAATGCCAAAAAAATGCCCTTGTTTTTCTGGGTCTCCGCTAACCCAGCAAAACAAAGACGTTCAGCCCCGAGTCAATAACTAGCCTCCGAGGACTAGGTCTCCCCTCCCAGGAGATATCGGGCATGCTCTGCCAAACCTCAACAGCAGCCTCAAGGGACCCCCGCGATTTCATTCTCTTCGCCTTCCCGAACGAAAGCACCTCCTCCTGCAGGTAAACACAGCAAAGGTACATCAATACGATACTTAGTAAATATAAATTCTACACAAAAACAAAATTGATGACACATGTCATTCACATCACAAAAAAGTCCGTCACAAAACACGGCACACACTTTCAAAAAGCCCGTTACAAAAATACGGCAATTCACAACAAGGGTCCGTCCCTACACGACACATTTTCACACAAAAATTCCGTTACAAAAACACGGCACATCACAAAGTCCGTCACAAAACATGAAAATTTTTCACAAAGCCCGTCACAAAACGTGCCAATTTTTCACAAAGGGTCCGTCCCTACACAACACATTTTTCACACGAAAAGTCCGTTACAAAAACATGGCACACACTTTCAAAAAGCCCGACACAAAACACGGCACACACAATTTTTCAATAAGGGTCCGTCCCTACACAACACATTTTTCACACAACAAAGTCCGTTACAAAAATACGACACACATTTCACAAAGTCCGTCAGAAAACACGGCACACACAATTTTTCACAAAGGGTCGGTCCCTACACGACACATTTTCACCCAAAAGTCCGTCACAAAACACGGCACATCACAAAGTTCGTCACAAAACACGGCAATCTTTCAACAAAAGTCTGTTACAAAAACACGGCACATCACAAAGTCCATCACAAAACACGGCACATTTGACACATGTTACAACAAAAGTCCGTTTCTACACGGCAATTTTACAACAAAAAGAGCGTTCCTACATGACAATTTTTCTACAAGAAACCATGTACATAGAAAAACACCATCAAGGTACAAGTCACCAAAGCATGCATTTCAAGGAAAGGCACTTTATTTTCACAAATAAGAGCTAAACTCCACATTTTTTTACAAAATCACATACCGACAATCCATACAATTTCAGCAATCCATCATCAATTTCACAAAACAAGCATGGCAACAACAAAAGCCCCAAATTCGCAAGAACAGAAACCCTAGTTCTAGCATAGATCATCCAAATAAGAATCAAAGACAAAATTTGATTTCTTACCTCCACTTTTGCTTCTCTAGTTGTGCACATTCGTATCCGGATACAACCCGTTCGGATTCATTGTTGAAGGTGTGTATGGGGAGGAATTTCTTTGCAAATCCAACCTCCTCTCCACGGCCTCTCGGCCCCTTTGACGACGACCTTGCCTCAATCCTTCCGCCATGATAACAATCTAGCGATTTGGAAAGATTTTCTTGGAAAAACAAGGCTCGAAAGTGGGATTTTCTTCCCTCTTTCTCTCTTCTCCTTGGCTGGAAACTGAAAAATGGGGTGGAATGACGTTGTGCTGAAACTGATTATGTTTAAAATAACATCAGATTTGCATACATATCCGTACGGACCTCTTTGCATGCAAGATGTGTCCGTGCGGACATCTTTGCAAGCTCAGGCAATTCCCCCTTTTGCCCTTACAAACTTTGCCCTTGGCTCTCAAAAAGTCATTTCCAGCAGAATTCATGCATTTTGGTCCCTAAACCAACAAGAATTTTCACCGGCCGTCATCGTAAGCCCGGATCTTGCCCCAACTAATGTGGCTAAATAATTTCGGCCATCAATATAAGCCCGAACACCCTATCCCCAGCGGATAAAAGTCAAACGTTAATCATTGTAAGCCCGTACAACGAATCATCTCCCCGACAGTCATTGTAAGCCCAAATTTTTTCCAAGTGGACAAAAGTCAAACGACAATCATTGTAAGCCCATACAGAGAATACATATATTCCAAATGACAAATCCCGGTCGTCATCGTAAGTCCGACACCCAAGGCACAAATGCCTTCGAAAACACAGATTCAAGGCAACAAATGCCTTCAAAAAACAAACTTAAGGCACAAACGCCTTCATCCTAAAGGCACGAACACCTTCCAAAAATCTCACTCAAGGCATAAACGCCATCGAAAACATATATTCAAGGCAACAAATGCCTTCAAAAAATAAACTTAAGGCACAAACGCCTTCATCCTAAAGGCACGAACGCCTTCCAAAAAATCTCACTCAAGGCACAAACGCCTTCGAAAATATAAATCCAAGGCACAAACGCCTTCCTATTAGGGCTCCGCCTTTACTATCTCAGCAACAGGCAGCTCCATGCCCTCACTATCTCAGCTAGAGGTGGCTCCACGCCCTCACTATCTCAGCCAGAGGAGGCTCAACGCCCTCAATATCTCAGCCAGAGGCGGCTCCACGCCCTCATTATCTCAGCCAGAGGCGGCTCCACGCCATCACTATCTCAGCCAGAGGAGGCTCCACGCCCTCACTATCTCAGCCAGAGGTGGCTCCACGTCCTCATTATCTTAGGTCCAGATGCCTCAGAATAGTCTCAATCCTGGACGAACGCCTATAAATAGTTCCCCACAGGTCAAGGCCCCTCAAAATTTTCCTCACACATGAACTACGATAAGGCTTGATTCCCACTCGGGATACGTAGGAATCCTACCAAAGGGTCCAACCATCCGACCGACACGGTCATCTTCTCTCTCCCGACAAGCAATCCAGATCGGGATTCTTATTTTTATCGACGACCCCACTTCCTTCATAAGGGACGTCGCTGAGGGGCTTCTGTAAGTACCCCAATCCGAACCGCTCTCCATTCGAGCATACGGGAAACATCGAGGATTCACGGACTCGTGATCTCGAAGACTTGTAACGTCCAAAAGGTCCAAAATGACCAAGCCAAACCAAGGGAGGACCTTTCAGGGATAAAAGGGAATTCAAGGACTATGTTGGAAATCACAAAAAAGCAAAAAATACATCAGCTTCCATACATGTCCGTACGAACACATTTGCAAGCAAGAAGTGTCCGTACAGACACTCATGCCAACACGCCAGAATCTCCCCAAAATCTCCCCAATGTCCACAATATTCCCTCAAATCCAGGAAAATCAAAAAATTGTAATTATAGAAAGGTCCGTACGTACACTTTTGCAATTTTTTTGTTCCTATAAATAGAAGGCACCCCATCCCATTTTACTCACACCTTTACTTCTCCCAACCTCCCTACAGCCTTCTGGAAATATCTAAGCCATTTTGGTCCTTCCCGAGGCCTCCCAAGCCATCCCGAGACGATCCCAGTTCATCCCGATCGACCTCCCGACGTCCCACAAACCCTATTCATCGCCAACCAAACTCCAAACACCCAAACGTCTCAATCTGGTCCAAACTCGCGATTCCAAACGAGTGTGAATAAGTGCTAATTAGGGGAGGTTCTGACCGTGTGAGTGCAGAATTTCTCTTCTCTTTAGATTCCCCGAGTGTGATACCGAGAGTTAATTAGGGGAGATTTTGCAATTAGTGAGGGCAAAACCTCTCTCCTCTTTAAACACCCTCAACCACACGTTCCCTCGAGGAAGATAGAATTTAACCAACATTGGTGAGTTCTCCTCCCGCACATTTAAATACTGCTCTAAATTTCAGTCTTTAAATACATTACTGCTTTAAATTTATTGCTTATAATGTAGTCTATATTTATTATTCATGTGGACCCAAACCATACAAACGATACCACAAGACCTTCCATTGCACTATGGAGGTCTGACGGTGATAGCAGTTTGATAATATTCCCACACTGTCTTTCAATTATTTACTTAATGCATTTTATTTAAAAGCACACACACACACACAACATTTAAAGAAAGAAGGGTACAGAAAGACTCATGAAAATGAGGCGACTCAGGTGAGCTCAAAATATATCTTCTCGAGGCGTAATCTGACATCCGAACTCAAAATCTCATCACACAACAACAATAAAGCCTTTTCTCAATGTTTTGGGCATAATCAAAATGGCGTGGCGACTCTACACACTCTCAAAAAATGCGAAATGCCGCCCGCACGCCAGATCGGGTAACGAATTGAGTGACCTTCTTGGAAGTCAACACCTTGTAGGACTTGGCTTCGATCGACTTTATGAAATAGTCGATAGCTACCAAAATGAACTCGTGGCCGTTGCTATCGGGCGCAGTGATTTTCCCAATGACATCAATTCCTCAAGTGGAAAAAGGCTAGGGGGTGGTCATACAGTAGAGGTTATGAGGTGGAAGGTGGATAAGGTTGGAGAATCGCTGGCATTTGTCGCAACTTCTGATGAAACTGATACAATCTGCTTCCATGGAGATCCAGTAGTAGCCTGTTGGTCCCAAAGGTGGCAACAAGGGTGAAAACAGCTAGAGGGGGGGTGAATAGCTGTTACAAATTTTTCTCCCTCTTTTAAAACTAAACCTCTAAGCTTACAAAATCGCTTGCAGTTGATAATAAACTGCAAGTAGAGATGTAAAATGCACAGCAGAATAATAGAGATACAAAGAGGTTTTGGAGAGGCAGTTTGTAAAGCGGTTTTGATAATACGGTTTTGGTAAGTGCAGTTTACAAACAAGTGTGGTTTTGATAACGTTAACTCCAAATACAATTCACTATTGAGTATAACTACAATAAAGATCAAACAGAGATAGAGATAAATAATTAGTAAGCACAGGAAAAATAAATGCGGAAATATAAGAACACACGATTTGGAGTGGTTCAATCGATAAACGATCTACGTCCACTACCAAGATGGTTAGTCTTGGATTTTCTAAGAGTTAGATTTTATATTGAGTATGAGAGAGATTACAAGTTACAAAGTATTCAAACTCGGATCTAAAATCTATTCTATGAAGATCGAATCCTAGACTATAACCAGTGTATCTCAAATGATTAATCTATGTGATTAAATAAGTGAGGTGTGTGTGTGAATGCAAGATCAAGGCTCTTTAAATCTTTGAGATGGAGAGCACAATGATTCTTGATGGTTTTAAGGCTTGATTTCTGGCTGGGATAATATTTCTTGAAGTTGAAGATGAAGATTCAAAGGACTAAGAATTTTTGGGCAGAGCTTCAGCTTCTATGAACACAACACTTTCAATTTTCTCAAGCAATCTTCAAATGGTGAAGATTAGGGGTATTTATACCCAAGCACCAAGGAACTAGCCATTGGACATAGCTGTATCAAGTGCTGTACTGGTGCTTTCCCATTGGTCCATAATATCCACTTTTGTCCTTTGGTACAGCAGCTGCAAATAAAGCTGATCAGGCTTCAGCTGCAAGTAAGGTGGTTAGGACACCTGTCACCTTTTCAAGATCCTTGTAGATTGTTTCTGACATTGAATCATGTGACAAGATTTAGTGGTTGACTTTTGTCATTGCTGATGTGGATTCCAACGGTAAAAAGTGGTTCACTTCAAGTCTTCAATCATTGGATGCGGTCTGGTGTGGAGCGGTTGAGAATGAGCAGTTGGTTACACCATACCCAATGGTCTTGCCTTTGTTATTGTCACCAAAGGTTACAGATGGACCACTTGCTTCAATGACATCTTCAAGTAATAATCTATCTCCAGTCATATGTCTTGAGCAGCCACTATCAAGATACCATTCATTATCCTTGAAGTGACCAGCCATTAAGCAGAGGACCTGAAATGTAAACATTAAGAATGAGGTCCCCCTTTATTTCTTGGGTCTTGAAGTTAGCAACCTTTAACGACCCATACCTTTTTTACAGAAGGAGGTTTACTCTTCCTGGCATTGGATGTGAACTGCAAAAGGCATTCTGCAGCCTTGTGAACTAAACCATCACACACAGAGCATTTATAAAAGCTACAAGCATCATGAGGTTTTACTAACAACTTAATTTTCTTAGGATTTGCATGCGGTTTGGGAGCAGCGGTTTTAGCCTTAACAAAGGAAACTGGCTTTGGTTTGATCGTGTATTTTCTAGGAATGCTCTTCTTGCTTTTGAAGGCAGGAGGAGCGGTCGAAGAAGAAGGGCGGTCAGCCTTGCAGTTGCCAGCACCACCTGTTCCACAAGAAGCGGTTGGAGCAGGGATGCGGCCAACTCCATAAGCCATTTCCTCTGAATCTACACTCTCAGAATCCTTTGCTTTCATTTGAGAGTTCTTCCCATATTATTTCTTTAGGTAGACATAATTAAAATTTTGTTGTCCTTTACCCTTAGAATTAGCATGCTTCCCTTAGGAATTTCTTTACTTAGCTTTAAAATTTCCTCATCCTTTTCACAACAGGATGCATACTTCTCCTCTTCACCAGATCCAAATCCCAGACCCTCTTTAATTCCACTGGGTACTTGGTTATCTATAATTTGATCCATGGTGGATTTTAACTTGAGCCACCCATCAATAATCTTTTGGAGATTGTTGATTTGAGTGACCAGGTCATCATTCCGGAGTTGAAGTGCAGCAACCTTAGTTTCAAGGATGCGGTTTTGATCAGCAAGAGGAGTCATACTTTTGATTTGGTCCTTAAGATTTGAAATTTCTGACCTCATCACAGTTTTCTTCGTCTTGTACTGAGAAATTTCATCATGAGTTAAACTTAAAGCTTTCTTAACATTAGAGAACTTATGGATCATCATTTCTGCTTCCTTGAACATCCTTTCATGTTCCACAGGAGAAACCTCTTCCACCACCTTTTTCAAAATTTTCTTCTTTGAAATTGCTTTTGAAGGTGGAGCATTTATAGGAGGAAAAATAGGACGTGAATACGAACAATTTCCTATCTTAATGCTTGGAGTAAGTTTGATATTATCATCCAATTTAAAATTTGGAAGTTTTGTAGAAACCTCATCTTCCTCCATATCCAGCGACTCGATTGACTCAGTATCTGACTCATCGGAAGCACCTGCAACTAAGCAGAGATTAACCTCTTCGGTTTCTTCATCACTTCCATCATCAAAATCTATTTCAATCCAAGTTTAAGCAGAGATTAACCTCTTCGGTTTCTTCATCACTTCCATCATCAGAATCTGTTTCAATCCAAGTTTCTAATTCCTTGGAATTCTCTTCCTCCTCAGCAACCATTCCCTTGTGATGAGAAAAATCACAGGAGAGGTTTTCTTTTTCATGTATTCGTATTTAGGCTATGGACACTCAGATGCAAAGTGACCAGGTTTTCTACAGTTGTAACAAACAAGATCACTCTTTTTCTTTGTATCTGCAGCCTTAGAAAATGTTGTAGGAGGTTTGCCTTTAGAGAATGATTTTGTGAAAGGTTTTGAGGATTTTCTAAAATTTTGAAATTTTTTCACAAACATGGCAAAATCATCATCATCCATCTCGATGAGTGATGAGGTTGATATGGAAGAGTCTGCGGTTTGATTGGATGTGGATGGTTTCTCCTCATGTTCCACTACGGACATGGAAAGCGATTTGGTTTTCCCTTCAATCTCTTCAATGTGACTTAATTTAAGCTCATAGACTCTAAGATTTGCATACAAGTTACTTAACGACCAAGTACCCAAAACTTTGGAGTCTTCTAGAGAGGTTGCTTTATTTACCCATCTAGAACCTAAAGCAGCTAGGAAAGTCATATTGATTTCCTTATCAGTTAAAGTTTTGCCAAGAGATTTACAAGCATTAACTACCTCAACATAGCGGTCGTAGGTTGGACGCAAGGTTTTATTGGAATTTTTGTTGAAGTTGTTGTCATTGTCTTTGAGTTTGCCATATCGAATCGGCACACAAGCTGTTAAGCTTGAAAAACAGTGGTTTTAAAATGTGTTAAGCTCTGATACCACTTGTTGGTCCCAAATGTGGCAACAAGGGTAAAAAACAGCTAGAGGGGGGTGAATAGCTGTTACAAATTTTTTGCCCTCTTTTAAAACTAAACCTCTAAGCTTACAAAACCGCTTGCAGTTCATAATAAACTGCAAGTTGAGATGTAAAATGCACAACGGAATAATAGAGATACAAAGCGGTTTTGGAGAGGCGGTTTGTAAAGCAGTTTTGATAGTGCGGTTTTGGTAAGTGCAGTTTACAAACAAGTGAGGCTTTGACAACGTTAACTCTAAACACAATGCACTATTGAGGATAACTACAATAAAGATCAAACAGAGATAGAGATAAATAATTAGTAAGCACAGGAAAAATAAATGCAGAAATATAAGAACACACGATTTGGAGTGGTTCAATCGATAAACGATCTACGTCCACTACCAAGATGGTTAGTCTTGGATTTTCTAAGAGTTAGATTTTATATTGAGTATGAGAGAGATTACAACTTACAAAGTATTCAAACTCAGATCTAAAATCTATTCTATGAAGATCGAATCCTAGACTATAACCAGTGTATCTCAAATGATTAATCTATGTGATTAAACAAGTGAGGTGTGTGTGAATGCAAGATCAAGGTTCTTTAAATCTTTGAGATGGAGAGCACAATGATTCTTGATAGTGTTAAGTCTTGATTTCTGGGCTGGGATAATATTTCTTGAAGTTGAAGATGAAGATTCAAAGGACTAAAAATTTCTGGGCAGAGCTTCAGCTTCTATGAACACATGACTTTGAATTTTCTCAAGCAATCTTCAAATGGTGAAGATTAGGGGTATTTATGCCCAAGAACCAAGGAACTAGCCATTGGACACATCTGTATCAAGTACTGTACTGGTGCTTTCCCATTGGTCCACAATATCCACTTTTGTCCTTTGGTACAGCAGCTGCAGATAAAGCTGATCAGGCTTCAGCTGCAAGTAAGGTGGTTAGGACACCTGTCACCTTTTCAAGATCCTTGCAGATCTTTTCTAAAATTGAATCACGTGACAAGATTTAGTAGTTGACTTTTGTCATTGCTGACGTGGATTCCAACGGTAAAAAGTGGTTCACTTCAAGTCTTCAATCATTGGATGCGGTCTGGTGTGGAACGGTTGAGAATGAGCGATTGGTTACACCAGTGAGGTTTTTATCAGTGTGGTTGGAACTGCATATCATATGCGGTTAACATCAAAGCGGTTGCACTGATTTGTCATTAAGTGGTTTCAGACAAAGGATTTCCATAAAGCAGTTGCTAGGGGCGGTTGACAATGCGGTCTGAAATATTTTAAACTGAAACCTCAAATCCAATGAGTCTTGTGCCAGTCTTCAAGCCTAATTTTAACCTATTCTATAAAATGGACTTAGCTAAAAAATTGAAGTCTAAGCTTCATTACATAGGGTCCTAAAGTCCTTAAAATAGACAGGAGGTTATGGTGTCAATCAAATCTAATCTAAAATAGGAGGGTTAAAATATGCATACCCAACATAGCCCATTCGAAGAATAATCTGCATCAAAGCTCGAGCATTCATGTTGAGGACCTGAAATTACCCGGATCGCACGCGAAAATGCAGCGAGCGGCTTTCGTAACTTGGACCTCGCTGAAAAAGAGAGATTCGCCACGCCGTTTTGTATTATGAGCCTAAACTTTGAAAAAGGGTGGTTTGGAAAAGAGGTCGTTTTGTTTGGTAGCCAAAACATAGGAAAAGGCTTTGAAAAGGAGGCCATTTTGATTGGTAGCCAAAACTTAGGAAAAGACTTTTTGAACAAAGATTGTTAGGTTCGGAGGTCACGTTACGTTTTGGGAAGAGTATATTGAGATCACCCGAAATGCCTCATATGATGAGTCTTTCTACCTTTCTCGAAAAGTGTGCGTGTGTGTGTGTTCGTGTTGCTTTTGAAAATGAGCTTGAATGACAAGCTTTAATCTTGGTTTGAATGACAAACGTTGATTTTTGGTAAAAGAGCATTTGAATGACAAATGTAGGTTTTGAGTTTGAAAAGGAGTTTGAATGACGAACTGGAATCTTTAGTTTGAATGACAAACGTTGATTTTGGTAAAAGAGCGTTTGAGTGACAAACGTCGATTTTGAGTCGGAAATGAGCGTTTGAATGACAAACGTCGATTTTGGGTTTGAAATGAGCATTTGAATGACAAACGTCGGTTTTGAGGGAGTTTGAAAATGAGTTCGAATGACGAACTGAAATCTTTAGTTTGAATGACAAATGTTGATTTTGGTAAAAGAGCGTTTGAGTGACAAACGTCGAGTTTGAGTCGGAAATGAGCGTTTGAATGACAAACGTCGAGTTTGGGTTTGAAATGAGCGTTTGAATGACAAACGTCGGTTTTGAGGGAGTTTGAAATGGAGTTCGAATGACGAACTTTCGTTTTAAACCTGGCTTACGATGTTACCCATTTTGATGAAAATGGTGGTAAATGAGATGCGATCAACGAGTCATTTTGTGACTCAGACATTTGTAAGTAAATACTATCAAAACACTAAACAGTTTGGACTTGTAAATGACAGTATTGAAAATGCGGTATCAATGGATCGAACGATTCGGAAGGTAAAAATGTGATCGACGAGCCAAACGACTCGGATTTGTAAAGATGCATAAAGTAAATAGCAATATCAACGGATCAAATGATCCGAACTTGTAAATGACAATCATGAACCAAATGGTTCAGACGGTAAAAGTGCAAATCAACGGATCGAACGATCTGAACGGTAAATGACAGAAAAGTAAAAACGGGACTCAAAAGCCGTTTTAACCCGAAATTACTTCTCTTATGGGAGAGAAGATGATTAGGGACTAAAACGTATCAAGTCCCGTAGACGGCATTTCATCTACATTTTGAGAACTTTGACCGGATCGAAAGTAGCATTTGACGAGTAAATCGAGACAAAATGGAGTTTAGAGAGTTAGAGCGTTACCAATGGCTAGGTATTGACTCTTTAGCTCGAAAAGGCGTATGCGGGATACAATTTAGTTTTTGGGAGGTGTTTCGGAAGTGTTTGGCTTGTGTTTGGTTGGAAAATGTGGTTTTCATGCAAATTGAGGCATTTTCGAGGTTCAGGAGGGTGTTTGGCTGGCTGGAACCGTGGGGATTTGACAAGAGTTAATATTTTTTGACCTTAATTATTGAAGGGGAGGGGCTGTATTTATAGGGTGTGAAAAGGGAAAGCAGGTCATCTGGCTACATCCTCAGTTTGAGGGATTTTTGAGGTATTTTGGAAATTGCTGGGACTGGCTGAGGATTGCTAAGACTGGCGATTTTTCAGGAAGAACAGGCCTGCCGGCCTAACACACAATTTCAGGGGTATTTTAGACTTTTCACCCTTGAATTTGATTGATGGAGATGTGGGAGGTTGTGCATGTGTGCCACGTGTCTAGCTTAGTCGCTAAGACTTGGTTTTTGCTCCGTTAATCCCGGTTTTGACTATTTTCTAAATAACTGTCCGAGAAAATATCCAGAACAGTCCTGAAAAGTCCCAAAAATTGCGTATTTCGAGGAAAGTGGTACTTTTACGTGTGATAACGTGTGTTGAAAACACTTTGGAATATGGATGCACAGGGCAGTCCTGGGAAGTCTCGTTGACTCAGAAAGGGGGAGTTAACGGATTCCGGTTAACTTAGAAAGGGTCAGTTAACGAATTTCAGTTAACATTTAACGGATTGTAACAATCCAGATTTGGGTACTTACAGGACCGCAATCCCCATTATGGACTTCATTCATGAGTTTGACTGCCTTTTCATTGCTAAAGCATCGGAGGAGAGGTCCTTGTTAGCATTTCTTGTATAGCATATCTTCCAGGATGACAAAACGAGAGGTTAGGCTGTTCAAGGCTACAATGCTTTTAGATTTGACTCCTTCTTTGTATTTTCCCTCCTTATTCATGAAAGAGGTCTCTCCACTTTTGAGGTACTGATAAATTTGGTTGTACCACGGTTCATTGATTGTCTCGGGTTCTACCTCGATTTCACAGCAATAGGCCGTAATTTCTTTCCATCCTACTTTGAATGGATTTACTGATTTCTCTTCGGTGATCCCCACGAGTGAAGCTAGAGTGGCTAGAGCGCCTGCGAATCGATTCTGGTCTCTCGGTAGGTAATGAACAGTGACTTTTTTGAATTGTGCAATGATGTCTTCCATACACGCATGATATTTTATCAAACCTAGGTCCATTGTTTTCCACTTGTTGGAGACTTTATTAATGATCAAGGCTGAGTCCCCGTAGACCTATAATTCTTAGATGTTCCTTTCGAGGGCAACCTCTAAACCGGCGGCGCATGCTTCATATTCAGCCGCATTGTTGGTAACCTCAAAATTCAGCTTTATGGCGATCGGGTTGTGCTCGTCCTTAGGTTCTACCAAAAGCATTCCAATGCCATTGCCTCTCTTGTTAGGTGCCCCGTCGAAGAAAAGCTGCCATCAATTCTCGCCTTCAAGCATGAAAATTCCTTCATCTGGAAATTGTGGTTTGGGACCTTTGGCATCGTTGCTTGTGAAGTCAGCCAGTTGTTCAGCCATTACTCGTCCTTTAATTGATTTCCTGGTCACGTACTTGTTGTCGAATTCTGCTAAGAAGAAAGACCGCTTAGCTAGCCTTGTTGAAAGTGAAGGTTTATCGAAGAGATATTTGACAGGATCCATCTTGGAGATGAGATGCACTGAGTGTGATTGCATGTAGTGTCTCTATTTTCTGACCACCCACACTAGAGTTGCGCAGGTTCTCTCTAGAGCTGAATAGTTGAGCTCGCTGCATTAGAATTTCTGGCTCACAAAGTAAATGGCATTCTTGATTCTTGACTCCTTTTCTTGGCCCAGCATGTCCCAACTGCGGTATCGGTTATAGTCAGATACAGCAAGAGTGGCTTCTCTTAGTGGGAAGGACAGAGGATTGGAGCATTCACAAGGTACGACTTTATTTTTTCGAAGGCATCTTGGCATTCTGGATTCCTCTCAATATCTGTATTCTTTTTCATTAGCCAAAAAATTGGTTCGCACATGGAAGTCAACTGATTCACGAAGTGACTGATGTACTGCAAGCGACCCATGAAGCTTTTTACCTCTGTTTGGATTTGTAGTGGTCTTATCTCCACTATGGCTTTGATCTTCTAGGGATCGGCCTCGATGCCTCGTTCTGTGACCATATATCCCTAGACTTTGCCCCGGATTACTCCAAATGTGCATATTTAGTAGGGTTCAACCTCATTGAATGCTTTCGAAGGCGATCAAAGAATTTTCTCAAGTCGGTAAGATGTTGTATGTCTGATCCTTTTGAGAGAATGATCATGTCGTCGACGTACACCTCGATTTCCTTATGGATCATATCGTGGTAAAGTGTTGTCGCGGCCCTTTGGTATGTAGCCCCGACATTCTTCAATCCGAAGGGCATTACAGTGCAACAGTAAGATCCTTATGGGGTGGTGAAGTCGGTCTTCTCTTGATCCCCTTGAGCCATCTTGATCTTATTATAGCTGAAAAAATAGTCCACAAAAGACTTTACTTCAGAAATCTACGCAAAAATGCACCTTTCCATTAGCCTTGGTAACCGTGACTATTTTCGAGAGCCAAGTTGGGTACTCGATCACACTTATAAAGCTGACGCAAAGCATCTTATCGATTTCTTCTTTGACTTGTAAAGTCCATTCGGGCTTGATCCTACATAACTTCTGCTTGATGGGCTTGGCCTCGGGATTCAAGGGAATTCGATGTTCTACTATGGCGGGATCCAAGTCGGGCATATCCTGATAGGACCAGGTGAACACATCTATAAACTCTTTGAGCAGTGCAGTTAATGCTTCTCGCTCGCTGCCGACGAAGAAATCTCCAACTTGCATCTCTTTAGGCTCTTGAACAGTCTCCAAATTCACTTTGGTTAAAACTTCCTTGGAAGCTTGGGCCCGATTTTTCTCTCGTTCGACAACATGTTCAAAGATTTCTTTAATGTATTGTTCATTTAGTGTGTCTGCATCTTTATCAATGAATCATTATTAACTGTTCTTGGCTTATTAGTTAATTTATTATTTGTTAAAGTGGCAATGAGGGGATACTCAGAAAGGTCAAACTTTTAATTCAAAGCATACGGAAATACAGTGTTGTAGCGATGCGCGAAATTGCCTTCCACCTTTTTTATTATTATTTTGAGTCGCCACCTATATTATTATGGAAATATAGAAAAACCATTTTTAAAAGATTTGGGTTCGGGGCTTAAGTGATGGATTTGGAAGGTCAAGGAGCACCGCATCTACCCAATTCGAAGATCGGTCTTGCTCAAGGGGGGTTTTCAAAGAATAACTATTTTGAATACAGAAACAAGTAAAAGCATCCATTTAATTAGATTAAACGGAATGTTGGATCGATTGCTTCGATACCGTCTCCATGATTTGGAGAGGCTCTAGACCGATCCTAGATTCGATGTGCTATACCGCTCTAATAATCAATTAGAACGAGTAAAAAGAAGGATGAAGGAAGATTACCTTTGGGTTTTGAGAAGTGCTTCGGACAGAGTTTCGCCTCAATCCTAGACTTGAATCTTGATGTTCGTTGATCAACAAGGTTGATAAACGAACTTTAGGTGTTTTAGGGAGTGCTTTGTAGGAATCTTTCAGGGAGAGAAACCAACAAAGTGTGTATTTTTTGGAGTCCAACCGTCCTCTGAAATACTGGAAGTCACTAAGTATTTATAGGGGTTTTAGGAGACCAAAGTGGATTGGGATTCCTCCCAAGGAAGCTTCCAGAACTCTACTATCAGTAGAGACCCGAATTAGATGATATTTATCAAGAAAAGAGGTTGAAATCGACAAGGGATCTGATTCTGCACATCTACAGAAGGCTAGTCTCGCGCGAGACACGCCATGTCTCGCGCAGGACAAGGCTGATCAAAGACAATTATGTCCTCCCCTTGTTATCTCGTATGCAGTTTAGTCTAAACTAACGATCATTAGTCAAAACATAACGAAACATGACGAAATGGTAGATTTCTACTCCAAAACCAAAGGCGAGATTTAGAGTAGTGAAATAAATTGGATTGCGCATGAAACTGTGAATGTGGTGCCAAAGATCGCGGCTCTTTTCTATTTTTATGTTGGAACTGCTTTCTCGTCTAAGGGGTCACCGCCTCACATCGGTTTGAAGACATCCGGTTTAAATTGAAAAACAGAGTCGCCACACCATTTTGATTTCCTCAAAACTTTGAAAAAAGAATTTGGGTCCGGAGGTTAAGTTACCCCTTGGGAAGAACGTTTGGGGTTCACTCAAGGAGCCTTGCCGAAGCAACTCTTCCAAGATCCGACTTTCATGCTTGCCTTTTTGTGATTTCGTGTGTGGGATGTGTTTTGATAAAAGGGGGGAAATGTGCCAAGTGGTCTTCCGGACGTTTAAACCATGAGTTGGTTATCGCTCGGGATTCCTTGGATTTTTGATATGTTCGGGACTTTGATCCCGTGCTCATCTTGGACTTACGACCATCATTATGAGACCTTGGGTCACATGTGATCGATATAGGGACGCCTCTTTTATAGTCCAAGAATGAGACTCTTTAGAGAGGAAGGACCTTTGCCCATCAATCCTACATCTTGAGATGATTTGAGCTTGATAGGAACATTTGTGCTCGTCTCAAGTGATGATCGGAGATGTAGGGGCTCAAGTTCATCATTTCCTAAAGGGATTTCCGATTATGGCATCTTTATATGGAGGAAACGATGTAATGATATGACCTTTACACCGTTACGCCGCAAGAGATGCTTCAAGTACCAAAGGGACTATGGGGAGGGGTATAAAGATTGAATCTTTATAATCATCCTATGCCTTTTTGTGCCTTATGAAGGTCACCAGGCAATCCTTGGAGAGTGATCCAACTATGAGGGACATGGGGAATGCATTTTTTAAAGTAAAGATGACATTTTCATGCTAACATATGTAATGAACACTATGTAAGCTAGGACTAGGAATGTAAAGGGAGGACCTTTATGGATTTCCTATGTCCTTTAAGAACCATTTAGGCGACAATCCTTGGAAGCAAGGTCTATGGGGTGGGGGATGACATTTATATGAATAAAGATGACATTATTAATGAAAAGATGACATTTTTATATGGAAAAGATGACATTTTCACATCATCATGTGAGAGATCCACCCTAGAACAATCCATTTATGGTCTTATTGTTCATCCTTGGGATGGATACTCCATGAATCCTATGTGATAGGGGAATGGGGGGTATTATGATCTACATAAATAAAGACTTGATTTTTATGGCAATAAATCAAATATAAAGCAAGTAAATAGCAATATAAATAGCAAGGAGCAATATAACAAGAATAACAAGTATATTTTAAAGAGATAAGGAGGAGAGGTTACCAATGGTGGTGTTCCTCTATCTCCTTTGAAAGTTTCCTAAGGAAGGAGCAATTTTGGAGGGATTTTGGAGAGAAGGGAGGTGATTTTGGGAGGTTTCTGATTTCTGGAAATTCGTGGTTTGAATTTGGCAGAGTAATAGTGCCAAAAATTCTCCTCTAAAATGAATAGAGGAGGCCTCTATCTATAGGCGGTTTTGTGCTTCCTAATGAAGCCGTGCAGCTGTAACCTTTGGCTAATGAAGCCGTGTGGTCTTATCCATTAGTGACTCAGCCTGTTTCTAGAATCATGCAAGGTGGCATTCAAGAAGCTCTTTCCAACGAGGGACTATGTGGAATTTTAATTCCTAACAAGTCCTTCACCCCTAAGAAGGTTTGGGAAAGTTCCCAAATTGCCCCTGAACTTTAGGAAAGTCCGGGGAATTGCCGGGAAAATTAACCGGAAGGCATGAGCCAGATTTGGGTACTTACAGAAGCCCCTCAGCAACGTCACTTGCAGGGTGAGTGGGGTTGTTGATAAAAAAGGATCCAATCTGGCGAACTGCCAAGACGGATTGGGTGACCAAGGTGGTCGAGTGGCTGAACCTTTGGAAGGCTACCTACGTATCCCGGAGGAATCAAGCCATGATCGTAGTTCAGAAAAGATCTGCTGGGGAAAGGGGTGTCATATGTGATGAATTGGCTGAACCTAAAGTAGGCTACCTATGTATCTCGGAGAAATCAAGCCAGGTCGTAGTTCAGGAAAGATCCGCTGGGGCATGGCGAAGAGAAACTGGTCCCTTTCTAGAAAGATGGAAGGAAAGTGACCTAGGAGGTCAAATGGCTGATCCTACTGGGGATATGCTAGATGAAGGAAGTGACTAATGTGTTCGGATATCTGGTCCTTTGTGAGGGGCTACTTCACCACTAAGGAGTGATGAAGGAAGAGGGTGACAAATGCGGTCGAATGGATGGACCTTTATGAAAGGCTCATGCACCACTGAGGAGTGATAAATGAAAAGGGTGACCATTGTGGTCGGATAGCTGGACCTTTATGAAAGGATACCTACGTATCCCGAGGGAATCAAGCCTTGGTCGTAGTTCAAGTCTCACTAGATAGTTAGGAACAATGTCTAGGATCCTTGAGGTTTTGACGATTAATGGAGGAGTCACCTGATTGACAATTAATGGAGGTTGTCACCTGATTGACAATTAATGGAGGTTGTCACCTGAAGAAACTAAAGCTTATGTCGCTATCGAGGAGATAGAGGTAGCTAAAGTTGGAAAAACTTGAGCATACTTCACTATCTATAAGATAGAGGTAGCTAAAGTTGGAAAAACTTGAGCATACTTCACTATCATGAGATAGAGGTAGCTAGAGTTTGAGAAACTTGAGCTTACTTCACTATCTATGAGATAGAGGTAGCTAAAGTTTGGAAAACTGAAGTGTACTTCACTATCTATGAGATAGAGGTAGCTAAAGTTTGAGAAACTTGAGCGTACTTCACAATCTATGAGATAGAGGTAGCTAAAGTTTGGAAAACTGAAGCGTACTTCACTATCTATGAGATAGAGGTAGCTAAAGTTTGAGTTTTGACAATTCGGAGGGTGTCACCTAGCGTTATTCCGTTATAACGGAAGTAACGGAGGCGTCTCAAGAGGAAAGTTTATTCTCTTTAGAGATAACAGATATCCTTGGGAAACAGTGTTACTCTGGTTAAGAGATAACGGGAATTGTATGCCTAAGTGGAAATTCCAGGGGTAAAAGTGTAAATTTAGCTCAGAGCGAATGAGGCCGCCCGGCATGATGTGTTGAAAAAGAAGCCATACGGCTTTGAATCTATTTTCACCAGATTATTTAAACAGAATTTGAAATGGGCAAACAACCATTGCTTCTTGTTTCTCCCTAAACCCTAAACCCTAAACCCTAAACCCTAAACCCTAAACCCTAAACCCTAAACCCTAAACCGTAGAGAGAGAAAATTTTCAAAATCTTCAATTCTCTTGCTTCTTTAGCTTAAGGTGGATCCGGAAGGGAATATTGTACCTAGGCAAGTGCGGAGGACTTTATCGGAAGCCGCTAGGAGGAGGAGAGGGAGCTCATTCGAACGGAGCGAAAGTATGATTTCAACATGCCTCCTTCTGAGCTCTATCCTGGGAGGAGGGAGCACAAATCTATGAAACCTCAATCTATTGGGGTAAGCATTCTTGATTTGCTTGATTTTGTCAATTTTGATTGATGTAGGGCTTGACCCGATTTTTAGGAATTTTTCGAATTTTCTTATGATTTTTTGTTGATGATTTTGGGAATTTGATGATTAACCTATGGGGTTAAGGACATAAATGAACATGCATGTGCAATTTATTTGAGAAAAAATATGAGAATGACTCATTTTTTTCAAAAATAAAGTAAGAAAAATAATGTCTAAAATGTGACGGAGCCTTGCATGTGCTAAAAATAGGTCAATTTCTGATCATGGATGGGAAAAAAAGATTCTGGACGATGAAAAGGATTCATGCATGCCATTTTGAAAGATTAATGCTTATGTGCAAAGAATTTCGTGAAAATCAGAATTTTGTGCTTAGGAGAGCAATATGCTCGGGATGACGTGTTTCAAATGATGAAGGACACGTTTTCTAGGCCAAGGATGCTAGAAATCTCTTATGAATGTTTTTCTTTGAAAATATGTGCACTTTTGAATGTATGCATGTTTTTGAGATGAGATGAAGGACTGACACATTTTTTTGTTGTGTTTTCCTACAGGAGAACAAGTCGAGGGGACCTTCTGAGGTGGCTGTGAAGTTGTGGGATAGGATGCCCAACTTCGAGAAGGATAGGGTGAATCCCAAGCAGCTGGTGATGGCGACCGGCCTTGATTCTTTCATTGATGATATCAGTAGAGGTAACCATGTGACCTCTAAGAGTAAGGGGCTAGTCTAGGCCCTTTCAGAGTTCTGGTGGGACACCACTCACAGCTTTCATCTTAGCAGGGGAGAGATCACGGTGACTCCGGCCGACTTTACTGCTATCACTGGCTTGCAGTTCACTGGGAGGCCTGTGACCTGGAGAGATCACATCACCGCAGACGAGTTTAGAGCTCTGGTAGGATTTGACCTCCGTCATAAGGGGATTGAGATGGGGACGAGGTATGTTGAGGTGGTGGTTCTGGAGTGCATGCAGGGGTTTGCCACCAATGAGGTGACTGCCCACCAGCTTGCGAGAGCTTTTCTGTGGTTAATGCTGTCAGTCACCATTTTTACGAATTCTGGGACATTGGCAATGCTTTGCCTGCTTGACTCTTTGGAGAATTTTGATGAGGTTGGGGCGGTCTTTTGGGGTGAGGCCGGATTGGCTGAGCTCTATTTCTCTTTGGACTTGTACAACCAAAACAAGGCTGCTTCTATGGATTGTTTTTCTTTTGCTCTTGAGGTACTCTCCCTTTTCTTTTCACTCTTTTACTTTTCTGTCTTGAGATTTTTATGAGAGAAATGATGTCTTGAACATGCAGGTCTGGTTTTGTGAGGTGATTGGGTTCTTTCCTTGGAACCAACGGAGTGATCTGGAGATCTTCCCGACCATGATTCGCTGGAGGGGAGAGGCTAGAGGTAAGTTCACCGGGAAGAACCGGATCACTTTTGATTACAAGATGGTGAGACCGGTCATCAATAGGGATGGTCACGAGGGGGTGAATTTCTATCCTTGGGGGAGGTACCCAGAGGTTTTGCTAGGGGATGCCTTGGAGGCGACTAGGCAGAGGAGGTGGCTGACGGGGCCGACTTGTGATGTCATTTACTGGGGGGATCGCTTCTCCAGGCAGCATGGCTTTGTCCCTCCTTTAGATGCCATCACTCCTCATGACCCTCCACTGCTTATGCTGCAGCCCAGGAACTGATCAGCGGATGAGATAGCGAGGTATCAGGCCGGTGTGGCGGCCGAGGAGTATTTTGACTTTGCTACCCCGTATGCCACCTTTGTGGAGGCGCGGTTGAGGACGCCGCAGAAGCTAGTGAAGATGGCTATCACTCAGGGGTACGGGGAAGCAGAGACGACTGATCTGCCTATGCCTCCTGCTCATCTCTCCTATGTGGTAAATGGGGTACCGAGGAGGTTCATGGTGCCTGTTCCCGACGCGAGGGAGCCCCGATATACTCTGCCATCTGACAGCACTGTAAGTATATCTAGGGTCTCTTCCCTTTTCGGATTTCTTTGCTTTTTGCGATTTTGAACTTTTCTTGAGATTTTCTAAGTTTTTCTTTTCTTTTCTCGCAGGTCCCTGCTCGTACCTATGATGGTTTGGTATGGCAGAACAGGGGCTGGAAGGCGGTGGCTCGATCGCTTCTGAGGAAGTTGGCCTGCGCTTCCAGGGTTGGGGCGAATGTGCAGGAGCCAGTGCGCAAGAGAAGGCACGTTGGGAGCACAACCTCTACCTCGTCAGCCTCAGGACATCAGACCTCCTCTACCAGCGCCATGCCTTGGGGACAGGGACCCAACACAAGCATTCTGGAGCAGCTGGCGGAGTATGAGCATGTGAATGTCAATCTATCTGACGTGAGTGATGATGAGGACTTGATGAGGGATCCTAGCTTCTACGAGCTAAGCAGCGACGACGAGGAGTCGGAGGCTTAGGGTTCTTTAGGTTGACCTAGGAAAGGAGAGAAACAAACAATGAACACTTTTATGCACAATTTGTCTATTTTTCATTTTATTTGGGCGCCAAGGAGGCAAAGACAATGTATTAATCTTTTATTTAATTTTCTTATTTATGCTTTATGTTTTTGCATATTACTTGAGCTTCGGGATAGCTTTTTTGCTTGAAAATGGGGCTGAAACTGGGCCAAAATGGTTTGTGATGATATATGATTGCATGAATGGTGTTTGGACATGTTTTTATGCAGGTTTCATTGATAAAGTGGGGTGAGAATTCCACTTGGGCAGCAGCTTTTGTAACGACCCCGAATTTTCACAACAATAATAATACTTAATTGATAATAAAATAACCTCCAACGGCTACTAAAACCATAATTCAAACACTAACCACAATTTAAAATAACTTAAATGCTGATAACGGTAACACTTTCAACGGCTAGTACAATCCACTAGCTCAACACAATCTTTAAAGTCTCACAACTTTCAAATAACTGAAATAACTAACTAAAGAGTCTAAAAATGAATAAACTAGAACGATCCTTGAACTCCTTACGAAGTGCTCCCGAACCGTTTCACCTTCTTCCTATATGAAATCTGGAAGAAAAAGAGTATGAAAGGGTGAGCGAACAATGCCGAGTAAGTTCATATACAACCCCTCCGGTTACTAAGGAGGAGTTGACCTGAAGGAATATCAAATTTCAAATAACAATCTAAGACATAACGAAGTACAAATTCGAAATCATTATTTAACAAATTCTCAAATCACATGTCTTTCAAAATCTCAATGGTTTCACAAACTGAGTTAACAAATATTTTGGAGTTCCAAATGATGACGAAATCGATTCAAATTGACTCGAATGGTTTACTTATTTAAACTGCCCCATACCAGCCTTTTAACTAACTAAACCACTCACGCATTTTTAGGAATTTCAAAGGACTCGATAAGCCGAACAAAGTTGACTCGAATGATCTAATCATCTACAACCGTCCCATACCAAATACCAGATAATCAAGTCATTCACAGACATCATGATCACATAAGTGGTCCACTGACCTTATCAAACCAAAATCCCATAAAGGGAACAAAAGCCCACAAGGAGCACTAAGGTTGACCCCGCAGAGTCCTAAACAGTGTATCCGGAACACTCCACCACTCCTACATTGAAGCGGTGAACTAAGTTTGCCCGAAGGCCAAAATATCAAATATACCCCGCCGAAGCAGGTTGTCTAACTTAGTGATCATTAATGGAACAAAATCATATCATATCAAAACTCATTTTTATACAGAATACGAACTTTCACAATAACAATAAAATTCTGTATTTACGAAACCAATGGAACGATTTAACAAACGAATAACAAAAGATTAGCAAATAACGGTAAACGAGGGAGTCAAAACAAATACTGACACAAGGTCAGCTTTTACGTATCAAAGGAACGTACATCGCCAAGAAATATGCGGAAGCCTAAAAATGAAACGGAACGGAAATCAAATAACTTAAAGATGTATAATCCCTTACCTTGGTCTAGCTTGTACTCGAACAATTGCTAACTCCGATCGGATCTACACAAATAAATAATATCCGTTAAGTACAGATTAACTACTTAATACTCCGTCCCAACTTAACTTTATTTTACTTCACTAACTTATGAATTAATTCTATTTAATTCCGTCTCAAGTTGCTTTCCACTTCTAGAGTTTCCCAAAATACCCTTCATATAACTATCAAGACACTCCTAAGGTTTACTCAAACTACCCTTAGGTTTCTAACATTTTTATTCTCCTTTTTTAAATAATTTCCTAAAGGTCTTTTGACTTTTCATTACTCTCAAAAAGGTCCCTTTAGTTTTCAGAATTTTGCAAAACAGCCCCTCAACTTTCAGATTTTGCAAAACAGCCCTTCAACTTTCAGATTTACAAAACAGCCCCTTGACTTTCAAAAATTACCGAACAGTCCCTTGACTTTCAAAAATTACAGAACAGTACCTTGACTTTTCAAAAATTACCGAACAGTCCATTGACTTTCAAAAATTACAGAACAGTCCCTTGACTTTCAAAAATTACGTATCAGCTCCCTAATTTCCGTATTTTCGCTTTGGTCGGTAGGGTTTGGAAAACCGATTTTTAGCTTTTAATCTTGGTTAGATTTCTAACCAAAAATACTTTTATTCAAAATCAAAACCTCTTTGATACCAAATATTTTACCCAAACCAATTTGTGAAACAATTTTACACCAAAAATTATTTACACAAAACACACACACACACGCACACGGCACACACATACAACACACACAAAAATATTTATTTTGCTTTAAATCTTTCTTGGTATGAACAACCCTAGATTAACATCCATTAATTCATACACAATCCTATTTCAATCATCTTTTATAGGATTTATATTTTCTATCACATAATATATTCATAATAAAAACCCCAATCTAATCTCAAAAGTTTCTCGAATTTTCTAAGCTTTAAATTTAAAGAACAATAATTTAGGCCGAAACGAATACTTACTTACCTAGTTTTTAATCACAACAATTGCTTCTTCTTTCTTCAATCACACGGCTGACCCTTTTTTTTTCTTCTTCATTTGTACTCACATACTCACGGCTGATCTCTCCTTCTCATGGTTAGAAAAGTGCCGCCTCCTCCCTCTCTCTCTATGTTGATCTTAAAATATTAACTGTTTTAGGTTTAGGTTAAGCCATAAATAAATATAGTCTAATTATATCATTTACTAATATACCCTTATCGGGCCAAACCCAAATAGTCTTTTCAACTTATTTATCCAACCGGCCCATATTCATCTTAACCCAAATAAATTTCATTCCACATTAATAGATATATTTAACCCCAAATAATATTATTCTTGATTGATCCCAAAATAGATACTACCTCAGTCCCAATTCCAAAACTATAATTAATAATCCCAAAATAAATATTTAAATTTTCGGGGTATTACAGCTTTAGCTGCTGCAGATTTTTTTTTGCAGAAGCAAAAGACGCCGTCCGGCCAGGTCCAGGGCACAAGAAGCCGTGCGGCTGGAAGTCTTGTCTGAACTGGTTTTTTTCAAATAAAATCAAGGGATGGCCTTTTCATTTCATTTTCACCTTAGACTTGTCCAAACTGATCCCAAAGCACATTTTTGACCAAAAATCATCAACTTTGATCACAGCCAATGGAGAAACCAATCAGATTGCAAAAGGGGAAGAGAGACCGTTTTCTGTCCGATCTTCAATCTTGGATGAGACACAACTTCCAATCTAACAAGGGGCTGTTCGATACCACCTTCAAGATCAAGTCTTTATGGCATTTGAAGGATCTCCTGCCCGATTGGGTCCTTTTGAGGGCCGCGGCGAGGTTTTAGGACGTCCGGAGACACGTTTACTGCTTTTCTTACAATGAACTCGTCCCAACCTTTGAAGACTTCCGGGCATTGATTGGGGGTCCAGAAATTGAGGCCGTTTTGATTCCTCTGACTGGAGACGTGCCGGTGACGGTAAAGCTGGCATCTTTTCTGCTAATCTCTCTGGAAGAGGCTGAGGGGATGATGGTAGCCCCTGACAGGATCGATATTTCCGATATCCCGGGCAGGTTTGGGTCTCCGGATATGGCAGCGACCCTGGTGGCTATAGATGCCTTTATCCTCTGCGTGTTCTCATTTCTGTTCACTGCCGAGTCTTTAGGGGTCTGCCATGGTGGCCTTTTGGACATGGTTAGAGACTGCAGGGCTGGGAAGGATATTGTCCCACTTGTTTTGGGTGAGACTCTGTATGGCATTGACAGAATGGCTAGGGGAGACCATTTCATGAGGTCTGGGAGCCTAGCATTGCTGACTTTATGGTTACAGGAGAGGCTTCGGGCTTTGCCGGGGGCTTCGCCTACTCAGGGCCCTTGTTTGATTTCTCGGAGGGGTGCACCTAGGCAACATGACCAGGGTAGCTCGGAGCTGATGATGACTAGGTTGTCTACTTCTGACATTCATTGGTGGGTGCCTCATTGGAGGCTGCAGACTCAGAGGACATTTCAGGAGTCCTATATAGTGAGGGTTCCGGGGCTGTCTTGGTCATCTTTCTACATCCCCTGCTTAGTTTCTAGGCAGTTTGGGATCTTGCAGGAGCCTCTGGATGATTGGAAGGACATCAGTACCGTGAGGTAGTTCCTTTTAACATGAGGGATCCAGCCCACTTCTCATTTTTCTCGAGGGCTTGGACATATGCTGCTTTTCCTCCGAGGGCTATTCTCAAGAGCAGGAAGAGTACCATACTGACCACGGCCTACTTGGACTGGTATGAGAGGGAGATGGGGCGACTCAGGTCATTTTAGGAGAGAGAGGTCAGGCTTTATTGGGGGCTGACTGTGACTCGAGCAGGACTCTGAGGGAGACTGAGGCCAAGGATAGCTGCCATAACCAGTCGGGTGACCTCATCAGGGATACGGAAGCTCGATATGAGAGGCTATCGGAGGTCGCTCCCCTTATTGAGGCTCAGAGGGAGGAGGTATGAGCTCGTGCCAGGATTGAGAAGGCACTTATTGACATGGGTTTGGTGGAGGCTCCAGTGAGAATACCTGAGATTGGGATGAGGGAGATCGACATCATCGAGAAGAAGAGGAAGAACACTCGACGGGGTCGAGGTAAAGGGAAGAAGAACAAGGAAGACTCAGTGAATGACGACTGAGAGATCTATTCCTAGGATTTCCTTATTGCCATTTGCAAACACAATAGCTTATTAGGTCTTTTATTGTGTATTTTAGATCTTTGTAGCAGGTTAGTAGAGTCAAGAGTAGACCGTTCTTGAACTCATCAAAAAGTTTTTGACTTGTAATTAACAAGAGATATTATCTTAGAAATTTATAAGACACATTTCATGGAAACTTTGAATGTCTTATTTATTGTTTAGACTGAACAATTTCTGGCTGCCTACGTCCCCCTTTTACAAGAAAGACTAAGGGGCTCAGGTCTTCGTATTTCATTCTGGTGAACTATCGAGATTTTTTTTTTTTTGGTTTTTTTTTATGTGCAACCCTGTCTTTTTCCTAGACCGCCCTTTTTGGGGTTTTCAGCCTAGATGGGCATTACTCTTTTTGCACTATGTATTTTTTTTTTCTTTTTTTTTCTTTTCTTTTTTTTTTAGACATAATACCTGCGGAGCTTATCACCGTTGACTGGGTGGACAAATGGATTGCCGTCCAGGTCCGCAAGCTTCATCGCTCCTCCCGAGAGTATTTTCTGCACCACATACGGGTCAATCCAAACGGTTTCCCACTTTCCCAAGGGGTTGTCTCTGGTGGGGGGCTTCACTTTCAGCATTAGGTCGCCTTCTTCGATGTCCCTAGCCTTGACTCTTTTGTCGAATACTCCTGCCATTCGCCTCTGGTAGGCTCGGGTCTGCACCATGGATTTTAGCCTTCTTTCATCAAGCAGGGCCAACTTGTCATGCCGGCTACGCAGCCACTCTACTTCATTGACACTGTTTTCCAAGAGGACCCTTAGTGACGGGATTTCCAACTCTACTGGCAACACTGCTTCCATCCCATTAGTTAGGGCGAAGGGAGTTTCTCGTGTGGCTGTTCTAATAGACGTTCTGTAGCCCCAGAGCGCCAGATGCAGCTTTTCCGGCCAGTCACGACCACAGGTGGCCATTTTTCAGATAATCCGTTCGAGAGTTTTATTGGTAGCTTCTACTGCTCTATTGGTCTGAGGTCTGTATGGGGACGATTTGTGGCGAGTGATTCTGAATTCTGACAGCAATCTATCGCAGTCCCCTTTAAAGTGCGACCCATTATCTGAAATGACCTCATTGGGCACCCCATATCTGCACATAATGTTTTCTTTGAGAAACTGGGCCACCTTCTTGGAAGTAAGGACCTTGTAGGACTTGGCTTCTACCCACTTTGTGAAGTAGTCGACTGCCACTAGCACAAATTCATGCCCATTGCTTCCTGCCGGGGCTATCTTCCCTATCACGTCAATGCCCCCAAGTTGCAAACGGCCAAGGAGTCGTCATGCAGTACAGGTCATGAGGCAGAATATGGTTGAGGTTGGAAAACCGTTGGCATTTGTCGCACGCTCGGACATGCTGGACACAGTCTGTTTCCATGGAAATCCAGTAGTAGCCCATTTTGAGGATTACTTGCATCAACGCTCTGGCATTTATATGAGGACCGCAGGGACCGTTGTGAACTTCGGTCATTAACTCTCTTGCCCTTTCCTGGGTGACACACAGGAGGAGTGGTCCTTGGTACTGTTTCTTGTACATATCGACCCCTAGGATGACATAGTGGGAGGCCAACCATTTCAAGGCTTGCAAGCTCTTGGCCTTGATGCCTTCCCTTGGTCTACCTTCTTTATCTCTGAAAGCTGACTCCCCATCTTTGAGGAACTGGTAAATCTGACTGTACCAGGGTTCCTTGACAAGCTCGGGTCCCAAGTCTATTTCACAACAGAAAGTTGGGGCTTCTCTTCTACCCACTATGAATGGTTTTATGGCCTTTCCCTTGGGGATCTCTACCAATGAGGCTAGAGTAGCTAAGGCATCTGCAAATCTGTTCTTGTCCCTTGGCAGGTAATGGAAGGTTACATCTCTGAACTGCTTAGTCAACTCTTCCATGTAGGCATGATACCTCTGAAGGTTAGGATCCACAGTCTTCCACTTGTTGGAGACCTGGTTGATGATCAGGGCTGAGTCTCCATAGACCTCGAGCTCCTTGACATTCCTTTCTAAGGCAGCTTCTAAACCAGCAATGCAAGCTTCATACTCGGCGACATTGTTCGTGGCAGGGAAGTTCAACTTGATGGCTATTGGCGTGTGCTCATCTTTTGGATCGACCAGTAGCATTCCTATGCCATTTCCTCTTTTGTTAGCAGCTCCGTCAAAGAAAAGCTTCCATCGGTTCTCAGGCTCAACTACAAATATTCCTTCATCTGGGAATTGGGGCTCAGGCCCACGGTCCTCATTGCTAGGGAAGTTTGCCAGGTGGTCTGACAACACTTGACCCTCGATTACCTTTCTCGTCACATAGTTGATGTCATACTCAGCTAAGAAGAATGACCACTTTGCTAGATGCATCGAAAGGGAAGGCTTATCGAAGATGTACTTGATGGGGTCCATTTTTGAGACCAAGTTCACATAGTGGGCTTGCATGTAATGCTTCAGCTTACCGACTACCCAGATCAGTCCTGCACAAGTCTTTTTGCATGCTGAGTAATTGGTCTCACTTCCTTGCAGCTTCTGACTGACAAAGTAAATGTCTTTTTCTACCCGAGAGTCCTTCTTCTCTTGAGTAAGCATAGCCCCAACTGCCGTATCAGTGACAATGAGATAGAGCAGAAGAGGTTTATGTCCATGTGGGGGGCATAGCACCGGAGGATGTACTAGGTACGCCTTGATTTGGTCAAAGGCATCCTGGCATTCCTCAGTCCATTCTGTGTCTGCATTCTTCTTCATGAGCTTGAAGATGGGCTCGCACATAGTAGTCATCTGGTTGACAAAACGACTGATGTACTATAATTTACCCATAAAGCTTTTGACCACTGTCTGGGTTCGAGGTGGCCTCAAGTCCATAATGGCCTTGATCTTTCGAGGATCCACTTCAATACCTCGTTCCGTGACCATATACCCAAGCACTTTTCCCCTTGTCACTCCAAAGGTGCAGGGTTCAATCTCATGGAATGCTGTCTCAACCTCTCAAAGAACTTTCGCAGGTCGATAAAGTGCTGTCCATCCTCGCCTTTGGAATGAATTATCATGTCATCTACTTAGACCTCAATTTCCTTCTGAATCATGTCATAAAAGAGTGCAGTCGCTGCCCTTTAATACGTAGCCCCGGCATTCTTAAGCCCAAATGGCATCACAGTATAGTAGTACGTTCCCTCGATGTGGTGAAGGCTGTCTTTTCTTGGTCCTCCTCAACCATCTTGATATGGTAATAGCCAGCAAAGCCATCAACGAAGGATTTGACTTCGTAGTTAGCAGTAGCGTCCACCAGAATGTCTATGTTTGGCAAGGGGTAGTCGTCTTTGGGGCTGGCCTTGTTCAGATCCCGAAAATCTACACAACAGCGCACCTTCCCATTGGCCTTAGTCACAGTCACGATGTTGGATAACCACGTCGGATATTCGATGACCCTGATGAATCGTACCCGCAGTAGCTTCTCAATCTCTTCTTTAACTTGTAGAGACCACTCTGGCTTGATTTTTCTCAGTTTCTGCTTTACTGGCTTGGCATCTGGTGCTAGAGAGATTCTGTGCTCCACAATCGAACTATCTAGCCCCGGCATATCCTTGTATGACCATGCAAACACATCCATGTAATCTCTGAGCAGATTGACCAGTTTGTACCGTTTAACCCCCTGGAAGAAGTTCCCAATCTGTGTCTCTTTAGGTTCCTCGATAGTATCGAAGTTAACACTTGTCAAAACCTCCTCGGCAGCTTGGGCCCGGTTTTCCTCTTTGTCTGTAACCTGCTTAAAGATTTCTTTAATGTATTGTTCATTTAGTGTGTTTGCATCATGTTCAAATGATTCATTATTAACTGTCGTTAAGTTATTAGTTAATTTATCATTTGTTAAGTTGGCAATAAGGGGATACTCAGAAAGATCTATCATTTCATTCAAATCGAAAGGAAAGATGACATTGGCTACATGTTCATAATCTTCAGGCGTGAGGCCTTCAGATGACTCGGAGGACTGGAATTCAAAGACTACTGAATCACATGACTCTTAACCCTAACGACTCTGGACCCTATACTACTTATTGACTCGAAGTGTTTGACACGGGTTGGACCGGGGTTTACTCTTTACTGCTGTTGCCCTGGGGAGAAGTAGCCTTGTCGGCGTTCTTATCCTGCTGTGCATCCTGCGAACCTTCACTGCCTTTGCTGACATCATTCCCATGGGGGACCTTCGGCTGATCTGGCGCAATCTCTTCTCTGAATCTGTTCACATCCATTTGTACCTCTGGGGTAATGGGACCAGTTGCACTTTCGGCATCCGAGAAATAGCTTTCTCCATCATCAATGTCTTCTGGCTCGTTCACTCTTCTTTCCACATTCTTCCAAACAGGGGGTTGGGACTGATCTTCATGAACAGTAAGAGCCATTACGAACACATTATGCTCACCGTGAGTGATGAAGGGTTCCGGAGAAACTTCCATCATCATAGCTTGGCTTAATTCTGCCTCACAATCTTCGTAAGTGAGTCTTCCTTCTGTAATCTTGACTATGGTCACTGGTTCGAAATCACAAAAGAGAGGTCTGGCCTTGACAACATTAACGAAGTCGGTTCCTATTATAGGTCCAAATTGTCCTTCCATGGCGGAGGCATCAATCACATCTTTCCATTCTCCTTGCAGTTCAACATAAGGAACATTGAATTCCAGGATGTCTATGATCTTTGGATTCCCGAAACCAGCTGCATTCGTCTCTCCAAACTCAATCATGTTGACTCGATTGTTAGCACAAAGAGGATTCTTGACTACATTGGGACCCGAGGTGGTTCAAGCTTGCCTTCTTCAATCAGGCGAGAGATCAGGAATTTCAAGTAAGGGCAATCATTGGTGTTATGCCCATGATATTTGTGAAAGCGGCAGTGTTTGGTTTCATCCATTCTAACACTAGGGTTCTTTGGTTTCCAGTTCTCCAAAGATCTAATGAGTCCTTCGGCCACCAAACCATCGAATACTTTCTCTAGTGGCATTCCAAAATCTTCAGCAGTATAGAAACGAGGTCTCGGCTTCACAGCGGCTTGACCTGAACCTTGTCCAACTTTCTCATTCTGGATATAATTGACCACGCCAACCATTTCTTTTCCCTTTATAGTGGCGACTGTGGCATTTGAGACTGGTGCTTTGTACCGGTAAGAGTTGCTTGTCCCTGTGATCGGAGCCATGTTAAAGGCATTTTCAAACTTAGTGCCGGCATTTACCATTACCCGAAGATCAGGATAATAATAATTGCCAATCTGGACCCTTAACTGAGGTTTCAGGCAGGACTGGAAGGTCTCCATCTGTTCCTCTTCATTCAACGGGGTCATCATTTCACTAAGTTTCCAATTCCATCTCATGTAGAATTCACTTACTTGCTCGTCTGGGCGCTGCAGAGTGCCTTGTAGGTCATTCCTGCTGGTTTCCCAATTCAAGTTAGCCTTATACTTTTCCATGAACATTTCCTTGATCTGGTCCCATGTGGCTCGGGCCTCTGGCTTCACATGCAGGAACCACCTAAGAGCTGAACCCTTTAATGATAGTTGGAAGTGATCGGCCATTTACTGATGCGTACAATCCTTGGCCCTCATGGCAAGAAGGTAGCTTTGAATGTGAGTCCGAGGACAATCTGTGCCGTTGAACTTTTCAATCTCGGCATCCGAAATTTTGGCGGAAAAGGGACAATTTTGCTGGGATCAGTGATCTGGTATGCTGCTTTCTTGGTGCTCAGTTCCCCGAATTTTTCTTGCATGGACTTAACTTGTTCCATCAACCAAGTCATGTTGGTCAGGCGACGGTTTAGGATTGTTCGATTCTGAAGCGGGCTTATCAGATTTGTGTAGCAGGACAGTGGGTGGCACATTGGTAGCTGGTACCATGGCTTAGGGATCTTTCGAAGGGAAGTAAGTGTAAACTTGACCTGGTCCCGTGTTTCCGTGAGGCTGGTCGGAGGCATAGGAATTAGGTTCATAGTTACCAGGGTAAGGAAAAGGATACGAAACCTCGTGGGGTCCTGTTGGCAAGGTTGGGGGTGGAAGATCTCCTGTGGCAGGGCATAAGTTAAAGAGATCATTGGATTGATTCTGATGCCTGGAGATTGTCTGAGATGGCCCTTACTGAGGAGGAGGAGGAGTGAATCCCAGGGGATAATGCAGAGACTGAGTGACTGGGATAGCTGTGGCATTTGCTCTCTGTTGGTAGGGAACAAAGCTGGGTCTTATCTGAGGAGGCGAGGGCGTTGGAACCCTGATGGCCTGGGATGTTGAAAAGGACTGAAAAGGGATAGTCCTTGGTAGGGGATCATATGTGGATGGAGGAGGGCATTGGTTATAGGTTGGGGGAGCTGAGATTGCTGTTTCTGGAGTCTCATCTTCTATCATAACCAGGGAACCGTTGGACTCAACCACTATCTGAACCCCATGACGACGGAGCGCCTCGATAAGCATGGCTTGTTGTTCCTCATGGACCTTATTACTGTTTTCCAAGGCTAAGTCTACTTCTTCCCTAGTCATCGGGTTACCCAAGCCACTGCTGTTTTCTGTCAATTCTGCCATTCTGACTCTCTGGGCTGACAAAACTGAGGATTCTGGCGAGCTATCTGAGAATTCTGCACTGACAAGCCGCTGAACCGGTATTCTCAGCCACTTCTTTCTCGCTGCGGGAAAGGGATAGGCAAGGTTTAGACTCTTGGGTAGGTGTTTAGGCTGAAGGCTTATGCAATATGCAAATTAAGAATCTTTCAGTTTACTTAAAACGGTGTCTTTTATTAATTTCTATTTGGTTGTAAAAGGGGTTGCCCTTCTTTTTCGCAACTACTCTAGATCCTGGATCAGTGGGTTCCATCACTACGTCTATAAGCCCCTCATATTCCACCTGCATTTCGCCCTCCCGGGGTGGACAACCCCGGGCGAGGGTCCTATAGGGCACGCGGATCCCACCGACCAAGAGATAAGAACGCTCCTAATGGGTCTAGTGGGTCATAGTAACTTTTAACGCGCGAGCGATGCAGATTATAGTCAAGGCAATGCCGGGAAAGTCTCATCTTTCAGCCTTAACGGAATTTCGGCAGAGTTTCACTTGCGCAATTGACGTTTTGACTTTTTGGCATTGTCCAAGAAGATAATAGGCATGGGTCGGACGGTAAAAGCCGGATGATACAGTGTCACATTGAACTTTGTTTCATACGCTATGCGAGTCCAAGTCAAAGTCAATGCCGGGTCAAGATCTTGCCAATTTTTCCTTGCCGGAATTTTGGCAGAGCTCCACTTGCGCGAAAGATCTTTTGATTTTTGGCACGGACTCGGGCTTGACTCTTATGTATCCCGTGCGGGTTAAATTCAAAGTCAATGCCGGAGTCAAGATTCTGCCAATTTTCCTTAGCGGAATTTCGGCAGAGTTTCGCTTGCGCGAAGGATCTTGACTTTCGTCATGGGCTAAGGTTAGACCTTTACGGGGGTATGCAATTAGGCTATATGACACGGTCTAGACCAAAAACCAACCAAAAGTCACGGTTTTAAGATGTGTGACACGGACTGTGCATTGGTCGACACTGGCTGCCATGGGGAGTTTGGGATGATTTCGTGCGCGCCCGGGAGCATCGTAAAGCTGTCCGTGATTGCAGCTGAACAACCCCCCCGGGTTAAAGGGACGTGCGTGCAAAGTGTATAGGATATATAAGGTGCGCGTAGTGTGGGGCCTCCTAAAAATGTTCCTTTTTGAGTTAAAACAGAAATTTTCAGAAATGTGTTTTAAAGGAATGATTTTCGGGATGGGGGAAAATGCATAGTTAAGCACATAAATTTTCTGGAGCCCGATCAGTCTTGGAACTGAATAGCCCCAAGCAGCCTAAGCTGCCAGATTAGCCTCAGATTTTGTCCTGGTGGAATTGCCAATGAAGCCGCCCGGCTAGGATCCAAGGAGGATCAAGCCGTACGGCTGCATCAAGCAATTTTCCAGGTTCCATTTTCTTTCATTTCCAGGTTGTTTCCCTGAACATTTTGGCACCTTTTCAGCTCCAGAAAGCTTCCTGTTCAGTATCCAGAATGTGCACAATCCCAAGAACCAACAATGCATGCAAAAAGCAAGAAAAAGAAAGCAAGCACGAGAATCGGATCCGTGACGGAAGGCTAACCCACTCAAAAAAGCTTTTTTCATTTTTTTTCGAAAATGATACCGGTACGTGGCATTGTTAGACCATATTTTATCCCAGACTCATGTTAGGAGGCGATAACGGGAGGTTTAATGGTTTCCATCTATATACCAAGTATCACCTTTTTTTTTTATTAAAAATGAAATATTTTTGGTTAGTCCCCAGTGGAGTCGACAAACTATGAATGTGGTGCCCAAGATCACGGCTCTTTTCTATTTTTATGTTGGAACCGCTTTCACGTGTAAGGGGTCACCGCCTCACACCGGTTTGAAGACATCCGGTTTAAATTGAAAAACGGAGTCGCCACGCCATTTTGATTTTCTCAAAACATTGAAAAAAAGGATTTGGGTCCGGAGGTTAAGTTACCCCTTGGGAAGAACGTTTGGCATTCACCCAAGTAGCCTTGCTGAAGCAAGTCTTCCAAGATCCGACTTTCGTGCTTGCCTTTTTGTGCTTTCGTGTGTGGGATATGTTTTGATAAAAGGGGGGAAATGTGCCAAGTGGTCTTCCGGACGTATAAACTATGAGTTGGTTATCGCTCGGGATTCCTTGGATTTTTTATATGTTCGGGACTTTGATCCCGTGCTCATCTTGGACTTACGACCATCATTATGAGACCTTGGGTCACATGTGATCGATATAGGGACGCCTCTTTTATAGTCCAAGAATGAGACTCTTTAGAGAGGAAGGACCTTTGCCCATCAATCCTACATCTTGAGACGATTTGAGCTTGATAGGGACTTTTGTGCTCGTCTCAAGTGATGATCAGAGATGTAGGGGCTCAAGTTCATCCTTTTCTAAAGGGATTTCCGACTATGGCATCTTTATATGGAGGAAACGATGTAAAGATATGACCTTTACACCGTTACGCCCCAAGAGATGCTTCAAGTACCAAAGGGACTAATGGGAGGGGTATAAAGCTTGGATTTTTATACTCATCCTATGCCTTTTTGTGCCTTATAAAGATCACTAGGCAATCCTTGGAGAGTGAACCAACCATGAGGGACATGGGGAATGCATTTTTTAAAGTAAAGATGACATTTTCATGCTAACATATGTAATGAACACTATGTAAGCTAGGACTAGGAATCTAAAGGGAGGACCTTTATGGCTTTCCTATGTCCTTTAAGAACCATTTAGGTGGAAAATCCTTGGAAGCAAGGTCTATGGGGAGGGGGATGACATTTATATGAATAAAGATGACATTTTTAATGAAAAGATGACATTTTTATATGGAAAAGATGACATTTTCACATCATCATGTGAGAGATCCACCCTAATACAAGCCATTTATGGTCTTATTGTTCATCCTTGGGATGGATCCTCCATGAATCCTATGTTATAGGGGAATGGGGGGTATTATGATCTACATAGATAAAGACTTGATTTTTATGGCAATAAATCAAATATAAAGCAAGTAAATAGCAATATAAATAGCAAGGAGCAATATAACAAGAATAACAAGTATATTTTAAATAAAAAAGGAGGAGAGGCTACCAATGGTGGTGTTCCTCTATCTCCTTTGAAGGTTTCCTAAAGAAGGAGCAACTTTGGAGGGATTTTGGAGAGGAGGGAGGTGATTTTGGGAGGTTTCTGATTTTTGGAAATTCGTGGTTTGAATTTGGCAGAGTAAGAGTGCCAAATCCTTGGAAGCAAGGTCTATGGGGAGGGGGATGACATTCTTGGTTTGAATTTGGCAGAGTAACAGTGCCAAATCCTTGGAAGCAAGGTCTAAGGTAGGACCTTTATGGCTTTCCTATGTCCTTTAAGAACCATTTAGGTGGAAAATCCTTGGAAGCAAGGTCTATAGGGAGGGGGATGACATTTATATGAATAAAGATGACATTTTTAATGAAAAAATGACATTTTTATATGGAAAAGATGACACTTTCACATCATCATGTGAGAGATCCACCCTAGAACAAGCCATTTATGGTCTTATTGTTCATCCTTGGGATGGATCCTCCATGAATCCTATGTTATAGGGGAATGGGGGGTATTATGATCTACATAGATAAAGACTTGATTTTTATGGCAATAAATCAAATATAAAGCAAGTAAATAGCAATATAAATATCAAGGAGCAATATAACAAGAATAACAAGTATATTTTAAATAAAAAAGGAGGAGAGGCTACCAATGGTGGTGTTCCTCTATCTCCTTTGAAGGTTTCCTAAGGAAGGAGAAACTTTGGAGGGATTTTGGAGAGGAGGGAGGTGATTTTGGGAGGTTTCTGATTTTTGGAAATTCGTGGTTTGAATTTGGCAGAGTAACAGTGCCAAAAATTCTCCTCTAAAATGAATAGAGGAGACCTCTATTTATAGGCAGTTTTGTGCTTCCTAATGAAGCCGTGCGGCTGTAACCTTTGGCTAATAAAGTCCTGTGGTCTTATCCATTAGTGACTCAGCCTGTTTCTAGAATCATGCAAGGTGGCATTCTAGAAGCTCTTTCCAACGAGGGACTACGTGGACTTTTAATTCCTAACAAGTCCTTCACCCCTTGGAAGGTTTGGGAAAGTTCCCAAATTGCCCCTGAACTTTAGGAAAGTCCGGGGAATTGCCGGGAAACTTAACCGGAAGGCATGAGCCAGATTTGGGTACTTACAGGAACGCGGCGAGCGGCTTTCGCAACTTGGACCTCGCTGAAAAGAGAGAGTCACCACGCCATTTTGTATTATGAGCCTAAACTTTGAAAAAGGCTGGTTTGAAAAGGAGGTCATTTTGATTGGTAGCCAAAACTTAGGAAAAGGCTTTGAAAAAGGGGTCGTTTTGAATTGTAGCTAAAACTTGGAAAAAGGCTTTGAAAATGGGATCGTTTTAATTGGTAGCCAAAACTTGGAAAAAGGATTTTTTGACCAGAGATTGTTAGGTTTGGAGGTCGCGTTACGTTTCGGGAAGAGTATATTGAGATCACCCGAAATGCCTCATATGACGAGTCTTTCTACCTTTCTCGAAAAGTGTGTGTATGTGTGTATGTGTTTGTGTTGCTTTGAAAAGGAGCTTGAATGACAAGCTTTAATCTTGGTTTGAATGATAAACGTTGATTTTGGTAAAACCGAGCGTTTGAATGATAAACGTCGGTTTTGAGTTTGAAAAGGAGTTCGAATGACGAACTGGAATCTTTAGTTTGAATGACAAACATTGATTTTGAGTTTGAAATGAGCGTTTGAATGACAAATGTCAATTTTGAGTTTGAAATGAGCATTTGAATGATAAACGTCGATTTTGAGTTTGAAAAGAGCGTTTGAATGACAAACATCGATTTTGAGTTTGAAATGAGCGTTTGAATGATAAACATTGATTTTGAGTCGGAAATGAGCGTTTGAATGACAAACGTCGATTTTGAGTCTAAAATGAGCGTTTGAATGACAAACGTCAATTTTGAATTTGAAATGAGCGTTTGAATGACAAACATCGATTTTGAGTTTGAAAAGAGCGTTTGAATGACAAACGTCGATTTTGAGTTTGAAAAGAGCATTTGAATGACAAACGTCGATTTTGAGTCAAAAATGAGCGTCTGAATGATAAACGTCGATTTTGAGGGGTTTTGAAAAGGAGTTCAAATGACGAACTTTCGGTTTTGAACCGGGCATTACGATGTTACCAATTTTTATGAAAATGGTGGTAAATGAAATGCGATCAACGGTTCATTTTGTGACTCGGACATTTGTAACTAAAATACTATCAACAAACCAAACGGTTTGGACTTGTAAATGACAGTATTGAAATGTGGTGTCAACGGATCGAACGATCCGGACGGTAAAAATGTGATCGACGAGCCAAACGACTCGGATTTGTAAAGTGAGTAAAGTAAATAGAAATATCAACGGATTAAACGATCCAGACTTGTAAATGACAATCACGAACCAAACAGTTCGGACGATAAAAATGCGAATCAACGGATCGAATGATCTGGACGGTAAATGACATAAAGTAAAAACGTAACATGAACGCCATTTTAACCCGAAATTACTTCTCTTACGGGAGAGAAGATGATTAGGGACTAAAATGTATCAAGTCCCGTAGACGGCGTTACGTCTACATTTTGAGAATTTCGACCGGATCAAAAATAGCGTATGATGCGTAAATCGAGACGAAACGGAGTTTGGAGAGAGAGAGAGTGTTACCTATGGCTAGAGATTGACTCTTTGGCTTTAGAGGACATATACGAGATAGGATTTAGTATTTGGAAGGTGTTTCGGAAGTGTTTGGCTCGTGTTTGGTTGGAAAATGTGGTTTTCACGCAAATCGAGGTGTTTCCAGGGCTCGAGAGGGGGTTTAGTTGGCTGGAACCGTGGGATATTGATGAGAGGTAATATTTTTTGACCCTTTTACTGAATGACAGCCTCTGTATTTATAGGAGGTAAAATTGAATAACAGGTCGGACGGCCTTTCCTTCAATTTGGGGTGTTTTTGGGTATTTTGGAAATTGCAGGGGCTTGATGAGGATTCTGGTTTTTCATGAAGAACAGGCCGGACGCCCTATATTTCAATTTCAGGGGTATTTTGGTCTTTTCACCCTTGAATTTGATTGATGTTTATTTGGGACATGTGCATGTGTGCCACGTGTCCCTATGAGTCACCAAGGTAGGGTTTTTTGTCCCGTTAATCCCGATTTTAACTGTTTTCTAAATAACTGTCCGAGAAAATGTTCGGAACAGCCCCAAAAAGTCTCGAAAATTGTGTATTTCGAGGAAAGTGGTACTTTTACATGTGATAACGTGTGTTGAGTACACTTTGAAATTTGGATGCACGGGGCAGTCCTGGGAAGTCTCGTTGACTCGGAAAGGGGGAGTTAACGGATTCCGGTTAACTTGGAAAGGGCCAGTTAACGGATTCCAGTTAACTTTTAACGGATTATAACGATCCGGATTTGGGTACTTACAAGTGGTGTAACTCTGTCACGATAGGTTCAGAATGGGGTGTCTACAGAGCCCCTCGGCGACAAGTCTTATTGAAAAAGTCATGTCGTCGATAGAAAAGACATCATTCTGGACATCGAGATGGTCGAGCCGCACGGCTTCCTACGTATCTCTATCGGAGAATCAGACCAAAATGTAGTTCAACTCCAAAACACAAAAAGGCTGCTATTTTGAAAATCATTTTGAAAATCGAAGAGATTTTATTTTTTGAAAAGGCAAACTCATACTGAGGAATCAAATCAAGACCCAATTCTGAATATACCTGTCTGTATGAAGATTCGCATGTCTTGGCTCCGAACCTACGGGGAAAACTGTTAAAAAATAAAGGTTTACATGTTCGGTCCTTTGCATCCTGTTGGTTTTGTGACGATTCGCCTGTCGGGGCTCCGAATCAGTGCTTTTGCTGGGGATGACGATTCACCTGTCAAGGCGCTGAATCGGGCTTTTATGTGATGATTCTCCTGTCGGGGCTCTAAATCGGGCTTTTGATGACGATTCACCGGTCGAGGCTCTGAAACGGGCTTTTATGTGACGATTCACCTGTCAGGGCTTTGAATCAGGCTTTTGATGACGATTCACCTGTCGGGGCTCTGAATCGGGATTTTGATGACGATTCACCTGTCGGGGCACTGAATCGGGCTTTTGATGACGATTCACCTGTCGGGGCGCTGAATCGGGCTTTTTTACGATGATTCACCTGTCGGGGCGCTGAATCGGGCTTTTTGATGAAGTGGTTTACTGTCTTCGACCAACCAATGAGATAATTCGCCTATCTAGGTTCCGAATTATGCAGAATGAGTTGATCTTTGGATCAATCATTTCGGGCGACTTGACGTCATATCGGACAGTCATGCGTACGTCACGTTCGGCTCGTTTCGTGACTTGCGGTACCGAGTTTTTCATGTTTCCTTACTAGGGTATCACTTTCAAGGGTAAATGTGTCAAATTTTGAATTTTGACATTGCGCAGAAGCTTATTGTCGGGGACAATTTTGTACTTTTCCAGTGGGCTTGTCTCACGCGGGACAACTTGTATCGCACGGGACAAAGTCTGTCGAGGCAATAAAATCAGCAACAGCCTATTCATTTCAAACACTCCCATTTTCAAACATTCTCTTCAAGTTCGAGCCAAGAGCAGTTTTCCTCTGAAATTTTGGTGATTTCGTTGTTGATTTCTTTTTCCAATCAACCATTCATTCTCTCCTACTTCCATACTCAATAGTTCAAGAGAGGAAAAGTTCACCATTCGGCAGTTATTTTCTTGGGACAGATTATCCCCGTGACGCCTTACTTTTGATCGTCCTATGCATATCTCTCATGCTATCCATGAGGGCTTCGTAAGAATCTCTTTCTCAATCTCATTTTGTAGCTGCATTGCATCAATTCCATGTTTTGAATCCCCAATTCTTCAAATTGGACATTTCCCTTTTTCTTTTGTCAAGAACATGGTTCTATGTTGATGCATGCTTTGTTTTCCATGTTTTTGTTGAATTATGTTGATGTCCTTGTGTATGTATGAGTACCCTACACATATTGGATTGTAGGAGGGATTGATTTGGGTAGCCAAATGCAATCTTGGGCATGATTTTCTAGTCTGCACGCCAAGTGTTCGATGAAATGCCCCAAAGAAAATTTTCTGCTATTTCCTTGAAGTTTTTGCTTTAGATGACCTCTGACATTGTCTCTTTGTCTGTCTTTTGTTTCGCAGCCGTATAGATCAACTAAGAACTGCCGTGGTAGCGCGAAGTTTGCCAAGGCTTTGTGGGACAAAGTCAAGGCTTTGGACGGGTTCCAAGCTAGGGTGGTGCAGATGGGGCTCCACGCTTTTGTTGACAATATTCGTGGTATGCGGTGGACTCCTCAGGTCCTTCAGGCTATTCGGGAGAGGTGGTGGGATACTACCCACACAGTTCATCTTCATTTTGGGGAAGCTACCATGACCCCTACTGATTTTCTGGCTATCACTGGATTGGAGTTTACCAGTGTTGCTCTTCCGATGACTGGGGTTTCAAACCGGCGAGTCCATCTGAGTAGAGGCAGCTGATTGGTTTCGTCCCTAACAGGGTTAAGGGATTTGTTGTTGAGCTCTCGCCCCTTCGTGATCAGATCTGGGCCAATGCTGACAAGGCCAATGCGGTCACGGACCGAGTGGTGAGGGGTATTCTCTGGTACATCCTATCAGAGACCATCTTTGCCAATCATTCCACCACGGCTCGTATCGCTCTTTTGGGGCTTCTGGAGGATCATGCCATGGATGAGGCATGTAGGCACACCAAGGATACCATGTCGGGGTATTCTTACTCTTGGGAGGTACATTTCTGATTATGTCTTGTCATTTATCTGCACCTTTCATTCGTGCTTTATACTTAATCTGCTCTATTTTCTTGTACAGATCTGGGGATATGATGTCTTTTCACTGCATAAGTTCGAGCTGAGTGATCGGATGCCTCAGTTTCCGGATATCAAGAGGTGGAGCCACTCCAATCGCACAGTGGATGAGGAGGAGGAGGGGGAGGATTGGACCCTGACTGTTGAGGAGGCTTGGCCTTGTTGGACAACTTCAATTTTGAGAGACAAGGCTTGTATCCATGGACCCTGTTGGAGAATGAGGTTCATCGTGCGTGGGCCGTCACTGATGTACAGAGGATCTTGGTATCGCTGGAGGGGGATACCATGTACTTGGGTGAGAGAGTCTTCCCTCAGCATGGTCGGGGTTCACTCATTCGGAGAGTGCTGGAGGATCCACCTAGGGTGATGCATCCCACTCATTCTGTCAATGCACATACACATGCCAACTATTTGAATGGGTATGATGTAGAGGATTGTGTGGTCCAAGGGGCTTCGTATGAGGAGTTCCTTCCACGCCTGATGGGTCCCCTTGTGGTGGGTGGCAGGCACCCACATACACGAGCTTCCACTTCTGCTTCAGGCCCATCAGCCCCAAGCTCTTCATCCCAGTATGCGAGTCCTGTGCCGCTTATGCCGGATTATGGTCCTCCGAGCTTCACGTACATGATGGGAGGCATGGAGATGATGGGCCACATCCCGATCCCGGATCAGATTCCTGAGGGTTATCGTCGCCCTCCCTATGCCTCTTCGATACACATTTTTTTGTACTGCTTCTTGTATCGTCCATATATGTGTATATGTCCGAATTTTCCTGAGTATCTCTCTTTGTTAACAGGTCATCATGTCCATGGCGGATTAGGAACTTGGAGCGAGCAGGATGGCCGGATTGATGGCCATGGTGTCGGATCTCTCCGAGAGTCTGTTTCATAAGGTGGCTTCGACGGCGTCGACGATTGCCTCTGCAGTGACCCCCACTTGTGGAGCCAAGAGATCAAGGAGGGACGGTAGCCCCGGTGGCGATGGCGATGGAGGTGATGGCAGCTCAGGAGACTTGATGGCATAGTCCTCCTTTCTCCGCCATTTATCTCGAGAATCTTCTGAAACTTGTAAATATTGGCCGGGTTGGCCTAGACATCTTTTCTTTTCTGTACATGTTAGCATGTAGATTGAACAGCAACTAGAATTTTCTTTTTCCCTAATCCTAGTTCTAATTGATTTTAACTTTCCCGACTTCCGCGGTGTTATCCACTAGGAATGAAATGGTCAATTACGGTCAAGGTATTGAGCATGGATTTGGTGTATATAATGTATATGAGGGATATGCTTGCAGGTTTCAAGACTTGTTTTGGCAAGTCGGGGCTAGATTGCTTATTTGCGCAGAAGCTTTGAAGGAATTACCGAAGGGTTATATCGCACGGGATAAGGTGTCTCGCGTGAGGCACACTTCCCTGGAAGGAGTTCTCTTCTTCTTTGAACAGGATTCTGTCAGTTTTCCCTATATAAACACATGTAGTCCGGCCAAATACTTTATTCAAGCCTCTCAAAATCTAGAGATATTCTGATAGGGTCGAATTATTGCTTCCTTCTTCAAACCTTAACCTTGTTAGGGGCAAAGCCAATCAACCGTCCCCACTCAGTTAGATTCGCAGGTTTGAAGGCCTCGGTCTTTGGAAGAGCAACGTCGGTGACCTCCAACCCGGTAATAGCAAGAAAATCAGTAGGGGTCATCGTAGCTTCCCCGAAGCGAAGATGGACCATGTGGGTAGTGTCCCACCACCTCTCCCTAATGTCCTGGAGGACTTGAGGAGTCCGCCTCATCCCGCGGATATTATCAACAAAAGTAAGGAGCCCCGTCTGAGCCACCCTCGCCCGAACTCCGTTCAAATCCTTGACTTTTTCCCACAAAGCCTTGGCAAATTTTACACTCCCACGGCAGTTCTTGGTCGCTCTATATGGCTGCAAAACAGAGAAAAGACAAGGTAGCAAGGTCAGAAATCATCCATAGCAAAAACTTCAAGGAAATAAAAGAAAATTTTCATTGAGGCATTTCATCAAACACTTGGCATGCACACTAGAAAGTCATGTTCAAAGAGGCATTTGTCTACCCAAATCGATCCCTCCTACAATCCAAGATATGTAGGGACAAGATATGTAGGGAAATCATACACACGACAATACAACAACAACATCCAATGACATCAACAAGAAACGAAGCATGCAAACAATAGAATCAAGTTCTAGAAAAATGACCAAATAGATGAATTTGGGGATTTCAAGCAATAGGTTCAATGCAATGCAAAGCATGAAACAAGATCGAGAAAGACATTCTTACCAAATCCTCGCGGATAGAATGGGAAATGTGCGTAGGCCGATCGAACGTGAGGTCATCCCGGGGATAATCCTTCCCTAGCAAATGGCTACTAAAAGTCGGATTTTTCATCTCTTGAGCCATGGATAATGGAAGAAGGAAAGATTGAAATGTTGATTGAGAAGAGAAATCAACAATCGACACACAAGAAATCTCAGAAAAAGTGCCTTGGCTCGGACTTGAAGAGAGAGTTTGAAATGGGTGTTTTGAAATAAACATACAGCTGCTGTTATATTGCCTCGACAGTTCTTGTCCCGCGCGATACAGGCTGTCCCGCACGAGACAAACCTCCTAGAAATTGTCCTCGACAATAAGCGTCTGCGCAACATAAAAATTCATAATTTTGACACATTTATCCTTGGAAGTGATACCCTAGCAAGGAAACATGGAAAAATCGGTACTGCAAGTCACGGAACGAGCCGAACGTGGCATGCGCATAATCGCCCGATACGGCATTAAGTCGCCCAAAATGATTGATCCAGAGATCAAGTCATCCCACACAATTCGAAACACAGATAGGCGAATTACCTCTTGGTTGGTCAAAGACAGTAAACCACTCCATCAAAAGCCCGATTCAGAGCCCAGACAGGTGAATCGTCAAATCAAAAAAGCCCAATTCAGAGCCCAGATAGGTGAATCGTCAAATCAAAAAGCCCGATTCAGAGCCCAGACAGGTGAATCGTCAAATCAGAAGCCCGATTCAGACCCCAGACAGGTGAATCGTCAAATAAAAAAAAAGCCCGATTCAGAGCCCGGACAGGTGAATCGTCAAATAAAAAAAGCCCGATTCAAAGCCCAGACAGGTGAATCATCAAATCAAAAACCCGATTCAGCGCCCTGATAGGTGTATCGTCATCCCCAGCAAAAGCCTGATTCGGAGTCCAGACAGGTGAATCGTTACAAAACCAACAGGACACAAAGGACCGGACAGGTAAGCCTTTATTTTCTAACATCTTTCCCCACAGGTTCGAAGCTAAGACAGGCAAATCCTCAGATAGATAGGTATATTCAGAATTGGGTCTTGATTTGATTCCTCAGTATGAATTTTCCTTTTCAAAAATAAAATCTCCTCAATTTCAAAATGATTTTCAAAATACCTAAAGCAGCCTTTTCGTGTTTTGGAGTCGATCTACGTTATGGTCTGATTCTCTTATTGAGATACGTAGGAAGCCGTACAGCTCGACCATCCCGATGTCCAGAATGATGTCTTTTCTATCGATGACATGACTTCTTCCATAAGACTTGTCGCCGAGGGGCTCTGTAGACACCCCATTCTGAACCCATCGGAGCAGAGTAATACCACTCTAAGTCTCGCCTTGAGTCAAGAGTAGAAATCCACCATTTCGTCATGTTTCGTTACGTTTTGACTAACGACCGTTAGTTTGGACTAAACTGCATACGAGATAACGAGGGAAGGACAGAATTGTTCAGAGCACCTTGTCCCACGTGAGACATGGCGTGTCTCGTGCGAGACTAAGCTTCTGCAAGGCATGTAGAAGCCAGTTTCCTCATCGATTTCAACCTCTTTCTTGATAAATCTTATCATCATCCGGTTCTCCAATAGCATTTGAGTTCTGGAACCTTCCTAGAGTGGTATCCCAATCCACCTTTACCTCTCCAACCTCCTATAAATACTTGATGATTTCTAGTATTTCGACCTCCGGATCCCTGATCAAAAAACACCATACACACACATTTTGTGGGTTTCTCTCCCTGAAAGATTCCTACAAAATCACCCTAATCACCCTAAATCACCTAAAGTATGTTTATCAACCTTGTTGATCAACAAACATCAAAGTCCGACACAAGGATTGAGGCAAAGCTCTGTCCGCATCAAGATTCAAGTCTAGGATTGAGTCAAAACTCTGTCCGAATCTCTTCTCCAAAAAGGTAATCTTCCTTCATTTCTAATTGATTATTAGAGTGGTATAGCATAGTGAACCTAGGATCGGCCTAGAGCCTCTTAAAATCATGGGGATGGTCTCGAAGCAATCGATCCTATATTCCGTTTAACCTCGTTAAATGGATATTTTTACTTGTTTATTTAAAATGTCTTTTTCTTTGAAAACCCCCCTTTTAGCAAGATCGATCTTCGGATTGGGTGGAATGGGTGCTCCTTGACCTTCCCATTCAATAACTTAAGCCACGAATCCAAAATCTCTCAAAAATGGTTTTTTCTATATTTTCAATCAATAATATAGGTGGCGACTCTAAAAACAAAAGAAAATAGTTCGGGAAAACCGAGTTTTTCCACGCATCGCTACAGTTTGGCGACTATGCTGGGGACTTATAAATTTAAAGTGGCTTAGACTTGCGTTAATAAGATGGGTTTTCAAATAAAAAATCGTTTTTTTTATTCAGTTCAGGCTAGTCTCGTACGAGACAACTCTTTGTCTCGAGCGAGACAAAGCTTCGGTAATTTATGTGTTCTCTTGTTTTCCTTGTTCGTCTCGAGATCTGAGATATGAGTCGAACACGCAAGGGGGATCCCAGATTACATTATCTGCAGAGTGTTAGAACATGGATTAATAATATGTGTTATTTAAATCCATATGTTATAATCATTTAATAATGTTAAAGTATAGACCAAATATGTAGAATTCCATTAGGTGTAAGTATCATTAAATGATGGGCATAATGGTAACTTCTCACCGCCATCTTTATGAAAGTGTGTAGTCCCTAAATGAAGTGCCCCTTCTCTTATTATATAAAGGCTATCCATCAGCCATTAGAGACACTAGTTACATATACAATTCAGTCATAAGAATTCTCTTCATTCATCAAGAAGATCATAGTGTGGGCACTATCATTTAGAAGATCTACTCTTCCCTACTTTCTCATTTATTCAAGAACAAGATCAAGAACACAATCATGGATTCTTCAGGTACACGCTTCCATCTTCATCTTCCTCTCATTCTTAATCTAGTTGTGAGTCAGTTCATGGTTAATGGACCATTTTGTTCCAACAATTGGTATCAGAGCCTTCTCATATACAAGATTGAGTTTGAGTTCTTGTAAAGCCTTGTGCTTTAATTTATTTCATATTTGTAATCCTTGTGTGATTTCATTTGATTTTGTTCTTGTTCATGATACTCATCTTTTCTAAGAGTATCATATTCATAACTTCATTCTATTTCTGATTTTTTGGTTTTACTCAAAAGGCTTTCAACCCTTAATGTAAGATTATCCCATTTTTGAACATAGCCACTATCCTTGGATGCGTTGTGAGTTTGTTCATATGCATAGCCACACATTTTTTAAATGTGTTGTGAGTATGCGGATCTACTTACTTTGGTTGAAAATTGAGTCACCATTAAATTAAGAACTTCATTCAATTTCTGGAAATAATGGTAAAATCAAGAGGCACAATGGTTCATACAAGATTACCCCATTTACATAGCCAACATCATGTGTTTGGAGTGTGTAAATCTAGGTCTACTTGTTTGAATCATGTTAATTAAAGTGCAAACTTGTCCCATTTACATAGCCAATAATTATAATGCATTAAAAATGGAAATTTGGTTGAAAAACTGTTCAAAAAAGGATTTAAAATTAGTGACTGTTCGTAATTCTGGGCATTGGGGACGAGTCGTCCCGTGGGGGACGAGTCGTGCCCATCAATTTTCTGGAATGGGACCTTTCTGATTCAGGCGTTCCCCTTATAGGGACGAGTCGTCCCCTTTGAAATTCCAGAATAGGGTTGCTTCTGATTCATCCTTCCCTCCTTCATGAATGAGTCGTCCAGAGAGACTTCAGTCTCAAATTTTTCCAGAATTTTGATAATTTATTGATAAAATATGATATCTGGACACCAGTCACGCTGATTGGCGATTCTTAGAGTTGTTAAACTTTAAGAATGGACGGGTAGAACAAAAGGATATTGTCTTTTATTAATAAATTTTCGTTGTTTTCTTACCCTTTAAAGTTTCAAATTTACCTTAAGGCCTTAATTTTGATTAATTATATCCTTAACATTTTGAATATAATTGACATGCTTGTTTCCCAAAGGAGACCTTGTTGATTAAATTCAAACTTGTTAAAAGATGAATGTAAGTATTGATATGTGATAACATGCTTGTTTCCCAAAGGAGACCTTGTTATTGACTAAGTGTTTGCATTCATGGGGTAATAATTGAATAAAATATTTGGTTATTTTAAATACTTTGAACCATCCCAAAGGAAGGCGAGTGTTTAAAATAAATTGTTTGTATTCTTTATTGCCGGATAACAAGTACCTTAAACTTTGGGCCGGTTCAAGTATAGAAAATGCCCTAAAGTTTATTGTTTAAGCTATTTGTTTAAGCTATTTGTTTACCCTAAGATAAATCAAATTGTGAGTCAATTCGCAATCCAAAGATTAGTCTTGATGTCATGTTGATTATCTTTATTTTGATGGAATTCATTTGATATAATTAATCATTATGTAGTTTCTTATATATGTTTTGTTTCATTCTTGTTCTTCTCCTTCAGATTTGATTAATGCTTCTTCCGTAACTACTGCTATAAATGATGTACCTTTGCTTACTGGGACAAAACTTAAAACTTGGAAAAATAATATAACGATGATCTTAGGCAATATGGACATCGATCACGCATTAGGGGAATCAAGTCCCACTGCTCTCACTAAAGGAAATACCGTTATAGAACGGAAAAATGTTGAGCAATGGGAACGGTCCAACCGCGTGAGTCTAATGATCATGGAAAATGCAGTTTCAAAGACAGTTTTGGACAATGTCTCTGAGATCGAAAATGCTGAATTTTTCCTTGAATTCTTGTGGAAACTTGTTTCCATTCAGTACAAGGGTGAGGAAAATCTTCGGGAGTACATTATTGAATTATTTCAACTTTCGATCAACCTAAAGGCACTTAAGTTAGAGATTTCGGAAGATTTGCTCGTGCACTTAGTTTTGATCTATCTTCCTCCTCAATTTGGTCCTTTGAGGTGACCTATAAATGTCGAAAGTACAAGTGGAATATTAATGGATTACTTTCACATATGACATTAGAGGAAGATAGGATGAAATATCTTAAATTAGAAAGTACTCACTCAGCATCTACTTCTTCTCATGGGATTAAGAGAAGAGGGAAGGAAATTGCGGTTGCAAGTAAGAAGCATAATGGATTATTTAAAGATCATAAAGTCAAGAAATGCTTCTTTTGCAAGGACCTTACTCGCATGAAGAATGACTACCATAAGTATCGCGAATGGCGAATTCAGGATGGTATGTCATTTGGTCTTGTTTGTACTAAGGCAAATTTGGTTTCAATTTCTTAATATACATAGTGGTTGTATTTGGTGCAACAACTCACATTAGTTCATGTATGCAGGGTTGCCTGAATTACCGAATCCCCAGTGAAGATGAGAAATACATCTATATGGAAGCTGGAAATCCGATTGAAGTTATAGGCATAGGAACTTTTAGATTAATGATAAGTACTGGCTATTATTTTGTATTAAATAATATATTCATTGTACCATTTTTTGATGGAATTTAATAGCTATCACAAATTTTGGACAAGGAAGGTTACTCTTGTTCTTTTGGTAATAATAAATGTGATCTTTATTTTAAATTCCAATCTTGTCGGTACTAGTACTATGTCATTTATCGATAATCTTAATTTACTTGACACAGTCAAGAAAATAAATGAGTCCCATAATAATGAAACCAAAACTAAAGGCACTAAGCAAAAGTTATCAAGTGGAAATTCTTGTATTATATGGCATAGGCATTTGGGTCATATCTCCAAAGGGAGAATTGACAAAGCTTATGTCGGAGGGAATCCTAAATGACTTGATACTCCGGATAAAACTTTTGCATTAAGTGTTTTAAAGAATAAATTTACAAACATTAAAGGAAATAGAATTTTGAGAGTATTAAACGTCTTGGAACTAATTCATATGGACATTTGTGGACCATTCATTAATCCTTCATGGAATGGTCAACAATATTTCATTACATTCATGGATGATTACTTTCGTTATGAATACATTATTTTCTTCATGTAAAGTTTCAATCATTGGACGTTTTCAAGTCTTTTAAGGCCTAAGAAAGACTATTAAGAACGTTAAATCCGATCATGGTAGTGAAAACTACGGACGGTATAACGTATTGGGTGAATAACGTCCGGGTCCTTTATACTCGCTATTTTGAAGAGTGTAGGATTGTCCCTCACTACACCATGCCGGGCAAACCTAGCATAGTATAGTGGAGAGACATAATAAAATCCTTAAGGATATGATAAGAAGTATGTTTTCTTGTACTTCTTTACCTCACTCATTATGGGCGAAGCATTAAAAACCGCTACTTATATTCTCAATATAGCTGCTTCAAAGGCTACCGACAAAATTCCGTATGGACGTTAAGATCGTTGGTAGTTACTTTGTAGGGTATGCTAAGAGATCTAGGGGATATAAATTTTATGACCCGAAAACTAGAACATTTTTCGAGACTGACAATGTTAGGTTTCTTGAGGATGTTGAATTTAGTGGGAGAAATAGTAATGATTTTGAATTTGAAGAGTTAGAGGAATCACTCTTTATTCCTCAAACTTTAGTTCCTGTTGGAAATCAAGTAATTGTACCTGAAATTCAACAAAGAACATACAATTCAAAATAATATAGAGACTCCCGTAAACAACGGACAACATGAAAATGTTGGACTTAATGAAATTCAACAACCTCAAAATGAGGATGAACCGGTGTCCTTAAGGAGATCTACTAGAGAAAGAAGAAGTGTTATTCCGGATATTTATGATATGTATCTTGCGGAGAATTAGGACACCTTAGGTTTAGTGGGAGATGATCTAATCACCTTTCATGAAGACATTAATAGTCCTAATTCTCATAAGTGGATCAATGTCATTAATGAGGAGTTAAAATCAATGAAAGACAATGACATTTGGGATCTTGTCCCATTACCTGAAGGTGTAAAACCTATTGGTTATAAATTGATATTTAAAACCAAAAGGGATTAACAAGGTAATATGAAAAGATATAAGGCATGTCTTGTTGCTAATGGATTTACTCAAAATGAAGACATTGATTATAAAGAAACATTTTTTCCGATATTTTCTAAAACCTCTTTTATGATCATTATGGCATTAGTGGCACATTATGATCTTGAGCTTCATCAAATGGATGTTAAGACAGTTTTTTTCAATGGCGACATTGAGGAAACTATCTATATGAAGAAACCAGAAATGGTGACTAATTCGGATCAAACTAGTCAACTGGTTTGTAAACTTAAGAAATCCATTTATGGGCTTAAGCAAGAATCTCGTCAATGGTACTTAAAATTTAACCAAGTTATTCTTTCATTCGGATTTGAAATGAATCTTGGTGAAGATTGTGTGTACCATAAGTTCAGTGGGAGTAGATTTATTATTTTTGTCTTATATGTGGATGATATTTTTTCTTGCTAGTAATGATAAGGACCTTCTAAAAGAAACTAAGAAATTTCTCAAACAAATTTGAGATGAAAGATCTTGGTAAGGCATCTTTTGTATTGGGAATCCTAATTCATCGTGATCATTCACGAGGTACTTTGGGATTATCACAAAAGAGCTATATAGAGAAGGTATTACAAAGGTTTAGCATGGAAAATTGTAAACCAAGCATGGAAAATTGTAAACCACATGACACCCCTGTCTCTAAGGGAGATAAATTCAGTTTAAAGTAATGTCCTAAAATTAATTTTTAATCCAAGTATATGGAAAATATCCCTTATGCACCGGCAGTAGGAAGCTTAATGTATGCGCAAGTCTGTACTCGTACAGACCTTGTATTTATTATTGGGATGCTTGGTCAATACCAAAGCAATTCGGAAAGAAGAACATTAAGTCGCATCCAAAAGAATGATGAAGTACCTATAAAACATTAAACTACATGCTTATGTATATAAAATCGGATCATTTTGAGACATTAAGTATTTCGATTATGTTTTAATGGATGCAAAGATGTCGAAGGACATCATATGGTTATGTCTCTTGTTGAAGAGAAATAAGTATAAAATGAACAAATAGATATACAACTTATAGGATCAAACTCCATGTTATTGAATCCAATTTGTAAAGCGTAATCTCTTTTGATGTTTCACGAGCATATTGCTCATATGGGTGAAATGACTTTTGATAATGCTTAAATCAGTGGGAGTTTGTGTTGTTTTCTATTTCTTTGTGTTGTTTTTATTTATATTGGTCTCATTTGGTTAAGTAGGACTAGTTGGAGAATATATATATGCGTTCTTCATATATATTCATTAATATTCCATGCTACATATCTATACTTAATCTATGTCATTTAGTTGGATATATATATGTGATTAATGTGGGTTTAGTTGCGAATCAATTACAACGACTGCCCCTTTAGTCCCTATACTTATAAGACTAATGGACGTGATTGTGTTGGATGACAATAAACGTGCACATAAGGGTTGTCATTCATGTTATAAATGATTAAGGAATTTATTTAGTAAAAGATACATATTAATATTAATCCAAGTGGGAGATTGTTAGAACATGGATTAATAATATGTGTTATTTAAATCCATATGTTATAATCATTTAATAATGTTAAAGTATAGACCAAATATGTAGAATTCCATTAGGTGTAAGTATCATTAAATGATGGGCATAATGGTAACTTCTCACCGCCATCTTTATGAAAGGGTGTAGTCCCTAAATGAAGTGCCCCTTCTCTTATTATATGAAGGCTATCCATCAGCCATTAGAGACACTAGTTACATATACAATTCAGTTATAAGAATTCTCTTCATTCATCAAGAAGATCATAGTGTGGGCACTATCATTTAGAAGATCTACTCTTCCCTACTTTCTCATTTATTCAAGAACAAGATCAAGAACACAATCATGGATTCTTCAGGTACACACTTCCGTCTTCATCTTCCTCTCATTCTTAATCTAGTTGTGAGTTGGTTCATGGTTAATGGATCATTTTGTTCCAACACAGAGTTCTTCCATCTTAAGGCCTCCCTTAAGATGTAGAACTCAAAATCGTGTTTTGTTTAAATAATTGATTATTATTTATAACTGCGTGTGATTGGGTTTTTTTTTAAATTAAAGTCCAGTCCATTGGGGATTCGGTAGTTTTAATTTTAATTTATTTTTTTGTCTCTCTCCCCTTTATGTGGAACTACGACGGCCTGAGTCTTCCTAAATTGGAAGAAACGTAGGTAACCACTTGGTACGGCCATTATCTGTTTTTCTTTTATTTTTCAAAAAAAATATCTATTTTATCTATCACCTAGATGAACTCTCACACACGCGCACTCATTATATATCTGTCATTGCACTACATACCCCGATTAACCCGGGACCCACACTAAGGACGGATGGCGGTAACCACCTAGTCGCCGGTCTCTCCGAAGTTGGATCATCCCACTTCGCGTATTCAATCCACCTAGATTGTCATAATGCAGAGAGCCTAGCCTTCCAGCCCTGCATCGCCACATATCATATAGATTGTCTTTCTAAGATCACTCCGTGACCGGTCGGTTTTTGACTCGGTGGTCTTTCTTGTTTTTGACCAAAATAAAGCCATGTAAAATTGACCATAAAGAAGGACTCGGAAAAGTCCCTTCGGCAAAAGAAAAGTCCCTTCGCAATGACCCTTTCGAAAGTTGTCCCTTCAAAGAAAAATCCTTCAAAAAATCTTATGTGAGCACTCCAATCCGGAACCTAACGCGTGTCCCGAGCTTGAGAAGCTCAAACTAAGAAAACCCATCTTACTTTCTTTTTTTAAAAAAAAAAAAAATTATTTCGCCTTACCAGAAAACCAATTCTCAAACTGCCAAATAAATCAACTAATAATATTTCCACTTGGAGGAATTTCAACAACAACTTCAATAAACCATAATCTGATTAATTACATCGAAAACCCCCAAATAACTTTGTTTTACAAAAGAGTTTATATACAACTTTCCGAAAGATTAATACTTAATAAATACTCCCAGATAACCTACTCATATACATAACCTGACAAGTCCCAAAAGCAAAAGTCCACACTCTTATCTCCGGCCTCACTGGTCCAGGTCACCTGTCTCAACACGATCTAAAACAGTAAAAGGGGAAGGGGTGAGAATAAATCTCAATAAGCTATTATGAATGCAGCAAGATGCCAAACAAGATGCAACACATAGCATGGTTACAGATAACACATTATTAAAGCGGTAAACACATTACGTTACCTCATTTTACCTTTCCCGTCAGAATAATATGTCGTACAACGTGGGAGTAAAACTCCGCTCTTTGGTGAACTGCCCTCATGCACATTCACCGCTTATAGGACTCATACCCCAGCGATCCATATAAGGAAAGAAGATACTTATATGACCCTTATTTAGAGTATCATATAATATCACCGCTATCTGTAAAGCTTTTGGCTTAATACAGAAGCATTCCACCTAACTCCATAATAGTGCAACCTATAGCTTCTACACTATTCAACTAACCACCAAGGATATGGAAGCAAGTAAGGTCACCATGTACCATAAACCATTCATACGTAGTCATTACACACCCTTGAATAATCTTAATAAAAGTTCAAGATCAAATTCCCAAGTTTGAACCACTTTGGTGAAGTTACAAATCAAGCTTATCAACCATTTTCCGGACAATATTTAAACTACTTCCACAATTCCATTTTGACCAAATAAGACATCATGGTGTAGCCAAAGTATGCTACTTTAATCTAAGTTAAAGAGTGTGAAATTATGGTCTAGGTTGGATAGGTTTAAACAGCTCCAAAAACAGTTCAGTGTTTTCAATGCATGGCACGACTCGTGCTCTATAGCACGACTAGTGCCATTTTAGCCCCAAAATGATCAGAACGATTAACCCCAAATTCACGAGTCGTTTCCACGATTGGGCCATGGGCACGACTCGTGCCAATGGGCACGACTCGTGCCACGGCCAAAATCAGACACCAGAAACAGGATTTCAGCTACACTTCAAAAACCCAAATAATCATAACCAACTTACTCGGTTTTGGACACATAAAAAGATTACCAAGTTCATAAACATTACTAAAACCTTCCAATTAAAATAAGATAGCCCTAAACCCCTTATCACTTAATTATTTTACTCATTACACTACCACTTTTCATGTTTAATATTCCTACTTCAACTCAAACCATACCATCTTACTCTTTAACAATTTCCATTAGCATCAATACATCACAAAACCATTATACCACTTAGAACAACCATTCTACTTCTATCCAATACATCCCAACACTAACCAAAACTTTTTAGTACCAAAACTTTATTCCATTTTAACATGTAACCATTTCTTATAAACCATTAACACCATAAACCCATTATTAACCATTTTCTTCACTTTCTAATTCTAGTAAATTGGCCAAAACCCACATTTCATACTTACTCTTAAACCATTAACATTCACAATTACTCTATACCATTCTTCTTTCAATCTTAGATCACCATTTTACAACCAAAAATCAATTAAACCTTGATTAAACCATTTCAACTCAATTAACATTATTCAAAATACCAAAAATCTTTTTCTTTCAACAAGAGCTTCAATAACACATAAAGTGAGCAATTATTAGAAGGAAGTCATAATAACTTACAAAATTGATGTGAAACAAAATATTTATTTTTCGGGCTTGATGCGCTCCCCTCGCCGCCACGAACAAGAAAGTACAAACGGATCTTCAAATGAGAGATAATTGAATTTACTATAATTTTTGGAAGAGAGGATTTTGTAGAAGGTTTTCCATGGATAAAGAATGAAGAAGATGATTGAGAGAATGGGGAGGTTAAAGAAGGAGGTGAGGGAAAAAGTAAGGAAGCATGGCCTCCCATGCTCTCCCTTTGACTAACATAAATAATTTATTCAACTTTCCACTTAAGCCCCTCAAAGTCTAAGGAAATACATCTAACATGTCAACTTCTATTCTTTACACAAAGACACCTCACCCACTCATAATATTTTATTTATTTATTTTTATTATAACTCCACCATACTACTTTATTTTATTTCCAATTAAATCCTAAGGCTTTAAAGTTATTTCACAACCATCCTAACTCTTCATAAAAATCAAAGACATAATATGAGCACCTAAAGTCAACAAATAATATAAAATGCATATAATGGAATGCTAAATTAGTGCCTAGGGTTAGGGTCGTTACATTCACTCCCCCTTAAAGAAAATTCGTTCCGAATTTTAAACTTGCTTACCTTAATGATCAAATAAAAAAAAAATTACCTCTCACGTATTTCAAATTACAACTTTCAAATAGTTTCCTCAATGGTATGATTCTTCTATACATTTTCACAACCCGAATACTCTAGGATTTCAATTCCCTAAACTACAATTCTAATAACTCTCAACGGTTCTCCCGCATAAGTCAAATACACTTAATCCACATTAGTTAAAGAACACCAAACAACGAGGGATCATGCAAATGATTTTTCCATACAAAGCTTCATACAGTACCACTTCAATGCTAAACTAAAACTGCTATTATACACAACTCGCTAAGGTTAATTAAACTTCTCAAGTTGAAAGGAAATCCATCACACGACACACAACCTATTCTTCAAGAATCTGGACAGTCTTCTAATCTCTTCCTTTCGAGTAACTAAATTCTCCAAACTCTTAGGATCGATAACAAATCTCAAATAGAGATTCAAAAAGAAAAGGTTCCCACTTAAATAACGCAACACAATTGCAGCCACTCTCGAGTAGAGGATAAGAAAATTCCGCTTTATCTAAGTTAACTTCCTCGAAGCATATGCTATCACTTTCCCATTTCTCATAATATCACAACCTAATCTTCCTTTAATACACACTTAAAATTCACAAAGTCCTCACATCCACTAGGTAAGGTAAGGATCGAATCTATAGTCAATCTATTCTCCATCTCTATCAATATAATTCATTCTTATTACATCCTACACCATTGATATATCCTTTAGAGTTAACTAAATCAACGATTTTACAATTCTCAAGAATTCCCTAAAAATTCCTTCGGTAGCACTTGCCAACCCAAAGATCACAGACTCAATCCTCGTAAGATCCATCGTAACATCCAAGCTTAAGACTATAGAACCCAAAATTTGGAATCCTCTCAAGCCAACTCACACTAGTTAAACTTTGCATACAAGGACTTCTCACAAGGGATCATTAACCCAATTCTCAAATGATTTTCATGATCTTCCTGGAACTTTAATTAAACATAGAAGTCATCAATCATAATTGCCATAAAGCCAACAAAATAAGGATTAAAATTCTGCTTATCATACCCATATCCAACGCATGGAATACTCCGATGGAAGCATATTTACCATCTACTCACAACTAGCACATAAAACTTTTTAGAAGGACTCCTTACTCAAGTCTAACACATACCAAATACTCTTCACACTTTTACCCAAAAATTTTCTGCCTTTAACGCATATATAACAAGAATACTATATAAAGGTTGATCTATATTAAATATCAATATAAGAAAATTAGGCATAGAAAAGGAGACTCACTTCTTATGATAGTCTACCAATGCACAACAACTACTTAACCATCCACGTCAAGTATATCTCATAATCACAAATCAGTAATCATACCAAATCAACTGGCAATACATGCCCAGCTATAACCATATCACCATCGTGGTAAACCAAAGAAGATTCGAGGTATTCTCTCATAAGAGTAGAAACCTCTAACACATAAAACAAATCTCAAGCAAGGTATGCCACATAGAAGCAAAATGCGATGCCAAACATAAATGATATGAAAAAGGATCTATAAAATATGACCCCTAACTTCTGAGACAGGTAATATACCTCTAGTGACTTCTGAGGGATCTATCTCTCCTAGGCTCAAAACACATACTCGACCTTAGACCTTCCCTTTTGGTTTTCCGTCATTATCTCTTTTGGTACCACCTCCTTGTTGTCCACCCAGCTGACCGCTGCTTGAAGCTCATCCCCGCTACAACCTTGGGCAATATCTCCTAAAGTGTCCCATTTCTCCACACTTAATACACCTGCCTTGCTTACTCTAACACTGATCTTCGGTATGTCCAATCCCCTTGGAAAATTTACAAATCATCCCATAACGTCTGGATATTGGCCTAGACAAAGAAGCTACAATTAGTTCCCCTCTCACACTCCCTAAAGTTGAAGTCCTTGGTTGTCCTCTAGTGATTTTGGATCCTTGTCCTAGATACTTTGGTTTATTTCTAATTCCACTTCTGGATCTTCCACGATTTCCCTCAATGTCATTCTTGATCTTATATGCTCTATCTATGGCTGTCTGATAATTGGTGAAGCTATCAATCAATAATTTCTTCCTAAACTCAATCCTCAAACCTTTTACAAACCTATGAACTCTTCTTGCTTCATGCGATACCAAATGAGGGCAACACCGAGCTAATTCCTCAAACCGGACTGAATACTGATTCACCGTCATGTTCCCTTGTTCTTGTCCTAAGAATTCAATCTCCTTCTTGTCCCTTGTAACCATTGAAATGAAATAATCCTCGAACTGCTGGGTGAAATTATCCCAAGTCTGGGGCGTATGATCCCGCTCCCAACTTCCCTTCAAAATCTGCCACCACTGATCAGCTGGACCTTCAAGTTTGAAAACGATATATCTAACTTTCTCTTCGTTGTGACTATCCATAACCTCAAATATTTTGTTCATTTCTGCTAACCATTTTTCTGCCTTTAACGGATCCGGATCTCCATTAAAGCTCGGTGGATTCATCTTCACAAACCTTTCCAATTCATCACTTTGACATCCTTTAGGTTGATTCAAAGCTGACCCTCGAGTTTCCATATTATGTACAAACATCCTGAATAAATTTATCATCTCCTCATTCTGAATTCCACCTGTCCCCATATTTCCTTCATTTGCTGGAACCTTTTGCTGGTCATCATTGCTTCCTGTCATTAGAATGAACTCCTGCGTTAAACACTCGGCATCAATTACCATACACTCCCCCTTAGTTTAGACATCTACCCTTGACCTCTAAACTAAGCTCTGATACCAACTATGAGCACCCCAACCCGGAACCTAATGCGTGTCCCGAGCTTGAGAAGCTCAAACTAAGAAAACCGATCTTACTATCTTTTTTTTTTTTTTAATTTTATTTCTCCTTACCAGAAAACCAATTCTCAAACTGCCAAATAAATCAACTAATAATATCTCCACTCGGAGGAATTTCAACAGCAACTTCAATAAACCATAATCTGATTAATTACATCGAAAAGCCCCAAATAACTTTGTTTTACAAAAGAGTTTATATACAACTTTCCAAAAGATTAATACTTAATAAATACTCCCAGATAACCTACTCATATACATAACCTGACAAGTCCCAAAAGCAAAAGTCCACACTCTTATCCCCGGTCTCACTAGTCCAGGTCACCTGTCTCAACACGATCTAAAACAGTAAAAGGGGAAGGGGTGAGAATAAATCTCAATAAGCTATTATGAATGCAGCAAGATGCCAAACAAGATGCAACACATAGCATGGTTACACATAACACATTATTAAAGCGGTAAACACATTACGTGACCTCATTTTACCTTTCCCGTCTGAACAATATGTCGTACAACGTGGGAGTAAAACTCCGCTCTTTGGTGAACTACCCCTATGCACATTCACCGCTTATAGGACTCATACCCCAGAGATCCATATATGGAAAGAAGATACTTATATGACCCTTATTCAGAGTATCATATAATATTGCCGCTATCTGTAAAGATTTTGGCTTAATACAGAAGCATTCCACCTAACTCCATAAAATCGCAGCTGACTGTAAGGCTTTTGGCTCAATACAGAAGCTTGTACTCCCACTCTGTGGACACAGAGGGGACAGTCACAGGTATGATGAACCTTCAATCACTTATAGAACAAATCCCTAATTGATTGAATCCCATTATACCCCCGAATCACATATAATATAAACACGTTCAAGCACATAATAGATACTTAAAATAAAATCCACTAAAGGGATAAGAATATAACAACATGGTAATGTATACTCACGTTAAATCAATACTATAGTGCAACATTCATTTAATACACTATGCATAATACCATCAATGAATATGAATTCAAGTAAGGTAACAATATAACCAAATAATTCACACTTGGGATACAATATAACAATATGCCAGCTAATCCACACTTGGGATATCAAGGTATCCACATAATTAATAATTCCACAATTGGGATAACAATGCCACAATGTGATAAATACACATTTCCAACTAGCGCAATAGTACAACCTATAGCTTCTACACTATTCAACTAACCACCAAGGATATGGAAGCAAGTAAGGTCACCATGTACCATAAATCATTCCTACATAGTCATTACACACCCTTGAATAACCTTAATAAAAGTTCAAGATCAAATTCCCAAGTTTGAACCACTTTGGTGAAGTTACAAATCAAGCTTATCAACCCTTTTCCGGACAATATTTTAACTACTTCCACAATTCCATTTTGACCAAATAAGACATCATTGTGTAGCCAAAGTATTCACGTTTCGTGCTCTATAGCACGACTCGTGCCATTTCAGCCCCAAAATGATCAGAACGATTTACCCCAAATTCACGAGTCGTTTCCACGAATGGGCCATGGGCATGACTCGTGCCAATGGGCACGACTCGTGCCACGGCCAAAATCAGACACCAGAAACAGGATTTCAGCTACACTTCAAAAACCCAAATAATCATAACCAACTTAATCGGTTTTGGACACATAAAAAGATTACCAAGTTCATCAACATTACTAAAACCTTCCAATTAAAATAAGATAGCCCTAAACCCCTTATCACTTAATTATTTTACTCATTACACTACCACTTTTCATGTTTAATATTCCTACTTCAACTCAAACCATACCATCTTACTCTTTAACAATTTCCATTAGCATCAATACATCCCAAAACCATTATACCACTTAGAACAACCATTCTACTTCTATCCAATACATCCCAACACTAACCAAAACATTTTATTACCAAAACTTTATTCCATTTTAACATGTAACCATTTCTTATAAACCATTAACACCATAAACCCATTATTAACCATTTTCTTCACTTTCTAATTCTAGTAAATTGGCCAAAACCCACATTTCATACTTACTCTTAAACCATTAACATTCACAATTACTCTATACCATTCTTCTTTCAATCTTAGATCACCATTTTACAACCAAAAATCAATTAAACCTTGATTAAACCATTTCAACTCAATTAACATTATTCAAAATACCAAAAATCTTTTTCTTTCAACCAGAGCTTCAATAACACATAAAGTGAGCAATTATTAGAAGGAAGTCATAATAACTTACAAAATTGATGTGAAACGAAATATTTATTTTCCGGGCTTGATGCGCTCCCCTCGCCGCCACGAACAAGAAAGTACAAACGGATCTTCAAATGGGAGAGAATTGAATTTACTATAATTTTTGGAAGAGAGGATTTTGTAGAAGGTTTTCCATGGATAAAGAATGAAGAAGATGATTGAGAGAATGGGGAGGTTAAAGAAGGAGGTGAGGGAAAAAGTAAGGAAGCATGGCCTCCCATGCTCTCCCTTTGACTAACATAAATAATTTATTCAACTTTCCACTTAAGCTCCTCAAAGTCTAAGGAAATACATCTAACACCTCAACTTCTATTCTTTACACAAAGACACCTCACCCAGTCATAATATTTTATTTATTTATTTTTATTATAACTCCACCATGCTACTTTATTTTATTTCCAATTAAATCCTAAGGCTTTAAAGTTATTTCACAACCATCCTAACTCTTCATAAAAATTAAAGACATAATATGAGCACCTAAAGTCAACAAATAATATAAAATGCATATAATGGAATGCTAAATTAGTGCCTAGGGTTAGGGTCGTTACATTCACTCCCCCTTAAAGAAAATTCGTCCCGAATTTTAAACTTGCTTACCTTAATGATCAAATAAAAAAAATTTACCTCTTATGTATTTCAAATTACAACTTTCAAATAGTTTCCTCAATGGTATGATTCTTCTATACATTTTCACAACCCGAATACTCTAGGATTTCAATTCCCTAAACTACAATTCTAATAACTCTCAACGGTTCTCCCGCATAAGTCAAATCCACTTAATCCACATTAGTTAAAGAACACCAAACAACGAGGGATCATGCAAATGATTTTTCCATACAAAGCTTCATAAGTACCACTTCAATGCTAAACTAAAACTGCTAGTATACACAACTCGCTAAGGTTAATTAAACTTCTCAAGTTGAAAGGAAATCCATCACACGACACACAACCTATTCTTCAAGAATCTGGATAGTCTTCTAATCTCTTCCTTTCGAGTAACTAAATTCTCCAAACTCTTTGATCGGTAACAAATCTCAAATAGAGTTTCAAAAAGAAAAGGTTCCCACTCAAATAACGCAACACAATTGCAGCTACTCTCGAGTAGAGGATAAGAAAATTCCGTTTTATCTAAGTTAACTTTCTCGAAGCATACGCTATCACTTTCCCATTTCTCAAAATATCACAACCTAATCTTCCTTTAATACGCACTTAAAATTCACAAAGTCCTCACATCCACTAGGTAAGGTAAGGATCGGATCTATAGTCAATCTATTCTCCATCTCTATCAATATGATTCATCCTTATTACATCCTACACCATTGATATATCCTTTAGAGTTAACTAAATCAACGATTTTACAATTCTCAAGAATTTCCTAAAAATTCCTTCGATAGCACTTGCCAACCCAAAGATCACAGACTCAATCCTCGTAAGATTCATGGTAACATCCAAGCTTAAGACTATAGAACCCAAAATTTGGAATCCTCTCAAGCCAACTCACACTAGCTAAACTTTGCATACAAGGACTTCTCACAAGGGATCATTAACCCAATTCTCACATGATTTTCATGATCTTCCCGGAACTTTAATTAAACATAGAAGTCATCAATCATAATTGCCATAAAGCCAACAAAATAAGGATTAAAATTCTGCTTATCATACCCAGATCCAACGCATGGAATACTCCGATGGAAGCATATTTACCATCTACTCAAAACTAGCACATAAAATTTTTTAGAAGGACTCCTTACTCAAGTTTAACACATACCAAATACTCTTCACACTTTTACCCAAAATTTTTCTGCCTTTAACGCATATATAACAAGAATACTATATAAAGGTTTATCTATATTAAATACCAATATAAGCAAATTAGGCATAGAAAAGGAGACTCACTTCTTATGATAGTCTACCAATGCACAACAACTACTTAACCATCCAGGTCAAGTATATCTCATAATCACAAATCGGTAATCATACCAAATCAACTGGCAATACATGCCCAGCTATAACCATATCACCATCGTGGTAAACCAAAGAAGATTCGAGGTATTCTCTCATAAGAGTAGAAACCTCTAACACATAAAATAAATCTCAAGCAAGGTATGCCACATAGAAGCAAAATGCAATGCCAAACATAAATGATATGAAATAGGATCTATAAAATATTACCCCTAACTTCTGAGACAGGTAATATACCTCTAGTGACCTTTGAGGGATCTATCTCTCCTAGGCCCAAAACACATACTCGACCTTAGACCTTCCCTTTTGGTTTTCATTCATTATCTCTTTTGGTACCACCTCCTTGTTGTCCACCCAGCTGACCGCTGCTTGAAGCTCGTCCCCGCTACAACCTTGGGCAATATCTCCTAAAGTGTCCCATTTCTCCACACTTAATACACCTGCCTTGCTTACTCCAACACTGATCTTCGGTATGTCCAATCCCCTTACAAAATTTACAAATCATCCCATAATGTCTGGATATTGGCCTAGACGAAGAAGCTACAATTAGTTCCCCTCTCACACTCCCTGAAGTTGAAGTCCTTGGTTGTCCTCTAGTGATTTTGGATCCTTGTCCTAGATACTTTGATTTATTTCTAATCCCACTTCTGGATCTTCCACGATTTTCCTCAATGTCATTCTCGATCTTATATACTCTATCTATGGCTGTCTGATAATTGGTGAAGCTATCAATCAATAATTTCTTCCTAAACTCAATCCTCAAACCTTGTACAAACCTATGAACTCTTTTTGCTTCATGCGATACCAAATGAGGGTAACACCGAGCTAATTCCTCAAACCAGACTGAATACTGATTCTCCGTCATGTTCCCTTATTCTAGTCCTAAGAATTCGATCTCCTTCTTGTCCCTTGTAACCATTGACATGAAATAATCCTCGAACTGCTGGGTGAAATTATCCCAAGTCTGAGGCGTATGATCCCGCTCCCAACTTCCCTTCAAAATCTGCCACCACTGATCAGCGGGACCTTCAAGTTTGAAAACGGCATATCTAACTTTCTCTTCGTTGCGACTCTCCTTAACCTCAAATATTTTGTTCATTTCTGCTAACCATTTTTCTGCCTTTAACAGATCCGGATCTCCATTAAAGTTCGGTGGATTCATCTTCATAAACCTTTCCAATTCATCACTTTGACATCCTTTAGGTTGATTCAGAGCTGACCCTCGAGTTTCCATATTCTGTACAAACATCCTGAATAAATTTATCATCTCCTCATTCTGAATTCCACCTGTCCCCATATTTCCTTCATTTGCTGGAACCTTTCGCTGGTCATCATTGCTTCCTGTCATTAGAATGAACTCCTGCATTAAACACTCGGCATCAATTACCACACACTCCCCCTTAGTTTAGACATCTACCCTTGACCTCTAAACTAAGCTCTGATACCAACTGTGAGCACCCCAACCCGGAACATAACGCGTGTCCCGAGCTTGAGAAGCTCAAACTAAGAAAACCCATCTTACTTTCTTTTTTTAAAAAAAAAAAAATTATTTCGCCTTACCAGAAAACCAATTCTCAAACTGCCAAATAAATCAACTAATAATATCTCCATTTGGAGGAATTTCAACAACAACTTCAATAAACCATAATCTGATTAATTACATCGAAAAGCCCCAAATAACTTTGTTTTACCAAAGAGTTTATATACAACTTTCCAAAAGATTAATACTTAATAAATACTCCCAGATAACCTACTCATATACATAACCTGACAAGTCCCAAAAGCAAAAGTCCACACTTTTATCCCCGGGCTCACTGGTCCAGGTCACCTGTCTCAACACGATCTAAAACAGTAAAAGGGGAAGGGGTGAGAATCAATCTCAATAAGCTATTATGAATGCAGCAAGATGCCAAACAAGATGCAACACATAGCATGGTTACACATAACACATTATTAAAGCGGTACACATATTATGTTACCTCATTTTACCTTTCCCGTCTGAACAATATGTCATACAACGTGGGAGTAAAACTCCGCTCTTTGGTGAACTGCCCCCATGTACAATCACTGCTTATAGGACTCATACCACAGAGATCCATATAAGGAAAGAAGATACTTATATGACCCTTATTCAGAGTATCATATAATATCGCCGCTATCTGTAAAGCTTTTGGCTTAATACAGAAGCATTCCACCTAACTCCATAAAATCGCAGCTGACTGTAAGGCTTTTGGCTCAATACAGAAGCTTGCACTCCCACTCTGTGGCCACAGAGGGGACGGTCACAGGTTTGATGAACCTTCAATCACTTATAGAACAAATCCATAATTAATTGAATTCCATTATACCCCCGAATCACATATAATATAAACACGTTCAAGCACATAATAGATACTTGAAATAAAATCCACTAAAGGGATAAGAATATAACAACATGGTAATGTATACTCACGTTAAATCAATACTATAGTGCAATATCCATTTAATACACTACGCATAATACCATCAATGAATATGAATTCAAGTAAGGTAACAATATAACCAAATAATCCACACTTGGGATACAATATAACAATATGCCAGCTAATCCACACTTGGGATATCAAGGTATCCACATAATTAATAATTCCACAATTGGGATAACAATGCCACAATGTGATAAATACACATTTCCAACTAGCACAATAGTGCAACCTATAGCTTCTACACTATTCAACTAACCACCAAGGATATGGAAGCAAGTAAGGTCACCATGTATCATAAACCATTCCTACGTAGTCATTACACACCCTTGAATAACCTTTATAAAAGTTCAAGATCAAATTCCCATGTTTGAACCACTTTGGTGAAGTAACAAATCAAGCTTATCAACCATTTTCCGGACAATATTTAAACTACTTCCACAATTCCATTTTGACCAAATAAGACACCATGGTGTAGCCAAAGTATTCTACTTTAATCTAAGTTAAAGAGGGTGAAATTATGGTCTAGGTTGGATAGGTTTAAACAGCTCCAAAAATAGTTCAGTGTTGTCAATGCATGGCACGACTCGTGCTCTATAGCACGACTCGTGCCATTTCAGCCCCAAAATGATCAGAACGATTTACCCCAAATTCACGAGTCGTTTCCACGAATGGGCCATGGGCACGACTCGTGCCAATGGGCACGACTCGTGCCACGACCAAAATCAAACACCAAAAACAGGATTTCAGCTACACTTCAGAAACCCAAATAATCATAACCAACTTACTCGGTTTTGGACACATAAAAAGATTACCAAGTTCATCAACATTACTAAAACCTTCCAATTAAAATAAGATAGCCCTAAACCCCTTATCACTTAATTATTTTATTCATTACACTACCACATTTCATGTTTAATATTCCTACTTCAACTCAAACCATACCATCTTACTCTTTAACAATTTCCATTAGCATCAATACATCCCAAAACCATTATACCACTTAGAACAACCATTCTACTTCTATCCAATACATCCCAACACTAACCAAAACCTTTTAGTACCAAAACTTTATTCCATTTTAACATGTAACCATTTCTTATAAACCATTAACACCATAAACCCATTATTAACCATTTTCTTCACTTTCTAATTCTAGTAAATTGGCCAAAACCCACATTTCATACTTACTCTTAAACCATTAACATTCACAATTACTCTATACCATTCTTCCTTCAATCTTAGATCACCATTTTACAACCAAAAATCAATTCAATCTTGATTAAACCATTTCAACTCAATTAACATTATTCAAAATACCAAAAATCCTTTTCTTTCAACAAGAGCTTCAATAACACATAAAGTGAGCAATTATTAGAAGGAAGTCATAATAACTTACAAAATTGATGTGAAATGAAATATTTATTTCCGGGCTTGATGTGCTCCCCTCGCCGCCATGAACAAGAAAGTACAAATGGATCTTCAAATGGGAGAGAATTGAATTTACTATAATTTTTGGAAGAGAGGATTTTGTAGAAGGTTTTCCATGGATAAAGAATGAAGAAGATGATTGAGAGAATGGGGAGGTTAAAGAAGGAGGTGAGGGAAAAAGTAAGGAAGCATGGCCTCCCATGCTCTCCCTTTGACTAACATAAATAATTTATTCAACTTTCCACTTAAGCCCCTCAAAGTCTAAGGAAATACATCTAACACCTCAACTTCTATTCTTTACACAAAGACACCTCATCCACTCATAATATTTTATTTATTTATTTTTATTATAACTCCACCATACTACTTTATTTTATTTCCAATTAAATCCTAAGGCTTTAAAATATTTCACAACCATCCTAACTCTTCATAAAAATCAAAGACATAATATGAGCACCTAAAGTCAACAAATAATATAAAATGCATATAATGGAATGCTAAATTAGAGCCTAGGGTTAGGGTCGTTACATCTTACATGGCTTTATTTTACAAAAACCGAACTGATTACTTAGTCGTTAGGTTTGGATAAAGACCTTAGAAACCCCTCAAAATGGATTTTTCGTTTCGACCAAAAATTAGGGTTAACAAAAAATTGACTTTTCGTGTGGTTGTCTAGCGCGAGACTGCCTGTCCCGCGCGGGACAATGTCTCTGTTTGCTGTGTTAAGCCTGAACCATTTAAGCCTTCTTTCGACTCGTTAGGACTAGATCTGATCCTGATTCAATCTCTGCATCTTCTTTGTCAGTTTTCCGAAGCTACTCAACCTCAAGACTCCCAGCACAATGTCTACAGAAAAGTACTTCATCACCAAGAAGGACCTTGAAGAGGAAGATCTGTGGGAAATGACCAAGTCTCTCATCACCGAGATGGAGCATGTGGAAGGTTGGAGGGAAGCCTTCGATGTACCCACCACTCGAATTGCTAGGGATTTTCGGAGGATGGAAAGTGACTCTGTCAGTGGGCGATCATCCGTTCAAGAAGAGCTAAGTGACATCAAAGCTCAACTTGCCAAAGCCCTGCGACAAATGGAAGACAACGATGCATGGCATAACCTGGAAGAGTCCATCCAAGCTAACAAGACAAGCATGCTGATTGATGAGCTCGAGGAGTTCAGAGGTGAACTCGAGACTATGACTCAGAAGTGTAATGCCATCGAAGCCCATATTGAAGACGACATCAATGAGAGGGTCAAGTATTGCCTCAATACCCTTTACCGTGATCTCAAAGAACAAATGGAGGAAGAATACCGCTCCCGACACAACACTTTTGTGCAACACTATTAGAATCATATCCGAGACCTCCATAATCAAATGGCTAAACGAAGGAAGGGGAGGACTTACACTGACAATGGGAGGATCTCTCTCGGTCATCTCTTCAGAAACCTTCATATGGATGGGAAACTGAAGCCAATGGAAGGTTAGTTGCCCAAGAAGGAGGGACGACCTCCACACCTTTACTGCTACTACCATCAATGCCATGGCCACCACACCGATGATTGCTCCAACTTAAAGAACGCGGTCCAAGACCTTATTGACAATGATGTCATCAGAGTTTGCCCAAGCGGATGGATAGTTTGGAAGAGTTAAAGAAATGAGATATTTTTTCCTTTTCAGTCATTTACTTTATTTGCAAGAAAAACAATTAGTAGTCTAGTTTCAGTTTGGATACTACTTGCCTAAAATCCTCATTTGTGGGCAAGAGTATCAAGTTTCTTTTCAATAATAGTTTAGTCAATATCTTTCCTTTTACTTCTGATTACTTGTTCAGTGGCTTTGATATTGAGATAGATAGTACCGTAAACATCATCGAAACTTGCAACGAAAATGACAACTCTAAAGCACTTTGGTTTTTCGGAAACCTTCCTGTTTGGAGAATGATACAAGCAAAAGGGTACTTTCCTGGTTTGGGACTTGGCAAATACTTGCAAGGGGTAATAGAGCCACCGCCTGTTCCCCCACCACACACAAAACATGGCCTAGGATACATCATTTCCATTCACGATGAAAGTGATGAAGAAGAGTGCGACTTCACTCAGATCAAGTGGGAAGGGACTGCCTACAAAAGTCACAATAACCCAAAGGCCAAAGACTGCAACCTCGAACCATACCGAAAGACACTCAACGGCTACTTTGTTCGAGAAGGGGAAAAGATCCCGTACTTTATCTTTTCAGAACTGGACTGACGATAAAGGAAAGTGCCATCCGGGCTTTGAAATCTTCAACGACTGGAACGCTTCTTCAGATGAAACAGAACCCATCTCGCTAATCCTTAAAGATTCGTGGGGCATGTAAGCCGAAGTGACTAGCGAATGGGACATTGTGTTGGGAGAAGACATGTGAAATTACCCGGATTTTGCGCGGACGCGAAAGGCGGTTGTCTTTTGCGGAGGGTTGGTGTCTGAGACCTTGCTTTTTGGGAAGGAATGAGGAGTCGCCACGCAGTTTTTGTATTTTGAGCCCAAACGTTGAGAAACGGCTATAGTGAAAAAGTTGTCATTTTTATTGGTAGCAAAAACTTAGGAAAAAGCTTTGAAAACGGGGAGTCATTTTTATTGGTAGCAAAAATGAGTAAAAATCTTTTTGAGTACCAGAGATTGTTAGGTTCGGAGGTCACGTTACGTTTCGGGAAAAGTATTATGAGATCACCGGAAACGCCTCGTATGACGAGTCTTTCTACCTTTCTCAAAAACGTGTGCGTGTGTGTGTGTGTTTGCATTTTGAAATGGGGGCTTGAATGACAAGTTTAATCTTCGTTTGAATGTCAAACGTTGATTAGGTGACTTTGTTTGAAAAGACGAGCGTTTGAATGACAAACGTCGGTTTTGAGTTTTGAAAGAGAGTTCGAAGGTCGAACTCCGGTTTTGAACCGGGCGAATCATTGTTATGATTTTTACGGGAAAGAACGTATTAAATAATTTTGAATGTCAAAATTCAGCTTTTAAGTTTGAAGATGAGCGTTCGGATGCCAAATGTCATTTCGTGCGTTTTGAAAGAGAGTTTGAAGGTCGAACTCCGGTTTTGAATCGGGCATTACATTGTTAACGATTTTTACGGGAAAAAACGGATTAAATGATTTGCAATCAACGAATCGGGTTGCGACTCGGACTTTGAAAGGTAAATACTATCACAATCCAAACGGGTGGGACTTTGTAAATGACAGTATTTAAATTTGTGGTATCAACGGAATCAAACGATCCGGAATCGTAAATGACGATCGTCGAGCCAAACGACTCGGAAATGTAAATGACAATCGACGAGCCAAACGGCTCGAAATTGTAAAGTTGCAAGAAATGTAAATGAAGTTCGACGGATCAAACGGTCCGGAATGGTAAATGACAGGAATTTAAATAACGTTCAACGGATCGATCGATCCGAAATTGTAAATGACAGAAATTTAAACGGAACGGGGGGTCGGAATGCCATTTTAACTCGTGATTACTTCTCTTACGGGAAGAGAAGAGGATCGAGGGGCTAAAATGTATCGGACCCCATTAGATGGAGGCGTCTACATTTCAACGATGTTCGTCCAAAACGGTTATAGCGACTGGCGCGTAAACCGAGGCGGAACGAAAGATTAGAGAGAAGAAGTTATACCTATGGCTAGGGTCGACTCCTTTGGCTCGGGGGGTGTATACGGGATACGAAAAGTGGTTTGGAACAGTGTTTCAAGGTGTTTTGGTTCGTGTTTGGTTGAAACGCGGAGTTTTCATGCAAATCGAGGCAAAACGGGAGCTCGGGAGAGGGAGGATTTGGTTTGGGTCATGGCTGTGGTGAAAATGGAGAGTAAATTTTGTAGTTTTTTATGAATGGCTTTGACAAACCTTCTATTTATAGGTGAAATTTTAGCATGAGTCCGGCCGGACTTAGCCTGAAATCCAGGGGGAAACCATGGAATTTGGAGGGACTTGCTGGCAATTTCTGAGAGTCTGCAAAGGAGTCCGGCCTGACTTGGACTGCATACCAGGGGTATTTTAGTTTTTTCTCCTTGATTTTTGATTGAAAGGTGACTAAAGGGAGGTGGCATGCACGCCACGTGTCCCATGAGTCACCAGCCATGTGGGAGTTTGTTCCCGGGTCCCGGTTTTGTCCGTTTTTTAAATAACAGTTCGGAAAATATCCGAAATGCCCCCGAAAAGTGCCAGAAAGTGCATTTATCAGGGAAAGCCATACTTTCACGTGCGATGACGTTTGTTAAGTACGTTTCGACGTCGGGATGCACGGGGCAGTCCTGGGACGTCTCGTTGGCATGGCAACGGGGAGCTTAACGGGTTCCGGTTAACCTGGAGCGGGCCAGTTAACAGATTCCGGTTAACTTTCTAACGGATTTTGACGATCCGAATTTGGGTACTTACAGTTAGCCCCTCAGCGTCATCTCTTTTGAAGGAAGTGGGGTCGGTGAAAAAGATAAGGATCCAAATCGGGATGCCTTACTTTGAAAGACCTGGGCGGTCAGCTGGCTGGACCCTTAGCGAAAGGATTCCTACGTATCCCTAGTGGGAATCAAGCCAATCATAGTTCGTAGGTGCAAGGAGCCGCGCGTGGGGACCTTGACCTGAGAGAGAGTAATGTGAGGCATCTGAACCTGAGTGAGACCATTGCGAGGCATCTGAACCTGAATGGAGACTATTATGAGGCGTCTGAACGTGAGACTTCTGAAACCTTCGAGGGCATGTGGCGCCTCAAACCAGAGTTGCTGAATCGTACGAGGGCGCGTGGCGCCTCAAACCGGAGTTACCGATACTGGCGAGGGCATGTGGCGCCTCAAACCGAAGTTGCTGATACTGACGAGGGAATGTGGCACCTCAAATCGGAGTTGCTGATACTGACGAGGGCGTGTGGCGCCTCAAACCAGAGTTGCTGATACTGACGAGGGCGTGTGGCGCCTCAAACCGGAGCTGCGAGGATACGTTTATCCTGAGACGAAGGCGTTCGTGCCTTGGGTGTTGGGCTTACGATAACGGCCAGGTTTATCCTGCTGAGGATAGGGTCGCAATGACTGGAATGGTTGTGTTAAACTGGCATTATTAACAACACGGAAGGATTGACGTTTCTTCTTTAGAATCCTGCTGGGGATGAGCATTCAGGCTTACCTTGATGGCCGAAGAGGGATTGTTGTGCGGGCTTATCTTGATGGCCGCTATAGTGGGACGATCGGGCTTATGACTGGCAGCCGGGGAAGTGAACGGTAGTGGAAACCGATAGAAATTTTGACGTCAGGAGACGAAAATGTGACTTGAATGTCCGGAGACAGGGTTGAGCGTTTGAATGTCAAACGTCAACTGAGGATTGGATTTAACGTCTCGAGACGGAATTGTGACTGGAATGTTCGGAGACATGATTGAGCGTTTGAATGTCAAACGTCAACTGAGGATTGAATTTAACGTCTGGAGACGGGCGTTAGTGAAAATTAACTAGGAATTTAACGTCTGGAGACGAGCGTTAGTGAAAACTAACTGGGAATTTAACGTCTGGAGGCGGGCGTTAGTGAAAACTAACTGGGAATTTAACGTTTGGAGACGGGCGTTAGTGAAAACTAACTGGGAATTTAACGTCTGGAGACGGGCGTTAGTGAAAACTAACTGGGAATTTAACGTCTGGAGACGAGCGTTAGTGAAAACTAACTGGGAATTTAAAGTCTGGAGATGGGCGTTAGTGAGAACTAACTGGTAATTTAACGTTTGGAGACGAGCGTTAGTGAAAACTAACTGGGAATTTAACGTCTGGAAATGGGCGTTAGTGAAAACTAACTGAGATTTATCCTCGGGGGATAGGGTGTTAGAAATGTCTAACTGGGGGAAAATTTTACACTTTTGGGGGCCAAAAGGGGTAAAATTGAAACTGTGAAAAGCTGAGGGGCCAAAGTGGCAAGGAATCTTTGTGGTGCATGTAGACACCCAATTCTGAACACATCGGGTCATATTTATACCACTCTAAGTCTCGCTTTGAGTCAAGAAGTAGAAATCCACCATTTCGTCATGTTTCGTTAAGTTTTGACTAACTATCGTTAGTTTGGGACTAAACTGCATACGAGATAACGAGGAAAGGACAAGATTGTCCACAGGAGCAATATCTCGCCGCGAGATGGCGTGTCTCGCACGAGATATCCTCCTCTCGCAGATTGCGTATGACAGTTTTCTCGTCGATTTCAACCTCTTTCCGGGATAAAACTTTATCCATCCGGCCAACCAATAGATTTTGGGGGTCTAGAACCATCGAAATGGTTTTACCTCTCCACCTCTACCTATCCAAACCCTATAAATACTTGGTGACTTCCAAGGATCGAGAGGACCGCGAATTTTCACAACACACACACACACATTTTGTTGGCTTCTTTCCACTGAAAGAGATCCTACAAAATCACCCTAAAACTCACCTCATAGTTTGTTTGTCAACCTTGTTGATAAACAAACATCAAGACCCAAGTCAAGGACCGAGGCTAAGCTTCGTCCGTGTCGAGAGTCGATTCTAAACTTGAGTTGAAACTCGCCCAAATCACCTCACGCAAGGTAACCCCTAAATCATTTTCTAATTGATTGTTAGAGTGGTATAAATCTATTGAATCTAGTATCGGCCTAGAGCCTCTCCAAATCATGGAGACGGTCTCGAAGCAATCGATCCTACATTCCGTTTAACCCGTTAAATGGATCTTTTATTGTTTAAAATCGTTTTCTTCTTTTCTTTTGAAAACCTCTCTTTTCTTTAGCAAGACCGATCTCGGATTGGGTGGAATGGATGCTCCTTGACCTACCCATTCCATAACCAAAGCCCCGAACCCAAATCTCTTTCAAAATGGTTTTTCTATGTTCTCCATACGAATAATATAGGTGGCGACTCAAAACGAAAAGATAAAATTCTTCTCACAACGCTACAGTGGCGACTCATTTGGGGACTTAAAATTAAGAAGCTTAAACTTGCGTCAAAATTAAAAGAGAGGTTTTCAAAAATTTTGTAAATTCAATTTTGCTCTCGGATGAGGCATATCTCGCGGCGAGATATCATATCTCGCGCGAGATATCGCCGGCAATCTGGTTGTTTTCCGGTTTCTCCCGTTTGTCTCATAGTCCAAGTCGAGAGCCGAACATGCAAGGGGATCCCGAATTCATTATCTGCAGAGTTCCGCATCTTAAGGCCTCCCTTAAGGTGTAGAACTCGAATCTTTATTTCATTTAAATAATTGATTATTATTTATAAGCTGCGTGCGATTGGGTTTTATTTAATTAAAGTCCGGTCCATTGGGGATTCGGGAGTTGTAAATTGAATTATTTATCTCTCTTTCTCTCTCTTTATGTGGAACTACGATGGCACGAGTCTTTCTAATTTGGGAGAAACATAGGCAACCACTTGGTGCGGCCACTATCTCGTTTTCCTTTTGATTTTTCAAAAAAAAACTCTCTATTTTACTCTATCACCTAGATTGACTCTCACACACGCGCACTCATATTATAGCTGTCATTGCACCGCTACCCTCTATAAACAGGGACCCACACTATGGACGGATGACGGTAACCACCTAGTCGTCGGTCTCTCCAAAGTTGGACAATCCCACTCCGCGTATTCAATCCACTTAGATTGTCATATCGCGGGAGCCTAGCCTTCCGGCCGCATCGCCACATTTTCATATAGATTGACTTTTTAGGATCACTCCGTGACCGGTCGGTTTTGACTTGGTGATCTTTACTTGTTTCTTACCAAAACAAAGCCATGTAAAATTGACAATGAAGAAGGACTCGGAAAAGTCCCTTCGGAAAAAGTCCTTTCGGAAAAAGTCCCTCCGGAATGACCCTTTCGGATGTCCCTTCAAAAAAAAAAATACATATACATATAATCCTTCGAAAAAACGATCTTACGTGGCTTTGTTTTACAAAAATCAGATTGATTTCTTAGTCGTTAGGTTCTAATAAAGGCCTTAGAAACCCCTCAAAATGGATTTTCCGTTTCGACCAAAATTTAGGTCTAAATAAAAATCGACTTTTCGTGTGATTATCTCGCGCGGGACTACATATCTCGCGCGGGATAATGCTTTTGTTTGCTGAATTTGAGCACGAGCCATTTAAGCCTCGCTTCCGACTCGTTGGGGCTAGATTTGATCGATATCGTCTCGCATCTCTTACGTCGGTTTTCGAAGCTACTCAACTTCAAGACTCCCAACACAATGTCTACGGAGAAGCACGTCATGACCAAGAGAGATGCCTTGAACAACACACTTTGCGAAAGACTTGACCAAGGCCCTTGTCCGCTTTGAAATGGAACATGTTGGAGGTTGGAGAGAAGCCTTTGATTTGCCTTCCACCCGCATTGCTAGGGATTTCCGGAAAATGGAAAGTGATTCCGACAGTGGACGATCATTCGTGCAAGAAGAGCTAAGTGACATCAAAACTCAACTTGCCAAAGCCCTGCAGCAAATTAACGACAATGACTCGTGGCATCACATGGAAGAATCCATCCAAGCTGAAAAGACAAAGATGCTGATTGAAGAGCTTGAGGGAGTCAAGAGCGAACTCGAAACTATGACCCAAAAGTGCATCAACCTTGAAGCCCACATTGAAGATGACATTGATGAGAGGGTCAAGTTTTTCCTCAATACTCTCTACCGTGACCTCAAAGAGCAAATGGAGGAAGAATATCAGTCTCGCCACCTCGTCTTTGTGCAACATTACGAGAGCCATATCCGAGACCTCCACAACCAAATGGCCAAGCGAAGGAAGGGAAGGATTTTCACCGACATCGGAAATATCCCTCTCGGTCATCTCTTCAGAAGCCTTCACAAGGATGGAAAGATGAAGCCAATGGAAGGATACATACCTAAGAGGGAAGGCCAAGTCCCACACCTCTACTGCTATTACCATCAGTGCCATGGCCACCATACCAACAATTGTTTCAACTTGAAGAACGCAATCCAAGACTTGTTCGACAGCGGCCTCATCAAAGCGCTCCTAGCGGAGGCGCCATAAGTTGGAAGAGTTAGAAACATGAGATCTTTTGTTTTTTTTTCAGTTAGTTACTTTTAGTTGCAAGAGAAACAATTAGTAGTCTAGTTTAGCTTAGTTGGGTACTACTTGCCTAAAATCCTCATTTGTGGGCAAGAGTATCAAGTTTGCTTTTCAATAATAGTTAGTCAGTATTTCCCTTTTTAATTCTGATTAATTCTTTGAGATCAAGAAAGAAAGCACTTTGTGAATGTCATAGAAACTTGCAACGAAAATGACTACTCCAAGGCACTTTGGTTTTCCGGAAGCCTTCTGTCCGGAGAATGATGTTAGAAAAAGGGTACTTCTGGATTGGGGCTTGTAAAGCACTTACAAGGGATAACGGAACCGCCACCGGTCCCCCCGCCTCACACAAAGCATGGCCTAGGATGTTGGGTTTTATGGGTCCATGCGCAGCGGAATTAAGCATAAAATTAACACAAAACCCAAGCCCTAAGATCCGTTCTATACGATTAAATTGAATTGCTATGAGATAGAATTTACCAACCTAAATTGCTTTCCGGTCTTGATCTATCGAACGGATAATTATGTGATTCGTAATCACAAACTTTTGATCTTCAAATCTTCGAATCTTCAACTCCTTTGGATCTTCAGATTTGAACTCTAGGCCTTTGATTTATTTGAACAAAACTAAGACCCTCTTTTGGTAATCCACACAAATATGAATGTCGAGAACAATTCTCGGGTTGGGAATTGCTAGATTCCTAAAACTTATGGAAGAATATTGAGAGTATTTTGTTATGATTTTCCCTTGAAAATTTCGGCCGGACCTTAGGGTTGACGGACCTCACATATTTATACTACTTTAGTGTAAATATGTTTCCTAATCGAATTAGGAGAACGAGTGTCAAAAAATGCGTCGATGGCTAGTTATGTCGCGTGACATAACTAGCCGGTTGCTAGTTATGTCGCGTGACATAAGTTGCCAAATCTGAGAAACTCTCAATCATTCTTCCCTTGGTTCAACCAACTCATTCTATTTGTGTGTGACCCAATAGGATTGTATTATGTTGACAATGAGTCCGATCATATCGACCCTCATAAGACATAAGCGGACTCTAGCAAGCCATTATGTCTACCCAAATAATACAACGTAAGAGTTCACGTTTCCAATGGTACACTTCCATTTTTCCCTTTGTCTCACGATGTTATATTGAACACAAGTCATGGTCCACGTTAACTTGTATTTGTTCAATGCTTTCTCGATCTTGAGTATAATGATAGTCCAATCATATTGGGGTGTGGCCACACGCTTTCATCATTATCACTCATCGAGGGCCCAAGCAAAACATCTCTCTTTCGAGGGACAAATTCCATCTTGACTTATCATCCTTCCCATCATGAATCCGATCATGCCAAAGATAGCCTTTATAGATATCGTGTTAAGATACCGTTTGACTAAAATCAAACATAACTTTCATCATATGTAAGGTCATGATAATCTCAGGTCTAGGGACTAAATGAAGTGACCATATGAGATTTAATTATGACATTTGACCATGACATAAATCTCATACGGGTCAAGTCCAGTCTCTTGTTCTCTAACAAGTACCCATAATTTCAATGTGCATCTCTATGCATATAATCATCATATGATTATTCATTGACAATTATACTAATTATTCTCTTAATAATCAGGGACGAAAATTATTACAATAAATATGCAAACTATATAATAATCAAATAATAAACATAAACGATAAAGATGATACATAACGGTTTTCAGTTAAACATAACTAAAGCCTAGGGCATTACACCAACAGTCTCCCACTTGCACTAGGCTCCATTTATGTATCGAATACACATGGATCTAACATGACCATCATGCTTCCGCACTTTGTGCGAGGGTCTTTGTAAGTGAATCCCTTATGTCATCATCGGTTGATACTTTGTATATTTTAACGTCTTCTCATTCTTCAAGAATTTCTCGAAGAACGTCTAAGTGAGTGTTTGTATCGCTGTTGTGACCTTGATTCCATTGTTTGCACAAGTGGCACCACTATTTGTCATAACAAAAGTTTCACCGATTAGTGATACTTGGAACATTCCCAAAACACTAATGAACTTTTGATCCAAACTGCCTCTTTTAGCCTCATCATATGTTGCTAAAATTCGGCCTTAGTAGTAGAATAGGCTACAATTTCTGCTTGGAACTCTTCCAACAAAATTGCACCTCTAATAAGCATAAACACAAATTCTAATTGTGATTTTAAATTAACTTTGTTAGTTTGGAAGCTAGCACCTATGTAACCCTTACAACAAGATTAATTTCCAATCTTTCAAACACCAAGAACATATCCTTAGTTCTTCTTAAGTACTTAAAGATCATCTTGACTCCCATCCAATGGTTTATATCAGGATCAGATTGGTATCGACTCATCATGCTTAGAGCATATGAGACGTCGGGTCTAGTACAAATCATGGCATACATGACAGATCCAAATGCCGAAGCATATGGAACTTCATTCATTTTCCTTTTGCTCATCAGTTGTCATAAGACAATGAGTATTGCTAAGAGAAGTACCATGATCCATTGTCAAGCTACTCTTCTTAGACTCTTCTAAGAATCTTTTCAATGTGAACACTTTGACTCAAACCAATTTATCCTTCTAGATCCATCTTTATAGATCTTGATGCCAAGGATGTAAGCGGCTTCACCCATATCTTTCATTGAGAAACCTTTCCTTGACCAAGACTTAACAGTCTTAAGTGTCGGAACTTGTTTTTCCAATGAGTAAGATATCATTGTAATAAACAATAGAAATAATACCATGCTCCCACTGAATTTCATGCATACACAAGGTTCATCTTCGTACTTGATAAAGTCAAACTCTTTGACCAATTCATCAAAACGAAGATTCCAATTCCTTTAAGCTTGCTTCAACCCATCTCATGGATCTTTGCAACATGCATACTCTATTAGAGTTTCTTGGATCGACAAACTATTGCAGTTGTGTACTCTACACATCATTAATAATCTTTCCATTTAAATAAAGTCGTTTGACATCCATTTGTCATATCACATAGTCACAATATGCGATAATGGCAATTGAAATTCTAACAGACTTCGACATTGTAACTGGCGAAAAAGGTTTCAACATAGTCAATACTATGAATTAACCTAAATCCCTTTGCTACAATCCTTAGTCATGAAAGTATACACCTTCACATCCATGTCGGTCTTTGAAGACCTACTTGCACCCTTTTAGTTTTTACACTTTTAGGTAGCCCAATCAAGTTCCAAACTTGATCGTTAAACATGGATTGTAATTTGGATTCCATGGTTCCTAACCATTTATCCAAATTAGGAGAGGACATCGCTTCTTGATAGCAAGTAGGATCGTCATTCTCAATGACTTCCACTTCATCACTTTCATGAGAAATCACTATTTCTTGAGTTCGGATCGTAACTTATCCAATCTACGATGGACTTGTGCATCTTGAACCGGTTTCACAACTCCTTTGTGAACTTGGTTCTGTCTCTACTCTTGGTTCCATATTATTTTCGGGTTCTTGAACTTCTTTCAAGATTAATTTTACTCCCACTAGATTATTTATTGAGAAACTATTTCTCAAGAAACAAATCGTATAGAGCAACAAACATTTTGTTCTCTTTGTGATTGTAAAATCAATATCCGAAATAACCTTGTCAGATTTGGTGCTAACTTATAAGAGACAAGTCTCTTTACATAAGATTCGCAACCTCAAATCTTCATGAAAGACAAACTAAGTTTTCTTCCATGCCACATCTCATGTGGGGCCTTAGGAACCGATTTAGTAAGGACTCAATTCAGTGTAACCGCATTATTTCTAATGCATATCCTCAAAAGGAAATAGGAAATAGGAAATTCTGATTGACACATCATCGAACGAACCATGTCCTACAAGGTTCAATTCCTCCTTTCAGACAGACCATTCATAGTGGTGTTCAGTGTGGAGTCAACTCTTGAAACAATTTCATAGTTTTGAGATGATTGTCAAACTCTTGGCTCAAATATTCATCACCTCGATCTAATCGAAGTACTTAATAATTTTGCCAAATTGTTTTGTACTTCATCTTGAACTGTTTAAAACATCTCAAACGATTCACCTTTGGACTTCATCAGATGGACATAGTCATATCTAGATAAGTCATTGGTAAATATGATGAAATACCGAAATCTTCCCCTAGTAATGCTGCTTAATGGTCCACATACATCTCATGTATAATGACCAATAAGTCACTAGTCCTCCCACTACTCTTAGTGTAGGGTGGTTTGGTCAATACTCCCAATAAATAAGATCCACATTCTTCAAATGATTCATGGTCATATGAGTCTAAAAGTCCATGTTAATGGAGTTTAGATATATGTTTCTTATTTATTTGACCAAGCCGGCAATGCCATATAAACGCTTTGTTCATATTGTTCGGTTTAGATTTCCCATTTATATCATAGATATCTTCAATATTATTTTGTTTCTCATCATCAAGGATATGAAGACCATTTAATGACATATGCATTACAATAAGGCATATTATTAAATAAATATAAAACTTCTTATTGAAAATAAGAAAATTATATCCTTCATCATCCATTTAAGAAACAGAAATAATACTCCTACTCAAATCCGGAACGTAGTCATACTTGTTCAAAACAAGTACTACTTCACAAGGCAAAGTGACTTCATAAGTCCCTTATGGCTAATGTTGCAACTCTTGCTCCATTCCCATGCTTAGGTTTAATTTACCTTATTTGAGTAGCTTTCTATTCTTTGTTCCTTGCACATTTAAACAAATGTGGGATCCAATCCTGTATCATATACCCAAGAACAAGAAGTCGAAGGGAAAATATCTATCATATAGATATTTGAAGTAGTAGCAATCATATTGCCCTTCTTCACCTTTTTAGGCCTTCCTAATAAGCCTTGCAACTTTGCTTCCAATGACAATCTTATTGCAATGATAGCAAAATGCATCATTTTGAGACACTTTGGGTTTAGCCTCTTCGGATATGACAACATTTGTCCTAGGTTTAGCAACTTTTGCTTTACCTTCTTTTCCTTCCTTTATGAACCCTTTTATTGTGTCAACCATTAACACAATTTGCGGATTGCTCCTTCTTTCATCATATGAATTAAGAGCTTTCACCACGACATATATCTTTTGCCTAGTTCGCATTTGGAACATTTTCTCTGTGCGGTGTGCTAGAACAAAAGAATAGTTATCATGTACTCAAGGTTCTTCACAAGAGCCTTTAAACATGATGGCAAATACAAGGCAAGCAATATTGTCAGAATCATCACTATGTTTCTAATGTTGCTTCCTTATTTGCCCTTTGCAACATTTGCAATGGGTTCAGTAGGAACGGATTCGTCAAGAACGTACACATTATGTATTGTTCCTTTCGAACTTTGTCCTTCATAAGGACGAATCGCAATTATCATTATGTAATGCTACTTCTACAACAAAATATACAAATTATATGAACACATATCAATATCAACACATTTATCATTTAAGAGCAAATAATGTATTTTACAAATACTCCCACTAAATCATACACCTTCTAATGCTAATAAGCATAATATGCATTTAATGGGCTAATATTCAACTTTAATTTAATCTCAAGTACGCTATGGCGCACCGCTCAAGATTAAACTAATTAGGTAGAAAACATCAATCATATCGTATATGACTCTTAGGGCTAAGATCCAACTTTAATTTAATCTCAAGTACGCTATGGCGCACCGCTCAAGATTAAACTAATTAGGTAGAAAACATCAATCATATCGTATATGACTCTTATGAGATTTATTTAAGACATCATATGTCTAAGCATATTTTAATCTCATCTTATGCCTTGGGTCCAAAACCATTTTGATAACCCAATTAAGTTCATCCACTTTAAACGTATAGGAACCACCATTTCCTCATCTTGCTCGCAAACGGAATAGAATCAAAGCACCTTGCTATGGCAAGCCCACCCAAAACTATCCGAGTGGTCTCAAGTGTTTAAATCATGGATTGGCATAAAGAACTTAAAATTTAAATGAAGGTTCTTTAAGGTAGATTATAAGCATATCAGCAAAGATAGTCATAATCATGCACCAGGTAAGTTCCCAGGAAGATAGGTGAGCCACAAGGACTACTTAAGTACCAACTCTTCCTTAGACAGAACTCTCCTAGTCATGCACAATTAGAAATCAACTCTGATTTGGCAACATAATCACTACCTTTTATAAACAATTAGTTTCCTTTTAAAATTTCGCGTAATTATGACTTGTTTCCATAAACAATCATAAAATCCAAAATTTACAATGTCTAAATCTAAACATATTAGGAAACTATAAATCAATGTTTCAACTAAACATCTAATAAAATTCTTAACACTTAAGAACAATTAATTCATGCATCGCAACAATTAATAAAACACATTTGAATTAATTAAGCATGCATCATAAACAATGAATTAATCTAGCATAGCCCTATAAATTTTATTTCCAGAAATTTATAGCATCCAGATTAAGGCATAAAACATCTCAGATTGCAAACACAATCATAGATTAGCAGAAAAATTAAACAAACCGATTACGCCCCGAGATTTGGCTTATTATGTCGCGTGACATAACTAGCCGGTGGCTAGTTATGTCGCGTGACATAACCGGCCGATTACAATTTCCTCCTGTGGCCTACTATGTCGCACGACATAGGTAGCCGGTCGCTTGAGATTTCCAGATTTCAATCAATTTAGATTACATGCAATTAAATCATATAAAACAACCCTTTTACAGATTTAATTCAACATAATTCGAAAACGATTTTCACATTGTTTCACATAAACAATCAAAATTCTATCGCATACAAAAAACATGCAACGAAACATATAAACAATTTATATAATCATTCTAGCATGTTAATTCAAACTTAACCATACGAACGGGGCTCGATGCCTTTGTTGGGTTTTATGGGTCCTTGCGCGTGAATTAAGCATAAAATTAACACAAAACCCAAGCCCTAAGATCCGTTCTATACGATTAAATTGAATTGCTATGAGATAGAATTCACCAACCTAAATTGCTTTCCGGTCTTGAGCTATCGAACGGATAATTATGTGATTCGTAATCACAAACTTTTGATCTTCAAATCTTCGAATCTTCAACTCCTTTGGATCTTCGATTTGAACTCTAGGTCTTTGATTTGTTTGAACAAAACTAAGACCCTCTTTGGTAATCCACACAAATATGAATGTCGAGAACAATTCTCGGGTTGGGAATTGCTAGATTCCTAAAACTTATGGAAGAATATTGAGAGTATTTTGTTATGATTTTCCCTTGAAAATTTCGGCGGACCTTAGGGTTGACGGACCTCACATATTTATACTACTTTAGTGTAAATATGTTTCCTAATCGAATTAGGAGAACATGCTTTGTCAAAAACGCGTCGTGGCTAGTTATGTCGCGTGACATAAGTAGCCGGTGGCTAGTTATGTCGCGTGACATAACTAGCCAGTGGCTAGTTATGTCGCGTGACATAAGTTGCCAAATACAGAAACTCTCAATCATTCTTCCCTTGGTTCAACCAACTCATTCTATTTGTGTGTGACCCAATAGGATTGTATTATGTTGGCAATGAGTCCGATCATATCGACCCTCATAAGACATAAGCGGACTCTAGCAAGCCATTATGTCTACCCAAATAATACAACGTAAGAGTTCACGTTTCCAATGGTACACTTCCATTTTTCCCTTTGTCTCACGATGTTATATTGAACACAAGTCATGGTCCACGTCAACTTGTATTTGTTCAATGCTTTCTCGATCTTGAGTATAATGATAGTCCAATCATATTGGGGTGTGGCCACACGCTTTCATCATTATCACTCATCGAGGGGCCCAAGCAAAACATCTCTCTTTCGAGGGACAAATTCCATCTTGACTTATCATCCTTCCCATCATGAATCCGATCATGCCAAAGATAGCCTTTATAGATATCGTGTTAAGATACCGTTTGACTAAAATCAAACATAACTTTCATCATATGTAAGGTCATGATAATCTCAGGTCTAGGGACTAAATGAAGTGACCATATGAGATTTAATTATGACATTTGACCATGACATAAATCTCATACGGGTCAAGTCCAGTCTCTTGTTCTCTAACAAGTACCCATAATTTCAATGTGCATCTCTATGCATATAATCATCATATGATTATTCATTGACAATTATACTAATTATTCTCTTAATAATCAGGGACGAAAATTATTACAATAAATATGCAAACTATATAATAATCAAATAATAAACATAAACGATAAAGATGATACATAACGGTTTTCAGTTAAACATAACTAAAGCCTAGGGCATTACACCAACATAGGATACATCATCTCCGTCCACAATGAAGATGACGAAGAAGAGTGGGGCTTCACTCAAATCAAGTGGGAAGGAACCACATACAAAGGCTACGACGACCTAAAGCCCAAAAATGGCAACCTCAAGCCATATCGAATGACACTCAATGGCTACTTTGTTCGAGAAGGGGAAAGTATTCCCTACTTTATCTTTTCAGAACCATGGACTGATGATAAAGGAAAGCGCCAACCGGGCTTTGAAATCTTCAGCGACTGCGATGTTTCTCCAGATGAAACAGAATCCGTCCCACTAATCCCTAATGATTTGTGGGTCACGAAGGCAGAAATGGCAAGTGAATGGGACTTTGTGTTGGGAGAAGACATGCTGCGACAGTTCCAAGACCTGTGCCGGTTAGAAGACAGCCAGATCCATGCAATATCCAGGGGGGACGCTCCAACTACTGACTACACAAGGCGATACGTAAATGTGATGAGCCAATTCTAAGCTGGCACGTCACCGGAGGACCGATTGTTGATGAAGACTTCATGATCAAAGAGCTTGGTTGCACTACCCATCCCCGCAGGAAGATAGGCCCCGTAGCTTTTACATTAGAAGCAGGCTCCACCTCCGATGAACTCACTCAATAGGAAATCGAGGCGGTGGCCGAACATGTATTCCCTTACTTCCTTAATGAAAACTTTGATCTTTCCGAGTACCCTGAGATTGCTAACATCGTGAATGATGAATTAACTAATAACAATCAATATAACGAACACGTTAATAATGAATCATACGATGAGATAGATCAAGAAAATGAACAAATCTTAAAAAGAATTAGCTAAGCAAGTAGGTCGTTGTGGAAAGAATGTCCCTGTTGACGACGAGGAAATGCAAACGGTTAATCTTGGGACAACGGAAGACCCCGAGAGAAACAAAGATCGGCGGCTTCTTCAAGGGGAAGACAGAGAAACCTTGACGCGGCTCCTCGGAGAATATGTCGACGTCTTCGCTTGGTCCTACAAAGATATGCAGGTTGAATCGATCGGTTGTAGAGCACAAGATACCGCTGCTACCCAACGCCAAGCCGGTCAAGCGAAACTACGCGAGAATCAATTTGGAATGGTCAATGCAAGTGAAAGAGGAAATCATGAAGCTCTTGAATGTAGGGTTCATCAAAGTGATTGAATATCCGGAATGGTTAGCAAACACCGGTGCAAGTAGCCAAGTGCAACGGGAAAATATGGAGTGCGTGTTGATTTCGGAGACTTGAATAAGGCGTCCCCTAAAGATGACTTCCCGCTACCGAACATAGACATGTTGGTTGATGCCACATTGCATACGAAGTCCGCTCATTCGTCGACGGTTTCGCGGGTATAACCAAATCCTCATGGCGAGAGGAAGATCGGCACAAAACATCATTCGCCACACCTTGGGAACGTTACGCTACACGGTCATGCCGTTTGGTCTCAAGAACAGCGGGGCTACTTACCAAAGAGCGATCGGGACCCTATTCCACGACATGATCCACAATGAAATAGAGGTATACGTGGACGACATGATTATTCACTCAAAAGGGACGGATGGTCAACACTTGAGAGATCTCGAAAATTCTTCAATCGGCGAAACAAAGCACAAGATGAGGCTCAACCCCGCCAAATGCTCATTCGGAGTGGTCAAAGGGAAAGTATTAGGGTACATGGTCACGGGCGTGGCATAGAAGCAGATCCCGCCAAGATAAAAGCCATTACGAGACATGCCTCCACGAACACGAAAAGAAGTAAAGGGATTCATGGGCGAGCTTCAATATATCGATCGATTCATCAATCAGCGGACTACAATGTGCGACCCTATCTTCAAGCTACTTAAGAAAAACGCACCTCAAGAGTGGACCGAAGAATGTCAAGAAGCATTCGAGGAAGTTAAGCACTACTTGACTTCCCACCTATCCTGGTTCCACCGCACAAGGAGAAGCCCTTGAAGTTATACCTCACGGTTACGAGACAACACATTAGGGGCTATGCTCGCTCAAGAAGCAGTCGGCCTCCCACACGAGAGAATGCCATCTATTTCGTCGGCGCAGATTCCAAGGCGGCGAAATCAACTACTCTCCACTCGACAAATCTGTCTTTGCTCTTGTTTGGGTATCACAAAGGTGAAGCACTATATGGAAGCCTTCTCGGTCCGTCTCATTGCAAAAATGGATCCACTGAAATATATCCTAGACAAGTCAAATTTGTCTTCGAGACTGGCCAAATGGTACTTCATGCTCGCAGGATACGATATCACTTACGTCACTCAGAAATCCATCAGGGGGAGTGTATTCGCAGATCAGTTGGCCGAATTTCCTTGCGACGAAGTGAAGGGGGAAGACCCGCGATTCCCTGATGAGGACATCATGAGTATAGAAGAAGAAAATAAGTGGCAATTATTTTCGATGGCGCAGCCAACAAGAGAGGGTTCGGCATTGGAATGTTATTAGTAGACCCTAACGACATCTACACTCCACTGGCAATACGTCTTGACTTTGACGCCACCAACAACACCACAGAATACGAGGCTTGCATAGCGGGACTTGAGGCAGCTCTAGAACGCAACGTGACTGAACTCGAGGTATTCGGGGATTCCCAATTGATCATCAATCAGACATTGAAGAAGTGGAGGGTCCAAGATCCAACCCTTCAAAGATACAGTGCCCATCTCCAAGAGTTGGCGCAACAATTCCAAGATGTCTCATTCCACTACCTCCCCAGAGACAAAAATTGGTTTGTGGACGCATTAACCACACTTGCTTCTTTGGTCAAAATCCCTAAAGGAAAAGCAGTCAAACCCTTCAAAATAACACGACGTGCAACTCCTGCATACTGCGCCGTTATAGATCTCCATGACTGCATAGACAAATGGTTATCTGAATGTGCCACTGTTGGGAACCCCGAAGAGAAACCATGGTACCATGACATTTGGCATTTCATCCTAGATGGAACCATCCCACCTGAGACAGACCCGAAGACTCAGATCGCCCTTAAGAGGTTGGCTGCTAATTACGTCATCACCGCTGGCCATCTATTCAAGAAACATTCCCAAGGAAACCTCCTTTGTGCCACCGAGGAAGAGGCCCAAGAAATAATGGACCACGTTCATCAAGGCATATGTGGAACCCACATGAGCGGGAACATGCTCGCCAAAAAGGTCATCAGACAAGGGTACTTTTGGCTGACCATGGAAGCCAACTGTACCAAAATGGTCAAGAAGTGCCACAAGTGTCAGATACACGCCAATCTTCAGCATGCACCGCCCTCCTTGCTGTACCCTATGACTTCTCCTTGGCCGTTCTCTACATGGGGGATAGACGTGATTGGAAAGGTCACACCCATAGGAGCCAACGGACACTGCTTCGTCCTAGTAGCCATCGACTACTTCACTAAGTGGGTTGAGGCCGACTCCTACAAAGTTCTGAATGCCAGAAAGGTTGCAGAATTCATCAAGCACAACATCATCTGCCGGTATGGGGTTCCGCATGAGATGATATCCGATAATGGGTCCCACTTCGAGAAAGAAACCGATCGCCTACTAACCGAATACAAAATCACAAGACACAAGTTGTCTCCTTACAGGCCTCAAACGAACGGAGCAGTTGAAGCCGCGAACAAAACAATCGAGACTATCATCAGAAAAATGGCGATCCTTTGAAAAGACTGGCCCGACAAGCTACCATTCGCACTATGGGGATACCGCACTTCAGTCCGAACAGCTACAGGAGACTCCCTACGCCCTCACATTCGAAATGGAGGCTGTCTTACCGATAGAATTGGAAATACCATCACTACGGGTTCTCCTAGAAAACCAAGTGAACGAGGTCGACTGGCTAGGAAGCAGATACGAAGAGTTGGCCCTGTTGGACGAAAGAAGGTTGAAAGCAGCCGAACATACTCAAGCTTACCAAAGAAGAATGGCAAGAGCTTTCAACAAAAAGGTCAAGATGAGGAACATCAGAGTAGGTGACCTGGTTCTCCGTGAGCACGGCCTGGACCTTTCAACCCGCTAGGCAAGTGGGGACCAAGATGGATAGGACCACTACATTGTGAAGAAGATATTCTGGGGGAGCCCTTCAGCTGGTGGACTTAGACGGAGATCAACTACCGAAGGCGGTCAACATGGACAAGCTCAAAAAGTACTTCGCGTGACTTGGCCTCCTAAAAAGAAATCACTCGCTAGGTTGAAAATCCCGGAAAGGACGGCCTAGGCAAAAATTAGAGCTAGCACAAGAAAAGAAGCCCGCTAGATTGAAAACCCGAAAGGGCGGTCTAGGCAGAAGAAAGGGTGTGCAAAAAAAAAAAAGAAAAAGGAGGCTTATCTCGCGCGAGATTACCCCTCGGCACGGAGCCGTATTTTGTCCTTTTCTCAAAAATGAACTACGTTAGACCTGAGCCTCTTATTTAATTGCTGTAAAAGAGGAACGTAGGCAGCCTTCGGGTTCGGTCTAATCAAATAAATAAATCTATTTTGTCCTTTATTAATCGAATGCATTTTATTAACGACAAAAGGGAAATCCTAACCACAACGACTAATTTGCTAAGCTAACAATCTAGAAAAAAAATACTAATAAAAGCAAAACAATTGATCTATCAAAGCAATCTCTTGGTACTCCTAAAGATCTAGCCTTTCATTGACTTGGTAGGCCGGCGGACATGATCTCCACCGTCGTCGTAATCCTCCTTGCGCTTTGAGCCCCGCGAAGCAGAGCATCCCTCGAGGCGATCAAAAACAGAGTCAAGGCGATCAAAAACAGATCCCGAGAGCCTCTTGAAGACATGGGGCCTATCTAAAGCTTGCATCTTTCCAGGCATCCCTTTACCTCGCCTCTCGTACCAATCCCCATCGAGAAAATCCTGAGTTGGATCAGTTCGCACATTAGCAGGATCAGACTGAGCCTCGCTCCTTCGCAAAATACTGCTAGCTACAAAAGAATCTCCTAGCAGTGAAAGCCGCAGATCATCAATCTTCTCTGCACTCGGGTGACCGGTATGAAGGAACCAATCCAAGTACTTATTAGACAAGAAGATACTTGCATTAAAAGCCCGAAGGTTTGACCAGTGGTCCCGACTATTTCCTTCACCCCATGCTTGAGCTAGCGCCTGCGCAAACTCTACACCAATATAAGACTCTTCACGAGAAGCTCCTTCGAAGAGATAAGTGTCTGTGGCGACCAAGCTGACGGAGCACCCGCTTGGGAAAATAAAAGGAGGAATCTCGCAAACTCGGAAGAACAACCCTGTCAAAACCCTTGGTATTGGCAACATACTTGTTCAACCTCCAATAAGGTGGACACCAAAGAATGTCAGTAGTTTTTGTCTTCGCAATCAACTCAGCCCATTCATCCGCTGAAAGATCCTTGATACATAACTTTCGCGTATGATATGTGAAAGGGGAATATTCAAATGGGGGGCCTACCAACTTGAGATGCTCCCTAAGCCAAATGGTCAACAGAAGAGGACTCCCTTGAGTCATAACACCGGTCCTATGCAGCTCGTCAAGACCATGCAGGGTCTCACCCAAGATTAGCGAAATAATGTTCCTAGAACATTTTCTAGCCTGCAGAACAGTTTCCACCAGTTGGGAGTCAACCAAGCCGTCCCTACATGTAAACAGAACATCTCCGAAAAGAAAAAGAGTCAGAAAGTTCCGTTTATAGACATGAAAAGCGTCATCATCTGAATCACTGCTGAAGCGTCCTGGGAAAGAAGAGCAATCAACCCACTTGCGGTGAACCAACTCATAGCAAGTCTCAAGGGGGATCCCTAACAATTCATTCAAAGCCTCCGAATGATTCCTATGGTACTTGGGAACGGCGATCTCGCCAGTCAAAGGCATATCCAAGATAATAGCAAATTCCTCCACAGTAGGTACCATCTCATTCAAAGAAAAATTGAAAAGGTGAATAGAGGGATCCCAAAATCGAGCAGCACCCTGCAAAAGACTCCAATCCGGTTGAAGGTTCCTCAAAGTGACAAGAATTCTGAATCCAAATTCTGCTATGAACCTATTGCAAGACCGGTTGCGAAACGACCTCACAAAATCCCTTGATGCTTACTTGAAAGATGCAATCACTTCAGATGACAGGGAAAAATCATCGACAATCGTGGACGTTGGGGGAATCTCCTTGGAAGCCATGGATCACAGGGTTGAAGAAAAAGATAAGAGTTTCACCCTAACAGAATATCTCTAGAGTTTGAATGGCTAGAATGAGTTATCTGGCCGGACTACAGGGTGATTTTATAGGGAAAACTGACAAAATCCTGTTCGAAAAAGGAAGAGATTTCTGTCTGTATAGCGTGTCTCGTGCGAGACACCTTATCTCGCGCGAGATATCCCTACGACAAAACAGCAACAGTTCTGGTCAAACAACAATCTAGCCCCGACTTGACGAAGCAAGTCTCGAAAAACCTGCGTGTACAGTTCATAACATGCAGTAAAAACACCAAGATGAGGGCTCAAAATTGTGGCCTAGCGGCCATTTCATTCCATTTCCAAAAACATGGAAAGTCGAGAAAGTTAATTAATTAACTAATTAGACTTAGGATTAGGGGTTAAGAAAAACCATTGTTTGTGCTACCTACTTGTTCCTAACAGGTACCAAAAGAAAAGAAAAATTGTCTGGGCCCACACGGCCAATATATACAAATCATCAGAAATCAGATAAAGGGAAAAGGAGGGGATCACGCCATCAAGTCGCTCGAGCCGCCGGCACCTCCGCCATCACCACCATGGGGGCTACCATCCCTCCTCGACCTCTTGGCTCCGCAAGTAGGGGTCACCGCCGAGGCCACTGTCGAGGCCGTCGAAGAAGCCTTGTGGAACAGCCTCTCGGACAGGTCCGACACCAGGGCCATCAATCCCGCCATCTTAGTCGCGCCACGGTTGTAATCGGCCGCAGACAGAGTGACCTGACGACCAAAGGAAAAGAAATGTTCAGATGAAGTCGGACATATACACTTATATGGACGAATACGAGAGACAATACAAACAGAAACATACCGAAGAGACATCAGCCGGGAGGCGGTAACCCTCGGGAATCTGATCAGGAGACGGGATGTGCCCCACCATTGGCATGCTCCCCATCATGTACGTGTAGCTCAAATGGCCATAGTCTGGGGCAAAAGGCAGAGAACCAGTAGCCTGGGAGGAAGTGATAGGGGCTGACAAACCTGAAGCAGAAGCAGAGGCGGAGCCACGAGCATGTGATCGCCTATCCCCCACCAGGAGGGGACCCATCAACCGAGGCAGAAACTCCGCATAAGAAGCCCCGGGGATCACGCAAGCCGTCGCCACATCACCCGCCAAAAGACCTGCATAATCATCCTCTGGAATGGAGTGGGTGGGATACATCGCCCTCGGCGGATCCGCTGGCACCCTGTATGATAGTCTACCCCGGCCATGCTGTGGGAAGACCCGCTCACCAAGATACATGGTATCTCCCTCCAAAGATGCCAGCATCCTCTGCATCCCGGTAGCATCCCAATCACGATGCACCTCCCGCTCCAACAGGGTCCAGGGATAAAGGCCCAGCCTCTCATACTCAAAGATATCCAACATAGCCCGCGCCTCCGCCACCGTCAGGGTCCAATCCTGGCTCTCCTCCTCATCAACAGTCCGATTTGGGTGGCTCCACCTCCTGATATCCGGAAACAAAGGCGCCCGGCTCTCCAACTCAAATCTATACAGCCCGAGGACAGCATAGCCCCATATCTGCACAAAGAAAATAGGTCAAATTCAGTATGAAACACAGACAGAGCATACAGACGAAGAGCAGAAACAGAATCAAAGGGCATACCTCCCAGGCATAAGAATACCCTGACAGGGAATCCTTGGTGTTCCTACACTCCACATCCATGGAGTGGTAGCAGAAGGCCAGTCCCGCTGAGCCCCAATCATATCTGCTCACCTCATCCAGATCACCCAACAAACTTAACAAAGAAAGACGAGCCGTAGAAGAGTGGTTCGCAAAGATAGTCTCAGAAAGGATATACCAGAGGGCACCCCTCACCAACTGATCAGTATTCACATTTGGCTTCTCCGAGTAGGCCTCAATCTGACGCCGGAGGGGTGTCAGCTCAGCAGCAAATCCCTTAACGTTGTTAGGGACGAAGCCGATCAACTACCTCCACACAGCTGGACCCTTAGGCCTATAACCCAAAGTCTTCGGCAGGGGATCGCCAATGAACTCTAACCCCGTAATGGCAAGAAAATCAGTCGGGGTCATAGTCGCTTCCCCGAAGCGCAAATGAACGGTGTGGGTAGTGTCCCACCACCTCTCTCGGATCGCCTGAAGTACTTGGGGAGTCCGCCTTATTCCCCGGAGATTGTCAACAAAAGTCAGAAGCCCCGTTTGGGCCACCCTATCCCGAACGCCATCAAGATCCTTGATCTTGTCCCACACCTCCTTAGCCATTTTCGGGCTTCCCCGGCAATTCTTCGTTGACTTATACGACTGCAAAACAGAGGAAAAACAGAGAGGCCAATATTAGAAATCATTCCATGTCAAGAAATCAATGAAGTAGAAGAAAATTTTCATTGGGACATTTCATCAAACACTTGGCGTGCGTACAAGAAAAGCTTGCCCAAGGGTGTTATTCATGATCCGAATCAACCTCTCCTACAATCCATGATGTGTAGGAGGCTCATACGCACGCAATGTAACGACAATCATCCAAAGAAACACACAAAATCGATGCATGCAAAAGGAACCTAGTTCTAGGCATGAACAAGAACAAAATCCATTGATGAAATTTTGAATTCAAGGGAAAGGGAATTCAAACTCAATGCAATGCAAGAATCAAGAGGTGAGAAAGAAATTCTTACCAAGCCCTCCCGAACAGCGGTAGAGATGTGCGCGTGCCTATCGAAGGTAAGATCATCGCGAGGATAATCCATCCCTAGCAAATAGCTCCCCAAAATCGGATTCCTTTGTTCTTGAGCCATGGATTATGGAGGGAGGAAGGATTAGAAAGTGATTGGGAGGAAGAAACACCAAGCAAATCCACGAAAAATCACAGAGAAAGCGACCTTGGCTCGAGCTAGGGGGGAAATTTTGAAAAGGATGTTTTCAAAATAAGCAAGAGCTGCTGTTTATATGCCCCGACAGTACAAGTCTCGCGCGGTATATCATATCTCACCGCGAGATATACCTTCTGGAAAGTGACCAAATTGTCCTCGACAATAAGCGTCTACGCAACGTCAAAGTTCAAAATTTTGACACATTTACCCTTGGAAATGATAAACTAGTAAGGAAACGTGGAAAAATCGGCACCGCAAGTCACGAAACGAGCCAAACGTGACACGCGCACGACCGCCCGGTACGGCACCAGTCGCCCGAAAACCGAGTGGTCCAAAGATCGACTCAATCCATATGATCCAACGCCCAGACAGGTGGATCGTCATCAAAAAAAGCCCGGTCCAACGCCCAAACAGGTGGATCGTCATCAGAAAAAGCCCGGTCCAATGCCCAAACAGGTGGATCGTCATCAGAAAAGCTCGGTCCAACGCCCAAACAGGTGGATCGTCATCAGAAAAGCCCGGTCCAACGCCCAAACAGGTGGATCGTCATCAGAAAAGCCCGGTCCAACGCCCAGACAGGTGGATCATCATCAGAAAAGCTCGGTCCAATGCCCAGATAGGTGGATCGTCGAACCAAATGCCCGATTCAACGCCCAAACAGGTGAATCGTCATCCCCAACAACAAAAAAAAGCCCGATTCGGAGCCCAGAAAGGCGAATCGTCACAAAACCGACAGGACTCAGAGGACCGGACAGGTAAGCCTTTGTTTTCTAACATAGTTCCCGCAGGTTCGGAGCCCAGACAGGCGAATCTTCAGACAGGCAGGTATATTCTGAATTGGGTCTTGATTTGATTCCTCAGTATGAATTTACCTTTTCAAAAACAAAATCTCCGCGATTTTCAAATGATTTTCAAAATACCTAAAGCAGCCTTTTTATGTTTTGGAGTCGAACTACGTCATGGTCTGATTCTCCGATAGAGATACGTAGGAAGCCGTGCGGCCCGACCATCCCGATGTTCAGAATGATGTCTTTTCTATCGTCGACATGACTTCTTTCATAAGACTTGTCACCGAGGGGCTCTGTAGACACCCCATTCTGAACACATCGGATCATACTTATACCACTCTAAGTCTCGCTTTGAGTCAAGAAGTAGAAATCCACCATTTCGTCATGTTTCGTTAAGTTTTGACTAACCACCGTTAGTTTGGGACTAAACTGCATACGAGATAACGAGGAAAGGATAAAACTGTCCACAGGAGCAATATCTCGCTGCGAGATGGCGTGTCTCGCGCGAGATATCCCCCCTCTGCAGATTGCAGACGACAGTTTCCTCGTCGATTTCAACCTCTTTCCAGGATAAAACTTTATCCCTCCGGCCAACCAATAGGATTTGGAGTCTAGAACCATCTGATAGGGTTTTACCTCTCCACTTCTTCCTATCCATTCCCTATAAATACTTGGTGACTTCCAAGGATTAGAGGACCGCGAATTTTCACAACACACACACATTTTGTTGGCTTCTTTCCCTGAAAGAATCCTACAAAATCACCCTAAAAACTCACCTCATAGTTTGTTTGTCAACCTTGTTGATAAACAAACATCAAGCTCCAAGTCAAGGACCGAGGCGAAGCTCTGTCCGTGTCAAGAGTCGATTCTAAACTTGAGTCGAAACTCTGCCCAAATCACCTCACGCAAGGTAACCCCTAAATCCTTTTCTAATTGATTGTTAGAGTGGTATAAGTCCATAGAATCTAGGATCGGCCTAGAGCCTCTCCACATCATGGAGACGGTCTCGAAGCAATCGATCCTACATTTCGTTTAACCCCGTTAAATGGACCTTTGTTTGTAATATTAAAAAATCGTTTTTATTCTTTTCTTTTGAAAACCTCTCTTTTCTTTAGCAAGACCGATCTCCGGATTGGGTGAAATGGATGCTCCTTGACCTACCCATTTCATAACCTAAGCCCCGAACCCAAATCTCTTTCAAAATGGTTTTCCTATTTTCTCCAATCGAATAATATAGGTGGCGACTCAAAACGAAAAGATAAAATTCTTTTTCCTCACAACGCTACACGTGGCGACTCTACAACTGAACGCAGTGACACCTCCCGACGAAATTGCGAGATGTCGGGGCCCGCGCAGCTGGATCCAGGTAATTTCAGTTGGCGACTCCGCTGGGGATGTTTTGTTTTAAAAACTTTTAAACAAAAAAAAAAGATTTTTAAAACAATGATGAGGGTCAAACTTTCATTTTACCCCTTTCTTTAACTGTTGTGTGTGTGTGCATGTGATTTACTTATTTTTTCCAAAAAAATAAAAATACAAAAAAAAAATGCATCATAATACATCTGTGTACATACATTTTAAAATTCTGCAAAACAATTTATGTTTTACTCAGAAAAAGAATTTTAGTGACCGCATACTACGCGCACTCTTATCCTGTACACTACACACTTGCGTTACACTCTGTCCAGACTCGGTTGGTTTTTACCCAGTCCGCGTCATAAAGCCTGGATACATATCCCATGTCAGCCATTTTCTAAGTCGAAGCTCATAACTCAAGATCCCTTGCGCAAGCAAGACGATGAAAGGTTATGCTAAAATCTTGACCTGATCTTGATTTCCAAAGCTACACCCAGACAGTGCTCCGTCCCGGATATACATCCATGCCCACATGACACCTTGTCATCAAGCCTTTAATACGTCAGCCATGACAATATGACCTAGCCAAAACCTAACGTCACAGATCCCTTGCGCAAGCAAGGTAAGGAGTGGTCATGCCGAACTCTCGACTCGATCTTGACTCAGGTGCCAGCTCGGCTCACTATTCGCATGGCCTATGCATTAAAACAAACATGACAGGCTCGGTCCTTAGGTTTGGTTTTTTCTTTTGACCGGTGGAAATCGCTTGCCCTATAGGACCCTCGCCCGGGGCTGTCCACCCCGGGATGTCGAAATACAGGTGCAAAACGAGGGGCTTATAGCCGCACTGATGGTTTCCACTGACCCAGGATCTACCATAGTTGCGAAAAAGAAGAGCAATATTTTCCAACCAACTTAGGATTCAGAGAAAACACGTTCTAAGTAAATTAAAACAACAAAAAATGCATAAATAAATTAAAAAAAGGGAAACAACATGTCGCATGAGCTTTCCCCCTTATCCAAAAAAGGCCCTCATAAGTCTAAACCTTACCCTTCACCCCCTCCAGCGAACCGAGAGTGGTTGAGAGTACCTGGGTGTCGTCTTTTCAGTGTCGAAGCCACAAGGCCCGACAGCCATTCCGGTTCAGCGGTCAGAACAGTCCGTTACCCTCCCACATGGCAGGGTCGACAGGTAACAGTGAAGGAAATGAAACTCCGCCCCCGGGAAACTTTCAAACAATGGAAGAAGTTTGGCAAGCTTTCAAGGCTCTAAAGAAATGCCAAGAAGAGCAGCAGTCTTGTATCGAATATGCCATGCGCCATCGCGGAGCTGTTGCGGTTCCCCAACCCGATGAAACCTTTGTCCTCATAGAAGACGAAGATATGCATGTTCCCCCGGTTTCCCAAAGCTATCAGCAGGTCCCTCCTTCACAAATCCACGGAAACCTAGCTATGCAGGGCAATTCCCACTCAAAGCTCCATTCGGGCCTCAGTCAAGCAGCTCCACTTTTCCAACCTCAGCACACCTATGGGCCCTCTCCCTCAGATCCTAAAAGCTCTCAATATCCCCTGGGATTCAATCATGTGCCTCTGTATGAGCCCCCCAGCCACAACATGAAATCCATATGTCTGCCAGAGACAGACATCCCAGCGGATATCCTAACATTTCAAACCTACCACCCGCTGGTCTGCCGCTTGGGGCTAATGAAACATTTCCCCAGCTTCCAAACACAACCCTTAGTTGTTCGGGTAATCATGCCCTTGGCCCCAATTTCAATAATTCAAGATACGGGTTAGTATATACTCAACTGCCTCCCCAAGATTCCCTAGTGGCAATCCCGTCAACCAATCAACCTTCACCTTCGTTCTCCATCCCAGAAAACGGCAGCCTGCTTCTGCCTACTGACCCCCATGTGGCTTGGTTGGTAGAACATGCAAAGGAGATGCAAGGGAAGAGTTTCCTTAAGCAAAAGGAAAAAGGTTACCAAACACCTCCAAACAAGAAGAAAGCGGTTACCAGAGCAGTTCACTACATCCAAAATGGAGCCCAAGTAAGCCGCGATGAAGCGCCCCCGAGGAACAACAATCTTCCTCGCCAACAGCAGTTCGAGCATTTCGATAACCTCGGGATGCCCTTGAGCCAAGTCGAGACACTAGTAAAATGGAACATCCTTAAACCTCTCAAAAATTTCCAGCCAAAGACTCTCAAACCTAACATGGACATGAGCAAATGGTGTGCTTTTCACAACTACCCCGGCCACACAACCGACCATTGCTTCGTGTTGAAGAAAGTGGTCCAAGGTTTAATCGAAGAGGGAAAGGTGGAATGCCCCTGTGGTCCCAACGCAGTCGAAAACACTTTCCCTAGAAATGACAGGGTAAGCATAGTGGATAAGTCCTCGGCAAATTCCCGTGATGATCAGGGACGTGAAGGCAGAACCTGGGGCTTCCACGTTGAGAAATTCAGGAAAGAAAACTCAAGAATGGTTATTCCCCAACAATCCTTTCCAGCATCGGGGCACACCAATGGGTGGATTGAACGCTCCCTGGAGATAAGGCAGTTCGAGGCAGGCCGACCAAGTGGCAGCGTCAAAAACGACATAACTTTCACAAACGTGGACCCACAACCAGCAAGAAGAAATAGGTCGAGAAGCTTCGACTAACCCCTCGTCTCCTAGAGTCTAGCTTCGAAAAGGACCCCTAGTCTGTTGTATTTAAGTTTAAGTCTCTCGAATCGTCTGACGGCCTTACGCCTGAAGATTACGCATTTGTAGCAAAAAATATGTTCTCTGAATAATAAATTCGACCTCTCTGAGTATCCCCTCATTGCCTCTTTAACAAATGATAAATTAACTAATCAAAACAGTTAATAATGATTCACTTGATAAAGACTCAGACACATTAAATGAACAATACATTAAGCAATCTTTAAGCATGTTGTCAAACAAGAGGAAAATCAGGCCCAAGCTGCCAAGAAGGTTCTAACCAAAGTGAATTTGGGGACTGCTGAAGAGCCTACAGAGACGCAAATCGGAGAAATCACCTTCGAACACCGACACGTCAACACACACAATTTCACCTTCGAACACCGACACGTCCACACAATATTTCACCTCTTGGACACCGACACGTCCACTCACAATTTCACCATCACCAGCACAAATCATTATCCTGAAAACACGCATTTAGAGGTATGCACATCTCTATGTCCCTGATTGAAGGATCTGTTTTGTGATAAGGCACGAACGTCTTCATCACCAGCATAAATCATTATCCGTAGCCCGGAAGGCTTTAAATTACCCGGTCGAGAAGACCGTATAAATTTTCCAAATCATTATATATAGCCCGGAAGGCTTTAAATTACCCGGTCTGGAAGACCGTATAAATTTCCCAAATAATTATTCGTAGCCCGAAATGCTTTAAATTACCCAGTCCGGAAGACCGTATAAATTTCCCAAATCATTATCCGTAGCCCGAAAGTCTTTAAATTATCTGGTCCGGAAGACCGTTTAAATTTCTCAAATCATTATCCGTAGCCCGGAAGGCTTTAAATTACCCGGTCTGGAAGACCGTATAAATTTCCAAAATCATAATTCATAGCCCGGAAGGCTTTAAATTACCCGGTTCGGAAGGCCGTTTAAATTTCCCAAATCATTATCCGTAGCCCGGAAGGCTTTAAATTACCCGGTCCGGAAGATCGTATAAATTTCCCAAATCATTATACGTAGCCTGGAAGGCTTTAAGTTACCCGGTCCGGAAGACCGTATAAATTTTCCAAATTATTATCTGTAGCTTGGAAGGCTTTAAATTACCCGGTCCGGAACACCGTATAAATTTCCCCAAATCATTATCCGTAGCCCGGAAGGCTTTAAATTACCCGGTACGAAAGACCGTAAAATTTCCAAAACATTATCCTTAGACCGTATAAAGCACGTCCCGTGAGACATCTAATCCATATAACGTGACTTCATTCCTTGATGGAATATGTCCAGTGAGACACCATCTCCGCATAACGTGACTTCATTCCTTGATGGAACACGTCCCGTGAGACACCATCTCTGCATAATGTGACTTCATTCCTTGATGGACACCAACACGTCCACTTCACCTTAGGACACCGACACGTCCACTCACCATTTCATCTTAGGACACCGACACGTCCACTCACCATTTCATCTTAGGAAACCGACACGTCCACTCACCACTTCACCTTAGGGACACCGACACGTCCACTTCACCTTAGGACATCGACACGTCCACTCACCACTTCACCTCATGGACACCGACACGTCCATTTCACCTTAGGACACCGACACGTCCACTCACCACCACATCTCAAGACACCACCACGTCCACATCACCTCAGGACACCACCACATCCTCACATTCGACCCAAGCGGTCACCTCACACACGAACTACGATCAGCCTTGATTCCCATTCGGGATAAGTAGGAATCCTGTCGAAGGGTCCAACCAACCTACCTAAACGGTCACCCTCAGGACACCGAACATCCACCTAACATCAGGACACCACCACGTCCTCACAAACCGACCAACATGGTCACCTTCTCTCTCCCAGCAAAGTGATCCAGATCAGGACCCTTATCTTTTCGATGTCCCCACTTCCTTCATAAGTGACGTCATCGAGGGGCTTCTGTAAGTATCCCAATCTGGATCACTCCCCATCTGACACACGGGAAACACCGCGGACTCACACAAACGTGATCTCGAAGACCCGTAACCTTCAAAAACCCCAAAACCACCAACCAAACCAAGGTAGGACCCTTCCGAGATAAAATAATGCAAAAGGACTTTTTGGGAATTATAAAAAATAGTCAGCCTGCATAATGGTTCGGACGGACCATTTTGCACCCAGACATCATAATTACAAAATCCTCTTAAAGTCCACAATATTCTCTTAAATCCGGGAAAACCAAAAATTTGGTTTTCCTAGAATAATCCGCGCGGACCATTTTGTCATTTTTCCAACCCTATAAATAGAGGGATCCCCCTCTCATTTTCTTGACACCTCCATTCTCTCCTCTCTCTCTCCCCCCCCAGCCTGCAGGCTCCCCTCTATGTCCTTCCGAGGTAATCCCGGTCCCTTTCAGTTCTTTCTGGGGCCTTACGAGCCCTACTAAGGTGCTCAGAAGCCCTGCCGAGCGCTCTCGAGACGCTCTCGAGCCACCCTGATGTGCTCCCGATGCATCCCGAAGCCCTGCCGGTCCATCCCGAGCCATTCCAGTCCATCCCGAGCCATTCCGGTCCATCCCGAAGCCCTGTCGGACAATCTCGAGGCATTTCGAGGCACGCCGAACCTCTGCCCGAGTACAACCAACACTCTCGAGGCACGCTGAACCTCTGCCCGAGTACAAGAAACACTCCCAAGGCATGCCAAACCTCTTCCCGAGTACAACCAACACTCTCAAGGCATGTCGAAGCTTTGTCCCCAGTCACCGGTACATCCCAAAACAATCCCGATCCATCCCAGAACACTATTCACACTCAAACACTATTCCCAAGCGGAAGATAGACACGAACCAACATTGGTAAGGCCTCCTTCCGAAACTATTTCAATTCATTTCAATACATAGCATACAATGTAGACATCATATTCAGCATGCATTTTTAAAAAAGCACATACACACACACACACAAATTTTAAAGAAAGAGGGGTATCGAAAGACTCGTGTATATGAAGCGACTCGGGTGAGCTCTGATATTCTCTTTTTGAGGCGTAACCTGACCTCCGAACTCAAATCTCATCACACAACAACCTTTTTTAAACAAAGCCTTTTCTCATTGTTTTGGGCTATATCAAAAACGGCGTGACAACTCTACAAACAAACACAGCGACACCTCCTGACTCAAATTGTGAGATGCCGGGCCCACGCAGCCAGATCTGGGTAATTTCAATATGTGAAAAATCTCGGGTGTTGGATAAAGTGTTGCCAACACTTGAATAGCGACACTGAAGAGAAGAATTATTTCTTGTACAGATTTTTATTTTCTGAATTGGATGATCACTGATGTTGATCGACTGAACTATTTATAGGACTCCAAAACTTGGAGCCTACTCCAAATAACCAGCTAAACATCCTTGAGTTTGTTTCCCCCATTTTAGCTCCATTCGCCTCTTTTGTAGAAGACTAAGTCTTCTTGGCTTCTTTCCCTTGTATGCCTTGCTGTAGTAACCTTGTACTCTATCCTTAGCTCCCCCTGAATAGCTAACCACTAATACATTTACTTGGTCATTACTTTTACATATAAACAATGTCTTTATGTGTAACTTTCTTCATTAACTCGAAATTCACGCATGGGCAGCTTCTAATTACCTGTTCAACCTCATCTAAAGCAGACTAACAACTGTTATCAAATAATTAAATATCACGTTGTTATTTATGAAAAATACAGTAACTATTCTGGTGTTGCCAAATCTCAAATGGCAACACTGGTATGGCAAAACACGGGACAACATACATGACAACACATGTTTCTAACATTTACAATTTTCTTTGCTAATATAGCCCCATTCATGTGAGGTCCTCTTTTACCTTCATGGATTTCGTTCATGACCTTTTTCGCTTATGTTTTATTGCCACACCTGAGATTGATCCCTTCATAATGCTTCTTGTGTACACGATTCCTTATCATCATATATCGGAATGCCAATTTTCATATACCCAATTTTTCCTTCTTGTCACTTCCTGGTGGATAAGTCCCATACACAAGAAATTCTGGATATTTGTGTACCATGCTTGCTCGGATTCCTCTCGATCTAACTAAATCATTTTGCATAAGGATGGAGTAGATAGCTTTGAAATTTTGAATGGCCTCACAGTTTTTCCCTCAGGAATCTCCACCAATGAGGCATTTGTAGCTAGAGCATCAGGAAATATATTCTTATTCCTTGGTATGTAGTGGAACACAACATCCTGAAACTGGGCTATTAGGTCTTTGAGGTATAAACTATACCGTTGTAGTGTAGGATCTTGGATCTTCCACTTGTCCGATGTTTGGTTTATAATAAGTAAAGAATCTCTGAATACTTCTAGCTCTTGAACATTCCTTTCTAAAGCGGCTTCTAATCTTGCGATGCAAGCCTCATATTCAGTTGTATTGTTTTTAGCATCACTTTTTTAGCATCAAATTCGAGTCGTATAGCAATTGGTGTGTACACATTTTTTGGACCAACAAGTAACATCCTTTTCCCATAACCTCTCTTATTTGCCGCTCCATCAATAAAAATTTGCCACATATTTTCAGTTGTTGTGCATATTACATATTCATCAAGGAATCGCAGGTCTTCCCCCTTCACTTCGGCACAAGGAAATTCACCAAGTTGATTACGTAACACTTTCCCCCTAATGGATTTTAGTGTGACATAATTGATATCATAACCTGCGAGCATGAAGTATCATTTGTCTATCATTTTTGACATAAATGGCTTTTTGAAGATGTACCTAAGTTGCTCGACCCCTTCTACTAGCTTGATCGGTAAGGCTTCCATGTAATGCTTCAATTTATAGTGTTACCCAGACAAGAGCAGCACATGATATCTATAAAGCTATGTATTTTCGTTCACTTCCCTAGAATCTCTGACTGACAAAGTAGATGGAATTTTCCTTAGTGGAGTCTTACTTTTCTTGATCCAACATAGCCCCTAGGTCATCATCATTCACTGTTAAGTAAAAAAAGAGGTTTATCTTTGTACGGTGGAACTAGCACCAGTGAACATTTCGGCATTGCATCACTTCTTCAAACATCCTTTGGCACTCTCCCGTATGTTCCACTGAGGCATTCTTCTCTAGTAGCTTGAATATGGGCTCGCACATTGTTGACAACTGAAAAATGAACTGACTGATATACTGCAAATGACCATGAACCTTTTGATATGTTTCTGAGTCTTTTGTGGAGGCATATCAACTATGGCCTTGATCTTTGATGGGTCCTCTTCAATTCTCCTTTTTGTGACCATATAACCTAAAACCACTCCCCTTATGACTCGGAATATGAACTTTGCGGGATTCAGCCTCATTTTGTGCTTTCTCAAACTTTCAAATAATTTTTGTAGGTCAATCAGGTGTTGGCCATCTGTATCCTTAGAGTGAATGATCATGTCGTCTTTTTTTTTTTGGCGAAAGGAGACGGTACTCCCTAGATTTTATTAATAACGAACAATAAAATTACAAACATGGTGGGGGACATGACAACCTCAACCACCAGAAAAAAGCAGGAGGGAGTTCTTACACAACCTGTAAGATCCTCTACAAAAAAGGGGAGGGAGCTAAACAATAACAGATACATCAAAAATACTAAAAAAACCAAAGACCTAAGATAAGGCAAATAAACCAAGAAAATTGGCCCACCAGGCAAAATGCTCGGCCGGACAAGCCAGGCCTCACAAGGACAAACGGCCAAGAAACTAGGGCGGCCGCACAAGCCAAGCCGAGGCTCTTGTGCGACCGCAAAAGCCAAGACGCAGACGCCCAAAAGGCCATAGACACGCCAGAGCAAGCAGCAACAAACAACAGCAACATGGCAGACAAAAAAAAATCACCAGCAACATCAACTCTATTAACATCAGCACAGCAGCAGCCACTAAACAAATAGCAATTAGATCCTAACATAAGGTATGGAAGCTCTATCCAACCTATAAGCACCCCGGCAATCATGAGGGAGGTCCTTGGATTTTCTGCTCACTAACAATGATCATGTCGTCCATGTATACCTCAATCACTTTATGAATCATAACATGGAATAGTGCCATGATAGCTCGCTGGTATCTAGCCCTTGTGTTCTTCAACCCAAACGGCATGATGGTGTAGCAGAAAGTTCCCCATGGGGTGATAAATGTTGTCTTGTGTTAGTCCCCCTTAGACATTAGAATCCTATTGTACCCGAGAAACTCGTCAACGAAAGAGCGAACCTCAAAAGTGGTTGTGGTGTCCACAAGCATATCAATGTTAGTGAGTAGAAAATCCTCCTTTTACGATACTTTGTTCAAATCCGAAAATCCACACAGTCCCGGACCTTGCCATTTTTTTCCTCACTAACACTATATTTCCAACCATGTTGGATACTCAATTACCTTGATGAACCCCATACTGAGCAGTTTCATAACCTCTTCTTTGACATATAATGACCAATCCGACTTGATCTTGTAGAGTTTCTGTTTAACAGTCATGGCATCTGGTGTGAGTGGAATTCCATGCTCTACTACCTTCGGATCTAGCTCTGGCATATCTTGGTAGGACCAAGAAAGCACATCGACATATTCCTTTACAAGAGCTATCAACGCGGTATGATACGGAAGCAAGTATGGAAGCTAAGGGAAAGGAGCTAATGTTGAGCTCCAAGAGTGTGGACCAGACTTTAGGGGTCAACTTGAGTCCAATTTTTGTTAACATGATTAGTTGGACTTAAATAAGTGGGCTGAATGTCTGATCATCTTTTGGAATAATTTTGTTCAGGTTATATCTGTTGTGCTTTATGGGTCCATGCGCAGCGGAATTAAGCATCAAATAACACAAAACCCAAATCCCTAAGATCCGTTCTATACGATTAAATTGAATTCCTATGAGATAGAATTTACCAACCTTTATTGCTTTCCGGTCTTGAGCTATCGAACAATTTATCAGTGTGATTTTGAATCACAATCTTCGATCTTCAAAAACCTTTGAACCTTCAGATTGCTTTGGACAATTTGAACTCTAGGCCTTGATCATCGTACAAGCGAAGACCCTCTAGTAGTATCCACACGTTATAATGAACCAAGAACGGTTCTTGAGAATTGCTAGATTCTTAAACCTATGGAAGAAATATTGAGAAACCTTTTTGGTGATTTTCTTTCTTGAAATTCGGCTGTTTACAGACTCATATTTATACTACTTTAGTATTAGAGTTTGTGCCCTAATCAAATTAGGAAACAAGTGTAAACTGCCTCTGTGGCTAGTTGTGTCGCGCTACAGAACATGTCAGATGGCCAGTTGTGTCGCGCTACAGAACAAGCCATATCAGGAACTCTCAATCATTTCTTCCTTTGGTTTAACCAATTCATTCTAGATGTGTGTGACCCAATAGGATTATATTATGTTGGCAATGAGCTCGATCCTATCGATCCTCATAAGACATAAGCGGACTCTAGCAAGCCATTATGTCTATCCAAATAATATAACGTAAGAGTTCACGTTTCCAATGGTACACTTCCATTTCTCCCTTTGTCTCACGATGTTATATTGAACACAAGTCATGGTCCACGTCAACTTGTATTTGTTCAATGCTTTCTCGATCTTGAGTATAATGATAGTCCAATCATATTGGGGTGTGGCCACACGCTTTTCATCATTATCACTCATCGAGGGGCCCAAGCAAAACATCTCTCTTTCGAGGGACAAATTCCATCTTGACTTATCATCCTTCCTATCATGAATCCGATCATGCCAAAGATAGCCTTTATAAATATCATGTTAAGATATCGTTTGACTAAAATCAAACATGACTTTCATCATATGTAAGGTCATGATAATCTCAGGTCTAGGGACTAAATGAAGTGACCATATGAGATTTAATTATGACATTTGACCATGACATAAATCTCATACGGGTCAAGTCCAGTCACTTGTTCTCTAACAAGTACCCATAATTTCAATGCGCATCTCTATGCATATAATCATCATATGATTATCCATTGACAATTATACTAATTATTCTCTTAATAATTAGGGACGGAGATTATTACAATAAATATGCAAAATATTTAATAATCAAATAATAAACTTAAACGATAAAGACGATACATAACGGTTTTAAGTTAAACATAACTAAAGCCTAGGGCATTACACCAACAGTCTCCCACTTGCACTAGGCTCCATCTATGTATCGAATACTCATGGATCTAACATGACCATCATGCTTCTGCCTGTGCTAGGGTCTTTGTAAGTGAATCCCTAATGTCATCATCGGTTGATACTTTGCATATTTTAACGTCTTCTCATTCTTTATGAATTCCTCGAAGAATGTCTAAGTGAGTGTTTGGATCGCTTGTTGTGACCTTGGTTCCATTGTTTGCACAAGTGGCACCATTATTGTCATAACAAAAGTTTTACCGATTAGTGATACTTGGAACATTTCCAAAACACTAATGACCTTTTGATCCAAACTGCCTCTTTTAGCCACATCATATGTTGCTAAACTTCGGCCTTAGTAGTAGAACCGGCTACAATTTCTGCTTGGAAGCTAGCATCTATGTAACCCTTACAACAAGATTAAATTCCAATCTTTCAAATACCAAGAACGTATCCTTAGTTCTTCTTAAGTACTTAAGGATCATCTTGACTGCCATCCAATGGTTCTCAATAGGATCAGATTGGTATCGACTCATCATGCTTAGAGCATACGAGACGTCGAGTCTAGTACAAATCATGGCATACATGACAGATCCAAATGCCGAAGCATATGGAACTCCATTCATTCCCTTTTGCTCATCACTTGTCATAAGACAATGAGTATTGCTAAGAGGAATACCATGACCCATTGACAAGCTACTCTTCTTAGACTCTTCTACGAAATTGTCAATGTGAATACTTTGACTCAAACCAATTTATCCTTATAGATCCATCTCTATAGATCTTGATGCCAAGGATGTAAGCGGCTTCACCCATATCTTTCATTGAGAAACCTTTCCTTGACCAAGACTTTGACAGTCTTAAGTGTCGGAACTTGTTTTTCCAATGAGTAAGATATCATTGTAATAAAACAATAGAAATAATACTACGCTCCCACTGAATTTCATGCATACACAAGATTCATCTTTGTTCTTTGATGAAGTCAAACTCTTTGACCAATTCATCAAAACGAAGATTCCAATTCCTTGAAGCTTGCTTCAACCCATCTCATGGATCTTTGCAATATGCATACTTTATTAGAGTTTCTTGGATCGACTAACTATTCGGGTTGTGTACTATACACATTCTTAATAATCTTTCCATTTAAAGAAAGTCGTTTGACATCCATTTGTCATATCACTTAGTCACAATATGTGATAATGGCAATTGAAACTCTAATAGACTTCGACATTGTAACTGGCGAAAAATGTTTCAACATAGTCAATACTATGAATTTACCTAAATCCCTTTGTTACAATCCTTAGTCATGAAAGTATACACCTTCACATCCATGTCGGTCTTTGAAGACCTACTTGCACCCTTTAGTTTTTACACTTTTAGGTAGCCCAATCAAGTTCCAAACTTGATCGTTAAACATGGATTGTAATTTGGATTCCATGGTTCCTAACCATGTATCCAAATTAGGAGAGGACATCGCTTCTTGATAGCAAGTAGGATCGTCATTCTCAATGACTTCCACTTCATCACTTTCCGCAACGAGAAATCACTATTTCTTGAGTTCGGATCGTAACTTATCCAATCTACGATGGACTTGTGCATCTTGAACCGGTTTCACAACTCCTTTGTGAACTTGGTTCTGTCTCTACTCTTGGTTCCATATTATTTTCGGGTTCTTGAACTTCTTTCAAGATTAATTTTACTCCCACTAGATTATTTATTGAGAAACTTGGTTGTCAAACATGGATTGTAATTTAGATTCCATGGTTCTTAACCATTTATCCAAATTAGGAGTGGACATCGCCTCAAGATAGGAAGTAGGATTGTCATTCTCAATGACGTCCACCTTATTACTTTTCGAAACGAGAAATCAATATTTCTTGAGTTCGGATCGTAACCTATCCGATCTACGATGGACTTGTGCATCTTGAACCGGTTCCACAACTCATTGTGAACTTGGTTCCGTCTCTACTCTTGGTCCCATATTATTTTCGGGTTCTTGAACTTCTTTCAAGATTAATTTTACTCCCACTAGATTCTTTATTGAGAAACTACTTCCCAAGAAACGAATCGTATAGAGCAACAAACGTTTTGTTCTCTTTGCGGTTGTAAGATTAATTTCCAAAAATAACCTTGTCAGATTTGTGTGATGAATGTGCCCCGCCACGATTTTTCTTTTGAAAATCATTTAAAAAAAAACAGGAGTCGCCATGCCATTTTTATTTTAAGGGCCAAAACTTTGAAAAATGCTCGAGATTAGAGATTTGGGTTCGGAGGTCACGTTACACTCCGGGAAGAACGTTAGGGTTCACCCGGAATGCCTCGTAAAACGAGTCTTCCTAATTTGAAACCATTTGTGTGTGTGTGTGTGTGTGTTTCTTTTTAGTTAAAATAAGTGCAAACTGAGAGAACAAAAAATTGAGAGCTCTTTGTAAGACATTAAACAAGTCCCATGATTTTTGGTATGATTTTAGGGTTGAGTTTTCGTACTCAAAAGACTCCTTGAAGTTGAAAGTCAATTCTGCCAGAATGAAAAAGACAGTGGACACTTGATTTTAAAATGGATTTAAGGGTTTTAAAACTTCAGAATCTTAGGAAAGTCAGAGAATGAAAGTTGTTCAAAACATCTTAAATAAGGTTACTGAATATTATTTTTATGATTGGAGATTATTTGAGGGACCAAAACCTTCTGGAAATCACAGATGTGAAATCTGGATTTCCAGAGACTGCTAAACTAACTTTTGGTAAATAATTTGAAAAAGGGAGTTATACTCAAGAAAAAAATAAAGTAAAAATATGTCTGGAATCCTATGGATGTTGGCTACAAAAAGTATTTTGTAGTCAACACCAAATTCCAAGTTTTTCTGTGTCCAAAAAATTAGACAATGGACAGAGGTCTTAGAGAAAGGCTACTGGACAGCAACATTCTCAAGAAGGAAAATGTGATTTAAAGGGGATTTGCATCCATGCTTTGTCCCCATTTCCTTAGGCTTTTATTAGTGATCACTAAACTTGTTTAGTGGTGATCTACTATATCAAGCCATCCTTAGGGTACATTAGGACTTAAAGCACTTCATTTGCTTGGGATGGGGGAGATTTAACTTGAAATCAAGATTTTATGTATGAAAATTGATCTTTAGGTTAAGAAAATGTTTTCAAGAAATTAAAAACAATTTGGAAGGAATGTTGATCCTTATAGAAGATCATCCATGGAGATGAACTTCCATGGTGATCCTCTTAGATCTAGGGGAAGGGATGGACAACAAACAAGTTACATCTTTGAAATGTGAGATGCATGCATGGATGAGGGAGGTTTAAGGTAAGAAGAAGGAGGGTTTACCAATGGTGGTATCCTATCTTCTTTGTGTTTGTGTTTGAGACTTGAATTTAGTGAGTATTTGGTGAGTGAGATTTGGGAAAATGATTAAGAAAAAGGTGGCAATTCAAAGGAATTCCCACTGTTTTCTACAAAATTTTTGCCAAGGTGTTGTGTGAGTGAGTTGTTGTTTTTTTTTCTCTCTTTCCTTTGAGACTGAGGGGCTCTATTTATAGGCCTCTGGAAATTTCATTTCCATCCGCGCGGATATGTATGTAAGCGTGCACTGTTCATTAAATGCTGCTCCAGGCTTTGGACAAGAGGAATATTTTATTTAAAAACTCAACCAGCTGTTGTTTTACAGCTTACCCATTTCGGGTTTTTACCTTTTGTAAGATTCTTTACCATGCTTAACTCCAAATAGCAATCCCCAACTTACCCTTGCTTTGTTAGAAAAGTTAGGTTTTGTTAGAAAAGTTAAGATTTGGGTTAAGAATGTGAAGGCTTTCGTTAGTTTTCTAACGGAAATACTAACAACTCAAATTGGAGCACTTACAGTAGCCCCTCGACGACGGCGCTCTCAAAGGAAGCGGGGTCGTTGATAAGAGTAAGGCTCCATATTTGACAAGGGGTGACCAAAGTGGTCGGATGGCTGGACCTGGTGATAGGCTACCTACGTATCCTTAAGAGGAATCAAGTCGGTCGCAGTTCGGGTCTTTGACCCTGGAGTGACTGTTTTAGGATGTCAACCTGGTGAGCGAGTTCTGCAGTCGGTTGCTGAAAGAAACTCTGCTGGGGATAGGGCATGACCATTTTGGTCTGATGGCTAGAGTTGCATATCCACACAGCCGGGGAAAGGAATGACCATTTTGGTCTGATGGCTGAACCTAATGGTAGGCTACCTATGTATCCTTAAGAGGAATCAAGCCGGTCGTAGTTCGGGTCTTTCGACTATCTTCAGATGTCGACCCTAGAGTGACTGTTTTAGGATGTCAACTTGGTGATGATCGAAGTGATAGCGTTTAGGTGCCTCAAGCCTTGATGATGGCATTTTAGGTGCCTCGAACCTTGAAGATGATGGCATTTTAGGTGCCTCAAACCTTGATGATGGCGTTTTAGGTGCCTCGGACCTTGATGATGGCATTTTAGGTGCCTCGAACCTTTGGTGATGGCGTTTTAGGTGCCTCGGACCTTTGGTGATGGCATTTTAGGTGCCTCAGACCTTTGGTGATGATGGCGTTTTAGGTGCCTCGATCCTTAAAGATGATGGCATTTTAGGTGCCTCGAACCTTGATGATGATGGCGTTTTAGGTGCCTCGAACCTTGATGATGGCGTTTTAGGTGCCTCGAACCTTTGGTGATGGTGTTTTAGGTGCCTCGGACCTTGATGATGATGGCATTTTAGGTGCCTCAGACCTTTGGTGATGATGGCGTTTTAGGTGCCTCGATCCTTAAAGATGATGGCGTTTTAGGTGCCTCGAACCTTGATGATGATGGCGTTTTAGGTGCCTCGAACCTTGATGATGGCGTTTTAGGTGCCTCAGACATGGATGATGGCATTTTAGGTGCCTCAGACCTTAAAGATTTGGGATTGATGGTCCTTTGGTGGACTTCATTTGAAGGGGCCGGTCTTACGTTTGCTGCCGGGAAAGGGGATGACCATTTTGGTCGAGTGGCTGGACCTATGGTAGGCTACCTACGTATCCTTAAGAGGAATCAAGCCAATCGTAGTTCGAAAGCTGCTGGGAACGGGATTTCGTTAACTTTCGTTGGAGAAATTGGACTTACGTTTTACTGTCGTTGATGATAATGAGGAAAGAAACGGGATTCCGTTATCTTTCGTTGGGGAAATCGGACTTACGGTTTACTGCCGTTGATGATAATGAGGAAAGAAACAGGATTCCGTTGTCTTTCGTTGGAGAAATCGGACTTACGTTTTACTGTCGTTGATGATAATGAGGAAAGAAATGGGATTCCGTTATCTTTCGTTGGAGAAAACGGACTTACGTTTTACTGCCGTTGATGATAATGAGGAAAGAAACGGGATTCCGTTATCTTTCGTTGGAGAAATCGGACTTACGTTTTACTGCCGTTGATGATAATGAGGAAAGAAACGGGATTCCGTTATCTTTCGTTGGAGAAATCGGACTTACGTTTTACTGCCGTTGATGATAATGAGGAAAGAAACGGGATTTCGTTATCTTTCGTTGGAGAAATCGGACTTACGTTTTACTGCCGTGAAGTTCTTTTGGAAGGGGACTAACCTAGGTAGACTTTGGTTATCCTTCGTTAAGTTTAGGACTAGACTGCAGAGTCCTGGAATTTTAAAGGGCAAAATAGTCTTTTTGGCCCTTCATTCCTGTCCGCGCGGACAGGAATGTAACCCAGACTGGTTTTTAAAATGCCGAGGCCCCTCTTCTTCTTTCTCATTGCAGTTTACGAGAGAGGACGAGAGAGAAAGGCGAAATCCGCCATTGTTGGCCTAGGAGCTTCGAAATCTTCCGATTTTCTTTGATTTTCGAGCAATGGAACACGGGGGAGTTGCCATTCAAGGCCAAGGATGCGGCCCGGTTGCGGAGAGGCGATTAGAACTTGTGAGGATGAGGAGGCATTACTCACTTTCGCAATCGATTGCGGAGGAGCCATATCCCGATGTGTGGCAACATTGGTCCACTGATCCGAGTCTTCGCACGGTATACTTCGAATTTCTTCATTTCCTTTGTTGATTTTTGTTTGAAATTGATTTTTTTTTTGATTTTTTCTTTTTTTTTTAAATTCAAAAATTATGTTTTTTTTTTGGCTTTGAAATGGGACTCTGATGATTTGCATGTTGTAGTGAGTATGTGGGTAATCAAAATATGCATTTTGTTTGGAAAAAAGTATGGGCGATTTGCCATTTTTTTTTTTTTTTGAAATATGAGATGACGAAAATTTGCCCGAATCCGGGACGGACTTCCCTTTTTTTTTGTTGCATGTAGGATTTTTGCAATGAGATATGTTTTTATGAATGATATGAATGTATGCATGCATGTTTTATGATTTTTTGTGAAAAATGGGACGGATTTTTGCTTCCGTTGATTGGATGTATGAATGTGAAAAACTGCTTATTTGTGCTATTTTATGAAAAATGGAATAGGATTCTGCTCCTGTTGATTCCTTGCATTGTGAAAAATCATCATTTTTTTTTGAAAATAAAAACGGGACGGAGTTTTGCTTCTGTTGACTCCTTGTTACTGACATATTTCTTTATGCATGAATGAATGATGAATGGTGATTGTTGAAAAACTTTTCTTTTGTGCGAGAAAAATGGGGCTGAGTCCATTATATGTCGTTATGCTGCCGAATTTTCTTCAGAACTTTATGTCTATGATGCATGTGTATGCTTTGAAATGCAAATGCAATTTTTCTCTTTTTTTTTTTTTGACATTTTTTTGTTTTTCTTTCAATTGCAGGGTGGAGATCGTTTTGTGACGGAGCAGCTGAATAAGCTGAAGACTCGGGGATCAGTGGAGGCTGTGATCGGCCTTGGGATCGGCTTCCAGTCTTGGGCAGAGGAGATTTGATGAGTCCGAGACAGATCGTCATTGGGACTGGGTTGTATGAGTTCATCGAGTGTCTGAGGGGGTTGCTCAAGTTCCCCAAGAGTAAGGGCCTGATTTTTGCTTTGGCGCGGCCTTTGGTGGGACGTGACCCACACATTCCATTTCTTACGGGCGAGGCTACGGTCACACCTTCCGATTATGCCGCGATCACGGGCCTGTCCTTTAAAGGACGGAGCATTGAGTGGAGAGATGGTTACAGTGACCGGGAGCTGCAGGATCTTCTAGGCTTTACCCCCATTCCCAAAAAGGGGATGGGGATGGAGTATGCTGTGGTCCACGGGAAGATCGTGGAGAGAATAGAGAGTTATGAGGCTGGGGACGAGAGAGTGGCTGTGGTGCAGATTGCTAGGGCTTTTCTGTGGTTCGCTTTTTCGAGCACACTTTTTGGACACGCCGAGGGGACGGAGGTATTTGCCCTGCTGCAGACGTTGACTAACGTGGAGATGGCTGGAGAGGTATCTTGGGGGGAGGTCGGGCTGGCAGAGCTATACTTTGCTCTAGACAGGTACAGCCGGAAGGCTGTCAGCTCCTTGACGTGCTTTGAGTTCCCTCTGGAGGTATAAGCTTCTGCTTTTTCTTTTCCTTAAGCACGCATTGTTTCTATCCACACTTAATTGATGTGATCTTTACCTTTCGCAGGTATGGGCTCTGGAGTTCTTTCATGTTACGATGTGGCGGCAGCCGGCGGAGCACATCGGGGCATATCCGGCTATGCTCTCCTGGACCAAGCATGCTCGGGAGAAGATAGGTTCCAGGGGGCGCACGACCCTCAAGTACAAGGATTGCCTACCTCTGATGAGAGCTGAGACGGATGAGGGGATGAGGTTCTACCCCTGGGGCCGCTTCGAGGTGGAGCAGCTGAAGGGTGCGGAGAGGTGGACTGTGGAGCGGAGGATTTTGAGGGATTTGACCTGTGATGCATATTACTTGGGGGAGAGAGTGACGCGCCAACATGGCGAGGGTGCGCCTCTGATGACACCGATGGAGCCTCCTGCTGACATGATGCATCCGACTGAGAGCTCGGAGACCTGGGACGACTATCGAGGTGGCCAGCACTTCTCGAGGTTTGTGGCGAGCGAGGATTATTCGCGATTTATCTTGAGGAGGCTGAGGACGCCTCAGGTGCTAGAGAGAGAGGGGGAGGAGGTTGTGCGGTACCCTCGATCGGAATTTTCATATGTCCAGGATGGGGTCAGATTGAGAGTGCAGATCCCTATCCCTGAGCGGGTCCCACGAGCTTTCCGTCCTCGTCCGGATATGAAGGTACGGCTTTTTACTACTTCTTTCTCCTTTTTTTTTTGCATCAATCATTTCTGACGCTTTTGTTTCCATGCAGTTCCCGGCTGTGGTTGTGGAGAAGCTGACGAAGCAGGTGATTGGGGCCAAGAGGTTCCTTAGGAGGATGGTTACCTGTGGGGCTGCTCAGGGCAGAGCGAGACAGGCACAGCCGGCGCCTGTAGAGCGGGAGACTTCCCCTATTCCTTCCGAGCATTCTACCGAGACTCCTCTTTCTCCTCTCATAGATCCCGGCATGGAGCTGCCTCCGGACCACGTCATCCTCGGGGATTTGCATGGACAGGGACATGTTTGGCGCCATGGTGGATCATCTTCGCATGGCCAGGGATCCGATGCGTTCACGTTCGGATATGATTTATTTGCGGATCTCAGCTTGCCTTATCGTGGTGTGCCGGTTGATCCAGGCGAGACTCCCTCTGGAGACGAGGATGACGATCCCGAGCCCGAGTTATTCATGACTACTGAGGAGGCGGGCCCGAGTCGCAAGAGGGACCGGGGGAAAGTGCCAGCCACTGAGGATTCTGACTGATGATTTTTGGTTGATTCTGGGACTGTACTTATTTTGACAGATACAGTTTTATTTTTCATGCACACTTTTTTTTTTGTTTTTGGAATGTAATGATCTAGGATTACTGTTACCTACTTTTTTTTATTATGCATGTGTATGTTGCATGAGCCCGGTTTTTTGGCAAGGGTGTGAATGTATGGTATATGAACTGTTTTGGACAGGTTTTATGCAGGTTTTGAGCTGTGAAAAAGAATTTTGCTGGGGATCAATAGGATCCGCGCGGATTGGACTCGGAGGCATTCCTGTCCGCGCGGATTGGGCTAACTCTGACAGGTTTCATTTATTTCGGTTGTTGGATCTCGTTTAGACCATAAATGTCGTTGAAACTCCATCTTCTCCAGTTCAAACTTACTGGAATTTCGGGGAAGAAGAAAGAAAAACCATGGAAATGACCAAAAATTCTCCAAAATTGTTCAAAGAAATCCAAATGTCATTTTTCAACAAATTCAAGGATTGGTCCCGGGAGATTATGCACTAGAGGAGGTCATTTTTTGATAAAATGCTTGTGGTCTCTCAAAGAATTGGTTCCGGACTATGAGCTTTTGAGGGCCTCCGCTTCATTTTGGGATACAAGGAGGCACGTCTTTTGCTTTTCTTACAATGAAATGGTCCCGACTGTTGAAGAATTCCGGGCTTTTCTTGGTGGTCCCGAGGTGGAGGAGATTGCGATTCCTTTGCCCGGAGGAGCTTCTTTCGATGACAAGTTGTGCAACCTTCTTCATCTTTCTCCGAAGGAAGCACAAGGTATGATCCGTGGTCCTGATCATTTTGACATTTCTGGTCTTCCTGATAGATTTAGGGGTTTAGGCTTGATTGATGATGCCTATTGGGATGCTTTTGCACTCTGCATGTTTGATACCTTGTTTATGGTTTACTCTTTTGGGATTTGTCATCGGGCTTTCTTTGGATGTGGTTGTCTGCTTGCCGTTTGGGCTGGGATGTTGTGCCCTTGATCCTGGGAGAGACCCTTCATGCTCTTGACAGGTTGGCTACCGGGAGGCGGTATATGCACGGGGGCAGCCCGTTTCTTTTGACTATGTGGCTGATGGAGCGCCTTGGGGTCCTCCGCGAAACTTCTGATGCGGTCAAACCTTGGACTTTTGCCAGGAGAGGGTTTACTGTGGATCTTGATGATCAGGGCTCATGGGAGTATTGGATGGCTTGTCGCCAGAATGCGGATATCAGGTGGTTGGTACCTCATTGGCGGGTAGAGACTCGGAGAGTGCTTCAGGATGGTTCTCATGTGATTATGCTTTCGGGGCTTTCTCAGTCCAGTTTTTATATTTCGTCTCTGGTTCGGAGACAATTTAGCTTGGAGCAGACTCCTTTGGAGGGTTTTGAGGACATAGCCACCAGGGTGGTGGCTTCTGCTTCGATGGATGATCCTTCAGTGTTCCCATTTCTTTCCCGAGCATGGAGGTATGACGTCTTTCCTCCTAGGGTTATCCTCAGGCGTCCGGGGCATGTGTTTCTGGCCACTTGGTACTTGGATTGGTACGAGAGGCATTTGGGGGAGACTCAGGTGGCTATTTTGAGACGGCGTGAGGCCATTGTTGGTGTGGAAGACATGACGGTTTCTGAGAGGAGGAGGGCTGAGGCGAGGGCCAACCCTCATGATAGGAGCGGGGATGTCGTGACTGACTACGAGTCTTATGTCAAGAGACAGGAGGGGCGGATTCCTATGTTGCCGGCTCGGCTGCAGGAGATGAGAGACGAGGCTAGGGCTACTAAGGCCCTGACGGACGCTGGTTTGATAGACCCTGTCCCTACACCAGAGCTTGGTAGGAGGAAGACTGACATTTTTCATGTGCAGAGGAAGAAGACCCGAAGAGGAGGAAAGAAGAGGGGAGAAGCCAGTACGAGTGGCTTGGAGTGACCTTGAGGTTTCCGAGTATCCCTTTCTTGTCGTAGCAGACACATTAGTTATTATGTATCTTAGTTCTTTTAGCAGGTTGTAAGTCGTATGAGTGAATCGAGCTTAGACTCATCAAAAAGTTTTTAACTGTAATGAATATGTGAATTGCTTCAGAGTTTTTCGAAACGCCTTCATGGCTTGATCAATGTATTGATTTTTATTTGTGTTTTAGACCGAACCGTTTCCGACTGCCTACGTTCCCTTGGACTAAAGGGCTCAGGTCTCCGTAGTTCGACCCGGTTAATTTGTTTTTGTTTTTTTTTGTTTTTTTGTTGTTTTTTTTTGTGCAACCCTGTTTTTTACCTAGGCCGCCCTTTTGGGTTTTCAACCTAGTTGGGTATTACACTTTTAGCACTCTTTTTTTTTTTTTGGTGCAACCCTGTTTTTTACCTAGGCCGCCCTTTTCGGGTTTTCAACCTAGTTGAGTATTACTCTTTTAGCACTCTTTTTTTGCTTTTTTTGTTTTTTTTTTTTTTTTGACTCGGTGTTTTATGCGTAGTATCTGCGCGGCTTATCGCCATTCACTTGGGTGTACAAAAGGATTTCCGTCGAGTGCGCAAGTTGCATGGCCCCTCAGGAGAAGATCTTACGAACAACATATGGCTCGACCGCAGACGAGGCTCCCATTTGCCAAGCGGGTTGATGCGGGCGGGGGCTTCTCTTTCAAAACGAGGTCACCTTCCCTGATCTCCCGATGTTTTACTTTCTTATCGAAGGCTCTGGCCATCCTTCCTTGGTAAGCTCGGATATGTTCCATGGCTCTCAATCGGCATTCATCTAACAGGGCCAATTCATCATGGCGACTCTGGAGCCATTCGACCTCGTTGATCTGACTTTCCAACAGTACCCGGAGTGAGGGGATTTCTAGCCCGATTGGGAGCACGGCTTCCATTTCGTAGGTAAGAGCAAATGGTGTTTCCCCGGTTGCTGTTCTGACGGATGTTCTGTATCCCCAGAGAGCAAGGTGAAGCTTGTCGGGCCAATCTCTGCCTCGGACGGCTATTTTCCGGATGATGTTTTCCAAAGTCTTGTTTGCTGCCTCGACGGCTCCGTTAGTTTGGGGCCTGTAGGGAGATGACTTGTGACGGGTTATTCTGAATTCCGCTAGCAGCCTGTCGCATTCCCCTTCAAAGTGGGATCGGCCGTATGATGTTCTCTTTGATGAAGAGGGCTACTTTCTTGGCTTTCAAGTCGAGCGGTATCCGGTGTTCAACTATGGAAGGGTCAAGGCCAGGTATATCCTTATAGGACCATGTAAACACGTCCACGAATTCTCAGGGCATCTTTTCAGTCCCTTAAAGAAACTACCAATCTGCGTCTCTTTAGGCTCTTCTGCAGTTCCCAGATTCACACTTGTAAAAACCTTTTCGGCAGCTTGGGCTCGATTTTCCTCTTTCCGAACAACCTGCTTAAAGATTTCTTTAATATATTGTTCATTTAACGTGTCTGCTTCTTTATCTAGTGAATCATTATTAACTGTTTTTTTTAAGTTATTTCATCATTAGTTAAAGTGGCAATCAAGGGATACTCAAAAAGGTTCATAATTTCATTGAGAACGAAAGGGAATACAGCGTTTGCTACAACCTCGTAGTCTTCAGGCGTAAGGCCATCGGACGACTCGAGAGACTCGAACTCAATAATGAGAGACTCGGAGGACTTTTACGCAGGTTGACACAAGGGGACGGGGAACCAATCCAAGCTTTGTGATTATTTCCTCCTTGGTCGCGGACGGGCCTGAGAGAGTTTCCCAATTCTTCAATGGCATTGCTGTCAGGGGCCTCATGACTCGGGATTTGCGCTGTTCTCCTTTCTCAATCATTGCTATCATCTCTTTGGTGAACCGAAATCAATCGGGTCGACACTGAACCTCTTCTCCGAATAACTGCTGCATAATCGGACCATCCCAATCATCTGAAAAGACTTCTGTGGCTTTGGCTTTCGGCATTGTCAGCTCGAACTCAGGCTTTGGGCCTTCTTGGACAGTTGGGACCACAGTGGCAAGCTTCTCGAACTGGTCTACTAGGCTTGGAACGCCTTTGAAAGTGTACTTGCTCTCCATGGTAGTGGTAGCCCCAGGTATCTTGGGTAGATCCAAAAACAGTCTACGAACCGGATTTGCCTTGGTTCCCCTGAGCTTGTTAAGGTCATGTTGTAACTTCATCCATCACTCTGCCGAAGTAGGCTCTTTGACTGGGGCGCTACCCTGCTGTGTAGGACCTTTTACAAAGTAGTCATCCAAATGAGGACTGAAAGGGAGAGGTTTAGGGCCGTTGATCGGGACCCTTCCTGTGGCAGCTTCTCCCCTTTTCCGGGCAATCTCCTTTTCTTTCGTAGTGTCTACCGAGGTGGCCTCATATCCCAGGCCGTGGCGAGTTTTCTGTCCTTTCACCTCAATAATTTTGTGAGTTCCTTACTGATGCTTCCCCAGACCGAGACCGGGCAGGTAGCTCATTCTTCTCATCATCTTCAAGACTGGAGGGATCTTGTCCCGAGTGATCGTCAGATCTATGTTACAAACTTGGGCTTTGGGAGGCTCGACCGTGAAGCCTGTTAGCATGAGACCTTCCTCGTCATGTTTGATCTCCAGAATAGGTATCCCACCCGTATCGGTGCCCTCCAAAGTGACTAGGTCTCCATAAATGGTTGTCAAATCCCCATCCGAAACGAATTTCACACACTGATGGAGGCTCGAAGCAACCCCCTTAACTTGGTGCATCCAGGGTCTTCCCAGCAGGGTATTAAAGGTGATCGGGATATCTATAACCTGGAATTCCACAGGTATCATCTTCTTGCCAAACCAGAGGGCTAAAGTAGCAACCCCAAGTACTGTGCGGGATGTAGAGTCATAAGCTTTGACTGTGAGGGAGGAAGGCTTTAAATCTGTGGATTTGATGTCGAGCAGACTCATGATCTTAGCCGGGAGGATATTCATCCCGGACCCATTGTCAACCAAAACTCGGGGAAGACGTCGTTCATCCAGCTGGACTGTGATGAAGAGGGGCTCGTTATGATCGGCTCCGAACTGAGGGAGATCGAGGTCTGTGAAAGTGATTATATTCCCATAGTGAATGTTCCCAATCAACTGCACCACATCATGAGGAGTAGCAACAATAGGGACTAGCGTGCGGGCTAGGCTTTCTTTCAGCTTTAGCTTGTGGGGGTACGATGAGGTAAGCAAGGACCACAAAGAGATGTTGGCCTGGGTTTGTTTCAGCTGGGTGAGCACGGGATCCTCCTTCTCGAGGTCAGGAGTTTTGGCTGTCTTGGCATAGGGGAGACGGTCTTCCCTTGGTGCTTGATCTGCACCTTCTTATCTGTCTTGGGGTTCCCCTGGTAGATCTGCCCGGATCGGGTCAACAGGTTGACTTCCTCATCAGTCGCTTCTGGACTAGATTTCTTCAATGCTGCCAAGGTTAACGGGGGAGCCTTTTTGGCTACCGGCACCTTTGGTTGACGGAGTCTAGCAACGGTGAGGGGCTGAGCTTGAGCTGTACTGGCTCCTTCCTGGGCAGCTTTTAAAACTGCTTCCCATGTCACAGGCTTTTGAACCCGAGATTGTGTTGCTGTCCCCTGGATGGCCCACAGAGCTAGGGCGTCCTCCAATTTGCCTTCATAGCCTGCCTTGTCCATAGTTATCATACAACAGGAATTGCTATTCTCAGGGCTCGGCGGCTCTTCGATTTCATCTCCGGTATAGTGCGGCCACTCTGGTTCCTTTACGTAATACTCGGAGCTGGAGACGATTATAGCATTACGCGTGGGAGGAGCATCGGGTATCATGCCGGTTTCCGGGACTTCTACGAGAGCTGAAATACATTCGGGGAAGGTGACCTCTTCTTGGGTAACCCTGACAAGGATTGTTACTTTGTTTCGGGGCGGATTTGATCTGACCATGGTTACTTTCTCATTGGGGAGGATGGGAGTCAGTTTCCCTCTCTCTAACAGATCTTCAACTATCTTCTTGGATCGGGTGTCTGAAAATCCTTTCCCCAAAGCATGGTAGGCGGTGTTAAACTCTATGACATCCACGTGTTCAGCCCCAGGAAAATTCACGGCTTTCATGTCTTCGGTTTCATAATCGTCTTCCGAAGTTTCCTCAATCTTACGGCTATCAGCCTCCATCTCATCATACATCTTCTTTCTTTCGCCCTTGCAAGCAGGGCAACCACAAGTAAAGGATAGACAATGCTCCCCTTCATAGTTTGACGTAACAGCTCGGTAGATCTGGGTCCAAATGAGGAGTACCCGAGGTCCACTGTCGGGTACAGGAGCAATTAAGAAAGCGTCATGTGGGTCCATGGGTATGAAGGCGACTGGGGAGACATTTAGATCAATAACCCTTTTCAGTGACTCCATGCACTTGGTGTGTTCAAGCGGCTCGGCAGTGACCCTTATAGTTGTGATGCCGTCTGTTTTAGGGAAGGAAGAAAAGGAACCGATGACGTTTACGAATTCATCATCTTCCGGTTGCTGAAAACCTCCCTTTTCAACCAGTGCTTCAATGAACCTTCTCCATTAGCCTGCTAGGTCCTTATAGGGAACATTGTGCTCTAGGATTTTGGATATGTATGGATCTGTAAGTGGGCTTTGTTGTCCTTCATCCTCTGAGGTATCCGGGCACTGACCACAAGTGCATCTTACGAGGAACACTTCGTGGGGGCCTGTCTCTATTGGTATCTGACCCGCATTTTCTGGCGGTCCTTCATCGTCGCTTGCTGACAACCAACCATTGTGTTCGACTCTCATGATATCATTTCTGGCATGATTGTTCCAGATTGATTCCGGATCTTGGGCCTCAGTTGACTCCTCACTCTCGTCGTCATCATCATCACTGTCATCACTGTCGTCAGAATCATCTTCGCATACTACTGGGATTTCGGCTGAGAGAGAACGCCGGTCAAATCTGTTAGGGGAAGACGGGTGCGTGCAGCCGCAGAAATTGTCATATGCCCCCATTGCCGGAAGCGGCAATTGCGACTCCGCTTCTCCTCCCAGAAACTGCGGGGGAAGAGTGAGAGGGGCGGCACGTACTTGACTCCAGGAAGGATATAGAATCAATCCTCCTCCTCTAATTCTTCATTTTCACTGTCCTCGGGATCGTATTCGGCTTCTCCCAAAACCATCTTGCAGAAGTGTACTAACTCTAGGTGTTCTTCGGCCTCTTTGCTGATAAGCCCCAATACAGGCGCCCGTCTGAAGCTTTCTTGCTCATCTTCCTTGACTGCTCTAACCATCTCATGTAAATGGTTTTCTCATGATTTGACCGGAACAGCCTCTTGACATCGGCTTTCCCTTCCTCCGAGAAATAGCGAGCCTCATATTCTTGCAAGAAATTTCTAACATGAGACCAAGGAGGGTTGGTTTGTTCATCATCCTCAAGGCTGAGGGGGAATCCGAATTCAGGATCCTCGACAAGGTTGGCCATGGGTATTTGGAGATCTTCATCAGTTTCCGCATCCTCCTGGGCATGCGAAGGTTCTCCGGCTTCAATCATGTTCACCTGGTTTTGATTTCTTGGGAAGGGATTTTTTACTGTATTGGGCCCCTCGGGGCCTTCCAACTTCCCTTGCTCTATCAATCCCTGGATTGCCTTTTTCAGAGTAAAGCAGTTATCTGTTAGATGTCCGTGGGCCTGATGAAAAGCGCAGAACTTAGAAGTATCAATCCCTGGGTTGGAAATTTTCTAAAGGCCACAGCAAGCCTTCTTTCACTAGTCCTCTAAAGATGTCGTTCAGAGGCATTCCAAAGCTTTCGAGGTTTATGACCCGAGGCTTGGGCTCAGCTGGTTTCCTGGGAGCAAAAGGAGTTGCATTATTACATTCCTGCCCTGCGTAGTTGATCACCTCTTTACCTTTAACAGGAGCGGGAACCGTGTTGGGGGGAGGAGCTCTGTATCTGTAAGCGGGTGCAGCAGCCGGCTGTTGATTGTAAGCCTTTTCAAACATAGCCGCGGAGTTAACCATAGCACGTAAGTCTGAGTACGGGAAATTACTGAGGGAGGTTCTCAGATGTGATTTCAGGCACGACTGGAAGATGTCTAACTGTTCCTTTTCAGAAGGAGTGATGGCCATCTCGCTAAGTTTCAGATTCCACCGCTTGTAGAAATCCCCGACATTCTCATCGGGACGCTGCATGGTTGTCTGCAAGTCAACTCTATTTGTTTCCCATTCCAAATTAGCTTTGTACTTCTCTGTAAAGGCACTGGTGATCTAATCCCATGTAGCCCTGGCCTCGAGTTTTAAGAGGAAGAACCATTTTAGAGCACTGGATTTCAAGGAGAGACTGAAATAGTCAGCCAACTGCTGATTGGTGCATCCTTTGGACTTCATTGCCAAGGTATATGTGTCCAGATGAGTTTTCGGGCATGCAGTCCCATCAAACAGGTCCAGATTAGGCATCACGAACTTGTGGGGCAAGGGAACAATGGAGTCCGGGTCCGTAGGCCGGAAGGCCGACTTTTTAGCGGTCAATTCAGCAATCTGCGCTTTCATTTCCTTGTGTTGTTCCATGAACCAGGCCAGATGAGGGTCTTGTGGTGGAGCCATGGCATTCGGACCGGTGGGCGAGCTAGAGTGAGGAGCTACCACTGGCGGCAGACTGGTGGAGGGAATGGCCGATCCGGGGACATAGGTAAAAGCCTGTCCTTGGCCCGAATTACCCTGGGGAGCGTGAGTAGGAGCCTGGGCATAGGGATAAAACCTTGCAGCTTGTTGACTTTCAACCGGCAGAGTGGGCGGAGACAGGCCTAATGTAGCCGGGTAGCTTGGTTTTCCGAGCTGAGATTCATAGGTAGGCATAGGTGCGGGTTTGTTGTCCACTGGTTGTTGAAGCTGTATGCCGGCTGTGGCGAGGTGTGTAGCCGAGAGGGTATTGCGGTCCGAGGGATTACGATGAAGCTGGATTAGGGGCTTGGTGGCCCATTGGTCCCCTGAGTGAGAAATGGGTTTGTAGGAGTGTGCTAGGAGCATTGACCGGCATCATTCTCGAGGAGGGGCTCGACCGTTGTCCCGAACCAAACGTGGTGGCATCCCAAGCTGTTCTTTGCGGTACTACGAGCTGCATTGTGAAGGTCCGGCTTGGTCGTTTCCGAACCGAGACGGGATCCCAATTTGCCGTGGCATTCCGAGATATCCCCAACCGTGAGAAGACATTCCGTGCGATTTTGTCCCAGCTGAGGAGCTATGACTGTTTCGCCCCGTCAGCTGCATGGATCCAGTGAGTACGTAGGCGGGAGGCTGGTGACCCGAAGATCGAGGAGCATGGGTTACGGTAGTAGTACCATAGGAGGTGGGTGGTGGCATCCTGGAGTAATCGGGCGACGAGAGTGGGATTGGGGTCCTCTTCTTCTTCCACGGTGAAGGTGCCATCGGGATTGAGGCTGGCGGCCAAACCATGGTTCTGATGGCTTCCATAAGGCTATTATTGTGTGCTTCTGTCGCAATCTCATACGTTACGCTAGCGATTCCACTTGCTTTGTTGTTTGAGGGGTCCGGGAGGCGGAGTGATGTTGTCCCCATCGTTACCGGCTGATGCAGACATTCTGAAACCCGGAGTCGGAACAAATGGTGAAGCTGATGAAGCGCTTGACTCTTCCCAACTGATCAAACGGTGACCCGGCGCCCGAAACCAAGCTTTGTGAGAAGCTGCGGGGGGAAAGACACGAGGGTTCAGATATTTGGGAGTGAAGGAGGGTAGGTGTTTTGGTTTAGGGCTCATGCAACATGCAGTTATGTGTTCTTGTTTACTTAAAACGTATTTTATTAACCTAATCGGTTGGAAAAGATTGCTCTTCTTTTTCGCAAACTATTCTGATTCCTGGATCAGTGGGCCCCATCACTACGCCTGCGGACCCTCAACCTGTAACCTCGAACAAGGGTTCCGTAGGGCAAGCAGGTCCCACCGACCGAAAAGAAAAACGATCCTAAAGTCTGGCGGGTAATCTAGTCTTAACGAGCATTCGATGTAAATTACGGACAAAGCTGACGTCAAAGGTCAAGATCATGTCGGAGGGCTCGACGAAAAGTCGGCATGGCTCGGACTAATAAACGTCCATAATTGATCTTGACCCGTCGTTAGTTAGGCCGTAATTAGACATGGAATAATCATTAATCCTTGATGACTCAGTGTCATGCCGGGAGTCGGTGCATAAGTTGTGCCAGTCAAAGTCAAAGTCAAGGCGCCAGTCAATATCTGGTCAAAGTTCGCGGTGGAAAACCGGCATGACTTCGACTGATTAAGGGTCCCTGAAAGATATTGACTTGGTATGCCGACTAAGGCTTGACAGGAAAGGTGTATACACAGACCGGGCATGACACGGACCAAACTAAAAACCAACCGGGTCTCGGACAAAGTGGTGTCACGGACAAGTGCATGGTCGACACGAGGCTCCAAGGGATGTTTGGGTAGTCCCGTGCTCGCACCGAGAGACGTAATAAGGCCAAACGGGCTGCTACTGGGATTTCCCCGGGTTAAGGACGTAGTGTGCAGTGTAAGGCCAAGTGCGCGTAGTGTGCAAGCAGTCTATCTTCTTTTTCTGAGTAAAATAGAAATTTTCACATGTGTCTTAAAGAGAATGATGCATGCAAAAAATGATTTTTTTTTTTTTTGAAAATCTTTTTTTTTGAAAATCCTTTTTTTTTTGAAAATCTTCTTTTTTTTTTTGAATTTCTTTTTTTTTTTGAATTTTTTTTTTTTGAAATTTTTTTTTTTGAGTTTATTTTTTTGAATTTTTTTTTTTGAAATTTTTTTTGAAATTTTTTTTTTGAAAGCAAATAAACACATAAGCACATAGGCACAAAATTCAAACAGTTAAGAAAATGATTCCGACAGTCAAGATTTTGACTTTTTCGGGACGGTCAAAACAACACGAAATGTGCAAAACAAACACACACACACAGTACAAATGGTTTCAAATGCCGGGACGGAAGTTTGACCCACAAAAGCTTTTTTTTTCTCTCTTCTTGTTTTTAAAAAACAATGATACCGGTACGTGGCTTTGTTAGACCATAATTTATCCCAAGCCCCGGGTTAGGGAGCGGTACAGGAAACTTAATGGTTTCCACCTATATACCAAATACCAAATTTTTTATTTTTTTTTTTAAAAAAAAAAGATAAAGCTTATTTAGTCCCCAGCCGAGTCGCCACTGTGATGAATGTGCCCCGCCGCGATTTTTCTTTTGAAAATCATTTAAAAAAAACGGGAGTCGCCACGCCATTTTTATTTTAAGGGCCAAAACTTTGAAAAATGCCTGAGATTAGAGATTTGGGTTCGGAGGTCACGTTACACTCCGGGAAGAACGTTAGGGTTCACCCGGAATGCCTCGTAAAACGAGTCTTCCTAATTTGAAACCATTTGTGTGCGTGTGTGTGTGTGTTTCTCTTTAGTTAAAATAATTGCAAACTAAGAGAACAAAAAATTTAGAGCTCTTTGTAAGACATTAAACAAGTCCCATGATTTTTGGTATGATTTTAGGGTTGAGTTTTGGTACTCAAAAGACTCCTTGAAGTTGAAAGTCAATTCTGCAAGAATGAAAAAGATAGTGGATACTTGATTTTAAAATGGATTTAAGGGTTTTAAAAATTCAGAATCTGAGGAAAGTCAGAGAATGAAAGTTGTTCAAAACATCTTAAATAAGGTGACTGCAAAATATTTTTATGATTGGAGATGATTTGAGGGACCAAAACCTTCTGGAAATCACAGATGTGAAATCTGGATTTCCAGAGACTGCTAAACTGACTTTTGGAAAATAATTTGAAAAAGGGAGTTATACTCACGAAAAAAATAAAGTAAAAATATGTCTGGAATTCTATGGATGTTGGATACAAAAATTATTTTGTAGTCAACACCAAATTCCAAGTTTTTCTGTGTCCAAAAAATAAGACAATGGACAGAGGTCTTAAAGAAAGGCTACTGGACAGCAACATTCTCAAGAAGGAAAATGTGATTTAAAGGGAATTTGCATCCATGATTTGTCCCCATTTCCTTAGGCTTTGATTAGTGATCACTAAATTTGTTTAGTGGTGATCTACTATATCAAGCCCTCCTTAGGGTACATTAGGACTTAAAGCACTTCATTTGCTTGGGATGGGGGAGATTTAACTTGAAATCAAGATTTTATGTATGAAAATTGATCTTTAGGTTAAGAAAATGTTTTCAAGAAAGTAAAAATAATTTGGAAGGAATGTTGATCCTTATAGAAGATCATCCATGAAGATGAACTTCCATGGTGATCCTCTTGGATCTAGGGGAAGGGATGGACAACAAACAAATTACATCTTTGAAATGTGAGATGCATGCATGGATGAGGGAGGTTTAAGGTAAGGAGAAGGAGGATTTATCAATGGTGGTATCCTATCTTCTTTGTGTTTGTGTTTGAGACTTGAATTTAGTGAGTATTTGGTGAGTGAGATTTGGGAAAATGATTAAGAAAAAGGTGGCAATTCAAAGGAATTCCCACTGTTTTCTACAATATTTTCGCCAAGGTGCTGTGTGAGTGAGTTGTTATTTTTTTTTTTCTCTCTTTACTTTGAGACTGAGGGGCTCTATTTATAGGCCTCTATAAATTTCATTTCCATCCGCGCGGATATGTATGTAAGCGTGCACTGTTCATTAAATGCTGCTCCAGGCTTTGGACAAGAGGAATATTTTATTTAAAAACTCAACCAGCTGTTGTTTTACAGCTTACCCATTTCGGGTTTTTACCTTTTTTAAGATTCTTTACCATGCTTAACTCCAAATAGCAATCCCCAACTTACCCTTGCTTTGTTAGAAAAGTTAGGTTTTGTTAGAAAATTTAAGGTTTGGGTTAAGAATGTGAAGGCTTTCGTTAGTTTTCTAACGGAAATACTAACAACTCAAATTGGAGCACTTACAATTTGGTGCTAACTTATCATAGACAAGTCTCTTTATATAAGCTTTGCAACCCCAAATCTTCATGAAAGACAAACTAAGTTTTCTTTCATGCCACATCTCATGTGGGCCTTAGGAACCGATTTAGTAGGGACTCGATTCAGTGTAACCGCATTATTTCTAATGCATATCCTCAAAAGGAAATAGGAAAGTCTAATTGACATATCATCGAATGAACCATGTCGTACAAGATTCAATTCCTCCTTTCAGACACACCATACAATGTGGTGTTCTGGGTGGAGTCAACTCTGAAACGATTTCATAGTTTTGAGATGATTGTCAAACTCTTGGCTCAAATATCCATCACCTCGATCCAATCGAAGTACTCAATAGTTTTGCCAAGTTGTTTTGTACTTCATCTTGAAATGTCCGAAACATCTCAAACGATTCACCTTTGGACTTCATCAGATAGACATTGTCATATCTAGATAAGTCTTTAGTGAAATGTGATGAAATACCGAAGTCTTCCCCTAGCAATGCTACTTAATAGTCCACATACATCTCATGTATAATGACCAATAAGTCACTAGCCCTCCCACTACTCTTAGTGTAGGGTGGTTTGGTCAATAATCTCAATAAATAAGATCCACATTCCTCAAATGATTCATCATCATATGCGTCTAAAAGTCCATGTTAATGGAGTTTAGATGTATGTTTCTTATTTATTTGACCAAGCCGGCAATGCCATATGAACGCATTGTTCATATTGTTCGGTTTAGATTTCCCATTTATATCATAGATATCTTCAATATTATTTTGTTTCTCATCATCAAGGATATGAAGATCATTTAATGACATATGCAATACAATAAGGCATATCATTAAATAAATATAAAACTTCTTATTGAAAATAAGAAAATTATATCCTTCATCATCCATTTAAGAAACGGAAATAATACTCCTACTCAAATCCGGAACGTAGTCATACTTGTTCAAAACAAGTACTACTTCACAAGGTAAAGTGACTTCATAAGTTCCTATGGTTAATGTAGCAACTCTTGCTTCATTCTCACGCATAGGTTTAACTCTTGCTTCTACAAATGTGGGATCGAATCAGGTATCATATACCCAAGAACAAGAAGTCAAAAGGAAAATATCTATCATATAGATACTTGAAGTAGTGGCAATCATATTGCCCTTCTTCACCTTTTAGGCCTTCCTAATAAGCCTTGCAACTTTGCTTCCAATGAACAATCTCATTGCAATGGTAGCAAACTGCATCCTTTTGAGACACTTTGGGTTTAGCCTCTTCGGCTTTGACAACTTTTGTCCTAGGTTTAGCAACTTTTGCCTTACCTTCTTTTCCTTCCTTTTGAACCCCTTTCTTGTGTTAACCATTAACACTATTGCGGATTGCTCCTTGTTGCATCTCATGCATTAAGAGCCTTCACCACAACATACATCTTTTGCCTAGTTCGCATTTGGAACATTTCCTTTGTGCGGTGTGCTAGAACAAAAGCAGTTTTCATGTGTTCAAGGTTCTTCATAAGAGTCTTTAAACATGGTGGCAGTTATAAGCCAAGCAATATTGTCAGAATCATCAGCATGTTTCTAATGTTGCTTCCTTATTTGCCATATGCAACATTTGCACTAGGTTCAATAGGAACGAATTCGTCAAGAACGTACACATTTACCTAAGAACCATTCTTTAGGCTTCTGATCCAATCAGAATTATTTGTATCGTTCCTTTCGAACTTTGTCCTTCATAAGGACGAATCGCAATTATCATTATGTAATGCTACTTCTACAACAAAATATACAAATTATATGAACACATATTAATACCAACACATTTATCATCTAAGAGCAAATAATGTATTTTACAAATACTCCCACTAAATCATACACCTTCCCACGCAAATAAGCATAATATGCATTTAATGGGCTAAGATCCAACTTTAATTTAATCTCAAGTACGCTATGGCGCACCGCTCAAGATTAAATTAATTAGGTAGAAAACATCAATCATATCGTATATGACTCTTAGATCTTTTATTAGATTTATTCAAGACATCATATGTCTAAGCATATTTTAATCTCATCTTATGCCTTGGGTCCAAAACCATTTTGATAACCCAATTAAGTTCATCCACTTTAAACGTATAGGAACCACCATTTTCTCATCTTGCTCGCAAACGGAATAGAATCAAAGCACTTTGCTATGGCAAGCCCACCCAAAACTATCCGAGTGGTCTCAAGTGTTTTAATCATGGATTGGCATAAAGAACATAAAAGTTAAGTGAAGGTTTTTTAAAGTAGATTATAAGCATGTCAACAAGGATAATCATAACTGTGCACCAGGTAAGTTCCCAATAAAATAGGTGAGCCACAAGGACTGCTTAAGTACCAAATATTCCTTCGACAGAACTCTCCTAGTCATGCACAATTATAATACCAATTTGAATGCAACATAATCAGTACTTTGTATACTGACTTGTTTCTCATAAACAATCAGACTATTAAACTGACTTGTTTCTCAAAAACAATCAGATTCCTTCAAATTTTGCGTAAACTGACTTGTTTCTCATAAACAATTAGAGAACCAAAATTTAATGTTTCAACTAAACATTTAGGAAATCACAATTCAATGTTTCAACTAAACATCTAATAAAATTCTTAACACTTAAGAACAAATAATTCATGCATCGCAATAATTAATAAAAACACATTTAAATTAATTAAGCATGCATAAACAATGAATTAATCTAGCATAGCCCTATAAATTCAATTTCCAGAAATTTATAGCATCCAGATTAAGACATAAAACATCTCAGATTATCACCATAATCACAGATCAGCAAGAAAAATCAACAAACAGAATCTGCCCAGATTTGGCATGTTTTGTCGCGTGACAGAAACTTCTATAGGGCCAGAACTGTCGCACGACCAGACAAAGCCAGCTGACTTCCCATGGCTAATTTTGTCGCGTGACAGCGGCCGACTCTGTCGCGTGACATAGGCCAACTATGTCGCGTGACAAGAGTTGCCAAATTTCCAGATTTTTCAAAAACTTCAATCAATTCAAATCATAAAGCAATTAAATCATATAAAACATCCTTTTAACAGATTTAATCTAACATGATCAGAAAACGATTTTCATATTGTTTCACATAAACAATCAAAATTCTACCGCATAAAAAACATGCAAAAACCATATAAACAATTTATATCAATTTTCTAGCATGTTAATTCAAACTTAACCATACGAACGGGGCTCTGATACCACTGTTGGATTTTATGGGTCCATGCACATCAGAATTAAGCATCAAATAACACAAAACCCAAAGCCCTAAGATCCGTTCTATACGATTAAATTGAATTCCTATGAGATAGAATTTACCAACCTTTATTGCTTTCCGGTCTTGAGCTATCGAACAATTTATCAGTGTGATTTTGAATCACAATCTTCGATCTTCAAAAACCTTTGAACCTTCAGATTGCTTTAGACAATTTGAACTCTAGGCCTTGATCGTCGTACAAGCGAAGACCCTCTAGTAGTATCCACACGTTATAATGAACCAAGAACGGTTCTTGAGAATTGCTAGATTCTTAAACCTATGGAAGAAATATTGAGAAACCTTTTTGGTGATTTTCTTTCTTGAAATTCGGCTCAAATTCGGCTGTTTACAGACTCATATTTATACTACTTTAGTATTAGAGTTTGTTCCCTAATCAAATTAGGAAACAAGTGTAAACCGCCTCTGTGGCTAGTTGTGTCGCGCTACAGAACATGTCAGATGGCCAGTTGTGTCGCGCTACAGAACAAGCCATATCAGGAACTCTCAATCATTTCTTCCTTTGGTTTAACCAATTCATTCTAGATGTGTGTGACCCAATAGGATTATATTATGTTGGCAATGAGCTCAATCCTATCGATCCTCATAAGACATAAGCGGACTCTAGCAAGCCATTATGTCTATCCAAATAATATAACGTAAGAGTTCACGTTTCCAATGGTACACTTCCATTTCTCCCTTTGTCTCACGATGTTATATTGAACTCAAGTCATGGTCCACGTCAACTTGTATTTGTTCAATGCTTTCTCGATCTTGAGTATAATGATAGTCCAATCATATTGGGCTGTGGCCACACGCTTTTCATCATTATCACTCATCGAGGGGCCCAAGCAAAACATCTCTCTTTCGAGGGACAAATTCCATCTTGACTTATCATCCTTCCCATCATGAATCCGATCATGCCAAAGATAGCCTTTATAAATATCGTGTTAAGATATCGTTTGACTAAAATCAAACATGACTTCATCATATGTAAGGTCATGATAATCTCAGGTCTAGGGACTAAATGAAGTGACCATATGAGATTTAATTATGATATTTGACCATGACATAAATCTCATACGGGTCAAGTCCAGTCACTTGTTCTCTAACATGTACCCATAATTTCAATGTGCATCTCTATGCATATAATCATCATATGATTATCCATTGACAATTATACTAATTATTCTCTTAATAATTAGGGACGGAGATTATTACAATAAATATGCAAAATATATAATAATTAAATAATAAACTTAAATGATAAAGACGATACATAACGGTTTTAAGTTAAACATAACTAAAGCCTAGGGCATTACACCAACAATATCTACTTTGTGACAACCCAGATCTTGTTAAATTCCGCGTGGGTTAAAGTTTAAGTCATGAATGATCAGTTGGATTACAAAGAGAAAACAGCCATGATTGATGCTCATGATGATGATGGTTTTACTACAGTCACGCACAAAAAGAAGAAAAGCAGGGAGAAATCCCCATCGTTGTGAGCGCCCCTTTTTCTTAATTCCCTTTTACTGCTCTCTATTTATTGTTTTAATGGTTAGTTTTATAAGTTGGAATTCTCGTGGTATTGCTAATAATGCCACTGTTCGTAGGATAAAGCGTTTCTTTCGTTCTTATGGCCTTTCTTTATTTGCTCTATATGAGCCGAAAGTTGCCAATTCCTCATTACAGTAGTTTATTAGAAAAGTGGGCTGTGAGGATGGCGTGTCTAATTCTAGTAACAGAGTTTGGGTTATATGGAAGCATGGGCTGAATCTGTTTGGTTTCTTTTGTGCATGCTAGTTGCAATAGATTTTCTCGCATCAGCCTTTGGGAAGATTTAATGGCTATTAGTGAAGTTGATTATCCTTGGATGGTTGTGGGTGATTTTAACTGCGTTCTTGATCAGTCTGAAAAGGTAGGGGGTAAACCAATCAATGAAATGGCTGTAAATGAATTTTCAGATATGGTGCAATATGCAAATTTGATTGATGCTGGTTTTGAAGGAAATATGGCTACTTGGTCTAATAAAAGAATGGGCAGGAGGGTTATTTATCAAAGTCTTGATAAAGTGCTTTATAATGAAAAGTGGCTTCATCTGTTTCATGCTACTCGTGTTTCTCACTTATCTAAGGCTTGCTCTGATCATGCTCCTCTTGTGATTAACGTAGCTCTTCAAGGTGAAGAAAAGAGAGGTATGTTTCGTTTTCTCAATATTTGGCTTAAGCACTATGACTTCTCCAACATTGTCTGTGGTTCTTGGGAGTCTCCTATGGAAGGTAGGCCTATGGTTTCCTTTGCTAAAAAACTCAATAGGCTTCGTAAATGTATTGTGGGCTGGAATAAGGAGGTTTTTGGGAGAGTGGAGCAGGAAATTAAAATGGCTGAAGACGAGGTTATTGTTTGTGAAGCTCACCATCAAAATCTGAATAATGAAGACTCTAGAGCAGCCCTTCACCTTGCTCAAGCTCAGCTCCTCCAAAAGTTAAAAATGGAAGAAGATTTATGGGCTCAAAAGGCAAATTTAAAATGGATAAAAAAGGGTGATCAAAATACTAGATTTTTCCATGCCACAGTTAAACAAAAGAGGCAAAAGTTATGCATTCATAGAATTAAAAATCGTTAAGGGGATTGGATTACAGATAGGGATGAAATTAAAGAAGAAGCGGTGGGGTTTTATTCGGAGCAATTACAAGGCCAATGTGATATTCCCTCGGATGAGTTTTCTTTTCTTATTCCTCGGCTCATTAATGATGATGATAATGCCTTGCTCACGGCTGTCCCTTCTATGGCAGAGGTTAAAGATGTTGTCTTTGGTATGAATGGTCAAAGGCAGCTGGTCCGGATGGCTTTACGGGTGCTTTTTACAAGGTTTGTTGGGATATTATTAAAGAAGATTTTGTTAAAGCTGTGGGAGATTTTTTCTCGGGTTTCTCTATGCCTCGGAGTTGGACAAGCACCCTCATTGTCACCATTCCTAAGGTGGAGTCTCCTTCCTCCTTTTCTGATCTTAGACCCATCAGTTTATGTAATTTTTGTAATAAGGTGGTTACTAAGATCCTAACGAACCGGCTAGCTCCTATTCTGCCTCGGATAATTTCTCCTTAGCAAAGTGGCTTTGTTAAAGGTAGAGTCATTCATGAAAATGTTCTCCTTGCGCAAGAAATTCTGCAATCTATTAATAAAAAGGTTCGTGGATCTAATGTGGCTTTAAAGTTGGATATGGCGAAGGCTTATGATAGATTATCATGGTTTGGTCTTATTAAAGTCATGAAACTATTTGGCTTTAATGAAGTGTGGATTGATTTGATATATCGGTGCATTTCTAATAGCTGGTTTTCTGTTCTGGTTAATGGTGAAAGTTGTGGTTTTTTCAATTCTACTCGAGGGCTGAGACAAGGGGATCCTCTTTCCCCATATCTTTTCATTATTGCTGCGGAGATGATGAGTAGGGGCCTGAATCACTTGCATTCTATTTTCCCTCGTTTCCGGTTCTGTATTTATATAAATACTCCTATGGTTTCCCATTTAGCCTATGCGGATGATGTGATTATTTTTTGCAATGGCTCGAAGGAATCTCTTGAATTTCACATGAAATATCTAGAGTGGTATCAAAGGTTTTCGGGTCAGCTTGTTAACATTCATAAATCTTGCTATATTACGGGTTCTAATTGCAATAGAGCAGATGAAGTGGCTGCCATTATGGGATTTACTAAGCAAGATTTGCCTCTAATGTATTTGGGCTGCCCTTTATACATGGGTAGGAAAAAAATCAGCAATTTTGCCCCTCTTGTTCAGAAATTGGAGAACCGGTTGGCTTCATGGAAGGGTAAGCTTCTTTCTTTTAGTGCTAAACTCACGTTGATCAAGTCTTGTCTTGCTGCGATCCCCCTCTATTATATCTCTCTCATTGATCCTCCTAAAGGTGTTATTCATGCTTTAGAAAAGATTATTGTCAGATTTTTTTTGGAGTAATCATGATGGGAATCGTAAATGTCATTGGCTTTCTTGGAAATGCATGAGCTGCCCTATTGATGAAGGCGGTTTGGGGATTAGAAAATTTGAGGATATCTCGCTCGCTTTTGCTATGAAATTGTGGTGTCGTCTCAGAACCATTGATTCTCTATAGAGCCATCTCATGTTGGCAAAATATTGTTGGGAAACCCACCCAATGGATGCTACTCTTACTTCTTATGCCTCGCATGTCTGGAAAAGGATGATTGAGGCTAAGCCTTGGGTGGAAGATAGAATGGCTTGGCGCATTGGTAGAGGGGAAATTTCTATTCATGAAAATTGGCTTGATGTTCCTATCAAGATTGTTCCCCTTGCTCACGTGCAGATTTTTACTCTTTTTGAGAATGGTTTACCTCGTGCCTAGCATATTCAAGAAGGTTTTGGTATGCACTTGCTTTCTTTAATCAATTCTCATGACATTTCCGTATCCAATACTCCTGATACTCTTATATGGCTGCCATCTCCATCTGGTAAATTTTCTCTCAATTCTGCTTGGCAAGAATGTCACTCTAGTAGGACTCGATCCTCGGTGTTTGATTATTGCTGGACCAAATTCATTCCTAAAAAGATGTCCATTCTCCTTTGGCCCACGGACGATAAAGTTAAACAGAAAGGTATTTCTCTTGCTTCTAAATGTGATTGTTGTGCTGCTGGTAGTGAGGAATCTATTGAGCATATTTTTTGTCCATGGCGAGTGTGCTAGTAGGGTTTGAGATCATTTTATTTCTATGTGTGGCATTCAGTTTTTAGTAGGGAGTTTAAATCAAGCTCTTCTTTGTTGGTGGCAAGGGCCTTCTCATCCCTCTTCTTCAGTTACTAAATGGCTGACTAGTATCATTCCAGCTATCATTTTATGGGAATTATGGATGGCTCGTAATAAATGCCATTTTGATAATTCTCGGATGTGTTCTAATAGCATTATTTCTAAGGTTTGCTCCTACATTTCGAAAATTGCTGATGCTTTCTCTGTGGCGTTTCCTAAAACGAATGGTGATAATCATTTTATGGAGGTTTTTCGGCTGAACCCTCTCCCCCAGGCTTCTAGGAAATTCAGATTGGTTGTATGGAATTTTCCCGAAGAGGGATGGATTAAGGTTAATAATACGGATGGAGTTTCTCGTGGTAACCCGGGTATTGCTGCTGGTGGGGGTATCATTCGGAATCCCCTGGGAAATTTCATTTATGGTTTTTCTAACTTCTATGGTGTCCAGTCTAATATGATGGCTGAGGCTCTTGCTGTGAGGGATGGTCTCATTAATGCTCATAAGCTTGGTTTTCTTCGGGTTTGGATAGAGCTTGACTCTAAGGTTTTGGTTCATATTCTTAACAAGGATTATCATATTCCTTGGGCTATTTGGTATGTTGTTTCGCACATTTTTTGCTTGATGGATCAGATGGAGGTTCGGGTTTCACATATTCTGAGAGAGGGTAATGGTGTTGCTGATGGCTTAGCCAACATGGCTGCTGATGTTGAGACGAAAACCACTCTGTTACATTTTCATGATCTTCCTCATCACTGCAAAGGCTTCTTTGCTCTCGATAAGGCAAGGACTCCTTATTTTAGGCTTGATTAGTTGGTTATGGCTAGATTCCTTTTTGTTTTATTTTCAATGTACTCTAACTTCCCTTCCCTTTATTATAGAGGACCTTACGTCTTGTGTAAGGACTCCCCCCTTAGGTTTCTTTATTGGTGGTTGAGGTTGTCATGTCCCCCACCACGTTTGTACATTTTTTTTCTTTTTTAATAAAATCTAGGGAGGTATCATCCTCCTTTCGCCAAAAAAAAATACTTATGGCGGTTTTGAGGACAAGTTCTTGAAGAGTTGTGGCTGTTCGAATTCTGACTGTTCAGATTCGACGAATTTACTTTGTTTTCATCACCTAGTTATTATCTTATTTATTAATAATTAATGTCTAGTTTATCCTAACTTGGAAGGATGTTCCAAGATTATTATAAATACCCTACAACATGCATTTGTAAGGCATTGAGTGATTGAATAAAAATTACCTATGTGAGTTTGCGAACTTACTTCAATTCTTGCGAGAATTGTTTTTAAGCCTTGCGAGGTTTAAACCCCATTTCGCCCTTGCGAGGACAGCCCTAGTCTTGCGATATTAGGATTATCTAGTTTTAGCTCTTGTTCCAGTTAATCCATATCCATTCTAAAATATACTAGTTTACGCATCAAATTGGTATCAAAGCCTGGTTATAAAGAACCTTCTTAGCGTTGTTTAGTCCGTGGGTGTAGAGATGGCAGATAACAACATTTTTCATGATAATTCAGAAATGTGGAGTCGTCTGGAGGCATTAACTGCATCGGTAGAGAGCATGGATGGAATGATGCGTCAGTTGATTGATCTTAATCTCCGTGAAGCGAGAGGGAGAAATCAGCATGGGTCTAATTCTGATGTGATTCAAGAAGTCCACCAAGGTGTCGTGCTACATATGATGATGATCATGGGCTGAAGTTAGATGCTCCAGAATTTCAAGGTGATTTGGATCCCGAGACGTTTCTTGATTAGCTAAGGCAGATTGAGCGTGTTTTTTAGTAAAAAGATTTCGATGAACACAAGAAGTTTAAAGTGGCAACCGTTAAGTTGACAAAGCATGCTTCTTTGTGGTGCGAGAATAAGAAGAATCACAGAAGACGTGAGGGTAAAAGAAGAATTGATACTTGGGAGAAGTTGAAGAAACATCTCAAGAAGCGGTTCTTACCAAGGGATTTTGAGCAGGAGCAATACTTAAAACTCACTTCTTTGCAGCAAGTAAACCTTATTGTGAGTGAATATGTTCATGAATTTGAGAAATTAACGATTGTTTGTGATCTTGGAGAAAGGGAAGAGATGAAGATAGCAAGGTTTATTAAGGGTTTATCTCCCCTATTGCAGCAAAAAGTTGAAGTTCACCCATATCAACTTTTGATGATGTTTGCAAGTTGGCTATCAAATTCTAGAAACAAGAGAAGAGCAAGAAGTCTACTACGATACGTGAATATACTAAAGTCTATAACAGCCCTTCGAAGCCTAGTGTCTCATCTACTTTGAAGGAGGTCAAGAAGGAAGAGCCAAAGGAGAAGGGTAAGGCTATTTTGGAGCCTAAGTTCCGGAGGTGTTATAAGTGTCAAGGTTATGGTCACATTGCAAATGAGTGCCCTCAAAAGCGTACACTTACTTTGCAAGATCTTGATTTGTTGGAACCCAATTTTGTGGTCGAGGAAGAGGAGGATGAAGTTGCAAATTATGATGTGAGTCCACCAAGTGAGAAGGAGATGCTTGTGGTGCAAAATCTTCACATTAAATCTGGTTCGGAGGAGCAAAATCAACGCAACCAGATTTTTCACTCTCGGTGCGAGGTTGGTGGTAAGACATGCAACTTTATTATTGATAGTGGTTCATTTACAAATGATGCATCTAGTGAAATGGTGGAGAAACTTAAGCTTCCTACTACTACTCATCCTGATCCATATACGTTACATTGGTTGAATGATGATGGTGGTATTAAAGTTAAAAAGTAAGCACTCATTTCTTATGCTGTTGGCCCATATAAAATGAGTTGTTATGTGATGTGGTTCCCATGAAAGCTTGTCATTTGTTGCTTGGGAGGCCATGGCAGTTTGACCGTGATGTGTCTCATCAAGGGAGGAGTAATGTTTATTTTGTCCTAAAGGGTAAGGAGAAGTACAACTTGAAGCTTTTAACTCCAAGAAAGGACATTTCGAAGCAAGAGAAGATATTCTTGAGTGCTAAAGAATTGGCGGAAGAAGTTGAACCAGAGGATAAGTTGTATATCTTGTTCAGTTGTGATAGCTCCCCTACTCGAACGGATTCTTGTGATGACTTGCAGGTACAAAGGTTACTTGAGGAGTATGGTGATGTATTCCCGGATGAGTTACCACCTGGTTTACCCCCAAAACATGGAATTGAGCATCAAATTTATCTTATTCCAGGTGCTACGCTTCCCAACAAACCAGCCTATCGTTGCAACCCCGAAGAAAGTAAAGAGTTGCAGAAGCAAGTGCAAGAGCTGATTGATCGTGGTTATGTTCGAGAGAGCCTAAGTCCGTGTGTTGTACCGGTTCTTTTGGTGCAAAAGAAGGATGGAACATGGCGCATGTGTGTTGATAGTCGAGCGTCAACAATATTACTATTAAATATCGTTTTCCTATGCCAAGGTTGGATGATATGTTAGATGAGTTGCATGGAGCTCATGTTTTCTCAAAGATTGATTTGAGATCTGGTTATCACCAAATGAGGATTCGTGATGGGGATGAATGGAAGACAGCCTTCAAAACAAAGCAAGGCCTTTATGAATGGCTAGTTATGCCATTTGGGTTGTGTAATGCTCCTAGTTCATTCATGCAACTTATGAATGAGGTACTCCGACCTTATCTTAATTTATTTGTTGTTGTTTATTTGTATGACATTCTTGTATATAGCAAGAACACGGAGGAATATCTTATGCATTTGAGGAAGGTGTTTAACAAGTTGAGAGAGCAGAAGTTATAAGGGAAACTTGAAAAATGCATGTTTTTGGTGCCGAGTGTGACCTTTCTTGGTTACATAGTTTCTGGATATGGTGTTCATGTGGATCCTTCCAAAGTTGAGGCTATTGAGTCGTGTCCTATTCCAAGATCAACAACGGAGGTAAGGAGTTTCCATGGATTGGCATCTTTCTATCGACGTTTCATCAAGAATTTTAGCTCTATTGTTGCCCCAATTACTGAGCTTACAAAGAAGGAAGAATTTGTGTGGACTTCGAGTGCTCAAAAGGTGTTTGATGAAATCAAAAGTAAGCTATGCTCAGCTCCTATTTTGGCGCTGCCTGATTTCGAAAAGTTGTTTGAAGTGGAATGCGATGCAAGAGGAGTTGGCATTGGAGCTGATGGTCCCTTTCGTGTGTTGGAAAGGTATGATGATAGTGCATATAAACTTGAGCTACCCGATGAGTTTGTTAATGTGAGTGCTACTTTCAATGTTGGTGATCTATCCCCTTACTTGGATGACGAAAATTTGAGGGCAAATTCTTTTAAAGGGGAGGAGAATGATACGGAAGCAAGTATGGAAGCTAAGGGAAAGGAGCTAATGTTGAGCTCCAAGAGTGTGGACCAGACTTTAGGGGTCAACTTGAGTCCAATTTTTGTTAACATGATTAGTTGGGCTTAAATAAGTGGGCTGAATGTTTGATCAGCTTTTGGAATAATTTTGTTCGGGTTATATCTACTTTGTGACAGCCCAGATTGTGTTAAATTCCGCGTGGGTTAAAGTTTAAGTCATGATCTTTCATATGACTACTTATGGCGGTTTTGAGGACAAGTTCTTGAAGAGTTGTGGCTGTTCGAATTCTGACTGTTCAGATTCGACGAATTTACTTTGTTTTCATCACCTAGTTATTATCTTATTTATTAATAATTAATGTCTAGTTTATCCTAACTTGGAAGGATGTTCCAAGATTATTATAAATACCCTACAACATGCATTTGTAAGGCATTGAGTGATTGAATAAAAATTTCCTTTGTGAGTTTGCGAACTTACTTCAATTCTTGCGAGAATTGTTTTTAAGCCTTGGGAGGTTTAAACCCCATTCTGCCCTTGCGAGGACAGCCCTAGTCTTGCGAGATTAGGATTATCTAGTTTTAGCTCTTGTTCCTTGCGAGGTTCTTGAGTTAATCCATATCCATTCTAAAATACACTAGTTTACGTATCACGGTATTCTCTTCCCTCATGAAGAAGCTAGCGATATTTGTCTCCTTTAGTTTTGAATCGATTCCCAGATTAATACTCTTTATCAGGCTCTGGCCCATTTTCACCATAACTACAAACTTGTTGAGCTAATTCTTTAAAGAGTTCATTGTTTACTTGGTCTATTTCATCATATGATTCATTACTAGTTCATTATCTTTATTATAAGTTAATTCATCAATTATGATGTTTGCGATCTCGGGATACTCGAAAATATCAAATTTCTCATTGACAAAGAAAGGGAATATACACTCATAAATTGCCTCAACGTCCTTAGGAGTGAGGTCATCGGAGGCACATCCAGACTCAAAAGTAAGAGAATATAATTCAGATTGTTTGGGGGTGCATGGTGTATAGCCCATCTTCTCTATCATGAACTTCTACGTTGCAATAGTTCACCAGTTGATTACCAATTTTTGAGCGACTCTGAACTTGGCTTGATCTCTCGAGCATGTCTTCTCCAAAAAAAATCTCTTCCCTGACTTCGATTGCATTCACTGAAGATGACAAAGATGGAGCCAAATGGAAGCTTGTGAGTGTTGATTCCGCCATACCCTACTGAATCTAAAGGATATGATTGTCAGTTCCTTCATTGTTAGCAAATGACTCCCCAATAATTGTGACAATTTCATCCCCCTTTCTGATTTTTACACATTGATGTAGTTTAGAGACAACCCCACCAGTATTGTTCAGTCATGGCTGACCTAGGAGCAAGTTTAAAGAAGACATGACATCAATCAACTAAAACTTTATCAACATTGTAGCATTCCAGAACTCGACGTTCACTTTTATCATTCCCAAAACTTTGCGGCTTGTGCAATTATAAGCTCTTACTATTTGTCTAGATGGTCTCAAGTCGGATGGACTAAGACCCAGAACTCCCATGTTTTTCAATGATATGATATTTAGAATGGATCCCTCATCAATCAAGACTTGTGACAATGGTATCCCTTCTACTTTAACTTTTAGGTGCAAAGCTTCATTATGTTCACACACATATGGAGGTAGACCAGGTCGGTAAAAGTGATCACATTCTCGTAGGGAATATTCCCAATCACGTATTTCGTGAGACTGAAGTGGCAGCTAGATTATTGACGATTATGTATTTGTTCTTCTTTGAAGATGATATCATTTCCCAAATGGATATATTGGCTTTGTCTTTCTCGAGTTGCACAAGCAAGGGGTCATCGAGTTAATTCACTTGAGATGAAATGGATTGAGCGGGTGCGTTGCTTGAGATGACTCTTCCAGAATGGGTCAACATGTTAACACTCGCTTCTTGCCTTTGCTTTCTACGTTCTAAAACTACTTCCATAACCTCATCATAAGTCACGACGTAGCAAGAATCATTCATTTCATTAAAAATATAAGGTCCCTTATTCACAAGTGAATCTGAATTAGTGGTACATTCAATTTCATACCCTTTACATTGACATCATTGTTAGGGAGGGGTTATTATCAACATTTGGGATGATAAACTCTTGTTTATTCATTAATTTTTGGATGACATCTTTGAGGGTGTAGCATCTCTTTGTGGTGTGACCACTATGGTTGTGGTAGCCAAGCCACTTAGCATAAGCATGATTTTCATGAATCTCGTTCACTTTGTACTCTTCTAGCGGCTTGATTTGACCCTTGACCACCAAAACTTTGAATGCCTCAGGTTGGGTCTTCCCTTGGAGTGGAGTGTAGTTTCTTTCACTCTTGCATTTGGTGCAGGGAGGAGGTACACTAGAATAGGCCCCTTTACAGCTCATGATGGCATTGACGGAGGCCTGTTTTGGTGGTCGTGGAAGTCACGGCTTTTTAGCAGAAAGTGGGGGTTCTTTTCTTGATCTCGTGGAGCAAATCATTAACTTGGATGCTCGCATCATACATATGCGCAAAATCTTGATAGAACCCCCCACTAAGGTACCCCCCACTAAGGTGTGTGATGTAGTCATGTTTCAAATACTTCAGGAAAATCTCAACTTGCTCCTTGACTAGAGGCCGATCAACAATCTCGACAAGCTTGTCATTCCATCTTCTCGCAAAATTAACAAAAGACCCGTTATCCCTTTGATTTACGGCTTCTTACTCTTTCCTCGTTAGACGGTGTGTAGTATTTCCTTGGTATTGAGTTTTGAAGGCATCCATGGCAACATCCCAGTTGAGGCGGGTCGAGACAGGAAGACCCATGTACCAATCTTTTGCAGCCCCATCCAAAGTCATCGGAAAATATTGGGCCATTATTCTTGGTGAAAGCTTCATGGGGAGCATGACTTGTATATAGGAGTCAACATGAGCATTGGGGCAAGAGTTTCCCTTAAACTTCCCGATGTCAACATCTTGAACTTGTCGGGGAGGGCAGCCATAGAGTTCATCGAGAGAGTGGACTTGTAAAGGTCAAAATCTGTGCTCTTGTTCAATTGAGTAATATTGAAACATTGGTCAATGTAACTCTTCAAGGTGTTGACCACATCCACATTTTTACTTTCTTTGCTCCCTTGTTCCACTTTTCTCTTTCTAGGGGTTGACATAAGGCGAGGCAAACAACCCTTTGGTCCATTTGGAGTGCTCCCCTTCTAAGTCAGTTTTCTTCCCTTTGGCGAGTTGCTCGAGTTGGTCTTTAAGCTTATTAGTTTCTTCTTCGTGGGGCGCATTTTCACAGTCTAAGTGGGCATGCCACCCATCATCCTCCTTAGTTTGGGCATCTTTGGTGAGGGAATCAATTTGCTCTTTCATGGACTTCATCATCTCAAACATTTATTTGTTGTTAGGGTTGCAATTTCCATTGCCACTACATGTAGAGATTTAATTGAATCAACGTCATGAAGCACACAGTATGGACGGAAATTCGTCCATAATAACCATGAGTTTCTTTTGAATGAAACCTCATGTGTGTTTGGTGACGTTGGCTCAAGGAAATCCGGACATACTAAAATCGACGGAGTCACGGAGTATATAACCAATTTTAAGAATGTGTGGGTTGTGCAATTGCTGAAGAGTCCAATAGGCTACCCGGTGGTGTGATCCTTGGAGCACATAGTGTGCTGAGGATTACCACATAAGAAACCAATTTCATTGATGATTGGAATCCATCAAGGTGGGCCGCGACAGGTTTGGGGTTATAACTTGTGCGTCTCGATAGTGAAATAGTTCATATAGGAAATGTGCACGTGGTGTGATGGTACAACTATATGACAAAATATTTTAAATGGAAAATAAGGGATAGAAAAATAAATAAGCATACAAAAAGATAAAATTACAACTACCGAGCCACCCGTGTGATTGGTAAATAAAATAAAACAGAACAGAAACAAAAAAAATGTTACAGGCCATTTTGGGGATATTTTTCACATCACCCGAATTTGGAATAGGAGATGAAACATGCCTGAGTTGGGCAATAAAGCCCCTATTCACCCGAAGGCTTTTCCCCGAATGTTTTGGAAACAAGGGATAAACCCCATTTCAGTCAAATAATTACCCCTACAAAAGATTCTAAGCAGAACAAGCATGCAAACACTGAGGACAAATTCGCAAGATTTTCACCTAAAGAAAAATATCATGTTTAACCCTCTAATTAACCATTCCCCAGCAGAGTTTCCATTGTAGATATCCCGAGAAAAAGTGACATGCTTCTTAAGGAACGTCTACTTCATTTTAATGTTTTTTTGAGAAGTCGCCACCTATGTTTTCATTAGGGAACATAAAAAACCCATTCTAACTCATTTTAATTCATATGAAACCAAATATTCAAGAAGGGTTTGGGGTATATATTATGTCACAGGAAGGTGTTAGTAACCTGCTCTGTCTGGCCTTATGGCCGATCTTGCTACTCTAGGTGTTCTACTTTAAATTGTCCTCCAGATTATTCTTTTCTAATAAATAGCATATAAATGGTGTTTTGGGGTGCTTAAAATGTTAGGGAGACTTTTCATGGCCAACATTATTAGTGTGAAGTGGCCTTCTGAAGGTCTCCCTTTTAATGAGGAGAGAAAGGACAGAAATAACCCTAAAGGTTAACTCTGTTTTTTCGTTTAGTCCCAAAGCTAACATAACTAGTCATGAGATTAACAGAATTAGACGGAAGTTAACGAAGGCAAAGAGGAGACCCCGTGTTCAAATAGGGATGAGAGGTCCAAGCAGGAGTGTCTACACAATTGAATGGGACTTCCTATAAATCTCCCAACTTTCCTTCTTACCGCAAGACTCTCAATGGTCACTTTGTCAGAGAAGGGAAAGATGTCTCATATTTATATTTCTGGAGCCTTGGGTTAATGACAATGTCAAGCGCCATCCAGGATTTGAAATCATTGAAGACTGTGATCCTTATTCTTTTGAGACTGATCCAATCTCACGGCTTCACAGGGATTTGTGGGGAACCAAAGCTGAAATGACAAACGAATGGGACTTTGTGTTGGGAAAAGACATGTTGCACCAATTCGAAAATATTTGAAAGCTAGAGGACAGTCAGGTTCTTGCCATCGCCAAGGGCGACGCTCCTACTCAAGACTACACAAAGCTGATCAAGTTGTCCAACGAGCCTCTCAAGAACTGGCATACCACCGGGGGCCATCGTGGATGAAAAATTTATGATCAAGGAATTAGGATGTACACCCCAACCCCAAAGGAAGTCCGTCTTTGTAACCATTAGACTAGAGTCCAAGTCCACATCCAATGACCTCACTCAAGAGGACATAGAGGCTATAGCTGACGTGTTTTCCCCTACTTTGTTAATGAAAACTTTGATATATTTTAGTATCCTGAGATTGCCAACATTATTAATGACGAATTAACAAATAATGAAGAAAATAATGAACTCAACAAATTAGTTAATAATGAGTCATATGATGAGATAGTTCAAGGAAACGAACAAATCATAAAATAATTAGCAAAGAAGGTATGTCGTCACAGGGAGAACGGTCCTATTGATGATGAGGAAATGCAGAAAATTAATTTCGGGACATATGAAGATCCGAAAGAGACAAAGATCGACAGCTTCTTCAAAGGGGAAAACAGAATATCCCCTACTATGCTCCTGAAATAATTCGTATTCACATTGTCCTATAAAGATATGACAGGGCTAAATCTTTCAATTGTAGAGAACAAGATACCACTGCTTCCAGATGCAAAGTCGGCCAAACAGAAACTTCGTTGAATCAATCCAAAATGGTCGATGCAAGTTTAGGAGGAAATTATGAAGCTTCTCATTGTTGGGTTCATCAAATTGATTGAGTGCACTGAATGGCTCGCAAATATAATTCAAGTAACCAAAGCAAATGGAAAAATAAGGGTTTGTGTGGACTTTAGATATCTCAACAAAGCATCACAAAAAGATGATTTCTCTCTTCCTAACATAAACATGCTTGTTGACATTACGACAACCTATGAAGTTTGCTCATTTGTGGATGGTTTCAACAGATATAATCAAATCCTCATGGACGAAGAGGACCAAGATAAAATAATGTTCACCATCCCTTGGGGGACTTTCTATTACATAGTCATACCATTCAGACTCAAGAATGCCGGAGCTACTTACCAAAGGGCGGTAACTGCGCTATTCCATGACATGATACATAATGAAATTGAAGTGTATGTTGATGACATGATAATCCACTCCATGGGCTCAAATGGCCAACACATGATAGATCTTAGAAAGTTCTTCATAAAATTAAGGTGACATAAAATGAGGCTGAATCCCGCTAAATGAGCCTTCGAAATGGTCAAAGGGAAAGTTCTTGGTTATATGGTTAAAAAGCACGGCATAGAAGCTGACCCTGCTAAATTCAAAGCCATTATTGACATGCCTCCACCAATAACTCAGAAACAAGAAAGATTCATGGGATGGCTCCAATAAATTACTCCTTTCATTAAGACTCTTTCGACAATCTGCGAACCCATTTTCAAACTGCACATTAAAAATGCATCGCTTGAATGGACAAGGAATGTTAGAGAGCCTTCGAAGAAGCTAATCAATATTTGACTTGCCCACCCGTGTTGATCCTACCGCACAAGGCCAAGCCATTGCTATACTGTTAACTATAATCCAATAGGGGATATGCTAGCTCAAGAACAAGTTGACTCATGCAAAGAAAATGCTATATACTTTGTTAGACAAAGGTTCCAAGGAAGTAAACTCAATTACTCTGCACTAGGAAAGTCGGGCACAACATTAATAAGGGTCGCACATCACCTCAAGCACTACATTGAGGCATTTCTTGTCAAACTTATTGCCAGAATGGAGCCTATCAAGTATATTTTTGAGAAATCCCACATGTCTTCATGAATAGCCAAATGGTACTTCATGCTCGTGGGATATGATATCACTTACGTCACATAGAAATTCGTAAGTGGGAGAGTATTCGCAGATCATTTAGCCAAATTTCCATGTGAAGAAGCGAAGGGGGATGACCCGCAGTTCCCTGATGAAGACATCAATAATATAGAGAATGGAAATAAGTGGAAATTTTTTTGCGATGACGTAGCCAATAAGAAATGATATGGTATTGGCATGCTTCTAGTGGATTCAACTGTCATATGCACTCCACTCGCAATCGGTCTCAACTTTGGGGCTACGAACAATACCGCAGAATATGAAGCTTGCATAGCAGGGCTCAGAATAGCCATAAAACAAAATGTGACTGAACTAGAAGTGTTTGGGATTAGCAATTAAACATCAATCAGACATTGATGACTCCTGCTTACTGCTCAGTCATAGACCTACATGACAATAGAGATAATTGGCCCTTCAAATGTGCAGCAATATACTCCGCTGATGATGAAGATAAAAAGCCATGGTACTGTAACATTTGGTACTTCATATTGGACGAAACATTTCCACCTGATATTGAGATAATGATTCAATTGGCTCTCAAGTGGTTAGCCATGCAATTTGCCATGGATCAAGTCCACCAAGGAGTCTTTGGTACTCACATGAATGGCAACATTCTTTCAAAGAAAATAATTCGGCTAGGATATTTGGGGATGACAATGGAAATCGACTGTGCAAACATGGTCAAGAGATGCCACAAGTGCCAAGTTCATGCTAACTTGCAACACACACCACTATCTGTATTATACCCCATGACTTCCCCTTGACCTTTCTCAACTTGGGGAATAGATGTAATCGGAAAGGTCACACCAGTTGGAACCAACAGACATACCTTCGTCCTAGTAGCTTTCGACTACTTCACCAAATAGGTCGAAGCTGTCTCCTATTATATTCTCAATGTCAGAAAAGTAGCTGAGTTCATCAAATATAACATCATCTGCAGATATCGGGTAAGATGGAGGAAATCTCACTTTTATTAAATTACCTAGCAAGTGCACTAGTTTATCACTGTAGTAATATGCACAATTGTAAGTACCCAAATCTGACTCATGCCTTCCAATTAAAGTTTCCTAGCAGTTCCCCAAACCTTCATAAAGTTTAGAGGCAATTCGGAAACTTTACAATACTTTTCGAGTAAGGAATGACCTATCAGGAATAAGAATTCATGATAGGACCACGCTGGAAAGAAGCTTCCAACCTGCCACCTTGCATGTTTTCAGAAACAAGCTGACGCGACAGGAGAAGACATCGGGCGGCTTATTTTGCCGCATGGTCATGTCGGGTGGCCTTATAAGAAGCACAACAGAAGCCTATAAATAGAGGCCTCCTCTATTCATTTTGAAGGAGGGGATTTTGAGCATTGTTACTCTGCAGAAATTACAACCCAAATTCCAGTTTCCAAAAACACATAAAATCACTCTCTCTCATACACTAATCCTACCTCAATCTATTCCTAATAGATATTGCCTAGGAAAACTTCCCTTGGAAGATAGAGAAACACCAATATTGGTAATCTCTCCTTCCCTCACCCTTGATATACTCATATATACTCTTATTCTATTGTTACTTGTTGTTTATCTTTATTTATGTCATAAAGATTTAATCTTTAGCAATGTAGCTTTATATTTCCCACTCTCCTACACAAATAACTCAATGGAGATCCTCTCCCTAGGATGAACAAGATTTCACAAGTGGCTTGTTCTAGGGATGATCTACCAAATGAGTATGTGATCCCCCTTTACATTTATGTATAAAAATGCAATATTTACTTACTATATGTCATCCCCCTTCCCTCGATCTAGTTTTTCCAAGGATTGTCCACCTAAATAGGTATTAAGGACATAGGAGAAGCTATGAAGATCATCCTTTTACATTATGTTCTTAGATTAATGATATTCTTTGTATTTCCATATTAAAAGTGCAATATTTATATTAATATTGTTTCTCCCCATATCCCTAAAGTTGGAATCTTTCTCCAAGGATTGTCTAAAAGCCTACTAAGGCATCAAAGACATAGGATGAACATAATAAAGATTCAATCTTTATATCCCATTCCCCTAGTCCCAATGGTTCTTGATCATTCCTTAGTGAGGATTGGTGTAAAGACTCCACCTTTACATCAATTCCATTACAAAAATGCCATAATCTTTGCCCCTTTTAGAAATCAATGAGTCTTAGTCCCAAAATCTCCGATAATCACTTGAGACGAACACAAAATGTCCCTATGAATCACCATTGTCTCAAGATGTAGGATTGATGGACGAAGATTCATTCTTTTTTCTAAAAAAGTCTCATTCTTGGACTTAAAAATGATTCTTTGATCACATTTGACTAAAATCCCCAAGGAAAGTTAGATTAAGATATACCAAGGCTTTCACGCCTATGTTGGTTGATTAATCTAATGGGAGGGTAAATAGGTCCCGTAATGATGATCATAAGTTCAAAGTGAGTATGGGATTAAAATCCCGAAAACACCAAAGTCCAAGGTATCCCGAACTAAAACCTTCTTAAAATGGTTCTTACGTTCGGATAATGAACTTGGCACATCCTTTTCCTTTTCTCAAATCACACATGCACACAAACAAGCACAAATTGTGGACCTTGGAAGACTTGCTTTTGCAAGGCTCCTAGGGTGAACACCAAACGTTCATCCCAAGGAGTAACTTAACCTCCAGACCCTTTTCCTTTTTTTCAAAGTTTTGAGGATAAATCAAAATGGCGTGGCGACTCCGTTTTTCATAAATTTGGTGTCTTCAAACATAGGTACATGTAATATATATAAGTTAATTATATATGATACATGTAATTTGTTAAATGACCAAATAATTTAGTCCATTAAATAACCAAATAACTATTCATCGTATATAATAGTCCAATGTATACATCTCTAATTACTTGAATATTTAATATTGCTCTATAATAGTTATCCCTTTACGTATGTATAATTATCAATAGAATTGAGACGTCGCAAGAAATTGGAATATCATCTCACTTATAAGCATGATAACTCAAAGAATTTCTAGAACGCACGACGTGTCACAATCAGAAACCTTTTCACCGACTTTAAAATATTATAGCATAGATTTCTAGTGCTAGCTACATGCTCTGAAAATAATGAAGTAAAAATATATCTAAAGCTAAAGTGTCTGCTAATGACAATGATAAATTAAAGTCTCTTTTCGGCTACTCTAGCCACCGTGATTCGGACTCGTGTTTCTACTCGACTTTCTTTGATTCTTCTTGTTGGTTACCTCGGGTTCCTCCACCCGTCTAAAGATATTGACCGGTCCCAGACGGTCCCTCACATGGACCCTCTGTTTCGTTACCACTCTTCTAGCCTTAAGAACATCATTAGCCCTCTTCCGCCTCCAATATCAGGGCCATATCTCGAGAAACATTCCCCACAGTGTTCTCTCTATCCGCCTTTGCTTCACGAACTCTCAAGTTGCATCTCGAAGCACAATGTTTCCCCTAAGATGTCGCTCCTGACAACCATGAGAATCAGCTTAATGTCTCCCAAAATGCCTTTGTACAAGGCCAAATACTCCTGAGACATGTAAATACTGCCAATCCCTGTAACTAGGTCCCTCCTGAGAAAATAAGTTGATCTCCAAGGGGAATCCTTGTGATTTAATTTCTACCTTGGGTTTCAAGGTCCTTAGGAGTCCCCCGGGGCACATCCGTGCAGTTAAGGAAGCAGTATTGCTGGGCTTGCAACCTCAGTGTGGGGAGTTCAAATCTTGGCAGGAGCACTGGAGCAGCCATTTGGTGTTGTGAAAGTGATGTAATTGTCTCGGCAGGAGCAGCTGGAGCAGCCATTTGGTGTTGTAAGAGTGTAAATGTCTTGTAGGAGGGCTCCCTTGGGGCCAGGAGTATAAGGGGTGCTGCCACCCTGGCTGTATAGGGCACATCCCGCGATTTACCTCCGCCAGCATATTGAGGGGTCGGTACCTGATGATCCAGGATTGATCCGGCGAAGCTGGAGAACCTGAGTAATTAAAAAAAAAAAAAAAGAATAATAAGTTGATCTCCATTACTCAGCCATGATGGCCATAGACAAATTGGTATGAATAGTGGAGTAAAGGGTATGGGTAAGTCCAAGCCGGCAACAGAGCTTCTCCTTTGTTTCTTTATTTTTATTAATAATAGATAAAATTTCTTTATACTACATCAAATAATTTATACTCCCTCCGTTTCTAAAAAATTGTTCTATTGTACATTTTGCAATTATTAAGAAAGAGCTTCACCTTCTTGTACCTTAGTAGATTTGCACTAACATTCATACCTAAGTTTAGAAATAGAACATACTTTTTGGGACAAGTCAAAATGACAAATGAGACAATTTTTCAGGAACGAAGGGAGTAAATAGGATAGTACATGTCATTTATAGGATTCAAACTTGATACCTACACTATTAAAGCTAATTTCGAATACAGAACTAAAGTTATTTGATAACACACTTCACTCTATCTTAAACAACAAAAGTCAGGTTGTATATTTTGAAGGTCCAACTTGGCTACTTAAGAGGAAAGAACGAACTTGGCAAACTTACGATTTGACCGAAAAATCAATCATTGTTAAGTATGAGGTATTATTCAATTTAGTCAATAAAGGACTGCACCAGTTTAAAATGTATCCAGATCAACAAAATAGCAAGACTACTTCTACCACCCCAACTGAAATGACTACTTTCTTTAGTTATTCTACAGTAAGAAAAAACAATCAAACCCAAACAACTAACCTAACCTAACCAGTATTATACACCCGTGCGTTTATACCCGGATACAACTATTTATGTAAAAAATTTATAGATGAAAGATAAAAATTATATCGCAGTTGTTAAAACAAGGACTGTTAATAAAAATATATAAAAAAATCTCATAAATCTAATACAAAAAATATTTACAAAAAGTTAAATATATTTATTTTTAAATTTTACAAGGAATATTATAATTAAGAAATTATTTTAGGTTAAATAAATGGATATAATAATTAATTATTAATTACAAATATAATTTTTTTTGTAAAAACATTACAATTTTTTAAAAACAATTGACTATGTATGGAAAAGGAAATCGAATGTCAATTGAGATAGATCTATTTGGCTGCTCTCTCTTTTTCTATTATGAGGTTTTTGTCCGCCATTTTCTCTTTTTCTCGTAAATTACACCGCATAAATTACCGATCTTAAATGTTATACATCTATTCCTAGTAGTATCTTAAAACCCTTTATGAGCAACAATTTTAAATGATGGAATCAAATAACCGTAAACATTTATTGGTTTCTAAGGAAATATTCGTGTTCAGAATTTTACTTAAGGTTATTGATATCAATTAATAACAATTTCTATGTCATTATAAGCCTTCAATTTATGTATTTTCGGAATCATTTAATTTTTTTGAATTAATTTTTTATTTATTTGAAAAATTTTAAGTTTCAACATTTATTTCATGTAAATTATGATTGTTATTTTTTAAGTAATTAACTAATTTATTGCAGTTGCATGTATATTTCGAGATACAAATTAGGGTTTTTGATTTCTCATAAAATTTTGTAGAAGCTGATGTATATATCAATTTTTAATTATAGATTACAATTTTTTAGGTTATAATTTTTATGCTATTTTTCTGTCTATGGTATTCAATTTTGGTTTGATTTTTGTTTTATGTTTGGTTTGATTTTGTTCCATTTGTGATTTTGGTTATGAAAATTTCATAATCATATTCATTTCTTTTTATGTAAATATATATGTATTTAGTTATTTTAAGCCATATATTAATTGTTTTATTCCTAAACTGTTCTGCACTGAATGTTTAAATCATTAAATGACCTTAATTATCTATTTATAAATGATCATCATGCTAAAAAAATTTAATTACATAATTAATGTTGCATTTATTTAGCATGAGTTGGATTATTTAGAAAAATTTAATTGCATAATTAATGATGTATATATATATATACATATACATACTCCCTCCGTCCCACTTCACTTGGCACCAAGTGAAGTGGCACGGTAACTAAGGAAAAATAAGAGTGAAAAAAGTGTAAGAAAATGTTGTGAGTATGAAGAATTAAATAGGAGAGAGAATGAGTGGGAGGAATAGTTAGGAGAGAGAATGTTGTGAGTGTAAAAGTGAAGTAGGAGAGAGAATGAGTGGAGGGAATAGTGAATATTCTTTTCCATTTTGGGCAGTGCCAAGTGAAGTGGGACGTCCCAAAATGAAAATTAGTGCCAAGTGAAGTGGGACGGAGGGAGTATATCTATAGTATAAAACAAAGAGGTGTTTTGAACAGTAGTATAAATAGTTTCACTCACCGAAATTCCCATTTTGCCCTCACTATTTTATCTCTTTCCCATTTTGCCCTTAAAAAAATTTTTTTTTTTTTTAATTTGTCCCTTTCCCATTTTGCCCTTAAAAATAAAAAAAAAATTAAATTTAAAAAAAAAATTAAAAAAAAAAAAACCCTTTGTCCTTAGACACAGGCATGTACTAGTATACTACCTCCGTCCCACGTCATTGTGAACCATTTTTTCGGGCACAATAATTAAGAAATATTATTAAGATAATGAAAATGTGTGATAGGAAATGAAGAGATAGAATGAGTGGAGTTAATAGTAGGTTGGTTGAATAAATTGTATGGTAGAAAATGAAGAGAGAGAATGAGTGGGTGGGGTAGGGTGAATATAAAATAATAAATTTGTTTTCAATTTGGGTAGTTTGTATTCACGTGGGACGGACCAAAATGGAAATAAGTTTGCATTCACGGAGGACGGAGGGAGTATATATATATATATATATATATATATATATATATATATATATATATATATATATATATATATATATATATATATATAAAGAGAGAGAGAGAGAGAGAGATATCACGCTTTGATTTGCTGGCCACACCACATCTGCCCTATCCTCATCACATTACACTCACATAGGAGTACTTGATAAAAATATAAAGAAGAAAACGAAAAGCAGCGTCAAGCAAACAAAATGATGGCTTCTAACCATTAGATTATGTAATACTTCAAAACTGAACAGCTTTTAGCTAACTAGTTAAAAAGAAGAATTATTACTATGTAATTAATTCCCTCAAGGAAAAAAAAAAAAAAAGTTCAAACCCTCAATATTATAACTTGAAAAGAAACAAGAGAAAAGAAAAAACAGTGCAAGTGCTTATGCAGCAACTTATGCCAAGATTGTGCCTCATTACTAGCTTTTTAGCTTGATCAAGGTTTGAATGCTGAGAAGGCCACAACTGAATTGTGCCCGCCAAATCCAAATGAATTTGAAATACCTGCATATTTTCATCAAGTAAATAATCTTGACCCACTTTGACTTTGCCCACCTACTAAAGCAAGGCATTAAGATAGTATACTAGTTTGAAACTGTCCCCATGACTTATTGAAAAATAGACATTCATTTTGGAACGGAGTTAATAAAAATTAAACCCTTGCTTGTAGTTGGTATAAGTTTGAGAAAACCAAAGATTGCTTACCAACATTTATTTCATGCTGCTGCTTCTGATTTGGAACAGTGTCAAACTCAACTGCTGGCTCTTTGTTCTGCAGAGGAATATCAAAAAAGATAAATAAAAAATCCAGTGGGGATTGCTGATGTATGAAAAGAGAATATGGTATAGAGAAAGGAGTGCTTACAAATTGATTTATGGTGGGATGCAGCCACCCGGTTGTAATGGCTTTGATCGTTGCAATGGCCTCCAAACCCCCAGCAGCTCCAAGGCAGTGTCCTATCATTGACTGAAACATGACAACCAATAAGAAATCCAGATGCAAACTGCATTTTCATTGTGTGAAATGCAGAAATACAACGTGTGTATATATATATGTGTGTGCGTGTGTGTGTGTGTGTGTCAACATTACGCAACCGTGTTTTATAGCAATTGTTTGCGCTTAAGAGAGAGAGAGAGATAGGAGGTTCACCTTAGTCCCATTCATTTTGATTCCTGCAGTGCTCTTGAATACCTTCTTTACAGCATTAACCTCCGCGAGATCACCAACAAGAGTAGAAGTTGCATGAGCATTAATGTAGTTAACCTGACAAGTTTGAGAAAAAATTACAGAAATTAGCTTCAACAGATCTTTAGCCATCTCAATGCATGGGTAGCCACTACTTTTAAAGAGGATCGACACATGTTCTCATATTTCCCCCATAGGTGACTCGAACACGGGACCTTGTTCTCAAGTAAGGAGTGCCTACCAATAGACTACAACTTTCTTGTCAATGCATGGGTAGCCACATGTCAATGCATGGGTAGCAACATGTCAAGCTAATTTAGTTAATTGTGTCTCTCCGACATTATTGTCTCGCAACAAACCAAAAAACAAAATGGAACAAGTTCCAATGCAAGGGTAAAAGTGAAATTTGAATGCTTATTTGAATGCTTTAAGTCAAAAGTGCCAACAATTTTGGACCAAACTTTTTGTCCAAAAGCGATAGCTATTAGGGAGTACCAAATTTACCCTTATTTTGCTTTTTTCTCAAGTGTCCAGAGAAGCAAAACACAGAAATGTACCTCCTCGGGCGATACACCAGCGTCTCGAAGGCTGCTCTGAATACATGAAGAAACACCAAGTCCATCCGATCTTGGGTCAGTCATATGATACGCATCACAATTCACTGCACCTCCCAAGTATTCAGCTATAATTGGTGCACCCCTTTTCGTTGCATGTTCCAAGCTCTCCATAACCTGCAAAGAACATATAGTTTCAACAAATGCATGAATTAAAAAGCAATACAAACTGTAGCTTGAACCATTTGCGGAGGAAGAATTAAGGCTTTTCCGCTCCTGAGCAGCTTGAAATTGAAGAAATTATAAAAACATAATTGCAAACGTACCAAAACTCCAGCGCCTTCACCCATGACAAAGCCATCTCGTTCTTTGTCCCATGGCCTAGAAGCAGTCTGTGGATCATCATTTCTTTGAGACAAGGCTCTACATGCAACAAAACCTCCCAAACCAATGGGAATAATGGCAGCCTCCGTGCCACCAGCAAGCATCAAATCAGCTTCTCCACGGCGGATATGATTTGCCGCAGCATAAATGCAGTAGTTAGACGTTGCACAAGCAGTTGAAATTGAATAGTTGGGTCCCATAAAGCCCACATCAATAGCAAGTAAAGCCGATCCCATATTTGTAATGGCATAAGGTATGAAGAATGGTGTGATTTTCCTGTGACCTTTCTCTATGAGAGCCTGTACACCGTCAGAAAATACTTGAAGACCACCCATCCCTGTTCCAACAAGCACACCTGCTTTCTCCTTATCAATCTGCAGAGAACATGTATGCTATAAATTAGTTATTACGTGCATAGACTGACCAAATGTAAAACTCACTAAAAATTGGTTAATAAGCGCATATGATATGAAACAATAAATGAAGCCATGCTTCATTTATTATTCTATAATCCATTTAACTTCATGATTCTAATCTAAAATCATTCCACTTCTCTACTCAAGACAGCACAGCCAGATCTGATAAAAGATCATCTTCTCCATTTCTGTAATTTGATTGGTTTGCCTTTCCTAGTTTAAAAGTATGAAGCAGTAGTATTTAAGTCAACTGCTCAATGCTAAATGCACAACATGTTCCAGAGAACCAAGCACTTGCAAACTGCTCGATTAAATGGTTCAGTAGGTCAAATGCCTTCAAATCTCCAATCTCTAGTGTAGGTGCCCCTTAAGAGACTTGCCAAGGTTAACCATTAACTGACACAAATGATTATTTAAGAAAATTAAATTCTAATCAACATCCAACTAATCAACATCCAATGAGCTGATGAGTCATAGAAGTTTCAGGCTCTTCCTATCAAATTAAAGTATCACTTCTTTTACTGCCTCGATGACAATTTGGCAAAAGTCAGTGAGACAAGTATGTGGTTTGGACACGAACAAACTCCAAACGGATTATACTATAAAGCATTCCACATTTTACTGTCTCAAAAATTTTAAATGCGAAATTGACATGACTAAAGTGATCCTCTCAAATCATTCACTCTAAGCACACCTCATACACTCTTTACTAAAAGTTGTGATGCTCAGACTCTTCAATTTTGCAAAAGTACCGGTGTCCATGGGATAGGACATGGGTGTGGGTGTGGGTGTGGGTGTGGGTGTGGCTAATTTCCACTAAATTTCGTGTAAAATCTTGAAATTTTGGAGGATCCGACACTTGGATCCGTACCCGTGTCGACACTCGTACCCAAATCCGAGCATCATAGACGAAAAGGAATCACGCTATTGACATACTTATCCAAGCTATCTAAAATTGTTCTTGTGGTCCTGTAAGTCAATCTTACTGCATTTTACCTCTCTCTCTCCCCCCCCCAAGGGTGATACTAATGAAACTCAGCAAGTAGCATGCAAACATACAAAGAGAGTGAGACAGTATTCCAGGCATACTAGTAGAATATGTTCCCTCTACGAAAGAGTAACCCATCAAAAAAATAAGCACAATGCTGCCCCAATCAACCTTGTTCGGAAATAAATTGACACATAACTATTATTATATCTAGTACAGGGGCAGAGCTATGTATTGTGTAAGGGGGCATTGACTCCCTTTAAGTAAAAATAATATAAAAAATACTAGTGAATTATTTTAGAACTTGGGGGTATTAGTGCTACACTCTATATTGAAACCTGCCCCCCTTTATGGAAAGGAAAAAATGCACCAAAATATTTATTGCCCCTGATTTTGCCTCCCTTTTGAAAAAATTTCAGGCTCCTCCACTGATCTAGTATCCAAAACACAGGGACCTTAATCAAATCCAACATAATACATCAAATAATCCAACTGAGATTAATATGCACAACCCATTTACATCCCCCCCCCCTTCCCAAGAAGACGAGCAAACAAAATACACATTTTAGGGGGTAAGTCAGGATGAATCAAGACAGAGACAATCACTTCAATTTAAACTCTCATAATCTTTAAATGTACAATGCACAAGAAACACCCAAATCGAAGAATCTAATTAATTATCTCATGCACGCATACTGTCATCATAAAAATAACTATGACAAGAAACTTGTAGATCTAAAATTGAAGTGCAAATTGCAAAACTACAAACTCTAATATAGTAAACAAACAATCAAAAAGCAGAAAAAAACAAACCGTGGAGCGTTTATCAGCGCCAAGATCAGCCATTTCAAGAGCCTTCTTGCCAGCAACAAGGCAGTAACGAAGACAATCATCAAGTCTCCTATCATTCTTGCCATCAATGTACCCCTCAGAGCTAAACCCACGAATCTGACCACCAAATCGGGTGGGAAACTTAGAAGCATCAAATCTATCAATGAGTCCAATCCCACTCTCCCCAGCTAACAGCTTGTCGTAGTAGGCATCAACATCATTACCGAAAACGGAGACAAGACCCATGCCAGTGATGACAACGCGCTTCTTGGGATCCTTCTCGCGTTTGGGGGCGGTGGTGGTAGTGGCGGCAATTGGGGAGAGGCGTTTGGGGTGGAGGGGCTTGGCGGAGAAGGAATAGGTGCCATTTTTCTTGATGAGCGGGTCGAGAGGGGAGACTCGGAATGGGGAGGATTGAACTGCCTGCATGATGTTTGTGTTTATGTCTGCGATGAAGAAAAGAAAGGAGGGGTCTTTATTAAGGATCGATGAGAACGAGGTGGGGGAAGGAGATGGGAAGTGGAAAAGGGGTGTCTTTTGTGGTGTGATTACTGTCTTTTAGTGTTCACGGTGTGTGACGTGACATGACGCGGAACTACTATTACAGTGTCAGCCTTTGTTGCAACACTATCAATAAAATGCAGATAAAATTATATGAAACGATGTAAAATATTTTAATGAGTGTGAAAACATATTTTGTAGTATTAAAATAATCAATGTAATAAAAGTAGTGCATGTAAAATTTATACTCTCTTCGTCCCATATAAACAATAAGTGATTCACCTTTTTGGTTGGGCATGCAAATTATAAAGAGTTGGTCTGTTGAAAAACGCGTTTCTCCATATCTGTATGAAGAAACGGGTTTTTTAATATATTCAAAAACCGGCAACCATTTCAATTAAACCGGTTCTATTATTCAAAAACCTACAAAAACCTAGATAAATTCAATATTTGCGTATATACACACAAAGACGCACTACAACGATCACAGCAAAATGGAGACGAGCAGGACAGTTCAATCAAAATGAATATCAAGAAACAATACAGAAATCGATATTGATTAAATCAGGTAATATGAATCAAATCAACAACTACTGTTTTTAATTTTAATCAACGTTTATTGTAATAAGGTCGATTGTTATTGTACATTTTCAGAGATTGATCTACGTAATTTTGGATCTATCCATCAATAGCATAAATGGAAGCTCAATTACATGACAGATATTCAGAAATATCACAAATCGATATTCTCCAGGCTACACAAATCGATATTCTCCAGGCTACACAAATCGATATTCTCCAGCCTACAGGTTTAATCTCTATATCCATACCCAGATATTTATATAAATTATATCCAGATATTTATATAAATGATATCCAGAAGTACCAAAAATGTATATCCAGAAATGTGTAATGTACATATCCGTAAATTTATATTAATGATATCGAAGTACCAAAAATGTATATCGTAAATGTGTTAGGTACATATCCATAAATTGCTTATTGGCTTTGCCATTGACCTTGTCCTTGACCTTGATTTTGTACTTAGCCTTGGCCTTGACCATGGCCAAGTCCAAAGGCCAAGGCCAATTATATATCCAGAAGTATGTGAATTTATATCCAGAAATGTGGTTGGTGCATATCCAGAAATAAATGTGTACAGTTGGTAAGTACATTGATATCCAGGAGTCCAAGGCCAAGGCCACGGTCAAACCCAGCCATGGCCAAGCCTCGACTTGGCCTTGGCCTTGGCCATTGCCATGGACAAGTTGGCCTTGGCCTTGAACTTGTCATGGATTTGGCCTTGGCCTTGGCCAAGGCCAATTATATCCAGAAGTATGTGATTGTATATCCAGAAATGTGGTAGGTGCATATCCAGAAATTGATGATAGTTTCTTGATATACATTTGATAATTTCATGATATACATTTGATAGTTTCTGGATATAGAATTGATAATTTCTGGATATTCATTTGATATCCAGAAATGTGTACAGTTGGTAAGTGCATTGATATCCAGAAACTATAAAATGAGTATCCAGAAACCTTCAAATGTATATCCAGAAACTATCAAATGAATATCCAGAAACAATTAATTGTATATCCAGAAAGTACCAATTTGAATGTACTAGGTATAAAATGAGTATCCAGAAACCTTCAAATGTATATCAAATGAATATCCAGAAACAATTAATTGTATAAAATGAGTATCCAGAAACCTTCAAATGTATATCCAGAAAGTACCAATTTGAATGTATATCCAGAAACAATTAATTGTATATCCAGAAACAATTAATTGTATATCCAGAAACTATAAAATGAGTATCCAGAAACCTTCAAATGTACTAGGTCAAAGGATATGGTCATGTCCTTGGCCAAGGCCAATGCTATATCCAGAAACTACAAAAATGTATATCCAGAAACTATCTATTGAATATCCAGAAACAATAAAATGTATATCCAGTAGGTACCAATTTGAATATCCAGATACACACAATTGACCATGTCCAGAAACAATAAAATGTATATCCAGAAAGTACCAAGTTGAATAACCAGAAACAATAAAATGTATGTCCAGAAACAATAAAATGTATATCCAGAAACTGGCAATGTACTATGCCAAGGGATATGGCCATGTCCTTGGGCAAGGCCAATAATATATCCAGAAACTACAAAAATGAATATCCAGAAACTTTCAAAATGAATATCCAGAAACTAACTAACTACTGCCTTTTCTTGCAGAATCATATTCTCCTATTGATTTAGAATCTCAAATTCAACAACCTACAGATCCTGAAACTGGGCTTCAAATAGGTTTTCTCTCTTAACTTTATTGACATATTGCTTTAGAATTACTGATTTCATATAACATTATTCTTTTTAATATATTTTGTGTGTGCAGTAACCGAGGACCCTAATATTGATATAAGCAAAAATTTGCTGGGAACAAAAGCAAAGACATGGGAGGAATTGTACAAACTGTATAAACTTCATGCAAATGCACTAGGATTTAGTATTAAGTTGTCAACAAATCATGTTTCAAAAAAGACTTCAAGGATATTAGACAAGCTATTCCGTTGCTCATGTGAAGGAGTTACCAGATCAACCCAAGAGGATAAAATCAGTGTTCCATCACCAGTTAATGTTAATGAAGTTCAAATTCCTTCACCAGTTGAACAACTCGATGTTACCAAAAAACAACAAAAGAGAAGGAGAAATTACATAAAGAGGACTCAATGTAAGGCTCTTTTGAGGGCAAAATTGCTAAAAGAGGAAGATATGTATGTTGTTGACCGCCATGTTACAGAGCACAATCATCCAATGACAAGGACAGATTGGAACCATTTGAAGCGTAGTGAAAGGTGTATCTCAGAAGATCGGGGTGAAATAATTGAAATAATGGAAGAAGCTGGTATAAAACCAACCGATGGATATAGTCTTTTGGTAAAAGCAGCTGGTGGAGAGGAACATGTTGGTCACACAAAGAAAGATCATGTCAATTTTGTTTAGAAACTTAGAATGGAAAAAATTGAAAATGGTGATGCTCAGAATGTTGTTGATAGGCTTTTTGAAATTTCACTTTGGAAGATCGAGGGTTCTATTTTAAAATCAAATTTGATGATGAAGGAAGACTTGGGGCTATATTTTGGAGAGATAGTATGATGAAGGAAGATTACAAGCTCTATGGAGATCTGGTTATATTTGACACAACTTATACTACAAACGAGATACAATCTTATACGTGCCCCAATAGTTGGCATTAATAATCATTGGAACACTTTGTCATGTTTGGTTGTGCTTTCATAGCAAATGAAAAAAAGAAACATTTGTCTGGTTGCTTAAGCGGTTTAGAAAATCAATGGGAGGAAAAGAACCAAAAACAATATTTACGGACCAAGACCAAGCAATGTCAAATGCAATTGAAGAGGTATGATTATAAAATTCCATAACCAGTTCTTTTATAATATTTCTTATCTAGTATTTTATTTGTGCTATATAGTTCTAAAAATAATTCGGATGTGCCTTAACTTTGCCCATATGTCATTGGTGTTTATATCCGAAACTACCGAGATTGAATATCCGGTAGCTAGTCATTCTAAAGTATCTGGTTATTCAATATAAAGTTTCTTGGATATTCAATTTGGTAGTTTACGGATATTCTTTTGGTAGTTTCGGATATTCAATTGTTAGTTTGGACATGGCCAAGGCCTAAGCCATGACAAAAAATTGGTCAATGTAAATTTATTGTATGTTAATATCCGAAGCATATAATGTAAATATCCAAAACTTTATTATAATACAGGTATTTGAAGGGCGTACGAGGCATAGGCTATGTTTATGGCACATCCAACAAAATGATGTATCCCACTTTGGACAATTGAAGACAAATGAAGATTTTAAAAAGAATTTGATCATTGTTTAATGGGATGTACCGGTGAGGATGAATTTGAAAGTTGTTGGGAGTCAATCTTGGTGAAATACAATCTCGTTGAAAATTCTGGTTCAAGCGTCTATATGGACTACGGGAGAAATGGTGCACGGCTTTAAGCACAAATTTCTTCTCCGAATATTGTCATCCCAAAGAAGCGAGAGCACAAATCATGCCCTTTGTTTCAAAGCAAACGAAACACATCCCTCACTCAGTTCTTTGACATATTCAATGAAACAGTTAAACGTTGGAGGAATGCTGAACAAGAGAAGGAATTTCAAGCATCAATTTCGGTCCCTCAACCAGACATGTATGGTGGTATCATAAAACAAGCGGTGAGGTATACACACCACGAGATATTCAAGTTCTTTGAGATTGAGGTAAAACGAGCTTTTCCCGCTTTGTATACAAATTTGGAGATGAAAGTGATGAAGATTGCAGATTCATACATGTTGCTCATGAGAAGTACCCAGATAAATATGAGAGTGTACTCTTTGTTAGGAATGATGAAAGTGTAACGGTTGTATGCGTGCAATCGGTTTACTACGATCGGTTGGTTGTGCTTTCATTGCATAAAGGCGCCGAATTTGTCAAATGTCACAAGGATACCAGATATCTACATTGAAAAAAGGTGGACAAAGATGGCAAAAAAGATGTATGGGACAAAGTCTATCAAGGAAAAGATAATACATCAGAGAAAAATGAATTCATTCCTGGAAACAAAAGATGGCAATGAAATACCACAATCGATGATGGCTTGTCATGAAAACAATGCAAAAAGATCTTGGAAGATGGGTTCAATAGAGACTCACTTCTTATACAACAATTGTTGTCGGAAAATCAACAGGAATGTAGATCTACGACAAGTGTTAATGATAGTGTTGGTTCGAGAAAGTATAACAAGTGCTCGGGTGTGATGGATCCAATTCGTGCAAATACAAAGGGCGGAAAACGAAAGCTAAAGACAAAGTTTGATAGAAGAAAGCCAATCACCGATGAGTTTGGTTCAAAAACACCAAATGAACATTTGATTTAATAGTTTTTAGATTGAAGTACAATTTATTAAGTTGACTAGTTAAATATTTTATACACGAGATATTTGATGTTTTTATGTTCGAAATGACTAGTTAAATGTTTTTATCAATTATATCCGAAGTATGTGAATGTATATACGAAATGTGGTAGGTGTATATCCGAAATTGATGATAGTTTCTTGATATACATTTCTAAGTTTACGGATATAGAATTGATTTTTTTGAAATTTGGCACTATTGAAATTTGGCACTATTGAATCCATGATTTTTTTTGAAATGTAGTTAACTATTGAATCCGTGGAATGATTTTGTTTGAATTTTGGCACTATTACTTATGGACAAAATGAAGCGGTACTAGTTGGGATAACTATTGAATCCGTGATTTGTTTTTGTTTTTTTATTACTCAACTTGGAACACCTAACTTGGAACACTTGTCCAAAATCAAAGTTCAAGGCCAATTAAAGTTTACGGGTATTCAATATGGTTGTTTACGGATATAAATTTTGTAGTTTACGGATATTCATATTGAATGTTTCGGATATTCATATTGAATGTTTACGGTTATACATTTTGTAGTTTACGGATATTCAAATTAAGAGTTTACGGATATAGAATTGATAGTTTACGGATATACTTTAATGGTCAAAAAAGCATTCAAACTTACTATTGAATTCAAAGAGTAAGAAATGTGTACAGTTGGTAAGTGCATTGAATTCATTGACCAACTTTTTTGATTGGTTTCAAGTACTCGCCTATATAAATCTGTCAAAGGTAAATATATACATCAAGTTCAAAAAAATTCTACCTTTAATAATTTTTCTAGTGATGAACAAAGGCAAGGGAAATTCGGGGAGCCAACTTTGGGTGATTCAAATGATGACAAAAGTTGGAAAATATACATGATGTGCTACCAAAAATTGCTCAATGGTCATCTTGTTGTTTTGCGGCCTTCTTACGCAAATGGAACTCCCTCATTTCGTTGTCCATTGCAGCCATGTAATGGACACAATTGTAGGGATAAGGATTATGTGGGGATAGTCAAACATGCTCATGAGTTTGGCAACGCTCACAACATTGATGAAGCTGCTAGGATTCACCACAAGGCTTTGGAAATGTATTTGGAATATATTTTGAATGAATATGATCCAAAAAACAAATTGAATGACAATGTAGATGATGATGGAGCAGGTGGTAGTGGTAGTGTTTAATGGTTACTAAATTATGTTTTTAATATTTTTGTGTTTGATGTATTTTTGTTTAATGGTTACTAAATTCTGTTTAATGAATATGTTTTTGTTTGAAATTTGGCACTATTGAATCCATGACTGTTTTTGTTTGATATGTAGTTAACTATTGAATTCATGACTTTAGCCAACCAATGTGTCTTTTAACTTTGAAAAGACATGACTTACTATTGAATTCAAAGAGTAATAAATGTGTACAGATGGTAAGTGCATTGAATTCATTGAATTCAAAGAGTAATAAATGTATGTGCATTGAATTCATTGAGCAACTTTTTTGACTGGTTTCAAGTACTCATCCTATATAAATACCATACAACACCACTCCTACCATCACAACAAAAAAAAACAAATTTCTCAAAATGAATAACAACAACAACAACCAAGCTCGGCGGGACGAAAGTTCCGATTCGATATAGGGTTTCGGCTGAGGAGGTTGAATATGTAGATGATAATGTGGATGTTCCGCTTCCGCCTAGGGTTAGAAGAGAATGGACCTGGAGCAAAAAGTTGCAAGTCACAGGCGATCAATCCAAAATGGGCGTTTTCCCCTCTATAATGTGGAAAATCAATTGCAATGCCCATTATGCCCCCAGATTAGCTTTCCAACAAGAACATTGACTTGGGACCAACTCTTTGCACATGCTATTCATCGTGGATCTATTTCTTCGTATGGAGAAATATCCAAGGAACAACACATGGCACTAGAGCCGCATATGACGAAATCAATGATGCGAATTAGGGGATGTTGATGTTTGTTCTTGTTATTGTTGCGAGATGTTTTTTGTTGTTATTGTTGGTTTTTTTTTTTTTTGTAATTATATTTAAAATAATTTACTTAGTTTGTTTTCTTTCAATTTTATATACGAAACTATCAAAAAGTATATCCGAAACCATCAAAAAGGATATCCAGAAATAAATGAAGTGAATATCCGTAAACATACAAATGAATATCCGAAACTATCAAAATGCATATCCAGAAACTACACAAATGAATATCCGAAACTACACAAATGAATATCCGTAAACTATCAAAAAGGAGATGTTTTTTGTTGTTATTGTTGGTTTTTTTTTTTTGTAATTATATTTAAAATAATTTACTTAGTTTGTTTTCTTTCAATTTTATATACGTAAACTATCAAAAAGTATATCCAGAAACCATCAAAAAGGATATCCGTAAATAAATGAAGTGAATATCCAGAAACATAAAAATGAATATCCGAAACTATCAAAATGCATATCCGAAACTATACAAATGAATATCCAGAAACTACACAAATGAATATCCAGAAACTTTCAAAATGATATCCGTAAAATATCCACAAATAAATATTTAGAAACATACAAATGAATATCCAGAAACAAGCAAATGAATATCCAGAAACAAACAATTGAATAGCGAGAAACAAGCAAATGAATATCCGTAAAATATCCACAAATGAATAACTAGAAACAATTGAATATCCGAAACAAACAATTGAATATCCAAAAACTTTCAAAATGATATCCCGAAAATATCCACAAATAATTAAAAAGGTTCTTCTATTATTTAAGAAAAAGTAATGAGTAAAACATAAATATCCATAACCCTTTTGAAAGGATATCCGAAGCTTTTGAAAGGATATCCGTAACCTTTTGAAATGTTATCGAACCTTTTGAAAATATATAGCGAACCCTTTGAAAGGATATCCAGAACCTTTTGAAAGGATATCCGAAGCTTTTTAATTTATAACGAGAACCTTTTGAAATGTTATCAATACTAAAACACATTTTTAATTGATATCAAGAAACTTTAAATGGCCTTTGTCATGGATATATCCACAAATACCATAAAGCATATCAAAAATGTATATCCGAAACTATCTATATGCATATCCAGTAAACTTTCAATATGAATATCCGAAACTATCAATTCACTAAAGTACATTAATTACATCACCAAACCAGATTTCTAATTACATAATTACATACACCTATGAATCTTGTACATTACTTTGTTCTTCTGTTCTTTTTGTTTTCTTCTCTTTTTCAAAAGTGTTTGTTTCAATCATTAAATTATGCTTATCTCTGTTCAATTGACTAAGCAAAAGTGTTGAAAGAATTTCGGCTCGTAGACGGATCCTTTGTTTATCCTACAAAAGTAAAAAAAATAAAAAAAATTGTTAAAACATATATATACAAACTCATATAATATAAATATGAATAAAAAAAACTTTAATAGTACCCGACATAACTCGGGGCATGAGTACTTTGATCCTTGAAAATCATTCATCTCGGACATCACATAAACTCCACAATCATGGTTAACATGATTTTCTTTAAGAACCCAATCACATTCCATGTATTCAAATTTATATGTTTTTTTGTCTTCAAAATCATTATAACATGGATGTTTAATCTTCTTCAAAAAACATTTCATAGGCGCATACGAAAACATTTAAAGTATAAAATATTAGATAACCAATGAAAAAAATGAAAAATATAAAAGCTGCTTTCGTAAGTTTCAAAACATATACCAATGCTTTCGTAAGTTTCACAACTTCATTTGCTTTTGCTTCATTCATTGAAAGGTTGTCAAAATAGTGAATGGATTTTGAAGCCATGTTGTACACAAATAGTGTAAAGTGCCCACCTTTATTGCTTCCCTTAAAGTATGGGAAAAAAAGCGCAAAAAAATAAGTATATCCGTAAATATATTAGGTGACTATCCAGAAATACCATAAAGTATATCCAGAAATACCATAAAGTATATCCAGAAATTACTTTGGCCATGGCATAGGCCTTGGCCTTGGCCTAGGCCTTGGTAATGGATATATCCAGAAATAACATAAAGTATATCCGTAAATACCATAAAGTATATCCAGAAATTACTATGACATGCCATAGGCATTGGCCTAGGCCTTGGTCATGGATATATCCGAAATACCATAAAGTATATCCAGAAATATCATAAAGTATATCCAGAAATTACTTTGGCCATGGCATAGGCCTTGGCCTTGGCCTAGGCCTTGGTCATGCATATATCCGAAATACCATAAAGTATATCCAGAAATTTTCAAAATGATATCCACAAATGTATTGACAAATGAAAATACATACCAGATCTACTTCTTTCAGGATCCATTACATTCCCATCTACATTAACATCATTTTTCCAATACAAAAAAGTTTGAAGCATTTCTGCAAAGACCAAGACGAGCATTCAAAGAACGTTTCGCCCAAGTAGCCTGTTAATATAAATGATAAACAATATCTTAAAAAAATTTCATGGATATATACCGCAATCGATATATACTTGTAAGTTGTTGAAAAAAAGTAAACTTACGTAATAGTCAACACCAAACATAAATCTCTTCATTACACCTTTTTATGTTCCAGCTTGTTCAACAACATTGCCCAAGCATTCACAATTGCACCTGTGATATCTCGTGTCTTCTCTCATACTCAAAATATCGTCTCGCTTCCGGTCAAAGAAATCATTAAACCGAAAAAAGCACTGAAAAAAATAATATTAAAATTTGAATAACATATTTAATTTCAACCGTAATAATATTGAAATAAAAAGGGGATATTACTTTTTTGACTCGGAAGAATCATTTTTGAGAAGCAATAATCAACCACTTCCATCTTTATCTTTGGCATACCAATCATTACTTCCTTATTCTTCACCATGAATTCAGATGAAAGAATAATCTCACCATTCACAGGTTCCAAATGCACTTCATCTAACATCTTGTCAAACTTCTCACCATTAACACCATGTTGAAAATTTTTTCAACCAAATTATCAATAGCACCAAAAATTTGTGAAGAATATTCTTCTTCCACGTCAACTTCTTTAATAAAGACATAGGCTCAATCATTGGTTGTTTTAACAGATGGGTATCGTAACTTGATCCTCTCGTATTAAGCCTAGCAATTTGATGCTCTGCAGATTAATCTTCGATTGGTTGATCAACATTGGTAGCATCTTGATCCTCATAATGCTCATGCACATATCTGTCATCAAAATTTTGAAATTTTTCAACATTATCATCGACTCTGTATGCTCGGATCCTTGACTTTGTGAAAGAATCCTAAATGTTGGCAATGGTCCAACCTTCCCTTTCTCCTTCACTCATCTTTTGAAGTTTTCAATTTATCAATAATATCATCAATGTAATCAAAAACCCGACTTCCCCAAGGTTCACTATCACCAACCAAATCCTCCTCTTCACAGATCCTTTCTCAACATCATCATTATTAACTTTTTCTTTCCCCTTCTCAATTTTTGAAATCCTTGCAATGTGAGCATTGATAGCAACTTTAATATCATTCTCAAATATTTTCGGTGACTCTTTAACGTAATCCAAAACTTCGAACATTTTCACTTGCAGGTATTTTTGTAGGATGACTTACATCCTCAACAAAAGGAGCAAAGATCAATCGCAATCCAATCTGTCCTTCATCCAAATCATCCTCATAGCTTGTAATAGGATAAACATTATCCAAATAAAGAACTCCACCCCAACCAATCTTAGCTTCATTCCCACTGAAAATTTTCTCTTGAGTCCAATGTTGAATCAAAGGACGTGCGGTTGGTTCATGTTTACGCAAATATGGAAATCTATGAAAGTAAGCTATTAAAAGAATTGCCACACAACCACCGCAACACCTCACTTTACCGCCGTAAGAAGCCTTAAACTTCCTAACACCATCGATAACTTATTCAATACAAATTGGCACCAATCAAACTTTTTGATTTGAGTAACATCTTCAACCAATGCCAACAAAGAACAATCAACGGCCTTTGTTACTACCGGGTGCAAGAAAGAAACCGACAAAGAAACAATACATAGAGGCGTTTAAACTCATCACCTCCATCAGGGTAGTTCTTTGATGCGTTGACCGCTGCACGGACCGGAATACCATCTTTAACTTTCCCAAAAGTATTTTTATATCGTGCGCTCAACTCTTTGTCAATTCCTATTGAACAATTTATCTTCTCTTTTTTAAGTTCCTTGGAAGACAAAGAATATCAAAAACATCATTTGTGGTTATATAATACTTGTTATTCTTGATTCTACGAATAAAGCTTCTGAATCAAATCTTTCAACAAGATATTCCACAATTCCCCCTATTGGCAATCTATTCAACTTAAGTTCTAATAGTCCACCAAAACCTATAGATTTAACATCTTCTTTCTGAGCATCGGTTAAACAAAGATCAATAAGCCTTTCTGGGACACAACAATGTTCAAATGCCCGTTTCTTACCACTTTCAACCACATCCACCGTTGATTTCTTATTAGAGTTCTTAACTTGACCTTCACTTAATTGATTCTTCTTATGCTTCTTACTACCTTCACCTTTATTTAAATTTGCAGCTACAAAACATAAAAAAAATAAAAAATAAAAAAGGATATCCAGAAATAAATGAAGTGAATATCCGTAAACATACAAATGAATATCCGTAAACTATCAAAATGCATATCAAGAAACTACACAAATGAATATCCGAAACTATACAAATGAATATCCGTAAAATATCCACAAATGAATATCTAGAAAAATACAAATGAATATCCGTAAACAAGCAAATGAATATCCGAAACAAACAATTGAATAGCGAAACAAGCAAATGAATATCCGTAAAATATCAACAAATGAATAACTAGAAACAATTGAATATCCAGAAACAAACAATTGAATATCCAAAAAGGTTCTTCTATTATTTAAGAAAAAGTAATTAATTAATGAGTAAAACATAAATATACGTAACCCTTTTGAAAGGATATCCAAGCTTTTTAAAGGATATCCGTAACCTTTTGAAATGTTATCCGTAACCTTTTGAAAATATATAGCCGTAACCTTTTGAAAGGATATCCGTAACCTTTTGAAAGGATAACCGAAGCTTTTCAAATGTATATCCGTAAACTATCAAATGAATATCCGTAAACAATTAATTGTATATCCGTAAAGTACCAATTTGAATATCCAAACACACAATTAACCATGTCCGTAAACATTAAAATGTATATCCGTAAAGTACCAATTTGACTATCCGAAACTTTAAACGGCAATGTACTAGGTCAAAGGATATGGTCATGTCCTTGGCCAAGGCCAATGCTATATCCAAACTACAAAAATGTATATCCGTAAACTATCTATTAAATATCCGTAAACAATAAAATGTATATCAAGTAGGTACCAATTTGAATATCCAGATACACACAATTGACCATGTCCAAAACAATAAAATGTATATCCGTAAAGTACCAAGTTGAATAACCGTAAACTTTTAAACCGGCAATGTACTATGCCAAGGGATATGGCCATGTCCTTGGGCAAGGCCAATGATATATCCAAACTACAAAAATGAATATCCGTAAACTTTTTAATTATGAATTAAAAGCCAAGAGACAATACTAAAACACATTGTTAATCATGACAAAAATTATGAATTAAAAGCCAAGAGACAATACTAAGTAGAATGGTAAATCGTTAAACATAAAACACAAAATAGATACACAGAAATTGTAAATTTCAAACTAAAACACATTGTTAAATTCATATACAGATGAGTATGCTTAATATATACATAAATTTATGAAAATGCGAACCAAAACAATAATAACATGTGAACTCACAGTCGGATTTTCGCTTGCTCCTGATTTCAACAGCTGGATTTTTCATAATTCCTTCGATTGCTACTGATTTCGCTTGCTACTGATTTCTGGATATAGTTTCTGGATATTCAACTGGGGTTTCCTTGCTACTGATTTCGTTTTGGTATTGAACTTAGGGCAAACATGTTTTAATTAAACCGGTTAAGAAACCGGTTCGTTAAACGTTCAATTAAACCCGTTAATAAACCGCTAAGGAGAAACACGTTTCTCCTAAGCGCTTAGGAGAAACGCATTTCTCCTTAGATTTTACGAATTATAAAAATGAGAGGAAAAAAAAATGTTGTGAGTGTAATTTGAAAATAGGAAAGAGAATTAGTGGAGAGAATAATAAATTATAATGGTATTGTGAGTATTAAAATAATGTAGGAGAGAGAATGAGTGGATGAAATAGTAAAAATTTTTTGCCAAAAAAAAAGGTGAAGCTTCTAACGGGACGTCCTTTTGGATAATTAGTGAAGCTTTTATTGGGACGGAGGGAGTAATAAAAATGTGAAAAATCTGTTTTTATATGTTTTTTTTTTATATTACTTTCTATGTCCCTAAAAGTTTGTCCCATTTGACTTTTTAGTTGAACTTTGACCACAAATATATGACAATTTAATTATGTTCATGAAATTTTAAAAATTCCTATTAATTCACCATTAATAATATTATCAACAACAACTTTTAGATTTTCATGAATATGATTAATCTCTAATAAATTTATGATCAAAATTCAATAAAAAAATTAAATGGGACAAATTTTTAGAAACGGAAGAAGTATGTAATAAACTATTCATATGTGATTGTGTGATTTTTGTAGATGAGCATTACAGCAGGCTAAGTGTTACATCACAGCAGTTCAAAATGCGTGTAACAAGGATGTTTTTGGGATCTAAAACAAAAAGGTTGGTTGGGTTGGTTGGTTGGATCCATTTAACACATGTGACACTAACACACTTTCTCTAAATTTTAAATGCTAATAAATATCCAAATTTCATTTTAATTAAAGATATTTAAGAGATTATTGAACGGTATAAATCGAGATACGAATACGGGTTAGTCCGGTCAAGTCCAAATGAATTGGGCCCTAAACATAATCCACACAAGTCTCATATACGACGAAGTGAGTGGGTTTTCCCTACTTTCCTCGTACTTGTTTTCTCGTCATTTTCCCTATGTCGGCATGAACATAGCAGGCGTATAATGACCAAGGCCCAATAACTTCGAGGAAGGCCGAGCAAGGCTCCCTTGACGACGAGGAGACCTCCTCGGCTATCAAGTAATAAGGAAATGGGTCTCCCCATTCTTCTCAGCATCTCCTCCTCGGCATCACCTTAGGTCGACCTGAGCACGGTGACGAGGAGCATTCACACCGGCGCACTTGCAGAATGACAGTTTATACAATCCTACACAAGCATGGACTGTGAACAGTTATAATCACCCAAGTATTATAACTACCTCATACAAATTCAGGTCCAACAAGGACTCATCAAGTATAATCCTCCTAGGATTGATATCTTATTTCTAAGCAATCCAATTCAACATGGATTATACGTTGTTATTCCTATAAATACAAGCCATAATTCACATATTTTGGTATGTTATCTTTTGACTCTCAACTCTTGTCAATTGATTTCTCTCTCTCTCAAAGCACATAAGCTTACTCTCACGTCGGAGGGCCTTCGCCGGTGGAGCCCCGGCTTAGTTTACGTGTTTTCTCTTCTTTTTCAGGCTATTCAATTGCCGAAGTACAACCTTCCGCCGGATTTGGGCTGATCCGAACATTTTTGGCATCATCAGTTTGGTTCCATTGCCGAAAAACGATTCGAATACCCATTGAATAGCTTAAAATTGTCGTTCGCCTGAACCTTTTTCCCAGGCAGAAAAATTTGTTTTGGGCCGGAAAAAGCTTTATTGCTCTGCCTGATCTTTCGCCTGGAAATTTCATTAACTTGAGAAAATCTGTTTTGATCGGAAAATATTATGTTTTAGCCAGAAAAAACTGCTCCGATTGAAAACTCAGTCCGCCTGAAAAATTTGTTGGCCGAAATTTTGTTCACCTGAATTCCAGTGGCCTGAAGAAATTCTATCCGCAAACCAGTCTCAATTTCAAAGTGGTTTCTCCCAGCCTGTGGTATGTTCTCCTCTTACTCAACACTTTTACGGTTCTACCCCTTACTCGGCTCCTTGTGTGAATGGGGCCTTCAGCTCAAAGTCAGTTCGGGTATCACTCAGCTCAACTTGGTCCTCAGCAGCCTAATGTTCAGAATTTGGGGCAGTTTAATGGGTATGATATGTATGGAAATAGGGTGCCAAGTTCGGTGAGTTTGTTAGACAGCAACATAAATGTTCCTAGTACTTTCGGCCTTCCTCCGGCTGCTTTGCCTGTTAGGCATGTTCCAGAAGTTCTGCCTGCTTTTCCGGTACCCTCTTCAACTATTGCTCCTACTATTCCTCAGCTTTCAGGAATGACTCCAGAGGTGACTGCGTTGTTGAAGCAAATGCAGCAGCAGATCGACAAATTGACAGTAGGGTCCAGTGGTCTCAAGGTAGTTGATCCGGGTCAGGTGGCACCCCTCCCACACAAATTCAAAATGCCTAAAATGGAGTTTGATGGTACAGCATGTCCGAAGACTCATATTGATACGTATGTAATGACAATGGGGGCGATGGGTTGTACTCCTGAATTCATGGCTTCGCACTTCCATCTCACTCTTAAGGGTCCAGCACTTACGTGGTTCCTCGCCTTAAAGCAAGAGAGTCGTTCTACTTGGAGCCAGATTACCGAAACCTTTCTTGAGAAGTATAGGGTGGCGCACGACTAGAGATGATTTGGTGGGCACTATTCAAAAGAATGATGAATCAATCACTGAATTTTACAAAAGGTGGAATGCCAAGCTAAATGAGTTGTCCGAGCCGATTCCTCTACAAGACCAAAAGGACATTTTCTTGTCTTTGTGTGAAGCCAGTGTTGCGTGAAGCTATTGGGAAAGGATGGTATCCTGACTTGAGAGAAATGGTCGGGATGGGTGCCCGAAGTGAGAATAGACTTTTCAACCTTGCTCCGAGTACCAATGTTGGTGGTAGCAGTGGAGGTGGAGGATACCGTTATCGAGCAGCTAACCCAGTTTCCTTAATGGCTCCAAAAGGGAAGGAGGTCATCAAAGATAGTAGTGTCAACAACTTGCAAGGAGGAAATAGCAGTGGGCAGAATGGCGGAAGGTTCCAGCCTCGACAGCAGCAAAGGTTTGATGATCTAGGCATGACTACCGAAGAGGTCCTTAACGGTTTGATCAGGACTGGAATGATTAAGCCGCTAGAAAACTACATCCCTCCCATTCCTAACTCCAACCTTGATACGAGCAAGTACTGCAGATTTCACCAATACCCTGGGCATACTACCAATGCTTGTGTTACTCTGAAGAAGATCATTCAAAGATTGGTTGATGAAAAGAAGATTGAGAAATCTCCTCATCCGAACATTGTCAAGAACCCTCTGCCGAGCAACGGTGTGAATTTGATTGATTTTGGCCATGACTATTTTGTGAACATGTTAGAATTTGGTACGTCTGTAGGTGACAACTGTAGTGATGATTGTAAGTCCAAGGAAGTCGTTTCTGATGTAACTCGTTTTGTTGATGAAATGAAAGACAATTTCTGTTATGTTTTGTACCTCGATGATTTGCGTGAGTTAAATAATTCTGTAGATTATGACGAGTATGAGGAACAGTTGGTTATCAACGCTATCTCTTCTGTAGCTTCGAAAGATTCTCCACTTTCTTTGGAAGAACTTAAGGTGGCAGCTAGTTTAGAAGCACCTTTGTCAATGAGTCAGATAAGGCAAGCAGCTTGGCCTTATAGCACTCGTTCGGCTCCGTTGACACTGGCTGAACTCAAGGAAGCCAGTAAAATCTTTGTGGATGAAGATGATAGGGAAGTCAATTTGTTGACCAGGTCAGGAAGAATGATGGGTACAGAAGACGCTGGACCGTCCGGAAAAGGCAAGGGAATTGCAATCTCAAATCCTCAATCTTCGCGAAATCCTTATAGATCAGTCGAAGAGGAGATAGTCCAGGATGACCCAATTTTGACCCAGCTGAAGAGAACTCAAGCCGAAATTTCTTTGTGGTTGTTGCTTACGTCGTCTTATCCCCATAAACTGAAGTTGGAAGAAGCTCTATCCAAGACTAGGGTGTCTGTCAATGCAACCCCGAACGAAGCATGTCAGTTGATTGGGACAGCCCAGTACGGAAATATTATCACTTTCACAGAGCTTGATTTGCCTCCCTATGGATCAAAACACAATGAGTCTTTGCATATTACCGTGCCTTTGGAGGGGCGCCGCATCCCTCACGTGTTGGTGGATAATGGCTTAGCCATGAATGTGCTTCCAGCGAAAATGATGAGCATGCTAGATATTGATGCAATGAGTCTCAAACCATCCAACCAAACCATCAAAGCCTATGATTCGACTTCTAGGGCAGTTTTGGGGATTGTTTCCTTGAATTTGTTGTTCGGAGGTAAAGAAATGGCGGTGGAGTTCCAAGTAATTGATATCCCTATTACGTTTTCAGCATTGTTGGGGAGGCCTTGGATACACGAGATTGGAGCAGTAGCCTCTATACTACACCAGTGTTTGAAATTTGTCCAGGACGGTATATTGACGACTATTTATGGAGATAGTGTCACCATTGAAGGGACCATCACTAGTACTATGCCTGTAATGGAGATAAAGCTTGACCAGGAAAATCTAATGCTTAGCGGGTTTACAATTGAAAAGCCGAAGGGCTGTAGGTCTGTGCTATTGATCTGACAACTTCCTCAGATAGGATTCCTCCTGTATTAAAGATGATGCAAGGCATGAATTACATTCTAGGCCTGGGATTAGGAAAGCGCCAGCAAGGACAGTATAAGATTGAAATGCCTGAGCCTAAATGAAACAAGCAAGGTTTGGGGTATGTTGTGACCGAAGAAGATAAGGCATATGACAAAGCTGAGGCACTCAAGGAGCGGATGAACCTCATTGCCGGGAAGAGGTATAAGAAGCCTGATGTGCGTCCCTACAGTTGGTCTCTCAATAAGCATTTTGTCAAGGAGAACGGTGAGATGTTCGCTTGCCCAGAGCTGAGGTTAAGTCAGATGAAAGAAAGATTGGAGGTGATACGAAAGATTTCTACCAGCCAGGACCTAATGAAAGAGATGTTCATTAGTCTGCCCAGGAGGCCAGGTGTGACTGCCACGTACGAAAATAGTTATCATTTTTGGGGACCTAACTATGTTGATCAGCTTGAGAAGCTTGCTTTGAATGAGCCTGTAGTTCACAAGATTCGTGGTGCTGGATCCATGGATGTAGACGGTGACCTAGCAAATCTGTTTGGAGGTCTGGAATTGTCAGAGTCCGGAAGTGTTATGCACACAGTTGAGATGTCCGCAGGGAAGTTTGTTGCTGCTAAGGATCCCCTGGATTTGATTGACTTTTCCTCAGATGATGATGTGGTAGCTGTGCTTGAATTTGAGAATGAGCCGGTGGTGGACCCGCGAACTTTGGTGACAGTTGCAGAGATGCCCTTGAAGAATTGGACTTCCTTCCAAGGACCCGTCGCCAGTAGAGAGACTATGATCGAGAAGCTCGGGCTGAAACCTCGTCCCGGTCCTTCTGTGTCCAAATTTGCTCCTCATGTCTTGAGTCATTCTTTCGAGTCTCTTGTAATTGAGTTCGAGTCTAATGACAGGTCTGATGTCCTCACGACTGAAGACCATCGTCGTGTTGTAGATGCTATTTTCCCGTTTGCCCTTAATGAAATAATCGATCTTTTCGAGTATCCCTTGATTGCAAATTTAACGATTGAAAGCTTAACTAAAATGAGAATAAAGTCTTAAACATAATTAAGCAAGATTCAATCGAAAATAATGCAGACACAATAGATGAACAATTTTTAGATAATAATTCAAAGCAGGTTTGTGACCGAAAGGAAAGCCGGGCCCAAGCTGCCGATGAGATATTGACTACGGTGAATCTGGGAACAGCCGAGGAGCCCAAAGAAACACAAATTGTTAGCTTCTTCTCCGGAGCCGAGTGTGATGCCCTGGTTGAGCTGCTCAAAGATTTTGTGGATATTTTTGCCTGGTCTTACAAAGATATGCCTGGGTTGGACACGTCTATTGTGGAACACCGGATACCCCTAGATGCAAATGCCAAGCCGATCAAGCAAAAGTTGAGACGGATCAAGCCCGAATGGTCTTTGCAGGTTAAGGAAGATATCGAGAAACTCCTGCGGGTGGGCTTCATTAAGGTGATTGAATACCCAACCTGGCTCGAAAATATTGACGGTTACTAAGGCAAATGGAAAGGTGCGGGTTTGTGTAGACTTCTGAGATCTCAACAAGGCCAGTCCCAAAGATGACTTCCCTCTGCCAAACATAGACATGCTCATCAATGCGACAGCAAATTATGAAGTCAAATTTTTTGTTGAAGGCTTTGCTGGGTATAATAAAATCAAGATGGCTGAAGCAGATCAAGAAAAGACAGCGTTTACTACTCCTTGAGGTACTTACTGTTATACAGTGATGCCATTCGGATTGAAGAATGTTGTGGCTACCTATCAAAGGGCCGTCACTACTCTTTTCCATGATATGATCCACAAGAAAATCGAGGTGTATGTTGATGACATGATCATTCATTCGAAGGGGTCAGATGGGCAGCACTTTATTGATCTGAGGAAGTTCTTCAACAGACTAAGGGAGCATTCCATGAGATTGAATCCAGCAAAAGTGCACCTTTGGGGTTGTCTGTGGCAAGGTCTTGGGGTACATGGTCACAGAACGTGGTATTGAGGTGGATCCGAGGAAGATCAAAGCAATCGTCGAGATGAAGCCGCCGAGGACTGTGTCTGAAGTAAAGGGTTTTATGGGCCGTCTGCAGTATATCAGCCGATTTGTCAACCAGCTGACCTCAATGTGCGAGTCAATATTCAAGATGCTAAAGAAGAACCAGGAGGTGATTTGGAATGAAGAATGCCAATTAGCTTTCGAAAAGATCAAGGCTTATCTTGTCAATCCTCCCATCCTTTGTCCACCGCACGGGAGCAAGCCTCTGCTTTTATACTTGACAGTCACGGATACAGCCGTTGGAGCCATGCTAGCGCAAGAAAAGAAGGACTCGAAGGTGAAAAATGCTATCTATTTTGTCAGCTGTAAATTCTAGGGAAGCAAGTTGAATTATTCCGCTCTGGAAAAGACATGTGCAGCTTTGGTTTAGGTGGTCGGAAAGTTAAAACATTACATGCTGTCTCATACAGTGCATCTGGTCTCCAAAATAGACCCGATTAAGTTCTTGTTTCAGAGTGACAGAGGCAGTATATCCACCAGGCTCGCAAAATGGACTTTCTTCCTAACAGAGTTCGATATCAAGTATGTGATCCGAAAAGCAATCAAGGGGCAGGCTTTGGCTGATCAGTTGGCTGACTCTCCCAGTGCAAAAGTCTGAGGGCCAGATCTTCAATTTCCTGATGAGGGGATCTTTGTGGTAGAAAATGGCAACGGATGGCAGCTATTCTTCGATGGTGCAGCAAATAAGAGAGGTAATGGCATCGGGATGGTTTTGGTGGACCCGAATGACATGCACACTCCTATCGCCATCAAACTGAACTTCTCAGTTACCAACAATGTAGCCGAGTATGAAGCTTGCATAGCCGATCTCGAGGCTGCCCTCGAGCGAAATATTGATGAGCTGGAAGTGTTTGGCGATTCCCAGCTGATAATCAACCAAGCTGCCAATAGATGGAAGACGATGGATCCTTGTCTCCAGAATTATCATTCTTATATCGCAGCGCTCGTTGGCCAGTTTGAAGAAGTGTCATTTCAGTTCCTGCCACGAGATAAGAACAAATTCGCTGATGCATTAGCTACTTTGGCCTCTATGATGGAAATACCATAAGGTAAGTCGATCAAGCCATTCAGAGTCGGGAGGCGAGAGAGTCCGACTTATTGTTGTGAAATTGAGCTTGAAACCGTCAATGAACCTTGGTACAACCAGATTTTCCAATTTCTCAAGCATGGTGAAGCATCCTTCCCTGTTGACGAAGAGGGTGACCTAAAAGGTATTCGAGCCAAGAGTCTGCAAGCTCTGAAAAGGCTATCGGAACAGTATGTCATACTCGGTGACGAGTTATGGAAGAAAAGGGAAGGTTTTCCACTCCTGCTCAGTATCAGTAAAGAGAAAGCTCAAAGGGTGATGGAAGACGTTCATAACGGTGCCTGCAGACCGCATATGAATGCTCGATCCCTAATGCACAGCATCATCAGACTGGGTTACTTCTGGATCACAATGGAGACGAATTGCATCCAATTTGTGTGCACTTGTGACAAAGGTCAGCGCTTCTCCAACTTAAACCATATCCCTCCTCATGATCTGTATTGCATGACGACCCCCTGGCCCTTTGAAACTTGGGGAATTGATGTCATCGGGAAGATAACTCCATCCGAAAGCAACGGACATTCATTTGTTTTAGTCGCAGTGGATTACTTCACAAAATGGGTTGAAGTTGTGTCTTACAAAGTACTTACGGCCAAGAAAGTTGCTCGCTTGATAAAGGAACAAATCTTTTGCCGTTATGGGGTCTCGAACGAGATCATCTGATAACGGATCTCATTTTGAAGGAGAGACCGATCGGTTGCTCACAGAGTACAGAGTTAAGCGCCATAAGTCATCGCCATATAGACCGCAGACAAACGGTGCTATAGAGGCTGCCAACAAAAACCTTGAGCGGATTATCAAGAAAATGGCCGAGCGAGGACGGGATTGGCCAGAGAAACTTCACCTAGCATTGTGGGGCTACAGCACTTCACTTCGGACAGCTACCGGTGCAACTCCATACGCCTTAACTTATGGAATGGACACTGTCATGCCAATTGAGCTAGAAATTCCATCCCTCAGAGTATTGCTTGAGAATGAAGTCATTGAGATCGACTGGCTCCAGAGTCGATACAATGAGTTGGCACTACTTGATGAGTGCAGATTAAAGGCTATGGAGCATAATCAGGCGTATCAGAAGAGAATGGCTCGTGCTTTCGACAAGAAGGTTAAGCCTCGGGATATCAAGGTCGGTGATTTGGTCCTCAAGATGAAGCCTTTGAATCAGAGCAGTGCGTTGGGCAAGTGGGCACCTGTCTAGGTTGGACCGTTCCTGGTAAAGAAAATCTTCTCCAAAGGAGCTATGCAACTAACAGATTTAGATGGCAATCCATTCATGCACCCAGTCAATGGTGACAAGCTGCGGCGGTATTATATCTGATCGAGTCTTCCCCCTCTGTATAAATGAAAAAAATGATGAATAAAAGGCACAATAAAATTGTCCCAGATGAGACTGAAAACCTCCCAAAAGGCAGTCCATGCAAAAATAAGGATGCGCCCGGTGCTAAAAGAATATACCCAACTAGACTGAAAACCCTAAAAATGGGCAGTTTAGGTAAAAAAATAGGGTTGCACCTTGTCCCTCTTCTATCTCCCCTTTCTTAAACACCAAAGATTAATTGAGTCAAACTACGGAGACTTGAGCCCCTTAATTCTCTTTGTAAAAGGGGAATGTAGGCAACCTCTTGTGGTTCGGTCTAAAATGCTGCAAAATATCATGTCTTGTCAAGAGATGGTGCTTTCAAATTGCCAAAATGTGTTTTGATTACAACTCCAGAGCTATTCAAAGATTCATTACAGTTAATATTCTTTTTGATGAGTTCAAGCACGGCCTGCTTTCGACTCATATAACCCGCTGCGAATAAAAACAATATAATTTTCAAAATTTTAACATCTATTTGTGTCTGTAATAAGCAATTGGGGATACTCATGTTCCATACAATAATCTCTTTCTCAAAAATAAAAGTGTGCAAATAAAAGTGTCTCCTATCTCTCAATAAAGCGTCTAGGAGTTCGTTCCCGCTCCCGAACTTGAGTCTCTACTCTTCCTCTTCCACGGTCCCCGGGAATTCTTTGGCCTAAGAATGTCGAACATGTCAGTTTGAGTTCGTCCTAGCTTAGGTATAGTGTGAGCCGGCGGATCGATCAGCCCAGTCTCTCTCAAAGCGGCCCTAGCAATCCTCTCTTGCCTCAAGGCCTCTCTGCAAGCTATCACCTCAGGATCATCTCTTATAGCAGCTCTCCGAAGCTCTTGCCTCCGATAGTCTTCTGCAACATCACCAGTGACATCATCTGGGTTCCCCTGGGCCTCTATATCTCTGAAAGATCGACTGGTCGGGTAGTCTGCCCCACGATATTCCCGACGGCGAGCCTCTATCATCAATTGCACTGTACCTCGTTGCTCCTCATACCAGATCATATACTCTATGGTCAAGAATGTGATACCTTAGGCCTGGCGAAGAAGTGTCCGTGTAGGCAGAAAACCCTCCAGAAAAGATCTGCTGAAAAGCTGCATAGTCTGGGGCTCGGCCATGCTCATCAGGACAGTATCAGTCAACAGTCTCTCCCTCAAAGCCCTGATAATCTGCTGTGGGTACCCGTATTGTCTGCTCACTAATGACGGGATACAGAAAGAGGATACATGCAACCCTGGCAACCTGACTGCCACCGACCCGTCCTGAATATCCCTCATGGTCTTTAGCCTCCATGCCGAAACCCAAAAGCTCAGATCAGTAGTCCCATATCTTGTCAATCTCATCTGCCAGCTATCAGCAGCTGCATCTCTCAGCATCCTGCGTTGCCCTGTCACCCAAGGCATTGTTGTCTGACCCTCTGGTAATGGCATGATCAAGCGCAACCTCTCAGAGAGCCATAAGGATAACAAACTGGGGCTTCAGATCCTCCGGCCAGCCTGTCAATACCATGGTAGGTCTCAGCCAGCAGCAGCGGCACAATATCCATCTCTCCCTGTCCAGACTGGACTTGACGAAGGTCCAAACCTCGATCACCCCTGAGTTGTCTAACAATCTCCAGCAATGTACTCGGGTAGACTCCGATATAACCACATAAATAATGGACCGACAGGGTAAGCAGTATGAATATATCCAGAGATGCAGAAAGGTCGAACAGCTCAGAACCGGATAGACGCAATCTGGCCATCCGGTTCAAATCTATAATCCTGTCATCAAGGATCATGGGCGCTACGTGATCTGCTGGTAAACCCAAGAAGTCTGATAACTGCTCCGAAATTGACCGTCTGTCTCGGGGAAATGCTACGGTCTTCGCCTCGCTCAAGCCTATCAGTGCTCTGAAATCCTCCATTGTCGGCGTCAAATCATTGTACGACAAGGTGAAAACATGTCGCTCTGAATCCCAAAAGCGTGAAGCGGCTCGGAGTAAATCCCAATCAATTTTCCAGTCTTTCAAAGACCAAATGCATGGCAAGCTATACCTTTTATCAATAATTTTCCTATGTTGCTTTTGGAGAAATTACGAAATTTCAATGAAGTCTTGGTGAAATTGATACTCCCGGGAGGTTACTTCTCCGTTGTAATGCTCCATTGCAGTCGAAAGTCTCAATCTTTACCAAAGAAATCGATTATCTCTCAAACTGGGGCTGTTGGGAATTTTTATATTGAAAAAGCAGTGTCTGCAAATGAATTCGGAGCTGGTTTAAAAGGCCTGTTACGAGCTTCCTTTAGCCGTGCGACACAACTTGCCATTCTGGCAAGGCATGTCGGGCGACACATCTGGCCCACATCAGACATCAATAAAGTGGCTGGAAGCTTGCCTTCCTAAAGCACTCCCCGACTCGCTGTCGCTGCAATACACCTCCCATACACACATACTCACATATTATTCATCCCGTGGATCAAAATGTAAATGCCCGGGAGAGGGTTTACTTCACCACATACCTCCCTATACACATGCACTTGATACAGATTCAACACATCATCTCATGTACAAATTCGGCAAAGCCGATCATTCAATACAATCATCATCCCATTTTTAAAGCGGATGGACTCGTGCAATCAAACTAACAAATAATCTAGTTTAATCTTGTGCAAAGTGCGCTAGCAAAGTAGCATAGTCAAATAAAGTGCCTGTAGTGTTGTGTTCCCCCCCCCACAGGTGTAAGTACCCAAATCTGGCTCATGCCTTCCGGTTAATTTTCCCGGCAATTCCGGTAATTTTTCCGGTAATTCCTCGGACTTTCCTACAGTTCCGGAATAATTTCAGAAATGTTCCAAGCCTTTTAAGGGCTGAAGGGAATGCTTGGTAATTAAGAAACACGTTTTTCTTAATTCCAAAACCCTTCTAGAAGACTGCCACCTTGCATGTTTCTAGAAGGGACTCGAATTGGCTACTTATGTCGTGCGACATAATAGGCCATGAAAAACTTCTAGAAGCTTGCCACCTTGCATGTTTCTAGAAGAATCCAGAAGTGGCTACTTATGTCGTGCGACATAACCAGCCAGGGAGAGTTCTAGAAGGTTGCCACCTTGCATGTTTCTAGAAGGAAAGCAGTTATGGCTTGTTATGTCGTGCGACATAACAAGCCCATGCAGGCAGCCTATAAATAGAGGCCTTCACCTCTCATTTTAGACACACCTCTTCCACCCCTCAGTCCCCCTCTATAGGGAATACGCCCAGAAGCCTTCTCTTTCCTCACATACCCCCCAAATCACACTAATCCTCTCAAATCAATCACACACACACTTCCCACACACACACACTTCCTATACACATCAAGAACCCAAGGTTCTCACGGATTAAAGGCTGGACATCAACTCCGGAGGAGGACGCTAGAAGGCTCCTATATCTAACTTGATATAGGAGTTGTGGATCTTCAAGGGTATCGATTTTCTACCCTTTTCCACTCTCTATTTTCGTTCAAATGTGAAATCTCTATGCTAAATGCATTTATAATGTAGTATTCTGATTAAAGTTGCATACTTTATGTTATATTACCCAGATCCACATTTTATTTCATTACATTTCATATAAAAGCTCCGGTTTAACTTGATTTTGCATGAACACTCAAGATGAGTGTGGATCCCTCATATCCACACCCTCTTGAAGTGTTCATTATTGATAAACATGCTCTCTGAGATCTATTGGTGAAGTAACTTGGCTATTTTAAGGCCTTGTTACCTCTGTAGCTCTCAGTTGTTGAAGTTCTGCAAAGTGGCTAGTTATGTCACGCGACATAGGCAGCCTATGTCACGCGACATACTAAGCCAGTTTGCAGAGACTTCACAGTTTCAAGCTGTAATCTGATGTTAACCCTCATTAAGCTATAACCTGATGTCTATCTGCAATTTAGATAGTATCTATGTACATAATATGTCATCTTTCATTAAAATACCATTCTCATACATAAAGGTGCATCCTTTGCACCAAAATCCCATTTTTCATGCATTAAAATCATTCCTTTTCCATTTAAAATCCCTTTTCACATTAAAGATGCACTCTTTGCACAAAGATCATTTCTTTACATAAAAAGCATCCATTTGCAATCAAATGCATCATTTTCAAACCAAAAATGCCATCTTTTCACTAAAGTATCATTTTTACATGCATTCCCCCATGTCCCCATTAGCAATCTTGGAACGGACCGGTGTAAAAGTTCTCATCTTTGCATCGTTCCTTCCATTAAAGGTTCACGACTTCTTTAGAAAGGGACAACCTTGAACCCTATATCTCCAATTATCGCTTAAGAAAGAGTATGAAGCCTCTATACGAGCTCGACCGTCTTAAAGCGTAGGATTGATGGGCTAAGGATCCTCCTTTTCTAAATAACCTCATCTTTGACTATAAAAGAGACATTCTCTCGATCACGCAAGTCCCGAGGGTCCCGAGGTTAAAAATGCGATGATCACAAGTCAAAGATGAGGACGGGATCATAATCCCAAATACATAAAATTCCAAGGAATCCCGAGCGACAACCAACAAATGGTTTGTACGTCCGGAAGACAACTTGGGACATTCCCCCCCCCTTATTTTCAAACACATGCACACAAGAAAGCACGCAAGCAAGTACGATTAATGAAATCATGGGAGACTTGCTCCGGCAAGGCACCTTGGGTGAACGTCAAACGTTCTTCCCAAGGGGTAACTTAACCTCCGAACCCATAAAACCTTTTTTTCAAAGTTTTGAGGTAATCAAAATGGCGTGGCGACTCCGTTTTTCAAATAACTCGGATGTCTTCAAACTCGCGTGAATCCAACACAAAATTTGGGCACCACATTCACAGTTTGGCGACTCCGCTGGGGAAAATACCCAAAGGAGAAAAGCTTTTATTTTCAAAAAAAAAAAAATCGATACTCGGTATATAGGTGGAAACCACTTACCCTTCCTGTACACTCTCTGACGTGGGAGTTGGGATAACCGGTGGTTTAACAATCCACGTACCAGTATCCCTTTTCGAAAAACAATTTTGAAAAAAAAAAGAAAGCTTTTCCCTTTGAGCGGGTTAGACTCCCATCGCCGATTTCATTAATCGCGCTTGCTTTCTTTACCATGCATTGCATCATTTGCATCTTGGAATCTGTGCATACTTTGAAACGGGAAATAACCCGAAAAATAGCAAAAGGAGTGGAACCTGGAAAATTGATCCATGCAGTCGTACGGCTCAATCCTCATTGGATTCTGACCGGGCGACCTCAGTGGCAATTCCACCAGGAAAAATCATGGTTAATCTGGCAGTCCTAGCAGCTTGGGGCTACTCAGCTTCATGACTGACTGGGGCTCCCAGAAAATTTACGTGCTTATGTGCTGCATCTTCCCCGTCCCGAAAATCATTCCTTTAAAACACATTATGAAAATCTCTGTTTTAACTCAAAAAGGAACATTTTTAGGAGACCGCACACTACGCGCACCTGATATATCCTGTACACTTTTGCACGCACGTCCTTCAAACCCGAGGGTGGTTCCAGCTGCAGTCACGGACAGCCTTACGATGCTCCCGGGCGCGCACGGAATCATCCCAACCTCCCCATGGCAGCCAGTGTCGACCAATGCACAGTCCGTGTCACATGTTTCAAAAAACCGTGACTTTTTGGTTGGTTTTCGGTCTAGTCCGTGTCATATAGCCCAGTTGCATACCCTCGTAAAGGTCAAGCCTTAGTTCATAACGGAAGAAGAACTCTGCCAAAATTCCGACAAGGAAAAATTGGCGAGATCTCAACTCCGACATTGACTATTGACCTTGACCTGCGCGAAATGCGTAAGAGTCAAGACCGAGTCTTTGCCAACAAAACAAAAGATCTTTCGCTCAAGCGAAGCCCTGCTAAAATTCCGACAAGGAAAAATTGGCAAGATCTTGACCCGGCATTGACTTCGATTCTAACTCACGCCCGGCGTATGCAACGAAGTTCAATGTGACACCGTGTCATCCGGCTTTTTACCGCCCGACCCATGCCTATTATATTCTCGGACATTACCGAAAGTCAAAACGTCATTCGCTCAAGCGAAATTACGCCAAAGATCCGTCAAGGCGGAGACGAGACTTTCCCGGTATTGCCTTGACTATAATCCGCATCGCTCGTGCGTTGAATGTTCCTATGACCCGCTAGACCCGTTAGGAGCGTTCTTTACTCTCGGTCGGTGGGATCCGCGTGCCCTATAGGACCCTCGCCGGGTGTCCACCCTGGGAGGTCGAAATACAGGTGGAATACGAGGGGCTTATAGACGTAGTGACGGAACCCACTGATCCAGGATCTAGAGTAGTTGCGAAAAAGAAGGGCAAACCCCCTTTTCCAACCAAATAGAAATAAATAAAAAATATTGTTTTAAGTAAACTTGAACAATTAATGTAATCATAATTGCATGGTCCTGTCTCTGAAATCCCTAATCGAGACCTCATCGGTCCGATTTCCTATCCCGACCTTTCATGGTCAAATCCCTAATCGATACCCCCTCGGTCCGATTTCCTATTTTCCTATCCTGACCTTTCATGGTCAAATCCCTAATCGAGACCTCCTCGGTCCGATTTTCCTATCCCGACCTTTCATGGTCAACTCCCTAATCGAGACCTTTTCGGTCCGATCTCCGATTTTCGATCTTGTCTTTTCAAGGTCTCATCTTTTCCGATCAATTAGGATTAGGAGAAAATGTGTTTTAAGCAAAAGTTAAGCGATAAGTGCATGTTACTTGAGCTTTCAGCCTAAACACTTGTCCCTGAGCCTAAACCTTATCCACCTTCGAGTCTAAACCTCACCCATCTCTGAGTCTAAACCTTGTTTACCCCGAGTCTAAATCTTGCCTACCCCCTAGTCTAAACCTTGCCTATCCCTTTCCCGCAGCGAGAAAGAAGTGGGCTAGAATACTGGGTCAGCGGCTTTTCAGAAAACCTTAGGTTCAGACAGTCCATCAGCTCAGAGAGTCAGAATGGCAGATTTGACAGAAAACAGCAGTGGGATGAGTAATCAGATGACTAGGGAAGAAGAGCTAGCCTTAGCCCTGAAAAAGAGTCATAAGGTCCATGAGGAACAACAAGCCATGATCATTGATGCGCTCCGTAGCCATAGAGTTCAGATAGTGGTCGAAGCCAATGATTCCCTGGTAGAAGATGAAACTCCAGATGCAGCAATTTCAGCTCCTCTATCCTATAACCAATGCCCTCCTCCATCCACATATGATCCCTTGCCAAGGACTACCCCTTTGCAGTCCTTTCCAATGTCCCAAGCCATCAGGGTCCCGATGCCCTCACCTCCTCAGATAAGACCCATCTTTGTTCACCACCAACAGAGAGAAAATGCTACAGCTACCCCGATTTCTCAGCCCCAGTTAGGTTCAGGTCATCATCTTGGAATGGGTCAGTTTACCGCTTCACAGCCCCAGTCAGGTTTAGGTCATCATCTTGGAATGGGTCAGTTTGCAGCTTCCCAAGCCCGACAGGTTTGACATGACCCCGCAAACCAATTTGGATCGGTTCGCTCCTCGGGCTCCAAGCTCTACCCCTCTCCTCCGGTTAGGAAGTCGAGACAAGGTCAAATGCTCCTCATCCAATGCACTCATTTGTTACGCAAGTTGCTTCGCTCACCAAGTACGGTATACACATTGTTCTTCCAGTCCACGTCCCTCGGTGTGGTCAAGACACGTTCGGTCCTACTTTTATGGTGCCTCGAACCTCGTGTCTTCGGCGGTCATTTGGATCGGCGCTCGGTACTCCTGGTATTCAACTATTACGAGCCATATATCCCCGTCTTCGACAATCGAGACCCTATGAGGCCCCTTATGAGTCTCACCACTCCCGATCCTTTGGTTCGTATTCCTATGCTTCAAGTTTGACTTACAAGGAAGGTTACGGTCACGGTCACGCTTTGAATGCTCGACCGTCATCTCTCCCACCAGGGTACTTCCCTCTTGTGGTTTCATTTGCCGATGCCAATCTTGTGGCGGGGTCGTGTGGTCCTAATGCTCCTATTGACTCGTTCGAAGGAATATTGGTAGAGCCAATTAAGAAAATACCGGAAAAGCCTAGCAGTGAAAGTGTCGACAATCGCTCGACTCAAGCCATCTCACCCTACCAATCTCGCGCATCTGACACAAAGGAGTCGAATCTTGACGCTTACATTGATGATTACATAAAAAGGGTTCGTGCACGGGGAAGCACTAGGTTTGAAAATGTCTCGCCGCTATAGACCTTACCCTTCCAACACGGCCGCAACATCCGGTAAAGGAAAGAAGGCATTGTGTACAATGGACGACATCAAGAAGGTACCAATAAATAGTGGTCCTCCGAGACAACGAGAACATTTTGATGATTTTGGGATACCCATGGGCTTAATCTTCAAGGCTTTAGTAAAGCTAGGCCTCCTGGAGCCCCTTAGAGACTACCATCCAAAGAGCTCAAATGCACTCCTCGACATGAATGAGCATCGAACCTTCCATAGTCATTATGGCCACACAACCGACAACTGTATAGCCTTGAAGAAAGCGGTCCAAGGGTTAATCGAAGCAGTAAGCTTGAGCGCTCCAATGGACCAAAACCGCGTACTGCTCGTAATGGTGACCAAGTCAATGACCAAGGTTCGGATCAAAGAGCATCAAGAATTTACTTCCAATGCTGAAGGGTAGAAATGTAGTCCGACAACGAAGAGTAGCTAGACTAGGGTTTACCTATCCTTAAGCAAGATTAGAAAAAAAAATAGTCTCTCAGTCAACCTTCGTAGGTTCTAGTACTTTTCTCTTTCAATCAAGTCCTCTACGGACATTGTATTTAATCTTCAATTTTCTATAAAAGAGTCTTCTTCTTTTCTTGCTAGACTTAAGACATTATTTGCACACCTACATTACATTTAATGAAATGGTTTTATTTTATATGATCACTTGCATTGCTCAACGAACAATCTCTCGAAATAATTCACGTTCCGATTAATCAGTGTGAGAAAGTCAACTAATGCCATCAAGCCATACACTTTCCTTACCCCACAAAAGACCTCCATCAAGCCATACACTTTCCCAATCATGCCCCCACCTTCATCTTGACCAAGTCAACGACGGCGGTAACAAGGGACAACAAAAGGCCACTCAGCTTTGAAAGATTGACCCCATGTTGACAACAACCAAAGAGCTTGCCTTAGACCTCAAGGATATCAAGAAAGTTCAAGCAGGGGCTCGCCTTGGCCCTCAGGTGCTTAAAAAAAAAAATTAAAAAAAATAATAAAAGAAAAAATGTGGTGCAAAAAGAGTAATGCCCAGCTAGGCTGAAAATCCCAAAAAAGGGCAGTCTAGGCAAAAAACAGGGTTGCACAAAAAAAAAGAAGAGAAAGAAAAAATCTTAGTGCAAAAAGAGTAATGCCCAGCTAGGCTGAAAATCCCAAAAAAAGGGCGGTCTAGGCAAAAAACAGGGTTGCACATAAAAAATAAAAGAAAAAGAAAATGAGGCCAAGGACCCAGCACCGCCCATCGAAAGCTTGACGGACAGGCAAAATCAAAGCTCAGAGAATGAAAGTTGTCGATAACAATGGGGCGGTCGAAGCAAAGCCAGAAGCATTTCATAAGCCTGTAGGCACGTGCAAATCCTTTCTCCCCCAATGAAAGAGGAAGCAATCAGAAGCAGTCGTCCAAAAATGACTTGGTCAAGGAGCCATCCCGAGGCCCACGCCTCATCATCTGAGCCTTTTCACTAAAGGAACCACAAATCCCATTTCCCAAAACCAAACACAGTCCGGCCAAGGCCGAACTACGGCGACCTGAGCTCCTCACAATGAGGGGAACGTAGGCAACCAGCAATGGTCCGGTCATAAACATATCCAAATTCCTGAAAACCAGGTCTCATCAAATGACCTCTCCCATAGACACAGTCAAATCCCAGAAAACCCGGTCTCATCAATGACCTCCCTGTACACAAACCTTTCTTTTACACCAGCCAATCTTGATCCGCGGCAGTGGTTGACTTTCTCCTCATGATTAATCAGAATGTTTGTTCATATCGAGATTAATGGTTGAATAACCCGAACATCAATAAAGGGTTTTAAGCAATCTTGTGATCATTGTAAATAAAACAAGTTTTCAGATGTCTTGACAAGTCTTCTCTTTCTACATCTTAGGAAAAATAGTGCTAAACATCGATTTTACGTCGGCGAGGGCTTCCATACACTTTTACAAACCCTTCTACGCTTATACTCTCTCAAAAGAGTCAAACCCAAAGCGAGTTTTTGCGCCTACATTGAATAAGGCCGTCAAAATAACACAAAAATCGGGATCTATTCCCACTTTTCGAAAAAATATGCCCCTGCATGTATACATTTCTAAAATCTTTTCTTTCACATCTTCTTAAGGTTGACTGATTGACTAAAAAAAAAAGGGATAGGTTTTCCCTCTTCTGCTACAATTCGCATTAGGGCTGCCTTGGAACTCTTCAAAGTTGGGTCTTTGCCAAGCCATTCCTTTAAACTGGGGCTTCTTTAGCCATGTTTGGGGTTCGCATCGGGTTCTTCACTAGGTCCCTAGATGGATTCAGTCTTGGTCAGATCAACCTCAGGATCACTTCCGCAGTACCAATCATATTGGGATTTTTGCTAGGTCACCGGACTGGGGCTTCGCCAAGTCACTTCGCCTACTCAGTTCATTCAACCGGGGCTTTGCCAAATGAAAGGATCTTTCCTTGCTTTAGTAAGACATGGGGTTTTGCAGAAAGTATTTCCTTAGACCGGGGCTTCGATAAGTTGCATCCATTCCTAGAAGAGAGGATTGGTCACTTCGACATCTGTTAGCATCAGCTTCGAATGCTAGAGTGTGAGAAAAGAACATTCACCGAGACCCGAGGTTCAAACCCAGTCTCAGCTCAAGAGGGAATGCTAGTCCACGTAGACAACATCTCAGCAACAATAGCAGTTCAGTCCGCACCCAAGGGATACAACCCCACCTGTTTGAAACCCGTCTTAAACAATTCCCAAATACGTTCCATATGTACATCCAGACCCAGTCCCTACCATGTTTCCAAGAAAAAAATCATCCCTAGGCTCAAGTAACGTGCCAATTGCTAATGATAACGTTTTCTCCCAAAAGCGCCTTCGTTACTTCCGTTATAACGAGATAACGCCAGGCGACAGTTTCCTAATTGTCAAAACGTCGAAAATCCTAGACATCGTTCCTAACTGTCTAGGTAAAGCTTGAACTACGATTAAGGCTTGATTCCTCCGGGATACGTAGGTAGCCTTTCATAAAGGTTCAGCCATCCGACCATATTGGTCACCTTTTCCCTTCTCCATTCTCCAATGGTGCGTAAGCTTTTCATAAAAGTCCAATTTTATGACCATATTGGTCACCTCTTTTGATACGGCACATTCCTAGTAGGATTGGTTGTTTGACCTCCTAGGTCACCCCGTTTCCATCCTTATAGGAAGGGACCGAATATCTCTTTGCCATTGTCCCAAGGAGGCCAGGTAGGTGATCTCTTTGATCCCCCAATTCCAACCTGTGACTGCAGTTCCATTCCAGTTCCAAAGGCAATGAAAAGCACAGTTCAGGCTTATTAAGTCGCGCGACATAACAAGCCATGTCATGCGACATAACAAGCCACATCAGACATCAGCATCAGCAATCGGCTGGGGCTCAACTCCCTGTGCAGGCTCCTCTATGTAGAGCGGCTCATCCGTAAAGGGCAGTCCTGTGATGACCGCAAAGTCCAGCGGAGTGACTGTCATCTCACCCCAAGAGAAGTGAAATGAGTGAGTGGTCTCCCACCAGAACTCTCTAAATGCCCTCACCAGATCCACACTCCTCTGAGTGCCCCCAATGGCCTTCGCCATCTCGAAAAATTGCCCTAGCCCAGCAGCGTAAATCATGCCCTTAGGCGAATCCACCTGCTCCTGGCTACCCGGCAAGCTATCCCATAGCCTGCCAATCACCTCAGGGGAGCCACGGGTGCACAATCCCTGCAAGAAAACATGGCACAAGTATTAATATTTCGTGCTATTTATGAAAATCATCTCAAGCAAAAATGGGTCAAAACAGATCAATGAATGGCATGCATTACACCTCCCAGATCAATCTATGATTTCATGCCAGTTCATGATTTAATTCATAAGCCCAGTCTGAAGGCATTCAGTTCAAATCAATTTCGCCCAAATTGAAAGAAATTTTCAAGAAACCCTAGGTTTCTTACCTCTTCCTTCTTCCGAACATCCGAAGTATGCTCATCGAGCTGTGGGTAGAAATCTCCTCTTGGTGCTTCCGGAAGAAACGGCCGTTGATTCCTTTGCACCCCCTTTCTTCGAGTAGCTAAGTTGGCATGTTGAGAAGCCCTCTTGGTCGGATAGAGCCTAGGAGGCATTCTTCAATTGAATCGGACTGAGAAGTGTTGGATTTCTCTTGATTTCCTTCGAATCTCCCTCTCTGATGTTCGCCCTCTCTCTTCTCACTGTCGCCTCCCTCTCAATTTCAAGTCCAATTGAATTTCAAATGGCGACTGTGCGTGTTTTTAATGATTCTGTCCGCAGGGCCTGTTATGTCGTGCGACATACTAAGCCCCTGTGGCTGATTTTTACAATTTTACCCCCGAAGGCTCCATTTTACAATTTTGTCCCCCCGTAGGCCTCTTTTACCCTTTTATTGCCCCTGGCATTTCCAATCATTTTCAATTAAATTTTCCCTCCAGTGCCCCGAGGCTTATTTTACAAATTTTCCCCTGTGGCATTTTATTTGCCTTTGGCATTTTTTTTAATTCACTTCTTTTACAAAAAATTATCAGGATACGTCCTACTTTCTTTACAAAAATCATCGAGTCCTTCTTACTTCTTTAGTCTCTGTTATTTCCGTCATAATGTCATCTAGCTTTAGCTACCCATATCTCTGATTCGAAAGAGATTGAGACGTATGCTCAAGTTTTTCTATCTTTAGTTACCCATATCTCTGATTCGAAAGAGATTGAGACGTATGCTCAAGTTTTTCAAACTTTAGTTACCCATATCTCTGATTCGAAAGAGATTGAGACGTATGCTCAAGTTTTTCAAACTTTAGCTACCCCTATCTCTGATTCGAAAGAGATTGAGACGTATGCTCAAGTTTTTCAAACTTTAGCTACCCCTATCTCTGATTCGAAAGAGATTGAGACGTATGCTCAAGTTTTTTCAAACTTTAGCTACCCCTATCTCTGATTCGAAAGAGATTGAGACGTATGCTCAAGTTTTTCAAACTTTAGCTACCCCTATCTCTGATTCGAAAGAGATTGAGACGTATGCTCAAGTTTTTCAAACTTTAGCTACCCCTATCTCTGATTCGAAAGAGATTGAGACGTATGCTCAAGTTTTTCTATCTTTAGCTACCCATATCTCTGATTGAGACGTACGCTTAAATCATTCAAACTTTAGATACCCATATCTCTGATTCGAAAGAGATTGAGAAGTATGCTCAAGTTTTCCAAACTTTAGATACCCATATCTCTGATTCGAAAGAGATTGAGAAGTATGCTCAAGTTTTCCAAACTTTAGATACCCATATCTCTGATTCGAAAGAGATTGAGAAGTACGCTCAAGTTTTTACAAACTTTAGTTACCCCTATAGTGACGTAATGCCCTGTAGCCTATTTTACAAATTTACCCCTGTGGCTCATTTTGTTTGCCATTGGCATTTTCAATTCTATTTTCAAATGATTCGGGTACGTCCCATTTCTTTTACAAAAAATTATCGGGTACATCCCACTTTCTTTACAAAATCATTGAGTCCTTCTTACTTCTTTACAAAATTTCGATCTTTCTCGCGATCTCCGTCATTCCAAGGTGGAAGAATGACATTTCGCTCTATCTTTCGATCTCCGTTATTCCAAGGTGGAAGAATAACATTTCGATCTCTCTCGCGATCTCCGTCATTCCAAGGTGGAAGAATGACATTTCGCTCTATCTTTCGATCTCCGTTATTCCAAGGTGGAAGAATAACATTTCGATCTCTCTCGCGATCTCCGTCATTCCAAGGTGGAAGAATGACATTTCGCTCTATCTTTCGATCTCCGTTATTCCAAGGTGGAAGAATAACATTTCGATCTCTCTCGCGATCTCCGTCATTCCAAGGTGGAAGAATGACATTTCGCTCTATTTTTCGATCTCCGTTATTCCGAGTTAGAAGAATAACATTTTGATTCAGTCAAAGCTTGAACTACGACCTGGCTTGATTCCTCCGGGATACGTAGGTAGCCTTTCATGAAAGGTCCAGCCACTCGACAAACTTGGTCACCCAATCCCTCTCGGCATTCGCCAGATTGGATCCTTTTCTATCGACAACCCCACTCGCCCTGCAAGTGACGTTGCCGAGGGGCTTGTAAGTACCCAAATCGGCTCATGCCTTAGGTTAATTTTTTCGGCAATTCCGGTAATTTTTCCGGTAATTCCTCGGACTTTCCTACAGTTCCGGAATAATTTCAGAAATGTTCCAAGCCTTTTAAGGGCTGAAGGGAATGCTTGGTAATTAAGAAACACGTTTTTCTTAATTCCAAAACCCTTCTAGAAGACTGCCACCTTGCATGTTTCTAGAAGGGACTGGAATTGGCTACTTATGTCGTGCGACATAATAGGCCATGAAAAACTTCTAGAAGCTTGCCACCTTGCATGTTTCTAGAAGAATCCAGAAGTGGCTACTTATGTCGTGCGACATAACCAGCCAGGGAGAGTTCTAGAAGGTTGCCACCTTGCATGTTTCTAGAAGGAAAGCAGTTATGGCTTGTTATGTCGTGCGACATAACAAGCCCATGCAGGCAGCCTATAAATAGAGGCCTTCACCTCTCATTTTAGACACACCTCTTCCACCCCTCAGTCCCCCTCTATAGGGAATACGCCCAGAAGCCTTCTCTTTCCTCACATACCCCCCAAATCACACTAATCCTCTCAAATCAATCACACACACACTTCCCACACACACACACACTTCCTATACACATCAAGAACCCAAGGTTCTCACGGATTCAAGGCTGGACATCAACTCCGGAGGAGGACGCTAGAAGGCTCCTATATCTAACTTGATATAGGAGTTGTGGATCTTCAAGGGTAACGATTTTCTACCCTTTTCCACTCTCTATTTTCGTTCAAATGTGAAATCTCTATGCTAAATGCATTTATAATGTAGTATTCTGATTAAAGTTGCATACTTTATGTTATATTACCCAGATCCACATTTTATTTCATTACATTTCATATAAAAGCTCCGGTTTAACTTGATTTTGCATGAACACTCAAGATGAGTGTGGATCCCTCATATCCACACCCTCTTGAAGTGTTCATTATTGATAAACATGCTCTCTGAGATCTATTGGTGAAGTAACTTGGCTATTTTAAGGCCTTGTTACCTCTGTAGCTCTCAGTTGTTGAAGTTCTGCAAAGTGGCTAGTTATGTCACGCGACATAGGCAGCCTATGTCACGCGACATACTAAGCCAGTTGCAGAGACTTCACAGTTTCAAGCTGTAATCTGATGTTAACCCTCATTAAGCTATAACCTGATGTCTATCTGCAATTTAGATAGTATCTATGTACATAATATGTCATCTTTCATTAAAATACCATTCTCATACATAAAGGTGCATCCTTTGCACCAAAATCCCATTTTTCATGCATTAAAATCATTCCTTTTCCATTTAAAATCCCTTTTCACATTAAAGATGCACTCTTTGCACAAAGATCATTTCTTTACATAAAAAGCATCCATTTGCAATCAAATGCATCATTTTCAAACCAAAAATGCCATCTTTTCACTAAAGTATCATTTTTACATGCATTCCCCCATGTCCCCATTAGCAACCTTGGAACGGACCGGTGTAAAAGTTCTCATCTTTGCATCGTTCCTTCCATTAAAGGTTCACGACTTCTTTAGAAAGGGACAACCTTGAACCCTATATCTCCAATTATCGCTTAAGAAAGAGTATGAAGCCTCTATACGAGCTCGACCGTCTTAAAGCGTAGGATTGATGGGCTAAGGATCCTCCTTTTCTAAATAACCTCATCTTTGACTATAAAAGAGACATTCTCTCGATCACGCAAGTCCCGAGGGTCCCAAGGTTAAAAATGCGATGATCACAAGTCAAAGATGAGGACGGGATCATAATCCCAAATACATAAAATTCCAAGGAATCCCGAGCGACAACCAACAAATGGTTTGTACGTTCGGAAGACAACTTGGGACATTCCCCCCCTTATTTTCAAACACATGCACACAAGAAAGCACGCAAGCAAGTACGATTAATGAAATCATGGGAGACTTGCTCCGGCAAGGCACCTTGGGTGAATGCCAAACGTTCTTCCCAAGGGGTAACTTAACCTCCGAACCCATAAAACCTTTTTTTCAAAGTTTTGAGGTAATCAAAATGGCGTGGCGACTCCGTTTTTCAAATAACTCGGATGTCTTCAAACTCGCGTGAATCCAACACAAAATTTGGGCACCACATTCACAGCAGGGTACAATAATCAAATGAGCACAATTGGATCTTGAGGGTTGCCCCTCAAACCAAATTCAGACAAAAGAATTCAAACACTGCAGGTGGTATTATCATCTTCAACAAAGCCCGTTTGCATCGGCACGTCTTCACCAAAGCCCGTTTGCACCGGCAGATCTTCAACAAAGCCCGTCGGCACCAGCACATCTTCACCAAAGCCCGTTTGCACCGGCAGATCTTCAACAAAGCCCGTCAGCACCGACACATCTTCAACAAAGCCCATTTGCACCGGCAGATCTTCATCAAAGCCCGTTTGCACCGGCACGTCTTCAACAAAGCCCGTTTGCACCGGCACATCTTCATCAAAGCCCGTCGGCACCGACACGTCTTCACCAAAGCCCGTTTGCACCGGCACGTCTTCACCAAAGCCTATTTGCATCGGCACGTCTTCATCAAAGCCCGTTTGCATCGGCACCGGCACGTCTTCACCAAAGCCCGTTTGCACCGGCACGGCTTCACCAAAGTCCGTTTGCACCGGCACATCTTCATCAAATCCCGTTTACACCGGCACATCTTCACCAAAGCCCGTTTGCACCGACACATCTTCAACAAAGCCCGTTTGCACCGGCACGTCTTCACCAAAGCCCGTTTGCACCGGCAGATCTTCAATAAAGCCCGTCGACACCGGCACGTCTTCATCAAAGCCCGTTTACACCGGCACATCTTCTTCAAAGCCCGTTTACACCGGCACGTCATCATCAAAGCCCATTTGCACCGATACATCTTCAAAGCCCGTTTGCACCAGCACGTCTTCATCAAAGCCCGTTTGCACCGGCACATCTTCATCCAAGCCCGTTCCACACCGCAAGTCTCCATCACAGTTATAGGTAAGCACAGCACAGGTATGAAAACATATCTCTACCATGTCTTCCCTGGCATTCTCTATACTTCCCCCCAATAGTCACTCTTCGAACTACGATCCGGCTTGATTCCCTCCTAGGGATACGTAGGAATCCTTTCCCAAAAAGGTCCAGCCATTTTCCTTCATCTGCCATACCCCCAGCAGGTTCGGCAATTTGACCACCTTGGTCTATCTTTCCCATCAGCCGCTCATTGGGCTTGGGATCTTTCTTATCGACAACCTCACTTCTTCCATACGTGACGTTGCCGAGGGGCTCTGTAAGTAGCCCAATCCAATTCGTGACCCTTTATAAGTGCCTTTTAATATAATAAAATTGCACTAGGGGTGTTTTGGTAAATTTCCAGTCCACTCCGAGACTTCCGGAATCTTTTTATAAGTTTCTCGCGAAGGAAGTACTTTTAAGTATTTTTCCCATGCAAAAGGACCTACAGGGAATTAATTGTTTTGGACCTGTTGGAAATTAATTTGGAATTTCCTGAATCAGTTGTTGGCGCCGGAAATGGTTAGTGGGCTCGTCAAGTCGTGCGACACAATGAGCCAAGAAAAGCCACAGCAGAGGGTCGTGCGACACAACTAACCCCTCACTAGCAGGTTATAAATAGACCCTCCCCCTCTCATTTATAGATCCCTTTTTGACATACTGTTACACTGTCCAATTGGTAGCGTAACACACACTGCAAACACATACAACCCTCTCTCTCTCTCATACCCAATTCTCTCATTCTCTCCCTCAAATTCAATCCAACTCACCCATCACCACCTAGATCCTCAATCCACCATACTTCCAGGTCCAATTCGGTTCTGAAGCTGTTTAGAAGAATTCTATACCTAACTTGGTATAGAATTTGTGGATCTCCAAGGGTAACTAATCAATTCCCTCCTTCTCTCTCATAGATCTTGCTCTTTTCATAATTCAAGCAATCTATATTCATTTGATTTGATAATTAGACTCTATCTGTCTTAATTGTTGAAATCCAATCGCAATCTCTCTGTTTAATTCATTTTGTTTAGTATAATTCCATGTTCATGGGTTGATCTTGGTGTATTTGTTGTTTGTTCATCAAGGGAGTGTGGATCCTCCCATATCCACACCCCCTTGATCGATTGAATGTTAATTCGTGTAGTTTCTGAGTTGAATTGATGTTGTGATTCGATTTAGATAGATTTCTGTTTAGTCTACTTTCAATCTGTAAGGTTTCTGCAGATCGGCAACCTGTGTCATGCGATACAACTTTCCTGGCTGAGTCCTTTGTCACGCGACACAACTAGCCAGGAAGATCCTGTGTCACGCGACACATCTTGCCCTTCTACAGAAACTCCTTTTCAGTTGTATTTTGTTCTTAGATCTGTAATCTGGGATATGGCCCCCCATTGTACCAAGTGGCTCACAAGTTGTAGCTATCTCATTTGATCAATAAAATCCATTTATCACATATTTCTTGTCTTACATGTTTGCACGCACTTATGAATACATATATTGGATGTTTGTTTGTAGAAAAACTCGTATTATGAGGCGTATTGGGTGAACTCTCGGTTCTTCCCAACACGTAACCTGACCCCCGAACCCTCTTCTCTATTTTTCAAAAGATTTTTCAAAGTGTACCTCATAAACATGGCGTGGCGACTCCCAAAAACCAATTTTCATAAATTTTTTGGCGAGTGTACATTCAATACCTATACCCCATATATACTTTATACCATAAACATTAAACAAATGAAAGTATATATACACCATACCCTAAACCTTAAACAAATGAGAGTTAAATTATAATTTGAGTTTGAGAATCAAATAAATTAACAAAATTAATTATAAAAAGTTAAGAGAGAGTTAATGGAGTTTGTGTGAAAAATTCGTGAGGGGAGGGGGTGGTATTTATAATTGAGAAAATATGTTAGGATAACATAAATATTAAATTTTTTTTTGTGGACTGAAAACTGGTTAAAGAAAAGGTATAAAACGACAATTTTTTGTTAACTAGCCATTAGCTAACGCGTATAACGGCTATATTATGACAAATGTGACGAAATTTCTGATTTTTTTTACGGTTTTGGCAACGGTTTAACGATTTTGGTTTCGGTTCGTCCGGTTCAAAAATGCCGGTTCAATGTTTTTGAAATGTATAAACCGGAAATTGAACCGCTAAACCGATGGTTATGGTTCGACTGGTTTACGGTTCACGCCAGTTTCAATTTTAACGGTTCAAATTTGTGTCGGTTCAACGTTTCTGGGCCGGTTCCGGGTCCGGTTTGGTCATCCCTAGATAGTATCTGATTAATGTTAGTGCACCTAAGTGATAAAGGTTTTTGGTTTGACAAAGTTTGAACTGTGAAGAAATGGTTCAAGGCTCAGTTCGAGGTTTGGTTAGGTGATCCTGTTAATGCTCTATTGAGGTCCAAGGATTGAATTTGAGTACCAATGTTATGCTAATGAGCTTGAACATAATTCAGGCATCAGACTGTGTATTATGATCGATTGATATTCGATTTATGAAAATGAAAGTCTTATCGAAATGTCTATATTTATAATTTCATGGACAATGTTATTTGATATTCGTATTGCATTGACTTCTATGATACTGTATACTCCCTCCGTCCCATTGATGGCTTCACTTTTTACCAAAATGGGTGTCCCATTAAAAGGTTCACCTTTCCTAAAATGGCAAAGAATCTTTACTATTCTACCCACTCATTCTCTCTCCTATTTCACTTTTATACTCACAACACTTTTCAAATTTACTATTCCCTCCACTCATTCTCTCTCCTGTTTTACTTTTATACTCACAACACTTTCTCCACTTTCCTTTTTCCTTAATTTGTGTGCCATGCTCAAAATGGTGAAGCTATAAACGGGACGGAGGGAGTATGTCTTTTCTTACTTAGCCATCCAGTTCACCCCCCTCCAGTTTTTGTTTTGCAGTTGCATGTTCGAGGATCAAGATTTGGATCAGGGAAGTTTTAGATCATTTGAAAATTATTAGAAATATTGTGTACAATATTTAAGAGATTTTGAGATGTAATATTTTGGTTTTTATTAAAATATAAGCAAGTGTAAATTTCAGGTCGTTACAATACGTATATAAAGAAACTCAATTATTTATATATATAGAAACTCAATCATTTATATTATTTATAATATATGTATCTTTTACATATATAGAGAAATTTAATCATTTATAATAGTATATGTAGATTTTAAATATATAGAGAAACTAAATCATTTATTAAAATTTAATATTCCTGAAATCTAAATTTATTAAAATAGTCTGTGTCACAATTTTTGTCTGAGACTTGGTTGGCTTTTGATCTATCCCCTGTCGTAAAGCCTTAATGCATATGTCATGTTAGTTATTCTCGAGTTGACGTCGAGGTCAAGATCTATTGCGAAAGCAAGTTAAGGGGAGGTAATACCGAAATTTTGTTAGGCAATTTGACCAGATCTTGACTTTTCGCGTTGACTTTTATTTTAAATTGCATCGTGCATGCATTTTGATGTTCCTATGATGTCATGTCGTAAAGACTTAATGCATATCCCATGTCAATTATTCTTGAGTCAATGTTAAGGACAATATTCCTTGCAAAAGCATGTGAAGGAGAGGTCATGCCGAAATTTTATTTGGCAATTTGACTAGATCTTGACTTTTGCATTGATTTCGACTTTAATTCACATCGAATATGCATTGAAACTCTATGATGCATTAGCCCTCAGGTCTATTTTCTTTTTGGACAGGTGGAATCCGCTTTCCCTATAGGACCCTTGCCCGGGATTGTCCGTCCTTAGGAGTGTGCAGTACATGTGGAATACAAGGGGTCTATAGACGTAGTGTTGGACTCAAGTGATCCAAGATCTAGAGTAGTTGCGAAAAAGTGGAGAATTCTTTTTCAACCAATGTAGGATATTAAAAGATTGTTTCAAGTAAACTTGTACATTTAATAATTAATAATTGCATGTTTCATGAGCCCGAGTCTTTAACTAAACACTTTCACGAGTTTGTCTAGAGTCTAAGCAATACCTCTCCTTTTCCGCAGCAAGCAAGGTGTGGGTGACAAATTCAGGTTGTTGTCTCCTTAGTGTTATGATTACATATAGTTCTTCAGTATCATCCATTTCTTTTGCTCAGTATTTTGGGATGGCCAGTTCAGTAGAGGACAGTCGTGAAAATTCTACTCCAACCGGTGAGAACCTTCAGACTAGGGAAGAGTTGATTAAGCTTTGGAAGTTGTCAAACTTCAGGAAGGAACTGTTAGGAAACATCAAGAAGACCAGCAGGCTTAGTTTTTAGAGTCTAGGCGCTGCCAAGGAGTTGCCGTGATTCCCATGTCTAACGAAACTTTCATTGAAATCTCTAAAGAGGATGGGACCCATGTTTGAAATGGCACTAATGATAAAAATTACCACCAAATCACTCCTCCACCTTGTAGGAGTCCAAAACGGTGTGTTTCTCCTTACCCCCTACTCCATTCAATAGTGACTCTAGCCGCTCCAGTGTCTCAAGCTTAGTTTTCTCATCGCTCCTTTGGTCTTACCATTCAGTATCCTCATAATTTATGTGGTTCCATTGAAATATGCCTGCAAACTCAGTATTTTCAGCAGTCTCACGGGCCCGCTCCATCATCTCCTACTGCTCCTCAGTTTCAGTCTTCGCAGTACCTACCAAATTATACTCCATTTCATCAGGATCAGTTTGAGTCTCCATACAGTTGTGCTCTGAGGCCCCAACTTACATTTGAGTCTAACAAATAATTGCTAACATAGAATCCGGTTACTTCAGGTTTTTTGTCCTCATTTTGAGTAACGAATCTAGTGAGTTCTCTTATCATTTTCATCAGCCTCTTTACACTGGTTCGCAAGCTTACACTTCAGGGTCAACTTATGATAATATGGGTTACGATCACCTCTACGATCACTTGCCCCATCAGGATGTTTGAACAGTCATTCCTTCCACAATGTATCCCTTACTGTGTTCCTTTCGTTAATGTAAGTCTTGTTGTGGGCTTTAACAGTTTGAGTGCTTTTTTTAATACACATATGGCAATATTGACAGAGCAAATGAAACAGACGCGAGAAAATCATAGTAATGTGAGTACCAACACTCCATTGATTCGATCCACTGACCCAAGCAAAATGGTAGCCTACTGTGAAATCTTCATGTGTCCTAGGTAGAGAAGCTTGACAAGATGTTTTGAGTCTTATATTGATAGTTACATCAAAATGGTTCGTGCACGGGGTAGCACTACTGTTGGAATAGTTCCCATCGCTACAAAACTTACCCTTCCAACATAACTTCAACATATGGTAAAGGAAAAGGGATAGTGGGTACAGTAAACAACATTCAACAAGCACCAAGAAACAGTGGTCCTCCAAGGCAGCATTACCATTTTAATGATTTTAGGATGCCCATGAGCAAGGTTTTCAAAGGTCTAGTAAAGCGAGGTCTCCTCAAGCCTCTCGAGAGTTTCCAGCCAAGGAATCCAAATTCACCTCTTGACATGACCAATTATTTTACCTTTCAAACCACCACAGTCATACAACTGATGATTGCAAAGCTTTGAAAAAATTGATTCAAAGGTTAATCGAAGAAGGCAAGGTTGAGCGCCCCAATGGTCCTTCAAGGTGGCAACATTATCATGATGATTTCGGGAGGCCCATGAGTAAGGTTTTAATGACTTAGTGACACAAGGCTTACTCAAGCCTCTTGAGAATTACCAACCCTAATTCCCATGCACCAACTTGGATGTGACCAAACATTGCACCTTCCATAACTACCACGCTCATACAACTGGCAATTGGGCGATCCTAAAGAAAGTGGTCCAAGAGTTGATTAAAGAAAGAAAGCTCGAGCACCCTGGTGGTCCTAATCTAGTAAATAATCATTTCCTCGACAAAACTGGCGTCAACACGATTGAATTTGATGACCCAAATTTTGTGAATGTGATTGACTTTAATCCCCCTCTTGGCGAGATAGACGAGTTAGTCGTGGAAAATGTTAAGAATGATTGGTTTGATTATGACAAGCTTGTGATTAAGCAAAAGCTGGATTTGGTGATGTACTTTGGACTCCCGTCTCTCAATGAGCCCAACCTTGATGATATGGCTAATGTCGAGAAGGAATGGAATGTTATGTTATGCTCTTTTCCAAAGGAAGTCATGACTTGCCTGATGATTCGACAGTTGATAAGGTGGCCACAACGGTGAGTAAGAAAGAGATTGTTAAAGATGTCCAGGATGGACAAGGTATGCCGCAACTTTCTCAGGGATTTGTTTCCATACTGAAGGTAGAGACAGGGCTCAAAACAAATATCAACTAGATTAGGGGATACCCATCCTAAATTAAATTAATTAAAATAAACGTCTTTCAGTTAACCTTCGTTGGTTGTAGTAATTTTCTCTTTCAATCAAGTCCATCTTGGACATCAAATGTTTAATTTCAATATATAAGTGTTCTTTCTTTTCTTGCTAGATTTCAGAAATTATTTGCATGCCTACATTACATTTAATGAAATGGTTTTATACTATATGATCACTTGCGTTGCTCAACAAATAATATCTTGAAATGATTAATATTTTGTTCAATTGGTGTGAGAAACTCAAGCAATATCTTCTCCGTACACCTTGCTCACCCCACATAAAAGCCTACATCAAGTTATACACTTTCCAAATTCTATACCCTCACCTTGACCAAGTTACAACAATGTTATCCATATATCAAGACTTGCGGTGCCCAACATCGAAGAGGTAGGGGCTCGCATATATATATATATATATATATATACACACACACACACACATATATATATATATGTGTGTGTGTGTGTTCATATATATATGTATATATATGTATATATATATGTATATATGCATATATATGTATATATATAGATGTATGTATAATAATAACGAAAGTGAATGAGACCTTACTAGGTGGGCCTATTTTGATCAACCTAGTCAATGATTAAGCATCAACGCATAAAAGTAGATGGTCTAGTTAGGTTAAGTAGTCAAAATCAAAAGAGCAACCTAGGCAAAGACGAGAGCGTGTGCAAAGGAAAAGCTCAAAAAATGGAAGAGGCTGATCATATGACAACAACAATAAAGAAGCAATGAAATCAAAGGTTAATTCCTAAAAAAAGAGCCATGCTAGGTCATATAGTCGAAATCGAAATAGCGGCATGGACAAAGGCAAGTGTGACTCGACAAGCATATAGACCCTTCAAACTTGGTCTCATTAACGACCTATCCTTATAACCTTTCTTTCACACCTAACCAACTTCGATCCTTGATATCAATTGGCTTTCTCCCCATGATTAATAGAGACATTTGTTCATATCGAGGTTAAGTGTTGAATAACCTGAACATTAGTAAGGGGTTTTAAGCAATTTTATAATTATTATGAATAAAACAAGTTTTCAGATTTCTCGACAAGTCTTTTTTTTTACAAAATTGAAAAATAGAGCTAAAAATTGGTTTTCTGTCAGCAGGGGCTTCCATACACTTTTACAAACCATTCTACGCTTATACTCTCTCAAAATAATCAAATCCAAAGCGAGTTTTGTGCCTACATCAAATGAGGCCATCAAATAACACAATCGGGATTCATTCCCACCTTTCGAAAAATACGCCCATTCAAGTTTACATTACAAGTAATTCCTTTTACGTTTTCTTTTGGTTGAACAATTGACTACAAAAAGAAAAGAAGCACAAAAATAATATACCTAGATATGTTGAAAATCCGAAAGGGTGGCCTATTGTAAGTACCCAAATCTGGCTCATGCCTTCCGGTTAATTTTCCCGGCAATTTCGGTAATTTTTCCGGTAATTCCCCGGATTTTCCTAAAGTTTCGGAACAATTCCGGAACTGTTCCAAGCCTTTTAAGGGCTGAAGGGAATGCTTGGTGATTAAGAAACACGTTTTTCTTAATCCCAAAATCCTTCTAGAAGGCTGCCACCTTGCACGTTTCTAGAAGAAGCCAGATCTGGCTACTTATGTCGTGCGACATAACCAGCCAGAGAAACCTTCTAGAAACCTGCCACCTTGCATGTTTCTAGAAGGAACTGCATGTGGCTACTTATGTCGTGCGACATAACCAGCCAGAGAGAGTTCTAGAACCATGCCACCTTGCATGTTTCTAGAAGGAAAACGGTTATGGCTTATCATGTCGTGCGACATAACAAGCCCATGCAGGCAGCCTATAAATAGAGGCCTTCACCTCTCATTTTGGACACCTCTTCCACCCCTCAGTCACCCTCTATAGGGAATACGCCCAAAAGCCTTCTCTTTCCTCACATACCCCCCAAATCACCCCAATCCTCTCAAATCAATTCTACACACACTTCCCACACACACACACTTCATATATACATCAAGAATCAAGGAATTCTCACGGTCTCAAGGCTGGACACCAACTCCGGAGGAGGACACTAGAAGGCTCCTATATCTAACTTGATATAGTAGTTGTGGATCTTCAAGGGTAACGAGTTTCTACCCCTTTTCCACTCTCTATTTTCATTCAAATGTGAAATCTCTATGCTAAATGCATTTATAATGTAGTATTCTGATTAAAGTTGCATACTTTATGTTATATTACCCAGATCCACATTTTATTTCATTGCATTTCATATAAAAGCTCCGGTTTAACTTGGTTTTGCATGAACACTCAAGATGAGTGTGGATCCCTCATATCCACACCCTCTTGAAGTGTTCATTATCAATAAGCATGCTCTCTGAGATTTGTTTGTGAAGTAACTTGACCATTTTGGTGCCTTGTTACCTCTGCAAATCTCAGTTGTTTGAAGCTTCTGCAAAATGGCTTATTATGTCACGCGACATAGGCAGCCTATGTCGCACGACATACATAGCCAGTTTGCAGACTCCTTATCTTTTCAGCTGCAATCTGATGTTTTCCTTTTCTAATGCATCAATCTGCATTTAAACTAAAACATTTGCATACAGAGCAGCATCATTTGCATTAAAAGGATATCTTTTTCACCAAAATGACATCTTTGCTTTAATGGTGCATCCTTTGCACTCAAAAACCCCCTTTTCACATTAAAGATGCATCTTTTGCATTTAAAAACTCATTTTCATACTCAAAATGCATACTTTGCATTAAAAAATCATTCTTTACCATTTTCATGCATCATTTGTGCATTAAATGCTATTTTCCAACATAAAAATACATTCTTTACATAAAAATCTTTTCTTTGCACAAAAGGCATCCCTTGCAACCAAAAGACATTCTTTACACTCCAAAAATGCCATCTTTTCACTAAAGTATCATTTTTACATGCATTTCCCCTTTCCCCCAACCTTGGAACGGACCGGTGTAAAAAGATCCTATCTTTACATCGTTCCTTCCATTAAAGGTTCACGATTTCTTTAGAAAGGGACACCTTGAACCCTATATCTCCGATTATCGCTTAAGAAAGAGTATGAAGCCTCTATACGAGCTCGACCGTCTTAAAGCGTAGGATTGATGGGCTAAGGACCCTCCTTTTCTAAAGAACCTCATCTTTGACCAAAAGAGAGTCATTCTCTCGATCACGCAAGTCCCGAGGGTCCCGAGGTTTAAAATGCGATGATCACAAGTCATAAGATGAGGACGGGATCATAATCCTGAATACATAAAATTCCAAGGAATCCCGAGCGACAACCAACAAATGGTTTGTACGTCCGGAAGACAACTTGGGACATTCCCCCTTTATTTTCAAACACATGCACACAAGAAAGCACGCAAGCAAGCACGATTAATGAAATCTCGGGAGACTTGCTCCGGCAAGGCACTTTGGGTGAACGCCAAACGTTCTTCCCAAGGGGTAACTTAACCTCCGAACCCATAAAACAACCTTTTTTTCAAAGTTTTGAGGTAATCAAAATGGCGTGGCGACTCCGTTTTTCAAATTAAATCGGATGTCTTCAAACTCGCGTGAATCCAAATTTTGGGCACACATTCACATTTTGGCGACTCCGCTGGGGATCATCCCAAAGGAGAAAAGCTTTTATTTTCAAAACAAAAATCGATACTCGGTATATAGGTGGAAACCACTTACCCTTCCTGTACACTCCCTGACGTGGGAGTTGGGATAACCGGTGGTTTAACAATCCACGTACCAGTATCCCTTTTCGAAAAACAATTTTGAAAAAAAAAAGAAAGCTTTTCCCTTTGAGCGGGTTAGACTCCCATCACCGATTTCATTAATCGCGCTTGCTTTCTTTACCATGCATTGCATCATTTGCATCTTGGAATTTGTGCATACTTTGAAACGGGAAAATAACCCGAAAAATAGCAAAAGGAGTGGAACCTGGAAAATTGATCCATGCAGTCGTACGGCTCAATCCTCATTGGATTCTGACCGGGCGACCTCAGTGGCAATTCCACCAGGAAAAATCATGGTTAATCTGGCAGTCCTAGCAGCTTGGGGCTATTCAGCTCCATGATGGCCCAGGGGCTCCCGAGAAAAATTTACGTGCTTATGTGTTGCATTTTCCCCATCCCGAAAATCATTCCTTTAAAACACATTATGAAAATCTCTGTTTTAACTCAAAAAGGAACATTTTTAGGAGACCGCACACTACGCGCACCTGATATATCCTGTACACTTTTGCACGCACGTCCTTCAAACCCGAGGGTGGTTCAGTGCGATCACGGACGGCCTTACGATGCTCCGGGCGCGCACGGAATCATCCCAACCTCCCCATGGCGGCCGGTGTCGACCAATGCACAGTCCGTGTCACACGTTTCAAAAAACCGTGACTTTTGGTTGGTTTTTGGTCTAGTCCGTGTCATATAGCCCAGTTGCATACCCACGTAAAGGTCAAGCCTTAGCTCATAACGGAAGCCAAGATTGTCGCTCAAGCGAAATTCGCGAAATTCCGACAAGGAAAAATCGGTGGGATCTTGACTCCGACATTGGCTATTGACCTTGACCCGCACGGAATGCATAAGAGTCAAGACCGAGTCTTTGCCAAAAAATCAAAAGATCTTTCGCTCAAGCGAAGCTACGCCAAAATTCCGACAAGGAAAAATTGGCAAGATCTTGGCCGGCATTGACTTCGATTTCGACTCACGCCTTTGCGTATGCAACGAAGTTCAATGTGACACTTTGTGTCATCCGGCTTTTACCGCCCGACCCATGCCTATTATTCTCTCGGACATTACCGAAAGTCAAAACCGTCATTCGCTCAAGCGAAACTCTGTCAAAGATCCGTCAAGGCAGAGAGACGAGACTTTCCCGGTATTGCCTTGACTATAATCCGCATCGCTCGTGCGTTGAAAAGTCCTATGACCCGCTAGACCCGATAGGAGCGTTCTTTACTCTCGGTCGGTGGGATCCGCGTGCCCTATAGGACCCTCGCCCGGTGTCCACCACAGGAGGTCGAAATACGGGTGGAATACGAGGGGCTTATAGACGTAGTGACGGAACCCGGCGATCCAGGATCTAGAGTAGTTGTGAAAAAGAAGGGCAGAACCCCTTTTCCAACCAATTAGAGATTAATAAAAGACATTGTTTTAAGTAAACTTGAACAATTAGTGTAATCATAATTGCATGTTCCTATCTCTGAAATCCCTAATCGAGACCTTTTCGGTCCGATCTCCGTTTTCCTCATCCCGACCTTTCATGGTCAAATCCCTAATCGAGATCTTTTCGGTCCGATCTCCGTTTTCTTTATCCCTACCTTTCATGGTCAAACCCTAATCGAGACCTCTTCGGTCCGATTTTTGATTTTCTTGTCCCGACCTTTCATGGTCAATCTCTAATCGAGACCTCCTCGGTCCGATTTTCGATTTCCCATCTCGACCTTTCGCGGTCAAGTCCTTAATCGCGACCTCTTCGGTCCGATCTCTACTTCCAATCTTGACCTTTCAAGGTCTCATCTTTTCCGATCAATTAGGATTAGGAGAAAATGCGTTTCGAGCAAAAGTTAAAGCGATAAGGGCATGTTACTTGAGCCTTCAGCCTAAACACTTACCTTCGAGTCTAAACCTTACCTATCCCCGAGTCTAAACCTTACCTATCCCCGAGTCTAAACCTTGCCTATCCCTTTCCCGCAGCGAAAAAGAAGTGAGCGAGAGTCTTGGGTCGGCGGCTTTCGGTTCGGACGGTTCATCGGCTCGAGAGAGTCGGAATGGCGAGATTTGACGAAAACGGTGAGGGTATGGGAAATCGGATGATTAGGAAGGAAGAGTTAGTCCTGGCTTTGGAAAATGCCCGGAAGGATCATGAAGAGCATTTGTCATTGCTCATCGGTGCTCTTCGCCGCAATGGAATCCAAGTAACAATTGAGTCCAACGGTTCTCTGGTAGTGGTCGAAGATGAGACTCCGAAGTAGCCATCTCGGTTCCCGACCTATAACCAACACCTTCCTCCATCCACATATGATCCCTTGCCAAGGACCACTTCTCCTCGAGTCCTTTCCAACATCCCGGCTCATCGGGGCCCCATTGCCCTCGGCTTCTCGGAAACGGATTGGATTTCACCCCACTTATCCCTCGGTCTCGGCCAATACACTGCCGGTTTATGCTCCAACCTCACATAATCGAGTTTGAGATATGTGGCTATGTTACGAAGCCCCTATACCCGCTTGAATGCGATCATGAGTTGCCAAAGGATGAACCGAGTTTTCATTTGTTACCTCTGGGACTTAATGAATTCAGCCGTCGGTTCGCTACTACAAGTCCTGTTGCCGATTCCGGTAGCCCAAGAGTCCCCGTTGACCCCTATGTGGCAATGTTGATAGAGCAAGTGAAACAGATGCAAGAGAATCTTGACCTCATGATGAGTATCAATACTCCCTTGACCCAAGATGTCGGACCAGGCAAAGAAATGACTCCACCGAGCATAACCCAATACCAAGCGACAACCGTACGGCTCGGCACCGGTACCTCACAAAGGAAAGAATGTCACGGCTTCCTTCGGCCAAATCCAACAGTGGAACCAATTGGACAATGGGAATGCGAGTCTTGAGAATAACAAGGTCCCAGAAAACCTCGCTCCTTTCACTTTAACAATACAGAGATGCCTTTAAGCAAGATTACGGAAGAGCTAGTGAAAGAAAAGCGATAAAGCCCTTTGGAGAATTGGAAGCCCGGGAACCCCGGTATTCGGTTGGATGAGTCCAAGCATTGCCTTTTCCATCAATACCATGGGCACAACAACGATGATTGCACCTATTTGAGGCATGAGATCCAGAAGTTGATAGAAGATGGGAAGCTTGAGAACCTCCATGGGCCAAAGACAGAAAGTTATGACAAGAGGTCAATTCAAGAAGTGCAAGGTCCAAAACGTCAGCCTGATGATTTTGGGATGCCCATGAGCAAAGTTTTCAACGATTTGGTGAAACGAAGCCTTCTCACACCTCTCGAGAATCATAAGCCAAGAAACCCAAGTAGAGTTGACAGGACCAAGTTCGTGAGTACCACAAGCATTATGGTCATGTGACGGACAAGTGTGTGGATACGAAGAAAGAAATTCGGTGGGCGATCTACGAAGGAAAGCTCAAGCTCACTGGCGGTCCAACCCGCGAAGAGTAGCTAGACTAGGGTTTACCTATCCTTAAAAAAAAAAAAAAAAAAAAAAAAAAAAAAAAAAAAAAAAAAGGAAAAATAGTCTCTCAGTCGACCTTCGTAGGTTCTAGTACTTTTTCCTTTCAATCAAGTCCTCTATGGACATTGTAATGAATCTTCAATTTTCTATAAAAAGTCTTCTTCTTTTCTTGCTAGACTTAAGACATTATTTGCACACCTACATTACATTTAATGAAATGGTTTTATTTTATATGATCACTTGCATTGCTCCACAAATAATCTCTCGAAATAATTCACGTTCCGATTAATCAGTGTGAGAAAGTCAACTAATGCCATCAAGCCATACACTTTCCTCACCCCACAAAAGGCCTTCATCAAAGCCATACACTTTCCCAAACCATGTCCACCTTCATCTTGACCAAGTCAACGACGGCGACAACATCAAGGAACGACAAAAAAGGCCACTCAGCTTCGAAAGATTGACCCCGTGTCGACGACAACCTAGGGGCTTGGCTTAGACTTCAAGGGTATCAAGAATGTTCAAGCAGGGGCTCGCCTTGGTCCTCGGGTGCTCTAGAAAATAAAAAAAAGAAAAAGAAAAAAATGTGTGTAGTGCAAAAAGAGTAATATCCAGCTAGACTGAAAATCCCAGAAAAGGGCAGTCTAGGCAAAAAACAGGGTTGCACATATATAAAAAAAAAGAAGAAATCTTGGTGCAAAAAGAGTAATGCCCAGCTAGGCTGAAAATCCCAAAAAAAGGGCGGTCTAGGCAAAAAACAGGGTTGCACATAAAAAATAAAAGAAAAATGAGGCCAAGGACCCAGCGTTACCAATCAAAAGCTTGACGGACAGGCAAGACCAAAGCTCAAAAAATGAAAGTTGTCGACAACAATGGGGCGGTCGAAGCAAAAGCAGAAGCATTTCATAAGCCTTTAGGCATATGCAAGTCCTTTCTCCCCCAATGAAAGACGAGAATCAGAAAGCTATTGAAGCGGCCGTCCAAGAATGACTTGGTCAAGGAATCATCCCGAGGCCCATGCCTCATCATCCAGTCTTCTCATCCTAGCCTTTTCACTAAAGGAACCACAAACCCCATTTCCCAAAACAGTTCGGCCAAGGCCGAACTACGGCGACCTGAGCTCCTCACAATGAGGGGAACGTAGGCAACCAGCAATGGTCCGGTCATAAGCATATCCAAATTACCGAAAACCTGGTCTCATCAAATGACCTCTCCCATGGACACAGTCAAATCCCAGAAAACCCGGTCTCATCAATGACCTCCTTATACACAAACCTTTCTTTCACACCCAGCCAACCTTGATCCGCGACATTGGTTGACTTTCTCCTCATGATTAATAAGAATGTTTGTTCATATCGAGATTAGTGGTTGAATAACCCGAACATTAATAAAGGGTTTTAAGCAATCTTGTGATCATTGTAAATAAAACAAGTTTTCAGATGTCTTGACAAGTCTTCCTTTTCTACATCTTAGGAAAGATAGCGCTAAACACTAATTTTCTATCAGCAGGGGCTTCCATACACTTTTACCAACCTTTCTACGCTTATGCTCTCTCAAAAGAGTCAAACCTAAAGCGAGTTTTTGTGCCTACGTCAAATAAGGCCGTCAAAATAACACAAAATCGGGAGCTATTCCCACCTTTCGAAAAATATGCCCCTGCATGTATATATCTTCCTAAAAGTTCTTCTCTTCGTCCACATCTTCTTAAGGTTGACTGAGTGACTAAAAAAAAAAAGAAAATAAAAAAAAAAGGAAAAGGATAGGTTTTCCCTCTTCTGCTACAATTCGCATTAGGATTGCCTTGAAACTCTTCAAGTCCGGGACTTTGCTAAGCCATTCCTTTAAACTTGGGGCTTCTTTAGCCATTTTTGGGGTTCGCATCGAGTTCTTCACTAGGTCCCTAGATGGATTCAGTCTTGGCCAAGATCAACCTCAGGATCATTTCCGCAGTACCAATCAGATTGGGATTTTTGTTAGAACACCGGGCCGGGGCTTCGCGAGTCACTTCGCTGCTCGGTTCATTCAACCGGGGCTTTGCCAAATGAAAGGATCTTTCCTTGCTTTAGTAAGACATGGGGTTTTGCGAGAAAGTTTTTCCTCCGGCCAGGGCTCAGATAAGTCACATCCATCCCTAGAAGAAAGGTTTGGTCACTCCAACATACGCTTGGTTGTAAAAGCCTGTCGGCATCGGCTTCAAGCGCCGAGTTTAAGAAAAGGACCTTAGTCAAGACCCGAGGTTTAAACCCGGTCTCGGCCCAAGAAGGAATTCTCGTCCACGTTGACAACGGCAACAGTTCGATCCGCACCCAAGGGATACTGACCCCACCTGTTTGAAACCCGTCTCAAACAATTCCCAAATACATTCCATATGTATATCCAAACCCAGTCCCTACCATGTTTCCAGAAAAAAATCACCCCTAGGCTCAAGTAACGTGCCAATTGCTAATGATAACATTTTCTCCCAAAAGTGCCTTCGAGATAACTCTAGGCGACAGTTTCCTAATTGTCAAAACGTCGAAAATCCTAGACATCATTCCTAACTGTCTAGGTAAAGTTTGAACTACGATCAGGGCTTGATTCCTCCGGGATACGTAGGTAGCCTTTCATAAAGGTCCAGCCATCCGACCACTTTGGTCACCTTTTTCTTCCTCCATTCTCCAATGGTGCGTAAGCTTTTCATAAAAGTCCAATTTTATGACCATATTGGTCACCCCCTTTGATTTGGAACATTCCTATGAAGGATTGGTTGTTTGACCTCCTAGGTCACCCCGTTTCCATCCTTATAGGGAGGGACTAATATCTCTTTTCCATTGTCCCAAGGAGGCCAGGTAGGTGACCTCTTTTGGTCACCCAATTCCAACCTGTGTCTGCGATTCCATTCCAGTTCCAAAGGCAATGAAAAGCACAGTTTAGGCTTACTATGTCGCGCGACATAACAAGCCATGTCGTGCGACATAACAAGCCACATCAGACATCAGACATCAGCAGCATCCTGTTTTTCCCAGGGCAATCCCCGACATGTCAAAAGCTGCAAATACCATTCATACACTTCTCAAATGCATAGGGGAGGGTTCATTTACCCCATATACACCCATGCATTCATTTACAAGTTAAAAATCCATCCAAGTCATCCATTCAAACCGTTTGTACATACAAAGTAGATCAAGTCCAAAAGTTGTGCATAAAAAAAAAATAATAACATGTGTTTTCCCCAAAGGGGGTACAATAACCAAAAGCCACAAATGTCTAGGGAAAAAGGGGCTACTACGAGATCATCTCCATCACCCTCCTCATCTCCATCCTCGTCGTCATCCTCAGCCTCCTCTGGCTCATCGTCAGGATCGTCCGAAGGTGCCTCATAAGCTATGGTCCCCGTGCGATAGTAGTCGTCAAGCTCCGTGATGACGACAGAGTCAAGCTCGTAATCTGTGGCCGTCTCAGCTCCACCATCCTCATCCTCATCCTCATCATCATCGTCAATCTCAATGGGTCTGTAAAGAGGCACATTTGCAGTCTTTGTCCGAGGCGTCGGTCCTCTAGTGCTCCCGCTGGTGCCCACGTCATCAGAGCGGCTCTTCTTCCTTCTCGGTTGGCCAGGAGGAGAGATATCAATCGAACCACTGTGGCCGGCAGCGATTCTTCCAGAAACTCATGCCTTTACGGAGCTTGCCAATCATGCCCAGGCGCCGGTATATGCCCTGGTCAAATGTACGTAAGCTTTGAGCGAAACACATTACAAGCGAGACATAAAAAGCGTCGGAATGCGGTTCTTGATAACAAAAAAGAGATGCAAGCAATCCAAAGAGGCGTAAGGAACAGTACTTACGGATCTAGAACCTCGCGGGAGCACCGGATGAGGATGAGTGCGGGACATATCAATGTGAGCTCGCCTCATGCGACCGCCACCACGATAATCAATGAAAGTCGGGGGCAAAGGAGGTCTAGCTACGTAGCCGATCGAAGGCCCGCGCTATGAGCGCCATAACCAACCCACAGTGCAGTGGAGACTGAAGATGTCTAGCCACGTACAAAGTATAGTCCCCCTCCCGTGTGTAGAGATGTGCTGCCATGCCTACAATCAGAGCATCTACATTCGCCAACTGGCGAGGCAACCACATCCTAGCTGGAGGATCATCAGGGATCCGAGCGTGCTTATTCGGCCCATGCTGTCTATACACCCTCTCTCCTAAGTACAAGGCATCTCCGGACAAGCCCACCAGTAGCTTGCGACACTCTGTCAAGTGCGCAGCATGATCCAAATCCAGGTCATCATAACGGCCAGTCCAGGGGAACAAGCTCAGCCTCTGTGGAATCCCTCTCAGGCATGTCAGCGTGTCATGATACGAGGCAGTAATCCTGCACCTCGAGCCCTCCGGCGTCCTGGTCCGTTTCCTGGCATCCTTCGTCCACCGACGAAGAGCAGGAAAAGTGGTGGCAGGAAACTCATCCTTGATCTGCCACTCATAACAGCCAAAATACTCGTATGCCCAAGCCTGAAAAGGAGAAGAAGAAGTCAAAACAGGGAAAACAAGGGATATAATGAAATGCGCTAAGGAAAAGAGATCAAGGTGAGAGAATACCTCGAAAGCCAGATGAAAGCAGGTGAAGTACTTCGCCTTCCCTCGACTGACGTCATCTAGGGCCAAATACATCTCAGCTAAGCCTGCCTCTCCCCAGGAAAAATTCCCCACAGTATCCCATGCCCTCAACAGCTCCAACAACGAAACCGAGGCAGTAGAGGCGCTGTTAATGAACAGCATGTCGGAAAAGCCCACCCATAAGAAAGCCCTAGCAAATCTCTCGGGCTCTCACCGCTCTCAACGGGATCATCTACCACAATGTAGTCCCCGCTCTGCCCTCGATCAAGCCATGCAACTCACCTAACTCATATCCATTCCCCTTCTTATTGTGGGGAACGAAGCCAAGTAAGCCCATAAAATCGGCATCGCAATCGTCCTGGGGCTCGGCTCCTGTGCGAGCTCCTCTAGGTAGAGCGGCTCATCCGTGAAGGGCGATCCCCGTAATGATCGCAAAATCTAGCGGAGTGATCGTCGTCTCACCCCAAGAGAAGTGAAACGAATGTGTAGTCTCCCACCAATACTCTCGAAAGCTCTCACCAGATCTACACTCCTCAGAGTATCTCCAAGGGCCTTCGCCATCTCGAAAAACCTCCCCAGTCCAACAGCATAAATCATGCCCTTAGGCGAGTGTATCTGGTCCTGGCTACCCGGCAAACTCTGCCATAGCCTGCCAATCGCCTCTGGAGAGCCACGGGTGCGTATTTTCTGCAAGAAAACATGGCACAAGTATCAATATTTCGTGCTATTTTTTTTAAAAAATCATCTCAAGCAAAAATGGGTCAAAATAGATCAATGAATGGCATGCATTACACTTCCCAAATCAATCTATGATTTCAGGCCAGTTCATAATTTAATTCATAAGCACAGTCTGAAGGCATTCAGTTCAAATCAATTTCGCCCAAATTGAAAAATTTTCAAGAAAACCCTAGGTTTCTTACCTCTTCCTTCTTCCTGACATCCGAAGTATGCTCATCAAGCTGTGGGTAGAAATCTCCTCTTGATGCTTTCGGAAGAAACGGCCGTTGATTCCTTTGCACCCCCTTCCTTCGAGTAGCTAAGTTGGCATGTTGAGAAGCCCTTTTGGTCGGATAGAGCCTAGGAGGCATTCTTCAATTGAATCGGACTAAGAAGTGTTGGATTTCCCTCGAATCTCCCTCTCTGATGTCGCTCTCTCTCTTTTCTCACTGTCGCCTCCCTCTCAATTTCAAGTTCAATTGATTTTCAAAATGACGGCTGTGCGAATTTTAAAGAATCTGTTCACCTGGCCTCTTATGTCGTGCGACATACTAAGCCTCTGTGGCCTGTTTTTACAATTTTGCCCCTGAAGGCTCCATTTTACAAATTTTGTCCCCCGTAGGCCTGTTTTATCCTTTGTGCCACTGGCATTTTCAATCAAATTTTCCCTCCAAAGGCTCCCCCGAGGCTTATTTTACAAGTTTACCCTCGTGGCTCATTTTATTTGCCTTTGGCATTTTTAATTCACTTCTTTTACAAAAATTATCAGGATACATCCGACTTTCTTTACAAAAAATCATCAAGTTCTTTTTACTTCTTTAATCTCTGAAATAACGTCTTCTAGTTTTAGTCTCCGTTATTTCCGTCATAAAGAAATAACGTCATCTAGCTTTAGCTCCCTCTATCTCCGTCATAAAAGAGATAGCGCCGTAAGCTTTAGCTTCTGTTAAAAGGAAATAATTTTTAGGTGACAGCCTCCAGTAATTGTCAAAATTAGGTGACAGCCTCCAGTAATTGTCAAATTAGGTGACAGCCTCCAGTAATTGTCAAATTAGGTGACAGCCTCCAGTAATTGTCAAAATTAGGTGACAGCCTCCAGTAATTGTCAAATTAGGTGACAGCCTCCAGTAATTGTCAAATTAGGTGACAGCCTCCAGTAATTGTCAAATTAGGTGACAGCCTCCAGTAATTGTCAAATTAGGTGACAGCCTCCAGTAATTGTCAAAATTAGGTGACAGCCTCCAGTAATTGTCAAATTAGGTGACAGCCTCCAGTAATTGTCAAATTAGGTGACAGCCTCCAGTAATTGTCAAACTAGGTGACAACCTCCGAATTGTCAAAACTCTAAACTTGTGCTACCTCTATCCGCGAATAGTGACGTATGCCCAAGTCATTCCAACTTGTGCTACCTCTATCCGCGAATAGTGACGTATGCCCAAGTCATTTCAACTTGTGCTACCTCTATCCGCGAATAGTGACGTATGCCCAAGTCATTCCAACTTGTGCTACCTCTATCCGCGAATAGTGACGTATGCCCAAGTCATTCCAACTTGTGCTACCTCTATCCGCGAATAGTGACGTATGCCCAAGTCATTCCAACTTGTGCTACCTCTATCCGCGAATAGTGACGTATGCCCAAGTCATTCCAACTTGTGCTACCTCTATCCGCGAATAGTGACGTATGCCCAAGTCATTCCAACTTGTGCTACCTCTATCCGCGAATAGTGATGTATGCCCAAGTCATTCCAACTTGTGCTACCTCTATCCGCGAATAGTGACGTATGCCCAAGTCATTCCAACTTGTGCTACCTCTATCCGCGAATAGTGACGTATGCCCAAGTCATTTCAACTTGTGCTACCTCTATCCGCGAATAGTGACGTACGCTCAAGTTTCCCAACTTAAGTTACCTCTATCTCCGTCATAAAGAGATAGCGCCATAAGCTCTAGCTTCTTCAGGTGACAGCCTCCAGTAATTGTCAAAATCTCAAGGATCCTAGACATCGTTCCTAACTATCTAGTGAATTCCGAACTACGATTATGGCTTGATTCCTCCGGGATACGTAGGTAGCCTTTCATAAAAGGTCCAGCCACTCGACCAGTAATTGTCAAATCAGGTGACATCCTCCAGTAATTGTCAATCAGGTGACATCCTCCAGTAATTGTCAATATTAGGTGACAGCCTCCAGTAATTGTCAATCAGGTGACATCCTCCATTAATTGTCAAAATTTCAAGGATCCTCGACATCGTTCTTAACCTATCTAGTGATGCTCGAACTACGATTATGGCTTGATTCCTCCGGGATACGTAGGTAGCCTTTCATAAAAGGTCCAGCCACTCGACCACATTGGTCACCCAATCCATCTCGGCATTCGCCAGATTGGATCCTTTTCTATCGACAACCCCACTCGCCCTGCAAGTGACGTTGCCGAGGGGCTTCTGTAAGTACCCAAATCTGGCTCATGCCTTCCGATTTAATTTGGATTCACGCGAGTTTGAAGACATCCGATTTAATTTGAAAAACGGAGTCGCCACGCCATTTTGATTACCTCAAAACTTTGAAAAAAAGGTTGTTTTATGGGTTCGGAGGTTAAGTTACCCCTTGGGAAGAACGTTTGGCGTTCACCCAAAGTGCCTTGCCGGAGCAAGTCTCCCGAGATTTCATTAATCGTGCTTGCTTGCGTGCTTTCTTGTGTGCATGTGTTTGAAAATAAGGGGGGAATGTCCCAAGTTGTCTTCCGGACGTACAAACCATTTGTTGGTTGTCGCTCGGGATTCCTTGGAATTTTATGTATTCGGGATTATGATCCCGTCCTCATCTTATGACTTGTGATCATCGCATTTTAAACCTCGGGACCCTCGGGACTTGCGTGATCGAGAGAATGACTCTCTTTTGGTCAAAGATGAGGTTCTTTAGAAAAGGAGGGTCCTTAGCCCATCAATCCTACGCTTTAAGACGGTCGAGCTCGTATAGAGGCTTCATACTCTTTCTTAAGCGATAATCGGAGATATAGGGTTCAAGGTGTCCCTTTCTAAAGAAATCGTGAACCTTTAATGGAAGGAACGATGTAAAGATAGGATCTTTTTACACCGGTCCGTTCCAAGGTTGGGGGAAAGGGGAAATGCATGTAAAAATGATACTTTAGTGAAAAGATGGCATTTTTGGAGTGTAAAGAATGTCTTTTGGTTGCAAGGGATGCCTTTTGTGCAAAGAAAAGATTTTTATGTAAAGAATGTATTTTTATGTTGGAAAATAGCATTTAATGCACAAATGATGCATGAAAATGGTAAAGAATGATTTTTTAATGCAAAGTATGCATTTTGAGTATGAAAATGAGTTTTTAAATGCAAAAGATGCATCTTTAATGTGAAAAGGGGGTTTTTGAGTGCAAAGGATGCACCATTAAAGCAAAGATGTCATTTTGGTGAAAAAGATATCCTTTTAATGCAAATGATCTTTGCTCTGTATGCAAATGTTTTAGTTTAAATGCAGATTGATGCATTAGAAAAGGAAAACATCGATTAAATGAAAAGATAAGGAGTTCGCAAAGCGGCTATGTATGTCGTGCGACATAGGCTGCCTATGTCGCGTGACATAATAAGCCATTTTGCAGAAGCCTAAACAACTGAGATTTGCAGAGGTAACAAGGCACCAAAATGGTCAAGTTACTTCACAAACAAATCTCAGAGAGCATGCTTATTGATAATGAACACTTCAAGAGGGTGTGGATATGAGGGATCCACACTCATCTTGAGTGTTCATGCAAAACCAAGTTAAACCGGAGCTTTTATATGAAATGCAATGAAATAAAATGTGGATCTGGGTAATATAACATAAAGTATGCAACTTTAATCAGAATACTACATTATAAATGCATTTAGCATAGAGATTTCACATTTGAATGAAAATAGAGAGTGGAAAAGGGGTAGAAACTCGTTACCCTTGAAGATCCACAACTACTATATCAAGTTAGATATAGGAGCCTTCTAGCGTCCTCCTCAGGAGTTGGTGTCCAGCCTTGAGACCGTGAGAATTCCTTGATTCTTGATGTATATATGAAGTGTGTGTGTGTGGGAAGTGTGTGTAGAATTGATTTGAGAGGATTGGGGTGATTTGGGGGGTATGTGAGGAAAGAGAAGGCTTCTGGGCGTATTCCCTATAGAGGGTGACTGAGGGGTGGAAGAGGTGTCCAAAATGAGAGGTGAAGGCCTCTATTTATAGGCTGCCTGCATGGGCTTGTTATGTCGCACGACATGATAAGCCATAACCGTTTTCCTTCTAGAAACATGCAAGGTGGCATGGTTCTAGAACTCTCTCTGGCTGGTTATGTCGCACGACATAAGTAGCCACATGCAGTTCCTTCTAGAAACATGCAAGGTGGCAGGTTTCTAGAAGGTTTCTCTGGCTGGTTATGTCGCACGACATAAGTAGCCAGATCTGGCTTCTTCTAGAAACGTGCAAGGTGGCAGCCTTCTAGAAGGATTTTGGGATTAAGAAAAACGTGTTTCTTAATCACCAAGCATTCCCTTCAGCCCTTAAAAGGCTTGGAACAGTTCCGGAATTGTTCCGAAACTTTAGGAAAATCCGGGGAATTACCGGAAAAATTACCGAAATTGCCGGGAAAATTAACCGGAAGGCATGAGCCAGATTTGGGTACTTACACCTATGCAAAAAACATGGTGTGCATAAAAATAATAAACAAATAAAGGACGGGCCCCTCTCTTTGATGTATAATGGTTCAACTTGGATTGGGGTTGCACCAATATACTTCAGGAACTCCACTAATGACCATTTAGATTGGGCTTCTCTAATCATTTTTTGGTCCAGGATGGTTTATTCACTTTCCAATGTAATGGTTCAACTTGGATTGGGGCTGCACCAGATACATTTCAAGATATCCTCGAATTAGTAATCAGGCTGGGGAGCTTCACCGATAATTTTGGATGCACAATCAAGTTAAAGACTGGGGCTTCGCAAAGTTATTTCTTTGGGTCGAAGCTTTGTTAAGCGAAAGGGGGTATGTTCATCTTGATAGATTGCTTTGGAATTTTGGTTCCGGGGCTTGTTAGATGCAGTTTTGAATATCAGATTCAAGAATGGATTTATAATCAAATTCAGAGTTTAAATTCAATTTCGCCAAGGGATATCACCCTACTTCCTTAAACCTGTTCCAAAATGTACACATTCATCGAGACACATCCGAAATACACTTCTACATCCATATACTCCATTTCTCAATATAATTATCACACAAAAATCAACCCGGGGCTCATAAAGCATGCACAAAGCATAAATAAACATATTTAGTCCTAAAATGATTACAAATCAAAATAGGAAATGTTCTTGCCGAGATGAACCATACATGTCCAGAAGAGTATCACTATTCTATGATATTACATGCCCCTAAATAGCATAAATTGTTTGTCTTCTCTTGTCCCGCTAACATATGCAAGAACATCTATGAATTTACCTCATAACTACCATACATATGTTTCATAAATACATTCACCATCATAAGTGTCATACATACAACGACTCAAGCACAAAAGGCCATTTTCCCATCACTACCAGAAGCCTATCCTCAGCAAAGTTGATCTTCAGCAGGATGCAAATTCAATGACTTCAACAAAGTTCTCCAACATGATTCACAAGACCTCCATGTTTTATATTGGTAATTTGTCACTAGGTTCGAGACGTCTCAATTATTTCTCGTTCAAAGGTGAAGAACCAAGCCCTTTGGCATCCAAGTCCGTATCAATATGGTGTAAGATACCGTAATTTTGCATCAACTTGAACATCATCACCGCAAGAGTCTCTACCATCAACATAATACTCCTCAAAAGCATCAGATTCTGAATCCCTGGATTGGCGAAAAAGGGTGGGCTTATGAGAAAGATCACCTCGAGTACGTCCGCCACGGCCACGAGAAGAACCAGTTGTTGGGGATTCAATCCACCATCACAAAATGCATTTGGAAACAACAATCACACACCTATGATCACCTCAGTCGATCCCCTAGACTTGAATCTCTTCTTCACAATCTATATATTTAAGCATAGCAAAAGTACGTTAATAAATCTTGTTAAAATTTTGTTCATAATACAAGCATAAATATCCTGCATTCACAAAAATCAGAATTTAAGCGTAATTTACTTGCTTTATTTTCCAAGAATTACAATTTTCAAATTTTTTAGCATAAATCATGCATTCATGTTCCATAAGCACTCCATAAATCAAACATGTTCAAGGTCAAGTCATGTTGTACATATATTTGCTTGCCGCTACACTCGCATGTACAACAATTCAACTGCAAAACACCGTCCTTTTTGTCGATATGTTTGAAGATCCTAAAAGATTACCACCATACGCACACAATATATAGACACCCCCAAACAGTCTTCATTAGGTATAGACTCCTCAAATAATCTTCATTACGGTAGACACCCTTAAAATAGTCTCCATTAGGGTAGACATCCCAAATCAGTCTTCAATAAGTTTAGACACCTCAAAATAATTTCCATTATGGTAGGCATCCTCAAATAGTCTTCATTAGGGTAGACACCCCCAAACATTCTCCATTAGGTTTAGACACCTCAAAATAATCTCTATTAGGGTAGACACCCTTAAATAGTCTTAATTAGGGTAGACACCCTTAAAATAGTCTATGTTAGTTTTAAACACCTCAAAATAGTCTCCATAATTTTTAGACACCTCAAAATAGACTCTATTAGGTTGGACCCCTCAAAACGGTCTCCATTAAGTTTATACACCTCATAATCTTCTTCATTAGGTTCGACGCCTCAAATTAGTCTCCGTAAGGTTAGACGACTCAAATTAGTCACCATTAGGGTAGACACCCCCAAATAGTGTTCATTAAGGTAGACACCCTTAATATAATCTCCATTAGGGTAGACACTCCGCAAATAGTCTTCATTAGTTTTAGACACCTCAAAATAATCTCCATTAGGGTAGACACCCTCAAATAGTCTTCATTACGGTAGACGACCTTAAACAGTTACACCTCAAAAATCTCTATTAGGGTAGACATATTGAAATAGTCTTCATTACGCCTTTAAAATAGTATCCATTAGGGTAGACACCCCAAATAATCTTCAGTAGGATAGACACCCTTAAATAATCTCTATTAGAGTAAATATCCCAAAATTGTTTTCATTAGGTCTAGACACCTCAAAGTAATATCCATTAGGGTAGACACCCTCAAATAGTCTTCATTAGGATAAATGCCCCTAAACAGTCTCCATTAGGTTTAGACACCTCAAAATAATCTCCATTAGTGTAGACACCCTCAAATAGTCTTATTAGAGTAGACACACTTAAAATAGTCTCTGTTAGGTTCGACGCCTCAAAATATTCTCCATTTGGCCTAGACACCTCAAAATAGTCATCATTAGGTTAGTCACCTCAAAATGGTCTCCATTAGGTTTAGACACCTCGAAATCCTCTTCGTTAGGTTAGACACCTCAAAATAGTCTACATAAGGTTAGATGCCTCAAATTAGTCTCCATTAGGTTAGATGCCCTCAAAATAGTCTCCATTAGTTTAGACACCTCAAATCATATTCGTTGAGTAAACGCCTCCTATACATTCCCCATTTGGCAACCTCATGCCTCCAACAATTTGATTTAGCACGACTCGCGAGACTTTCACCTATTACGAATGATCTTCTTCAACAACTCAATCTGAGATGCCACAATCCCCAAACCTTGACCTTCCACCAGTCTAACTTTGACCCTCAATCGGTCCAATCTTGATCTTCGATCGATCCAACCTTGACCCTCCATTGGTCCACTTAATCTTTCACCGGTCCAACCTGTTGGGTTTTATGGGTCCATGCACAGCGGAATTAAGCATATAATAACACAAAACCCAAGCCCTAAGATCCATTCTATATGATTAAATTGAATTACTATGAAATAGAATTTACCAACCTTTATTGCTTTCCGTTCTTGAGCTATCGAGCAATTTATCAATGTGATTTTGAATCACAAACTTCGATATTCAAAAACTTGAATCTTCAAATGTTTGAACAATTAGAACTCTAGGCCTTGATCGTCGTATGAGCGAAGACCCTCTAGTAGTATCCACACGTTAGAATGAACCAAGAACAGTTCTTGAGAATTGCTAGATTCTTAAACCTATGAAAGAAATATTGAGAAACCTTTTGTGATTTTTCCTTAGGAAATTCGGTTAGGTTTTGGCTACTCACAGACTCATATTTATACTACATTAGTATTAGAGTTTGTGCCCTAATCAAATTAGGAAACCAGCTGTAAACAGCCTCAGTTGCTTTAAGTAGTCGCGTGACCACACAAAGCCTATGGGAAAGTTGTGTCGCGCAGCTGCTCAAGCCTCATAAGGAATTCTCAATCATTTCTTCCTTTGGTTTAACCAATTCATTCTAGTTGTGTGTGACCCAATAGGATTATATTATGTTGGCAATGAGCTCGATCATATCGATCCTCATAAGACATAAGCGGACTCTAGCAAGCCATTATGTCTACCCAAATAATATAACGTAAGAGTTCACGTTTCCAATGGTACACTTCCATTTCTCCCTTTGTCTCATGATGTTATATTGAACACAAGTCATGGTCCGTGTCAACTTGTATTTGTTCAATGCTTTCTCGATCTTGAGTATAATGATAATATTGCATTGGGGTGTGACCACACACTTTCATCATTATCACTCATCGAGGGGCCCAAGCAAAACATCTCTCTTTCGAGAGACAAATTCCATCTTGACTTATCATCCTTCCCATCATGAATCCGATCATGCCAAAGATAGCCTTTATAAATATCGTGTTAAGATATCGTTTGACTAAAATCAAACATGACTTTCATCATATGTAAGGTCATGATAACCTCAGGTCTAGGGAATAAATGAAGTGACCATATGAGATTTAATTATGAGATTTGACCATGACATAAATCTCATAAGGGTCAAGTCCCGTCACTTGTTCTCTAACAAGTACCCGTAAATTTAATGTGCAGCTCTATGCATATAATCATCATATGATTATCCATTAATATTTATACTAATTATTCACTTAATAATTAGGGACGGAGATTATTACAATAAATATGCAAAATATATATTAATCAAATAATAAACTTAAACGATAAAGATGATACATAACAGTTTTAAGTTAAACATAACTAAAGCCTAGGGCATTACACCAACACAACCTTGACCCTCCATCGGTTCAACTTTGATTTTCCATCGATCCAAACCTTTCTAAGCCCATAGTCAACTGTAATCCCGATCCATTTCATTTTCAAACTCGGCTGTCAATCGCAAGACCAATCCTTTCCCCAACAAGAGGTGATTCTAGAGACGGATACAAGTTTAAAGAAATACTAAAAAGTCGAGACAATCTCTTGTGTCCATATTAGGTTGAGACAACCTCTAGTTTCCATGTTAGGTCAACACTGCCTCTAGTGTCCATCTTTAGGTTGAGATAACCTATAGTGTCCATCTTTCAGTCAAGATAACCTCTAGTGTCCATCTTTAGGTTGAGACAACCTCTAGTGTCCAATTTAGGTTGATACAACCTCTAGTGTCCATATTAGGTTGATACAACATCTAGTGTCTATATTAGGTTGAGACAACATCTAGTGTCCATCTTTAGGTTGAGACAGCCTCTAGTGTCCATCTTTAGGTTGAGATAACCTCTAGTGTCCATATTAGGTATAGACAGCCCCTAGTGTCCATATTAGGTCGAGACAACCTCTAGTGTCCATCTTTAAGTCGAGACAACCTCTAGTATCCATCTTTAGGTCGAGACAACCTCTAGTGTCCATCTTTTGGTCGAGACAACCTCTAGTGTCCAATTTTAGTCAAGACAACTGTTAGTGTCCATATTTAGGTTGAAACAACCTCTAGTGTCTAGTTTAGGTTGAGAAAGCCTCCAGTGTCCAACTTTAGGTTGAGACACCCTCGAGTGTCCATATTAGGTTGAGACAGCCTCTAGTGACCATATTAGGTTGAGACAACCTCTTGTGTCCATATTAGGTCGAGACAACCTCTAGTGTCGATCTTTAGGTTAAACAACCTCCAGTGTCCATATTAGGTCGAGACAACCTTTAGTGTCCAATTTAGGTTGAGACAACCTCTAGTATCCATCTTTAGGTTGAGACAATCTCTAGTGTCCATAATTAGGTTAAGAAAGCATCTAGTGTCCATATTAGGTTGAGACAACCTCTAGTGTCCATATTAAGTTGAGATAGCCTCTAGTGTCCAATTCAAGTTGAGACAACCTCTAGTGCCCATCTTTTGGTCAAGACAGCTTCTAGTGTCCATTTAGGTCGAGACACTCTCTTTTGTCCATGTTTAGGTCGAGACAACCTCTAGTTTCCAATTTAGGCCGAGATAGTCTCTAGTGTCCATCTTTAGGTTGAGACAACCTCTAGTGTCCATATTTAGGTTTTAGAAAGCCTCTAGTGTCCATATTAGGTTAAGACAACCTCTAGTGTCCATATTAAGATTAGATGCCTACTAATAGTCTATCTTTGGACGAGATCCCTACAAATAGTTCTCATTTATGTCAAGACCCTACACATAGTTATCTCATTAGGTTATGTCCCCTACAAATAGTTTTTTCATTAGGACGAGATGCCTAAAAATAGTCTTCTTTAGGTTAAGACCCCTACAAATAGTTCTCATTAGGACGAGATGCCTACAAATAGTCTTCCTTAGGATGAGACGCATACAAATAGTCTTCCTTAGGACGAGAGGCCTACAAATAGTCTTCATTAGGTCAAGAACCCTATAAATATTTATCTCATTAGGACGAGACGCCTACAAATAGTCTTCTTTAGGTCAAGACCTCTGTGAATAGTTCTCATTAGAACGAGACACCTACAAATAGTCTTCCTTAGGACTAGACGCCTATAAATAGTCTTCCTTAGGACAAGACCCCTACATATAGTTCTCAATAGGTCGATACCCCTACAAATAGTTCTCTCATTAGGTCGAGACACCTATAAATAGTTCTTATTAGGAGAAGATGCCTACTAATAGTCTTCCTTAGGCCGAGACCCTTACGAATAGTTCTCATTAGGTTGAGACCTCTAAAAATAGCTCCAATTAGTTTGAGATATCATCAAATTATCCCCAACAGGTTAAGTCATCTTCCAGTGTATTCCTTATCCCCATAGACCTCCTTTTTGGGCATTCCCATTGGATTGGGAACAACAATTGGCTTGATTCCCATTCAGGACACGTAAGAAAACTTTCAAAAAGGTCCAGCCATCCGACCAATCTGGTCAACCATCTTTATCACCTCCTTTTTGGGTATTCCAATTGAAGTCCGAACTACGATTGGCTTGATTCCCAATCGGGATACGTAGAAATGTATTTGAAAAGGTCCAGTCATCCGACAATTCTGGTCACCTATCTTTATCACCTTCTTTTTTGGCATTCCCATTGGAGATCGAACTACAATTGACTTGATTCTCATTCGGGATACGTATCCTTCTAAAAAGGTCCATCTGTTCGATAACTCTGGTGACCCCTATTGGGTTTTACGGGTCCATGCGCAGCGGAATTAAGCATCAAATAACATAAAACCCAAGAAGCCCTAGGATCCGTTCTATACAATTAACTTGAAAAACTATGAAATAGATGTAACCAACCTTGAACGCTTTCCGTTCTTGAGCTATCGAACGATTTGATTATGATTTCGAATCACAAAATTCGTTCTTCAACTTGCTTGAACTCTAGGTCTTGATCGATGAACGAGCGAAGACCCTCTTTCGGTATCCACACCTTTGAATGAATCCAAGAACAATTTCTTGAAGATTGCTAGATCCTATAAACCTTGGAATAATATTGAGAATATGTTTTTGTATTTCTTTTGAGAATTTCGGCTGGCTCTTTAGGGTTGACAGACATTCATATTTATAGTACATTAGTATAAAATATGAATCCTAATCAAATTAGGAAAAGATTCTGTCAAACCGCCTCAGTGGCTTGTTGTGTCGCACGACCACACACAGCACATGGCCTGTTGTGTCGTACCGCCTAACAAGGCTGATGAGGAATTTCTCAATCATTCTTCCAATGGTTTAATCAATTCATTCTAGTTGTGTGTGACCCAATAGGATTACATTATGTTGGCAATGAGTTCGATCATATCGACCCTCATAAGACATAAGCGGACTCTAGCAAGCCATTATGTCTACCCAAATAATGTAACGTAAGAGTTCACGTTTCTAACTGTACACTTTCATTTCTCCCTTTGTCTCACGATGTTATATTGAACACAAGTCATGGTCCTTGTCAACTTGTCTTTGTTCAATGCTTTCTCGATTCTTGAGTATAATGATAATTCCAATAATATTGGGGTACATCCATACACTTTCATCATTATCACTCATCGAGGGGCCCAAGCAAAACATCCCTCTATCGAGGGACAAATTCCATCTTGACTTATCATCCTTCCCATCATGAATCCGATCATGCCAAAATTAGCCTTTATAAATATCGTGTTAAGATATCGTTTGACTAAAATCAAACATGACTTTCATCATATGTAAGGTCATGATAATCTCAGGTCTAATGAATAAATGAAGTAACCTTATGAGATTTAATTATGACATTTGATCATGACATAAATCTCATGCGGGTCAAGTCCAGTCACTTGTTCTCTAACAAGTACCCATAATTTCAATGTACATCTCTATGCATATAATCATCGTATGATTATCCATTGACAATTATACTAATTATTCTCTTAATAATTAGGGACAGAGATTATTATAAACAAATATACAAAGCATATATAATAATCAAATGATAAACATCTCATATAATAATAAATAATGTCAACACATAAGTCTATCAATCTTAGGCCTAGGGCATAACACTAACAGTCTCCCACTTGCACTAGGCCCAATCTCTCTTGTATCGAATACCCATGGACCTAACATGACCATCATGCTTAGCTTGCGGGAGAGCCTTAGTTAATGGGTCCGCCACGTTGTCATCAGTGTCTACTCTGCATATCTTTACGACTTCCCTTTCACATATCTCTCGGATAATGTGGAAACGTCGAAGTATGTGTTTGGATCTCTGGTGTGACCTTGGTTCCTTTGCTTGTTCAATGGCACCATTGTTGTCACAGTAAATTTCAATAGGATCTCTGATGCTTGGAATGACTTCCAAATCACTAATGAACTTTTTGATCCAAACTGCTTCCTTAGCTGCATCAGATGCCGCTATGTACTCAGCTTCGGTTGTAGAATCAGTGATGGTACTTTGCTTGGAACTTTTCCAACTCACAGTGCCTCCATTAAGCGTAAACAAAAATCCAGAATGCGATCTGAAATCATCCTTGTCGGTTTGGAAGCTAGCATCTGTGTAGCCTTTCACTACAAGATCTTCTTCCATTCCTCCAAAGACCAAGAATACATCCTTAGTTCTTCGTAAGTACTTAAGGATATTCTTGACTGTTATCCAATGTTGTTCGCCGGGATCCGATTGGTACCTACTCGTCATGCTTAGAGCACACGAGAGATCGGGTCTAGTACATAACATAGCATACATGATAGACCCAATTGCCGAAGCATATGGAATACCATTCATTCTCTTTCGCTCATCGTTGGTCTTAGGACTTTGATTCTTGCTAAGAGATATACCATGTAACATTGGCAAGCTTCCCCTTTTAGAATTTTCCATTTGGAATCTTCTAAGAACCTTGTCAATGTTTGTACTTTGACTTAAACCAATCATCCTTTTGGATCTATCTCTATAGATCTTGATACCAAGGATATATGCGGCTTCGCCCATATCTTTCATTGAAAAGCACTTTCCCAACCAAGACTTGACAGTCTGTAGTGCAGGAATGTCATTTCCAATGAGTAATATATCGTTAACATATAACACTAAAAATAGTGCTACGCTCCCACTAATTTTCTTGTATACATAGGGTTCATCTTTGTTCTTGATAAAGCCAAACTCTTTGATTGCTTCATCAAAATGTAGATTCCAACTCCTAGAAGCTTGCTTCAATCCATAAATGGATTTCTGCAACTTACACAGCTTGTTAGAATTTTCTGGACTGACAAAACCTTCAGGTTGTATCATGTATACATCCTCAAGTAACTTTCCGTTAAGGAAAGCTGTTTTGACATCCATTTGCCATATCTCATAGTCATAATATGCAGCTATGGCAATTAAAATTCTAATAGACTTAAGCATAGCTACAGGCAAAAAGGTTTCATCATAGTTGATGCCATGAATCTGCCTATATCCCTTAGCTACAAGCCTAGCCTTATAGGTGTGCACCTTCCCATCCATGTCGGTCTTCTTATTGAAGACCCATTTGCACCCTATGGTTTTTACACCTTCGGATGGATCAATCAAGTTCCAAACATGATTATCAGCCATGGATTGTAATTCGGACTTCATGGCCTCTTGCCATTTGTCCGAATCAAGAGCGGACATCGCATCTTGATAGCAAGTAGGTTCATCATTTTTGATTAACTCCACTTCATCACTTTCCGTAACGAGAAATCCATATCTCTCGGATTCGGATCGTGACCTACCACTTCGGTGAAGAACTTGTGCATCTTGAACCAGTTCTACAACTGCTTGTGAACTTGGTTCATTCTCTACCATTGGTTCAATGTTGTTTTTGGGTTCTCGACTTTCTTCGAGATCTATTTTACTCCCACTGGTTCCTTTGCAAAGAAACTCCTTTTATAAGAAAGTACCATTTCGAGCAACAAACACTTTGTTCTCATTTCGGTTGTAGAAATAGTATCCTTTGGTTTCCTTAGGATAACCCACGAAAACACATTTATCAGATTTAGGTGCTAGCTTGTCAGAAGTTCACTTCTTGACATATGCATCGCAACCCCAAATCTTCATATGGGGTCTTTTGAACTGATTTGGTAGGAACTTTGTTTATAGTGAAAGCAGCAGTTTCTAGTGCATGTCCCCAAAAGGATAAAGAAAGCTCAACTTGACTCATCATAGAACGAACCATGTCCAACAAAGTTCTATTCCTCCTTTCAGACACACCATTCCATTGTGGTGTCGGGTGGAGAGAGTTCTGAAACGATTCCACAACTCTTAAGATAACTGTCAAATTCTTGTCTCAAATATTCACCACCTCGATCGGATCGAAGTACCTTAATAGTTTTGCCAAGTTGATTTTGAACCTCATTTTGAAATATTCGAAATATCTCAAACGATTCACTTTTATGTTTCATTAGATAAACATATCCAAATCTACTATAATCATCAGTGAATGTTATGAAGTACCGAAATCCTCCCCTAGCATCGCTACTCATAGGCCCACATACATCGGTATGTATGAGTCCTAATAAGTCGCCCGCCCTTTCACCGGTTTTGGTAAATGGGTCCTTGGTCATCTTGCCAAGTAAACAAGATTCGCATGTCTCATAAGATTAATAATCATGTGAGTCTAAAAATCCATCTTTGTGGAGTTTAGAAATGCATTTCTCGTTTATATGGCCAAGACGACAATGCCATAAGTAAGTGTGGTTTACATCATTGGGTTTAGATTTCTTGTTAATGTTATAGACATCATTATCACGATTTTCAACATCAAGAATATAAAGGCCAATGAATGAAACAGCAGTACAATAATGCATATCACTCTTGTAAATGGAATATTTCTTATCACATATAAGAAAATTAAAACCTTCATTATCCAAACATGAAATCGAAATAATATTCCTACTTATAGCTGGAACGTAATAACAATTGTTCAAAACAAGTATTAGTCCACTAGGTAAAGTAACTTCATAAGTTCCTACGGCTAATGCAACAACTCTTGCTCCATTCCCCATACGTAGGTCCACATCACCTTCCTTAAGCATCCTTCTGTTCTTTAGACCCTGCACATTTAAACAAATGTGAGTTTCACATCCGGTATCCAATACCCAAGAACTAGAAGTAGATAGGAATATATCTATAACAAAGATACCTGAAGTCGAAGCAACTCCTTTGCTCTTCTTCAGTGCTTCCTTGTATTTTGTGCAGTTTCTCCTCCAATGTCCAATCTCATTGCAATGGAAGCAGACTGCGTCCTCTTGGGACTTGGGCTTAGCCTCTTTAGGCTTGGAAGCCTCTTTGGGTTTGGCAACTTTTGCCTTAGGATTAGCAACCTTTGCTTTTCCCTTACCCTTGAAACCCTTCCCCTTGTTAACCATCAACACTTGGTCGGTTTTCTTCTCGACAATATTGGTTTCCGCAGTGTTCAACATTTGAACTAACTCGGAAAGGTTTTTATTCATTCCACCCATGTTATAGTGCATTATGAAATTACTAAAACTTTTGGGCAATTAATTCAATATATGTCGGTAGCCAACTCTTGGCTAATTGGAAAGCCGAGCCTTTCAAGATGCTCAATGTGGCCCTTCAACTTAAGAGCATGGGGACCAACAACTTGTCCTTCACTCATCTTGCATGAGGTCAAGACCATAACTGTGTTGTACCTTTCTTTCCTAGCTTTTACTTGGAACATTTTCATCAGTCGATTATTTAGGTCAACTGTCCCCAAGTGCTCAAGATCCTTCTGAAGGTTCTTGCACATGGCGGAGAGCATGAGGCAACCAACATCTGTAGAGTCACACTTGTGCTTCAGATATTGATCCCTCACTGCCCTAGTACATTGGCAGCAAGTTCAGGTGGAATAGGTTCCTCAAGAACGTACAATTTTTCTTCTTGCTTGAGAACAATTGTCAAACTGCGGATCCAATCCATATAGTTTGTACCATTCTCTTCCAACTTTTCCTTCTCAAGGACAGATCGCAGTGAAAAGTGATTATTGTTTGATGCCATTTATTCTACAAAAAGATATACATAAAATATGAACACATATAAGTAAACATATCATATGAGAAGTATAACGCATTTACATAAAATGCTCCCACTAAATTATACACCTTCAAATGCAAATAAGCATAATATACATTTAATGGGCTAAGATCCAACTTTAATTCAATTTCAAGTTTGCTATGGCAAACCGCTCAAAATTAAATTAATTAGGTAGAAAACATCAATCATATCACATATATGACTCTTAGATCTTTTATGAGATTTATTCAAGACATCATATGTCTAGGCATATTTTAATCTCATCTTATGCCTTGGGTCCAAAACCATTTTGATAACCCAATTAAGTTCATTCACTTTAAACGTATAGGAACCATCATTTCCTCATCTTGCTCGCATTCGAATAGAATCAAAGCACCTTGCTATGGCAAGCCCACCCAAAACTACCCGAATGGTCTCAAGTGTTTTAATCATGAATTGGCATAAAGAACTTAAAAGTTAAATGAAGGTTCTTTAAGGTAGATTATAAGCATATCAGCAAAGATAGTCATAATCGTGCACCAGGTAAGTTCCCAGGAAGATAGGTGAGCCACAAGGACTACTTAAGTACCAACTCTTCCTTAGACAGAACTCTCCTAGACATGCACAATCAGAAATCAGCTCTGATTTGGCAACATAATCACTACCTTTTATAAACAATCAGTTTCCTTTTAAATTTCGCGTAATTATGACTTGTTTCCATAAACAATCATAAAACCAAAATTTATTGTCTAAATCTAAAACATATTAGGAAACTATAATGCAATGTTTCAACTAAACATAAAATTTCTTAGCACGTAAGAACAAGTAAATCATGCATTGCAATAATTATTAAAATCATATTTTAATCAACTAAGCATGCATAAACAATGAATTAATCTAGCATAGCCCTATAAACTCAATTTTATAGCATCCAGATTAACACATAAACATATCAGATTGTAAACACATTCACAGATTAGCAGATTGTTCATCAAACTGATACTGCCCAGATTGGGCTAAAAGTGTCGCGTGACAGAAGCAGGTTCTGTCGCATGACAGAAGCCTGTTCTGTCGCGTGACACAGGATGACAGTTTTCCAGATTTCCAGAATTCAATTAATTCTAAATCACAGAGCAATTAAATCATGCAAACGACTTTTAACAGATTTAATTCAATATCATTAGAACACGAATTATGCATATTGTTTCAAAAACAATTAATCTATCGCATACAAAACATGCAAAAGAACATATAAACGATTTTATATTACTTTTCTAGCATGTTAATTCAAACTTAATCATACGAACGGGGCTCTGATACCACTGTTGGGTTTTACGGGTCCATGCGCAGCGGAATTAAGCATCAAATAACATAAAACTGTTGGGTTTTACGGGTCCATGCGCAGCGGAATTAAGCATTAAAAAACATAAAACCCAAGAAGCCCTAGGATCCGTTCTATACAATTAATTTAAATTCATATGAGATAGAATTTTACCAACCTTGTTTGCTTTCCGTTCTTGAGCTATCGAATGATTTAATTATGTGATTTCGAATCATAAACTTTGTTCTTCAGATTGCTTGAACTCTAGGCCTTGATCGATGAACGAGCGAAGAACCTCTTTTGGTATCCACACCTTTGAATGAATTCAAGAACGATTTCTTGATGATTGCTAGAACAAAAACCTTGAAGAATATTGAGAGTATTTTGTGATGAATTTCCCTTGAAAATTTCGGCTAGACCATTAGGGTTAACAGACCTCTTATATTTATAATACTTTAGTATGAATATGTTTCCTAATCGAATTAGGAGACCAGCCTGTCAACCACGTCTGGTGGCAAGGTATGTCGCGCGGTATAGTCAGCCACATGGCTAAGTATGTCGCGTGACAAAGGTTGCCAATTACAGAAACTCTCAATCATTCTTCCTTTGGTTTAACCAATTCATTCTAGTTGTGTGTGACCCAATATGATTATATTATGTTGGCAATGAGTTCGATCATATCGAATCTCATAAGACATAAGCGGACTCTAGCAAGCCATTATGTCTACCCAAATAATATAACGTAAGAGTTCACGTTTCCAATGGTACACTTCCATTTCTCCCTTTGTCTCACGATGTTATATTGAATACAAGTCATGGTCCTTGTCAACTTGTCTTTGTTCAATGCTTTCTCGATTCTTGAGTATAATGATAATTCCAATCATATTGGGGTACGGCAATACACTTTCATCATTATCACTCATCGAGGGGCCCAAGCAAAACATCTCTCTTCCGAGGGACAAATTCCATCTTGACTTATCATCCTTCCCATCATGAATCCGATCATGCCAAAGATAGCCTTTATAGATATCGTGTTAAGATACCGTTTGACTAAAATCAAACATGACTTTCATCATATGTAAGGTCATGATAATCTCAGGTCTAGGGACTAAATGAAGTAACCTTATGAGATTTAATTATGACATTTGACCATGACATAAATCTCATGCGGGTCAAGTTCAGTCACTTGTTCTATAACAAGTACCCATAATTTCAATGTGCATCTCTATGCATATAATCATCGTATGATTATCCATTGACATTTATATCAATTATTCTCTTAATAATTAGGGATGGAGATTATTATAAACAAATATACAAAACATATAATAATCAAATGATAAACATCTCATATAATAATAAATAATGGGTCGGCCACGTTGTCATCAGTGTCTACTCTGCATATCTTTACGTCTTCCCTTTCACATATCTCTCGAATGATGTGGAAACGTCGAAGTATATGTTTGGATCTCTGGTGTGACCTTGGTTCCTTTGCTTGTGCAATGGCACCATTGTTGTCACAGTAAAGTTCAACAGGGTCTCTGATGCTTGGAACGACTTCCAAATCACTAATGAACTTTTTGATCCAAACTGCTTCCTTAGCAGCATCGGATGCCGCTATGTACTCAGCTTCGGTTGTAGAATCAGCGACGGTACTTTGCTTGTAACTTTTCCAACTCACAGTGCCTCCATTAAGTGTAAACAAAAATCCAGTCTGCGATCTGAAATCATCTTTGTCGGTTTGGAAGCTAGCATCTGTGTAGCCTTTTACTACAAGATCTTCTTCCATTCCTCCAAAGACCAAGAATACATCCTTAGTTCTTTGTAAGTACTTAAGGATGTTCTTGACTGCTATCCAATGTGGTTCGCCGGGATCCGATTGGTACCTACTCTTCATGCTTAGAGTACACGAGACATCGGGTCTAGTACATAACATAGCATACATGATAGACCCAATTGCCGAAGCATATGGAATACCATTCATTCTCTTTCGCTCATCATTAGTCTTAGGACTTTGATTCTTGCTAAGAGATATACCATGTAACATTGGCAAGTTTCCCCTTTTAGAATTTTCCATTTGGAATCTTCTAAGAACCTTGTCAATGTAAGTACTTTGACTTAAACCAATCATCCTCTTGGATCTATATCTATAGATCTTGATACCAAGGATATATGCGGCTTCGCCCATATCTTTCATTGAAAAGCACTTTCCTAACTAAGACTTGACAGTCTGTAGTGCAGGAATGTTATTTCCAATGAGTAAGATATCGTCGACATACAATACTAAAAATAATGCTACGCTCCCACTAATTTTCTTGTATACACAAGGTTCATCTTCAGTTTTGATAAAGCCAAACTCCTTGATTGCTTCATCAAAACGTAGATTCCAACTCCTAGAAGCTTGCTTCAATCCATAAATGAATTTCTGCAACTTACACACCTTTTTAGAATTTTCTGAACTGACAAAACCTTCAGGTTGTATCATGTATACATCCTCAAGTAACTTCCCATTAAGGAAAGCTGTTTTGACATCCATTTGCCATATTTCATAGTCATAATATGCGGCTATGGCAATTAAAATTCTAATAGACTTAAGCATGGCTACAGGCGAAAAGGTTTCATCATAGTCGATGCCATGAATCTGCCTATATCCCTTAGCTACAAGCCTAGCCTTATAGGTGTGCACCTTCCCATTCATGTCGGTCTTCTTCTTGAAGACCCATTTGCACCCTATGGTTTTTACACCTTCGGGTGGATCAATCAAGTTCCAAACTTAATTGTCAGCTATGGATTGTAATTCGGACTTCATGGCCTCTTGCCATTTTTCCGAATCAGGAGCAGACATCGCTTCTTGATAGCAAGTAGGTTCATCGTTTTCGATTAACTCTACTTCATCACTTTCCGTAACGAGAAATCCATATCTCTCGAGTTCGGATCGTGACCTACTGCTTCGGCGAAGAACTTGTGCATCTTGAACCGATTCCACAACTGCTTGTGAACTTGGTTCAGTCTCTACCATTGGTTCAATGTTGTTTTTGGGTTCTCGAATTTCTTCGAGATATATTTTACTCCCACTGGTTCCTTTGCGAAGAAACTCCTTTTCTAAGAAAGTACCATTTCGAGCAACAAACACTTTGTTCTCGTTTCGGTTGTAGAAATAGTATCCTTTAGTTTCCTTAGGATAACCTACAAAAACATATTTATCAGACTTAGGTGCTAGCTTGTCAGAAGTTAACTTCTTGACATATGCATCGCAACCCCAAATCTTAATGAAAGACAAACTAGGTTTTCTTCCATGCCACATCTTATATGGGGTCTTTTGAACCGATTTGGTAGGAACTCTGTTTATAGTGAAAGCAGCAGTTTCTAGTGCATGTCCCCAAAAGGATAAAGGAAGCTCAACTTGACTCATCATAGAACGAACCATGTCCAACAAAGTTCTATTCCTCCTTTCAGACACACCATTCCGTTGTGGTGTTCCGGGTGGAGAGAGTTCTGAAACGATTCCACAACTCTTAAGATGACTGTCAAATTCTTGGCTCAAATATTCACCACCTCGATCGGATCGAAGTACCTTAATAGTTTTGCCAAGTTGATTTTGCACCTCATTTTGAAATATTCAAAATATCTCAAACGATTCACTTTTATGTTTTATTAGATAAACATATCCAAATCTACTATAATCATCAATGAATGTTATGAAGTACCGAAATCCTCCCCTAGCATCTCTACTCATGGGCCCACATACATCGGTATGTATGAGTCCTAATAAGTCGCATGCCCTTTCACCGGTTTTGGTAAATGGGTCCTTGGTCATCTTGCCAAGTAAACAAGATTTGCATGTCTCATAAGATTCATAATCATGTGAGTCTAAAAATCCATCTTTGTGGAGTTTAGAAATGCGTTTCTGGTTTATGTGGCCAAGACGACAATGCCATAAGTAAGTGTGGTTTACATCATTGGGTTTAGATCTCTTGTTAATGTTATAGACATCATTATCACGATTTTCAACATCAAGAATATAAAGGCCATTGAATGAAACAGCAGTACAATAATGCATATCACTCTTGTAAATGGAAAATTTCTTATCACATATAAGAAAATTAAAACCTTCATTATCCAAACATGAAATTGAAATAATATTCCTACTTAAAGCTAGAACGTAATAACAATTGTTCAAAACAAGTATTAGTCCACTAGGTAAAGTAACTTCATAAGTTCCTACGGCTAATGCTGCAACTCTTGCTCCATTCCCCACACGTAGGTCCACTTCACCTTCCTTAAGCATCCTTCTGTTCTTTAGACCCTGCACATTTAAACAAATGTGAGTTCCACATCCGGTATCCAATACCCAAGAACTAGAAGTAGATAGGAATATATATATAACAAAGATACATGAAGTCGAAGCAACTCCTTTGCTCTTCTTCAGTGCTTCCTTGTATTTTGCGCAGTTTCTCCTCCAATGTCCAATCTCATTGCAATGGAAGCGGCATCGCATCCTCTTGGGACTTGGGCTTAGCCTCTTTAGGCTTGGAAGCCTCTTTGGGTTTGGCAACTTTTGCCTTAGGATTAGCAACCTTTGCTTTTCCCTTACCCTTGAAACCCTTCCCCTTGTTAACCATTAGCACTTGGTCGGTTTTCTTCTCGACAATATTGGTTTCCGCAGTGTTCAACATTTGAACTTACTCGGAAAGGTTTTTATTCATTCCACCCATGTTATAGTGCATTATGAAATTACTAAAACTTTTGGGTAATGAATTCAATATTATGTCGGTAGCCAACTCTTGGCTAATTGGAAAACCGAGCCTTTCAAGATGCTCAATGTGGCCCTTCAACTTAAGAGCATGGGGACCAACAGCTTGTCCTTCACTCATCTTGCATGAGGTCAAGATCAGAATCGTGTTGTACCTTTCTTGCCTAGCTTGTACTTGGAACATTTCCATCAGTCGATTGTTTAAGTCAACTGTCCCCAAGTGCTCAAGATCCTTCTGAAGGTTCTTGCACATGGCGGAGAGCATAAGGCAACCAACATCTGTAGAGTCACGCTTGTGCTTCAGATATTGATCCCTTACTGCCCTAGCATCATTGGCAACAGGTTCAGGTGGAATAGGTTCCTCGAGAACGTACAGTTTTTCCTCTTGCTTGAGAACAATTCTCAAACTACGGATCCAATCCATATAGTTTGTACCGTTCTCTTCCAATTTTTCCTTCTCAAGGACAGATCGCAGTGAAAAGTGATTATTGTTTGATGCCATTTATTCTACAAAAAGATACACATAAAATATGAACACATATGAGTAAACATATTATATGAGAGGTACAATGCATTTACACAAAATAAATGCTCCCACTAAATTATACACCTTCCAATGCAAATTAGCATAATATACATTTAATGGGCTAAGATCCAACTTTAATTCAATTTCAAGTTTGCTATGGCAAACCGCTTAAAATTAAATTAATTAGGTAGAAAACATCAATCATATCACCTATATGACTCTTAGATCTTTTATGAGATTTATTCAAGACATCATATGTCTAGGCATATTTTAATCTCATCTTATGCCTTGGGTCCAAAACCATTTTGATAACCCAATTAAGTTCATTCACTTTAAACGTATAGGAACCACCATTTCCTCATCTTGCTCGCATTCGAATAGAATCAAAGCACCTTGCTATGGCAAGCCCACCCAAAACTACCCGAATGGTCTCAAGTGTTTTAATCATGAATTGGCATAAAGAACTTAAAAGTTAAATGAAGGTTCTTTAAGGTAGATTATAAGCATATCAGCAAAGATAGTCATAATCGTGCACCAGGTAAGTTCCCAGGAAGATAGGTGAGCCACAAGGACTACTTAAGTACCAACTCTTCCTTAGACAGAACTCTCCTAGACATGCACAATCGAAATCGGCCGATTTGGCAACATAATCACTACCTTTTATAAACAATCAGTTTCCTTTTAAATTTCGCGTAATTATGACTTGTTTCCATAAACAATCATAAAATCCAAAATTTTAATGTCTAAATCTAAATATATTAGGAAACTATAATGCAATGTTTCAACTAAACATAAAAAAATTCTTAGCACGTAAGAACAAGTAAAACATGCATCGCAATAATTATTAAAATCATATTTTAATCAACTAAGCATGCATAAACAATGAATTAATCTAGCATAGCCCTATAAACTCAATTTTATAGCATCCAGATTAACACATAAACATATCAGATTGTAAACACATTCATGGATTGACCAAATTGTTCATCAAACTGATACAGCCCAGATTTGGCTAAGTATGTCGCGTGACAACATTAGCCAGTTGGCTAGTTTTGTCGCGTGACACACCTTGCCAGATTACCAGATTTCCACATGTGGCTTACTTTGTCGCGCGACGTAGGTAGCCAGTTGCGAAATTTCCGATTCAATCAATTCAGATCACATGGCAATTAAATCATATAAAACAGCCCTTTTACAGATTTAATTCATCATAATTTGAAAACGATTTTCATATTGTTTCACATAAACAATCAAAATTCTATCGCATACAAAAACATGCAATAAGCATATAAACAATTTATATCTTAAATCTAGCATGTTAATTCAAACTTAACCATACGAACGGGGCTTTGATACCACTGTTGGGTTTTACGGGTCCATGCGTAGCGGAATTAAGCATTAAAAAACATAAAACCCAAGAAGCCCTAGGATCCGTTCTATACAATTAATTTAAATTCCTATGAGATAGAATTTTACCAACCTTGTTTGTTTTCCGTTCTTGAGATATCGAACGATTTAATTATGTGATTTCGAATCAAAAACTTCGTTCTTCAGATTGCTTGAACTCTAGGCCTTGATCGATGAACGAGTGAAGAACCTCTTTTGGTATCCACACCTTTGAATGAATTCAAGAACGATTTCTTGATGATTGCTAGATCAAAAACCTTGAATAATATTGAGAGTATTTTGTGATGAATTTCCCTTGAAAATTTCGGCTAGACCATAAGGGTTAACAGACCTCTTATATTTATACTACTTTAGTATGGATATGTTTCCTAATCGAATTAGGAGACCAGGCTGTCAACCACGTCTGGTGGCAAGGTATGTCACGCGGTATAGTCAGCCACATGGCTAAGTATGTCGCGTGACAAAGGTTTCCAATTACAGAAACTCTCAATCATTCTTCCTTTGGTTTAACCAATTCATTCTAGTTGTGTGTGACCCAATAGGATTATATTATGTTGGCAATGAGTTCGATCATATCGAATCTCATAAGACATAAGCGGACTCTAGCAAGCCATTATGTCTACCCAAATAATATAACGTAAGAGTTCACATTTCCAATGGTACACTTCCATTTCTCCCTTTGTCTCACGATGTTATATTGAACACAAGTCATGGTCCTTGTCAACTTGTCTTTGTTCAATGCTTTCTCGATTCTTGAGTATAATGATAATTCAAATCATATTGGGGTATGGCCATACACTTTCATCATTATCACTCATCGAGGGGCCCAAGCAAAACATCTCTCTTCCGAGGGACAAATTCCATCTTGACTTATCATCCTTCCCATCATGAATCCGATCATGCTAAAGATAGCCTTTATAGATATCGTGTTAAGATACCGTTTGACTAAAATCAAACATGACTTTCAACATATGTAAGGTCATGATAATCTCAGGTCTAGGGACTAAATGAATAACCTTATGAGATTTAATTATGACATTTGACCATGACATAAATCTCATGCGGGTCAAGTCCAGTCACTTGTTCTCTAACAAGTACCCATAATTTCAATGTGCATCTCTATGCATATAATCATCGTATGATTATCCATTGACAATTATACCAATTATTCTCTTAATAATTAGGGACGGAGATTATTATAAACAAATATACAAAATATATAATAATCAAATGATAAACATCTCATATAATAATAAATAATGTCAACACATAAGTCTATCAATCATAGGCCTAGGGCATAACACTAACAAAAACCCTAGAAGCCCTAGGGTCCGTTCTATACAATTAACTTGAAACACTATGAAATAGATGTAACCAACCTTGAACGCTTTTCGTTCTTGAGCTATCGAACGATTTGATTATGTGATTTCGAATCACAAACTTCGTTCTTCAACTTGCTTGAACTCTAGGTCTTGATCGATGAACGAGCGAAGACCCTCTTTCGTTATCCACACCTTTGAATGAATCCAAGAACAATTTCTTGAAGATTGCTAGATTCTATAAACCTTGGAATAATATTGAGAATATGTTTGTGTATTTCTTTTGAGATTTCGGCTGGCTCTTTAGGGTTGACAGACGTTCATATTTATAGTACATTAGTATAGAATATGAATCCTAATCAAATTAGGAAAAGATTCTGTCAAACTGCCTCAGTGGCTTGTTGTGTCGCACGACCACACACAGCACATGGCCTGTTGTGTCGCACGGCCTAACAAGGCTGATGAGGAATTTCTCAATCATTCTTACAATGGTTTAATCAATTCATTCTAGTTGTGTGTGACCCAATAGGATTACATTATGTTGGCAATGAGTTCGATCATATCGACCCTCATAAGACATAAGCGGACTCTAGCAAGCCATTATGTCTACCCAAATAATGTAACGTAAGAGTTCACGTTTCCAACGGTACACTTCCATTTCTCCCTTTGTCTCACGATGTTATATTGAACACAAGTTATGGTCCTTGTCAACTTGTCTTTGTTCAATGCTTTCTCGATTCTTGAGTATAATGATAATTCCAATCATATTGGGGTACGACCATACACTTTCATCATTATCACTCATCGAGGGGCCCAAGCAAAACATCTCTCTATCGAGGGACAAATTCCATCTTGACTTATCATCCTTCCCATCATGAATCCGATCATGCCAAAATTAGCCTTTATAAATATCGTGTTAAGATATCGTTTGACTAAAATCCAACATGACTTTCATCATATGTAAGGTCATGATAATCTCAGGTCTAGGGACTAAATGAAGTAACCTTATGAGATTTAATTATGACATTTGACCATGACATAAATCTCATGCGGGTCAAGTCCAGTCACTTGTTCTCTAACAAGTACCCATAATTTCAATGTGCATCTCTATGCATATAATCATCGTATGATTATCCATTGACAATTATACTAATTATTCTCTTAATAATTAGGGACAGAGATTATTATAAACAAATATACAAAGCATATATAATAATCAAATGATAAACATCTCATATAATAATAAATAATATCAACACATAAGTCTATCAATCATAGGCCTAGGGCATAACACTAACAGCAAGCAGTCATAAAAGAAAGAAACGTGTTCTACTTATCTCTCTCCATCTCTTGAGCACAGATCGGTCTCAATCATTGCTCATGTATGATACCCTCACTACACACATGCATAATACTTATGTTGCCCATTAACGACACTTTGAAAACGCGTGAATGCCATGATATATCTTGTATATTTCACACTTGTGAATCTCTTCTCCATGTACCTGTCCAACGTCCTTTTGCATCCCGACTTCACAAAAAGATTACTCTTTGCATTCAGATCTCAAAAAAAAAAAAGTTTCCAAAAAGGTTTCGCTTTGGACTAGGGAATTCAAATTCTCAATGCCCTACCAATTTCCCATTTCACATAAGTTAATGTTTTGGTTTTGATGAGCTCGGACCAGCTAGACCGGGCCCAAGCTCGATCTGGTCCAAAGGCCCAGTATGACGTGGCTTTTCCGAGACCGCCAGAGTTAAGACCGTGAACAGATAAACCCCTGAGGTCAAGACCGCATTCCTCTCATCATCATCCTAGCCCAGACCGAAGGGATCCTGACCATCAGACTGGTGACCGCAGGAGGTATGACCGTCACATCCGTGCCCGCGTCAAATACCATTGACCGCGCCCAAGATGTTGACCGCGGTCTCATACCAGACCCCCGGTTATCTCACTAGACTCCCGGTTGATATCAAAGCTTATTGAGCAAGTTTACTTACTGGCTTGATAGTACAGTAACCGACTCACTCCAATCACATTTAATGCGGCTCAGTCAGGCACCTACTATTGCATTTAATGCGCCGCACCGAATACACGGCTCCTGTCCACATCAACGACATCCCCTCTGACAGTGAATCTTCCTTCCCTGACAGACCCAATCAGATGCGGACACGTGTATGCGGTCAAAGACTAAAGTGCCCTTTAGGGCTGACCTCATGGCTTACGTCAGCGAGCAGCTCCCCATTGCCTATAAATAGAAGACCTTTGTCCCCTTGGACAAGGTAAGTGCCAAATCTATATTGTAAGCCATATTACTCAAACCCTAAACACACACACACATTCAATGCATTCCAAGCCTTATAAATCTCACTATTCTTACTCTCACACCCAAGGACCTGTGTTGGATTAACATCCAACTTTGACCTTAACGGTGCTTCGTTTGTGTTGTGATCATAGGTACTGCACCAACCAAATATATCCTGCTAGATATCCTACAACCGTTCTGACCCTGAAATATTTGGCGTCATCAGTGGTTCCATTGCCGGGAACCGTCATTAGTGTCTCGTAAAATTTTTGCTTTCAGACACCCATCGTGTTCTAAACAACCAGCTGTCAAAAAGCCTTTCTTTTTCAGCCGTTTTTCCAACCATGTCTAGAATTCTGGAAAACGCCGGTCATTTGACAATCCAGGAGGATGACCAGGTGTCCCCTTCCAATGTCAATAAGGATAGACCAAGCACCTCCATTTTTCAGAGAATGGGGGGCCGTTCTCAAAGCCTAAACAACCGCTTCCTTGCTCAAAAGGTTTTGAAGAGGCTGTCCGAGGAAGCCCGAGCCGAAAAAGCAAAATCCATCCTAAATAACAGCCCAAAAACTCCCAACACTCCTTTAAAAGCTGCCATCACCTCCCCAAATACTCCTCTCTCCCCCGAGCTAATTCTCAAGAGGCAGGAAACCCTGGCCGCTAGGTCCAAACTGGTCGCTAAGGCCATGGCCATCAATGACGCTCAAATGGACTTATTTGAGATGGAGGCAAACGGCGGAATGCCACTCCCAGCAGGGTCCCAAAGGTTCTCCCAATGAGTCCCTGCTAACTCGCTTGCTAGTCAAGCTAGGGGGCAAAACGAGCAGAACCAACCTTCAACCGCGACCAGGTGGCAAGGGAGGATGTGGTGAACATTTACGATAGTGAGGAGAAGGGGGATGAGGCTCAATCCATTCGCCATGCAAAGTCCCAAGCCAGACCCGTGGCTTACGCCAAGGAGACGACCGTGACTCCACGTGCTAAGAAGCCGAGGGTGGACGACCAGAAACCCAAATTTGTCAAGTTCATGCATGAGATGTGGGAGACCCACTAGAAAATGGCCCAAAGGTGTGGCCGTACCATGGATGCGTTCAGCGACAAGATTGCCCGGTCACCCATTCAGAAGGGGAAACCCCCCCGATGGAAACATATGATGGCTCCAAAAATGCCAAGAGCCATATGGAGAGGTTTGAGGGGTAGATGGCCCTATTCTTGTCAGACGAAGCGGTGATGTGCAAACCCTTAGCTGCCACTTTCACGGGCAAGGCCCTATCTTGGATGCTGGCCTTCAAGCCCAGGTCTAACAAGTCCTACAACCAGTTCAGGCACCTCTTCCTGAACGCGTTTGCTGGGGCCGGCGAGCCATCTAGACCAAGACCGACCTGGTCCGAGTCAAGCAAGCCCCCACGGAGACCACAAAAAGCTACATCTCTCGATTCAGAAAGATGAGCGAGCAGATTGTGGATCTGGAAGAGGGTGACATCAGGCTCTATTTTGAAGGCGGTCTCTCCTCCTCGTTCCTAAAAATGAACTTTGCCTCCAATAGGCCTAAGAGCGTGGAGGAGATGTATGAGAGGGCATATGCTATTGCCTCAGCCGAGGAGCCAAATGAGGCCGCTCCCCGCACTCCCGCAAAGGAAAGAATCAGCCAGGTCCAGGAGACCGGCCAGGGAGCTGCCCGCGACAATAACCAAGGCAAAAACCGCAGCCATGGGACATACAAGCTCCAAAAAATAATGGAGACACCATTTTCACTCCCCTCACCAATGCGCGAGCACTCATCATGAGATCCATGGAACTCCCCCCTCCTCCCCCCATGGGCCGAAAGCCGAATGAAAGGAGCCGGGCTAAATTCTGTGAGTTCCACAACGACCACGATCACACTACTGAGGATTGCTTCCAGCTAAAGCGAATCATTTAGCAGAGAATCAACGACGGGGAGCTGACAAAGTGGGTTAAGGGCCATAACAATGCCACCAACAATAATAATCCCCCGCGGGCATGGACACCAAGTGGCCCCGAGAAGAGGGAGAGAGACAACAACGATGACGATGAGTTGGGTGACTATGAGATTAACTTCATTGGGGAGAAGCCCCCATCCAATAAACAGCTCTCCCTCCAGATCCAAACCTTAGAGAAGGTTTTCTTGATTCCCCCCATGGCTCTGGAGGAAGAGCAAGAAATTGGGTTCAAAAGGAGTGAACTTGCCTCCTCCCTCTTTCACTCCACTCAACCGCTCACCCTCCGCATGAGAATCAACCGGGCAAACATTGGCCGATTTTTGATCGACACAGGCGCGGCCAGAGACATCCTCTACTATCATACTCTAGTAGGCATGAGGATGACCGAGGCTAACCTGACTCCTTATGCCGGTATGCTCGAGGGGTTCACCAATCACGCCGGCAGGGTAAAGGGGACAATAGTGTTTGAAGTAACTATTGGGGAAAAGCCCATGCAGAAGTCAGCCAAAATCACTTTCATGGTGGTTGATCTTTCTTCCCAATATAATGCCATTCTCGGGGTTAACTGCACAGGCCGAATTGGGAATAGTTGCTTTCGTTCCCCCACCAAAGGGTGAAATTTAACACCCCGGGCAGGGTTACTACAATAAAGAACAAGCTCAGGAGATTCCTCCGAGCACTAGAGGAGAAGAGAAAAGCGGATAAAGGCCAGAAATCCTGCCCGCAGAAAGAGAGCAAGGACAAACTGAGAAAGGGGAAAGCCTATGAACTTATTTCGGCACCCATTCCAATTGGCTTGCTTTCTTTCCATTCCACGAAGGTGGAGCTCAAGACGAGCAAGAAGGCCAAGAAGTTGGCCCCCATTGAGGGAGGATATATCGATAGGGGAATTGAAGGAAAGATAGACCGAGAGGTCATATATTCCATGGTCGCGCTGCCCGGAGCCCGGGCCAACCCCCCAGCCATTATCATAGACTCCTTGCACAACCATGAAATCAGCGACCTCAGGCCTAACGACGAGCTCGAGGAAGTGGTAATCAACTTCCACTACCCCGAGCAAACTGTTAAGGTCGGGCTGGAAATTCACCTCGAGGAAAGAAGGATCTTGATCGAGTTCCTTCGGAAAAATTGTGATGTGTTCGCTTGGAGGGTGGAGGATATGCAAGGAATCAGCGAAGACGTGATCCTCCACAAAATCAATGATGACCCATCCTTCAAGAACATACACCAAAAATCAAGATACTTTTCTCTGGACAAGGAGGTAGCGATTAAAGAAGAGGTGGAGAAGCTGCTTAAGGCGGGGATAATTAAAGAGATCTCTTACCCTAATTGGCTAGCAAACGTGGTCATGGTCAAAAAGGCCAATGAAAAATGGAGGATGTACGTTGATTTCACGGATCTCAACAAGGCATGCCTCAAAGATTGCTTCCCTCTTCCTCGCATAGACCGGTTGGTAGACTCGATAGCCGGGCACATAGTCCTGAGCTTCATTGATGCGCAAGAGTACGTAAGAAAATGTGACAAATGCCAACGGTTTGCAGACATTCCTAGACTACCATCAATAGAGCAGACGTTGGTAGTACCATCGTGGCCGTTTGATACGTGGGGGATTGATTTAATTGGACCTTTCCCAACTGCTCGAGGAGGTATTAAGTACGCCGTGGTGGCCGTGGATTATTTTACAAAGTGGACAGAAGCAAAGGCCTTAGCCACTATCTCTGAGGAGAATGTTATTAATTTCATCCACGATCACATCTGGTGCAGATTTGGGGTTCCACGAGCAATAGTCTCGGACAATGGCACTCAGTTCTCTATAAAATTCACAGCTGAATGTGAGAGAATGAAAGTACAACACCGCCAGTCCGCAGTAGCTTACCCCCAAGGGAATGGTCAAGCTGAGGCCGCAAACAAACTAGTCCTGACTGCCCTAAAGAAAAATTTGGAAGGTCGAGGAGGATGATGGCTGGATGATCTCCTGACCGCGTTAAGGGCTGTCCGCACGATGATCAGAAATTCAACAGGCGAAACTCCTTTCTCGCTAACGTATGGGTCAGAGGCAATGGCTCCAGTTGAGGTAGCCCTACCCTCGTACAGAGTCACATACTTCGATGAGTCTCAAAATGAGGCAAACAGAAGGTATTACCTGGACGATCTCGAAGAAAAGAGAATACGAGCAAACGAAAAAATGGTGAATTACAAGCAAAAGGCGAAGAAGCATCATGATAAAAGAGTGAATAGAAGGAGTTTTTCAGTTGGAGATTGGGTACTCAGAAGAAACGTTGAGGTACAAGGGACCCAAGCTAGTTTCCACAAACTCTCCTCGAAATGGGAAGGTCCGTACGAAGTTACCCAAATAATCAAAGAGGGTACCTACAGATTGCGGACAAAGGAAGGAAAAGACCTCAAGAACGCTTGGAATAGCGATCACCTTAGAAAGTATTTTTTTTTTAAATCTTTGTAAAAAGGTGGGAGAGGCAATGAATGTATGAGTATTGAATCAATTTTTGTGCAAAATTAGTGTTAAAAAATCGTTGTAGCAATATTCCCACCAGCTTCAAGAGCTAAAGTGGATGCCCGCAAGCGGATGCTAGTAGGTTAAAGGGCCAACATAAGAGCCCCTGCCTATTGATGTGCAAAGATCCATTACGATCGCACGCCTATATGGGTACAAAGGCCATTAAGCTCGTACTCGATCACGGACAGGATTCTCTGTCCTGTTCGCGTGAACCACCAAGAATAATTGGATATAGATGCAAGTGGGGACAAAGGCCAGAAGTTTGGACCCACTAAATGCGCGAAGGCCTTAGTTGGCTGTTACTCGTATGCCTGTATGTACAAAGGCCAACATATGTGAAATTACTCGGGATTTCGCGCGGGCGCGAAACGCGGTTGTCTTTCGCGGAGGGTTGGTGTCTGAGACCTCGCTTCATGGGAAGGAAAAAATGAGGAGTCGCCACGCGGTTTTTGTATTTTGAGCCCAAACGTTGAGAAACGGCTTTTGTGAAAATGGTGTCATTTTTATTGGTAGCAAAAACTTAGGAAAAGGCTTTGAAAACGGGGGTCATTTTTATTGGTAGCAAAAACGAGTAAAAAGCTTTGAAAATGGGGGTCATTTTTATTGGTAGCAAAAACGAGTAAAAAGCTTTTTAGTACCAGAGATTGTTAGGTTCGGAGGTCACGTTACGTTTCGGGAAGAGTATTACGAGATCACCCGAAACGCCTCGCATGACGAGTCTTTCTACCTTTCTCAAAATCGTGTGTGTGTGTGTGTGTGTGTTTTTGAAAAAGGGGCTTGAATGACAAGCTTAATCTTGGTTTGAATGTCAAACGTTGATTAGGTGATCTTTTGAAAAAGCGATCGTTTGAATGACAAACGTCGGTTTTGAGACGGAAATGAGCGTTTGCGTGGCAAACGTCGATTTGAGTTAGAAAAGGAGTTCGAATGACGAACTTTTGGTTTTGAACCGGGTGATTCATTGTTAACGATTTTTACGGGAAAAAGTGTATTAAATGATGTTGAGTGTCAAATGGCGACTTTTAGTTTGAAGATGAGCGTTTGGATGCCAAACGTCATTTGGCGCGTTTTGAAAGAGAGTTCGAAGGACGAACTCCGGTTTTGAACCGGGCATTAAATTGTTAACGATTTTTACGGGAAAAAGCGTATTAAATGATATTGAGATCAACGAATCGGGTTGCGACTTGGACTTTGAAAAGTAAATACTATCACGATCCAAACGGGTCGGACTTTGTAAATGACAGTATTTAAAGCAGTATCAACGGAATCAAATGATCCGGAATCGTAAATGACGATCGACGAGCCAAACGACTCGGAATTGTAAATGACGATCAACGAGCCAAAACGGCTTGGAATTGTAAATGATAAAAAGTAAATGACGATCAACGGATCGATCGATCCGGAATGGTAAATGACAGAAAAAGTAAACGGAACGGGGTCGGAATGCCGTTTTAACCCGTGATTACTTCTCTTATGGAAAGAGAAGAGGATCGAGGGGCTAAAACGTATCGGACCCCGTTAGACGGAGGCATCTACATTTCAGTAACGGTGTTCGAAACGGTTATAGCGACTGGCGCGTAAACCAAGACGAAACGAGAGATCAGAGAGAGGGAGTTATACCTATGGCTAGGGTCGACTCCTTTGGCTCGGAAGGTATGTACGGGACACGGAAAGAGGTTTGAAATGGTGTTTCGTAGTGGTGTGGGACGTATTTGATCGAAATACGGAGGTTTCACGCGAATCGAGGCAAAACAGGAGCTCGGGAGGGGTGAAACTGGTTTGTGCCGTGGGCTGTGGTGAAATTTTGGGGTAAAATCTCGTTATCAAATGGCTTTGACAGCCCTCCTATTTATAGGTGAAAAATGCAGTAAGAGTCCGGCCGGACTTAGACTGATTTCCAGGGGTTTTGTGGTATTTTGGAATTTTTAGGGGCTTGCTGGCAATTTCAGAAAATGTGCATAGGGAGTCCGGCCGGACTTTGACTGTATACTAGGGGTATTTTAGTCTTTTCCCTTTGATTTCTGATTGAAAGGTGATGTGTGGGCTGTGGCATGGCTGCCACGTGTCCCATGACTCACCAAATGCGTGGGAGTTCGTTCCCCGGTCCCGATTTTGTTCGTTTTTTAAAATAACAGTCAGGAAAATGTCCGAAACGCCCCCGAAAAGTGCCGGAAAGTGCGTTTTTCAGGGAAAGCCGTACTTTTACGTGAGATGACACGTGTTAAGTACGCTTCGACGTTGGGATGCACGGGGCAATCCCGGGACGTCTCGTTGGCATGACAACGGGGAGTTTAACGAGTTTCGGTTAACCTGGAGCGGGCCAGTTAACAGATTTCGATTAACTTTCTGACGGATTTTGACGATCCGGATTTGGGTACTTACAGTTAGCCCCTCAGCGACGTCTCCTCCGAAGGAGGTAGGGTCGTTGAAAAAGATAAGGATACAAATCGGGATGCCTTACTTTGAAAGAGACCTGGGCGGTCAGCTGGCTGGACCCTTAGCGAAAGGATTCCTACGTATCCCGAGCGGGAATCAAGCCGATCGTAGTTCAAAGGTGCAAGGGCCGCACGGGGGGGACCTTGACCTGAGCGAGACTGTTCGGAGGCGTCTGAACCTGGGGCTTCTGTAACCTTCGAGGGCGTGTGGCGCCTCAAACCGGAGTTGATGATGTTGACGAGGGCGTGTGGCACCTCAAACCGGAGTTGCTGAATATACGAGGGCGTGTGGCGCCTCAAACTAGAGTTGCTGATACTGACGAGGGCGTGTGGCGCCTCAAACCGGAGTTACTGATACTGACAAGGGCGTGTGGCGCCTCAAACCGGAGTTGCAAGGGTACGCTTATCCTGGGACGAAGGCATTCGTGCCTTGAGTACTGGGCTTATTGCGGCTTCCAGGTTTATCCTGCTGGGGAAAGGGCGGTAATGATGAGAACGGTTGTGTTAAACTGGCGTTATTAACAACTCGTAAGGATCGACGTTTCTTCTTTAGAATCCTGCTGGGGATGAGCATTCGGGCTTACCTTGATGGCCGAAGAGGGATTGTTGTGCGGGCTTACCTTGATGTCCGCTGAGGTGGAATGGTCGGGCTTACGACTGGCGGCCGGGGAGATGAATGTTCACTTGCTGAAGTGACAAGGTGTTCGGGCTTACGAGGATGGCCGAAGAGGGATTGTTGCAAGGCGTTCGTGCCTTGGGGTTCGGGCTTATTGCAGCTGTCGGGGAATATATGATGGTGAAAACCATTAGAAATTTTAACGTCGGGAGACGAAATCATAACTGGAATGTCCGGAGACATGATTGAGCGTTTGAACGTCAAACGTCAACTGGGATTGAATTTAAAGTCTGGAGACGGGCGTTAGTGAAAACTAACTGGGAATTTAACGTCTGGAGATGGAATTGTAACTGGAATGTCCGGAGACATGATTGAGCATTTGAACATCAAACGTCAACTGAGAATCGAATTTAACGTCAGGAGACGGGCGTTAGTGAAAACGAACTGGGAATTTAACGTCTGGAGATGGACGTTAGTGAAAACTAACTGAGATTTTATCCTCGGGGGATGGGGTGTTAGAAAGGTCTAACTGGGGGAAATTTTACACTTTTGGGGGCCAAAAGTGGTAAAATTGAAACTGCGAAAAACTGAGGGGCCAAAGTGGCAAAAATTTTTCTGGTGCAACAAGAGTCCGGCCGGACTTTGCGAAGGAAAATCGATATGGAAGGTGATTGGGACCCAATGGCTCGTCATGGAAGGACCGACGACGAAAGAACGCGGTTGGTTCGGACCATTCGAACCATCATTCATCCATTGAATCCGACGGAGTTCTACCCGGCTAGGGAGAGACACAACTCCAAAGGAGGGATCGAGAGACAAGTAAGCTTCCTACAAATTCCATTAATTTTAAGAATGTGCATTCTTTAAATGTTAGAAATTTGATTAGGAATGAACTTAGGGATTTTGGTGCTTGAATTGGGGCTTTTGACTTTGCCATGAACCTTAGTCGAAATTGACTAGGATGTAGTTCAATTGACACCATGGGTGGATGACATAAAAATTTTGGTTGCAAAATTCCATGTCTAGATGCATTTTCCAAAATTAAAGTAGCTTTAATTCGGGACGGAGTAAATTTTCGAAATGTTCGAAAGAATTTGAAAGTTCCGGTTTCGACGGAGTTTTTGAAATGTTTTGAAAGTTCCGGATTCGACGGAGTTTTCGAAAGATTTTGAAAGTTCCGGATTCGACGGAGTTTCCGGATTCGACGGAGTTTTCGAAATGTTTTGAAAGTTCCGGATTCGACAGAGTTTTCGAAATGTTTTGAAAGTTCCGGATTCGACGGAGTTTTCGAAAGATTTTGAAAGTTCCGGATTCGACGGAGTTTTTGAAATGTTTTGAAAGTTTCGGATTCGACGGAGTTTTCGAAATGTTTTGAAAGTTCCGGATTCGACGGAGTTTTCGAAATGTTTTGAAAGTTCCGGATTCGACGGAGTTTTCGAAATGATTTTTTGAAATATATGTAAGAAATGAATGAGAACTGTCATTGCATTTGCATCATTTGGACATGCGTTCATGCACTCTGTTGATGTTGCTCTTGTCTTGTTCACCTGCAGGGGAAAGGGAAGGTTGACGTCGACAATCAGAAAAGTCGGGGAGCCTTTGAGGGAGTGAGAGCATTGTGGGAGATTCTCCCGAACGTTGCTCGAGAGGGAGAGAGGAGTCCACGGCAGCTGGTGGTTGACTCCGGACTGGCTGGGTTCATCAGTGCGGTAGCTGCGATCGCTACGACGCCGAGGGCCAGGTCCATGTATGTTGCCCTGAGCGAGTATTGGTGGGATACGACCCACACTTTCCATTTCAGATGGGGGGAGGCGACGGTGACTCCCACGGATTTTGCCGCTATCACTGGGTTGCCGACCTATGGCAACACGCTGGTGTGGGTTGACGGTTATACTAGGAGCGCTTGTTATGCAGCTGCTGGGTTTTGATATCACTGATGCCAGGGGCTTGGGCATTCGGTACAGGCCGATGGAGAGGCATCTGGAGGCGGGCATCGCCGATTTTTTGGCTGGATCTTTAAGGATGACCGCGGATCGCCTGGCTCGAGGGTTCATTTGGTTTTCACTGTCGGCGACTTTGTTCCCGACTTCTGACACATCCTGTCATTACCCTTTGCTCGGGTCGCTGACAGATCTGGATGTCGTGAGGGGGTTCGCATGGGGGGAGGCTGGACTGGCTGAGCTCTATCATTCCCTGGACAGGTTCTCGCGGGGAGAGGAGAGTTCCTTGAGCTGCTTCACACCTGTCTTGGATGTAAGTTCATGTCTTTTTCTCTTCCTTGCCTCTTTTATGCACTCGTATGTATCTGCTTTGTAGCTGACATAACTTTCCATTTGCTTGGCAGGTCTGGTGCTACGAGGTGTTCAGTCCGCAGGAGTGGGACATTAAGGATGCGTATCGACCCTTGTACCCCGCCCTGCTGGTTTGGCAGAAGAAGGCAAAGAAGCCGGTCTCGTCGAGAGTGGGTACGCGGCTGACGTACGAGGAGGTGTCCCAGGCCCTGAGCCGAGAGTTCTTCGAGAGGATCTAGTTGACCTGGTGGGGTAGGTTTGATGCTGTCGTCGTTCAGATTGTTAGCGAGACTACACGGCGACGGAAGCTCCTGGTGGGACTTCATTGCGACGCTATGTATCTGGGGGAGAGGGTGACTCGTCAGCATAGGCCGGGGTCCCTTCCATTGGTGCTGGTGGATCCTCCTATGCACATGCAGTATCCTCGGGAGATGCCGATGGAGGAGCTGGAGGGGTATAGACAGGGCGTGTACTATACCGAGTACGTCATAGCGGGAGCCAACTATGATACTTTCTTGAGGATGAGGCTGAGGAGCCCGCAGGTGCAGCATAGGGAGGGCGAGGTCCCTGGAGGTCCCCGAGATCTTCCGATCCCACGTGCTAGGCTGGCGTACGAGGGACTGGATGGCTCACGCAGATGACTGGTGATCTCGATTCCAGATGAGCCGAGACCTCGGTATAGGGTGGATCCCAACACCTCCGTGAGCACATTCTTGATTTTCTTCTTTTGATAGTAGTATTCTGCAAATGTTGCATCTGTACTTTCTGTTCGTCTTCTGATGACATCCTGGTTCGCAGGTGTCTGGCCGGACGTACAACGACGCTATGAGGCTGGTGGACGGGTGGGCCGCCTACGCTAGGAGGCTCGTGGAGTTCATGCGGTGCAATTCCCGGAGGAGCGTGGATGTCCGTGAGCCGAGGCCGTCTAGGCCGAGAGGTTCGCCTGCTCCCACAGCTGGTGGGGAGGACTTTGCACAGGGATTTGGCCAGTTCGCGGGCGGAACGGCTGGGTTTGGAGCTCCTTCTTCTTCGCACTCGGGGCACGAGAGGGGAGAGTCCTCGAGTTCGCATACGTCGAGGAGGCCTTTTGCATATTCCCGCCTGGAGGAATTTGGCGACTTCTTGTTTGCGATGGATCCGGCAGCGGCGGAGCAGTACGTCGAGTGCTCGGATGACGAGCAGGACTCGGAGTAGTCCCTTTTTTTTTTACTGCTTTGCTTAGACAAAATGCATGTATTGTCAGGAACAATTTGATTTGAACTGTATTCGAAGAAGGCGCTCGTGGGGCGGAACCTGTATTTCGCACTTCCATTTAGTGATTACCTTCTTTTATTTTTGACAAATAAGCAAGTAGGTTGATCAAAAATAAACAAAATGAAACATGCATTAAAAATTGAACGGGTCAAAATTTAAGCCTATATGCACTAATATTTAATTAACTGCACTGTTACACAAGCCCGGGGCGGAAGGGATATTGATATTGATTGAATGAAACCAGGGGCAGCACGTTGGTTTCATAAAGGTGTGAATAGGGGATTGTTTGGAATTGCTTCCAATTTGGGAGCAGCTGGCTGCAAAGTTGACCAGGTCAACTGCAAGGGGAGTCCGGCCGGACTAGGATTGAATTTCCAGATTCCTTTAAATTGCAGTTTCAGCTTTGCAATTTGTAAAGACTACGCCTTTGTTTCGATCATTTAGCTGAATTCCTTTCCAATTCTTAAGGCTTTTCTTCACTTTCTGTCATGGCTCCCTTTCCTAAGTTGTCGTCTCGGATGCAAGAGCGATACTTGGAAAACATTCAGTCGTGGGTACAGAACCACACGAGGCAGAACAAGGGGTTTTTTGAAGAATGTTACGGGATGAAATCTGTTTGGGCTTTGAAGGAGCTCATGCCAGATTGGGATCTTTTGAGAGCAGTGTCTCGATTCTGGGATGTACGGAGGAACGTGTACAACTTTTCGTACAACGAAATCACTCCTACATTCGAAGATTTCCGGGCCATTCTGGGAGGACCTGAGACGGAACAACTAGTTCTTCCATATTCTGGTGGCATGGCCACTGTTGAGAAGCTAGTGTCTTTGCTTGGTATCTCGACTGGAGAAGCATACGGGATGCTGATACTGAATACCGATTATGTTGACATTTCGAGACTGCCCGAAAGATTTGCCGGAACTGAGGGGAGCGTCTTTGCGTGGGACGCGTTTGCTCTGTGCGTGATTGCTACTCTGTTCACATTCACGTCTCTGGGTGTGTGCCATCACAGTGTACTGGACCTGGTGAGGCAGTGCCGGAGCGGGGGAGACATTGTGCCGTTGGTCTTGGGCGAGACGTTCCTGGGCATAGGTCAGATGGCGACCGGTAGCCGATACATGTGAGGAGGGAGTCCCGCTACGCTTACCATGTGGTTAAGGGAGAGACTGCAGATGATGCCTGAGGTGCCAATGTCTTGTGACGCTTGGTCTTTCTCTCGACGTCCTCTGGTGATGGGGGCGATCAGGCTGAGCTGGAGCTCTGGATGGCCAGACTCCGCACGCATCACTTGCGATGGTGGGTTCCCCATTGGAAGTTACAGACTTGTTGGACCGCTCAGGAGGGTCTATTGGTTGTCGAGTGGCGGGGCTGTCTCGGACGTCTTTCTACATTCCATCGTTGGTTCGCGACGATGCGGGCTGGAGCAGTGCCACCCGATTTGAGTTATGCTACTACCTTTGAGGTGGGATCTTTGCGATGGAAGATCCTTCGATGCTATTCTTTGCTCACGCGATGGTGGCAATACACGTCATTTTCTGCCGGGGTTCTCTTTCACGGAGAGAGGGCACTGTTCTGTCGACGCAAGATCGGAACCGGTACGAAGAGTGTATAGGGGAGACACGAGATGGATATCTTGTGGAGACGGAGTGAGTGTTGGGTGTGCGCCAACAGCGGCTCGACTTTGAGGAGGACCAAAGCGAGAGCTAATCCTGGGGATCGTACTGGGAATGACATGGCTGACTATGAGGCCAATGCTGATCGAGAGGCCAATCAAAGCACAGGTTTGACAGAGGCGTCGGGAAGGGTCCCTGAGCCAGGTAGAAGGACTACCGGATTATTCCATGTGAAGGTGAAGAACACTCGACGGGGGAAAGGGAAGGGGAAGATGGATGAAGGACCAAGTTCGGGAAACTAGGTTGACCTTGCTGTCCAGAGTATCCGCCCATTTTCATTGCAGACACATTAACTGATTAATGTTTTATTGTAGTTTTGCTAGCGTGTAGCGAGTCAAGAGTTGACCGTGCTTGAACTCATCAAAGATTGTTTTAACCGTAGTGAATTTGTAGGTTAATTGAAAAGAGTTTTTCGAAACACAAGCAATTGATGCTTATTGATTTTTTTTTTGTTTTTTAGACCGAACCAATGATGGCTGCCTACGTTCCCCTTTTACAATTGGACTAAGGGGCTCAGGTCACCGTAGTTCGACACTTTAGGTGAATTTTGAGAAAAACAAAGACAAAAGAAGTGCGACCCTGTTTTTTACCTGGATCATTAGCGGGAATGTATCCAGTTGGGTATTACTCTTTTAGCACTTTTAATTTTACTGAGGGGACGGTGTATGGGGAAGGTGAGTTGACTCGTGCTCTTCCTCAAACGAAGTATCTGCGGAGCTTGCTTCCGTTCACGGGGTTAACGAAAGGATTTCCGTCCAAGTCTGCTAACTTCATGGCTCCTCCGGAGAAGATTCTTTGTACCACGAACGGTCCTATCCAGGTAGGCTCCCACTTTCCGAGGGGATTGGTCTGCATAGGAGGCTTTTCCTTTAGCACCAAGTCGCCTTCTCTGATGTCTCGGATCTTGACTTTCCTATCAAATGCTCGGGCCATTCTGCTCTGGTAGGCTCGAGTGTGCTCCATGGCTTTCAACCTGCGCTCGTCGAGTAGAGCAAGTTCGTCATGACGGCTCTGTAGCCATTTGACTTCATTGATCCCGTTTTCCAAGAGGACTCGGAGGGATGGAATTTCCAATTCCACGGGTAACATTGCTTCCATTCCATAAGTAAGTGCGAATGGAGTCTCCCCTGTGGCGGTTCTGACTGATGTTCGGTATCCCCAGAGGGCTAGATGTAGCTTTTCGGGCCAGTCCCGACCTCTGGAGGTCATCTTTCTGATTATCATGGCGAGAGTCTTGTTGGCTGCCTCTACTGCACCATTGGTTTGTGGTCTATAAAGAGAAGACTTGTGACGTGTGACTCTGAATTCGGTCAGAAGTTAGTCACAATCTCCTTCGAAGTGAGTCCCATTGTCGGATATGATCTCGTTGGGCACTCCGTATCGGCACATGATGTTCTCTCGGATGAACTCGGCCACCTTCTTAGAATTCAATACCTTGTACGATCTGGCTTCTACCCATTTGGTGAAGTAGTCGACTGCGACTAGAATGAACTCGTGACCATTGCTCCCTGGTGGAGTGATCTTGCCGATGACGTCGATTCCCCATGTGGCGAAAGGCCATGGTGTATTCATGCAATAGAGTTCATGAGGAGGGATGTGATTGAGGTTGGAGAACCGTTGACATTTGTCGCAGCTTCGGACGAACTGGATGCAGTCTGTTTCCATTGATATCCAATAGTATCCCATATGGAGAATGATCTGTGTCAATGCTCGGGCGTTCATGTGCGGACCGCAGGTTCCGTTGTGAACTTTGTTCATTAGCTCACTGGCTTTTTCTTTGTTTACACACCGAAAGAGTGGCCCTTGGTGGCGCTTCTTGTACAACATACCCCCCAGAATGACGAAATGGGATGCCAGGCGTTTTAATGCCATCATGTTTTTGGCTTTGATCCCTTCTTTGTATTTTCCATCTTCATTTGTGAAGGAAGCTTCTCCGCTTTGGAGGTATTGGTAAATTTGATTGTACCAGGGTTCGTCGATCGTTTCCTTTTTTATTTCGATCTCACAGCAATAGGCGGGTGTTTCCCGTCTGCCTATTACGAGGGGTTTCTTGCTTTCCCATTGGGAATTTCGACAAGAGAGGCAAGGGTTGCCGGGGCATCTGCGAAGCGGTTTCCTGTCTCTTGGCAAATAGTGAAAAGAGATGTCCTTGAGCCGAGCAATGAGCTCCTCCATGTACGCGTGGTACTTCGAAGGCCGAGAATCTACCGTCTTCCATTTGTTGGACACTTGATTGATGATCAATCTTTGAGTCTCCGTATACATCCGGTTACGAGATGTTGCGCTCGAGGGTGGCTTCCGAATCGGCTGCACAGTGCTTCATATTCTCGCCGCATTGTTGGTCGTTTCAAAATTCGGCTTGATGGCTATGGGAGTGTGCTCGTCTTTGGGATCGACAAGGAGCATTCCAATACCATTCCCCTTCTTGTTGGCTGCCCAATCAAAGAAGAGTTGCCGGCGGTTTCTGGCTGTCGAGTGAAAAGATTCCGTCATCCGGAAATTGCGGATCGGGACCCTTAGGTTCACTTTGCTTGGGAAGTCGGCCGGGCGATGCGCCATTACTCTACCCTTTGTTGATTTTCTGACCATGTACTTGATGTCGAACTCGGCCCGGGAAGAATGACCACTTGGCTAGTCGCATTGACGAGGATGGCTTGTCAAAGAGATATCGGACGGGGTCCATTTTGGAGACCAGAGCACCGAATGTGGCTGCATGTAGTGTTTCGGTTCCCGACTACCCATACCAAGGCGGTACAAGTTTTCTCTAATCTTTGAGTAGCTGAGTTCACTTCCTTGAAGCTTAGAACTTACGAAGTATATTGCATGCTCAACCTTGGAATCTTTCTATTCTTGTGCCGGCATTGCTCCGATTGACGTGTGCATTGCATCGAGATATAGGAGTAGTGGCTTGTCTTCATGTGGCGAGCACGAGAATTGCGGGATTCACCAAGTAGGTCTTGATCTTCTCAAAAGTTGTTTGGCACTCGGAGTCCCATTTGATGTCGGCATTCTTTTCATCGGTTTGAACATGGGCTCGAAGAGAGATGTCAGCGGTTGATGAAGCGGCCGATGTACTTGAAGTCTTCCCATGAAGCTTTTCACTTCATTAAAGTACGAGGCGGCTTCATGTCGATGATGGCCTTGATTTTCTTGGGATCGGCTTCGATACCTCTTTACGTAACCATGTACCCCGTACCTTGCCGCGCTTGACGCCGAAGGTGCACTTCAGCGAGGTTCAACCTCATGGAGTGTTTTCTCGAGTCTGTTGAAGAACTTTCTCGAGATCATCACGTGTTGCATGTACGATCCTGCGGAGTGGATGATCATGTCGTCGACATATACTTCGATTTCTTTGTGAATCATGTCATGGAAGAGGGCCGTACATTGCGGCCGGTAAGTAGCCCCAGCGTTCTTCAGACCGAACGGCATGACCGTGTAACAGTATGTCCCCCACGGAGTGGTGAAGGCAGTCTTGGCTTGATCCTCCTCGAACATCTTGATCTGGTTGTATCCAGCGAACCCATCCACGAAGGACTTCACTTCGAAATTTGCCGTGGTGTCGACCAGCATGTCGATGTTAGGTAGTGGGAAATCATCTCTAGGGCTGGCCTTGTTGAGATCCCAAAAATCCATGCAGCATCTGACCTTTCCATTGGCCTTGGTGACTGTCACGATGTTGGAGAGCCAAGTCGGGTACTCAATCACTCTGATGAAACCAACTCGGAGCATCGTCTCAATTTCTTCTTTAACTTGAAGGACCACTCTGGCTTGATCTTGCGCAGCTTCTGTTTGCCAGGCTTGGATTCGGGATCCAGGGGAATTCTGTGCTCTACGATTGAGGGATCGAGTCCTGGCATGTCCTGATATGACCAGGCGAACACGTCAACATACTCCCGGAGGAGGCTTATCAGGGCTTCTTTTACGCATCGGCGAAGAAACTGCCCACTTGTGTCTCTTTAGGCTCTTGAACTGACCCCAGGTTCACTTTGGTCATAACCTCTTCGGCAGCTTAGGCCCGGTTGTCCTCTTGGTCGACTAAACGCTCGAAAACTTCTTTAATGTATTGTTCATTTAATGTGTCTGCTTCTTTATCAATTGAATTATTAACGTCTTTTAAGTTGTTTGTTAACTTATCAGTTGTTAAAGTGGCAATGAGAGGATACTCGAAAGGTCGGACTTTTCATTAAGCAAGAACGGAAATACATGGATGGCTACATTATCATGGTCCTCCGCCGTAAGGCCATTGGATGACTCAAAGGACTGGACTTTTACAAGGATTGACTCAGAGGGTTTGAGACCGGGTTTAGGGAGATGTGGGTGCGAGCCCATCTTATCTTCCGATTCTGCTGGCTTGCCCTTGGTCCGGTGAAAGTTACCCAGTTCTTGATGGCATTGCTTGGATGCTTGATGAGGATTCGGGGATCGAGAGGCTTGGCTTCTGCTGTCCCTACCATGGCAATCATCTGTTTTCGGAGCCCAGTCAATCGGGTTCGGCACCTCCATGACCTCTTCAAAGAGACTCTGCAGAGGCTGGTCCACCGAGAGCGTCTTCTATGAATTCCGGCTCCTTCTGCTTTGGAGTTCTTGTCTCGAATGTGGCCTCGGTGGCTGATCCGAACAATTTGTTTCCCATGGAGAGTACCTTGAGTTGATCTTCCAAGTCGGGGATTCCCTTGAATGTGTACTCGTCTTTGGGTTTGTGGTGGCGGTTGGTCCAGGTAGAGGCTGTGATGTCGAGGAATGCTCCCTTATCGGATTAGCTTTGAGTCCTCTAAAGCGCTTGAGGTCCCGTGCTAGCTGTTCCATTCTTTACGTAGTCTCGGTGCCGACTATCCATGCTTCTTTCTCATCTTCATCAGTTCCACCTGTCGGTCCCTCGATTCTGCTCGGTTTATTTGTCGGTCCCCTCAGTTCTGATGTCGGTTCCCTTGTCGGTCCCCTCGGTTCTGCTGTCGGTTCCCTTGTCGGTCCCCTCAGTTCTGCTGTTGGTTCCCTTGGTGAAGTAATGAGCGAGGTCAAAGCTGTAAGGCCAGAGATTGGGTGTGCCGTCGGAGGTTCCCCTTTTGCGGGCTGCTGCCTTGGTGCGGGCGAGCCTTTTGTCTTTCTTGATGTCAGCCGATGTTGGCACGTAGCCAAGCCCCTGGACCGTGGTGTGGTCCTTGACTTCAATAACTTGGTGTTGGCCTTGAAGCCTTTTGCTGAGCCCCAGTCCTGGGATGAAGTTCATGAGTTTCATCATTCTCATGGCAGGAGGAATCTCGTCGTGAGACAGTGGAAGGTCCACGTGGCATATTTGGATCTTGGAGGTCTCCAGAGTGAATCCAGTTAATGCCATGTCGTCATTATGCTTGATTTCTAACACTGGAATGTCGTTGGTGCTGGTCCCCTCGGTGGTGACACTTTCACCGTAGACTGTGGTTAGCTCGTTGCCTTGCATGAACTTGAGGCACTGATGAAGGGTGGATGCCACGCCATTGATTTGATGCAGTCAGGGACGCCCCAGGATGGCTGTGAAAGTGATTGGAATGTCCAATACTTGGAATTCGGTGGGAATCATCCGCTTGCCGAACCAAATGTTAAGAGTAGCAACTCCGAGAACTGTACGGGAAGTAGAGTCATAGGCCTTGACAGTGTGGGTGAAGACTTCGAGATACGTGGGCTTGATGTCAAGCGGGTCCATCATCTTGGCGGGTAAGACATTCATTCGGAACCTCCATCTACCAACACGTGAGGAAGCGACGCTCGTCAGTGGGCTGTGATGTAGAGCGGCTCATTGTGATGAGCCCCAAATTTTGGAAGGTCCAAATCGCGTGAAGGTGATAATGTTGCCGTAGTGGATATTGCGATCATACGAATGACCGTGCAGGGTTGCGTCCACGGGGACCATGGTACGGGCCGAGGCTTTCCTCTAGCTTGAGCTTGTGAGGATAAGAGGAGGTGAGCAGAGACCAAAGGGAAATGTTCGCACAGTCTGCTTGGTAGTGAGGATCGGGTCCTCTTTCGGGGAACTTGCGTCTTCGGGCGGGTGGGTTGCGGTTCGGCTCCGCGGCTTTTTAGTGGCCTTGGGTGGTAATGCATGGATTTGACCCGATCGGGTTAGAACGCTGACATCGGGTTTGGTTCCTTACGAACATGCCGCTCACGAGTTGAGCCATAGTTAGAGGAGGATTTCTCATAGCATAGGGCCATATGTCTTCCCTCAACTCATTGGCTGTGGATGTATTCCACTGAAGCTTCGGCGGCTTGACGGATTACGTCCCAGGATGCTGGCTTAGGTGCCTCTGCGGGGAGAGTAGCCTACGGTTTGACGCACTTGTTTGTTCGAATGTCGGTGCACAACGGTGGTCGTCGGAGCTGAGCGTGCATTGCTTGACCCTCGGGGAGGTTGGAGAGTTCTAGGTTCGGGCGAACAGTCTCCTTGATCTCTTCACGGTATACCGCGCTCCTTTCCTTCTTCGAGCATACTCAAGGCATTTTGGAGTTGGGTGCAGCGATACTCATGGTTTGCTAAACTTCCTCCACTCTTGGCCCAGATTAACTTTCTTGCGGAGAGCTGCGTCGAGAGTTAATGGCTGCGTTTCTTCCCATGTGAGAATAGCCGGGGCTTCTTTGAGCCGCATACGGCAATATAGATAAACTTCCACCGGGGAGAGCTTTCTTTTACGCTTTATCGAGTAGCGGGTATGTCGGAAGGTGAGTACACGGCTTCCCGAACATGCGCCCATGTGGCGGTGGGCGACCCGGTCGATCGTCTCTCGTAACGAATGTCGTAGGCTGTGGAATCTCCACGAGTAGTTGCTCGAGGCGAATTTCCTTCCTCCTCTTGTTTTTAAATAGACCTTCTTCCACGAGTTGGCCTTTCAATTTGAGTGTGGAAATGATCCGTTTCCATCCTCCCGGGACCCTTGGGAGTCCGGTTTTGTTGACTTTATGCCCGGCTTGGAAAAGAATGGTTTCATCGCCTTCGTCGTCGCTTTCACAGAGAACTTGCTTTCCTCGGGAGGTAAGCGGCGGGATTCGTTCTGTGTGTCGTTCCATCTCCTAGGTCATCGGGACCGTTGACCACCCTCGTGTGGCGAGAGGGGTTGGATGAGAACGAGACGGTAGTCGAGAAGTTGCCGTGAACAAAACCCCGAGGTCGAAGCGGATGCAGAGTGGCCTCTAGATTTACTCAAGTGCACTGTGACACTTTAAGGGCTTGGTCCTGTAGGTCCTTCGAGCTTGGTCTTCGTCCCAAAGACGGCTTTCTTGAGCGGCTAGTTCCATGAGGCTTTCCTTGCGAGAGCTAAACGGTCTCCGTAGGTGCGCGCCGTCCGGCTAGTGTCTAGAAGCGTGATCACATCCAAATCGCCGAATGGCGGAACACTTGGATTACGTTAACGAAGGAAGTCGGGTAGGACATTCCATGCGGCCTTCCTTGATCTCGATCACCAAGAAGTTTGCCCAATTTTGCTTGATTGAACCCACGAGGGTGTTGAACTCTGCGATGTTGTGAGGTCTCGTGATCTCGCTCGATCGCCAAGTCTATCGAGCTAGCGGTCTACAGCGGGATGTACGAATCCGGGGCCGTGACGGCGGGAGTAGAATCGAACTAGAGCATGTTGATCTTTGAGGTGGTCATTTCCTATGTCGGAAGGCGGCTACGTCTTGCGGGGAAGACCTTCACGAGATGTTTTCGGGGTGGGCTGCCGGAAGCATTCCCGAGGTTGATCGATTCGTGACGGGGTGAGGAGCTTGGTCTCCTCATTTGTTGCCCTTGGCCTTAAGCGGCGCTTGAGGTATAAGCTTGAGCGACGGCCACGGGCCGGTTGCCAGCTGGGGGCCCAGTACTCGGAAGTAGTGATGATGAGCTCGAGCTCGGTTAGCCGGGGCCTTGTTTACCATGAGAGCGAGCGATCGTCGAGGTCGAGGTAACTTTGGCGTTGCGAGAATGACCGATGAATAAGGACGGATCCTTGGTATCATCGGGATATACGGAATAGATGATGTTGGAAGTCGTCGTCGATCACTTGATCGAGAGGATTCTTCGTTGTGTCAACCGGTAGCTTCCAATTGTCGGATAAGCTGCTTGTCTCTTGGACGTTGAGCTTAACAATTTCCATGGTATTGGAGCCTTGGTCGTAGGTGACACGATCGGAAGGGTTGCCGTCCTGGCCCGAGGCATGTGAATGCGAGAGTGCCGCCGCGGAGTGCCGCCGCATCTTCGACTCAGGAGAGTCTGATTCGTCGTCATCGACGGCTCAATCCAAACGTAGGGGCGTATTGCGTCGGGTGCGTTCTTTGGAGAGCTGCTAGAAAAACATCGTGCCCTTCATTGGAGAAGAGGGTGCGGCGGGTAGTTCCTCGTGGAGGACATCTCATACGACTTTCATGCATTCAAAACGAGAATGGCGATGCTTGTTGACCTTTATCCACGAAGATCTCTTCGCCTAGCGGGGCCGAGTTGGTTTGAAGAATCTTGACGAATCTCCGATTGGAGGCAGGGGTTTATGTGCCGCATTGTCATGGCGATGTTCGGCGTTTCTTTCCAATACGCCTCCAAATGTTGGAAACGACAGTTGAACTTGATGTATCGGGCTGCCGAGTGCACTTTGCTCGAGTACGTTTACATAATTAGCATCTCCGGACTACGAGGGATTACGTGAGATTTGCCCCGATAGTCCCTTGGTTGATTTGAAGGAGGTAGCCGGTGCACATTGCGGGCACGCTTGGCTATTGTCTCGGCGTCGTTTCCTATGAGGAAGCTTGTCCCCTCGGATGACTTCAAGATCTCCTGTAGGTTAATGAACTTAACTGATGGAGAGTGGAGGCTATGGCTTTCATGTGATGTAGCAGGCGTCCCAGAGAGCTGTGAACTCGGATGGAATGTCCATCACGTGGAATTTTGCTTGGCACCATTTGGGTCTCGAACCGAGTTCGAGTCACCGTCCCTAGGATGGGGCGAGACGTCTTTGTCATAGGCCACGATAGTTCGGGTTGACGGAATCGAGATGGCTTTCGTTGATGCGGAGGAGCTCGCATCATGCTGATAGGGAGAACATTAATGGCTGACCCGTTATCTACCAATACTCCGGGGAGTGATATGGTGTTGAGCTTGAGAGTGATGTACAGAGCTTCATTGTGCCCCGAGGCATCTCTCGGTAGATCTTCGTCACAGAACGTGATCATACTGCCATACAGTCGGGAATCGTAGATCTCCTCTCTATCCATAGAAGGAGAGTCATCCAGCCATCCGTTTTCTGTCTTTCTTTTGCGAGGTAAAGCCTTTGCAGGAACCTCGGGATTGCGTTGAGGCTGCTTGTGGCGGTTGCCGCCCTTGGTTAGCACGTTGATCGAGTACGAGTGCCAAGGCGGCTTTGATCTTCCCTTTGCCGGTCCGAGCTCGGAAAAGTGGACAAATTGAATCTTAGGCGATCCGCGGGGTTTTGTCTCGGCGCGGTAAGGTTACCAAGGTCGAGGTATTCCGGAGCCACAGGGCTGAACTCTGGTTTTCGGGACTTTTCGGCTTTTCCACCCTTATGCGCTCTAAAGTGCATGGCTGGAGGAAGGAGGAGGGCTAGAGTAGAGTACGTAGTAGTCGAACCTCCGGATGGCTCTCGAGTGTACCCTGCTTGGTGTCTCGGCTTCGTATCTTTCTCTCAACATACTGTTGAGAGGACTTCTTCTTTTGTTTTCTCGGAGGATTGCTCCGGACCATATCTTGGGACTCGTACTCCCGAGCGAGGCGGAGCGATCACAAACATCGTAGGCGATGTGGACATTAGATGAGGACACGGTGGAAGAATCGGAGGAAGCGCTCTGCGACAATCTTCTTGGGCACCCACTCAATGGAATTCACCTTTGTTATTGTTCGGAAAGGGGTTTCCATTGTATTGGGCCCACGGGGACGCTCCAATTTGCCTTCTTCTATCAAGTTACGGATTTCGTATCGTAACCCCAAACGGTTATGCGTGGTATGGCCGTGATGCCGATGGAAAGCGCAGTATTTGTTCTTGTCGCATTGGCTACCGGATTCTTGGGTTTTGTAATTTGCAACGGGTTTAAGGAGACCTTCCTTGATTAACCCTTCCAACATCTTGTAGCGGCATGTCCAACTTGTCGAAGTGTACGGCAGGCTTTGAAGTGGAGTTGTTGCTTTGTGGGGCTGAGTTTACATTGCCCATGCTGTCCACGATGGATATAGTTGTGACGTATCTTTCCCTTTGCCGGGGCCGGTGCGGGATTGAATGCAGCTGGCGAGCGGTATACCGTATGGGCTGTGCGGTAGCCAACTTTTCCTTGAGATCCTTCTCGAGCGTGATCCGGCATTGACCATGGCCCGGAGATGCGGGAAGAAATGATGACTGATCACAGAGAGTTCTCGATGGACTCCGTCTTAAGCAGGACTTAAAGATCCACATCAATTCCTCTTTGGAGAGTGGCTCCATGATCTCGGAGAGTTTCTAACTCCACCTCTTGTAGAATTCCCCGACACTTTCATCCGCTTTCTGCTCAGTGGTGATTAAGTCCTCACGACTTGTTTCCCACTCTAAGTTGGATCGGTACCGTTCCAGGAAGATGTTACTAATCTGATCCCAGGTGTGGCGATCCGCAGGCTTGACCCTCAGAAACATAATAACAGAACCAAAGAATCAAGCTGAAAAGCATAATGAAAGAGAAATTTACATCAGGAGTGTAGCAGTTTCTTTCTCTTTGGAATGACAATCAGTGATAGATCAGGGGCGTCATCTAGCAATCCAAGAACAAAATGTATTATTTATACAAGCTAATTAAAAAATAACACACAAGCTCGCGTAGAAAAAGGCAGAGAACAGCAAAGTAGAGAGAACTCACCATCAAGGCAATCAGCGTCAAAAGGCTGGACTCGACTGTAATCAAAGAGTGGTTCAAGATCTTCCGTTAATTCCCCCTGACAAAAAAAAAATAAAAGCTCAAACTAGGTTAATTTTGAAACCCTAGAAAAATTTGTTTGATCAATCGCTGGCAACGAAGGAGATTTAGAACAAAATTTGGAGGCGCACCATTGATGAATCTTTGCTCTTTCTCTGCTTCTGTGTCCGATGGATATCTCTCTTTATCCAGGTTTGTCTTTCGGAATTCTGGATTGAAAATTTATTTATCCCGCCGAAACGAGCGAGCGTTTCCATGGTTTAATATGGCATCCAAATCGATATTTATAAGGAAGAGGTCGAGGACATGCCATATTATACCTCCTCCGTCGTCCAGCTGCTTTGCTTTTCATTTTTGGGCGTTAAACAACTTAACTTAAGAATTCACAAAATGGCATTGTCCTTAAATCACTATTCTATCCATTCATTACTCTAACCTATATTATTTTTGTCACTCATGACACTTGCATTATAATGCTAGCCTGCCAGGCTCATTCTCTCTCCTGTTTAATTTTGCACACTTGTGGCACTTTTTAGCATTCATTCGTTCTCTCCTATCACTATATGTATTATTCCTTCAATTCTGATGTAGTTTCAAAATTTCCTGAGTGGTAGCGACGGAGGGAGTATTTTTTAATTAAAAGTGAGAGTAAAATGGAAAAAGAAATAATTTAGTGAGGATAAAATGAAAAAAAAAATTAACCTTATTTATCTATTTATTCATCCCACTTTCCTCATTTAGACTATAGATACCCTTGAGTTAACAATATTTTATTGATTAAATCAATAGTAAATTCATTACATAGTCTAATTAAAAATATCAATAAAATCATTAAATTTATAATTTTGTTAGCTTAGTTTTTGTGATTACTTTATATCGCTAGTATTATTCTTTTAGGCCTCAGTTGATTTTTAAAAATAGCTCTTAATCAGAGCTTCAGATCTGAACTAATCAGAGATGCGAGTGTTAAGTGTGTTTGGTTTTTGGCTTTCAGAGCTGAAGCCCTTAATTTTAAGCTGT